>CM057449.1:564615500-565928500 GCA_016271365.2 Neoceratodus forsteri | reverse complement strand
ATACTGGACTCCAGAGAGTATAGTGATGCTTGTGGAACCCGAGATAAAAATCACCTTAAACCAGTCATCACAGCCAAACATATTGAAAAATCATATGGGACGTTTGTTTGGCAAATATAGTCTAAACTACCACCTCCGTTCCCCTGCCTTAAAATGACTCTCTTACAGATCGGAAAGGTATACTGTATAAGATTTGGCTTGATAAAGGAATGTTAAAAAAAATACCTTGCCCAATAAATAGACAGGTCTCATTTTTATGATAATTTCTAATCATTATAACTTGGGCAAGGGTGTCGAATGGAATGATTGCTGCAGTTTTAAAAATAGTGCAACTACATGTGATCGAAATAGAAAAGCTAGGAGAGTGGCACTAAAGCAAAGGACAAAAATGAATACCAACAAAAAATCCTTGTTTTACCCACCATCTTGCAGTCCTCCAGGGCTCTCTTGGTTTTGTGGATGCTCTCTGAGCACCCCCTGCACTTGAGTCTCTGTAGGGTGTTTGCTGATTTGGACTATGGATCCAGAGGACCTGGGGTGGTTTTTTACCCATTTGGTGCAAAACTCATGCATACACATCCACTTAGGAAAGCTACACTAATAGGAGGGGTGTATATTTTGAATGTGACTGTGCTAGTGAGTCGGGTGAGGGCTTCACGACCACTTTATTATAGCAGCATATTTTCTTGATGGTAACCTTCGGTTTGCGGGAGAACTGATGGAGTTGTTATGGTATGTTTCAGCATTGTTTCTGTAACAAAAAGTAGTCCCCTTCCCTTTAACTGCATTTCAATTTCTGATGAAATTTCCCAACGTTAGTATGTTGTGCTGTCCTCTTAGCAGTTTAAGGCAGGGTAGATACAACCGTGGCTTACAGTCAGGAGTTTCCATTAAGAAATGGCAGCTACAGTATCCTGCACTGTGTAGGGCTCTTCCTGTATTGGCAGTGCACCAATTTCCTTAATGCGCGCAAATGACAGCAGAGGCTTCGTATCAAGCCTAGTGCCTCCAACCAGAGAGGTGGGGGTGAGGAGTTATTGCACAGTAGCCGCACGCCCTGTCATGTGTTGTTGTGTATTTCACTGAGTCTATTATTAGAAACCAATAATGTATTAACACCCATACTGTTAGAAGATTTCACATTTGGTTTATGGTACATATGATAATTTATAGAGTATCCAGATATTTTTATCATAGCCTTAATTTGTTACTGGATGAAGTTTTGTTAGCGGGCAAGATTATCTGCATCTGACAGATATTATGCAAGCAGATTTAAAAATAGAGAACTTGCAAGTATAGATGACTGGAGCATAGAATGGAAAACATCCAGGTCCTATTGATCTAATCACACTTCTTGTTATAATCACTTCAGAAATATAGTTCAGGGCCGGGCTGGTGGCACTGGAGGTTGAGGGCACTGGTCACTACACCTTGCTCCAAGCTGGTGACCTGGGTTCGGGAACGGGTCAGCAGGGAGGAGAGAATCGAGCCTTGGAGGACGGCTCTTCTCTCTCGGGGGACTTGCCGGGCCATTGACTGCCCTCTGGTAATGGCTGGAGGGCAGTACGGGTCAGGAGGCATGTACCCGTGTCCTTGCATCGGTAGGGGAGGGGGACGGGAGAAAAAAGAGGAACAGGGCCTGGGAGGTTTCATGATGGCCTGTGTTCCTGAGGGCCACTCCCGTTGTCTGGATTGGGTCTCGTTGGAGGGGGGGGTGCCCTCCTTCCTGGCTGCCACCACAAGGGGTAATCTGCTGGGTAATTTCCCGGGGTCGAAAGAGCAGGGGTGCGTGGGACCAGAGAGTGAGTTCCTCCGTAAGGAGGACCACGGCCACCTGCCAGGGCTCAAGGTGGAAAAAAATATAATAGAAAAAAAAAAGAAATATAGTTTGGGCTTTAGTGGTTAGGACAGAGTGCAGACTATGAAGACTTGGAGACAGTTTCCAGCCCACAGGTAACTAAAGTACAGGTACAGTAACTACACAGTTGTGGAATGCTGGCTGCAAGCACTGAGAAAAAGTTAATACTGATCAGAATCTACTTCATACTGGAATTATTGTAGTTTCCAGGACTATGTGTGACATACATGACAAGAAAAAAATTGAAAGTTAACTGTAGCAAAGAAGCGCTGCCACAACCATGTAAGGAACAAATCCATACGTTGGTAGTGTTTATTGGGAACATACAGATCAGACATGTGATGCCTCATTCTACGAGGAAGCATTCAAAATGCATCACGTTTGGTATTAAAGTGGTAATACAGCTGTGAATAACAGCTATGATGAGGTAAATGTAACCTAATTGTCTACGTTGCAAGATATCTTCCACAGAAGAAGAAATTTTGTGGACAGCTGCCTGTGGTAATTTACATTCATCTCCTGGCTCACTGGACTGCCTGTGAAAGACTGCAGCTTCTATAATCTTTATATATTTCATTACAGAAACCTGCCTTTTTGAACCGAAGTAGGTCTGGTTTTCTCTTGGAAACACTGTATGTGGCTATTAATCCAACTATGGGATTCAAACATATTAATAATTCTTTATCCAAACAGTATCCATGTAAGCATTAAGCCATGACGAAGGTGTCATCTAATGGGGAATTAATGCGTGGTTGGGAGGGTTGTGACACTAGGCCGAAGGCCGAGCCCAACCATGCATTAATTCCCCATTAGATGCCACCTTCGGGAGTAGCTTAATGCGTTTGTAACATGGCCATTCTTTATATAGTGTTTCCACAAGGTTGTCTGTTCCTGAGTATATCAGCAAAACATTCAATTTATTATTTGGAAATCTGTTGACTACACTTCTCTATCTCCTCGTATGTAGCTACATACATCTATTCAACAAGTGATGTTGTCAACAAGAAGCCACTGCTGTGCTATAATAACATATCAATTTAGCTTTTTTTTTTTTTTTTTACTGTTACATGATTTCGCGTGGCAGTTAGTTCACTGCACTGCTTAGGAGGTGCCGCTTTGTTCATTCTGCTCGTCTCGTGATCTCAACTGCTGAAACTGTACGCAGTAATTTACATATTTCCTCAGCTGCTTACTCTGCTCTCCTAAATCTTCCGATGTCACACAAAAACTTCTGCACAGCATTCTGTCACTCCTGCACTACTTATTTACATACAAATTGCACTGTATCTCCGTTCGATACTGTACTCACTTTGATCGACATTACCTTGCTGGTCAACGGTCTCCAACTTTGCCGTGTCGCCAGTTTCCTTGCTCATGTGTCAGCCGGAGACCATTTCGTGGTCGTGCCACTGCCACCTTCTTTGCGACAGTCTCGGGCACTCGGGTGGGTGGCACAGACGACTTCCGTTCAGTGCTTTGTCTTGTAATGTTTGATTACTGTACTTCTCGTAACTGTGGCACAAATTAGTACTTCAGTTTGAGGACAGCATTATTGCTAACTTAATGCTGTCTCCAAACTATACCATGTGGTCCTTTCTAACCAGTTGCTTAGCTTGTTTTCATCTGTTATCTTTGCCATGTTACAAGTGACTCGCGATGGATTGTGCTCTCAAGCACAGGCTGCTACTAGAGAGCTGATCGATGCTAGGCACTCTGGTGCTTAAGGAAACAAGATCATAAGCTGGTTGCTGCTGTCTGATAGGAGCGTCTGACTCCTTTTCAGTACACAAAGTTTCTGTCCAGCAAGCAGTGAGTAGTATCATAACCCAAGTGTTTCCTCATTGATCTGCACTGCCGAGCCCCTTGGAGTTTCAGCTGCAATTGGCTCAGCAGTCACACACCTCTGAAAATGCAGTTCATTATAACAAAACATTTGGTGCGCAAGCGCAGCAAACAAAATCACAAATACTGGTAGAGTATAAATTACTGAAAGTTCTTTCTGTGATGTGTTTGAGTGGGAAAGCCAGTGATTTATCTGTTCCCGTTTGAGATTTGTTTCCATATATTGCTCAAGACCCATTCAACATGTGCCTACACTAATGGTAGTTATTTTTCTCTTCCCATTTAGATATTCCAATTTGATTTTGAACTTGTTCTCCCTTATGGTGGATGCCAACATTCCTGACATTGCTCTAGAACCTGACAAGACTGTTAAAAAGGTAATATGGGTAGTGTTGCTACTAGGTGGGGCAGTGCTTTGGACATGGGTTCTGCAGCACAGGTATCTTCATATTTAGTGTTTATCAAGTTTCCTAATGAATATAACTTGGCTTAGTTTGACTGAAAGATTGCATGGGGGTAATAATCCCTAACGGTTCAGGCCGCTTTGTTCATGTTGTGTCATGTTCTGTGCTCAATTTCAAAATGTCTTACACATTTCAAGCAGCACTAACAAAAAAGATAGTCTGTTGACCTACATTATTCATCCCAGGGTGCCTACAGTAGTCCTTTATGGCAGAACCTAAATATTTTGCATGAAGTAAAATGTAATTTTGTTCCTCAGCAATTTATGTAAAGTAAAACAATTGCAAGTCATGTAGCTGGATTTGGAATAAGCTTTAACCTGCCACACCCATTGTCTCCATTGGTATAAAACTGTCAAACATTACTTCAGGTTGTTGAGTCACACTCGTACACAAGATTTACAGAAAACAGTTAGTTGACAAAAAACTGTAGGAAAAATCTGTATCACTAAGCATTGAAAGACTAACCCTCAGCCTTGCAAGCTTAGGTTATGACAGGAAAATTCTGAATGACATTTAACTTTTATCGGATGACTAGCTAGTACATTCTTAAATCATTTTAAAAGCTAAATACTTTAACCTTGTTGTAGAGTATTAAATAGTTGTTTTTTGCTCACGTATTGATTTGTATGAGCCTTAAACAAGAAATCTATATAGTTTGAGAAACAAAAATTAGCCAGATAAGCTTTTTGGGGTGAGTCGTAAAATTAAATTATGTTTGGTGCCTGAATAATGTCAATAGCAGCTTTAGGCTGAGTATCATTTTTATTGAAGCACTGTAGACCTTTAGGTAAGAAGATTTGTCCACTATTTTGACACTGCTTCAGATATCATGTGGTTTGTATTCAGTTCAGAGATTACACTTTTCTTGCCATCCATATCCTTTAAAATCAGTAGCAGCAGGTTCTTGGCAGAACAGCCATTCTTTTATTAAATAGTTCACAGATGCAGTAGGATATACGATTAAGCAATACATCCCATCTAGATGGATATTATCCTGTTATAATTACTAGATTGAGTGTGTCGGAGAGAACAAGGTAAGCAAAAGGGGAATTACAAAATTAAATCTTAAAGCTTTTCCAGATGTTAAAAATGATTTTACTGGAAACAAAAACAAACTTTTGTTGTTCAGAAGCATTCACATGGGTTTCTTTAATTTGAGTAATGAGGTCTGTGTTTCTGAAAGACAAGGAAGTGATGGCATTGGAAAATGAAACCCTCGGTTTACTCAGACATAGGACTGTGCAAGGTTCAATTTTAACTTCCTTTTACAAGTCCGAGGCATAGTGCAAATTTATTTATTTATTTATTTAAAATGTTGGTAACTGGGAAAGGCACATTGAGCCAAGGCTCATTTCCAGGTGCGACCCGGGGAAGGAGGGACTAGGAGTACATGCATAAAAGCATTACAAACGTCCAAAGTGCAGAAATACAGAGTACATAGCAGCAGTCCAACTGAGGCGATTAAGTGAAAAGCCCCACATGAATTAACAACAGTATGGAAACTTACATTGTATAAAGTGAGCAGTGTGTGGATTCATGCATAGATACACTGAACAATGCATGCTAGAATGCATAAACTATGCACCGCGCTGAATAGAGAGAGCAGACTGAGGGCTAGGACCACAGTTAGCCCAGATTTAGGGAGTCATTGGCAGGCAGGGGGACAGGAGAAACTGAGAAAAAGGTAGGAAGATTCATGAGGAGGAGTGTCAGACACAGGGGGAATGGGAATATACCTTTGTAGCAGTCTAAAAGTATGAGGAGAGGGGGGGAGACAAAGGGAGGAAGGGAGTGGGTTCCAGAGGGAGGGGAGATAGTAGGAGAAGTCTGCTTGCCCAGCACAACTATGAGGATGAAGAATGGAGAAGGTGTGGGAATCTGTGGAGCAAAGAGAGTAAGAAAGAAGAGGGCGGGGGAGAGGAGTGAGAAGAGATAGGAGGTGAGGGAGCAAAGCCAGTATTTGGTGATGAAGGTGGAAGAGTGGGGCTGGCAATGCAAAGGTAGTGGGAAGATGGAGAGGGAGGAATAGAGGGAGCAAAGGTGAGTGAGGAAAGGAGTCAATAGCAAAGCAACAGAAGGTATTACAGAGGGTGTCCAGTCTGGCAAGGGAAGAGAAGGAGTGGTGCCATAAACCACATCAGCATAGTCGAAAACTGGGAGGACCATTTTGGTTACCAGCTCCTGGCAGACCAGGAGGGAGAGGCAGTCCTTGTTACAGTACTAGGTGCCAACCTGGGGTGAAGTTTGGCACAGATGGTATCAGTGTGGGCAGAGAAGTCAAGCTTGCCATCCAGCCACATGCTAATGTGCTTGAAGACAGGAGTGACCTTTAGGTGGAAACTATCCAAGGTGGAGAAGATGGGAAAGGTGAGAGCCAAAGGTCATGGACACAGTCTTCTTGGTGTTGACCCTGAGCTGGTCGGCATGGAACCAGCACAGCACATTATGGAAGTCGTGCTGGAGAGGGACCTCCACGAAGCTGAAGGGCCAGAAGTGTAGATTGTAGATGACTGTCATCTACATACATGTGGATATGCAAAGAAACACAGGCAGAAAAAATGTCATTTAGGAAAACTGAGAATAGGATTGGACCCAAGTTGTAGCCCTGTGGAACCCCTGCTAGAATGGAAGGGGGGAAGACAGGACACCACCTACCTGAACTGACTGTTGACGTCCCACAAGGTATGTCTAGAATTAGTGCAAAGTGGATGCTGAAAACCAGCTGAGTTCAGCTTGTCCAGGAGGCGTGGGTGTGACATCTAATCAAAAGCTTTGACAAGATCAATGCATATGGCTGCAGTGATGTGTGCTTGATCCATCCCAAATTGCCTCAGGCTAGTTCATTTCCACTCTGCTTGTCTGAACTTAGTGTAAACAAAGTCTGGCCAGAGCCAACATGGCTGCAACTGCTTCACTGAGCTCACGGTGAAACAGTCCGCCGTGCCCAAGATGGCCGCAATACAGTCACGCATGCGCAACTACTTGCATATGCACACTGAACATCGGTGGCCATCTTGAGCGCGGCAGGCTACTGAAGTAGTGCGCCCACAGGGGGGCGAGGAGTAAGCGGACTGTTTTGGAGTTGCAGAACGATCGTACTGCAACTCCAAAACAGTTCTTTGAGGTCCATCCAGTGACTCGTTTTTAGAGCTGCCGCAAGATGGCTGCAGGCTCCACCCACTGCAGTTGTAAAAATGGTTGCTGTTCACCTACAAGATGAATGATCTTTGCTGGAATGGGAGTTCAAATGTGGCTGCTTCTGCCAACTCTGAGCTTTCAGCTGTGGGTAGCAACGTGTGAACTGCATCAGAGTTCTTACTGGCTTTCCTGTAGAGGGGGGGGGTGCAATCGTCCTGTGGGGGACTGATGAATATGAAGCAGAGATGGAGAAACTGCTTAACAGTCCCATTTATTACAGAATTCATACTGATCCAACAAAACTATTAAAATTCAGATACAAGACTTCATTTCACAGGAACCAGTTGCAGAGGAGCTGAAAAAACAGTAATGTGACTTTTCTGATGATCTGTCTGTTGTCCAAACTACACAAGGACTAAGTTCTCCATCAGGCTGACTTGCTTCATCAAGTGTAGATTTCAGCTTGGAACCATTCTCCCAGTCCATTAGTTACCAAATTTCCATCCTAGCTCATAGACAGTAGTGATATAAGTAGGGCTATTCAGAATGTTGTGTTCGTCGATAAAATAGATCTTACTTCGAGAGGGCTCTTGCAGTAGGTAGTTACATATAGGACTGATGCCGGCCGGCGGCAGGACCCCACGGAAAAATTTCTAGCTAGCAGTTCCTGGCGAGGGACAGCCCCCATGTCAGGTGACTGGCGTCAGGAGACGTCGGTATAAAGGGGCGATCCCTAATGCCCGCCTTCCAGTTCTTTCCCGCCCTTAGCTTATGCCAGCGCCTCGCGGAAAAGTTCCTTGCTCGTCAGGCCCTTTTGTCGGTTATTTTACCAAGTTTTTTCGCTTTTTCTAGTATATTAGTCAGTTATCAATCGGTGTATATGTCCCCTACACCCTCCGAGCACAAGAATAGTCGACTCATCGGCGCCTAACTTCCACAAGGCGGCCATTTCCTGTACCTTTGTTAGGCCTCAAATCGTAAGTTGAAGTGCTAGCAGTGCCTGAGTTTTAACTGGAGGTCCACGGAGAGGCAGCAGCAGTCCCTGAGGCCACATTCTCAAAAGAGATGAGCTCCATGGAAAGCCCTCAAAAACGTCAGCACTTCCCTGAGGCCATTGCAAGAGGAAAGGACAAAGAAAAGCACCGGGACAAGGCTCCTCTCCCACGCGACTCCTCGGGAAGTCGCCCGTGTTAATTGCGTTCCCCAGGGACTGCTCCTCGGCAACGCCGAGGTTCCAAAAGCGGCGTCAACCCGCCCGTCTAGCTCAACGCTCGGGCCACCCCAGGCGCCTCCAGGCTTTTGAAGCCTTCGGTCAACCGTGGTTTCCCGGCCTACCGGCAGGGCGCTCCGATAAGCTGGATGTCGGCTCCTCCGGCGTTTGCTCGGAGAGGGTGGTAAGCAGCAACCCGGGCGGCACGACCCCTCTTCGGTCAGGCCAGACCTCCCCTCCTTCGCAGCCTGCCCCTGGCGAAGGATCCGTTAAATCGGACGCCGGCCCCTCCGACATCCGCTCGGATCCCGCTGATAAGACGAATGTCGGTCCACCCGACGTCTGCACAGCGGATGAGTCGACGACTGACTCTCCCACGTCTGTCGTTCCCGGCTCCCCGCAACCTTCGCTGCCCTCCGGGGACCCTGAGTCTCCTCAGCCCAACCCCAGCGACTTTTCCCCTCCGTCCCTGGGAGAAGCAGAGTTCCTGGTTCCACCTCCTTCGGATCAACCCACTACTGAGCTGACGTCGGTTCCCGGTTACTCGGTTCTGACGCCCGGCACCTCAGAAGGCGCGGCCCGGCGCCAGTAGTGCCGACCCAGGGTGACATCCCTTCCGGATGCCGACACGGGCCCTCCACCCCGGGCCTTCTGCTCCAGTTCCGCCACGGGGCCTCGGCCGGGCTGTCTGCTCTGGCAGCTCCTCCTGCTCCGGGTTCTTGCCCTTCATATTAAACACTGTCATTCCAGGAGCGCAGTATCCGATGCCGCAGTACCCGGTGCCGGCCTACCCGACACCACAGTACCCGACGCCGGGCTTACCGCCTGCGGGTTATGGATTCTCACCTTATGGGTATAACACATACCCTTATCCCCCTCCTCCTCCTCCACCACCCCCCCAGCCGCCGGTGGACTTGCAGGAGACTCTAGCCTCCTGGTGGGCTGAGTCCAAAGCTCAGCTCACCAGAGAGAAGGAGAGATGTCTTCCAATGACAGTGCCGATTCAGGTTCCCGTATGTCCACGGCGAAACACTCCCTCTCCTCCTCCAGACGCCAGGGATAAACCCTCCGGGTCTAGAGAGGGGCAGGACACGCTTCCCCGAGGTCTTCCCAAGGGGTCCGTTCCTCCCCCTAGATGGGAAAGGGAGTCGTCTTCTTCTTCAGTTTCTTCCTCCTCCTCCTCCTCGGACGCCTCAGATGCCTCCGACGGCTGCTCCGAGAAGGACGACGAGCCTTGATCTCCATCAAAGCACAGGCCAAGGACTCCTCCGAAGTCTCCTCCGGAGGATCCTTCTTTCACGGAGCTCTTACATCAAATCCAGGCAGTACATAAGTGGCAGTCCTTGGAGCCAGACCCACAGCGGCTGAAGCTCGCTGAGCATCTGGATCTGCCTGTCACAGCTCCTATATTGGTGCCACCCTGGATTGAGCCTCTTGCCCACCTTGTTACCACTATTTGGAAACAACGGTCGGCATTAGCCCCTCTTCCTCGGAAATCGAATAGGCTGTACCACTCCAGAGGGTGTCGACTTTTTAGATTTCCGCCCTCGAGCTGACTCGGTCGTGATTAGCGGCGCTCACGGCTGGTCAGCTAATCCAAAACACCTTAGCTCATCGCCACCGGATAAAGAGTCTCGCCTTCTGGACCAGTATGGAAAGAAGATTTTTGCTTCTTCCATGCTGGGGATCAGGGCCCTGAACTATGTCGGTCACATGGGGGACTACCAGAAGGCAATTCTTTCTGAGGTGGAAACCAAGTTAGACTCCCTGCCGGACTCTCAGGTCAAGCAGGAACTGTCTGACCTTGTCCGCTCTGCATGTTCGGCCAGTCGACACATTCTTCATGCGACCTACGATGCAGTGGACACTGCTGGATGGAGCTCAGCTTTCGCCGTAGGCTTATGACGTCATGCTTGGCTCCGCGTGTCAGGGTTGGTCCCGGAAGTGCAGTCTGCTATCCAGGAAGCGCCCTTCCGGGGGTCGGTGCTCTTTGGAGGTGATGTCAAAGACATCATCACCAATCTGCAGGAGAAGGGGACGGCACTAAAGTCCGTTGACTCTATGTACCATCCCCATCAACCGCAGCACTGTCCCTTTCGCAGACGGAATCAGCCAAAGGTGAAACCTCTGGGAAAGCAGGCCACTAAACGCCGGGCCCCTCAGATGCCAAGCCCCCTCCACCCAAAAAAGCAGCGGGTGCTTCAGCTGCGCCGCTGCCCCACACCACCTGCCCTTCCTCTCCCACAGCCTTTGGACTTCCCGGAGGAACCGGTAGGAGGGAGGTTCTCCCTCCACCTTCCGGGCTGGGAGAGGATACCAACAGATTCATGGGTGCTCCAACTAGTCAAGAAGGACACTCTAAATAGAGTTTCTTCAGAAACCACCTCGTCACCCTCCCCAAAGATCGTCGTACTCTCGGGAACATCTGCTTCGGGTCCAGGAAGAGATTTCAGCTGTGTTGCTGAAACAGGCAATATAACCTGTCCCCCCTTCCCTTCAGGGAATGGGCTACTATTCCCATTTCTTCCTGGTCCCAAAGAAGACAGGAGATGTAAGACCTATTCTAGATCTCAGTTCCCTGAACCTATTCGTGGAATACAAGAGGTTCAGAATGCTCTCACTGCAGAGCCTTCTGCCCCCTCCTCCGCTCCGGCCAGTGGATGTGCACTCTGGATATGCAAGATGCCTACCTGCATATCTCCATTCGCCCATCCCACCGCAAATATCTTCATTTTGCTTTCCAAGGGGACCACTACCAGTTTAAGGCACTTCCATTTGGCCTTTCCTCGGCTCCCAGAGTGTTTACCAAATGCCTGGCAGTGGTGGCGGCCTACCTGCGAACCCGGGGAGTGCAGGTTTTCCCGTACCTGGACGACTGGCTCCTAGCGGCCTCATCCAGGGAGGATCTCCTGTGCTGCCTTTCCCTTACCCAACAGGTGTTTGCCTGCCTGGGTATTACCATCAACCATTCCAAGTCTCATTTGATCTCATCTCAGAGACTCCAGTTTATCTGGGCGATTCTGGACACGACACTAGGCAGGGCCTTCCTGCCGCCGGACAGGGTGGCCACTATTCAGACCTGGGTACGTCTGTAGTCCGGTCACAGGTGAGTCACTGCAAGGTCGGTTCTTCGCTTTCTCGGGCTCATGGCGGCTGCTGTCCCGACAGTTCCTCGTGCTCGGCTGCACATGAGGGTTTCCCAGTGGATGCTTCGCTCTCAATGGGATCAATTGGCAGATGAGTTGGATCAGCTAGTTCTGGTCTCCTCTCCCATGGTTCGAGACTTGTAGTGGTGGATGGTCAGAGAGAACCTGTTTCAAGGGGTTTCATTCTTCATTCTCTCCCCTCCCCCCCAAAGATGCTGACTACAGATGCCTCGGGCGAAGGTTGGGGAGCCCATCTCGGTCCTCATCAGACCCAGGGCTCTTGGTCCAAGCTCGAACAATCATGTCACATCAGTGTGCTAGAGCTTCAGGCAGTCCTGTATGCCCTCCAAGCCCTCCACCTGTATCATCTTCGAGGCCACCTAGCCGTCCAGACGGACAACATGTGTGTGGTATGGTACATCAACAAACAGGGAAGGACTCAATCCTACCCTCTTTGCAGGGAAGCAATGAGGGTGTGGGACTGGGCAGTACAGCACGACCTTCACCTCACGGCAATTCATGTTCCAGGAGTCGACAACACCTTGGCAGACAAGCTGAGTCGCTCGTCTGCCTGGGCCCACAAGTGGGAACTGGATCAAGGGGTCCTAGACGATATCTTCCTATGCTGCAGCACACCACAGGTAGACCTGTTCGCGTCCCCTCAAAATACAAAACTTCCAGTCTTCTGCTCGCTCGTTCAAAAGTGAGGCATTTTCTGGAGAGATGCTCTGTCTCTAGTTTGGAAGGACAGATTCGTCTATGCCTTTCCCCCAATTCCTTTGATCCCAAGGGTCCTGCAGAAACTAGGGTCAGAAGGAGCACGAATGATTCTGATCGCTCCTTTTTGGCCCAGGCAAGTTTGGTTCTCTCTTCTACAACAATTCTCAGAGGAACCGCCACTTCCTCTTCCTCTGTCTCAAGGTTTGTTGACCCAGGAGCAGCGGACCCTGGTTCATCCAGGTCTCAAGTCCCTTCAGCTTCATGCATGGCTCCTGCAGATATAGCCCAGGCCCGCTTTGGAGTTTCTCCCCAGGTGGCGGAGATTCTGGTGGAGGCTAGGAAACCCTCCACCAAGTCTATCTATGCCATGAAGTGGAAAAGATTCACAATCTGGGCCGCTTCAAAAGTCGTTGAGCCTTTCTCCTGCCCTGTTGGTCGTCTGCTGGAGTACCTGCGCCATCTCTTCAATCTGGGTCTTAGTCATTCCTCCCTGAAGGTCCACATGGTGGCCATTTCGGCCTATCATGTTCCCTCTGCAGACAGAACGTTTGCTCAGGTGGAGGTTTCCAAGACTTTCCTCAGAGGGGTTCTCCAACAGAGACCTTCTATCCTATCCCTTCTTGGGATTTGAATTTTGTTCTTGAGAAACTAACTCTGCCTCCATTTGAGCCGGCAGCTTCCGCAGACTTGAAGTTCCTCTCCTGAAAGACACTTTTTCTTGTGGCCATTACATCTGCTCAGAGGATTTCCGAGCTCCAGGCCCTGATGTATAAAATTCCTTACTTAATTTTCCACAAGGAATGTGTGGCTCTGTGTACCAATCCTAAGTTTATCCCCACGGTGGTAGCGGAGTCTACTCTGAACCAGTCCATAGAGTTACCCACCTTTTTTATGCAGTACTCCAATCAAGGGGAGTGTTTGTTACATACTATGGACGTTCACCAGATTCTGAGATACTACACTAACCGGACGAAGGATCTCAGAAAGACAGATCAACTCTTTGTGTCTTTTGCTCCGGGGAAGGCAATGCTGTTTCTACGTAATGCCTATCCAAATGGTTGGCCCATTGCATCACTTTCTGTAATGACAAGTACAACAAGACCCTCCCGGGTCAAGTCAGAGGCCACTCCACCAGAGGAGTTGCTGCCTCAGCAACTTGTTTCAAGTATGTGTCGGCGGCGGACATCTGTGCTGCCACCACCTGGGCCTCCGTCCATACCTTTACGAAACATTACAGTTTGGATATTGCCTCTCACTGTAGAGCGGGCTTCGGGCTGGCTGTTCTGCAAGACCTCCTTTCTTAAGGCCTTCTCAGCTAGAGGATCTACTCTGAGTAGCTTTCCTCCTCCCGTGTGCTTCTCCTTGTTCCAGACTGCTTGGGACTCAGTCCTATATGTAATTACCTACTGCGAGAGCCCTCTCAAAGTAAGATAGTACAGTTACGTAAGAACTTACAGTAACAGTAGATCTTCGAGAGAGGCTCTTGCAGTAGGTGATACCTTCCCGCCCTCCATCCCCCTAAGCTTTTTTAGCTCCTTTTCCATTTAAAGAAAATATCCGCTTCTATCTCGTCTGGCCTTTTGTTGTCCTTAGTGAAAGAACTGGAAAGGTGAGGACCGCCCTTTATACCGATGTCTCGTGGACGCTGGTCACCTGATGTGGGGCGGTCCTCGCCAGGGACTGCTAGCTAGAAATTTTTCCGTGGGGTCCTGCCGCCGGCTGGCGTCAGTCCTGTATGTAATTACCTACTGCAAGAGCCTCTCTCGAAGATCTACTGTTACGGTAAGTTCTTACATAACTGTACTTTTGGGCTAATTTTGATATGTAAAACCTTTACTCAGATTATCCCACATGATGGAGGCACATTACCTGGATACAAGAGAAGAACCAGTTGAACCCAGAACAGTTTATTGTGAACATGGCAGACATGGTGCTAAAATCTATTTCCTTTACAAAGAGAAATTTTATGTGCAGCATAAAGAAACTGCTATGGGCACTACTTTTATGCATAGTCTAGCCAACTTGTATATGGGGGAAGCCCTATTTGTCTATAATAATAAATTGTTTAAAGAGGGACTCTGGTCAAGATTTATGGCATCAATAAATTCAGAATGTGGATCAGCATATCCCTAATTAGCTTCATGCCAAAAATGAGATCTCTAAGTTACTTTGTTTAAAATTTACAAGTCATTTTACAACCCTAAATTCACTGCTGGTTGAAAAATGTCAGTTTCTGTAAAGAGCTGATGATGATGTCATAACCTGAACTCACTGTCTAGTCCTCCCTGTAAACAAGCTTATAAGATGTTTCTCCAAAGTTTAAAGATCATGTGCAGTGGTTTTCATAAGTAAAACAAGCAGCACCATTCAGTAAACATGGCTATAAAACTGTGTTTCAGGTTTTTTAACAAAGTCGACAAATTTGTATTTTTTGTGTGCCCAATTTCTTCAGGGTTGCTGGTCCCTAGAGGTTTTGGAATGGCCTTAGGACAAACCTCCAGTTCCATC
Organism: Neoceratodus forsteri; assembly: GCA_016271365.2. Taxonomy (NCBI): domain Eukaryota; kingdom Metazoa; phylum Chordata; order Ceratodontiformes; family Ceratodontidae; genus Neoceratodus; species Neoceratodus forsteri. The sequence goes on along the minus strand of CM057449.1, from coordinate 565,913,614 downwards.
CTCGTATCCTCCCGGTCACATCCCTCTGATCTGGGATCCATGCCCTGCATCACAAAAGGGCCATAGAACCCATTATGCTGTCCCAGCAAGGAAAAGTGTTTTACTCCCGCTACTTCTTGGTTCTCAAATGTATGGGCGATCTTCCCATTCTGGAGCTCAGCAAGCTGAACCTGTCCATCCAGTACAAACAGTTCAGGATGGTCAACCTTCAGGGTCTACTGCCCTAGTTACACTAAGGCGACTGGATTTGCTCCCTGGACATGCAAGATGCCTATCTGCATATCAAAGTGTGCGCCTCCCACAGGCGCTTCCTCAGATTTCATTTTCATGGAGCCCATTTCCAGTTCAGGGTTCTGCCATTTAGCTTATCCTCAGCCCCTCAGGTGTTCAACAAGTGGTTGGTAGTGGTGGCAGATGCCCTCAGACGGAAGGGGTTCTATGTGTTTCCTTACCTGGATGACTGACTGCTAGCAGTGCCATCCAGGGAGCCTCTGCTCCAAACCCTGGCTCATACCTGCCGCCTGTTCCAGGATTTGGGAGTCTCAATCAACCTGCCCAAGTCATTTCTGACCCCCTGCCAATGACTTCAGTACATTGGGGTGATATTGGATATGGCTCAGGGGATGGCTTTCCTACCCCAAGACAGGGTAGAATGTCTCATAGATCAAGCCAGTCAGCTCTATTCCAGCCATCACGTCCCAGCACATGTCTTGCAAACAACATGAAGTCTTGCTATATTATGACATATGCTATATTGTGACATTTACAGTGAGTCCCAACCTTCGAACTGCTCCGGAGGTGAAAGAGTTAACTGTCCATGCCAGGCATGGAACTTTGAGCACGAGCTCGGTTGAAAACTCTGTCTGTTGTTCTTCAAACTCAAACTGTCAGATTCTTTACTCCGCCTCACTGAACAGTCGCTCCGGAGATTTCTCCTTCTGCTCGGTTCATTTTGTCGGTTAAAGTATTAATTTTTCGTTTTTTTAACCGAGTTTAAACCACAACTGGTCGGTTCAAGCTCTGTCTGTGGTATCGTAAGTACTAGATAGGTTTTACATTTATTTTCTGTGTGGAACTTGTAAACGGTATTATCGGTTCGGTTTGAACCAATCAGGTTGTTGTAAATACATTAAATCTGTCTTTTAGAGTGCAGTTCCCGGTTCTTATCGGTTCTAAAAAAAAACGGATTTCATTACGTTTTTTTCCACGACCCGTGACACGGTTGGGAACCGATAAGAGAGTCTTGCTTGACGGATTGCCATAAACGGGCAAGTTTTGGTTAGGCTGGCACTATGTCTGAGAAACCCAAAAGAAAAACCGGGCCCACTGGGTTTCAACACTGCAGTGTTTGTGGGGAAGCCTTTGCCAAGGCTGACCCCCACACCACCTGTGTTTATTGTCTGGGGTTTGACCACCTCAATGCAGACTGCCAGATTTGCAAAAATTTTCCTGCAGCTACCCTGGATAAGAGAGTTGGTAGGCTCAGGGAAAGAGAGGCCAAGAAGTCCGCTGACCCGGATGGCCAGCCCGGTTCGGTTGTAACCGAACCGGAGGGAGTGCCCTCTGACCAGGGCGAGACTTCCTCGGGCCAAAGGAGAGCTGACTCGGAGGAGTCGGTTCCAGCAAAAAGGACTAGAAAATCAGCAGGTGTGGAGCCAAAATTTCCATCTCCAACCGCTGAAGAAATAGCCAAAGCGATTAAAATTGTCCAGTCGCTTTCCCCGGTTCCGACCGAACCGGCACCATCAGGTAAGCGTACGGTTTGGTCGGTTCCACCGGTTCAAGAATATGATTTAGAGGAATTTTATGAACCGGAGGAGGGGGAAGAGGAGTATGAGGAGAGCGAATGTGGATTTGAAAGTCTGGATGTGCCCATTGAACCGGACATCTCCCCAGACAGACCTTCAGGAGTGTCTCCCCTAGGCTTTCTGAGTCCCCGTCTCATTTTATGTTTTATAAAAAAGTGGTTGAAACCCTCCAGCTCCCTATGGAGGAAGCTGTGGATAATCAAGAGGAGCCTGACTATGTAGAAATGATGGATATCCCAGAGTCTAGGAGACTGTCTATTCCTTTGCATAAATCTTTTGGGAAACAGACAGTAAAAATTCTAAAAACTCCTCACACTATACCTCCTGTGGATAAAAGAATGGACAAGAGGTACACATTGTCAGGCTCTGATAAGGAGTTCCTTACACAACAATGCAGCCATGTTGGGGTAGTGCAGGCTGCAGCCTGTGACAAAGCAAATATTCCCTGGTTCACATCCCCTGACAAGGACTCCAGGAGGATTGATGATGCAAAGAAACAGTACATGGCAGCATCCTTGGGACTCGGACAGGCAAATTATATGGCTTATGTTGCTAGATATCAGAAATCCAGATGGGATACTGTTATGGCTCTAGCAAAACAGGTCCCTGGCCAGCTTGCCAAGGAGCTGGAGCAGGTGGCTGCTGATGGTATTGAGGCATCCAAGGTGCAATTCCATGCTGCAGTGGACTCTAATGATGTGTCATCAAGAGTCATGGCTACATCTGTGGCACTTCGCAGAATGGCTTGGCTCAGATGTACTAGCCTGTCACAGGATGCCCAGACTAAGGCCATGGATTTTCCTGTTGTGGGTAATTCTCTGTTTGGGGAGCAGACAGAGAATTACATGAAGAAAATGGATGAGTATAGGACCACCTATAGGAGTGCACAGGCCAAGGAAAGGCAGGCCACTCCTCGAAGGCAGCCTTCCAGGGGCAGGGGCAGACCTTTTCATAGGCCTTTTTACCAAGCCCAGGCCTCCTCTTCAGCTTATGCAGTCTGATGGGGTGGCCAGGGCCGATTCTCCACTACCTGTAGGGGGCAGGCTGGCTTACTTTGTCCAGGACTGGAAGTCTTTAACATCAGACAAGTGGGTCCTGGAAGTAGTAAGCCAGGGACTGGTTCTCGGCTTCAAAAAATTTCCAAAGATGAGAACCAGGTCCTTTCCACCTGCAAATCAATCAGAGGCACTTGCCCTAGAAACAGAAGTTTCTACCCTCCTGGCTCTCAGAGCTGTGGAAAGGGTTCCACCCCTACACCAGGGCAAAGGGCTGTACTCCAGGTACTTCCTTACCCCAAAAAAGACAGGAGAATGGCGGCCCATCCTGGATCTCAGATACCTAAACAAGCACCTTTTAAAACCAAAATTCAAAATGGTGACTCTGGGAATTATTTTACCCTCTCTAAGGCCAGGGGACTGGCTAGTGTCCCTAGACCTCAAGGATGCCTACTTCCATGTTCTTATCAGAAGCTCCCATCGAAAGTACCTCAGATTCGAACTGCCCTCAGGCCATTACCAGTTCAGAGCAATGCCCTTCGGCCTCACCTCTGCCCCGAGGGTATTCACAGAATGCCTGGCAGTAGCAGTTGCCCACTTAAGAAGGCAAAAGATTGCCATGTTTCCTTACCTGGACGACTGGCTCATAGTAGGCCAGTCTCCAGACCAAGTCAGACTACACCTTCAGGTAACTCAGCAACTGCTCACATCTCTAGGTTTCCTTCTCAATCTTCCAAAGTCAGTTCTAGAGCCTGTCCAGCTTCTCACCTTCATAAGTGCAGAACTGAACACAAAAGAGGCCAGAGCCTTCCTTCCTCTGGAAAGAGCAAGGACCCTGGTCTCTCTGGCCTCCTCTTTTACCCTGCAGGTCTCTCGACCAGCAAGACATTTTCTGCAGCTCCTGGGGCACATGGCTGCTTCTACAGCAGTAGTGCAGGGAGCAAGATTTCAGATGAGGGACATCCAGTTCCATTTGAGAGCCTTTTGGTCTCAAAGGAGAGACCCTCTAACCAAATTGATCCCAGTAACTCAAACCTTGATCTAAGCCCTTCAGTGGTGGCAGGACCAGAGCAATCTGAGACAGTGGGTCCCCTTCACCCCTCAGTCTCACTCCTTAATCCTTACTACAGATGCATCCCTCTTGGGGTGGGAGCTCACATGGGCGACCTCACCACCCAGGGATTGTGGTCCTCAGGAATCTCTGCTCCACATCAATCTGTTGGAACTCAGAGCAGTTTTTCTAGCACTTCAAGTTTTTCCACATCTGTTCAGAACAAAGTGGTACAGGTCAGAACAGACAACACCACTACAATGTGGTACATCAATAACAAAAGGAGGCGGCACTTTCGATTCTCGGCCTTGTGCACTGAAGCAATGAAGTTGTGGTCTCTGGCTTTATTCCCTGAACACCTCCCTTACGGCAGTTCACCTCCCAGGCAAGGACAATGTCCTGGCAGATGCTCTCAGCAGGATTTCCCAGGGCCATCACGAATGGTCACTGGATCCCCTAGTACTGGAGGTAGTATTTGCCAGATGGGGCACCTCGCAGATAGATCTTTTTGCAGCCCCAGACAATCACCAACTTCCCCTTTTTTGCTGCAGGCCCCCAGTGTTGGGCTCAGTCCCTCTGGATGCCTTCCTTCTCAGTTGGGAAGGGAAGTTTCTCTATGCTTTTCTCCCCTTCCCTCTTCTGTTCAAGGTGCTAGTCAAAATCAGATCTCAACCCTGCAAGATGATCCTGATTGCTCCAGATTGGGCCAGACAGCCCTGGTACCCACTCCTTATGTCCTTAGCAGTCCACCTTCCCCTGTGTCTTCCCAGGAATCACAACCTGTTAACCTGTGCTCAGGAGAGTTTGGCACCAATCTCAGATCTCTCAATCTCAAGGCCTGGCTCTTGAAGAGTTAGAGTTTGCTGACCTACACTCTCCCAAGGTGTATTGGATATGTTGAAAGCTTCTAGGAAGCCTTCCACCAGGCTACTTATAATTCCAAATGGAAGAGATTTTCCATATGGTGCTCTGTAAACATATTTCCCCAGAATCTGCTGACTTACCCACAGTCTTGGATTATATGGTGCATTTGAATACTTTGGGGCTGAGACCAGCTACCTAAAAGTGCACCTGGCAGCCGTGTCTGCTTTCTTATCAGCAGGTAAACCTCTTCTCTTTCAGCTCATCCTGTATTCTCCAAGTTTTTCAAGGGTTGCTTCACACCAACCTCCATTCAGGGACCCTGCCCCTGCCTGGGATCTTAATATTTGCATTGCCCAGCTTATGCAACCCTTTTGAGCCCTTGTCTTCAGCAGAGCTTAAGTACTTGACTTGAAAACTGTGTTTTGGTAGCCATCACTTCTGCCAGGCGATAAGTGAATTACAAGCATTGTCAGTGGAGCCTGATTTTATCTCCTTTCATAGAGATAAGGTGGTCCTCAGGACTAACAGAAAGTTCTTGCCTAAGGTGGTTTCAGACTTCCACCTTAATCAATCTATGTCTCTCCCTGTGTACTTCACTGACCATTCCTCCTCTGGTGAGAGGAGACTGCACAATTTAGATGTCAAAAGAGCCCTTAGTTACTACATAGAACGTACCAAGGGTCACAGGTTTGACTCCCTCCAACTGTTCCTCACTTATGGTGAGGTTGGTAAAGGGAAACCTGTCACTAAAAGATCCATTGCCAGGTGGATTGTCTCTTGTATCCAATTTTGCTATGAAAAAATGGGTAAGGTTCCTCCCTCAGGCCTGAGGGCTCACTCTACCAGAGGTACAGCTGCGTCTCTGGCTGCTGCCAGGGACATCCCTATCCTAGAGATATGTCAAGCAGCTACCTGGAAAACAGTTCACACTTTACCAAGCATTACTCCCTGCACACCGAGGCTAGGAGTGATGCTCGGTTCTTTACAGCTGTGCTTCAGAGCCTATTTCCTAAGTAGGTTCTGTCCCTCCTCCATGGAGGTACTGCTGTTAATCTCTGCATATGTCATAATATAGCAAGACTTCATGTTGTTTGAAGAAAAAATTACTCACCTTAGTAATGTTGTTTCTTCTAATGGAGTCTTACTATATCATACCCTGCCGCCCCTCTCAGAACCTCTGCTTTTGGGATGTGGGTGGCAGTGCAGTGTTGCACTAGTAGATGCCCACCTTGTTTTTCACCCTCCTTTTGTGGTGTTTGGGTGTTAGTTTTTCATTTTTGGATCCCCTGACTTGAGTCTTTGTTTTGGGACCAAAAAATGTGTTCTTATATTTAGTAGCCTGTTGGCTAGTGTAGGTTTACAGCTTCCACACAGAACCTTAGTGAGTTTTGGTGGTAAAGATCTGACAGTTTGAGTTTGAAGAACAACAGACAGAGTTTTCAACCGAGCTTGTGCTCAAGTTCCATGCCTGGCATGGAAAGTTAACTCTTTCACCTCCGGAGCAGTTCGAAGGTTGGGACTCACTGCATATGTCATAATATAGCAAGACTCCATTAGAAGAAACAACATTACTAAGGTGAGTCATTTTTTCTTCTGTGCCTCCTGAGACTCATGGCTGCAGCCAGTTGTTATGGTGCCCCTGGCCAGGCTGCATATAAATATTCCTCAGTGGACACTACGAGTCCAGTGGGACCAATGTGTGGATGACCTGGAGCAGCGAGTCCTGGTCTCAGATTCAGTCAAGAGGGTGCTGTTGTGGTGGCTAGAGCCTGGCAACCTCTTGATAGGGGTACCATTCTTCATTCCACCTCAACTGCAAATCCTCACAACAAATGCCTCAGGCCTTGGCTGGGGACTCACCTGGGTGCCCAACAGACTCAAAGGACATGGTCCACAGTGGAAGCAGAGTTCCACATCAACATCTTGGAGATACAAGCAGTTCTATATGCCTTGCAGGCTTTCCAGACCCAGCTCTCCGCAGGCCCACTGCTGATTAAAATGGACAACATCAGCGTGTTTCATTACATCAGCAAACAGGGAGGGACTCATGCCTACCCTCTGTTTCGGGGAAGCAATGAGTGTCTGGTATTGGGCTGTAGATCACGGCCTGGAACTCTCAGCTGACCATGTCTCTGGCGGCCAAAACCTCTCTTCAGGTCAGGTAATCGCTATCTACACAGGCCCCGGCGCTGACCCTGGCACCAGGAGCCCCTCCGGAGCCGCTCGCGGCGCCAAGGGTGAGCCTCTTATTGACAGTCTTCCAGCACCGAGACTGGAGTGAGCACCAATTTTGGTGCTGCTCTGCCCTCCAGCGCCACAGAGGGGGCTGTCACATCTGCCGTTCCAGTGAGTGTGGCGGATGTGGTAGTACCCTTAAGACTGGTGGTAAGGACCAGATCCCTGTCGGAGTCTGAGGCAGTGAGTGGCCGGAGTGATGTCTGGCAGTCTTCCCCTTGAACCCTACGGGGCTCAGGGAGGAGCCATAGTGCTGAACTTTCCTTCTTTCCTTCAGGTGGGACCCTTGTGGGTGGGCCTTTCTGGACTTATGCGGCTCCAGTCGCCCAGTCCGGGGGCTTCTGTGGCGTCCAGGCTGTCGAGGACTGCAATCTGCATCTGGGCGGACGGCATAGCTTCACCTTTCCTAGTTGTTACCTCTGGCCCAGCATACATAGAAACATAGAAGTTGACGGCAGACAAGGACCGCAAGGCCCATCCAGTCTGCCCATTTCTTTTTCTACCTTATAAATGTGCCATCGGCCTTTGCTCTGTCAGTGGCCTATCTATTCATAGTCATTTGTATTGCTCCCTTATGCCTATCCCATGCCTGTTTGAAGCCCTGCACTGTATTCATAGCCACCACTTGTGGTGCTTCATTCCATGCATCCACCACCCTTTCTGTGAAAATGAATTTCTCACATTCCCCTTAATCGGCCTCCCTCTAATCTCATGCTGTGTCCTCTTGTCCTGCTATTTTTCTTATATTTAAACATGTTAGACTCTTTCACCTTGTTTATGCCCTTAAGGTGTTTGAATGCCTCGATCATATCACCTCTCCCTCCTTTGCTCAAGGGTATACATATTGAGCTCCGTTAATCTGTCCTCATATGTCTTCTGATGCAGTCCCTGCACCATTTTGGTTGCCCTTCTCTGGACTGCCTCAATTTGGTTAATGTCCTGAAGGTGTGGCCTCAATACTGCCATGATACTCCAGATGGGCCTAACCAGTGTCTTGTACAGAGGATTATTACCTCCTCTTACGACTTGTGATACCCTACTAATACACCCCACCCCCTAGCCTTACCTACTGCTTTAGAGGTCTGCTTGATGATTTTAGGTCATCAGTGATGATGATGCCCAAGTCTCTTTCTTCCTTTGTGACTGCTAACTCCCTCCCAGCCTATAGGTGGCTTCAGGGTTTCTCTTCCCTATGTGCATGATTTTGCACTTCTTTGCATTAAATCCCAGTTGCCACTCTTCTGACCATTCTGCTAGTTTATCCAGATCTCTTCTCATTCTGCCCACCCCATCTGGATCATCTACTCTGTTGCAGATCTTGGTGTCATCTGCAAACAGACAAGCCCTACCTCTAGTCCATCTGCAAGGTCACTAATGAAGATGTTGAAGAGGACTGGCCCCAGGACTGATCCCGAGGTACCTCACTTGTGACTTGCATCTCTTCTGACTGTATACCATTTACCACCACTCTCTGTTTTCTGCTCGTCAACCAGTTTGCCACCCAGTTGACCAACTTCTGACCCACCCCGAGCCTACCCAGCTTATTTATCAATCTTCTATGTGGAACAGTGTCGAAAGCTTTGCTGAAGTCAAGGTAGGCGACATCAACTGCTCCCCCTTGGTCCACCACTCTGGTTACCCAGTCAAAGAAATATATGAGATTAGTTTGACAGGACCTTCCTTTTGTAAACCCATGCTGTCTTGGATCCTGTGCCCCTATGGATTCCAGGTGTTGCACTATCCTTTCCTTAAGGAGTGCCCATAATCTTGCCCACTACTGAGGTAAGACTGACCGGTCTGTAGTTCCCCGCCTCCTCCCTGCTACCACTCTTGTGGAGCGGGACCACATGAGCCATTCTCCAGTCTTCTGGGACCTCTCCTGTGCTCAGAGACTCACTAAACAATTCTGCTAATGGCTCTGCTAGTTCCTCTTTTAGCTCCTTAAGTACCCTGGGATGTATGCCATCAGGTCCCATTGCCTTATCCACCCTGAGCTTAGCAAGCTCTTGTAGGACCCTTTCTTTTGTGAAGGGAGTAGTGCTCACCTCCCTCCCCCCTGTGTCCATGATGCTGAGCTGTGGGCCCTGCCCTACCTTCTCTTCAGTAAATACTGAGCAAAAGTATCTATTTAGGATAGATGCCTTTACAGGGTCCTCCTCCTCACATGCTCCCTTTTCTCCATTAAGCTTAGCAATACCCCCTCTGGACTTTCTCCTTTCACTAATGTATCTATAGAAAGTCTTGTCACCTTCTTTTACTGTTCGTGCTAGTGTTTCCTCAGTTTGGGACTTTGCCTGCCTTACTGCCTTAACTGCTTCTCTTAGGGCAGTTTGGTATGCCTCCCTATTTTCATCCCGCTGTGTTCCCTTATATTTCCTGAAGGCCAGCCTTTTGGCTCTGACCTTTTCTGCTACTGTATTTGAGAACCAAAGTGGTTTCCTTCTTCTTTTGCACTTCTTTTTCTGTCTAACACAATGGGATGCTGCTTCAAGTATTGCATCCTTAATGCTTGCCCACTTTGCCTGTACCCCCTCACCTGTGTTTCTTTTTGCCAGGGCTAGCTTAACTCTGTTGGCCATCTTATCAAAGTCAGCTCCTCTGAAGTCCCATATTTTTGCCTTGGAATGGGATGATTTAGATGATGTAGCCAAATTGAACCATACCATGTGATGGTCACTGGCCCCAGGTGACCTTCTACCTGAGATCTGTGATCCCTTCTTTGTTAGTCAGTACTAGATCTAGGATAGCCCTGTCTCTTGTGGGTTGCTGTACCGGTTGCTTGAGGCCCCCCCCCTGCAGGGAATCCACTATGAGTCTAGTTCTGGCAGATGTTCCTGCTGGTATTGACCAATCTGTATCCGGCATGTTGAAGTCTCCCATTATCAGAACCTCCCTTTAGCTGTCATGTTTTGTATATCTCTAACAGTAATGTGTCTATGTCCTCCCTCTGGTCTGGGGGCCTGTAGACAACCCCAGTTCTTATGGCTGTCCCATTTCCTGTTTCCAGGGTGACCCACAGTTCTTCTGGCTCCTTATGTGTATTCTGAATTTCTGTAGCTTTGATATTTTCATTAACATACAGGGCCACTCCTTCCCCTTTTGCACCTCGGTCTCTTCTGAACAATACATAGCCAGGTACTGAAGTCTCCCAAGTGTGGTTACTGGTAAACCACGTCTCACTAATTGCTACTATGTCCAGTTTAGCCTCTGACATTATTGCCTGCAGGTCTGGAATCTTATTTCCCAGGCTGTGAGCATTTGTGTACATGATTTTCCATTGGCCAGATTTTGGTGTGTTAGTTGTTGGGTGAAGTTTGGCATTACCCCTGTGCGTCGTATGGGGAGACAAACCTTTTTTCTTACCTGGTGATGCAAATGAACGGCAAACATGCTGAATTCCTGTTTGACCACTAGCTGAGGGGGGAGGGGTGTTCTTCCCATTCGGACGAGTGGGGTGCTGCACCCTCTCCCATTTGCTAGTTTAAATATTCTGCAAAGACGCCAAACTTCTGCCCTAATGCACTGACTCCTCTTTAGTCAGATGCAGTCCATCAAATTTAAAGAACTTCGCTCCCAGAACTGTTGCCAGTTCCCTACAAATCTGTGTCCTTTTTCCTGGCACCAGCCCTTGAGCCACGTGTTTAGCTCCCTATCTTCCTTCTCCTGACCTTCCATCCATCTGCTCCCCTCTCCCAGACTGGCAGGATCTCAGAGAAGAGGAGATGCCGGGCGAAATAGATGATAGTTTGTCACCCAGCCTACTCAGGTGTTCCTTGGTCTCCACAACTGACCGGCTGGCCGAGATCATAGTCCCTATGTGTACTAGGACATCAATGTTTTCTCCTGCTTTGTGAACAATTTTAGCAATGCGGTCAGTGTCTCTCCATGCTGATGTACCTGGGAGACATCTGACCATCACCCCAGCTGGAGATGGGTATCAACTCCCGAATCATGGAGTCTCCTATGATCAGAAGTTTTTGGATTTCCTTTGTGCTTGTTTTGTTTTGGTTCCTGATTTGGGTGAGTTTTGTTGTGCTAGCTCCTGTGTCATGTGTCCTGCTCTGCAGTGTCTTCTGCCTCTTTATTTGATTTCAGAGATAGAGGCAGATACCTGTTTGTAGTGTTTATATGGTTTTTGGAGGTAATGTGTTGGAGAGCAGAAAGTGATGGTGCACCTGATTTGCTCCTCTAACCACCTGCCAACCTCCTGGACCAACTACCCTCTGGTCGAGGTTTTTTCTGTTGGATGCTGGGGAAATGGCGGGTGGTTCTTATAATGTATTTCCTCTTCAATATGAAATTTGAGGCGTGCAATCTCTGCCCATGCTGCCCGGAGCTGAGACCTAAGATCTCCAAAGGCCCAGCATGTAGGACAGTGTCCTAAATCCTGTAAGACTGTCCTTCTGAAAATTGTTCCACAGTACCTGCAGTTAATGAAATCCATTCCAGATAAGTTGCTGGGTTTGTAACCTAGTCAGAGTAATTAGAAGGAAAAAAAAAGAAAAAAATGCAAGTAATGGTTTAATTGTGCTTTGTTTAACTTGTTATAACAAGTTAAATTACTAGTGCCCCTGTAAATGAGCTCACTTTGTAGGCCCCACTGATCCGCCCTTCCTGCTCTGGCACAGGAAATGTCACAACTGTGGTACCCTATAAAGGAGTGTAGCGTGGGGTGGTTGGGGATGGGGTGGGTGGCTGGGCCCTTCCCTGCCTAAAAAGAACCACAGACGAAAGAACAAGGAGGTAAGAGCAGAAACAGTCAACAACAAATGCAGTAACCCTGAAAGCTTATCCTAATGTTAGATAAAACTGTAAAACCTAAAGCACCACCTGTAATAATTTCAGAGAAGATATCGCTGTAAGAAACACTTTGCTCCAGAGAAAAATAAAGCAGTAACAGAAGATATACCTTGCAAAAGACAATTTGAATCAGAAGATTACAGGAGTAATCTGTTAGCACACACCTGTAGGCACACCTTGTAATAATGCAGAAGAAGGTATACCAGCAACAACAATTTGAATCAGAGAAAAATAAAGCAATGAAATGTTAGCAACAAACAGTAGCAATCCCTGTGAGTAAAAAATAAAAACACCACCACACAGTAAATCTGCTTAGCCAAACTAAGTCTTAATCCTTTTCCCTTGCTCTGGTAAGTTTCTCTACTCTGCCTTTCAATCAGTCTTAGAAGGAAAGAGCTCAGGTGAAGCTAGGTGCCTTGGCCAGCAAACCAAGTCTTCTCATAGGGTGATTGCCTCCACTTTCCGAGGAACCCACCTTTTTTCCCACAGGGTGAGGCAGGAGCTTCAGAGGCGACTTCCTTCTCCCAAATGACGGGAGACCCCGCCTCACCCTGACCAGTCACTGGTTTCATCTGGCCACTGAGTAGTCCCCTCTCCCTGTGTATTCCCCAAAGGGGGCTGAGGGAAGCCCTTTCCCTCAGGGAGGTGCCAGGTCCCCTTAAGGGGACTTGGTACTCATCCACCAGTGATGAATGGTGAAGATTGATACAGATAAGATATGAAATTGCATACCTACTATAATCATTGATCTTTCTGTATAGCTTCACCATTCATCATTGCTTCCTGCCCACCATCTCCTCTTGGGCCTCAGCATTTGGGCAGAGCCACCTCCCTACTTGCCTTCCCCCCAGTTGAGGCCAATTGTGGGCTTAGTCCCACTGGCACTTCCAGGGTCCCCAATCCTTCTCCGGAAGTGCCAGGGCCCCACCTATGCGGGAGGGCAAGCGGGACCTCTTGTCTTCTAGGCCTGAAGTCTCTGGAGCCCTCTCTCACTTGTACTTTTCCTATGTTCCACTCTGCTCTTGTGGAACATCTTCGGGTCCCCCCAGATCAGGGGGGAGCCCGAAGGCTCCTTCACTCCTTGTTTTCCACAATCCCTGTGTAGGGATTCTCCTAGTGCCTCTCCTGCCTCGTGCAGGACTTCTGTTTGCACAGATACTGGAGTGTCTGCTGTCTATGTCCTGGTGTTCCAGATTTCTGTCACCGGGACCTAAAAAAAAAAAAAAAGGGAAAAGGTCAGAGAGGGGCTTATCTTTTGGCATGGGGTGCCTTCACCACTTTCCTATTGCGACATATTGCTCATCTCTCAGACCGGTGTGCGGGGAGGGGGCCCTCATAGGGAGAATGGACACATCCCCTCTACCTCTCCACCCCCTCTTACCACCTGTTTTTGTCCTCCCTTTCCATGAAAATGAAAACTTTTCAGAAAAAGACAACAGGTAGGAAGTTCCTTTGGGGAGAAGGGAATGAGCCTACTGCTCTGAGTGCCTCAGATCCTAGCCAAGGGGAATGTAGTTTTTTGGAGGGATGCTTTGCTTTCCCCTCCATCTCTGTCCTCCTTTCTCCCTCTGTCTTTTTCCTGCCGAGAGTGGCTCTTGCCCCCTCCCTGCACACCACGTTTCTTTTTGCTTTTCTACTTTTCGTTCCTTTTTTCTTTCTCATTCTTTCTTCTCTTGCTTAGTGGTTGGGGCCCTTCTGCCTACCCCTTAGGTCCAGATTCTACCTCTGTTCTCTCTGTCACCCTTATTCCTTTTTCATTTCCTTTCCTTTATCTTGTTCTTGTGCAAGAACAGGGGGGCACAATTTGAAAATAGAGGTGGGGGATGGCTCAGAGGCAACGTGAGGAAGTATTTTTTCATGGAGAGGGTGGTGGACGCATGGAACGGCCTTCCTGAGGAGGTCATGGGATCAAAAACAGTGGGGGAATTCAAGAATGGGTGGGACAGACATAAGGCAGTTATAGTGGGGAGTAAGAGGAAGTAGGCTGTTGGTTAACTAGAATCTGCAACTTATCCAGTAGGTAGGGAAATTGGTAGACTGGGTGAGCCAAGCGGTCCTTATCTGCCGTCAAAGTCTATGTTTCTGAGTGGTCAAGGGTGTGGCAGCTAGGTTTTAATGCGAAGAAGTGCAAAGTCATGCACTTGGGGCACATAAACCCAGGGGCGGAGTACAAAATGGGGGGGGGGGCAGTATTAACCACCATCAAGTAGGAAAGGGACCTGGCAGTAATCCTGTCTGATGACCTAAAGGTGGCCAGACGGTATGACAAGGCAGTGGGGTGACCAAGTGGGATGCTAGGGTGCATACCAGCATAAAGGGAGAAGTAGTGTAACTGCTGTAAGATCACTGGTGAGGGCTGGCCCAATGGCGCTGGAGGTTGAGGCGCTGGTCACTGCACCTCGCGCCATGCAGGCTGACTGGGTTCGGGAACGAGCCCGGGCAACCAGGGTTGGCAGTGGGAGAGAGGATTGAGCATCCAGAGGACTGCTCTCCTCTCTCGGGGGAGGATGCCATGTCTTCCCGGCCGCTGATTGCCCTCTGGTGGTGGCTGGAGGGTATTACGGGTTGGGAGGCACACTCCGACATAATCACGTCAGTAGGGAGGGGGGATGGGAGAAAAGGAGCCTGGCAGGACTCCATAACGGTCCGCCGCACCCGAGGGCCAACCCCGACTTCTTGATTGGGTCTCCGGGTAGGGGTCGCCACCTCCCTGGCCCCACCATGGTGGGCAAGCCATGGGGGAATCATTGGGGTTGGTGAGTGCGGGAGCAGGGGAACATGAGAGAGAGTCCTCCTCCTTTGGAGGGCTGAAGCCCCTGCCAGGGCTCGGGGGGAGGAAAAACCTGAATGGGGGAAAAAAAAGATCACTGGTGTGACCTCAGCTAGAGTACTGTGTCCAGTTCTGGAGACCACAGTCTCCAGAAGGACATAGACAGTGTAGAGACGGTCCAGGGGAGGGAAACCGAAATGGTGCAGGGTCTGCATCACAAGTCCTATGAGTGGAGACTGAAGGACTTCATTATGTACACCCTGGAGGAAAGGAGGGAGGGGAAGATATGATAGAAACATTCAAATACCTCATGGGTATAAATAAAGCTAAAGAGGAAGCATTTTGCAAAAAAGATGCTCAAGAACAAGCAGACATGCTGTGAAGCTGGGGGCGGGGGAGGCGGTGAGAGACTCTGGAGAAGTGAAGTACTTCTTCACAGAAGGAGTGGGAAATGCCTGGAACAGCCTTCCTGGGAAGGTGGTGGGGGCCAAAACTTTGATGGACTTCATAAATGCATAAAATAGGCATAAGGGAACCTTAGAGGTGGGGGCGGAGATCAAGTAGGATCTGCGGTGTTATAGTAGGTAGGAAAAGTGGGTAAACTAGGTGGGTCAAGCGGTCCTTATCTGCCATCAGTATCTGTTTCTAGATTTCTTGGGCTCCCTTGCCCCCCCCCCCCTTCTTTTCTCTATTTCTTTTTCTCACTCTCTGGTGAGCAGAACCGAGGTATGGGAGGAGTCTGCATCGGTTACTGGTCAACCCATGGGCACCGCCGCCATCAGCTCCTCCCCCAGGTTTTTCAGAACCTTTCCTAGAGGCTCCCGCGGGGTCCTAGCACCTCCAGTCTAAGCCAAGGAGTGAAGAATGATGAAGATATACAGAAAGATCAATAATTACAGTAGGTACGTAATTTCATTTGCTGTTACTTCTGCTTAAAGAATTTCTGAGCTTCAGGCACTCGTATGAGCAGCCGTTTTTGGGTACCAGTCCTAAGTTTCTTCTTAAGGTGGTGTCTGAGTTTACTTTGAATCAGTCAATCCACCTGCTTGTTTATTTTCCAGAGCATGCCAATCCAGGGGAAGCATTGCTCCATACTTTGGATAGGCATAGAATTTTGTGGTACACTACATTCCAGACTAAGGATTGTAGGAAGTCCTCCCAATTTGTTTCTTTTGCCCCTGGGAAAGAAGGTATTCTGT
Source organism: Neoceratodus forsteri (assembly GCA_016271365.2). Lineage (NCBI taxonomy): Eukaryota > Metazoa > Chordata > Ceratodontiformes > Ceratodontidae > Neoceratodus > Neoceratodus forsteri. Next base: position 565,897,892 of record CM057449.1, on the reverse strand, counting down.
TGTCCAAACAGTGTTTCTCCAAATGGTTACCCGGACGTATGGTAAGGAACTTCTTGGTGTAGTTTGTGGCCATTCTGCTAGAGGCATGGCTACTTCCGTGGCACGTTTCCGAAACTTTTTAGCTGCGGAGATCTGTGCAACTGTTACCTGGAGCACTGTCCATACCTTTACCAAAATGGTGATGTAGGTTTACAAGATGGCGGCCACGCTGGGCTAGCTGTCTGCATGCTACATTATTTTTTAAATTTTGTTTAATTTTATTTAGTTTTTACTCATTTTTGTCAGTTGTATATTAGTTTTTAGTGTTTAGGCAGTTAGGGTAAACGAGTGAGGTAGTAAGCATTAGCTTCATTCACGGGTTAGAGGAGAGTGCATAAGATATAGATAGCCTCATAGCCTGTCAACGCTCTGTTGTTGTTGCTGAATTTTAGCACTCTGAGCCATGGGTCTGAGAAGACATTATTTTCTTCTATTACCTGCACTTTTGGCGTTGGTGTTTGGCTCTTGGGAGAGAGGGAGCTGGTGGCGGTTGTCCGCTGGATGTGGAGTGGCCCGGAGTGTGGAGTCGGCTGCTGGGACCATTTTAGACCTGTGGACTTTATTGATGGAGGAACTGTGGAGCCTGGTGACCTGTTGGTCTGTGATCTGTTGCCCAGAACTGGGGTGCGCTTGGTCCTGTGGATTGTTGTCGGTCTGAGGATCTGGTCTGGAGCAGTGTCGTTGGTTTTTGGTTCCGGATGGCTTCTGTCCCCTATTCGGATCTGAGGGAACTGTGGTGGCTCCTGTTTTTGGGTCCAAATTGCTTGCTTACACAGAGTGTTGTGCTGACTGGGTTTTAGGCCTGACCTGAACCCAGGGGACATTTTTGGAGTTGTCAGCCATGGAGAGGAACCGGGTTCAGTGCCCGCGAAGGATGGACAACGTGTACCTGAGATTCCTTGGTTTAGGTGGGCAGGTTAGAAAGCCTGCTCGCTCTGAGCTGGCTACGGTCGGAGCTCTTGGCAACTCCTCGGGGGACGGCTCGGTAAGTAATTATTTCCCAGTCAGGGAGCTCCCGTTTAATGGAAGCTAGAATACAAAACTGAAGTGTGGAAGGAGTACTGATTGCAGTGGATGCCTGCCTGTCTCTCATCCTTTGAAGATTCAGCAGCAGTGAGGGTGTTTTAACTTCTTTTTTATAACTTATGTTGACTGATATTAATCTACCCTACCTATGTGAGAAATAGGTTGGGGGGTTATACTTTCTTTGTTCTGGTGAGGTGACAGCTCACCTGAAGGCTTACGATCACACATTGTGGAAGACTTTGTGGCCATCCACTTGATTTTGGACACTATCTGCCTTTGGATTTTAATTTATTGTATTTTTTTTTTGTCTGTTTAATGTATTAATATAGAGTTGATTGTGTGTGTGACTGGGTTTATATTTTGTAAGGGTTGTGTGTATGTGTCTTTTATTAGGTAGTCATTGTGAGGCACGATATGTTTAATGGAGGCTTTCCCTGTCAGGCGCTACTCTCCCTCTGAGCTCCGGGACCACCGCCAATTTAGCTGCCTCCCCCTATCTGAAGCGGTTTATGTCCGCTGCAGAACTCTTGCTATAGTGGGGAGGAGGGGGGAGGAGGAGGGGCCGGGGCCTGGGTCAGGAGGACGAGCTGGGCAGCCTGATTGGGGTAATGGGTTCCTGAAGACACCCTGCAGCGAAATGGAGCACTGAATGAGGTCTTCCTTGTTAAGTGCCTATACCCAAGGGCTCCACGATTAGTGGGCAGGTTCCTCAAACTGCTTTGGTTTCTCGACCGACCCGCACAGTGTTGTGCAATGCCAGATCTATTAAAAACAAATCAGCCATTATGGCTGATCTGGTTGGGTCAGCTGATCTAGCTTGCATCACTAAGACCTGGCTGGATGAAAATGCTGGTCCCATTTTGGAGTCAGCGATTCCAGCCAGCTTCGCGTTGATATGCCATGTTAGGTCGGGTCGTGGGGCAGGGGGTAGCAATTTGTTTTAAATTGGAATTGGGCCTTGTTTATGTGCCAGTTGAGAGTGCCAGATCCTTTGAGTGTACCATGGCCGCAGGTGTGAGGTGCAAAATTATTCTCGCCTACCGTCCACCCAGAGGCGAGAATCAATTTTTGCAAGAAGTCACGGACTTCATCGTTGACGTGGTGTTGGAGTCCCCCAGGTTGATGATACTGAGGGACTTCAACGCCTGGGTCAACGATGAACTCTCGCAGTTTGGACAAGACTTCCTCTGACTTATGAGTTCGCTGGGCTTCACCCAGGTAGTTACCTTTGTGACACAAACACGGTCACTTCCTGGACCTGGTTTTCCTCCTGGGATTGGAGACCTCCAACTTGGTGGTGGAACCAGTTGGATGGTCCGACCACCACATCATAAGGTTCAGTTTCATGGCTCCCCCTGTAGGCCTGCCCCTGTGGAGATGGTCCGATATCGCCCTTTGCAGGGTGTGACTCCTGAAGGCCTCCTGGCGGTACTGGACCTATCGAGAATCCTGGATGCAAGCAAGGGTCCAGAGAACCTTCTTCTAGCTTATAATCAAGCAGTAGTAGGGGCTCTGGATACCCTTGCTGCTTTCCATGTTCGCCCGCTCACTCTTCGCCCTCAGACCCCTTGGTTTGATGGGCCTTTGAGGGAGTTGAAGTGAGTGGGTCGAAGGTTAGAGTATGCCTGGCGTAAGTCCGGCCTGGATGCTGAGAGACTTAGACTAGTGGAGCATTATAAGGACTATCAGTCAACAATCTCCCGTAAGGAGACTGGGTTCCTGTCCAAGGAGATTGCTGCAGCTCAGAACCGACCAGCTGTTCCGAACGGTTGACGGACTGTGCAATCCAGTCTGTCTATGGGTCCGGAAAGCCTTTTCGCAAATTGAGTGCAATGAGTTTGCTCGCTTCTTTGCTGATAAGATTGCCGACATCAGGTCGGAGATTCATCTGCCACGCCCTGTGGGGGCTACTGGTGGTCGGAGTAGAGTCACAACTCCTCTGTTTTGTTGAGTTGAGTTTGACCGTCCGGCAATCACGGATATCATGCGGCTTCTCCAGAGTACGTGACCAACAAGCAGTAGTTCAGACCCGGGCCCCACCCACCTCTTAATGGGTGGATGCGATCAGCCCGGTCTTGGCAGAGTTAATCTGGTGCTCACTAGAGTCAGGGAAGTTTCCAACCTCCTTGAATGAGGTGGTGGTAACCCCCCTTCTCAAGAAACTGTCCCTTGACCCAGATTCCCCTGCAAACTACAGACCAATCTCTAACCTTCCCTTTATAGGGAAGGTATTAAGAAAGTTGTTGCACTATAACTGGAGAACCATCTTACCACCCATGCTATCTGTGATCTGCTCCAGTCTGGTTTCCATAAGAGACATAGTACTGAGACCATGCTGGTCGGGTACTCAGTGATCTCCTGATGGCCAGAGATCAGAAGAGTTGCTCCATCTTGGTCCTTTTGGGTCTCTCTTCAGCTTTTGATACCATGGACCATGGGGTGCTGCTTGATCACCTGCGATACATCTGCAGTCTGTCTGGTACAGTCCAGATGGTTCCATTCTTTCCTCTCCGCCAGCTCGCAGAGAGTAGTTTCGGGAATTTATTCCTCTGACTCTTTCTCCCTGCTGTGTGGGATCCCGCAGGGTTCAATGCTGTCCCCCATGTTGTTTGAGGTGTACATGCTCCCATTAGGAGACATTGTGAGACAACATGGGCTGAGTTTTCACTGCTATGCAGATGATACTCAGCTGTACCTGTCTTTTGTACTTGACCAGGATAGTGCGCTCAGTTTTTTTCCAACTGTCTCTTAGAAATCCAAGACAGGATGAATTCTAGCTGGTTAAAGCTGAACCCTGCCAAGATGGAGGTGTTAGTGGTGGAGCTGGGTTGCTGGATAGAGGGGTCGGCTGCTAGGCTGTGGCTTGGGGGCTCCCAGCTGCTGACCTCTGAATGGGTGCGGAATCTGGGAATGGTTTTTGATGACGGGCTGACACTTCGTTCTCAGGTGTCAGCCGTTGTCAAATCCTCATTTTACCATCTGAGGAACATCGCCCGGATTAAGCACCTTGTTCCATTTGGCGATCTTCCAACCTTGGTCCATGCTTTTGTGACTTCTCGCCTTGATTACTGTAAATCCCTTTACCTGGGGCTTCGTGATGTAGATATCTGCTGCCTGCAGCTGGTGCAGAATGCTGCGGCCAGGTTACTATCTGGATCTTCTTGATCCAGCCATATATTACCCCTGTGCTGCGCACTCTGCACTGGCTGCCTGTTCAGTGGCGCATCACCTTTAAAGTCGGTTTACTGACTTATAAAGCCCTTCACGATTTGGGTCCGAGTTACCTGAAAGAGCTTCTGCATCCCTACTGCCCCCCTCCGACCGCTGTGCTCAGCCGATGAGGGATTGCTAGAGATTCCCAGGGTGCGTTTGAAGACTTCTGGAGCAGGGGCTTTTGCCTTTACTGCCCCTACCCTGTGGAACTCTCCACCTTGTCGGATACGAGAGTGCCTGACAGTGGAGAACTTCAAGACTGCTCTTAAAACACATCATTTCCAGCTGGCCTTTCCTGATTTTTAAAATGGCATTCAGATATGGTACTTGCAAGCATATATTATAGTTTGAGTGTTTTAAATTGTTTTAGTGAATGTTTACGACTGTACAGCGCTTTGACATTCATGAATTGCGCTTGATAAATAAAATCTGATCGATTGAAATATGTGGCATTTGCAGCCGTTTCGACATTCTTTGGATGCCAAGGTCAGTTTCTGGCTTGATACCCGCCCCCAGCCCCAGCTACCATGGGACTTGTGGCTCTCTTCAGCTCCATTGCCTGGCTTTGCTGTTTGTGGCTGGGATCGCTGTTTTTTCAGTGTTCCCCTTTGTGCTGGTCATCGCCTGGTTTGGACTCATCAAGGTTCCTGGCCCATGTCCAGTCCCCTGTCTTCAGCATGACTGCATTCACATTTCTGTCATTGGCTCACCTTCAACCTGGCTTTATGCTCAGTCCAGCTGTCTTCTAGGGTGCCTCGGTCAGTTTCTGGCTTTGCTGCCCAGCCCCCTGGTTCACTTCGGCCTGTGGCTCCCTTCGGCCCTCTCTATGCTTGTCCTTGCCACATCAACAGTGTCACTGTTGGGTTGGAGTTCGCCGTTTTTCAGGGCTGTCCCTTGCTACTGGTCATCACTGACTTTGCCTTGTCATCGTACCTGCTACATGTGCCATCTGCTGCTTTGTGTGTTGCTATTTATATGTTGCCATCATCAGTTTTCTTTCGCCTTGGCTTTCTGCCACCAGCCCAGCCATTCCTGTGGGATGCTTTGGTCAGTTCCTAGCTTCATTGCCTAGCCATGTATGCCTCGCTGCAGGGTAGTCCGTGACCTTAGCGACCGAGCTTGAGCGCCTAGAAAAACGGCGGCTTAATCTCGGTGACTGTGATCAAGGCTACCTAGGGAAGAGGGTGACCAGATACTGTGGTCAGCGAAATCCGCAACAGGAACTCACACATATACGCATGCTCCCATGGGGGAGAGACACAGGGAGGGATGGCATGTGGGAGGGGTTGCAGTGAGCAGCTGTCGAGCCAGATCGCTGGCGTCGTGGGGAGGGTGGTCGGCTGGGAGGCGCTGAGGTACCAGGTTCTGGTCCGGCACTGGTGCAGGTTTTTTTTTTTTTTTTTGCCACTGGCGGCGTATATTGCTCAAGTTCCACCCCCACCCCGGAGTTGAGAACCATAAGTAGGAGGATGTAAGGAGTGAAGCCACCCACTGGGGCCTCCGCGATTAAAAACGAGACCTGTAGGTCTTGGTGCCATTTTCAGTGTATCGCTAAAATTATTTTTCAAGGATACACCATATTATAGTGATCGCTGTTGCTCAATCGCTGTTATAACATGGAACCTCCCTGCAACTGTGTCACCTGGCTTTCCCTCGTCCTTTTTTTAAATTTTTTTTTCTGTTTAGGATGGTGTCATATTTGTGATATTTATTTATTGAAACAATCGGAATTACAACCTTTGAGTTAAGGACTCCTTTGCAAAGGCTTCATGTTCATGTTAGCATACCTCTTGCGGTTCGTCACCTGGCTTTGCCTTATCAACGTCCCCTATGCTTCTTACATGACTGTTTTCCTGGGCAGGTTGTCAGCTTTCCCTTTGGCTGTTGTTTTTGGCTGTTCTGCACATCCTTTGGGCCATTGCACTCAGTCTCTGGCTGGGCCCTCTATGTTCATGTGGCCTTTGGCTCTCTTGGTCCTGATCACATGGCTTTGCCTCACCCATTGTTTCATGTTTGGTCACCACTCTGCTTTCATCTCAGCGCATTTATTTATGTATTTATTTTTGCTGTTTAGGATGGTGCTAGTATACCTCTTGCGGTTCGTTACCTGGATTTGCCTTATCGATGCCCCTATGCTTCTTACATGACTATTTTCCTGGGCGTGTTGTCAGCTTTCCTTTTGGCTGTGGTTTTGGCTGTTCTGCACAACCTTTGGGCCATTGCACTAAGTCTCTGGTTGGGCCTTCCATGATCATGTGGCCTTTGGCTCTCGCTGTTTTGGTCACATGGCTTTGACTCGCTAACTGTTTCGTCTTTGCTCATCACCCGGCTTTCGCCTCAGTGCCTTTTTTTGTGTGTTTTTTTTTTGTAGTCTGGTTTCCCTTTGACCTTGTGGTTTGTTTGTTTGTGAAGCCTAGTCCCATTGACTTCCCTTGTTTATACCCAGTCTCTGTATCTATACTCTAGCCATGGTGTGCGTGCCATCAACACTATTTTTTGTGTCATCAGCTGGGGCTTTGGGTGTCTCGCTCCCATGCCCCACATGCTGTTTTGGGATCGCCCTGTTCTGGCTCCCTTCTTCTTGACCTGTGGTACATTGGTGAGGGCAAATACAGTTATGGAATTCAATAATGCACGGGAGAGACATAAGGGTACCTTAGATACAGGAAAGAAAGGGTGAGCTGCAGATCAACGAGGATCTGTGGTTTTTGAAATAGGTAGGCACAATGGGCAGACTGGGTGGGCCACACAGTCCTTATCCGCTATCAACTTCTGTGTTTCTGTGTTGGCCTGCATGTTGGTTGGCTCGGGTGTCTTCTTGTTGGCCTTCCTCTTGTTGTCTGGGGTACTGCTTATAAATAATTTTATAGGTTTGGCTTACTGAAGGGGAGATATCCTTGAAGAAGGTAGGACCGTTACTTACCAGTAACAGTAGATCTTCAAGGGGAATTTCCTCCAGTGAGTCACAGCACACCCTCACATCTGCCCCCTTGGTTTGATGGGGTCGAGTGTGGGTTTTGGGTGTTGTTTCATCCTGTTTACCTTGTACTGGGTTTTCTTCGGTGGTCATCGCTTTCTTTTGAGGTTTTACTGTGCTTTTCTTTGCTGTTCATTGGTCTAGCACAAGGTTTTTTGTTTGTTTTCTGATGACCGCAAAGAATTAAGGAGCATTAGGGCCACCCACGTTATATAAGCATGAACAATACATGTTTTCATGGGTGGCCCACTAGGAAAAAGTTTCCATATAGGTCCTTCACTAATGGTAGCTATGTTCCATAGGTGTGGCTCACTGGAGGAGATTCCCTAGAAGATCTACTGTTACTGGTAACTATCCTTCACTCCATTTCAGCTGTACCCCTAAAGTGGTAGCAACATAGAATCCTTTGGAAGAATTGTATTTCTACTGTTTGTTATTTTTGTTGCGAAATTGTGTTTCTGTGGGGCAGGGTAGGGCTCCCTGGTGACGGGGCGCCCATAAATTTAGAAATCTATGCCTGTTAAGCTGGGGCTTTGAAACTGACTAACCTGCCAGCTAACACTCATTCCTTTTTTTTTTTTTTAATTTAATCTTTTTGGTGCCTGCCCCATTGCCGGGCCATCCGCCCGATCACAGACCCCCTTGGCTGTGGCATCCTCACATGAGCCACTCTCCTGGGACCCCCTGGCTTGCCTCCCAGGGTGGGGTCATGGCATCTGGCCGTAGGGTGCCATGAACAACGGGACAGGGTGGGAGTCAGCCTGGGGAGCCGATTTGCTGCGGGGGGCATCATAGAGGCAGTAGGCAGGCTTGAGTTTTTCCCCTGTAGGCAGGGGGCAGGAACATGCAGTGACGCCTGCATCCATCCTGTCCCCTTGAGTCCTCGTTGGCACCGGTCACTGTGGTGCCCCAGGCCTCCGCAAGGGGTCCCTCATGCTCTGGAGACATCCCACACCCTCTACCCAGAAAAGGAGAGCAGTCTGTGGGACACGCAGTCCTTCTCCTCCTGGCCAGCCCTCCAATGACCCAGGTCAGTTCCCAAACCCGGGTCGTCGGCGTTGCAAGCGGAAATCCAATCGCTGCGCCAGCGGGCCGGCAGCTAACACTCATTCTAGGATCATGGATGTGGTGTTCTATCCACGCTAGTTAGCTGTGTCCTTTTCCTTTAAATCTTGCTGGATGGTCTGAAAGCTGGCTCCTCCCACCCACCCGGGTGGTATAATCCTCGGTTCCGCCCCATGATGCCAGATCTTCCTTTGCGCTGAAAGATTCAGGTTCCCTCCTTACCACTCCCGCATTGAGTAGACCCTGGTTCTTAATCCTTCAGTTTTACCGACGATTAAACTCATTCGAATTTCTTCACGCAGGTTTACAATCATGACCGCAATGGAGGACAAGTCATCTCCTGGGTTCCACCAGTGTCCCTGCAGGCTGAAGATGTCCCGTACTGACCTGCACACCATGTGCATTTACTGCCTGGACCATGACCATGACACCCAGGCCTGCGACCTATGTCGCACCTTCCACCCTACAGTTTTGGATGACCGCCTCGCACATTTGCAGTTTGGACGTCTGGAGAAACGGCACCCGCTGATCAAATCTGAAGATGCCCGTCATGCGATCTCTGTGGCTGCGGGGTCCATGGAACAGTTGGAACAGATGAAGACCTTCAAAGAAGAAGCGGCTCGCACTGCTGAGCAATCATCTTCGATGTCGGTTTTCGTTCCTCTCAACCTGGGCTCTTCTTTGTCCGGCTCCTTCAAGGAGTTGTGCCAGTCCCTCCCGATGAGAGAGGAGGGCTCCGGTTCGCACATCTGCCACTCCCGTAAAAAGGATTCCAAGAGTCGAGAGAAGCCACATCTCATCGACGTCACTTTTGGGACAGAGAGCGATCTCTGTCCCAGGAGTCTCCTGCTTCGACCTCGGTCGAAATTGTGGCCTCGGCTACTGACCTCACGGTGACCCCATCAGACCAGCCAGCTAAGACGTGGGGGACGATGATCTGGTCGAGATCATTCCCAACCCCATCGACCCAAGACGGAGACCCAGCTTGCTGGGAATCCCCTGGCGGGCTCTGCCCCTGACCTGGAGGAGCCAAGGTTTTCCCCAACTCCTTCGGAGCACCTCCATTGGCCTCGGCGGTTGAGATTTTGGACACCCTCAACTGATAGGCCGAGGAAGTTTCATAAGTGGCGCTCCAAGAAGCAGCGATGCCGCTATTCGTCCTCTTCTTCCTCGGATGAGGAGAGGCTTTGACGCAGATTGTGTCGGCACTATGAGGACCTGATGTGGCAACAGCTGATGCTGGCCGGTCCGAAGTCTTCCGCAGCTACCACTCCGGCCATTATCTGGCTGTCGCCCTCTAGGCTGACGTAGCCACTCAAGTTGGTCGTCATCGCCCCTCCGCCTGCAGAGCCAGTTATGACCCTTCCGACTCAGCTGAAGCTCGCCTCTCCACCGATTTTGGTGGAGCTGCCACCTAAGCAGCCTCCCTCAGGGTCTCCTTCCAAGGAGTCTCAGCATGTGAAGGGTCTCCTGCACAGGCTATCTGTCACTCTCACTCCTGACCGTCTGCAGCGGGTTGAAAGTGACTCTGGTGGTCAGCTGCTCTATCCGGACTCTTCGGAGAGTCCAAGGACTCTGAATTGACTTTGCGTCTTACGACGATGACACAGTGAGTCTGTCGATGGAAGACGGTCCCACGTCCTTCCTGGGCATCACCCGTCTCATCTCATGTAAAATTCATACCATGTAAAATTACATTTCTTCTGCACATTTTGTTAATTCTACTGTCGACATATTTGTAAGGAATGATGCATGATGATAACCATGGCTATAACCTGCTCACACACCTGAAACTACTCTGTAACCCCAGTCTTTCTCTGTATGAAAATATGTATTGTTATCCCGGGTCGCCCCTGAAAAAGGAACCTTCGGGGCTCAGTGGGACTACCCGGTCACCAAATTTTAAATAAAAACAAATAAATAATAAATCGCCTAGTCTATGGGGATGAAACTGGAGCCCGTTGAGAAACGTGCCGAATGCCCCTTAACTGACATCCTCAGAAATATGGATTCTCCGACAGAGGCCTTTCCAGTTGCTGAAGCCATTGTCGGCCCGGCCCTGGAGCTTTGGCAGCACTCAGCCTCTTGCCCTGTGCCTCCAGCTTGGATGGCCCACAAATATGCGGTTCCCCATCAGCTCCCTTTCAGGGTTTATGCAGCATCCCCTCGGCTGAGGGGTGGTGACTGAGTCTGTGTTTCGGCGCTCGGGGGATTCAGGGGACATGGATACACCCCAGGACAAAGAGTACAAGAAACTGGACCATTTAGCCAGAAAGGTTTATGCTGCCTCTTTGCTTGGTCTCCATCAAGCGAGTTCGGACGTAATCATGGCACACTTCTCCCATGCCTTTTGGGCTCTCTGGATGAGGCGCTTCCTCATCTCCCCGAGGACCTTCAGACTGCGGTCAAGCAGATCCGGGACCAGCGTTGGGCTGTTGCCAGACAACAACTCCAAACGGCTGTGGACATTGGGGATTCTTGTGCCCGTTTAGTGGTGGCCGCTGTCGCCATGTGCCACAGGGCTTGGCTGCAGGTCTCAACCTTTACGGCAGACACCCAGCATAACTTGGCGGATGTTCCCTTCCTGGGTACCGACTTGTTCGGCCCAGGAGTCGATGGTCACCTCGAACGTATTGAGAAGTCCAGTACCACATTGGACTCCATTACTTCCACCCAGCAGAAATCCCAGGGTTCCAAGAAGCAGAAGAAAAAGCCTTTTTGGCCTTCTGCCCCAGCAGCCAAACAGCCCCAATACCAATCTGGGCAGCAGCAGCAGGCTCAGTCTTGGTGCCCTCAGCTCAAGTCAGGGGCTCAGGCAGCCTGTAAACCCAGAGGGAAGGGTCCCGGTGGTCCCATAGCCAAATCCTCCTCCAAGCCTGCTCAGTGACGGGATGGGGTTGTCCAACCCCATACCCATCATGACCACTGTGGGTCCTCCCGTGGGGGCCAGCTCCACCACTTCCTTTCTGCCTGGTCCGCTGTTACGACAGACAGGTGGGTACTGGATGTGGTCGGCCAAGTTCTGCTCTGGAATTCGAGCAATACCTACCAAGCCGAGCCCGCTCCCCATAGGAGGGAAGGGTATCCATGGATACTCGGTTGGCTCTTCGAGACGATATAACCCAACTCCTCCGCAAGGAGGTAGTGGTCAGAGTCTCAGATACCCCCTTCAAACCAGGGTTCATTTCTATGTACTTTCTGGTCCTGAAACGGACAGGGGGCAGGTGTCCCATTCTAGATCTGCACCACCTGAATCAGTTTCTCAGGTCTCACACCTTCAGGATGGTAACTCTGTCCCAGATCATACCATCTCTCGAGCAGAACATGTGGTTTTGCTCTCTGGATTTACAGTAGACATTCTTCCATGTCCCGATCTGTCTGTCACACCAAAAGTTCCTCCGCTTCCGAACAGAGGGAGCCCTCTACAATTTCCAAGCCATGCCGCTTGACCTCTCATCAGCCCCCAAGGTCTTCACCCAATGCATAACAATGGTTGCGGCCCACCTTCAGGGTCGAGGGTCAGAGTCTACCCTTATCTCAATGATTGACTTATAATGGGTCCCTCCAGAGTGGAGGTGGAGAGGTCCAGGGATCTGACCCTCCAGACCTGTCTCAGCCTTGCCCTCCTGATCAATGAGGCCTAGTCGGAACTGTGCCTTCGCAGGTGATATGCTTCATCAGGGCAGAGCTCGACTCTTGCCGCGTCAGAGCCAGGCTCCCGGCGGACAGGGCGGAGGTTCTCTCCTCCTTTGCCTGATCATTTCTGGTTGGGCACTTGCGCCCTGCCTGGGACTTCCTGTGACTTCTGGGTTACATGGCAGCCTGCACCTCTGTGGTCCGAATGACCTGGTAGCATATGCGCCCCCTTCAATGGAACTGTTCAGCCAGTGGTCCCAGCATCTAGGTCATTTCAACCAGCTGGTTGCTGTAACCCAGAAGATGTGGGATGCTCTCCAGTGGTGGACCATCCTGGAACATCTGCAGGGAGGGATCTCGTTTGTCCGCCCGAGCTGACGGCCGTTGTTCATGACCGACTCTTCTCTCATGGGCTGGGGAGCCCACATGGGGAACCACAAAGTCCATGGGCTCTGGACCCCAGAGGAATCCCAATGTCACATCAGCCTCCTGGAGTTCCCAGCAGTCTGGCTGGTGCTGACTGCATTTGCTCCATTCCTTCAGGGTTAAGTGGTTCAGGTCCAAATGGACAACATCACAACCATGTACTTCCTCAACAAACGGGGCAGCACGCACTCCTGGCCTTTTTGCAGGGAAGCTCTCTGCATCTGGACCCTCATGAGCTGACTGGAGGCAGATCTCCTAGCCATCCATGTGGCAGGAGCCTCGAAGCAATTGGCAGACACTCTCAGCCATCTAGGTGAGGCGTCCCACGAGTGATCTCTCCATCCAAAGGTAGTACACAGTCTTTTCTCCCAGTGGGGCACTGCTCAGGTGAACCTGTTTGCCTCCAACGAGAACACCAAGCTGAGGTTGTTCCATGCCCGCCCCTCAGCAGGGCTCGCTGCAGGGGGATGCCTTCATGAGGCTGTATACCCCAGGCCTCTTCCATGCCTTCCCTTGATCCACAAGGTGCTACTCAAGGTGAGGAGAGACAAGGCACAGGTGATCTTGGTCACCCCAGACTGGCCGCACCAATTCTGATATCCAGATTACCTCAGCAACAGGCTCCCAAGGGGTCTTCCAGCATGCCTGGACCTGCTTTCCATCAATCAGGGGAAGGTATTCCACCCGGACCTTCAGTCCCTGCACCTCACAGCCTAGTTCCTGAGCGGCTAGAGTTCTAGGCTTTGGGTCTCTTCGATGATGTCTGCACTGTAGTTGATGCATCTAGGAAGGAACTGACCAGGAGCTGCTATGCATTAAAATTGAAAAGACTTTCCATTTCATGTCAGGGCAAGGGCCTGGACCCTTCATCCTATTCATTGGCTAGCATCCTCAACTACCTTTGGTCCCTCTCCAAAGGAGGTCTTCAGTCTACGACCCTCAAGGTGCACCTGGCAGCTATCTCTGCTTTCCGGGCACAGGCCGGTCTGCAGATGGTGGCACAGGAGAAGGTGCTGTGGCATTTCTGTAAAGGCCTCGACCACATTTCCCCTCCAGTGCGTGAACCACCACAACCAAACCGATGCACAGGTGTGAGATGTCACACCTGTCGTGGAAGACTGCCATCCTGGTGGTTATCACGTCAGCCAGAAGGATTGGGGAGCTTCAGGCGCTCTCTGTCAAGTCTCCCTATTTGGTCTTCCACAGGGACAAGGTTGTCCTGTGCCCCCACCCAAAATTCCTTCCAAAGGTTGTGTCGCAGTTTCACCGTAATCAGGTGTTGACTCTGCCAGTGTACTACCCTAACTACACCTCAGAGGCTGAGTACAGGCTCCATACTTTGGACCTGAGATGAGCACTCACTTATTCTAAGGAGTGTACGGCAGAAGTTCGGGGAGAGGTTCGTGAGCTGTTTGTCACCTGTGCTGAAGCTGCACCTGGCAGACCTGCAGCAAAGCAGACGATTAGCAGATGGATAACATCATGCATTGATTTCTGCTATAGATTGGCGGGTAGCATGCCTCCCGTAGGGCTAAGGGCTCATTCCACCCGCCATATCACTGCGTCAGTGTCTGCTTCTAGAGACGTCCCTATCCAGGATATCTGCAGGGCTACTACCTGGAAGTCAGCAAACACTTTCATTTCCCACTACCACATCGACCTAGAGTAACGCCGGGATGCTGTTTTTGGGGCCTCAGTTCTCCAATCTCTGTTCCCTAAGTATGGGTGTGCACTCCTACCAGAGAACTGCTTGGAGTCTGCCAACTAGTGTGGATAAAGCAACATATCCGAAATCGTAGAAAACAGGTTCTAGGGACGTGGATATGTTGTTCAATCCACACTTGTTGGCGGGTACCTTGCCGCTTTAAGATGAGCCGGAAAGTCTCCAAGCTGGCTCCTCCCACCCACCCAGGTGGTAGAACCCTTGGCTCCTCCCCATGAATGCAGATCTTCCTTACCGTTTGGAAGCTCGGGTTCCCTCCTTAGCAGTCTTGCGTCTCTAGGCCTGGATCCTAAACCTTCGGTTTTACCGAAAATCATGTTGAAGTTTACGTGACTTCAGTCTTCTCCTTCCTTCATGGCTGTGATGGATTCCAAATCTACTCCCAGCTTCTGTCTGTGCCCTTGTGGGCAGAAGATGTCTCAGACCGACTCGCATGCCACGTGTGTCTACTGCCTTGGGCATAACCACGATCTGCAAGCCTGCGATCTTTGCAAGTCCTTTTCAGCTTCGGTTCTTGAAGACCGCACTACCCGACTCCAAGTGGGGCGCCCTGAAAAACAGTTTCCACTGGTGAAGTCGAAGGAGGCCTGTTGGGCGGTGTCCGTGGCTGTGGGCTCCGCGGAGCAGCTGGAGCAGTTAATTGTCCTCAAGGAGAAGGTGGCCCAGGCCGTGTCTTCATCTTCCTCGGCGTTGGCATTTATCCTGCTCTCCTTGGGCTCCTCCTGCACTGCTTCCTTTCGGGAGCTTTGTCAGTCCATCTCCACCAAGGGAGAGGGGCCTTCAGGGACTCACTTCAGTCAGTCAAAGAAGAAGGACCCGAAAGGTAAGTCCCACCATGGACATTCGTGGGAGCGGGAGAGAGCTCACTCCCCGGACCGTTCTCTATCGACTACCTGTGGTCCCTTTCTTAGCTAGTGCTTCAGTTGACCCTTAAGGTGCCCTGGCAGCCATCTCTGCTTACCGGGCGTCGGCTGGCAAGCAGTCGGTGGTGCAGGAGAAGGTGGTCTGGCGCTTTTTCAAAGGCTTAGATCACATATCCCCTCCGGTGCGAGAACCTCTACCTCCATGGGATCTACTGCTGGTATTGACTAAGCTCATGGGCAAGCCATTTGAAGCGATGCACATGTGCTATGTCTCCCACCTGTCGTGGAAGACCACCTTCTTGGCGGCTATCACATCAGCCAGAAGGATGGGAGAGTTCCAGGTGCTTTCCATCAAGTCTCCTTATCTGGTCTTCCACAGGGACAAGGTTGTCCTTCGCCCCCACCCGAAATTCCTTCCGAAGGTGGTGTCAGAGTTTCACTTGAATCAGATGTTGACTCTGCCGGTGTTCTACCCCAGTCACACCTCGGAGGCCAAATATAGGCTTCATACTCTGGACCCTAAAAGAGTGCTCGCTTATTATAAGGAGCGGACGGCTGAATTTCGGGGAGAGGTTCGCCAGCTGTTTGTCACCTACGCTGAAGCCTCACCTGGCAGACCTGCAGCCAAGTGGACAATAAGCAAGTGGGTCACCTCCTGCATAGATCTCTGCTATAGGTTGGCGGGCATGGAGCCACCCAGAGGGATAAGAGCTCAGTCAACCCGCCATACCGCTGCTTCGGTGGCTGCTTCTAGGACATCCCTATCCTGGAAATCTGTAGGGCTGCTACCTGAAAGTCAGCACACACATTTATTTCCCATTACCACATTGACCTAGAGTCACGCCGGGATGCTGGTTTTGGGACCCCGGTTCTCTAGTCCTTATTCCCCAAGTAAGTATAGGGGGTGTGCGCCTTGCCTCCCTCCTCCCGGAGAACTGCTAGGAGTCTGCCAACAAGTGTGGATTGAACAACATATCCACATCCCTAGAAATACAGGTTACTCACCTGTAACAGGAGTTCTAGGAGTGGTATATGTTGTTCATCCACACGACCCACCCGACCTCCCGGGCTTCAGCGCATCCTGGCTTCCAGCGGGCTAGATCTGGCATCATGGGGCGGAGCCAAGGGTTTTACCACCTGGGTGGGTGGGAGGAGCCAGCTTGAAGACTTTCCGGCTCATCTTAAAGCAGCAAGGTACCTGCCAACAAGTGTGGATGAACAACACATACCACTCCTAGAACTCCTGTTACAGGTGAGTAACCTGTATTTACTCACCTGTAACAGTGCTAGGAGTTATATATGTTGTTCATCCACATGAACCCACCCGACCTCCCTGGCTTCGACGTGCAACCTCTGCTTCCATTGGTAAAGATCTGGTGTCATGGGGTGAAGCCGAGGGTTATACCACCCAGGTGGGTGAAAGGAGCCAGCTTTTAGACCATCTGGCAAGATTTAAAGGGAAAGGACACTGCCAGCTAGTGTGGATGAAAAACATATACCACTACTAGAACTACTGTTACAGGTGAGTAACCTGTTTTTTATTAGTGCCTGAATGAGGACAATATGCCACTGTTAAGGTTTTTTTTTTTTAATGGTCTACTAATAATACAACCTGGTGCCTTCAGGTAAGTAATGGATTTTTCTTTTGTGGGTGGTTTAGTCAGATAGTTAGGTGGGGGTTGTGTGTTTTGTTTGTGCCTTCCCTCTCTTAATCCCTACAGCATATATCAATGTGATTTGAACTCCTTTTATTTATTTCAAAATGTTTCACCAGGATAGACATACTGAGCTGTTAACTCGTTTCCAGATGCGTCCTGGGGAAGGGGTAGGAAATATACATGAAAAATAATTGGAAGTGAATTGCATAGCAGATAAAAACATACTAATCATTACATGTGCATCATATAACAAGCAATATCAAGGCATTAATACAAATTATGTAAATTTGCATAGACAGATACAGCAAGATACATCTTGAAGACATTAGGAGGATGCATTTGAGTGCATAGTGTACAGAAATGCAGGGATTGTAGTAAAGCTCAGCCATAGATATTAGTCTGTTTGGAAGTGGGGAAATGGGTTGGAAACAGGATATAGGGCGAGAAGTTAGAGTAGACAGAGTAGCAGAAAAGGAGAGGAGGAGGGAGTGGAAAGAGTGGAAGAGAGGTACAGAGGGGGTTAAGGGGCAGTTGCAGGGGTGAGAAGAGAACTTGAGGAGAAGAGAGGTGAGAGAGAGAGAGAGAGAGAGAGTGAATGGAAGAGGCAGAGTGGATGGAGTAGGGGAGAGAATTCCATAGTTTCAGGAAGCAGTAGGAGAAGGTAGCCTGGCCAGCTGAGGTTGTCATGGTAGGGAGTGCAGGGGAGCAGAAACCAGAGTTACGAAGGTTGTAGTGGGAAGGAGGGGTGGGGGAGAGGAGCGAGGTGAGGTAAGATGGGAGAGAGCCCAGTCAGAATTTAGTGATAAAGGAAAAACAATGAGGGAGAGGGAGGTATAAAGGGAGCAATAGTGAGTATGGGACGGGCAGTCCAAAGCAAAGTGACAGGAGTGGAAGAGGGAGTCCAGTCTGGAGATGGTGGACATAGGAACAACACTGTAGACAATGTCTCCGTAGTCAAAAATGGGGAGACTAATTTGCTGGACAATTGCTTTATGAGCCATCTGGGATGCAACGATGGTTCCTGTATAATGCCACTAGTTTAGGGTGTAGTTTTTTGTGGATAGCATCCACATGTCCAGAAAAGTCAATATTTTCAAGCCAGACCCCCGAGGTACTTAAAGGTGGGAGCATCATTGATCGTGGTTCCACCTAGGGTGTGGAAGGAAGGGAGGGCAATAAGCCTTGAAGGCTCCTGCCTAGTGCCAGAGGTCATGGGGACCATTTTTTTGTCATTGAGGGATAGCTGATTAGAATGGAATCAGTGCTGGACATTGTCGAAGTCTTGCTAGAACTTGACCATCAGTTTGGGGGAGGGACTGGAGGCGAAAACAACTGCATCTTCTGAGTACATATGGATGGACGCAGAGGGGGACACTAGTAGTGATGGAGTGGAGGTGATAAGGAATCGCAAATTCTTACCAGCTGATTCCTACCACCAAGGTAAGAGTGGAACCAGTTAGTAGCAGATGTAGAAAGCCCTACTGCTGTAAGTTTGTCAAGGAGAAGGTGGTGTGCTACAGTGTCGAAGGCTTTGGCTAAGTCAATAAAAGTGACGGAGGTGGTAAGGCCATGATCCATGCCTGAAAGAATGGAGTCAGTAAACCGTAGGAGGGAGGAGAAAAGTGGAGTGGGGTTTATGAACACCAGTTTGGAAAGGGGTGAAGAAGTAGGATGAATCAAGGAAGGGGGAGAGTTCAGAAAGAACTAGGTGCTCTTGCAGTTTAGCAAGAGTGGGGGGCAGGGAGATAGGGCGGTAATTGCCGGGACAGGATAGGTCACCACCTTTAGGAAGGGGTATGACAGTAGCATTTTTCCATGCGGAGGGGACAGAGGCAAGGGAGGAGAGTGGTAGAGCAATGGTAGGGGCAGATAGATGGAGTAGTTTAGGGTTGAGGTCATCAGGACTCTTGTCCTTAAGGGGGTTTAGGGCTAGGAGGAATTTGAGAGTGACAGCAGGAGATATAGAGGAGAAGGAGAGAGGGTACGTCGGGGAGGCAAGGCGGTGGAGAGGTGGGAGGGATTGAGGTGAGGAGGGAAGAGGCACAGCTGGTGAAGAAAGTGTTAAACTCTGAGGGAACAGAGGGGTCAGAAATGGTAACATCGCTTATCTTGAGGACTGGGACAGTGAACTGGGTAAGGGGGGAGAGGGCCTGGATGACCTTCCAGAACTTGGAGGGGTGTTTAATGTTGGTCTGGAAGGTGGAGACAAAGTGCTCCACCTTGGCAATCCCTAGTGGCTTTGGTACAGGTGTTGTGAAGGACACAGTATTTGAGTAAATCAGCTGGTGAGCCAGAAGACTTGTGGATCTCCCAGGTAAGATCTCGAGCATGGTGGCAGGCCAGTATTTCAGCAGAGATTCAGGGTAGGTGGGAACCACAGACACTAGCTTTTCTGAGAGGAGCATGCTGGTCTCAGATAGACTGGAATTTGGACTTCAAATAATGGAGGGCAGAATCAGTGGAGTTGGCAGGAGAGAAGGGTGACCAGTGAGTGGCTGCTGAGTCCGAGTGGAGGGAGGATGACTCCAGTGATCCGAAGGACCTGATCTTGAGAAGCTTGGGAGGGGATTTGGGGCAGTGACGTCTGTGGACACAGTAGACCAGATGATGATCACTGAGGGTGTCTGGAAGAGTGCTGGAATCAATAATTTGGTGGGGATGGAAGGTAAGAACCCAGTCCAGCAGTGTGTGGTTGACAGATTTGTGGTTGTGTTGGGTAGGGTCAGTAATCATTTGAGAAAGATTAAGGGATTTAATGTTTTGGCAGTATTTGGAATGAGACGGGGAGAGCCAATTTAAATTGAAGTCCCCAAGGATGAGTAATTCACCGGACGAGGCATGGGTAGAGATATTAGTGAGGAGGTTAGTGATGGAAATGGGGAAGAGGGTCTGGGCAGTACTATACGCCAGCCACGAAGATTCTCACAGAATCTCGCAGAGAAGTCTCTTGCAGAATCAACCTCTGGGGTAAGAGGCTGTATGCCTCCTCTACATTGGGTTTGAGGATTGCAAAGTACCTGTCTCACATGATAGCAGTACCAAAATGCCAACTGGAAGGAGGGTAAGGCCGCGTCCCAAGCCCTCCCAGATGGCACACAAAAGCAAGAGCTGCCTCAGTGCCTTCAGACAGCTGAGGATGTTAGCAAGCACCTCCTCAGAGCCCTCTGTGATATGGCTGATACCATTGCCAGGGCTGCTGCCTGTGACAGGGTTGAATATGGCCCTGTCCCAGTTGTTAGGAAGAAGGAGTTTAAATGCAAGGATCTGTTCTGTTCTCTCCTTTTCTGTCTTCTCTGTCTGGTTGCACAACCAATTTTTCTAGTGAGACCTAGGACTTGAACACCCGACGGCCTTGCAGTTCTCTGCCTCTCGCTATCTTTCTACCCTCACTTGCTGTTCTGTCTTTTCTCCCTTCTTTGATATCTGCTGGTATAAAAATATATGTGAATCATTTTGTGGAAATGTAATTGATACTGGGATCCCTTCGTCTAAAACTGTATATAGTTATACTGTTGAAATGATTGCAAAAAGCTGTTTGGAACTCAAGGGGTTAACCTGATAAGCTAGTTTGCAAACTCTCTAAAAAGCTGTAAGCAAGAGGTCAGTTCTGGGTCACAGTGTTCTTTCGCTGCACTTGTTGAAACTTACAAGAACACTGTGTGAGAAGCATGCTGTTTTCTTAACGAGCAGGGGCTGCCAAGACTTGTAAAAACAGAGCTGAAATTTCTTGCAAGAAGAAACACATAGACTGAGATTGGAAATTGTGACGAAACCCAGATGGACTTTCTCTGTTTATACTGCCTTTGTAAACAGTTATACTGAACAATTTCAATTTGTTATTTTACTGTTAATAATAAAACTCTTGTTGTGAATGTTACTACTGCTCCTGGTTTTCCTATGCTTTCTAACCTGTGCCTCAACGACACTGCCATGGGCATATGCCTTCTTTGGTACCTGTGGCTGAGAGTATCTGGTTTTGCTGCCTGTGTTCAGCAAAAGGTGCTCATTGCCCTCTTTAATGGCACTAAGTTGCTTGGCTCTGATATCCAGGGCATCATCAACAATTTGCAAGCCTCAGGCAGGGCCATCAGATCTGTCCACTCCCTCTATCATACCCAGTTGAGAGGTAGAGGACGCCCTCCTTTTTGTAGAATGGCTAATAAACCCGGTACAGCCTCCCGACCCAAAGGAAAGTAAAGAGCCCCAGCTACCTTGCCCACCCCCTCCAGTGCTGGTGCTGTGGCCAAGCGTCCTAGAAGAGAGGGTCCAGCCCCTGTGGCTGGATCTGCCTCTGCTTGACAACTTACCAGACCTCTATCTTCTGGTCCTGGACCTTGAGGGGGTGGTCAGAGGTCGATTCTCCCTCCAACTGAATAAATGGAGAACCATAACTTCGGATGCATGGATTCTGCAGATCATAGAAAGGGGGCACACCCTGTAGCTAATCGACCAGCCTCCAGAAACCACTCCCCCATCCTCCAGATATCCCCTGGCTCACCTCTCTGTTCTCCAGTAGGAGGTACAGTCCCTTCTGCACAAGCAGGCCATCAAGCCTGTACCCAGATGACAGTGAAACAAGAGGTTTTACTCCAGGTTTTTCCTGATCCCGAAAAAGACTGGCGATCTGAGGCCCATCCTAGACCTAAAGGACCTCATTCTGTATGTCCAGTACAAAAAGTTCCAGATGGTAACTTTTCCAGGCCTGTTCCCTCTCCTCAAAACAAGGGATTGGCTTTGTTCACTGGACATGCAGGATGCTTACCTGCACATATCGGTCTTTCCTCCTCACTGGATGTTTCTCCGTTTTGCCATTCAGGGCGAACATTATCAGTTCAAGGTGCTGCCCTTTGGCTTGTCCTCTGTGCCGCAAGTCTTTACCAAGTGCTTAACAGTGGTAGCAGCAGCTCTCAGAAGGAATGGACTGTATGTTTTCCCTTATCTGGACAGTTGGCTCCTAAAGGCCCCATCCAGGGACCAGCTTCTGGTGACTCTGGAGCGAACTTTCCAGCTTTTCCATTCCCTGGGCATCACTGTCCATCTGCCCAAGTCAGTCCTTGTACCATCCCAAAGGCTGCAGTATATGGGGTGGTTCCGGACTCTATGCAGGGGAAAGCCTTCATCCCCCAAAACAGGGCAGAGTGCCTTATAGTCCAAGCTCAGGAAGTTGCTTAAAGCCGGTATATTCTTGCCAGGGTGTACCTGAGATTGCTGGGACTGATGGCAGCTGCCATACCAACTGTTTCACTGGCCAGACTTCATATGCGCATTCTCCAGTGAACCCTCTGGGTACAGAGGGACCAGCACACAGACAAGTTAGATCACCCAGTCCTGGTGTCTTCCCCACTCCACAAGGTACTGCAGTGGTGGATGGACCCCTTGAATCTGCTTCAAGGCGTACCATTTCGGATCTCCTCCCCGCAGCAGATCCTCACCACGGATGCCTTGGGTCTGGGGGGGAGCACACCTGGGTCCCTTCCAGACCCACTGTTGTTGGTCCCAGATGGAAGCCTCACTGCATATCAATATCCTGGAAATGAGGGCAGTGCTGTATTCCATGCAGGCCTTTCAGGAGCACCTTGCTCCAGGTCAGCTGCTGGTGCAGTCAAACAATCTGAGTGTAGTATACTACATCAACAAGCGGGGAGGGGACTCATTCGTACCCCCAGAGTCCCCCATGTAGGGAGGCCATGAGAGTGTGGTACTGGGCACTGGATCATGGTCTGTTGCTCTCAGCGGTCCACGTGCTAGGCATGTTAAACACTCTGGCAGACAGTCTCAGCCGGACTCAGTCCAGCATGCATGAATGGGAGCTTCTCTCATCCGTCGCAGAAGACAAGTTTGGCAGATGGGGGTCTCCCAGAGTTGGACTTTTTTACGTACCCACTCAGTGCAAAACTGCCCAATTTCTGTTCGCTAGATCCAGGGCCTGGAGATTTCTGGTGAGACGCGTTGTCCCTTTCCTGGAGCGGGAGGTTCCTTTACACCTCCCCTCCGTTTCCTCTGATTCAGAGGGCGCTGATCAAGCTGCAGATGGAGGGGGCCAGCATGATTCTGGTAGCTCCGTTCTGGCCTCAGCAGATATGGTTTCCCCTGCTTCAGCAGCTGGCGGGGGAACCTTTGAGCCCTCTCCCCTCTGCAGGAACCTGCTGACCCAGGATCAGGGAAGACTGGGCCATCCCAGCCTCTGGTCCCTCCATCTGCATGCTTGGCTTCTAAGGACATACCTATCGCCAGGTTCGGTGTCTCTAACAGAGTGGCAGATGTCCTGGTGGCCACCCGGATGCCTTCCACTCAAGCCACATATGGCATGAAGTGGAAGCGGTTTGCCATCTGGGCTGCCAAACATAGTTTGGACCCTTTCACCTGTCCAGTGAACGACATTCTGGACTACCTGATCTCTCTGTCCGTCTCCGATCTCCAATACTTCTCCTTCAAGGTGCACCTTTCAGCTATTTCTGCCTTTCATGAGCCCATGAGTAATGGCGCATTTCCTTAGCTGAATGTCTCCCTTACCTTTCTCAGGAGCATCGTGCATCTGAAACCCCCAGTCCGTTCTGTCCCTGCTTGGGATTTGAATTTTGTTTTGGAGAAGTTGACCCTGTCTCCTTTTGAGCCAATCGCATCTTGCAAGCTATGCTTTCTTTCTTTCTTGGAAAATTTTATTTTTAGTTGCCGTTTCTTCTGCTCGAAGAATTTCAGAGCGTCAGGCCCTCAGGTGAGAGGAGCCTTATTTGATTTTTCACAAATACAGGGTGTCTTTGTGCACAATCTTAAGTTTCTCCCCAAGGTAGTCTCACAGTTTACACTCAACCAGTCTATCCACCTTCCTGTCTATTTTCCTGAGCATGCCAGTCCAGAGGAAACACTGCTCCATACGTTAGATATGCACAGAACTTTGAAGTACTACCTGCTTTGGACCAAGGAATGTATAAAGTCGAAACAGCCGTTTGTTTCCTTTGCCCCAGGTAGAGAGGGTGTTTCAGTTTCTGAGCAATGTTTATCCAAATGGTTGGCAAACTGCATTGCGTTCTGCTGCAATAAGTACGGCAAACAATTGCCTGGTGCTGTCAAAGCTCATTTCACAAGAGGCATGGCCTGTTTCAGAGGGGTCTCAGCCACTGACATTTGTGCGGCTGCCACCTGAAGTGCCGTCCATACTTTCACCAAGCACTACAGTCTGGACATTGCCTCTAGACCCCTTCAGGATTTGGCAGGGCTGTGCTGCAGGGCCTCCTGTCTTAAGTTTATGGGGAGCCTTCCTCCTAGAGTGTCTGTTTACACCTGTCACTGCTTGGGACTCGTTCCTGTGGTGTGACCTGATGATTGAGATAACCTCGACAAAGACCGGAACAGTTGTGTAAGAACTTATCATAACAGTAGGTCTTCGAGGGGATCTCAGTCATCAGGTCTGCTTTCCCTCCCACCATCCTCCTCCTTGAGGCTGCTGTCTAGGAACTGGCTGTCTGGTGTATCCAGCCTTTCTCTTAGGTCTGTGCACCGCTGTCTCTCCTCGGTCCCCCATGGTTATGGCTTTGCTCCCTTTGTCTCCAGGGGAAAGAACTGAGGAGGGAGCTGGGCCACCCATGCCCTTATCAATCAATCAATCAATCAAAATCTTTATTTAGTCAGGCGAACATCATTGAGCGTAGCTCATTTACAAGATGGACCTGAGTGGTCATACAAATAAGAGTACAAGTATTTTTACATAGACAAGAATAACATAAACAGTAGTACAATGATATAAAGTGATAATATACAACAATTTACATATATACAAGGCACAGTAAAACCATTTAACCTGTAAGAAAAGGAGACAATGGGTATAGCAGGCATATTATATAAATTATAGGGCCTAATTGGCTTTATGAGAGTATATCAGGTGACTGGAAAATAGAAGTAGAACTAACATAATGGAACACGGAAAAGGGGTGGGAGGGTAGGTAGGGTAGGGGATTAGGCCTTATAAAAGCAATTGCAGAGCTCTGGAAATAGGGTGGAGAATAATCTTTGAAGGATGTTAAAGGTAAGAGGCTATTTAGCTCATGGATTTTGGAGTGAGTTCCATGCAACTGCTAGTGAGTGGCTGATAGCGGCCCTCCCAAACCGGGTGCAGGCATTGGGGACCTTTAGTATGATGAGTTTACTGATCCTTAAGGTGTATGGCCTAGTAATTGCAAAACAGTCTGTGATATAGGTGGGTAGTTTGCCTGATAAAGCTTTGAATATCCAGATTGCAGCATTCCTATTTCTTCTGTGTTGTAGTGATGTCCAGTTGACTGCCATATAAAGAGAGCAATGATGGGTGCTGGAGGGAAGGTCAGTAATAAATCTGATGGATCTATGATACAGGGTGTCCAGCTTATTTAAGAGGGGGAGTGAACAATGGCCATAGAGAAAGTCAGCATAATCAATGAGGGATAGGAATGATGCCTGGATTAATCTTTTTTTGGAGTCTCTGTTAAGGTAGTGTTTTATTCTAAAAAATAGACCAAGCCTTTGTCTCAGTTTTTTTAGTAGCTCTTCAATATGGACAGAATAGTCAAGCCTATTATCAATCCAGACTCCAAGGTATTTGAAGTTATCAACAAATTCCAGCTTCTCTCCAAGTAGGGTGGATAATTGTAGGGTGGTGGGTGATGGGGTAGTGGCAGAGCAACTCTTTGTGGCAAAGAACATAGCTTTTGTTTTTTTGGCATTTAGAAGTAGTTTTTTTTCCAGTAGATTGTGCTGCAGTATGGAGAATTCAGATTGTAACAGCTCACAGGCTTTAGGTAATGAGGGATTGCTGACATATAATACAGTATCATCAGCAAACAGATGAATGTTAGATTGAGTGAGGTTGGCATCGATATTATTAATATAAATGGCAAAGAGGATGGGGCCAAGAATAGAGCCTTTATGTACACCTCTTTAGCAGTGGTTTTAAGGTGATAGGTAATTTCCATTTTTTACCAGTTGTGACCTATCTGATAGGTGCACTTAAACCAGTTGAGTGAGAGAGAATCCAGTCCTAGTGAGCTAAGGGAGGTGATTAATGATTCATGATCCACTGTGTCAAATGCTTTACTCAAATCCAGGAACACAGCACAGGTACTGTTCTTCTTATCCAGGGCAACCTGCCAATCGTTAGTTACTTTGGCTAGGCAGAAATGGTGATATGCCTTGATCTAAACTCATTGTGTTGAATTTAGAGGTTATTGTTATCCAGATAGTCCCTTAATTGTGAGTTTACTAATTTTTCGAGCATCTTGGATAGTACTGATAGGATGGAAATGGGCCTGTAATTGTTGAGGTCCATGGGATCACCAGATTTAAGTAGTGGAACTACTTGAGCTGTTTTCCAAGTGGAGGGAATGGATCCAGTAGTTAGGGAAATATTGAAGAGATGAGTGAGGGGGGCAGATAAGACGTGTGATGCAATTTTAAGGAAGTAGGGATCCAGGGAGTCTGTACCTGCACTCTTAGAAGTATCTAAATTAGAGAGGAGGTCTTCTACTTTTTCAAGGATATTGGGTTGAAGGAAAAGTTGAAGTAGCCTTTTGTCCCACAGTGGATTGAAGGTTCAAGGAAGATCTCAGATTTGCAGGTGATGAGTCAAATGCTAGGCCAGCTGTGGTGAAGTGGTCATTGAAGGTATTTAGGATTTCTTGTTTGCTTCGTAATTTCTGTTCATTTAGTAGCAGTTTGGAGGTTAAGGCAGGAGTAGAGTTTTGGCCCAGAATTTTTTATAGTACCCAGAGTCTGGTTGGTTATTGTAGGAGGCATCCAGTTCAGCTCTATAGTAGGCAGCTTTGGCAGTTCTTATTTGTTTTGTACATGAATTCCTTGCTTTTCTGAAATTTAGCCAGTCTCTGGTATCCTTTGTTTTTCTTGCCTTTTTCCACAGTTTGTCTCTGGTTAACAAGGCTGCTTTAAGATCAGCAGTGAACCAAGGGCAGGATCTTGCTTTATAGGGTTGGTGACGTCGATGGCATGGGGGGCCCCCAGTTGTACTGCTAAAAAATCTTCCGTAGAATCTTGCTTCACTGACGTGTGTTCCTAGTGTGACGAATGTACTGAGATCACCTCAAAGATTCATTGTTACGTGTAAGTTCTCATGAACTGTTCTTTCAAACAACATGAAGTCTTGCTGTATTCTGACAATCTGCTGTTAGCTTCAGCCTTTGAACTGCCCGGGAGTGTAGAGGGTTAATTTTCTATGCAGTGCATAGAACGTTGCGCTCGAGCTAGGTTGAGGTCTCTGTCTGCAGCACATTGAAACCCAACGCCAGATTCTTTACTCCGCCTCACTGAACAGTCGCTCTGGAGATTTCTCCTTCTGCTCAGTTCAAAGTCAGTTAAAGTGTCATTTTTTCCACTTAACTTCTATAGTATTACGGTTCAGGGCTCTGTCTGTGGTACAGTAAGTACTTTAGGTAGTAGTTCAGGGTTATTTGTCGAAGTAGTAAAGAACTTTTCTCGATCGGTTCGGCTGAACCGATCCAACATATTTGAATTCTGTGTTTTCCTTTAGTGTGTGGTTACTGGTCCTTATTGGTTTAAAAAAAAAATGTGTTTTAATGTTTTTTTCCACACCAAGAATACAGTTAGAAACCGATAAGGAGTCTTTCTTCCCATGCTGCCAAAAAAGGGTAAGTTTGGTTAGGTTGGCCATGTCTGAGAAACCCAAGAAAAAAAACAGGCCCACTGGGTTCAGCACTGCAGTGAGTGTGGGGTCTTGCTAGGCTGATCCCCACACCACCTGTGTTTATTGTCTGGGCTTTGACCACCTCGATACAGACTGCCAATATATGTAAACTTTCCTAAGTCTACCCTGGAAAAAAGATTAGATAGACTTAAGGAAAGGAGGCCGAGAAGTCCGCTGACCCGGATGGCCAGCCCAGTTCGGTTCTGACTGAACCAGAAGGAGTGCCCTCTGACCAGGATGATACTTCTTCAGGCAAGAGGAGAGCTGATCCTGAGGGATCGGTTCCTACAAAGAGGAAACGTAAAGAAAAATCAGCCGGTTCGGATCCGGAGTTTACGTTCCGACCACTGATGAGATCGCCCAGTACCGGATTGTTGAATCGCTCACCGTTCCGCCTGATCCGCTCCGCTAGCTGGGGTTCAGTTCGGTCAGTTCCTCTGGTTCAGGATTATGCCCCTGAAGATTTTTATGAACCGGAATTTGAGGAGGGGGGGATTATGAGCAAGATGATGAGTAAGATGGAGCAGAAAGTCTGGATGTGCCCATTGAACCGGACATCTCCACAGATAGACCTTCTGGTGTTTCCCCTCCTAGGCTCTCTGAGTCCGCTCCCCACTATCTGTTCTACAGAAAAGTGACTGAAACCCTCCAGCTCCCTATGGAGGAGGCTACAGAGGATCAAGAGGAGCCTGATTTTGTTGAAATGATGGACATCCCAGAGTCCAAGAGGCTGTCTATTCCCTTACACAAATCTTTTGGGAAACAGACACAAAAAATTTTAAAGTCTCCAAATTCTGTACCTCCTGTTGATAAACGAATGGACAAGAGGTATACCTTATCAGGCTCAGACATGGAGTTTTTCTATCAACGATGCAGCCATGTTGGAGTCGTGCAGGCTGCAGCCTGTGACAGGGCTAATGTTCCCTTGGCTTCACACCCCCCCAGATAAAGACTCCAGGAGGATGGATGCCTTGGCAAAGAAACAGTACATGGCATCCTCTTTGGAACTCAGGCAGGCTAATTATATGGCCTATGCAGCCAGGTACCAGAAGTCCAGGTGGGACACTGTACTGGCACTGGCTAAACAGGCCTCCCCCCAGCTGGTCCAGGAGCTGGAGAAGGTCGCTGCTGATGGGATTGAGGCATCTAAGGTTCAATTTCATGCTGCTGTGGATTCCAATGATGTGTCAACCACAGTCATGGCTACATCTGTGGCTCTTCAGAGAATGGCTTGGCTCAGATGTACTAGCCTCTCACAGTACACCCAGGCTAAGGCCATGGATTTCCCTGTGGGAGGTATTTCTTTGTTTGGGGAGCAGACAGAGAATTACATGAAAAAGATGGAGGAATATAGGACCACTTATAGGAGTGCACAGGCCAAGGAGAAGCAGGCAGCTCCTCAAAGGCATCAATCTAGGGGCAAGGGCAGGCCTTTTCATAGGCCTTTCTACCAAGCACAGGCCTCTTCTCCCTTTTCACAGAGGGGGTTGTTCAGAGGGAGAGGCAGAAGGGGGATGAGCAGGGCTGCATCCACTCCTCAGCCTAAGGCCCCTGCCAAGCAGACACCCTGATGGGTCTGCCCGGGTCGACTCTCCTATCCTTGTAGAGGGCAGGCTAGCTTACTTTGTCCAGGACTGGATGTCTGTTACTTCAAACAAGTGGGTCCTGGAAGTAGTAAGCCAGGGACTGGTTCTCAGCTTTAAAAAATTTCTGAAGATGAGAGCAAGATCCTTTCCACCTGCAAGTCTCTCCGGAACCCTTGCCCTAGAGGCAGAGGTTTCATCTCTTCTGGCCTTAAGAGCCATAGAGAGAGTTCCTATCCTACACCAGGGCAAAGGTCTGTACTCCAGGTACTTCCTTACCCCAAAAAAGAAAGGGAAGTGGCGACCCATCCTAGATCTAAGATACCTTAACAAACATCTTTTAAAACCAAGGTTCAGGATGGTGACTCTGGGAATAATTCTTCCCTCCCTAAGACCAGGGGACTGGCTAGCCTCCCTGGACTTCAAAGATGCCTACTTTCACATCCCCATCAGGTGCTCCCACAAAAAATACCTCGGGTTCAAGTTGCCCTCAGGCCATTATCAGTTCAAAGCAATGCCCTTCGGTCTAACATCAGCTCCAAGGGTTTTCACAAAATGCCTGGCAGTAGTAGTTGCCTTTCTAAGAAGGCAAAAGATTTCCATTTTTCCGTACCTGGATGACTGGCTCATAGTGGGTCAGTCTCCAGACCAAGTCAAGTCAGTTCTGCAAGTGACTCAGCAAGTGCTCACTTCCCTGGGATTTCTTCTCAACCTTCCCAAGTCGGTTCTCGAACTGATGCAGCTTCTTACCTTTATAGGGCAGAGCTAGATACTGTCAAAGCAAGAGCCTTTCTTCCCCTGGAAAGGGCAAGAGTTCTTATAGAGCTGGCCTCTTCCTTCAGCCTTCAAGTGTCCCGACCAGCAAGGCACTTCCTTCAGCTCCTGGGCCACATGGCAGCTTCTACAGCGGTGGTCCAAGGGGCAAGATTCCAGATGAGGGACATTCAGTTCCATCTGAGGGCCTTTTGGTCCCAAAGGAAGGATCCTCTTACCAAACTGATTCCAGTGACTCGGACACTGATCCAAGCTCTTCAGTGGTGGCAGGATCAGGACAATTTAAGGCAAGGGGTCCCATTTGTCGTTCAGTCTCATTCGGTGGTCCTTACCATGGATGCCTCCCTTTTGGGGTGGGGAGCCCATCTGGGGGCTCTCACAACCCAGGGACTGTGGTCCCCTCAGGAATCCCTTCTTCATATCAATCTCCTGGAACTCAGGGCAGTTTTTATGGCCATGCAAGCTTTCTCTCAGTCAGTGCAGAACAAGGTGGTTCAGGTCAGAACAGACAACACCACCACCATGTGGTACATCAACAAGCATGGAGGCACTCAGTCCACAGTCTTGTGCACAGAAGCCATGAAAGTGAGGTCCCTGGCTTATTCTCTGCAGACCGCTCTGATAGCAGTCCACCTTCTAGGGAAGGACAGTGTGCTAGCAGATGCACTGAGCAGGATCTCCCTGGGCCATCACGAATAGTCCCTGGACTCTCTGGTGTTGAAAGTGATTTTTTCAAGATGGGGCACTCCAGAGATGGATCTCTTTGCAGCCCCAGACAATCACCAGCTTCCTCTGTTTTGTTGCAGACCCCTAGTCTTGGGCTCAGTCCCTCTGGATGCTCTGACGTTGAACTGGGAAGGGAAATTTCTCTATGCCCTCCCTCCCTTTCCTCTACTATTCAAGGTTCTGGTCAAGGTAAGGTCACAACCCTGCAAAGTGATTCTGATTGCTCCAGATTGGGCCAGGCAGCCCTGGTAACGCCTCTTACTGTAACTAGCAGTCCATCTTCCCCTGTCTCTTCCCAGGAATTATAACCTGTTAACCTCCTCTCAGGGGAGGATCTGGTACCCCAATCTTCAGTCTCTCAGTCTCAAGGCATGGCTCTTGAAGAGTTAGAGTATGCAGATTTGCATCTGTCCCAAGGGGTTCTGGATATTCTCAAAGCCTCTCGAAAGCCTGCCACCAGAAAGTCTTAACTCCAAATGGAAAAGATTCAGCATTTGGTGTTCCAAGAAGCACTTATCTCCAGACACTGCTGAATTGCCTACAGTTCTGGATTATATGGTCCATCTTAATGACCTAGGCCTCAGACCAGCTACTCTCAAGGTGCACCTGTCAGCTGTCTCTGCTTTTTTGTCAGTGGGAAAGCCTTCCTTACTGTCATCTCACCCTGTATTCTGTAAATTTTTCAAGGGATTGCTTCATACCAATCCTCCCTTTAGGGATTCTACCCCTGCCTGGGAATTAAATGTTTGCATTGCTCAACTTATGCAACCCCCTTTTTTAGCCTATGTCCTCAGCAGAGCTTAAGTACTTGACTTGGAAAACTGTGTTTTTGATAGCTATTACCTCTGCCAGACGTATCAGTGAATTGCAAGCCCTGTCAGTGGAACCTGATTTTATCTCCTTTCATAGAGATAAAGTGGTCCTTAGAACCATTAGGAGGTTCTTGCCCAAAGTGGTTTCAGACTTCTATTTGAATCAGTCTGTGTCTCTCCGTTTTCTTCACTGATCATTCTTCCTCAGAGGAGAGGAGGCTATACAGTTTAGATGTTAAAAGAGCCCTTAGCTACTACATAGAGCGTACCAAGGGTCACAGGTTTGATTCCCTCCAGTTGTTTCTTACTTATGGGGAAGTGGGAAAGGGCAAACCTGCCACCAAGAGAACTATTGCCGGGTGGATTGTTTCTTGTATACAATTCTGCAATGAGAAATGGGAAAAATTCCACCCTCAGGCCTGAGGGCTCATTCCACAAGAGGTACAGCTGCTTCCCTGGCTGCTGCCAGGGATATCCCTCTGTTAGAAATTTGTCAAGCAGCCACCTGGAAAACAGTCCATACCTTTACCAAGCATTACTCTCTGGATATCCAGGCTAGGAGTGCTGCTCGGTTTGGCGCAGTAGTACTTCAGAGTCTATTCCCAACGTAGGTTCTGTCCCTCCTCCATGGAGGTACTGCTTGGTAGTCTGCAGATTGTCAGAATACAGCATGCTAGACTTCATGTTGTTTGAAGAAACAATTACTCACCTCAGTAATTATATTTCTTCTAATGGAGTCTTGCTGTATTCTGACCACCCTTCCTGCCTCCCCTCTCAGAACCTGTTTTTGGGAAGTGGGTGGGCAGGCACAGTGTTACACCCCAGGGGTGCTTCAAGCACAACTTCTGCTTTATCTGGGTGCTTTGTATTATAAACTTTTATTTTTGGATAGGTTTTAGTTTTGGGTTTCCTGATTTGAGTCTTCGTTTGGGAATCCAAAACTTTCTGTTGGCAGTTGGCTAGTTAAAAATTTTACAGTTTCCACAGAGTCAGTGAGTGGTTGCTCATAAGAATCTGGCGGTTGGGTTTCAAAGTGCTGCAGACAGAGACCTCAACCGAGCTCGAGCTCAATGTTCTATGCACTGCATAGAAAATTAATCCTCTACACGCCAGGGCAGTTCAAAGGCTGGAGCTAACTGCAGGTTGTCAGAATACAGCAAGACTCCATTAGAAGAAATATAATTACTAAGATGGGTAATTTTTTCTTCCGAGTCCTTCCCGTTGGGCTTTCTTCGGTGTGCATATCTTTACAAAATGTTGTGTAGTGCTGGCACTGCACCTCAGAAGCAGACTGCAGGACTGTAGAGAAGCCGCACTCCGTAGTGCAAGTTCGGGTGCTACTGAGGGGGTTAGCAACCCCTGGCAAAGGTAAGAACTTGTCACTCTAGACGCATCTGCTGCAACCTGTTATAACCTTACCAAGTGCACCATACGCAACCTCAGTGTAAATACTGTAAAAGTTGGTAACTTACTATGTATGTTGTAAGCATAACCTATGTATGTTCATTGTGATGTTAAACTTGTACCTTGAGTGCTATGCCAGGAACTCATTGAAAATGAGCTCTGCTCAACTGAGTATCCCATTCCTTCATACTTTGATGCTGAATAAAATGATTGAGTGATTGATTTGATTGACTGAAGAACTGGTCCAGAAACAACACATTCAAAACAGGATCCAGATAAGGTGGTGTTGCCCCTGTCAAATACTGCTGCTTGGGGTTTCCTGAGGAAGACCTACATGGTCGAAGCACCGAGGCATCCTTGAAGTGGTGTTATATTTCACCTGCTTTAATAAATACAGCAGTTATTGCAGTTAAGTTGTGATAACACTCCTATGTAAAGCTTAGTGTAATATCTTGGTGTTCCAGCATTTCAGTCACTGGAGCTTAAATGTGCACTATTCCTGGGCCAGTTCACACATCAGAAAGCAGAAACTAAGTCTTCACCTACTTGGATGACTGGCCGCTAAAGAACCCTTCCAGGCTGGGCACAGAGCATGCAGTGGTGACTGACTCATAGTGCCAGAGTTCAACGTCCTTGTCACACCTGGTCATGGTCACTTGTCCCATGACTTAGGTGATTTCCTGGTGGTTGGTTCTGAACCACCGTGCGTCCCTCATCCAGCAGAATCCAGCTCTATTCCTGTCCATGTATTCCTCCGTCATGGGTTGCGAAATGTGTATCTAGTGGACTTACAGGTACACAGGCTGTGGAATCTGCAGGAGCAACAGCTGCTCATCTATGTGCTCAAGTAGAGAGTGGTCTGTCTGGCATTTCAAATGGTCTCTTTACCTGAATTTAAACTCTGGTCTCTGCTTAGCTCTGACTTTTTTGCTGTGTAGTGGAGCTGTATCGAAGTGAACTGCTGCCCCTGTGGTCTAGGGGTTAACCAGATACATATCTAGTGCTCTGTTAAGTTTCATGGTGGGGGGCATTGCATGACCAGTCCTCTGGGAGCAACCATCAGGGGAACATTTAAAGGAGAATTACAGTCTAAAGTTACAACAGAATATGTTGTGCAGTGTGTTTTGTTTGTAGGTGTAGTCCTAGTGTGTCCTTCCCTTTGTTTGCTGTAAGGAGTTTTTGTTTCTAAATGTGCTTGCTAGTTGTATGGCCCCTGGGGATCTCCATGTTTGCTTTTTTTCTAACCCCAGGTATTCTTCTATATTCCTAACTCTATGTAGTCAGCCTCCTAAGCAGAGCTGCCCAGAGAAAATGGAACTATATGCTAATAATAGAACCTATCATTGGCTCGGGCCGTTTATTCAAACTGCTGCCATTATCAGCTTCAGCGTTCCACCAATGTATCAGATTTCTTTCTCCGCCTGACAAGTCAAGACACTTCGGAGACTTCCCACTCAGTCATTCCTTGGGTGGTTCTTCACTGAACATAAGTAGTTTTTAATTATTATTCTTACTGCTGCCTTTATTTCTGTTTTAATTCTTACTGTTAGTTTAGCATTATTTTAATGTTTTTTAGTGTATTTTCTTGGTTCCTTACGGTTCGGAATAACCGTTGAGGAACCAGGCCTTAGTACCCTTTCTGGATCTTTATTTACTTATCTCCGGTATTAATTTAGCTAATGTTGGTGTTTTAGTTATACAGCTTGTTGTGTTTTATAACCATTAACCCGGTTTCTGTGAACTGCTAACCTGGTTTGATTACTGCGGTTCCCAGTTCATTATCAGAAGCTTCATCGGTTCCTGAACCAACCGCAACTAAAAAAGAGAGAGAAAGGGTGATTTCTTTATTTGCGGTTCTGTTTTTCTTCGTCAGTTTGATGATGGCATAAAAACCAAGGGGAAAGACTGGACCCCCAGGTTTTAAAAACTGCCTTAAGTGTGGGGACGTTTTTGGCAAGGCAGACAAGCATGAATTAGTGTAGTGTGCCTGGGAAATGATCATTTTTCAGCAGATTGTGATATCTGCAAATCATTTCTTCAGAAAAGAGTTGAAAAATGACTGGAAAAACTCCAAAGAAAATTGGAGAAGGGTGCCACGGGTTCTGACCAACTCGCATCCTCCAAGCATGTGGGTGAAACCATAGTACTTACTTTGAACACCCCTGACAAGGATGAAACAGCTACCAGCAAAAGGATGGGTAACCTGGCTGACTCTCTGGTTCCCACCAAAAAGACTAAGAAAGCCAAGCACGTTGAACCCCTGGCTAATAAACCAAAGGGAGTTTCATCTGTGCCTCACAGCCTGCCATTCTCAAAGGAAACTGCCCAGGCCATGAAGGTCATATAGGCATTGCAGGGTTTTACACCTGCTCCAACCCTTTCAGCACCGGTTCAAATCCCGGTTGGTCCTTCTTCTGTCACAGACCCATCCCAGGAGTGGATGAAGTTTGAGGAGTATGATTAACCTGAAATGGATGAAGGTGAGCCTATTGAGCCTGAGATCTCACCCAAACGAGAATTTGGTTCTCCTCCAAGACCAGAGGATTTTTCCTCCCATTTTTCCCTTGTAAGGAAAAGAGTAGATGCCCTTGATCTGGCTATCACAGAGGTGATAGAAGATGAGGAAGAGGCTGAATATATGGAAATGATGGGGTTAACACACACAAAGAAAATACTGCTCCCTATAGACAAATTCTTCAAAAAAGACTTAAGATTTTGCAGATTCCAAATGCTCTCCCACCTCTGGACAAGAAGGTGGACAGAAAGTACCAGCTGGACAGACAAGGGGCTGAATTCCTCTTTTCTCACCTCAACCATCAGGGAATAGTCCAGTAGGCAGCCTGTGAGAAGGCAAGGGTGCCTTTAACATCACACCCACCTGAGAAAGACTCTCGCAGACTAGACAGCATGGCCAAAAAGGGACACCTGGCGGCTTCATTGGGAGTGAGGCAGGCTAACTAACAAGCTTACTCAGCACAGTATCAAAAATCACTGTGGCAGTCTGTATTGGCCATGGCAGAGAAGGCTCCTTCTCTGATGATTTGGCTGAGACAGCCAGGTTTGGGCTGGAAGCAGCAAAGTATCAATTCCAAATGGCAGCAGATGCCAGTGATAATGCTGCCAGATGGATGGCCCTTACCATAGCCCTAAGGAGGCTGGCACAGCTCAGGGCTACTAATTTTACACAGGACACCCAGGACAAGACTATGGATTTTCCTAGGGAGGATCATTCATTATTTGGCCAACAGACTAAGGCATACATGAAGAAGGTGGGTGAATATAAGGCCACCTATAAAAGCAGTTCTACAAAGGAGAGACCTTCTTTCTCCTATAGGCCTCATGGAAGGGGAGCCATAGGTAAGACAGCCTATTATAGACCTTTTTATCAGGCACAGGCTGTCCCCCAATATCAACAATACCCACAGCAGACAGGGTATTTCAGGGGCAGAGGTAGAAGGGGTTCCAGGAGAGGATCCCAATCTACCCAGGCTCTGACCCAAGCAAAACATAAACTCTGACTTAATGATCAAGGCCGTCTCTCCTCTCCTCTCCTCTACCAGTAGGGGGCAGGCTGGCCCATTATTTCCAGGTTTGGCAGTCTATTACCACAGACAAGTGGGTCCTGGAGGTGGTGTGAGTCAGGGCTTGCCCCCGAGTTTCAAGTCCCTCCCTCCCCTGAGAACAAGGGTGTTCAAACCAGCTTCCCTCCTGGAGAAAAAACTCTTGAAGAAGGAGGTTCAAAGTCTCCTGCTGATGAAAGCAGTGGAATGTGTTCCACCTCAGCAGAAGGGATGAGGTTTCTGTTCAAGATACTTCCTCGCTAAAATGAAAAATGAGGAGTGGCGGCCTATCCTAGACCTCGGACTACTGAACAGGTACTTAATAAAGCCAAGGTTCCAAATGATCACACTGGCAATGATTCAGTAATTCAGGAGGCAGACTGGCTAGCATCTCTGGCTCTAAAAGATGCCTACTTTCACATCCCCATAAGAGAATCTCACAGAAAATATCTCGGATTCAGACTTCTGTCGGGACATTATCTGTTCTCATCTCTACCTTTTGGCCTCACTTCAGCCCCAAGGGTGTTTACAAAGTGCCTGGCAGTAGTGGTGGCACACCTAAGAAAGTTTAGGTGTATTAGTCTTCCCTTATCTTGACGACTGGCTGGTAGTGGGAGGTTCACCCCAGCAAGTACAAGATCATTTAAAAGTAACACTAAGCCTGTTACAGTCTGTGGGATTCCTGATAAATCAGGAGAAATCCGTTCTCACTCCAGTACAGGTCCTGCATTTCATAGGAGCAGAGCTGAACACAGTAAAGGGAAGAGCTTTTCTCCCTCAGGACAGGGTGCAAAGCATCCTGCAGATAGCTGCCTCATTCAAGCTGAATGAACCATGGTCAGCAAGACAGTTTCTGCAACTTCTGGGGCATATCAGCTGCAGCAACGGGCAGTCCTGGGAGCCAGGTTCCAAATGAGAGACATACAGTTTCATCTCTGGGTACACTGGTGCCAAAGAAGAGACAATTTGTCAAAACCAATTCCAGTAACAAAAACTACTGCAAGCCCTTCAGAGGTGGAAGGAAGCAGACAACCTTAAGGAAGGGGTACCTTTCCGAAGGGAAACCCCATCAATCATTCTTACAACCGATGCCTCTCTGTTAGGGTGGGGTGCTCACTTAGGGGAACACACCACTCATGGAACCTGGTCCATCACAGAGTCACTCCAGCATATAAATTTGCTGGAGCTAAAGGCAGGGTTTTTGGCCTTGAAAGCATTTGCCCAACTGGTACAGGAGAAAGTGGTGCAAGTCAGGACAGACAACACCACAACAATGTACTATATAAACAAGTAAGGGGGGACAAGGTCAGACCCCCTGTGCACAGAAGAAATGAAGGTCGAGAGTTTGGTTTACTCACTGAAGGCCTCCTTACAGGCCATTCATGTGCCAGGGAAGGACAATACCCTAGCAGATGCCCTGAGCAGAATCAGTCAGGCACACCACAAGTGATCCATCAACAAGCAGGTGCTGAGCTCGGTGTTCAGGAGGTGGGGCACACCAGAGATGGATCTCTTTGCATCCCAAGAGAATCATCATCTGCCCCTCTTTTGCTGCAGACCACCAGCCAAGGGTTCAGTCCCACTGGATGCTCTGACACTGGACTGGTCAGGGAGAAGCCATTATGCTTTTCCTCCCTTTCCTCTCATTTTCAGAGTCCTGACCAAGCTCAGGTTACAGCCTGCATCAGTGATCTTGATAGTATCAGACTGGGCCAGGCATCCATGGTATCCTCTGCTACTCTCCATGTCTGTAGCCAAACCAATATACCTACCTAGGAGGCACAATCTGTTGACCTCTCACCAGGGCAAGTTCCTGTATCCGAATCTCAGATCTCTCAGACTCAAGGCATGGCTCTAGAGGACTTAGAAAATGCAAACCTAAATCTTTCTCAAAGTGTCTTGGATATCCAGAAAGGATATAGAAAGCCTTTGATTAAGAAAACCTATGCTTCAAAATGGAAGAGGTTTTCTATTTGGTGTGAGTCCAAAGAGATTGCTCCCACTCTAGTGGAAATTCCAGCTGTTCTGTATTATCTCACTTACCTGCACTCCCAGGGGAGTGAAACATACATCCCTGAAAGTGCATCTAGCATCACTATCTGCTTACATTTCTGCTGTGAGGGGTACCCCCCTGGCATCCAATCCTGTTTTCAAAAAGTTATTTAAAGGTTTGTGCCACTTGCACCCACCTACTAGGGAACCAGTACTAGTATGGGACCAGAACATATGCATTGCCCAGCTCAGGAGACCCCCTTTTGAGCCTATGTCCTCAGCACACCTAAAATATGTTACCCGGAAAACTGTTATTCTGGTTGCAATTACTTCAGCTAGAAAAATTAGTGAACTTCAGGCCTTGTGTGTTGAGAAGGACTATCTTTCCTTCCACAGTGACAAAGTGGTGCTGAGAACAAATAGAAAATTCCTCCCCAAGGTTGTTTCTGATTTTCATTTAAACCAGTCCATTACCCTACCAGTTTTCTTCACTGAACATACTAGTTCAGGTGAGCACAGACACCATAGTCTGTAAGTCAGAAGGGCATGAAGTTACTACATGATCAACACCAGGGATCATAGACATGACAAACAACAGTTATTCCTGACTTATGGGAATGTGGACAAGGGCACTTCAGCTTCACAGAGGTCAGTTTCTTGCTGGATAGTCCAGTTCTTTCAGTTTTGCTATTCAAAAGTTGGTAAGGAACCCCCAGCAGGGCTGAGGGCCCACTCAACTAGGGGCACAGCTGCTACCATAGCAGCATCCAGAGATGTTCCATTAATGGAAATCTGTAGAACAGCTACCTGGAAGTCGGTACACACTTTCACTAAACACTGTAGCCTGGACACCCAGTCCAGAAGTGATGCCAGGTTTGGCATAGCAGTCCTGCAGAGCCTTTTCCCGAAGTAGGTTCTGTGCCCACTTCCAAAGGTACTGCTTTGAAGTCTGCAGAGAGTTAGGAATATAGAAGAATACCTGAGGTTAGAAGAAAAAAATTACTCACTATAGTAATCTTGTTTCTTCCAAGGTATTCTTTTATATTCATAACTCTCCCATCCTGCCTCCCCTTCCAGAACCAGAACCTCTGCATTCCTAATCAGGTATTTAAATATGAAGTCCCAAACACTGGCATGCATAGATCTTCCTGGACTAAAAGTCTCCACCACTCATTCACACTAATGGGACTATGCTGGAAGCGCTAGGACCCCGCGTGAGCCAAAAATCTTCAGGAGGACCAGTGCTGGGATAGGGCCATGCATGCCCAGCTCCTCGAGACTAGCTCACACTGTATAGGCTGTCTCGGCGTCGACCCTTCAACCGCCCCAGTTCCTTTTCTCCCACCATCGAGTGCACTTCGATGATGACGTCACTCACCTGCCGGGGGTCCAGTCTTCGTCTATACAATGGCAGCTATAGCCATTCAGTATTCGTTTAACTTACCACTTTTAGTGTTCTATTCTTATGTTACAAAAAAAAAAAAGATGATGAAGAAAAAGAAGAAATTCTCAGCCTGCCATCAACGGAGTCGATCTTAGACGGTGGTGGTGACGGTAGGGAGACTTCGTTTGAAAGCTGTGATGGCAGTGGGGCTGTGTCCAGTCCACCACCCTTTGTGGGGGGGGGTCCAACCACTGGCAGTCCGGTGCTCAGGGGGAGGACAGTCCACCCGAAGCACAAAAGTAGTGGTTCCGGGACCCGGCTCTGCTTGACCCTGAGCTCTTCTTCCTCCTGTCGGTGGAAGTAGAATTGGTACCGCTCGAGGTCACCCTCTGGTACATCTGTGTGGGGATCGTCAGTGGTGGAGAGCGGTAGGCCTGAATCGACTCTGGTGGGTTCCTCTGTGGCTTCGCTCTTTACGTCCGTGATCTTCGACACTGGATCCCGTCTCTGTCCTTGATGGGGTT
Organism: Neoceratodus forsteri; assembly: GCA_016271365.2. Taxonomy (NCBI): domain Eukaryota; kingdom Metazoa; phylum Chordata; order Ceratodontiformes; family Ceratodontidae; genus Neoceratodus; species Neoceratodus forsteri. Next base: position 565,857,820 of record CM057449.1, on the reverse strand, counting down.
CCGTGTGAGCAGTTTCACTTCTGGGACACTCTTTTAAAGCAGGGGATACGGCATCTGCCCAGTTGTCCTGGTCAATAGACCCAGTTCCAGGGCCTTTGGGCCTCGGAGCCGCTGTGCTGCACCCAGGTTGGTTGGGCCAGGGTGTGCACGGTGCCCTCTCCGGTGCCAAAGCCATCGACGCTGACTCCTTTTGCCTACCCCGCTCTCATTTTTTCCTGCAGGGGCCGGGACAGGTACCACTTTCCTTCTCCCCTTTTCTTCAGGTTTTGGTCCATCATCGGTGCTGGCACCGTGCGTGGTGCCGGTGCCATATTTGATGCTGGTCCCAGCGCCATATGTGGTGCCATGTGGTGCGCTGTGGATGGTGCCAGTGCCATAGATGGTGCTGGGTCTGGTGTCGGCACTGCGGATGGTGCTGAACTCTTTGCTGATCCAGGTGGTGGCGTATCCCATATTCCTGTTCTAGACCTGCCTTTTGGAGGTTATTCTGGAGTAGAAGTGGATCAGGATGAGTCTCTCCCTGTTCTGGTTTGTCGAAGACACAGCGGATGACTAATTTTATGGGCTGGCATGCAAGCCTTCTGTACCAGTGTGATAGAAGATCTTTCCAGTTTTTTTTCATCAGGGATATGGGGTCCACCATAACATTTCAGTCTTCATATTTGGACCAAAACATACTTCTACGTCTTGAGTTCCTACATTCCTCAGTACGAGTATACCCTGTGGAACACACTCAGTGCAATGGTCGAGAGCCTTCCGGAATCTAACGCTCCATTGCTAGCAGCTTATAGCCCAGTAATCAGCTGAAAACTTTTATGGACGCCTGCGACTCTGCCTCCAGGGCAGGTGCTGTTGGCAGCAGGTGGTTAATGTCTCCTTGATAGTGCTTATCTGTTCGGCAATCAGGTTGAGTTCTGGGGGCCACTCAGAACAATACGACAACCATTTAAACAACAGGCGGTGCCTGCTGCCTCTCAGAAGGACGGAACCTTCGAAATTCTCATAAGAGGCAATCCTTTCTAGGTAAAGACCTAGGTGCCTTTATCTGGAACCAACCCAGTAGGGGCCACAGAGCCCCAAAGTACCCTGTACCAACCTCTGTGGATCCAGCCGAAGTGCCACCTCAGCTGTCTGAGGGGGATGCCTCTCGACGGTAGGAGGAGCGTCTAATTCAGTTTTACAGCCAGTGGAAGTCCGTTACAGTGGACATATGGGTCATCAGGATTGTCAGAGAGGGATACTCTCCCAGTTTCGCAGATTTCCGCAGACCTTCCACCTAGACGGCAGCCCAGTCTGTCCGCCTCTCAGTCACACTCTCTTGCTTCTGAGATATGGGGCCCCTGCGGGAACTGGGCAGTAGAAGTTGTTCCACAGCGGAACGGAGCACAGGTTCCTATTTTCATTGCTTCTGGTTCCAATGATAACAGGCAGCATATGCCATTTGTCAACCTTGGAAGGTTAAACAAATACCTGTTCAGGGAGGAGTTCCCTAAAATCTCTGCGTTCAGGTTTTCACTTCCTGGACCTTTGGCTCCTAGCTAGCCCATCCGAGCAAGAGCCACAGGAGGCAGTTGCCACAGCTTCTCAGTTGTTCTTTCCAGGGGGTTGTCTGATTCGGGTAAGGTGCCAGTTTAATCTTCCCAGCAGCTCCTCTTCTTAGGAGCCCTCCTGGATACCTCCAGGGTATTGGTTTTCATTCCAAAGGATGGGAGAAATGACATTTTCAGGTGACTTGTTACATCATGGAAAACAACTTTATTCGGGGCCCCTTTTGGTCGAGCAGATGGGACTCCGGGCATCCCCCACAGCAAGCAGTGGTCTCCGACCTCACATCTGCAATCCCCCATACAAAATGACCGAGCCTCGGACAAAATCTCTCGTGGGGAGCTCACTGTCAAGACCTCCACACTCAGGTGTGCAGCCAAGAAGAACCTCATCTTTCCATAAATTTATTAGAGATGAGAGCTATCTTATAAGCAAAGTCCTGAAGGTTGCCCTCTGCCACGAAGTGATCCTAATTTGGACGGATGACAGAGCTGTGTTGTATTACATCAGCAGGCAGGTTGGGGCGCCCTCCTACCCTCTCTGCAGGAAGGCCATGAGGTTGTGAGAGTGATACCTCGAGCGCAGTGCATCAGTTTAGATTTCATGCAGTCGCTTTCGGTGAGTGGGGCAGTTCGGACCTGCTCCTTTTTGCGTCCCCTCTCAATGCAAAACTGCCTCTATCCTGCTTCATAAATCCAGACCCTGTTGTTTCCTCTCAGGATGTATTCACTGCAATAGACAAGATGCTTCCTGTACGTTTTCCTCCTCTTCCCTTAATTCAGAGAGTGCTGTACAAGTTGTAGGCACAGGGGGGCAGAATGATTCTCATCGTCCTAGACTGGCCTTGGCATATATGATTTGCAGTTATCAACAGTCTTTCAGAAGTTCCCCGGAGGCAACTCCCTCTACGAGCGGACCTCTGACATAGGAACTTTAGTTCATCCTAACCTGCATTCCCTTCATCTCCATGCCGGGCTCCTCAGGAAATGGAAGTGGGCACATTTTAGGTTTCCCAGACCATCGCAGACATCTTCTAAGCCACACATAGGCCTTCCACCAGGGGGGCTTCCGTGGCTAAGTGGAAACCCTTCTCCATCTGGTGTGCAAGTCCCATCTGGAACCTTCGGTTGCCCACCAAGTAAGGTGTTAGGATGCCTCTTGGACTTGTCGAACACAGGTCTGCATTACTCGGCAGTGAAAGTACACCTCTGTGCATTTTTGATCTCTCTTGAGCCAGTAGACAGCATATCACTGGCTCAGTTACTGTTAGTCAGGTTTTACTTCTCCCTGCTTACTTCGTTAACTCCAGAATGAAGGAGAGCGCTTCCTTCATTCTCTGAATGTTAAGAGGGTTCTGCGATTCTACATCGACAGAATAAAGAGATATGCATCCGAGCAACTATTGTATCTTTCAGCGTGCCTCGTCTGGGTCAGCCTGTTGCCATGAGATGTATTTCAGTTTGGTTAGTAGCATGTCTTCGACACTACTAATCCATGGCACAGGTCAACTTGGAAGGCCGGGTTCACACCACTCTACCAGAGTGGTTGCAGCTTTCCTAGCGGAGATTTGAAATGTACCCATTGCAGACTTCTGCAAGGTGGCGAGTTGGAGCTCAGTGCATACCATGTAAAAGCACTATGTTCTATATGTCCATGCCAAACAGTTCACCTTCTTGGCAGGATAGTCCTTTTGGACTTCTGTCCTGAGTGAGCTCTGTCTCCTACCGCCCTACTTGGGGGGGGGGGGGCTTGATTTTTAGCTTAGTACTCTCTCATTAGTGTGAATGAGTGGTGGAGACTTTTAGTCCAAGAAGACATGGAAATTACATACTTACCGTAAATCTTGATCTTCGTGGACAAAGTCTCCACCACTCATTCGTACGCCCATCCACCATCCCCCGAGCTCACTCATTCTGTTTCGGTCTTCACTTCCTTGTTGTTTGGGTTGTGAAGACATTGTTGAATTGAACCTTCTTACATGGGTCATCCGGGCCTTTGTATGCCCAGAATTTAGGGTTAGTTTACACTGCATCTCCTCGATCGAAAAGGTACTGAGGGGGTTGGAGGGTTGACACCGAGATAGCATATATGGCGCAAGCTAGTATCCTGGCACAGGCCCACCTGAAGATTTTTGGCTCCTGCAGAGTCCAAGTGCCTCCGGCGTAGTCCCATTAGTGTGAATGAATGGTGGAGACTTCGTCCAAGAAGATCACAAATTACAGTAAATACGTAATTTCTGTTTTTAGCTCTAATGGGGAAATTTAATTCCCTTCTTTTTCCAGGTGATTGTGGTGTTCAGGGGGGTTTGGGGTTATAATGATGTGTATGGTTTTTACTGTCATGGGCAGCTTAGTTTTGTGATGGATACATACAAACATACATACATACATACATTGATAGCTAGATATATAGATACATAGATGGAGTCATAGTTTAGTTGCCTTGTAGGCTTCTCAAAAATCTGATACGTTGGTGGAACGTTGCGGATGATAAGGGCAGCAGTTTGAATAAGTGTCATGAGCCAATGATAGGTTCTATCATTAGCATATAGTTCCATTTTCTCTAGGCAGCTCTGCTTAGGAGGCTGACTGCAGAGAGTTATGAATATAGAAAAATACCTTGGAAGAAACAAGATTACTATGGTGAATAATTTTTTCTTATTGCTCTTATTCATGCCTCCTGTCCCAAGTGACAGTGATGCATTTGTGACTGTTAATGCGGCAAGAACTAGTTTTGTTCCAAGTTTAGAGCAGTAGAGTTGTGATATTAAGTAACTGTCCTTATCCAGTAAGCACTAATGCAGACTACGTTTACAAATGGCTAACACCTGAGGGATAATTGAGTGAGCTGTTCTGTAAGGAAACGGCTAAAGTCTTCACTAAATTATAGTATTGTTGACCTGGGGTGAGTTATGTGTGTGTGTGTGTTTTGTTTATGGTGGTGTGTAGTTTGATGAAATGAAAAGCTTTGAATGCAAAACATTTACTCCTGGTCCCTAGACTTAGACACATACCTAGAAAACAAAAAGTATGGATTAGAAGGAGTTATTAATTTGAGGTCAGAATAGCAGGCTGCTGACAGCAGATTACTGCTGCAGCAGTTGTCACTCTCTGAATCAGTGGTCCTAGATGTATCACTGTCATATGGGACAGGAGGCATTATAGGAAAAAGAAGAGCAATAATACATTCGAACATGGAAATTCCCAGGGATTATATAACTTGCAGGCAAATTTAGAAAAAACTCATTACCGCAAACAAAGGGAAGGGCACAGTAGGACTGCACACACACACACTCGCACTCTATTTATTTATTCGAATCTCAGAGTTACAACCTATGAGCTAGAGCTCATTTACAGAAGTTCCACGTCAGTAGGAAGACATACATATTGAAAACATGTACACTACACGAATTAAAATCAGATAACATTTCAAGTGAGGGTTTAACAGTATGTTTCATATGAAGCACATAAGCCTACAAGGGCTGTCTTTGTCAATAAAAAGGTGAGGGAGGGGAGTAAAGATGCCAAAGCAGGGACAGCTGGAGATAAGAGGAAGGGTATCCTTGGATAGTTGTGAAATAAAGGGGGGGGGTGGAGGGTGGAGAGGTAACGGGAGAGAAAAGAATAAGGGATAGACCTCGGGGGAGATAGAGGAGAGGAAGGCTAGTAGGTTTAATGGGGAAGGAGGCAGGAATGGATGGGTGCAAGTGCTGTAATCAGGGGATGTGTAGAAGTGCTATAATCAGAGGGAAGAGCAGGGTGTGGTGAGAGAAACAGGTTATGAAAAGCAGGAGCAGGACATATGATTATTGAGGTGGATCCATAATTTTGCTTTGAAGGGCCCAATCTTGGGTTCAGAAGTGAGCTCAGTTGGCAGGGAGTTTAACCAAAGCAGCACTTAATAACCAAAGGATCTCTGGCCTTGCATCATGCAACAGAATGGAACCTTGAATAGATTGTTGTTTGAAGCTCTGGTTGGCTTGATAGTTTCTGAAGGGCTGAGCATAGCACTTGTTCCCGATGGCAGCAGGGCAAGAGATGCTTTTTTGACCAGTAGACAGACCTGGTATTGAGTTCTCTTTTCCAGGTCTAGCCAACCTGTTCGAGAATAGAGATGGCAAGTGTGGGTTAGGCGAGGAGCTCCTAGTGCTAACCTGCAGGTCTTGCTCAGGGTGGTGGCTATGCGCTTAAGGGAAGTGTTGGGGGCTGAGCTGTAAGTAGCATGGCCATAGTCTATACCAGAGAAGACGGAGCTAGTTATAGCAAGTTGGAAGGCATCACCAGTGAGGCAGTAATGGTGCCGATACAGGTGCCCAGGTTTGCAACTCGAGGACCTGGCGACCAAGTCAGTGTGGGTGGAGTAGGAGAGGGAACTATCTAGAGTGATGCCAAGATACTTAAAGTTGTTGACCATCTCAAACAGTTCGTTAAATTTGTTCATAATGGTTGACTTGGATGACTTGTGCCGACTATGGGTTGTGGCAAAGAGCATGGTCTTCATTTTTTTTTTATGATTTAGGAGTAGCTTGGCATCGCAGAACCAGTCTTCAATGTTTTTGAAGTCAACCTGAAGCTGTTGATTTAGTGTGCTAGGGTCTGGGTGGCTTGTATATATGACGGTGTCGTCCGCGTAAAGGAGGATTTGGTAACTACATGCTTGGGGTAGTTGATTTATAAAGAGGCTGAACAACAGTGGTCCCAAGATGGATCCCTGGGGGACTCCAGTATTAACAGGTAGGGTATCAGAGAGGGTGTTGTCAACTTTTACCCGCTGTACCCAATCAGAGATGTAACTCCTGAACCAGCAAAGTGAGTCTGATGAGATGCCTGTGGCTCCTAGTTGGGACAGAAGGATATCATGGTTGACTGTGTCGAAGGCCTTGGTGAGGTCTATGAAAGTAGCACCCACCAAGTTCCCTCAGTTAAAGGCCTCATGAATGTAACCCATGAACTCAAGTAATGCAGAGACCAGGGAGAGGTTGAGTATTCTTGTGAGTGGTGCCAGTAGTACATCAACGGTGAGGGAAAAGAGTTTCATGTCAAGCCCGTCACCACTGAACCTGGTTTTGCCAATTGCTTTCGAGGAGTACTTTTTTCTTCTGTTTTTGAGATTATTTTTAGGTAGAACGGAGGAGCTTGGTTTAGTGGTGCGGAAGATGGTACGTTCCAGGTTTCATCGATAGTTGAGTTAAGGTAATCTCTGGGGAGCACTCCACTTAGTTCAGTGAATGCCTTGTTAAGTTCATTGGCTAAGGTCAGCTGATCCTGAGTAATGGTCCCGCCTAGGTTCAGCATGGATGAAGGCGATTTGTCTGGCTTACCGGTAAGGATTTGTATGTTTTGCCAAAATTTGCGGCTGTCTTCCCAGGAGGAGTTGAGCTCTGAGCGAAAGTGGCTAGCCCTTGCTTGGCAGATGGCATGTGTACATTGATTCCTGGCCGTTCTGTAGTTTTGAAGGTCAGAAGGTGACCAAGTACTTTTAAACTTATACAGAGGGGTCCTGATTACGTAGCTGGCCAAGGAGGTGTGGGGATACCCATGGTTTATTGGTGCCCTTGACTTTCCTTTTGGGAACAGGAGCAAACGTGTCACAGGCAACGTTGCAGATTCTGATGAAAGATCTCGAATGCCATGTCGATATCCGTGGTTGCGAAGATACGGGACCAATTCTGCTGCAACAGGTGTTTCAGGTGATCCAGTTGTCCTTTCCTGAGTATAGGAGACATCATCACATTTGCTAGATGTCTTGGCAACCTATTGGTCCACAAGCAGAGGATGGGAGAGTGGTCACTTAGAGTCCAAAAGTATGTTTACACTTGAGCTTCGATCTGAACAATTTGTAAGCAGCCAATCTGAACAGGTACGGGACCCAGTTCTGTAGTTTGTACGAGTCGGTGAGGTCACCAGTTGGTGTGTGTCAGTTGCTGAGAGTGCATCCTTATAGGGAGATGAGTCGGGAGACAACCAGTTTATGTTAAAGTCGCCCAGCGTTAATACCTTTGAGTTAGAGCGGAAGCCCGAAAGGTGGTCGTAAAGCACTTTGAAATCCTCAGCCTGCTCCTTTGGGGGGATGTATGCAGAAATGAGGGTTATTTCCTTGCCTTGAGAACCAAGGAGTAGCTTCACTAGTAGAATTTGTACATTTTTCCCTATTTTTGGGTGCAGCAGGACAGTACCTCTAGGTTTTTATATATATATATATATATATATATATATATATATGGGTAGCACATTACAACCCAGATGTCATATATATATATATATATATATATCCGCCATCCCTTTTTCCCAGTCTGTCAAGCCACAATATGTTATAGCCAGAGAGCTGGATTTCGTTATCATGGGTTCCTGGCATGAGCCAGGTCTCTACCTCTGACAAGACATCTGGGTTGTGATGTGCTACCCATGCTTGCAGCAAGTCCAGTTTTGGTAAGATGCTACATATATTAATAGAGGCAAGAGAGATGGCACCAGACTGTCTCAGGGATTTAGTATCCATGAGTAAAGGGGCCTGGATTTGGGTGGATGTTGCCCGATAACAGCAGCAGCCAGATGATCCTTGTTGCCTGAAGCTTAAGTTGCTCTAGAGTTTGCAATGCATTGAGATGGGAGGAGGAACTCTTTCTAGTTGTGCAGGTGATAGGGATCATTGAGATGATGGGGGAGTATGGGGTCATCCATTACTGAGAGATGGGCTTAAACTGCATATGCGCTGGTGGCCTGCAAATATTGAGAGAGCTGGAGTAGATGTTGAGCTCGGGGACCCAACATTTACAAGTGTGCTAGAGTTCTAGCCCTTTTTGCTGGTATTGTTATGCTGTAGATTGGGCAGTAGGATGAATGAAAACTTTTCAGACATTACCAACGATTTGAGGGATACATATTTGATTAGCTTAGGCAGTACAGTACCACCTATAATCTTCTGCTGAGGTCGGGGCTTTCACTTTGGCAGGCTTGTGACTGGAGAGCTAGGTGGCGTGGTTAGCTTAGGCAGTACAGTACCGCCTATAATCTTCTGCTGAGGTTGGTGCTTTCACTTTGGCAGACTTGTGACTGGAGAGCTAGGTGGCATGGGCCCCTTAAGAGATTAGGTACTGCGTACAGTTCAGCGCCGGCGAATCAGGAGGTAAGGGCGGTGTAGGTCATCATGGGGGAAATGGATTTAAAGACTGTGGCAGGTGGGGGAGGGAGGGGGAAAAGACTGGAAGTCAGAGAGACATAAATCCTGAGCTAGTGGAGCTCAGATGTTGCAGGGATTCAGAGCTGCGAATTCGATTGGCGGAGGGTCACCTGAAGAGCCAATCAGTGGGAGCTTCGGGAAACCGGAAGCTAATTGAGTTAGCGCCACTATGATGTGGCCGGGTTTGAAAGTGCTGGATCCAGGAATGTGGCAAACTGTACCTTAAGTGTCCTGGCAGGCTGTAGCCTTAGGGGGTAGGCGGTGACAGCGTCAGAAATCAAGAGTCCGCGATGCCAATCCAAGTTGGCAAGCATGCCCGAACAGGGCTGGAGGTCCTCAGGGGAGGAAGGAAGAGAGTGGAGTTAGTTATAAGGAGATGAAAAATGGTGGGCGTATTTCAAGTGGCTTATAAGAGAGGATTAACAGCAAGGGGGCAGGGGTATGATGCCAGGGCCTAATCGGTAGGAGGGGAGAGTAGACTTGAGATTAAGCTGCAGACATTAAGGTTGGGGGCAGTTTGGGTAGGAGGAGGAGAGAGTTGTTAGCTGGGGGGTTGATCAGAACCAAAGCGCTCTGCAGAAATGCATGGGGAGGATAGAGAACAGGATAGAGAAGACAGACAGATAGGTCTGACCTGCACAAAAGCAGGTTCGGTAAGCAAATAAGTAGGATACGGTGTAGTAGGGACAAAGGCAAATCAAAGAAAAATGGGTCAAATTAGGCAATGTTATCAAACAGTGAAAAACATAGATAAATAAAATTACTACAGTAGCAATGCAGATAAAAAAAAATACTAGCTAGCAGGTTTAAACAGTTTCTAAACTAGGCATTTAACTAAACTTTTGCAGCTTAATAGCAATTACAGGCACTCAGTCGAAAAACAGGAAGGGGGAAAGACTGGGAGTCATTGAGCTGAAGGTCCAGAGTTAGCGGAGCTCAGATGTTGCGGGGATTCAGAGCCATGAATTCGACTGGTGGAGGTTCGCCTGAAGAGCCAATCAGTGGGAATCTCAGGAGACTGGCCACCAATTCTGGCTCTGCACAACATTTTTATTTTTTATATTTTGACTTTAGTTCTTTAAATAGATTGAAGCTCAGCATGTGCCTTGCATGAAGTCTTAAATGTTTTCATAGTGCCTTTAAAAAGCCTTTTGGTGAGTGTAAATGAGGCGTAATTATAATGCAGTTATGTTGCCAACTAGCTGTATAGCCAGGAGGACTGAAACATGGGGCAGCACTTACAGTAGATATAGTTAATGTGTATTTGGGCCAGTTGAAGACAAGCAGATGCAGAGTTTGTTGAACTGAGGCAACTGGTCTAATGGGACAATACATTACTTGTGCAGTAAATCTTTATTGATGAGTGTAATGCTGTTCTGTGGAGGGGGGAGGCAAATACCGAAAAGTTACTTACCTGTAACTCTTGGTCTTCAAGAGTATCTCTTCAATAGAGGCATAGTTGTTGATATTTACAGTATGTTAGAAGTAAGACCTTGTGGGAGCATAGAACTTTGGGCCCAACCACATCAACATGCAGGTGTTTATTTCAAACTTTAAAGCCAGGAAAAATGCACTGGGCTGATTTCAGCTTGTTTCCAGATTTTTGGGGGAGATAACACCATAAGAAGAAAAACATTAATAGTACATTAAAACGTATACATAAACAATAGTCAGTGCAAGCAGTACATTAGATCAGAAAGGCACTACCTACACCACATTGCAGATGTGCAAACCAATCAACAGTGTAGGGAAAAACAATACAACAAAATGCTTATGGTAGATAAAATTGAGCTTGGTTATACAGTGAAACCCAGTGGGTGTATCGGGGATCAAGAGCATAACCGGATCAACATAATATACAGTATAGTATGGGCTAGTGATTAGAGCACCTGATTAGGAAATAAGAGATTTATTGATTGATTTATTCATTCATTCCTTTGTTGTTTACCGGGTAGGTGTGCTGATCCAAATACCATTTTCAGGCACAACCTAGTCTATGAAGATGGCACAAAGGGCATAATACAGTACAGCACGATACAAGACAATACAGCAAGATCAAGGCACTTGAAGATTGCAGGTTTAAACCCTGCTAGAGCCAGATACCCACTGTTTGACACTGGGCTTGTTGCTTAAAACATCAGTTCTAGGGACATGGATATGTTGTTCAATCCACACTTCATGGCAGGTTCCTTGCCGCTTTAAATCTTGCCAGAAGGTCTTCAAGCTGGCTCCTCCCACCCACCCGGGTGGTAAAACTCTCGGCTCCGCCCCATGACGCCAGATCTTCCTTACCGCTTGGAAGCTCAGGTTCCCTCCTTAGCGCTCTGTGTTTAGGCCTGGATCCTAACTCGTTCGTTAAACCAAAATTTATTCTCAGAATTTCTAGACTTCGGTCTGTTTCTTCCTTCGCGGCTGCGATGGATAAGTCTACTCCCGGTTTTCAGCGGTGCCCATGCGGGCAGAGGATGTCTCGGACTGATCCGCACTCCACGTGCGTTTATTGCCTCGGGCTTGATCACGATCCGCAGGCCTGCGATTTGTGCAAGTCCTTCTCGGCCAATGTCCTTGAAGACCGTGCTGCCAGACTCCAACTTGGGCACCCCGAGAGACGTGTTCCACTAGTGAAGTCAAAGGAGGCCCATGGGCGGCTCATGGCCATGGCTCCGGCTGAGCAACTGAGCAGATGATCGCCCTCGAGGAGGAGGTGGCTCAGGCTGCAGCTTCGTCCTCCTCTGTCATGGAATTTATTCCGCTCTCCTTGGGCTCCTCCTACACGGCTCCTTTTAATGAGCTTTGTCAATCCCTCTCGATGAAAGGTGAGGGTCCATCGGGACACTCCTCTCGGTCCAAGAAGAAGGACTCGAAGGGTAAGGCCCACCGTCGGCGTTCATGGGAGCGGGAGAGGTCCCCTTCCCCGGACAGTCGACACCGACCGTCGAGGCGGCGGCTAAGGCCGCTGGCTTCACTGTGTCCCGCAGGTCAGCCGGCTATGCGGTCGAGATTTTCTCACCTGTCGGACGGGCTGTTGACTGGAGAAGCTGACAACCCTTCTTCACCAGTTCCCCGGTGGAAACCGAGGACTTGCCTGCGCCCTGTGCCAGAGTAAACAGTTAAGGTTCCCGAGCCGAGGGAGGAACGGGTTTCCGCCTCCCTCCCAGACCCACCTCGAAGCACCAACGGTCTCGGTCTGGACCTCTTCTCGTCCTGCCGATCTTGCCGACACCGGCGGTCTCGGTCTTGGCACCGAGGAAAGTGGCGGCGCTGCTCGTCCTTGTCGTCTTCCTCCTCGGAGGAAAGGCTTCAGCGCAAGTCGCGTCGATGCTACAAGGACTTAATGTGGCAGCAGCTCCTTCTGACCAGGAACAAGCCGAACCCGTTGCCTTCTCTGGTCATTAAGTGGCTGTCACCGGAATGGCCGAAACAACCCCTCGTGGTTGCCGAGGAGCCCAAACCGGCACCGGTTGTTCGGCTGAAACCAGCTGCGCCACCTATTGTGGTGGAACCCCCGCCTCCACAACCTAAATATCTGGGGCTCCGACCAAGGATTCTCGGTCGGGTCAGGGGTTGCCCCATCGGTTGTCGGTCACCCTCACTCCCGACCGTCCTCGGCAGGTGGAGGGTGGCTCAGACCCTAGGCAGCTGTTCGCAGACTTCTTGGAGTCTGATGACAGCTCTTCCCTGTTCCCCAGGCCCCTTGACCTGGAGTCCACAGGGGGACAGTCGGTGGACGAGAGCCCATCCTCGTTCATGGGTCTGCTTCGGCTCATCTCAGAATCTACTTGGATGCAGTTCGAACCCGTGTCCAAACTGGCCAAGTATCCCCTCACGGAGATACTGGACTGAGGGGATTCTCCCACGGAGGCCTTTCCGGTGGCTGAAGCCATTGTTGGTCCAGCCTTGGAGTTAGGCAGCGGCCGGCTTCTTGTCCTGCTCCTTCGGCCAGGATGGCCAGGTAGTCCGTGGTCCCCACCGGTTCACTATCCGGTTTTTCGGAACACCCCTCTGTGGAGGGGCTTGTTACCGATAGTGTTTTCTGGCATTCTGGGAACACCAGAGACGTGGACAAGCCCCCCGACAAAGAGTCCAAAAAGCTGGACTACGCCGGGCGTAAGGTGTACGCTACGTCCTCCCTAGGCCTCTGTCAGGCCAGTTCGGCCATACTGATGGCGCACTTTTCCCCAGGCTCTTATGGGCTCCCTGGATGAGGTGATCCCTCATCTCCCGGCTGACCTCCAGACTACGGTCAAGCAGGTGCGGGATCAGGGAAGGGCGGTGGCAAAGCAGCAGCTCCAGACTGCTCCTGATATTGGAGACTTTTGTGCCCGGTCAGTAGCGGCCGCAATGGCCATGCACCGCAGAGCTTTGCTGCGGATCTACACCTTCACAGCGGATACCCATCACAAGCTGGCAGACGTCCCCTTCCTGGGTACCGACTTGTTCAGTCCCGGGGTGGAGGGCAATTTGCAGAGGATCGAGAAGTCCAGTGCCACCTTGGACTCTGTCACATCTGCCCAGAAGGACAAAGGCTGCCAGCAGCAGTGTAAGCCCTTTCGGCCTTCTGCCCCTGCGGCACGTCTGGCCCAGCAACACCAGCATCAGGGCCAGCAGGCTCGCACTTGGCACCCCAAAGCCAAGCCTGCAGCTTCCTCCAGCAGGAAGCTGGGAGGGAAAGGCCCGGGAGGTCCCTCGGCCTGTCTCTCCTCCAAGCCTGCCCAGTGACGGGTTGAGGGGTGTCGCCCCCAGCCTCGTCGCCCCCCCCCCCGGTTCCCCCCGTGGGGTGAGGGCTCCGCCTCTTCCTTTCCGCCTGGTCCGCTATCACCACAGACTGCTGGGTGTTGGAAGTGGTAGGAAAGGGTCTGCCTCTGGAATTCCTGCAGGCCCCACCATTCCGAGCCATCGCCCCACGGGGGGCTACAGGGTCCGCGGCCTCTCTGTCAGCCCGTCGAGCCGACATTGCCCTGCTCCTCCAGAAAGAGGTGATCAGGGAGGTGGCGGATCCTCCACCAGACCCAGGGTTTGTGTCCAGGTATTTCCTGGTCCCGAAACGGACAGGGGGTCTGGTGCCCCATTCTAGACCTGCATGACTTGAACAGGTTCCTATGGTCTCGAAACTTCAGGATGGTCACTCTGGCTCAGATCATTCCATCCTTGGAACAAGGAGTGTGGTTCTGTTCTCTGGACCTCCAGGACACGTTCTTTCACGTCCCAATCCATCCATCCCACCAGCGATTCCTCCGCTTCAGGGCAGAGGGGTCCATTTACGAGTTCCGGGCCATGCCCTTTGGCCCCTCTCTCCAGCTCCCAGGGTCTTCACCAAATGCATGGCAGTGGTGACAGCATTCCTGCGGCACCGAAGGGTCCAGGTGTACCCTTACCTGGACGACTGGCTGATTGCGGCCTCCTCCAGACCAGAGGTGGAGCGGTCCAGGGATCTGGCCCTCCAGGTTTGCTCTCAGGTTGGCCTCCTCATCAGCGAGGCCAAATCAGAACTCGTGCCAAAGCAGGTGATTCAATTCATCGGGGCAGAGCTCGACTCTCTTCGAGCCAGAGCATGGCTCTCGGCGGACAGGGCCGAGATTCTTTCCTCCTTTGCCCAGTCATTTCAGGTTGGGCAATTGCGCCCTGCCCAGGACTTCCTGCACCTCCTGGACCTCATGGCAGCCTGCACCAGCGTGGTCCATTGGGCCCGTTGGCACATGCGTCCCCTACAGTGGGGACTGGCCAGCCAATGGTCACAGCGCTCCGGTCCTTTGGGACTAGCCAGTGGCGGTGACCAAGGAGATGTGGAATGCTCTCCAGTGGTGGATTGTTCCAGCTCATCTGCAGGAGGGCATCCCGTTTGTCCACCCCGAAGCCGACGGTCACTCTATCGAACGATGCCTCTCTGATGGGTTGGGGTGCCCACCTGGGGGAGCACAGAGCACATGGCCTCTGGTCCCCTCAGGAGTCCCAGTGCCACATCAACCTGCTGGAGCTTCGAGCAGTCCGTCTAGCCCTCACATCCTTCACTCCGTTTGTATGGGGTCAAGTGGTCCAGGTCCAGACGGACAATACTATGACCATGTACTACCTAAACCGCCAGGGCGGGACGCGCTCCATGCCCCTGTGCAAGGAAGCTCTCTTCACTTGGTCCCTCATGTGCAGCCTGGAGGCAGATCTCCTAGCCATCCATGTGACAGGGGCCTCCAACACTCTGGCCGATGCCCTAAGCAGGATAGGGGCTGCGTCTCGCGAGTGGTTTCTCCTGCCGGAGGTAGTACAAGATCTGTTCTCCCACTGGGGCACACCTCAGGTGGACCTGTTTGCCTCCAGGGAGAATGCGAAGCTGAGGCTGTTTCATGCCCGCCCCCCTCTGTAGGGCTCGCTGCAGGGGGTTGCCTTCTCGAGGCCGTGGACCCGGGCCTCTTCTACGCCTTTCCCCCATTTCTCTTGATCCACAAGGTGCTTCTCAAGGCGAGGAGGGACAAGGCGCAGGTGATTCTGGTAGCCCCAGACTAGCCCCACCAGTTCTGGTATCCAGATCTCCTCAGCCTCAGTTCCAGGCTCCCGAGGCGGCTCTCAGCCCGCCCGGACCTGATCTCAGTCAACCAGGGGAAGGTTCTCCACCCGGACCTTCAATCCCTGCACCTGACAGCCTGGTTCCTGAGCGGCTAGAATTCCAGGCCTTGGGTCTTTCCGACGAGGTCCTCAATGTTGTTGAGGCTTCCTGTAAGGAGTCGACCAGGAAATGCTATGCCTTCAAATGGAAGAGATTCTCCATTTGGTGTCAGGGCAAGGGGTTGGACCCTTCCTCCTGTTCCTTGGCCAGCATTCTGGACTACCTGTGGTCCCTTTCTCAGCTAGGGCTTCGGTCGACGACCCTTAAGGTGCACCTGGCAGCCATCTCTGTTTACCGGGCGCGGGCCGGAGAGCAGTCGGTGGTGCAGAAGGTGGTCGGGCGCATTTTTCAAAGGCCTTGATCACATATCCCCTCTGGTGCAAGAACCTCTACCTCCGTGGGATCTACTGCTGGTACAGTCAGACCTGGTTAATCCATACACAATTATGTTTGCCAATTTTGTTACGTAATACAAATCTACGTAGTAACCAGACAGTGATAATAAAGAGGTCAATAGCCCAACAAAAAATCTGTATGCAGTGTTTTTCATTCAGATAATCAGACATATGGATTAACAAGGCACGGATTAACCAGGTCTGACTGTATTGGCTAAGCACATGGGCAAGCCATTCGAACCGATGCACAGGTGTGACATCTCTCACCTGTCGTGGAAGACCACCTTCTTGGTGGCTATCATGTCAGCCAGAAGGATGGGAGAGCTCATAGAAACATAGAAACATAGACTTTGACGGCAGATAAGGACCGCTTGGCCCATCTAGTCTGCCCATTTCTCTACCTACAGGATAGGCCGCAGATCCTAGTTAACCAACAGCCTATTTCTTCCTACCCCCAGCAAGAATTGCCTTATGCCTGTCCCATGCATTCTTGAATTCTCCCACAGTTTTAGACCCCACAACCTCCTCAGGAAGGCTGTTCCATGCATCCACTACCCTCTCTGTGAAATAATACTTCCTCACATTGCCCCTGAACCGCCCTCCTTCTATCTTTTAAATTGTGTCCCTTGTTCTTGCAATGCTTTTTCTGAAAGATGCTACCCTCTGGACTTTGTTGATTCCACTGAGGTACTTAAACGTTTCTGTCATGTCCCCTCTCCCTTCTTTCCTCAAGGGTATACATATTAAGCTCCTTTAGTCTCCTCATACGGCTTCTCTTGCAGACCCTGCACCATTTTAGTTGCCCTCCTCTGACTGCCTCTATCCTGTCTATGTCCTTATGGAGATGGAGTCTCCAGAACTGGACACAGTACTCCAGATGGGGTCTCACCAACTGTCTGTACAGAGGATAACAACTTCCTGTTTTCTGCTGCTGATGCCTCTCCTATACATCCCAGTATACCCCAGCCCTCCCTACTGCCTTCTCAAGATTGCTTGCTAACCTTAAGGTCATCTGATATGATTACCCCAGGTCCCTTTCCTTTTTTGTTGTTGTTACTACCTCCCCACCCATTGTGTATTCTTCTCCAGGCGCTTTCCATCAAGTCTCCTTATCTGGTCTTCCACAGGGACAAGGTTGTCCTGCGCCCCCACCCGAAGTTCCTTCTGAAGGTGGTGTCGGAGTTTCACCTTAACCAGGTGTTGACTCTGCCGGTGTTCTACCCCAATCACACCTTGGAGGCCGAATATAGGCTCCATACTTTGGACCCTAGAAGAGCGCTCTCATTATAAGGAGCGAACGGCTGAAGTTCGGGGAGAGGTTCGCCAGCTGTTTGTCACCTACGCTGAAGCCGCACCTGGCAGACCTGCAGCCAAGCAGACGATAGGCAGGTGGGTCACCTCCTGCATAGATCTCTGCTACAGGTTGGCAGACATGGAGCCTCCCAAAGGGATAAGTGCTCATTTTACCCGCCATACTGCTGTATCGGTGGCTGCTTCCAGTGACGTCCCTATCCAGGAAATCTGCAGGGCTGCTACCTGGAAGTCAGCACACACCTTCATTACCCATTACCACATCGATCTTGAGTCACACCGGGATGCTGGTTTTGGGACCTCAGTTCTCCAGTCCTTGTTTCCTAAATAGGGGGTGTGCGCCTTGCCTCCCTCCTCCCGGAAAACTGCTAGGAGTCTGCCATGAAGTGTGGATTGAACAACATATCCATGTCCCTAGAAATACAGGTTACTCACCTGTAACAGGAGTTCTAGGAATGGTATATGTTGTTTATCCACACAACCCACCCGGCTTTGACACACAACCTGGCTTCCAGTGGACTAGATCTGGCGTCATGGGGCGGAGCCGAGAGTTTTACCACCCGGGTGGGTGGGAGGAGCCAGCTTGAAGACCTTCCGGCAAGATTTAAAGCGGCAAGGAAGCTGCCATGAAGTGTGGATGAACAACATATACCATTCCTAGAACTCCTGTTACAGGTGAGTAACCTGTATTTATCCAAACCACCCAATGCAGAAATAGGTCATTAGCAGGACCCCACTGGAAACAATCTCAGCTGGACTATTCTGGGTAAACACAAGAAGACTGTGTTAGTGACTGCATCATGTAAATGATGTGGCTTGAGCTTAACCACTGCAATCCTTTTCTAACAGGAGATAGCATAGAGAATGAAACATTTACTCAGAAAACTCAACCAGAAAAAATAAATACAAAAGTTCATGGCATATCATTGAAAATGAGCTTAAATTAGGCTTTGGTAGATGTAAGAAAATAACCTTCCCCATCATATTAGTTAACAATGGATTTTCATTTGACTCACATGTTATGTCTCACTGTCATAATAATAGTAGTATATAAGAAGAGGTGGGACTTTAATCTGAAAAGAAAAGGCCAGCTGCTTTGTGTCCTTCATAGCACAATGACCTTTAAAATGAAGCAACCGTCAGGGAATAATGATTCATCAGCATGCAGGCATCACAGCAAGGAGCACAGAACGTGGTGCCCTGATCAATTGAGTTCTAGTTCAGGAATTCCTATTGATCACCACATGAGAAGATACTGTTGCAGGGCTGTAATTTTCTTGTTGAAACCAGAGTATCAAGGGCAAGTAGATTAAGAAAGAGCCTTGTGTCCGTTAAATGCTGTCACACCTGTCTGGCTGATCAGAGCACTCAGAGGACATTGTGAACATAGATCGACTTCATTCAGTGCAATTAGAGTACAAGAGGAGAGCTGGCCTTACCAGATCCTTTACTGGATAGGTAAGACTGTGCAATAAGAAATCTACAGGGGTCATCCCTGTGCTAGTGGGTCTTCTCCTAGCATCACATAAAAGTCTGTATACCATAATTCAACTACAGGTCTATCTTGGGGGTAGGGCAGGGATTAATACTATTAGCCTTCTCCCATTTTTTTTTTCCGACATTTTATCATTTTTATATCCCTTGAAAGCCCCAATAGATGGCACTCTGGTATTAACATTCAGCTGTTCTTCCGGTCTCTCAATAAGCATATTTCCTGAATTACAGTGCCTTACTTGAACAATGCAGATGTATTTTTTTTTTACCTTAATCTATGTATGTTCCCAAAAGTACCTACTATCTGTGCAAATGAAATGCATTTCAGCATTGTTTACCTTACGTGTCTGTGACATTTTCCTGCTGTACCGGGTCACCCCTATAAATGAGCCTTGTGTCCAGTGGGCCTTCCCTGGTTAATAACGAAAGAGAGAGAGATGACA
Source organism: Neoceratodus forsteri (assembly GCA_016271365.2). NCBI lineage: Eukaryota > Metazoa > Chordata > Ceratodontiformes > Ceratodontidae > Neoceratodus > Neoceratodus forsteri. Next base: position 565,838,855 of record CM057449.1, on the reverse strand, counting down.
GTGCATTATGGTAGTGGTAGGCTATAAACCTCTCTACTTTGTGTCCTACTAATATTGGCTACATGCCAGCTTTGTTGGCTGTTGTGATGCTCCTGTAAACTTTCCCTCCCGGTCAGAATTACAAAACTAATGTTTGATATACACGGATCAGTTACTTTGCTGCTGTGTTGTAATTTTTAATTCTGTGGGTGTGGATCCAGTTCACTGTGCACACTCTGGCAGTTTCCTAGAAACAAGCAGTCCATCCGAAGTCTTCAAATTAAGCTCCTCCCACCACTAAGGTGGTACTGTATATCTTTTAGCTCTGCCCATGATGGCAGATCTTTCTTTCTGCTGGAAGGGACAGGTCTCCTCCTTCGCAGCTCTGCAGCACTGAAGGAAATTCAAATAGTTCATGCACCTTTTTAGCAAATTTTCAGCTTTACAAATCAATTATCAACTTACTCATCTTTTGGCTTAATTTTACGATAACAATAGACAATGGAAGGCAAGAAACTAGGATTCGAATTCTGCACCCAGTGCTAGCAGAAAATGTCAGTCATGGATCTATATGATATGTGCTTTTACCGCCTCAGCATGCAGCACAACATTGCAGGATACAACTTGTGCAGACCATGCTGCCCTCATCCATCGAGGATCAGAAGGCTCATCTCACTCTCGATCAACTGAAAGAATGACAGAGGGACTGCAAAAAGGCTAGGCAGCTGCTGGGTCAGCTGCATAGCTAGTGGTGATGGAAGAGGAGGTGGCGATAGCTGCAGTGAGTTCCTTTTTGGTCTTGTTGCTGTTTTTGGCTGAGCCAGCATTGGAGTGTCATTCTGTGATGATTTCACAGAAATGCGCTTGGGCCTCCAGACCTCTGGGGAGAGCTCATCTCACTGGGGCAGGACATGCAAACACCACTTTTGCAGGTCTTGGGACTGGGAAAGAGCACGTGTTTCCTGCTCCCACAACCACGTAACATTTTGACCCTTCTTCGATCAATAAATAAGGTCGAGAGCTTCACGGTACCCCCAACAAGCTTCTCAGCCTTGACTCCGGTTGAGCAGGCGGTCGAGATATTTTTCAGACCTGACAATTAGCTGTCATAGGAGAACAGTGAGGAGTCTATCTCCCAGACCCCCGGTGCTCCTGGTCCTTGAAGATGTGGACCAGTGGGTGTCCCTGACTGAGTCTCCTCGGGAGCAGCCTCCACTGATGCTCATGCCTCCCAAGCTCATCATGGCAAAGCATGTGGTCTACCATGACCAGCCACAGGATGCCAGTCGACGTTGAGCCTTGAGGTAGTGGTCTAGGTAGCGGTGCCTCTTGCACTTTCAGTCCTACTTGACCAGGAGGTGCCTCTGTCGATACTCCTTGAGCAGGAGAGGCATCGACACAAGATGTGTCGATGCTACGAGGAGATCTTCTGGTAACCGTGAGCTGTTGCTTGGAGGAGTAGGGCTTTGCCCTCTGGACTTAAGGTCCCTCGGCGAAAACACACCAGTCATTCCCACACCAGTCCACACCTCACAGATGCCCCATATGTATGGTCCTCCACCCCCCTAGCTGGAGCCATGTCTATTGCAGCCCCTGTTTGGTGCTCTGACAAAGGGTTCCCACGCCGCTGACAGCTTGCCAGACTGGCTTTCAGAGGAAATTGACCGGTCTGAGGACACTATGATGGTCCACGGTAGTAAACGGTTAAGAGACAATTTTGAGGAGTCTTTCATTGACTCTGAGGGGGAGTCAGCCATGGCTTCCACCAGGACTTACACTATTGACCAAGAGTCAGTCGAAGAACTGACTACCAACCATGGACCAGTGCATTTTTAGGCTTTACTCTGACTGATGTCGGAATCCATGAATGTGCCCTTGGAACCAGTTCGGAAGTGGGCTAAATACCCTTTCACTGACATACTAGATAAGGATGGTTCCTTGGAGGTTGCCTTTCCTGTGCCTGAGGCCATCCTGGGACTGGCTCTGGAGCTTTGGCAGCATCAAGCATCCTGCCCAGCACCCTTCAGCTGCATGGTCTGCCAGTATGCTGTCCCTATGAGCTACCTTTTCAGGTTGTCCAACCATCCTTCAGCTGAAGATCTAGTGTTGGACTCTGCCTTCCATAAATTGGGTGGCCAAGGGGGTCGTGGATAAGCCTTCACACGAAGAGCCCGAGAAGATTGACCACACACATCACTGGGTCTCCATTAGCCAGCTATGCTGTCATGATGGCTAACTTTGGTCACTGCCTGCTGGGTGTGCTAGAAGACCACCTTCCTCACCTTCCTGCAGACAAGCAGTTGCCAGTGAAGTTAGTCTGGAACTACAGTCATTCGCTGGTGAAACACCAGCTCCAGATGGCCTTGGACATGGGTGACTTCTGTGCCTGTGTCATGGCAAAGGCTATTGCCATGCATCACAGGGCCTGGTTGCAGTGTTCCACCTTCACAACGGATACCGAACACAAGTTGGCCGATGTCCACTTTTTGGGCACTAACCTCTTTGGACCTGGGGTGCGAGGCATCTCACTTGGATTGAGAAGTCTGATGCCACCCTTGATTCAGTGACTTTGTCCCTCCTGGAGGACAGCTTGGAATCTGCCAGAGTGTGGATAGTGAACTGCATCCATACCTTTAGGTATATAGGTTCTAGGGATGTGTATATGTTGTTCTTTCCACACTATTTGGCATGGTCCTTTCCCCTTTAAGAAGTGCCGGAAAGTCTTCAGGCTGGCTCCTCCCACCCACCCGGGTGGTGTATTCCTCGGCTCCGCCCCTTGATGCTAGATCTCCCTTTCCGCTGGATGAAGCAGATTCCATCCTTCGCGCTCCTACGTTGAATGCCCTAGTGCTTTTGATCCGTTTGGATTGCTTTAAAAAACTTTGCTACAATTTCGGTATTTGTCTTAGAGCTTCAAACAACATGAAGTCTTAATGTATTCTGACTATTGAAGTTAGGTCCTGCCTTTCAACTGCCCCAGAGAACAAAGAGTTAACTTCCCATGGCCAGCATGGAACGTTCAGTGCGAGCTCGGTTGAAGCCCCTGTCTGCTGTTGTTTAAACTCCAACTGTCAGATTCTTTACTCTGCCTCACTGAACAGTCGCTCCGGAGATTTCTCCTTTGCTCGGTTCAAAAAAGTCATTAAAGTATCGTTTTCTCGCTCGGTTTCTACCACTCTGTCTGTGGTACCGTGAGTACTAGATAGGTTTACATTTAGTTTCTGTGTGGAACTTGAAAATTTGGGATCGGTTCAGTTTGAACCGATCAGATTGGTCTTAAAAAGTTTTGAATTTATTAGAGTGTGGTAACCAGTCCGTATTGGTTCTAAAAAGAAATGAATTTAATTATGTTTTTTTCCAAGACTCGTAACACGGTCAGGAACCGATAGGGGTGTCTTGCCTGGCGGATTGCCGAAAAAAGGGTAAGTTTTGGATAGGATTGGCCATGTCTGAGAAACCCAAGAAAAAAACTGGGCCCACTGGGTTTCAACACTGCAGTGTGTGTGGGGAAGCCTTTGCTAAGGCTGATCCCCACTCCACCTGTGTTTATTGTCTGGGGTTTGACCACCTCGATTCAGACTGCCAAATTTGTAAAAGTTTTCCCAAAGCTACCCTGGATAAGAGAGTAGGTAGACTGAGGGAAAGGGAGGCCGAGAAGTCCGCTGACCCGGATGGCCAGCCCGGTTCAGTTCCGACCGAACCAGAAGGAGTGCCCTCTGACCAGGGCGAAACTTCTTTGGGCAAAAGGAGAGCTGATTCTGAGGAGTCTGTTCCGGTTAAAAGAAAGAGAAGAGAAAAATCATCCAGTTTGGATCCACAAATTCTTTCTCCGACCGCTGATGAAATAGCCAAAGCGATAAGGATAGTTCAAGTCGCTAACTTCAGTTCCGGCCGAACCGGCACCATCTGGCAGGGGCTCGGTTCGGTCAGTTCCCCCTGTTCCAGATTATACTTTAGAAGAATTTTATGAACCGGAGGAGGAGGAGGGAGAGTATGAGGATAATGATGATGATTATGAAAGTCTGGATGTGCCTATTGACCCGGACATCTCCCCAGACAGACCTTCAGGTGTTTCTCCTCCTAAGCTTTCTGAGTCCCCTTCCCACTTTGTGTTTTACAAGAAAGTGGCTGAAACCCTCCAGCTTCCAGTGGAAGAAGCAGTAGAGGATCAGGAGGAGCCTGACTTTGTTGAAATGATGGACATCCCAGAGTCCAGGAAATTGTCTATTCCCCTCCATAAATCTTTTGGGAAACAGACATTTAAAATTCTAAAGACTCCTAACTCCATACCTCCTGTGGACAGCCGAATGGACAAGAGGTATACCCTTTCAGGCTCGGACACGGAGTTCCTTTCTCAGCAATGCAGCCATGTTGGGGTAGTGCAGACTGCTGCCTGTGATAAGGCAAATATTCCCTTGGCATCACCCCCACTCAGATAAGGGCTCCAGGAGGATTTATGCCATTGCAAAGAAGCAGTACATGGCAGCATCTTTGGGACTCAGGCAGGCTAACCATATGGCCTACACCGCTAGATACCAGAAGTCCAGGTGGGACACTGTGCTGGCTCTGGCTAAACAGGCCCCTGACCAGCTTGCCAAAGAGCTGGAGCAGGTGGCTGCGGATGGGATTGAGGCATCCAAGGTGCAATTTCATGCTGCTGTGGACTCCAGTGATGTTTCATCTAGAGTCATGGCTATATCTGTGACCCTTCGGAGGATGGCTTGGTTCAGATGTACTAGCCTATCACAGGATACCCAGGCTAAGGCCATGGATTTCCCTGTCATTGGTAATTCTCTGTTTGGGGAGCAGACAGAGAATTACATGAAAAAGATGGACGAGTACAGGACCACCTACAGGAGTGCTCAGGCCAAAGAAAGGCAAGCCACTCCTCAGAGGCAGCATTCCAGGGGCAGGGGCAGGCCCTTTCAAAGGCCTTTTTACCAAGCCCAGGCCTCCTCTTCTGCTTATGCTCAGAGGGGGTTCTTCAGAGGGAGAGGCAGATGGGGAATGAGCAGGCCTGCTTCCACCCCGCAGCCTAAAGCCCCTGCCAAGCAGACACCCTGATGGATCTGCCCGGGCCGATTCTCCAGTACCTGTAGGGGGCAGGCTGGCTTACTTTGTCCAGGACTGGAAGTCTCTGACATCAGACAAGTGGGTCCTGGAAGTAGTAAGCCAGGGACTGGTTCTCAGCTTCCAAAAATTTCCCAAGATGAGAACCAGATCTTTTCCACCTGCAAATCCATCAGAGACCCTTGCCCTAGAGGCAGAGGTTTTTCCTCCTGGCTCTCAGAGCCATAGAAAGGGTTCCTACCCCACACAAGGGCAAAGGATTGTACTCCAGGTACTTCCTAACCCCCACAAAACAGGAGAATGGCCCATCCTGGATCTAAGATATCTGAACAAGCATCTTTTAAAACCAAAGTTCAAAATGGTGACTCTGGGAATAATTCTGCCCTCTCTAAGGCCAGGGGACTGGCTAGCCTCCCTGGACCTCAAAGATGCCTATTTTCACATTCCCATCAGGTGCTTCCACAGAGCGATGCCCTTTGGCCTAACATCAGCCCCAAGGGTGTTCACGAGGTGCCTGGCAGTAGTGGTTGCTTTCCTAAGGAGAAAAAAGATCTCCATCTTTCCATACTTGGACGACTGGCTCATAGTGGGTCAGTCTCCAGACCAAGTCAAGTCACATCTGCAAATAACTCAGCAAGTGCTCACTTCCTTAGGATTCCTCCTCAACCTTCCAAAGTCAGTTCTCGAGCCAGTACAGCTCCTCACCTTTATAGGGGCGGAGCTGGATACAATAAGGGCAAGAGCCTTCCTTCCCCTGAACAGGGCAAGGACCCTTATGGAACTGGCCTCTTCATTCACCCTTCAGGTGTCTCGACCAGCAAGGCATTTCTGCAGCTCCTGGGCCACATGGCAGCCTCTACAGCAGTGGTCCAGGGGCAAGATTTCAGATGAGGGACATTCAGTTCCACTTAAGAGCCTTCTGTCCCAAAGAAAGGATTCCCTTACCAAACTAGTCCCAGTGACTCGAACCCTGATCCAGGCTTTGCAATGGTGGCAGGATCAGGACAATTTGAGACAGGGAGTTCCTTTTGTCACTCAGTCTCATTCAGTGATACTCACCACAGATGCCTCCCTGCTAGGCTGGGGAGCCCACCTGGGAGATCTTACCACCCAAGGGCTGTGGTCACCTCAAGAATCTCTGCTTCACATCAGTCTCTTGGAACTCAGAGCAGTGTTTCTGGCACTGCAAGCCTTTTCCAAATCTGTACAGAACAAGGTGGTCCAGATCAGAACAGATAATACCACCACAATGTGGTACATCAGCAAGCAAGGAGGCACTCGGTCTATGGCCTTGTGCACAGAAGCAATGAAGTTGTGGTCTCTGGCCTATTCCCTGTAGACCTCTCTGATAGCAGTTCACCTCCCAGGGAAGGACAATGTCCTAGCAGATGCTCTCAGCAGGATATCCCAGGGCCATCATGAATGGACCCTAGATCCCCTAGTTTTGAAAGTGATTTTCTCGAGATGGGGCACTCCACAGATAGATCTTTTTGCAGCCCCAGACAATTACCAACTTCCTCTCTTTTGTTGCAGACCTCCAGTCTTGGGCTCAGTCCCCCTGGATGCTCTGATTCAGAATTAGGAAGGGAAATTTCTGTATGCTCCCCCACCTTCCTCTCCTGTTCAAAGTGTTAGTCAAGATCAGGTCTCAACCATGCAAAGTGATTCTGATTGCTCCAGACTGGGCCAGACAGCCCTGGTACCCACTGTTGCTGTCCTTAGCAGTCCACCTTCCCCTGTCTCTTCCCAGGAATTACAACCTGTTGACATCCTCTCAGGGGAGGATTTGGTATCCGAACCTCAGATCTCTCAATCTCAAGGCATGGCTGTTGAAGAGTTAGAGTTTGCTGATATGCACCTTTCTCAAAGGGTTCTGGATATCCTTAAGGCTTCTCGAAAGCCTTCCACCAGAAAGACTTACAACTCCAAATGGAAAAGGTTCACTATTTGGTGCTCTAATAAACATATTTCTCCAGAATCTGCTGGGTTGCCTACAGTCCTGGACAATATGGTTCATCTTAATGGCTTAGGACTTAGGCCAGCTACATTTAAAGTGCATCTGGCAGCTGTTTCTGCCTTCTTGTCAGTAGGCAAGCCCTCTCCTCTGTCAGCCCATCCTTTGTTTTGTAAGTTCTTCAAGGGATTGCTGCACACCAATCCCCCCTTTAGGAACCCTGCTCCTGTTTGGGACCTTAATGTTTGCATTGCTCAGCTTATGCAACCACCCTTTGAGCCTTTGTCCTCTGCAGAGCTTAAGTACTTGACTTGGAAAACTGTGTGTTTGGTAGCCATTACCTCTGCCAGGCGTATCAGTGAATTGCAAGCCCTGTCAGTGGAGCCTGATTTCATCTCTTTCTCTAGAGATAAAGTGGTCCTAAGAACTAACAGGAAGTTTCTGCCTAAGGTGGTTTCAGATTTCCACATTAATCAGCCTATGTCTCTCCCTGTTTTCTTCACTGACCATTCCTCCTCTGGAGAGAGGAGGCTGCACAGCTTGGATGTTAAAAGGGCCCTCAGCTACTACATAGAGTGCACCAAGGGTCAGAGGTTTGAGTCCTTCCAGTTGTTCCTCACATATGGAGAGGTCGGTAAGGGCAAACCTGCCACTAAGAGATCTATTGCCAGGTGGATTGTCTCTTGTATACAATTCTACTATGAAAAACTGGGTAGAACCCCACCCTCAGGCCTGAGGGCTCACTCAACTAGAGGTACAGCTGCTTCCCTGGCTGCTGCCAGGGATATTCCTATCTTAGAAATTTGTCAAGCAGCCACCTGGAAAACAGTCCATACATTCACCAAGCATTACTCTTTGGATATCCAGGCTAGGAGTGATGCTCGGTTTGGCACAGCAGTACTTCAGAGCCTATTCCCAAAGTAGGTTCTGTCCCTCCTCCATGGAGGTACTGCTTGGTAGTCTGCAATAGTCAGAATACAGCAAGACTTCATGTTGTTTGAAGAAAAAAATTACTTACCTTAGTAATGTTGTTTCTTCTAATGGAGTCTTGCTGTATTCTGACCTCCCCCGCCTCCCCTCTCAGAACCTGTTTTTTGGGATGTGGCTAGACAGGAGCAGTGTTGGCACCCTAGAGGTGCCCCTTTTTTCACCCTCCTTTATTTTGGGTGTGTGTTATGTTTTGTTTTTTGGGTTTTCTGACTTGAGTCTTTGCTTTGAAACCAAAAAAAACTTTTTTAATAAATTTAGTTGCTAGTGTGAGTTTTACAGTTTCCACGCAGAACTTCTAGTGAGTATTGCTCGTAAAGATCTGATGGTTGGAGTTTAAACAACAGCAGACAGGGGCTTCAACCGAGCTCGCGCTGAACATTCCATGCTGGCCATGGAAAGTTAACTCTTTGTTCTCCAGGGCAGTTGAAAGGCAGGACCTAACTGCAATAGTCAGAATACAGCAAGACTGCATTAGAAGAAACAACATTACTAAGGTGAGTAATTTTTTCTTCCCCGACCACGATGGACAACAAGTCCACGCCAGGATTTTGCCAGTGCCCATGCAGGCAGAAGATGTCGCGTCCTGACCCCCACGCCATGTGTGTTTACTGCTTGGACTAGGGACATGATACCCAGGCCTGCGATATTTGTCGGTCTTTTCACACAGCGGTCCTTGAGGACCACCTCGCCTGCCATAAGTTGGGCCAACCGGAAAAACAACATCCACCAGTCAAATCTAAAGATGCCCATTGGGTTGTCTCCATGGCTGCAGGGTCCGTGAGCAGCTGGAACAGCTTGCAGCCTTCGAAAAAGAGGAAGCTCGGATTTCCGCTCAGTCCTCTTCGGCTTCAGCCTTTGTGCCGCTCCATTTGGGCTTCACTTTTTCGGGCTCCTTCAAGGAGCTGTGCCAGTCCCTCCCAACTGAGGGTCAGGGTCCTTCTGGATCTCACAGCTCTCGCTCTCAAAAGGAGGAGTCGTCGAAGAAAGAGAAGACTCATCATCGACGTTCATGGGACTGGGAACATTCTCAGTCTCACGACTTGCAGGTTTTGACCACGGTCAAAACCACTGCCTTGGCCGCCAGCTTCATGGAGAATCCATCGAGCCAGTCGGTCGAGACACCAGCCGATAATGCGGCCAAGATTTTTCTCGTCCCAATCGACCAGTTGTTGTCTGAAGGGACTGATAACTCTCTCTTCAGGACTCCGGTCCTCTCTGTGACCTTATAAGGGGGCTGCTCAGTCCACTGATCAGAACCCTCTGGTCACCAACCCAGACCAGAAGGAGCTGCGGTATTCCCTGGCTCCTTCCGAGATCCCCCAGCGGCTGAGCTCGAGGTCTCTGTCCTCATCCAGCGGGTCAAGCAGCTCCCACTGTTATCTGCGTTCCTGCTTTTGGCGCCACGGGAAGCGACACCACCGCTATTCCTCATCTTCATCCTCCTCAGGTGAGGAGAGGCTTCGGCACAAGTTTTGTCAGCGCTACGAAGACCTCATCTGGCAACAGTTGGTGCTGGCCGGTATGAAGCCGACCCCAGTTTCTAGGTGTGTGGATGAAGATGTCCTTATCCACACATTTTGGCAGTTGCCTTTCTCTTTAAGATCAGCTGGAAGTCTTTAAGCTGGCTCCTTCCACCCACCCAGGTGGTATATCCCTCGGCTCTGCCCCTAGACTCCAGATCTTCCTTTCCACTTGGAAGAATCAGGTTCCCTCCTTAACACTATCGTGTTGAGTAGGCCCTGGTGCTTAAATTTTTGGATTATTTACCAAAACATAAACTCGTAAGAGTTTTACCGCTATGATCTTTGACCACGATGGAGGACAAGTCCTCACCTTGGTTCTGCTGGTGCCCCTGCGGGTAGAAGGTGTCTCACACTGACCTGCACGCCACGTGCGTCTGTTGCCGGGGTCACGATTGTCGTTGAGGCACAGGTCAAGAAGCATAGGAAAACCAGAAGCAGTTGTAGAATTCACCAACAATATTTATTTACACTAACAGTAACATAAAAAAAAATAAACTTTTTCAGTATAACTATTTACAAAGGAAAAATAAAATAAAGAACATCGATCAGAGTTTTCCTTCAATCTCTGTGTCCCTTTTCTCTTTCAAGCAATTGCAGCTCGGCTCTCTTATAAGTTCTTCCAACCCCCATTCCCATCAAGCATCTTGTTTCTTCTAAAGTGTTTTGTTCTTCTATATTTCAGGCAGGTGCTGCTAGAACAGTGTGTCCCTGAGCTGAGGACCCTTTTTCACAGCTCTTCTGCAAAAGGCTTAAAACTTACACTCAGGTAACCTCTTGAGTTTACAATAGCTTTTTGCAATCATCTCAAACTAAAATTATATACATTTCAGCAGTAACACTATATAATTTCTAAACAAAGGGATCCAGTATCAGTTACATTTCCATACAATGATTTGCATATATTTTTATATCAGCAGATATGCAAGGGAGAAACAGACAGACAGCAAGGGAGGACTGAGAGACAGTGAGAGGCAAAGAATAGCGAGACTGTCGGGGTGATCAAATCCTAGGTCTCACAGGAAAATTTGCTTGTGCAACCAGACAGACAAGAGACAGGAAAGTGGAGAATAAAACAGATCCCTGCATTCAAACTCTTTCCATAACAACTGAGACAGGGTCCTATTCCACCCTGTCACAACGATCACGATACTCAGGCTTGCGATTTTTGTCGCTCGTTCCAACTGAATGTGTTAGATGGTCGTTTTGCCTGACTGCAGCTCAGCCGTCCGGAGAAACGGAATCCACCAGTCAAATCTAAAGAAGCCCATTGGGTGGTCCCCGCTGCTGTGGGGTCTTCTAAGCAACTAGAACAGATGAAGGCCTTCGAGGAGGAAGCAGCTTGGGCTGCTGATCAGTCCTCTTCGACTTCGGTCTTCGTCACGCTCAAACTGGGCTCCACCTTTACAGGCTCCTTCAAGGAGTTTTGCCAGTCTCTCCCAACCAAGGGGGAGGGCCCATCAGCTTCACACAGCTCCCATTCCCGTAAAAGGGATAAGGATTCCAAGGAGTTTAGAGAGAAGAAGACTAGACGTCATCGTTCTTGGGATCCTGAGCAGTCTCGTTCCCAGGAATCTCCAGTTTTGACTTCTGTCAAAACTGCGGCCTTTGCCGCTGGCTTCACAGTGCCCCCATCAGGCCAGCTGGCTATGACACAGGACGATGACCCGGTCAAAATTATCAACCCCATCAACCAGTTGTCGCTGGATGAGGCCAACTCCCCGTTCAGGACTCCAGTCCTGACTGGACCCACTGAGAAGGAGACCCAACCTGCTGGGAACCTCTCCACCATCCCTGACCATGACCTGGAGGAGCCGCAGGTTTTCCCAGCTCCTTCTGAGTGCCCCTGTCAGTCCCCCCAGTGGTCAAGGACTAGGTCTCTGTCATCTTCAACTGACAGGTCAAAGAGAACACACAAACGCCACTCAGGATGTTCCAAAAAGCAGCACTGCTGCTATTCATTCTTGTCCTCCTCGAAAGAGGAGAGGCTTCGGCACAAGTTGCATCAACGCTACGAGGCTCTCATGTGGCAGCAGTTGGTGCTGGCCTGTCCGAAGTCGACCCCTGCTTCCACACCGGGTGTCCCCCTCTAGGCCGATGCCAACTCCGGAGCTGGCCAGCACGGTCCCTCCACCCACAGAGCTGGAGAAGGCCCTCCCAGCTTGGCCAAAACCAGCCTCTCTGCCGATTATGGTGGAGCCACCACCTAAACAGACACCCTCAGGGGCTCCTGTCAAAGGGTCTCGGCCTGCTAAGAGCCCCCCTGCATAGTCTGTCAATCACTCTTACTCCCGACCATCTGCGGTAGGGTCGAAGGTGACGCAGGTGGTCAGCCGATCTATCCGGAGTCCAAGGACTCCTCCCTGCACTCTCGTCCGCTTGACAAAGTTTCACTTGGGGGTCTCTCAACGGAGGAGGATCCCACATCCTTCATGGTAATCCTCCGTCTCATTTAAAAATCCACAGAGATGCCTTTGGAGCCTGTCCAAAAATGGTCTCGCTATCCCCTGAGTTGCTTCGTCATCTTCCCACGGACCTCCAGACTATGGTCAAACAGTGCCAAAACAGCAACTATCTGGATATTGGGGACTCCTGTGCCCGTTCAGTGGCAGCCACAGTAGCCATGCATCATAGGGCCTGGCTGAGGGTCTCGACTGTTATGGCAGACACCCAGCGCAAACTGGCAGATGTACCCTTCTTGGGCACTGACTTGTTCGGTCCAGGGGTGGATGGTCACCTTCAATCAAGAAGTTCAGTGCCACCTTGGACTCCGTTGCTTCTGCCCAGAAGGAATTTCAGGGTTCCAAGGAGCAAAAACGCAAGCCCTTTCAGCCTTACTCCCCTGTGGCCAAGCAGGCCCAGTACCAGTCTGGGTAACAGTAGCAGGCTAATCTTGGCACCCTCGGCCCAAGTCAAGGGCTTCTGTGGCCCGTAAGCCATATCCTCCTCCTCCTTCAAGCCTGCATGGTAACTGGATGGGGGTGACCACACCCATGCCCGTCACTCCTCCTCTGGGTCCTCCCATGGGGAGCCGGCTCCGCCACGTCCTTTCCACCTGGTCTGCTGTTACCACAGACAGGTGGGTATTGGAAGTGGTTGGCCAGGGTCTGCCTCTGGAATTTGAGCAGTACCCATCAAGCCGAGCCCTCACCCTATGGGAGTAAAAAGTATCCATGGACAGTCAGTCAGCTCTCCGAAACAACATCACCCAACTCCTCTGCAAGGAGGTAGTGTTTGGAGTCGTGGATCCCCCTGTCAACCCAGGGTTCATTTCCAGGTACTTCCTGGTCCACAAAATGGACAGGGGGCTGGCACCCCATTCTAGAACTGCATGACCTGAAAAAGTTTCCCAAATCTTGCACCTTCAGGATGGTAACTCTGTCTCAGATCATACCATCTCTCAAGCAGAACATGTGGTTTTGCTTTCTGGATCTGCAGGTTGCATTCTTTCAACTCCCGGTCAGTCTGGCACACCGAAGTTTTCTCTGCTTTCAAGCAGAGGGAACCCTCTACGAGTTCCAAGCAATGCCATTTGGCCTATCATTGGCCCCACGAGTCTTCACCAAATGCATTGCAGTGGTGGCAGCCCACCTCAGGCATAGAGAGGTCAGAATATACCCCTGCCTCGACGATTGGTTCTTAGCAGGTTCCACCCAGCAAGGGGTGGAGAGGTCCAGGGACCTGGCCCTTCAGACTTGCATCGACCATGGCCTCCTGGTCAAGGAGGCCAAGTCGGAACTTGTACCTTTGCAGGTGATCTTCTTCATCAAGACAGACCTCGACTCTTGCTGAGCCAGAGCCAGTCTCCCAGCGGACAGGACAGAGGTTCTCTCCTCCTTTGACTGATCATTTCTGGTTGGGCACTTGCGCCCTGCCCGGGACTTCCTGAGACTTCTGGGCTACTTTGCAGCCTGCGCTTCTATGGTCCAATGGGCCCGGTGACATATGCGCCCCCTTCAGTGGGAGCTTGCCAGCCTGTGGACTCAGCAACTAGGTCATTTCGACCAGCTGCTCACTGTGACCCAGAAGATGTGGGACGCTCTCTAATGGTTAACCATCCTGGAACATCTGCAGGAAGGGATCCAGTTTGTCCGCCCCCCGAGCCGACAGTGTCACCTTGATGACCGACGCGTCTCTCACAGGTTGGGGAGCCTACATGGGGGACCAGAGAGTCCATGGGCTCTGGACCCCCGAGGAATCCCAATGCCTCATCAACCTACTGGAGCTCCGAGCAGTCTGGCTAGCGCCGACTGCCTTCGCTCCATTCCTTCGGGGTCTAGTGGTTCAGGTCAAGACAGACAACACCATGACCATGTACTGTCTCAACAAACAGGGCGGCACGCACGCCTAGACTCTGTGCAGGGAAGCTGTCTGCATGTGGACCCTCAAGAGCTGACTGGAGGCAGATCTCCTTAGCCATTCATGTGGCAGGAGCCTCAAATCAGCTGGCGGACACCCTCAGCCAAGTGGGCGAGGCGTCCCATGCGTGGTCTCTCCATCCAGATGTAGTGCACAGCTTGTTCTCTCAGTGGCGCACCCTTCAGGTGGACCTGTTCACTTCCAGGGAGAATGCAAAGCTGAGGCTATTTTGTGTCCACCCCACCCCCAAAGCAGGTCTCGCTGCAGGAGGATGCCTTCTGAAGGCCGTGCACCCCAGGCCTCTATTATGCCTTCCCTCCACTTCCCTTGGTCCACAAGGTGCTCCTCAAGGTCAGGAAGGACAAGGCACAGATGATCCAGGTGGCTCCGAACTGGCCCTGCCAGTTTTGGTACCCCAAGCTCCTCAGCATCAGGCTCCCGAGACATCTTACAGCATGCCCGGACCTGCTCTGTTAATCAGGGGAAGGTCCCGCACGTGACAGTCTGGTTCCTGAGCATCTAGAGTTCCAGGCTTTGGGTCTCTCCAAAGATGTACTCACTGTAGTTGAGGCACCTAGAAAGGAATCAACCAGGAAGTGCTGTGCCTTCAGGTGGAAGAGATTCTCCATTTGGTGTTAGGGCAAGGGGCTGGACCCTTTGTCCTGTCCTGTGGCTAACATTCTAGACTACCTTTGGTCTCTCTCCAAAGGAGGCTTCAGTCAGTGACCCTTAAAGTGCACCTGGCAGCCATCTCTGCTTACCGGGCATGGGCCAGTCAGCAGACTGTGGCACAGGAGAAGGTCGTCTGGTGCTTTTTCAAAGGCTTCAATCACATTTCCCCTCTGGTGCATGAACCACCACCACTGTGGGATCTATCTACTGCTGGTACTGGCAAAGATCATGGGCAAGCCATTCAAACTGATGCACAGGTGTGAGATGTGACACCTGTTGGGGAAGACAGCCTTCCTGGTGGCTCTCACATCAGCCAGAAGGATTGGGGAGCTCCAGGCACACTCTGTTGAGTCTCCTTATCTGGTCTTCCACAGGGACAAGGTTGTCCTGCGCCCCAACCCGAAGTTCCTTCCAAAGGTTGTGTTGGAGTTCCACCTGAACCAGGTGATGACTCTACTGGTGTTCTACCCAGTCACACCTCTGATGCCAAATATAGGCTCCATACTTTGAACCTGAGAAGAGTGCTTGCGTATTATAAGGAGCGCATGGCTGAAGTTCAAGGAGGGGTTCACCACCTGTTTGTCACCTACGCTGAAGCCGCACCTGGCAGACCTGCAGCCAAGCGAACGATTGGCAGATGGATTACAACATACATTGGTCTCTGCTATAGGTTGGCGGGTAGGGAGCCTGCCAGAGGGCTAAGGGCTCATTCCACCCACCAGACCGCTGCATCGGTGGCTGCTTCTAAGGATGTCCCTATCCAGGAAATCTACAGGGCTGCTACCTGGAAGTAATGGCGGAGCTGGGGGGGGCCGGGGGGGCGGTCGCCCCTCCTGGCTGCCCCAGTGTGAGTAGTGGCGCCCTGCCACAATCTTTATTCACTGTTTAGTGCCCATTGTGGAGTTGGTGAGTGAATGCCCCCGGCTCCCAAACCTGGCTTCGCCACTGCCTGGAAGTCTGCAGACTCCTTCATTTCCCACTACCACATCAACCTAGAGTCACACTGTGATGCTGGTTTTGGGGCCTCAGTTCTCCGAGCTCTTTTTTCCTAAGTAGGGGGTGTGCGCCTTGCCTCCTTCCTCCCGGAGAACTGCTAGGAGTCTGCCAAAATGTGTGGATAAGAAAAACATTTCCACAGCCCTAAAAACACAGGTTACTCACCTGTAACAGTAGATCTTCCACGGGATGGTCCCTTGCAGCAGGTAATACACTTGGATAGTCGCCAGAGGTCACTGTGGTGCACGGCAGCTCTTCTAGCAGTCTTTTACCAGTGGCCACCCACCAGTAACATCATCATCCTACTTACTATATAAGAGTGGGTAGTCCCTGGTATCCTCAGTCCATTTTCCCGCTGTCTTCAGCTCACATGCAGTAGTTAATGCAAAGTGTATGCAGTCATCGATGAGAAACAGCAAACGGAATTTTTTTTTCCTGTTACCTCTCCTTCATCGACAGATATCAGAAGGATCTTCAAATAAATCACCTTTATTTCATTCTTGTTGAAAAATCTACTGTTTCGATAATCATTCAGTCTGTGCCTGTTTGGGACCCACACACGACACATCCTCCTGTGAACTTTGTCAGGAGTTTAATTAAGTAACTTGCTGACGACGATTGCTTGACATCCAGGCTTACCTTGTGGAACAAAAAGCCGCTCTTTTAGAGAAGCAGGGGGCCTGTCCCAAGGACCCCCCCAGCCAGTGCTTCACATAAGAAGCACCAGCGTGATAAGGATGCTTCCACTTCAGCAGCCTGTTCGAAGCGTTCATCGATGACGATCACTCAGGTCTTTCCTCGTCGACGACACTTTCGAAAATTGCCTCCTCATCAATGGGAGTTTACTCTCTCTCATCGACGGTACTTTCTAGCACTTTATCAGCAATTTCAACGGAACTTTATACTGCTGCCATCAGTGCCCCGTCGACGACAGGCCCGGGTGCTTTAGGGAGCACCATAGATTTCACTTTTTCAGCTGCACCTCCTCCTTCAAGGTCTTTTGTACATCAGGGCCAGCCTGAGTGGGACTGGGACCCCAGACTGTTTCATCCAGGTTCCAGACCAGCTTTTACTCCGCGTCCACTCTCCTCCATTATTCCCTTGGTTTCACAGAAGCCTCCCCCCACTACTACCTCTGTGGACGTGGCTACTGTAGTACAGCAGGTTCTGGATGTAATGAGGCATTCACAGTCTCTGGCCCCTGGTGATGTGGATCCTCCATCCCAGTCCCCCATGCCATCGCCAAAACGATTTCTTGGTGAGAGACCAAGTTCTTCACCTTTTTTCCCACCTGATTATGAGGAAGAATACTATTCTGAGGATTTAGAATTCCCGGAAGACATTCTTGAGGACCTGGAGAATATTGACCTCCAAGAATGGGACTCTCATCCTCCGTCCTCCCTCTCCACTATATCATCTCTGCACAACGAACCTTCCCGCCATGCACCAGCCCCTCCCCCTGTTGACCCATCATTTCACGACATGATGGTCCAGATACAAAAAATTATGGGTTTCTCTACTACTGAACATGACAAGCAGAGAAAAGACATGGCAGACTACCTTGAACTGCCGGAGGACCTGGTAGTTGTGGTACCCCCCACTCATCCAAACCTACCAAAATGCAGTACTGGTGGCCTGGGATCAGCCATCAGCTGCCCCAGCTCTTCCTCGAAAGGTGGATCGCCTTTACCAGGCTCCCCCTGATCACCCCTTCTTTTCATCTAACCTCGAGGTTGAGTCACTGGTTATTGCCGCTGCTCATGATCATACTAAACAACCCCGACACATGAGCTCCTTGCCTCCAGATAAGGAATCCCGTCGCCTAGACTACTTAGGGAAGAAAGTTTTCCAGGTGGGCACACTGAGTCTGAGAATCTTAAACTATATAGTCCTCGGCCATTGATGTAGTCAGTAAACTCCTTCCATCACAGGAGAAAGACCAATTACTGGCTACGATATCTACTGGAAATTCCATTTCCCAACATCTCCTCCACTCGGGATATGATGCAGTGGATACCTCAGCCCGGGCAACGGCTACGGGTGTCATCCTCCGCCGTTATGCCTGGCTGTGTGTCTTGGGTCTACAATCAGATGTACAACATAAACTGGTCAATGCCCCATTTAATGGTGCCAAACTTTTTGGCCCAGGCACTCAAATGCTCTTGAATGATCTCCAGGCATCTGGCTGTACTCTCCATACGGTGCATGTTATATACCATACACCACAGTCCTCATACCAGTTCTGTTCCCAAAATTTTCAAGCCAAACAGAGAGGCAAGAATAGAGGAACCTGTCATGGTGGTTCCCGAGGATGTTCCAACACCTCTTCCAGGATCGCCACCTCACCCTCGAAGGGTTCCCGTTCCCACACTCAAGGTGGGACGGCCCCTTGCCCAGTGACCCATTATGTCTTGCCCTCCGCTTCCCAGTTCAGTCCTCGGAAGCTGTGGAGGGTCGTTTTGCCCTTCATCTGGAGGCCTGGAAAGCCATTACTTCGAACAAGTGGGTACTTCAAATCATACTTCCGGGGCACACACTGGAACTTGCGTCTCCACCTCCCCTGCACCCACCCCGCTCAGTCCATTATCCACACGACCATGATCCTATTCTCCAGGAGGAACTTCAGGCACTTCTACACAAAAAGACCATATATTCTGTTCCTCCTTTGGAGTTACATCAGGGATTCTACTCCCATCTCTTTATGGTCCCCAAATGTATGGGAGACCTCAGACCGATGTTAGACTTAAGACAACTGAATTTACACATTCAGTACAAAAGGTTCCGGATGGTCACATTAACATCCATACTACCGATTTTAAAAAAGGGGGATTGGTTATGTGCCCTGGACATGAAAGATGCATACCTGCACATCCCCATCCACCCCAACCACCACCGGTTCCTACGCTTTCAATTGCTAGGACACCACTACCAATTTCAAGCACTTCCTTTCGGACTCTCGTCTGCTCCGAGAGTCTTCACCAAGTGCCTTGCCATGGTGGCGGCAGCTCTGAGAAGAAGCAAACATTTTGTTTCCCATACGTAGACGACTGGCTGATAAAAGCAAATTCCAAACAGGCTTTGCTTCTCTCCCTCCAGGCCACCCTTACCCTATTCCAAAATCTGGGCATTACCATGAACTGGGCTGGCAGTATAGCCTAGAGGTTAGAGGAACGAGGTGTGAACAAGCTTGATACATCCAGCAGACCAGACCTGAGTTTGATTCTCACAACCTCCACTTGCATACTGTGTGACTCTGAGCAAGTCACTTAACCGCCCAGTGCTCCCAGTTCGCCCCTGAAAACAGGCACTTGTGCTTAGTGGCCTTACCCGGTTACCAAAGACTAAAGTAAAATAAACTGGCCCAAGTCCAACCCAAAGCCTTCCCAATCACTCTAGTATATAGGAGCATTTCTGGACACTGTTGCAGCCAGGGCTTACCTCCCTGTTGACAGACAAGACAAACTCCTCTCTCTGGCTTCCCACGCTTGAACTCAGCAGTACATAACAGCCAGAAGTTTTTTATGTCTTCTGGGGCATTTGGCAGCTGCCATCCCCACAGTGGCATTCGTCCGTCTCCATATGAGACCAGTACAATGGGTGCTTCAGAATTAATGGCACCAGCGTTCAGGCGGCTCCGACGACTATCTCAAAATCACCTCCTCCCTCCGCTCCACCCTAGCTTGGTGGACACACCGGCACCACCTATCTCAGGGCATGCCCTTTCAGGCTCCCCCTCCCTAGCAAACGTTGACCAAGGATGCTTTCCTGGATGGCCCCTTATGGGGCACAAGACAAATGGCCCCAATTCACTGTTTTGCCACATATAAATCTGTTGGAGACGTGGGCTGTTCGCCTTGCCCTTCCAAGTTTTTCACCCCAATCTTCGTCCCGGACCCGTACTAATCCAATCAGACAGCACTTCAGTGGTGTTCTATCTTAACAGACAGGGGGGCATCAGATCTCGCGCTCTCTGCAGGGAGGCACTGAGGGTCTGGCAAGAAGCCACATTCCAGAAACTCACAATAATTGCCGTCCATCTACCAGGACACCACAATACCCTAGCAGACATTCTCAGTCGCCAGTCCTCCACGCATGAGTGGACTCTTCATCATGAAGTTCTTCAGATGATTTTCCGCTTATGGGAGACCCCACAACTCGACCTGTTTGCTTCCCCCAACAATTACCGACTCCCCAAATACTTTTCCATTATCCCGAACAGAAGGGGACTGTCTACTGATGCACTGTCCCAGCTGTGGACAGGACTCTTCTTATATGCTTTCCTCCCCGTCCCTCTCCTGCAATGGACTCTACTGAAACTGCAACTCTAACCTGCCACAATGATCCTCATAGCCCTCTTGTGGCCCCGGCAGGTATGGTTTCCCCTGCTCCAAAAACTGTCCGTGGCAGATCCCATTCCATTGCCAGTCAGACCAGATCTCCTGACTCAGGATTGGGGCACCCTCCTTCACCCCAGCCTGAAGTCTTTTTTTTTTTTTAATTTAATATG
Source organism: Neoceratodus forsteri (assembly GCA_016271365.2). Lineage (NCBI taxonomy): Eukaryota > Metazoa > Chordata > Ceratodontiformes > Ceratodontidae > Neoceratodus > Neoceratodus forsteri. Next base: position 565,818,808 of record CM057449.1, on the reverse strand, counting down.
CTTTATTAATTTTCATGTTCAAGAACTAAAAACAAAGACAGATACAATACAGTACATACATTGTGGAGGTTGTCAGGGTAAACCCAGACTGGATATTGGTACTATGTACAACATTGCACAATAAAGAAGAATGAAATTAAAAATAAAAAGACACACACACTATACAAACCCCTCCTCTCCTCCCCTTAACCAACCTAATCCCCTTTATAATCCCCTTACCCTTGGCATCCCTAGTCCAGATTAATATATTAATACATAGACCACGCTACCAATAATGACACCATGCTAAAGATTATAGAGTGTACAGCATCTCCCATCTGTTTTTATACTTTGGTAACTGGTTATGGAGACTAGTAATCATTCTCTCTACCCTTAGTTAGACAGGAGTTCTTGAAGCCACTCTAAGTACGTAATCTCATGGGGGTCTTTCCGGTGGCGTAGTACTAATGTTTTGAGGGAGAGAGAAATCGGAGGCATCTGATATCTACGCTGGGGGTCATCCATCCTTGAGAAATCACCAATAATGCAAACCTCAGGGGTGAATAAATCCTCTTTACCCAGTAGAGGATCCGTACGTTGCTTGATGGTTTCCCAGAGTGAGGTGATGGGAGGGCAATCTCATAAAATGTGTTTCAAGTTCCCATCCACCGTGTTGCATCGTGTACAAATTGGGGAAGGGAGCTTACCCATCTTATGCAGCTTTTTTTGGGTCAGATATATGTCATGGATTATCAAGTACTGCATTAATTGCAGCCTGTCTTGCATGATATAAGCATTACATGATTTCCAAATTTTTTCCCACTTGAGGGTGTGGTGGGGAAATGTTCCATCCCAGCAAGATGACCTCCCCCATACATAGGGAAAGATTAGAGGATATATGGCGGCGTATATAAGGGAGACGGCATGTGGTTGTTGAGAGAACAAGACCAGGGGGTGAAAGATCTGGGCAACACCTCTCTCCTCCATTAGCAACAGTTTTTTAGTGGTCAATAGGTGTCGGACCTGGAAAATCTTAAACAACCCTCCGGGCCCCACTGGATACCTCCTACAGATGCTTTCTGAGGTGAGATATGAGGATCCATGCCTCAGATCCTTAGGACTTACCCCTTCCAGTACTGGAAGCCAGCCTATTGACAAAGGGATACCTCCTACATGAAAATTGGGGTTCCTCAGGATTGGTTGTTCAGGATGACCGGTGTGATTGTATTTTAAGAAGGCACACAGTTGTGAGTGAACCCTCACAGAGGTAGCAATGGGTGTATTGCACCATTATTTAGGCAGGGCTCTCATCCTGACATGTAACATAGCCTCCTGGGAGATGCACTTAGAGTTTATTAGCTCTTTTTCTGTTAAGAGCAAGGGGGGAACATAAAGAAATGAGTGAGAATTCTCCACCAGTGCCATCCATCTCGGGGATTTACCCAGATGACTGGCCCAGTAGTATAGCCCAAAGTGTGGGATCCTCAGGCCCCCCTTTGCTTTGGGCGCAGTCAGTTTGTGGCAGGCTCTTCTTGGGGGTTTATTTCTTCAGAGAAAGCTGGATAACATACCATGTAACTTCTTAAACCATGCAAGAGGTAACCAGAGATTTAACATGTTAATGGGGTACAATAGACGAGGCAGAATGTTCATTTTAATTAGACTAAATCTCCCCCATAGAGATAATGGTAGATCCTTCCAGCTGGCTAGATCTTGCTGAATTGTTAATTTCAACATGTTCAGATTAAGGTGCTTGATTTTGGAGTCACTCCTGGCTAGGACAGTACCCAGGTATTTGAGGGTCTTGGCCCATTGCATCCCTGTATCCCTTGCAGTGCTGCTGTAATTTCTGCTATTTAACGGGAATACCGGAGTCTTGTCCTGATTTATCTTATAGTTGGAAATCCGGCTGTATTCTAAGATGGTGTTAAGTGCTGCTCTGATCAATAGAGAGGGCTGGGTACGGTGAAGTAGGATGTCGTCCGCATAGGCCGACATTTTGAGATTATGTGATCCTACCTTAATGCCATGAATGTTGGGGTTGACTCTGAGCTGACATAGCAGGGATTCTAAGTACAAATTACATACATGGTTAACATAATTTACAGAGTACAGTCAAGACAGAACAACAGATTTTTTACATATTTACAGAATACAGACATACAGAATCACATAGTTTTACATAGGTTGTAGGAACAGAAATACATAGTATTACATACAATTGCTTGAACACATGTGTAATTAATAAACATTTCAAGTAGTACCAGCAGGTACTGGCAGATGAGAGAGGGCTCCGGGGGGTTGGGGGGTGGGTGTTCAGCCCAGTGGGCCATGTCAGTAGTGCCAGAAGAGCAGCAGAGTATCTTTTAGTGACAGGTGCAGCGGTGGGTGTTGAACAGCAGGTCTCATAAGGTAGCTTTAAAGGGGGCAATTTTGGTAGTGTTGGAAATGGCTGCGGGGAGTGAGTTGAACCAGGTAAGGGCTCTGTAGCTGAATGACCGCTGAGCCTGGGTGGTCCTAGTTCTGGGCACTAGTAGAGTGACCTTGTCCGTAGTTCGGGTGGTGGCTATGGGGGGTGTAAATTGGATGGAGGCAGACACCCCGGGGGAGGAGAGCCCAAGTAGAATCTTCTTGGTTAGCAGGCCGGTTTGGTAGCAGATGCGTTCGTCGAGGTTTAGGAGTTTGGCCATGTCATAAAGTTGACAGGTGTGGGTGAGTCTAGGGGCACTGGTCAGTAGCCTGCAAGCCTTATTTAGCGTGAGTCTAATCTTGCTGAGGGCAGTGGAGTCAGCAGCACCATATACTGGGAGGCCGTAATCAATAAGGGACATTGCTGCGGACGTGATGGCAAGCCTGAGGGCATCAGGTGGGAGGCAGTCCTTGTGCTGGTAGAGGATGCCAAGGCTTGCGTTTGCAGCGGAGGCAAGGGCAGTAATGTGGGCATGAAAGGTGAGGGCCGAGTCAAATGTGATTCCAAGGTATTGTACGAGTAAACTTGTTCGAGTGGTTGACAAGTGCTGGGGAAGATTGGGAGGGGACTTTTGCTGGCTTTGTTCTGGTGGTGGGCGAAAAGCATTGCCTTAGTTTTTTTGAGATTAATTACTAGTCTGCTCTTCTTAAACCAGTTCTCAGCGTCATTGAAGGAGTGCTGGAGGGAGTCTTGGAGGGAGGTGAGATTTTTATGAGCTGCATAAATCATGGCGTCGTCAGCATATACTGTAGTAGAATATTGCCAGAACAGGCGCTAGGCAGGGCGTTTAGGTTCAGGTTAAAAAGTAGTGGGCCCAGGATAGAGCCCTGGGGAACCCCTGAGTGGATGGGACAGGTTTCTGATAGCACCCCATTGTTTTTGACACACTGGGAGCGGGCTGATAGGTAGCTCGCACACCAGGAGAGGGGGGGCAGCAGAGAAACCAGGTTTGACACCTTGTTGTTTCCCTGGTGCCAGAGATTCTCTCTCTCTCTTCTCCTTGGTGCTGGTTTGGTGCTTCTAGTGTGTGGCTAGGAGCCAAGCTTTGAGCTGATGCCGTGTTGGCCTGGTGCCTTGTTTGGCCCAGCACTGTGTCTAGTCTGGTGCCTGGTCTGTCGTTGGGACCAGGTTCCCGTGCCGGATCTGGGCTGGGTCGACGCTATCGCTAGTGCCATCTCTGGCACCCTCTATGGTGTTCTGTTTTGGCCCCCAGTTGACACCAAAGGTTCTCAGTTTAGTGGAACCTCCCTAATCCTCTCCCCACTGAGGAGATATGGAAGAAAATAATTCCCACCCCACCCTCCTCATCTCTTCTGAGGGTGCCATTAATGACGTTCCCATGGACTCTTCAGACCCAGGTATTTCTGTTGTGCCTCAGGGCATGTACTTTTGCTTGCTAGCTCCAAGGGTATTTTCTTCTATCCCTTTGGAGCTCGCCTTGCCCAGGCACAAGGTTTAAAAAAAAAAAAAAGGGGGGGGGGATTCTGTTGACTTTGTTATACAGGATTTTATTCAAGCGGCCACCAGTTCCTTTATTTTTCCAGGATTGGTTAGCTTCCTGGATATGCAAGCTTCTTGATACTGCCCCCCTGCACTCTTACAGCACATCCAGCATACTTCCCTTCTTGGAATTCTCTTGAGTCTAGAAGTCTCTGCTCAGACCCTAGCTGTAGTTGCTGTTCCTTGGAGCTTTCCCGGATATAGTCAGGGCCTGACCTTCCCTTGAGAGCAGTTGACATATGATCCTGCATATAGCATGCTGCTTTTTGGACAGAAGCTCTATTTATGCCCACTGAGTGCAACCTATGCTGGGTCTTGTGGCAGCTGATCAAGCTCCTGGTTTGATCACTCTGTTGACAGTCAGAGGAGAACAATCTCCTCCTCAGTTTCCCTTCTCCTATTTGGAACCCCCAGGCAACTCACTCTTCAGAGACCCCCTGTTGGGTAGTCCATTGTCAGTGTTTCAATCACAAGGTGTCTGGAACCCATCCATCAGTGTTATCTCCACTTCAGTAAGTTACACATACAAACTGTTTTTGTGTAGCCTGCCAGCCCTGCTTGATCACAGCAGCTACAAAACAGTTTATTTCCGAACAGATAACAGTCTGCCTTGTATAATTACACGAACAAACAATGAAGAGCACTTTTTTACCTTGTTTCCTGAGGAGCTATAGGACCTGAAGCAGAGGATCCTACTCCAGACCAATTATCTGCCAGGTCTCTATTACACACTGGCATGTGCTCTTGGAGAAACACAATTGATTGCACCCTGTGACCTCGACAGATGTGGTTTCTCTGTTAATCAGGCTTTCGCTCAGCCAATAGAGGATCCTTCCTCTCAGGATATTCTACTCCATCCCTGCAATATTTAGGGCATTTTTACATACAAGGTCCCTCTCTAGAAGCTGGTGGTTGCCTGGATATCAACATTTTGCTAGGCATGCTCACCACAAGCACTTTGAGCCTTTTGTGACTTGGGAGCTAAGTTTCTACTTGGACAGCAACTTCTAGTGGCCATCTGTTTTGCTTGCAGATGGCCTGATATCATCTCTTAGTCACAGGTTCCCCTTATACTGTTTCCTACAAGGAAAAGGTAGTGCTCCGCACTCGATAAGTTCATTCCTAAGTGGCATCAGAGTTCTCTCTAAATCTGCCACTGTGCTGCCCACCTATTTGCCAGCTTCCAGAATGTCGGAGAGCACACTTTCCCCATTCTCTGAACATTCAAGCTGTCCTCACTTCTCACCCACACAGAACTAGGATTTCAATCAGTCCAAACAGTTTTTGATCTCCTTTGCTTTTCAATTGAAACTAGTCAGCCTGCTCCACTCAAGCGTATTCTGCCTGGGCTGTGAGCTGTCTACACTTCTGCTATACTGTGGCATAGGTCATGTTGAAAGGTCAAGTACGTGCCAACTACACCATCGCAGTTGTCATGTTCCTGTCAGAGGTTCGTTCTGTGCCTGTCAGTGATGCTTTGCAAAAGCTGTAACTGGGATCACAATGCACACTTTAGTTATGCTGTATGCTCTGCATGTCACTGCCAGGCAGTGTGCCGCTTGGCAGGACTGTCCTGAATGGACTTCAGTCCTGAGTGAGCTCTTCACTCCTACCACGCTAATCCAGGGGTTCTATCTCAGCTTGGTACTCTTGACCCTTTAGTGTGAATAAATGGTGAAGATACATTCCTAGAAGATATGAAAATCACACACTTAATGTTATTCTTGATCTTCTAGGAATATCTTCACCATTTATTCACATGCCTGCCTTTCCATTCCCCAAGCTCACTCCAGTATCTTCTTGGTCTTCTCCCTTGTTCAAGGCTTGGACTGTGAAGACACTATATTACTCTCATACTGACCTCTCTTGCACAGGTCTTCAGGGCTCCTTATGCCCAAAGCAAAAGTGCATGACCAATAGTTAGGTTATACTGCACCTCCTTGGCAAAAAAGGAACTGAGGCAGTTGGGGACTGGTGCTGAGGTAAGCCTAGTGCTGTGAGCCACTCTCACGGTGCCGTGCCTGTGCACTGCTTGCCTTGATGCCACCCCCCTCGAAAGTTTTGACTCTCGCGGGGTCCTAGTTCCTCCAGTCTAAGACCCATTAGCGTGAATAAATGGTGAAGATATTCCTAGAAGATCAAGAATTATGGTAAGTACATAATTTTCATTTATTGAACCAGAAGGGCTACTGTACTGTACATACGTGTCATAGACTAGTACACTACTGGCTAGGAAACTTCATGAAGTTCTTTTGTCTGTGTAGTCCAGCAGTAGCTTGCAGTTTCACTGTAATGCACATAGGACCTCTTCAAAGTAGAGCATAGTTGTACAAGCCATCTCTGGGTTATTAGGTTTTGACCAAGAACAACATAAGAGAAAGAGAGAATAAATTTGCCGTGGGATATCTGCATATATAATTAAAACTGTATTTTGAAAGGAAGATTCTGTGCTGGCTAAAGAAGTTAGCATTGTGGCACATCCTCTCTCTAAACCTCTGTGTATAATAAACACTTCTTTAGATTTCATCAGACGTAAACCACTTTTTTCCCTTGGCAGCTATATTGCCTCAAATAAAAGATGCCTTGTACATATACTGAGTTTCTTACATGTCCAAGATTATGTAGCTGCTCCTAAAGCACTGCATGTTAACAGGTTTGGCTTTAAAAGGCCAGCAGGGTTAAATGACTCATTTATTCCCCCTGTGGGGTATGCTAAAACAGTCCATTATAAAGTGCAGTATCCACATTTAAGACTGCTGACAGTAGAAAAAGGGATTCATTGTACAGCAGATGACTGGCGATAATATCGCTGGCCAATAAATAATTAATGAACAAGCTCCTTTCCAGTGTGGGCTTCATTGTCAAATAATGCCTGCAAGGAAAGTTAGGTACCTGAGCTACAGCCAGTAGCACTTACACCTAGAGGGCATTATCTGGCTGTGAAAATAGACTGGGTAAGGAGTTTGTTCCTGTTATTGCCTCTTTCTGACAGCTAAAGAAAATGAAAACCTGAAGAACATCCCGGTGGACTAATTTAAACTGCTGATCCCACACAGCTTTTTGTTCTGTTTATCACAGAAGATGCACTAAGAGGAAAACTGCAGAACTGTTGGTCTACTTTACTCGGTGCAAACAGAATGAATGGTAGTGGTGTGGTGTTGATCTGCCTGTGCATTATATCAAATTTAGACAAATATGTTCTTTTTTTTAACTCTGTTTTATTATTGGTCAAAATATATATATAGATAGCCATCGAAAACAGTACTGGTACAGAAATATGGTAAAAGCAACATCCACAGTAGTATCAACAATCAGAAATGTGTCTTCTTCAGTACACAGATATATTCACCTTGCCCTTCCCTCACCACTACCCTTTCTTCAGTATAGGACAGGAAACGAGTTTCGAGCTGGGTGTGCTACTAGTCATGACCGGCCCTCGTGGGGTTTTCACCCCAGAGGGACTATGGTTTGACTTCCTCTTAATCTACCCCTTCTACCTACAGTACATGTACAGCAAGGAAGGCCACTGGCATGCTGGGATGCATAGGCAGGAAACTACAGACCAGTTAGTTTGACTTCAGTGGTAGGGAAAATGATGGAATCACTTCTGAAGGAAAGAATTGTTGAGTACCTAGAGGCCAGTGGGGCACAGGACCCAACGCAGCGTGGTTTCACAGCAGGAAGGTCATGTCAGACAATCCTGATAGATTTCTTTAACTTTGTGACCAAAGTCGTAGACCAGGGAGGGGCTGTGGATATGGCCTACCTAGATTTTAGCAAGGCATTTGACACAGTCTCACACAAAAGATTAATATACAAGTTAGCCAGCCTTGGAGTAGGTCCCAAGGTGGTAGCCTAGATAAAAAACTGGCTGGACAACAGGATGCAAAGGGTAATAGTAAACAGAGTTCACAGTGAAGAAGGGAGGGTAACTAGCGGGGTACCACAGGGTTCGATACCTCTTTAATGTCTTTATAAGTGACTTTGGAGAGCACCTGGAAGGAAAGGTATGTCTCTTTGCAGATGACACAAAGATCTGCAACAGGGTTGATACACAAGGTGGGGTGGAAAGAATGAAAAGGGACTTGGCAGGGTTGGAGGAATGGTCAGATTTGTGGCAGCTCAGATTCAATGCAAAGAAGTGCAAGGTAATGCATCTGGGACACAAAAACCCAGGGCAAGAGTACACAATGGGGGGTGAGTTAATAACAACAACAAAAATTGAAAGAGACCTAGGAGTAGTTATATCAGATGACCTAAAGGTGGGCAAGCAATGTGAGAAGGCAGTAAGGAGGGCTGGGGGGATACTGGGATGCATAGGGAGAGGCATCAACAGTAGAAAACGAGGAGTTATCCCTCTGTATAGAGAGTTAGTGAGACCCCATCTGGAGTACTGCGTGCAGTTCTGGAGACCCCATCTCCGCAAAGACATAGACAGAGTGGAGACTGTTCAGAGATCAGCACCCAAAATGGTGCAGGGTCTGCACCAGAAGACATAAGAGGAAAGATTAAAGCAGCTTAATATGTATACTTTCCTTGAGGAAAGGAGGGAGGGGAGACATGATAGAAACTTTGAAGTATTTAAAGGGAATTAACAAAGTACAAGAGGGTAGTATTTTTCAGAAGAAGACATGTGCAAGAACAAGGGGGCACAATTTGAAGATAGAGGGGGGACTGCTCAGAGGTAATGTTAGAAAGTATTTTTTCAGAGAGGGTTGTGGATGCATGGAACAGCCTTCCTGAGGAGGTTGCAGAGTCGGGGACAGTGGGAGAATTCAAGAATGCATGGGATAGGCATAAGACAATTCTAGTGGGGGGTAGGAGGAAGTAAGCCGGTGATTAACTAGAATCTGCAGCTTATCCATCAAGTAGGGAATTGGGCAGACTAGGTGGGCCAAGTGGTCCTTATCTGCCATCAAATTCTGTGTTTCTGTGTTTCTCCTTTTCTTTTTACTTGTTCCTGTTACACTCCACGCTATTTCTCCACTTCCCTACTTTCACCTCCTTTTCCACCTCTACCCTTCTTCATTGCTGACCAGGAATCTGACGCATGCTGGGTATATGTCCAGTCAAGTCCGGCCCTTGTGGGGTCTACATCCCAGAGGGCCGACAGTTTGGCTCTCCACCTGTTCTTTACTCCCCGCTCCTTTTCATCCCCCCTCCTCTTCTTTCCCACCTTTCCTTCTTTATTTTTCTATTTTATTACCTCATTATTTCTCCCCCCCACCCAAACACTGCTTAAGGAAAGGATAGTGGGACATCTAGAAGCCTTCAGTGCCCAGGACCCTTGGCAGCATGGTTTCACAGCGGGGTAGGTCATGTCAGATGAATCTGATAGATTTCTTTGAGTGGGTGATGAAGGAAGTAAATCAAGGGGGGGGGGGTGGACATTGCCTACCAAGACTTCAGCAAAGCCTTCGACACCATCCCACATAAGAGGCTGGTTAACAAGATGGGCAGTGTGGGCATGGAAGACAAGGTGGTAAACTGGGTTAGAAACTGGCTAACAGACAGGAGGCAGAGTGTTGTGGTTAATGGCATACATTCTGAGGAAAGTGGGGTGACCAGCGGGGTACCTCAGGGATCAGTCCTTGTGCCAGTCTTGTTCAATGTCTTCATCAGCGACATTGTAGAGGGGCTAGAAGGAAAGGTTTGCCTGTTTGCAGATGACACCAAAATCTGTAACGGGGTGGATACTCCAGAAGGAATGGTAAAAATGAGGAAGGACCTGGGGAAGCTTGAGAAATTGTATCAGGAGTGGCAACTGAGGTTTAATTCAAGAGAAGTGCAAAATTATGCACCTGGGGCATAGAAACCCTGAAGAGAGCTACAGGATGGTGGGGAGTTGCTGACAGTCACCAGGGAAGAAAGGGACCTGAGGGTTATTATTTCAGATGACCTGAAAATATCAAAGCAGAGTACATGGGCAGCAAGGAAGGCCAGTGGCATGCTGGGGTGCATAGGCAGGGGTATCACTAGCAGAAGACAGGAGGCAGTGATGTCATTATATAAAACCCTGGTCAGGCCTCACATGGAGTACTGTGTGCAGTTCTGGAGGGCACACCTTCGAAAGGACATTAACAGGCTGAAGAAGGTCCAGAGAAGGGCGACTAAGATGGTACAGGGCTTGCACCACAGAACTTACAAGGAGAAATTAAGGGACCTCAATATGTATTCACTGGAGGTAGGGTTACCACCTTTTAAGAAGCCCAAAGTGGGACATTTCTTACTGAAACATGATTTTTTGCAGAATAGTACCTAACCTCGACCGATGCAACAGACTTGTTTTCTCTATATAATCAGAATTAAGGCTAAGTGCAGTAGTTTCTTACCTGCTTCTGTTGTTATTTTAAGGTATTTTAGTTAAGGTATTGTAGTTTTCTGCAACATTTAGTGAAAAGTTAGAAAATATTTGTTTTTGTTCTACTATAAAATCAGGACATTTAGTATTTTTCATTTTTTTTTGCAGGACACAGCTGCCCAAATCAGGACTGTCCTGCGAAAATCAGGACAGGTGGTAACCCTACTGGAGGAGAGGAGGGAGAAAGGGGACAGGATAGAAACATCCAAGTATGTCAAGTGCATAAAAAAGGTCCGGGGGGAGACATCTTCCAGTACAGGAGAAGTACAATAACAAGGGGGCATGACATGACATTGGAAGGTAGCAGGTTAAGAGGGAATGTGAGGAAGTTTTTCTTCACAGAGAGGGTGGTGGACGCATGTAATGGTCTGCCGCAACAGGTGGTGGGAACAAGCACTGTGGCTGGATTTAAACATGCATGGGATAGGCATAGGGAAATCATAGAGGTAAAGCAAAGGGAAGGTCTGAAGCCGTAATCAAGTACGGGCTTATGGGCAGACTAAATGGGCCTAGTGGTCCTTATCTGCTGACAGTATCTATGTTGGCTATTGGACTTGCCTTGTGCTCAGTATTTATTGGCCTCACACTTGTTAGTTCACATACCTACATATTGTACATAGCTGTATTAAATTATTTAAATTGCTGTATAAAGTTTTATTTGGTATGCCCTGCTCTGTTGTAAAAAAATCAACTGTACTACCCTCTTGCCCCCCCCCGGACACATCTCAAAACAAGCTGTTTTAGCTCAGCATGCCTTTCCTGGTGAAACTTTTCAAATAAATAAATGTGTAGGGAGCCTTGTTTGGTTTTTCACAAAGACAGGGTGTCTTTGCTTGCTAATCCTAAATTTTTACCCAAGGTGGTGTCGGAATATACTTTAAATCAATCCATCCGCCTGCCAATTTATTTTCCTGAGTATTCTAATCAGGGGGAGGCGTTGCTCCATATTTTGGATGTTCACAGAATGTTGTGGTATTACACGAACCACACCAAGTCTTTCAGAAAAACTGATCAGTTGTTTTTTTCATTTGCCCCCAAAAGAGAGGGTGATCCTGTTTCCAAACAGCGTTTGTCTAAGTGGTTAGCGAATTGCATTGTTTACTGCTACGGCAAGTATAAGAAGCCTCTTCTGGGGGTGGTCAAGGGCCATTCCATCAGGGGTATGGCTGCCTTCACGGCATGTTTCAGAAATGTGTCTGCTGCAGACATCTGTACAGCTGCCACCTAGAGTTCTGTCCACACATTTACCAAGCATTACAGTCTGGACATCGCCTCTAGGCATAGAGCCAGTTTCGGCCTGGTAGTCCTTCAGGGCCTTCTGTTATGAGTTCTCGACTGCTGACTTGTCCTCCTCTCGGTGATGTTATTTTGGTGATGACTGGTGCTGCTTGGGATTCAGTCCTACCAGTGTGGCCTCCTGCAAGAGCCTTTCTCGAAGTAAGATAGTACAGTTACATAAAAACTTACTGTTATGCAAAAACTTACTGTAACAGTAGATCTTCAAGAGAAGCTCTTGCAGCAGGCCCTGCTTTCCCTCCCTCCTTCCCTCTGCTGTTTCATAGATACATAGATACATAGACAGTGTCGGCAGATAGGGGCCTATGGCCCACCCAGTCTGCCCATTTAAGTTTGTAAGTTCAGTTTATGTTTTCCAGGAGGTCTGTTGCCCCTTACCCCTGACCTCCAGAATTCCTTTATGTCTATCCCATGCATTCTTAAACCGTGATTGTTTCAGCCCCACCACTTCCTCTGGCAGGGTGTTCCACTTGTCCACCACCCGCTTCTGTGAAGAAATTCTTCCTCACGCTTCCTCTGAATCGTCCCTCCTCCAACTTCATCCCATGCCCTCTAGTCCTGGAACATCTTTTTCACTTAAAATAGTGCATTCCTGCACCCTGTTCCTCCCTGTAAGATACTTGTATGTCTCTATCATATCCCTCTCTCCCTCCTCTCCTCCAGGGAGTACATGTTCAGTGCCTTCAACCTGTCCTCATAGGACTTGTGATGCAATCCATGCACCATCTTTGTTGCCCTCCTCTGAACCTTCTACGTCCCCACGTAGGTAAGGTCTCCAGAACTGCACAGTGTACCCAGGTGCGCCTCACTCAGTGTCTTGTATAGTGGAATTATGACCTCCTTTTCCTGCTGGTGATGCCCTGCCTATGCATCCCAGCATCCTATTTGCTTTACCTGCTGCCTTGTCACACTGTTTCCTGCCTTGAGGTCATCAGAGATGATAACTCCAAGATCCCTTTCCTGCTTGGTGCATGCTATATCCTCACCCCCAACTGATATATTGTGCCAGGGTTTTGTGCCCCATATGCATTATCTTGCACTTCCTTGCATTGAATTTCAACTGCCAAACCCCTGACCATTCTTCAAGTTTCTGCAGGTCCTTCTCATTCTGTCTACACCCTCTGGTGTGTCTACTCTGTTACAGAGCTTTGTGTCATCAGCGAACAGTGAAATTCTGCCTTCTAGGTCCCACGTAATGTCACTGATGAAGATATTGAATAGTACCGTCCCAGCACTGATCCCTGTGGTACCCACTGGTCACTCTTCCCTCTGTGGAGTGACGCCATTTACCACCACCCTCTGTGTCCTGCTGCCCAGCCAGTTACCTACCCACCGCACTACTGTCCTGCCCACACCCATATTCCCCAGTTTGTGCAATAGTCTTCTATGTGGCACAGTGTCAAAGGCCTTGCTGAAGTCCAGATAGGCCATGTCCACTGCCCTCCCTGATCCACCTCCCTAGTCATCCAGTCAAAAATTCAATGAGTTTGGTCTGCATGACCTTCCCTGGTGAAACCATGCTGCCTTGGGTCCTGTAGTCCATTGACAACCAGATGTTCCACCAATCTCTCCTTCAGTAGTGCTTCCATGATCTTCCCCACTACCGAGGTGAGGCTGACTGGTCTGTAGTTCCCGCCTCTTTTTCCCACTTTTGTATAAGGGGACTACATCTGCTATCCTCCAGTCTTTGGGTACCTCCCCTGTTTCTAGTGATCGGCTAAACAGGATAGCAAGAGGTTCAGCCACCACCTCTCTTAGTTCTTTAAGGACCCTGGGGTGCACCCCATCTGGCCCCATTGCTTTATCAACTCTTATTACTTCCAGTTCCTTCAGGACCCTTTCTCGTGTAAAGGGACTTGTGTTTCTTCTCTGTTGACTTCTTCTGCCTGTCTTTTGGCTCTCAGGGAACCTCCTAGGTTCTCCTTCAGCTGCCTGTATGTGGTGTTCAGCGGAAGAACTGAGGTGGTGTGGGGGACCACCCTCCTATATAGGCTATGCTGATGTCAGTTGACTGACATCAGCGGGGGACAATCCCCCTTGGTAGACTGCTAGCTAGAAGTTTTCCATGTGGTCCTAGCACCTGACGGCTTAGGCCTACTAGTGTGGCCTGCTGCAAGAGCCTCTCTCGAAGATCTGCTGTTACGGTAAGTTCTTACGTAACTGTACTTTTTTGGATAACCCTCTGTTATGAATGGTAAAAAAACAGTAGTGATGGCTTAATTTTTCATGATTTACTTGCCTTGAGAAATTATTTACTTGTCATTAGAAAAAAATGCTGATCGTGATAGCTGCCATCTTTTTTTCAACTAAAAAAAAAAATTTAAAACAAAAATTATGCATTTAAAAAACAAACGCCTGAACCTTGGTAAATGGAACCCATTTGGCTGGATTCTGGTGTTTGGTTTTTTAAAATTGCCCTGGAAATAATGTTTGTGGGCACCCAAAAATCCTGGGTGCTCAACTTAGTGAGAGGAGCCAGTCACCCATGTTTTCAGTATGAGAACAGTGAACTTCCGTGAATTGTTATGCCGAAAGTGGAGTCTTGTTGCCAACTTCAGTTGGAGCAGTAAGCCAGCAATCTCATGATCTTTCTGTAATAGCTAGCTATCATATTCATGTATCTGTCTGTTGTATTTATCTAGCTATCTATCGTATGTTGCCTGTTTGTCTGTGTACCTACCTAGCCTGTCTATCAATCAAGCTATCTATCTGTAACGGACTGGGGTGGTTACCCCCGGTACCACCACTTTCTACCTCCCTCCCCTCCAGTTTGCCTGCTCCCCCCCAATAATAATTTTGAATAAAAGACGGGGGTGTCCACCCCTTTACATCTTCTTTAATCTCTCTTCTTCATCTCCTGCCCCCTCCCCCCAAAAAAAAGAAACAGGTGGCAACTGCCAGAGATCCTCCCAACACTGGAGTGTCCAGTCTCCAGTGTCAGCTTGCCTGTTCTCTGTAATAAATAAATTCAGTCACTCAGTGTCTTTTGATTAACCTGTAATAAAGAAAACAGTCCTTCGCTAATCTGACCCACTTGACCCCTCACTCAGCATTCACCACCCTACCCCCCCACACACACTCGCCGCCGCCACCTGAATATGTCCCACGTCAGGTTCCACTCGCTGATCAAAAACACATCTTACTCCTGGAACTGGCGACTGCGATATGAGAAAATAAGGTAGATCTGGTTTAATGTATTTCAATGGGGTTTGAACTTTTACTGATAACTTTGTCATTTTTCTATATTTTTTCACCAAATTTTTAACATCGCCTTTTTGGGACCCCCCTTATGAACAAAAAAAAGGTGAAATTATTCATATACATCCCAAAAGGTGATTTTGCTTTCACAATGCAAAACCACCTTTCCGATGGGATTTGAAAAATTTTCACCTACCAGGCTTATGAGGTAGAGTCATAAGAAGGCTGTGTTGAAAATTTAGTCTAAAAATATGATAAAATGACCAAGTTATGCATGAGCATTGAAATATTTCAATGTTTACTCATAACTCCACTGCTTTTCAATGTTTTTCCACCAGACCTTCAACGTGTCCTTTTGGGGACACCACGTCATCAACAGTACAGGTGAGTTTTTTTTCAAATGCAGGCCGAAAGGTGATTTCACAGTCATTCTGAGAAATCGCATTTTGGCCAGGATTTGAAAATTTTCACCTATCTTGTTCATGAGGTTGGGTCATAAGAAGACTGCTGAAAATATGGTGGAAAAACGTGATACTATGACCAAGTTATGAGTGAACATTAAAATATTTTGACTCCATACTTTTAATATAGCTGTTTTATTCATGCCAGCTCATAAACGTGGCAGGTGACATTTTTCAAATCCTCACTGAAATGTGTTTTCATCCTTGTGGTATGAAATTACATTTTGGATAGTATCCTATAAATGCCCCATGTTATGTTTTATAAGGAGAGGTCATAAAAAAAAAAAATCTTTAAAATCTGTTGTAAACACGTAAAATAAAATGTTTGAGAAATGTATGTAGTGCCATGTTTAACCCAGCAGGTAGTGCTTTGTGGGCTGGTGACTTGAGTTTGGGGGCAAGTTCATTGAGACAGCTGGATGGATCAAGTCTGGTGGGGGGGGGGGGGTTGTGCAGTCCTATGGCACCACCCCCACCCTGGGAAGGGAAGGTGCATTGTTGCCCACATTAGCAGAGATACCATGTAGTTTAGAGAAATGGCATAGGGCACTACGCCTCTGTACCCATGGCTGGCAGAGCATCCTGCATGTTGGCAGACAGATGGACTCATTGCCCTGCATGTCTGTATCTGTAGCCACATGGAAGTGCAGGACATCTGCAGCCTATCAGACAGCCCCACAAATTTTTGGCATAGTTTGCCACATGGAAGTGCCAGGCCCAGAAGGGCCCTGCACTTTGCAGACCGACTGCATAAATGAGGCTACAATTACACTATCTCAGAAAAAATGGAAATCCTTTGCAAAAGAAACTCTGTTAATGCAGCAGTTAGGGTTCAAGATTAGGGAAATGTAACATTGCAGTTTCCAGCCCTAACTCCCAACCCCCACCCCTGAAGCAGCAAAAGAGCAAGACCATACAAGCAGCCACAGACAGCCGTCATCAAGTAAGACAAACAACATACAACTGTGTCCAGATGACGCACATACAGTAGCACTGATGTGCTACCATTGTGGCTTTGTATCTGCAGCTGTATAAGTACAAGCCCCATAGGGACCTGTGCCTATGCAACCACACCTCTGTGTGTACAGTGGCGTGAAAAAGTATTTGCCCCCTTCCTGATTTTCTCTATTATTGCATATTTGTCACACTGGATGTTTTCAGGTCTTTAGAGAAAATGTAATATTAGATAAAGGGAACCTGAGTGAACAAATAACACTTGTTTTTTTTTTTTAATTTCACTTATTTAATGAAAAAAAGTTAACCAACACCAACTGGCACTGTGTGAAAAAGTAATTGCCCCCTTACACTTAATAACTGGTTATGCCACATTTAGCTGCAATGACTGCAACCAAACACTTCCTATAATTCAATATCAGTCTTTCACATCGCTGTGGAGGAATTTTAACCCACTCTTCCTCGCAGAACTGCTTTAATTCAGTAACATTTGGTAGGTTTTCGAGCATGACCTGCTCGCTTCAGGTCCTGCCACAGCATCTCTATTGGGTTTAAGTCTGGACTTTGACTAGCCACTCCAAAACTTTAATTTTACTTTTTTAGCCATTCTGATGTGGACTTGCTTTTGTGTTTTGGATCATTGTCTTGCTGCATGGCCCAACTATGCTTCAGCTTCAGCTGACGGAAGGATGACCGGACATTCTCCTTAAGAATTTTCTGGTACAGAGCAGAATTCATGGTTCCATTAATTATGAAGTCATCCAGGTCCTTAGGCAGCAAACATCCCACACCATCACACTACCACCACCATGTTTGACTGTTGGTATGGTGTTCTTACTGTGGAATGCTGTGTTTGCTTTACGCCGAGACATTATGGGATCCATGTCATCCAAAAGTTCCACTTTGACTCATCTGTCCATAGAACATTTTCCCAAAAGGCTTGTGGATCATCCAGGTGCTTCTTGGCAAATGAGAGATGAGCATTTATGTTCTTCTTGGTTAGCAGTGGTTTCCGCCTTGCTACTCTCACATGAAGCCCATTTTGCCCAGTCTCTTTCTGATTGTGGAGTCGTGAACACTGACCTTAGCTGAGGCAAGAGAAGCCTGCAGTTCTTTGGATGTTGTTTTAGGATCCTTTGAGACTTCCTGAATGATTTTACGCTGCGCCTTTGGAGTAATTTTTGCAGGTCGCCACCCTGGGAAGATTCACTACTGTTCCAAGTGTTCTCCATTTGAGATTATGGCTCTCACTGTGGTTTGATGGAGTCCCAGAGCCTTAGAAATAGCTTTGTAACCCTTTCCAGACTGATAGAGGGCAACACATTTTTTCTGATCTTTTCAGGAACTTCCTTTGATCATGGCATAATGTGCTTGTTGAATCTTTGTGCTGGCAACGTGACTCTGATGGTAAGGGTCAAAATAAGTGAGATTTATATTGAGCAGGGCTGGCTGTAATCAAGCCTGGCTGTGTTCAATCAGCTGACTCTAATTATCCCTTTAATTGGGTTGATTTAACTAGGGGGCAATTACTTTTTCACACAGTGCCCGTTGGTGTTGGTTAACTTTTTTCATTAAATAAATGAAATAAGTAAAAAAAAAAAAAGTGTTATTTGTTCACTCAGGTTCCCTTTATCTAATATTATATTGTGTCTAAAGACCTGAAAACATCCAGTGTGACAAATATGCAATAATAGAGAAAATCAGGAAGGGGGCAAATACTTTTTCACACCACTGTATATCACACAGCGTGCATGTGTACATGTGGCTGCAGAAGTGGTGGCCCCTTGGGGTGCCTGTGCTTCTGCAGACAGAAGACCTTGTGGGACCTGCACCTCTGCAACCAGAGGCACTCATGCACGCTGTATGATGTACCTCACCTTGCTAGATGGCATGATCTGCCAAAACATGTTTTTTCTATATGCAGCTGTGTAACAGAAAAATTGCTATGCCCTTGAACGGTTTCTAGATCCACTGCTGAAACCATAATACCCACATTGCAACAATGCTTCTGGCTGCGTAACCCATAGGAGGCCAGCTCTTCTGGAGCCAGAAGTAGATGTGTATGTCTTACACCTGTGGCTTTATCACTAAAATAAAATTACATGCATGGTCCTTACCTGTTGAATAAATGAGATATGCAGGGGTTGAGCATGTGGGATACATGATTTATCAATACTCGTGATGTTTGCTCTTGGACACTCACTTATGGCTTACACCATTCATGAGGTTACCCACAGTCAGACACAATTTGCATAGATGAATTCTCTATCACACAGCTCCCCCTGCATATCTCTTATTATAGAGGTGTAGTAGAGCCCCTGTAGTTAGGGTTATTTATTTACTTACTTAGTTATTTTGTTGACTGGAAAGTACATTGAGCCAAGGCTCCTTTTCATTAACAACCCGTAGCCACTACAATGCAGAATCTCAAGACTTGAAAAGTTTTGTGACAGCTTCTTGTTCGGTTTTTGAGATACGGAATGCCAAAAAATGCAACAAAAAGAAACTGTTGGTTTTCCTGTATTTAGAGTGGTTTTCTTTTTTGCTTTCATGCACAGCATAGACAGTGCAGAATTTTTTCATGAAGAAACCTGTACCAAGGCAGTGCCTTTCAAAGATTTAATGAAAAGAAAAAGTATATGGTTCCAGAGTTGTAAGGAGTTTTTGGATAATTGTCTTGCTCAGTCGGTAAAAGAGCACCAATCGTGAGTGTTTTATTTTCATGATTTACTTGCTCTGAGAGAAAACAAATGATCATAGCAGCTGCAACATTGAAAATACATACAAATGATGTATTTCCAACACCTGAACCTTCAATTGTTTAACCAGGAGTGGCACACTAAGTGGAAATCTTGTTTACAGGTGTGACCTGGGAGCACAGGGAAGTTAAGTGACCTGCTCAGGGTCACACAGTATGCTAGTGGGGGCTGTGGGATTCAAACCCAGGTCTCCAAATTTGCAGCTCAGAGCCTTAAACCACTGCGCTATGCTGCCTCCCTAAAAAAAAGCTAGGCAAACAGGACCCATTTAGATGGATTCTGGTAGTGGTGTATTTTTAATTGCCCTGGGAATAACATTTCTGGGCACCTGAAAATCCTGGGTGCCCAGCTTAGCCAGAGGAGCCCTTCGCCCATGTTCTCAGTATGAGAACAGCAGGACTTTCTTGAAGTGTGAAGCTGCAACTGGAGTAGTGCTGCTGGCTTCAGTTATAGCAATGAAATGGTGATCCCCTGCTATCTCCCCCTGTCTATATGGTCTATCTATACATCGATCCAAATACATAGTGATCCGGGGTGCCCACCCCCCCGGTACCGCTTCCTTCTCCCCCTCCCCCACCTCTTCCCCATGTTTAATTTTATTACGTCTTATAAGCACACCAGGGTGCCCACCCCCAGTACTCCTCCTGTTCACCTCCCCTCCAGGTTGCCCAACCACCTTCCCAGTATATATATGATGGCATGGGGGTGCCCACCCCTGGTGCTGCTGTACACTAGCCTGATACTGGGATTCCCAATCCCCAGTGTTAACAGTTCCCCTGAAATAAAGAAAACTCTCCCTCGTTGATTTTTTTTTTTTTGTAACCTGTAAAAAAGAAAATGGTCCCTCGCTGATCTGAAACCACACACACACTCGCTCACTCATCTGAACAGCTTAGCAAGAGAAGCCATACACCATTTTCTGTATATGACAACAATGGGACTTTCTTGAATTCGAAGCTGCAGCTGGAGTCATGCTGCCGGTTTCAGTTGAAGCACTGAGTGAGCAATCCCCTGCTCTCTCTGTCTCTATCTGTGTCTGTCTGTCTGGCTAGCTATCTGTCAACCTAGTTATTTTCATTAGTAGCGGACAGGGGTGCCCACCCCCAGACTGCTTCTTTCTCCGCCCCCCCCCCATGTTTTGTGCAATTTTGTAAAGCGGACCAGGGTGACCACCCCTGGTATTCTTCCTCATCACCCCCACCCCTCCAGGTTGGTCATTCCCTTCCTGTTATAGAAACATAGACTTTGACGGCAGATAAGGACCGCTAGGCCCATCTAGTCTGCCCATTTCCCTACCTACAGGATAGGCCGCAGATCCTAGTTAACCAACAGCCTTTATCTTCCTGCCCCCACAAGAATTGCCTTATGTCTGTCCCATGCATTCTTGAATTCTCCCACAGTTTTAGACCCCACAGCTTCCTCAGGAAGGCTGTTCCATGCATCCACTACCCTCTCTGTGAAATAATACTTCCTCACATTGCCCCTGAACCGCCCTCCTTCTATCTTTATAGAAACATAGAGACAGTTATAAAAATGTCGGCACCAGGAGGCCCACCCCCATTGCCGCCAAGAGTAGCCCAACACTGGGTGCCCGATTTCTGGTGTCAGAATTTTTCCTACAATAAAGAAAACAGTCTTCCCTTGGGTTGTCAACCCTAATGCCCATCCCTTTTCCTGGGAAAACAAGGTCAGACATTTTCTTTTTTCACACAAGAAAGCTACAACACATTGTATTGGCAACATGTGGCGAGACAATACTTCTCTACCTTTCAAGAGTGTATTAGTATAAGGCACTGGCTTGGAGATGTATCTTGTGACAGGAAGCTACAGGCTGGGGGGAGGGGTGAGCGTTAGGGTTGGCAATCCCAAGGAAGCCCCTAACACTGATTCGCCAATATTCTGTAGACCCAAAACCCTAATGTTTTTTCCTTTTACTGCTTGGAGAGGATGGGCCTTGGGAAGTTAAGTCTGGAAACCCTACAGCCACATTTGCCTACTTTTGTGACGTTAATGTCAACCATAAGTAGTACATTAGCACAGGTTTTTTTTTCCAAAGTGTGTGTGTGTGTATATATATATATATATATATATATATATATATATATATATATATATACATACATACATACACACACACACACACCAGATTAAAATGAAACAGTGGCATTTAAGCAATAATCAAATTCAGATACTAGCATACTGTGTGACCCTGTGCAAGTCATCCCAGGTCACACCTGGAAACAAGCTTCAGCTTAGTGTGCCTCTCCTGGTCCCTCCCCCTTCCCCTTCCCCCTGTTACATAGCAAAAACTAGGGCAGAATAAATGGGAAGCCAGATTGCACTGGATCCTCCACAGTGCCCTATTAATGTACCTTGTCCCCAACCTGAAGAATCCGCCTCTCGTGGAAGATTTGCTATTTCCCATTACTGTCCAGTCAGTACTTAATCTCTTGAGTGAGACTAACAAGGTGCCTGTTAGCGATTTGGAGTGCTGTCCACAAGAAACTGACAGAGGCCACCAGAACTCATTTCACATACTGTAGGTCACTAAGCAACCATCCAATGATAATTGCTTTTTATAACCACTGGTTTGGACTATATTTGAATTAGAGGCCTAGGTGTGAAAGACACGTGAACACATCCAGTCCCTTGAGTCATCAGCAAGGCCACTGATTTACGGTGATTAAAACAATTAAATTCCGTTTTCAAGACTTAAGAATCCGGAATTTCACCGGTGATTGTTACTCTAATTTCCAGATTTTACCAGGATTCTGCTATCATTCTTTTAGTATGTGCATAAATAATCAGAATTAAAGAAGGCTTAATATACAGAGCATTAAATAAAGCAAACTGAAAATAGTACAGGAAGGAATTAAAAGAAAAACACATTTTTTATAGATTTACTGATCTGATAGAAAATGCCAGATTCCATGAAATCTTCATTTTTACCGGTCTTCAGGGAGCCCTAATTCTGGAATTTTACCGGATTTTCCGGTTAAAACCGAAAAACAGTGGCCTTGGTCATCAGTCTCCAGCAGTGCAGACATACAGCAGGCTCTAATGAACTGAACTTTTACAGGTGATAAGCTTTTCAGAACAAAAGTAGAGCTCTCTCTTGCAAAGTTGAGAGTCTAGGCAGACTGTATATTCTGTAAAGTCTCTGATCCGCCTTCCCCCATGTGGCTACAGTAGTGCAAATGTAAAGCCATTTTTCATCCCTTTTTGTGCTAGCAAAGGATGTAGCAGAGCTCTTGTAGAGCAGTCCATGGGAACTCCCTATATAAAGGTAAAAAGGGAAAGGCAAGAGGAACCCATGTCCAGAGTGAGCTTATGATGCTTCACTGATCCAGCATACCGACCCTTCAGAACATCCAGTAGAAGGTCAGCTGTACTGGTTTGTGCAACAGTATCCAGCAAAACCCTGCTCCAGAGGGAGCCTGGAGATAATCATAGATGGTTACTACTCATAATTTATAAAATGGGTTGGCAGTTTCCTGCTTGGCTTTGCCAGTCAACAAAAACAAAATAAATTAATAAATAAGTTCTAAGTCCACAGAACGCACAGGTTAGAACAAGTTTAGGCAATGAAATCTGGAATTTGGTCCAGCCAAATGTATGTATCTATTTATTTATTGAAAAGTTTCACGAGGAAAGGCACACTGAGCTGCGAGTTGCTCATCTCATGGTGCGTCCTTGGGGGAAGCGGTGAGGTAAGTTGATGTAATACACAACAAAGACAGTACAGGGTATTGTATAACTTGACATCTAGTATTACCAATGATTACAGCAAAGCTGACAAAGAAAAATCACTGACCAACAATTAAAAAGGCATTTGGATTTATGTGCCTTGAGAGACTAGAGGACTAGTAAGTGCTAGAGTGCTTGCTAGCGAGCAACCTAAGGTATGGTAATAGTGCATTAGTTGGCTGTCAAGGGGAAGAGGATTAGGAAAGTAGGGTGAAGGGAGGGAAAGGAGTGGGGGGATGAGGGGAGGGGCAGGTGGGAAAGGCAGTCAAGAGGCATAGGTAGGGGGAAAAAGTAGGCTAGTGGATGTGGGTACGATGGAATGGTGCTTTAGCCACAAGTACAGTTTACGGAAAGGAAGTTGTAAAGTGCCAAGGAGATAGAGTGGGGAGAAGATAAGTGGCGGATATGGGGAAGTGGTGAGAGAAGGCTGCCTGGCCAACAGTAGTCGACCGAAGGACTACCATTAGTCGAGAGTCATAGAATCTGAGGGAGAGGAGTAAGCAGTGGCAGAGGGGATAATGAAGAGGCTAGATAAGAAGGGAGTGATTTGAACCAGAGCTTTGTTGCAAATTTAGTGCACTGGAGGTGGTATTGGTTATCTAGAGATGAGAATGTGAAGGAGTGGTAGAGAGTGCAGTGAGGGTGGAAGCATCCGAAGCAAAACGACAGAAGGAGTTAAAAAGAGGGGTCAGTCTGGATAGGGAAGACTTGGGAGCAACACTGTAGACTACATCACAGTAATCAAAAATATATATAATTTTCTGGATTAGTTCAGCAGGAGGCAGCTATGGTTCTTGTATAGCGCACCAAGCTTGGTGCGTAGCTTTTTGAGGATGGCATCAACATGGCCAGAGAAGTTGAGGTGTCGGTCAAGCCACACCCCAAGGTACTTAAAAGAGGAGGTGTCTTCGAGGATTGTCCCATCAGGGGTCTGGAAGGATGGAAATGAGGGGAACCTAGAGAGTCTCTGCCTTGTGCCAAAGGTCATTGAGACAGTCTTCTTAGCATTGAGGGACAGTTGATGGGAGCTAAACCAGAGCTTAACTTGGATGAAGTCATGCTGTAGCCTGGTAACCATATCATCTGGGGACTGACCTGAGGTGAAAAGGACCTTGTCATCCACGTACATGTGGATTGAGGTGGATGAACAGCAGAGGGGAGATCATTTAGGAAGGTGGGGAAGAGGATTGGGCCCACCACGGATCCCTGTGGGATGCCGGTGTGAATGGGGAGGGGATGTGGAGTTGCCAATTCTGACAGACTGTGTCCTGCTTCCAGATAGGCGCTGAACCAATCTGTGGCGCAGAGAGAGAGGTGGCCTTGGAGAGAGTGTTTATGAGTAGAGTGTGGGAGACAGTGTCAAAAGCCTTAGCTAGGTCAACAAAAATGGCTGATGTAATTTGACCACAATCCATCCCTGAGAGGATAGAGTCAGTGAGTCTAATCGGGGAAGTGGTAGTGGAGTGGTTCTTCTGGAACCCAGATTGGAACATAGTGAAGAAGTTTGTATCAGAGAGGTATGTAGAGTTGTGGAAAAAACAGGTGTTCATGAAGCTTAGCCAGGGTAGGGGGAAGCGAGATGAGATGGTAGTTGGCAGGGGTGAAAGGATCGCCAGCCTTAGGAAGGGGAAGAACAGCAACATGCTTCTAGGCAGAGGGGATGGTAGCGGTTTCGAAGGAAAGGTTGAGAATTTCAGATAGAGGAAGAGCGATAGCAGGGGCAGATAGGTATAACAGTTTAGGGTCCAAACTGTCAGGTGAGCAGCCTTTTGAGGGGCTTAGAGCATACAAGGCTGCAAGTGTGTCAGAGGGGGTCGTTTTGCGAAGGAGAAGGAGGGGGTGGTGAAGGTAAGGAAGGTGGGGGAGTTGGTAGTGTGGATAGGAGAGCAGAGGCATAGGAGGTGAAATATGAATTAAATTCAGTAGCAACACCCAAGTGATCCATGATGAGAGTGCTGTTGACATTAAGGAGAGAAGCTGGTGGTGAGGAAGGAGGGGAGAAAAGGGAATGAACAACCTTCCAGAATTTGGATGATTTATTAATGTTAGTCTGAAAAGTGGAGCAGAAATAGTCGGCTTTAGCGAGGCGAGTAGCTTTAGTGCACTGGTTTCTCAGAAAGCGATGTGTGTCATAGTCTCGTGGGAGCTTGGGGATTTTATGTTTTTTTCCAAGCTTGGTCTCTTGCTTTGTGGCGTACCAGGAGTTCTGGGGTGATCCGTGGTAGGTGCATTCCCCTTACTCTAGAGCGATGCAGAGGAGCATGGTTATTCCAGACCTCCAGAAATTTATCATGAAAGTAGTTATAGACTACATCAGTGGAGATGGAGGAGGCTGTTGGACCCCAGTTAGCATGAGCCAGGTCATGTAGGAGTGGTGTGAGATTTAAGGATTTGTACTAACTTGTGTACAGGATTTTGTTGGGGGACTTTTAACCTGTGGATTCTGCGTACCAGGATGGTAGCATATTGGTCACTTAGGGCATCTGGTAGGGTGTCAGCTTTAATAACCCTATGTGAATGAGACGTAAGGGCCCATTCTAATAGGGAGTAGTTGCCAGTTTTATGGTTTGTGCGGATAGGTTCAGAAATAGGTTGAGATAAATTTACAGTGTTGATACTGTTGCGTATTTTGCTTTGAGAGGGGGATAACCAATTTAGGTTGAAGTCACCCATTATATATACTTCACCTGAACTGGTGAGGGAAACTATGTTGTTGATGAGTTCAGTGATAACAGAGGGGAGAAGACCCGGGTGACAGTAGACACCCACGGTATATATGAGGATAGAAAATGGGAGGGATATTTTTAGGGTGAGAAAGAAAGAGAGGAGGAGCTTAGTGACTGTAGCAAACGAGCCAATCCAACGAGAGTCAAAAGGCATTTTGGATGATAGGGAGGGAGGTGGGGAATTAGGTGACAGGTTGGAGGTAGGGCAATTATGGAATGGAGGTGCTGCAAGGGTGTTGCAACAGAGCCAAAAGTGGGAAAGGTATTCAAGTGGGAGGTAAGGTATTAGAAGTCCAGAGGCATTGTAATGGAAGAAATAAAGTTCGGGACAAAGAACAGCAGACAGTGTCTTGCAGTAGAGGAATAACTAGATCAGATTGTGGGAACAAACAGGCACCATGGAGGGAGGGATCCATGGTGTGATTAACCAGTGAGATGTGACAGTGTGCAGCAATTGGCCAGGGTTACTACATGGTGGAGCTTAAAGTGAAGATGGTGGTTTTGAAGAGCACCGGGGGAAGGGGAGAGTGGGTGGGACAAATGATTGCATTAAGAAATTATTTACAAGCCAGCTCCAGGAACCAAGACCCGGTGGGGAGCTCAGGCGGTGTCCCTGTTTAGGAGAAACAATCGGAGGGGGGCAGCTGGGGCAGTCGGCCGCAGTGGAGTCCTTTGCGGCAAAATTGGAAAAAAGTCTGGTGAATTAGAGGAGGTCCATACCTGTTTGCAGGAAGCCGGCAGTGGTCGCAGAGGGAGCAGGTGGCTGCGATGTTCAGGCGCCGTACCACCAAGGAGAAGCGCCCAGTCATGGGGCTTGAAGGAATCTGCGGGGAAGGGAGAGAGAGAGAGAGCAAGCGGGTTTAGTTAAGGTGAGAGAAATCGGAGCAGGGGGCGGGGGGAGGAAACGGACAGAAGAATAGCAGGTGGCCTGAGGCGGCAGAGGGGAATTAACTTAAACAAGGGGCGGTTACAGACAGTGCACAAAGAGAGCAGGGGGCAGGGCAGGTCAGGTGCCAAATTCTTAAGAAGGATTAGGAGAATGGCGGTGTGCAAGCCGAGGGTCGCCTGCTACAATTCAGACAGGAGAGAAGGTGGGGGAGTAGATAGGGGGAGAAGAGACGAGTAGTAAGTCAGATAGGCTGAGGGCAAATAACAGCAAAATACTTAACAGCAATCAAGTACAAAAACATCAACTCTGAACAGCGTAATGTAACTGCTCTAGATCGTATCAATTTATTAAGCTGGATTAATACAGTGGAAGCAGACTAATAATTCCAATTAGCAAGAGTGGGGAGAGAGAGTCAGCAGTAGTTGACAAATTATTGCGTTAAGGAATAATAATTTACACGCTGACTCCGGGAGCTGAGACCCAACTGGGGAGCTCAGGCAGTGTCCCTGTGTAGGAGAACCAATTGGCGGGAGGCAGCTGGGGCAGCTGGCCAGTCTGCTTCAGCGGAGTCTTCTGTAGCAAAATTTGAAGAAAGGTGAATTAGAGGAGGTCTGTACCTGTTTGCAGGGAGACGGCAGTGGTTGCAGAGGGAGGGGAGGTGGCAGCGATGTTCAGGCGCCGCACTGCCGAGGAGAAGCGCCCAGTCAGGGGGTTTGAACAACTCTGTTCGAGGGGAGCAAGCGGTGGTCAAAAGTGGCCAGTGAAATACAGAATTCATGAGCCACTTCACTCAACAAACATGGCTACCACCTTTACTCACCAAAAACCTTCAACAAGGCCCTAAAAGTAAAACTCCCTTAAGTTTTTAAAAAATAAACGTTCTTTCCTCTAATTATACACTCCTTACACACATAAAAAAACTTGTAAAAAATGAAGTACTATTCAGTTTGAATTCCTGGTGTTTCTTTGGTGACCATAACAAATCCCCTCTCATCCTTAATTTTGCCAGGGCAGTCTCTGCTGCGTGCACTGCTTCATATAAAAGTGAGACCTTGGTGTGATATAAGGCAAATGAGAAAGGAGGGCATTTCTTCAGCAAGCTGAGGCTGTAAGTGACAAAGCTAGCTTGTTTGTCGAATTTTTTTTTTTTTTTATGATATTTTATCATTTTTAGGGTATGGTCTCATTTAGTGCACTCTCTTTGTACATAATGGATGTCTGAATAAAATCACCCTGAGACTTTTTGGATGTGGCTGTTTTGTTTGTCCCAACCTAGCAACCAAAAGGAAATGGGGTGAGGTGGAACGGAGACTGCAATAAATAAATAAAAGTCCAAAAAATGTATGAAACAAAAAACTGACAGAATATGAAAATCATTTTCTTTGATGGTAAACGCATCAAATGAAAACTGTTAAAATTATGATTAGTGCCAAAGGTTTGCTTGCTGTCATAAACCAAGGTACTATAACCATTTTTTTTCTGTAATTGGCAACTGGCATAAAATAAATTTAGTGTACTTTGCACATAGATTTGCAACCCCAATGACTTTTTTCCTCCAGCTTGGCTTGTATCTTCAGTCGCGTCTACTGTAGCAAGACACATTCCTGGACCATCATAAGAAAAGGCTCTTCAAGGAGCTGATCATTCACTGTAGACACTGGGAAGGAGGTCAGACTGCATGTGGAGAGTGTCAAGTAAACACTATTATTGATTTTGCTATAGGACTCTGAAGTCAATATTGGTTGAGCATGCTAGTGGAGCAAGCTATTTATTGTAATTTTTTTTTCATTATGCTTTGTCATTCCTTTCCAGTTAGCTTCATAATTGGATTTTATTGGTCATCATTATTTATGTTCAGTAATTGTAAGCTCCCCAATCAATTGCACTAGTTTGATTTAACAT
This sequence comes from Neoceratodus forsteri, assembly GCA_016271365.2. Classification (NCBI taxonomy): domain Eukaryota; kingdom Metazoa; phylum Chordata; order Ceratodontiformes; family Ceratodontidae; genus Neoceratodus; species Neoceratodus forsteri. The sequence continues at coordinate 565,790,566 of CM057449.1, read as the reverse complement.
CCTCAGTTGTTTAAACTAATGGAATCCTATTTTTTTTTTACTTGTTTGTCTTTCACAGGTCAAAAATAAGACTGTCGGTGAAGAAAAAAAAAGTTGACTTTTTTTTTTAAATACTTTTTGTTTTTGTTTTATGGCAGTTATGTCCTGAATAACTGCTTGATATGTGTTGGTGTTTTTGATCACTGCAGGAGCTTTGTGCCCAGTTCCACTTGTTCTAATTAATTTTGGCTGTTGACAATGGAACAAGTAGCTCTGGGTTTGCAGAATGTAGTCTTAAGCTGTTCCTGCATATTGCACTCGGCAGGAGTGCTTTCTTGTCTTCAGGGAAACAGGGATTGTAATTGTACAAGTCAAACAGGTCTAACTGAGCATGATGTGGAGCGAAAACCAAGTTTTTATCTGATTTTTGATTTTAATGGTGTTTTGACACTAAAGTCAGTCTATTGTCAGATTCTGTCATCAGCATTTTGATTCTGAACATTATAAAACTCCTCCATATTATACATGGGGTTTCCTTGTGCTTAATAATATCAAACATCAGATTTAGTGATGATGCAAACGTGTTTCTTGAAATGATGATGAACAGAAACATAGAAACATAGAATTTGACGGCAAATAAGGACCGCTTGGCCCACCCAGTCTGCCCATTTCCCTACCTACTGGATAAGCTGCAGATCCTAGTTAACCAGCAGCCTACTTCTTTCTACCCCCACCCCCCAGAATTGCCTTATGACTATCACATGCATGTTGAATCCACCACTGATTTTGACTCCACAACCTCCTCCGAAGAGCCATTCCATGCATATTTGACGAAGCTATTTTTCACAGAGAGGGTTGTGGATGCATGGAATGGCCTCCGGAGGAGGTTGTGGAGTCAAAATCAGTGGTGGAATTCAAGCATGCATGGGATAATATAAGGGAATTCTGGGGTGGGGTAGAAAGAAGTAGGCTGCTGGTTAACTAGATCTGCAGCTTATCCAGTAGGTAGGGAAATGGGCAGACTATGGGCCAAGCGGCCCTTATCTGCCGTCAAATTCTATGTTTCTATGTTTCTGTTCACCATCATTTCAAGAAACAGATTCTAACAATGTGGATACAGTTCGCTATCCACACTCTGTCAGTTCTGCTGGAGACAGCTGGGTCATCAGAACGCTTCAAGCTAAACCCCTCCCATCACCCTGGTGGTATATCCTCTCGCTCTGCCCCGTGATGGTAGATCTTCCATTCCACTAAAACGGACGGGTCTTCACAGCTCTGCAGCCATGAGGGGCTTTCACGTTTCTATCACTTTTTCAGCAAATCTTCGACTGTTTCATTCTCATTCTGCATTCAATGTTAAAGTTGCTCCTGCGTCTTCCATCTCTGCTTCATGACTGCGATTAATGGAAGGCAAAACAATAGGATTTAAATTATGCATCCAGTGTAGGTAGATGTCAGTCGCTGATCCGCACATGTGCTTGTACTGCCTGGGTGCTTAACGTTATGTTGTGGCATGCAGTCTTAGCCAGTGTCCATCAAATATCACAGATCAGGTTGGCCCTAGTACAGCTGAAAGACTGCAAGACAGCCTCAGCAGAGACCGCGTCAGCTGCTCAGCTTGCAGTCTTGGAAGAAGAGGCAGTGGCTGTGTTGTTCCTTGTCTGTCTCAGCACTGTTCCCAGCTGGGGCCAGCATCAGAAGGTCATTCTGTTATGATTTCAGAAAAATGTGTATGGCCCTGCAGACCTTCAGGAAGAGCCCTTCTCACTGTAATAACCACAAAAAGGAGCATTACCTCAGGTCATGAGGCTCAGACAAATCACACACTTCATATTCCTTCAACTCCACCAACCTCTTGGCCTTGGTTGAGCTTCTTTTGGTTGATGAGATTGTTGAGGTCTCTGGGGTAACCCTCTCTGGCCTGTCGGCCTCAAATACAGTTGAGCAGCCAGTCAAGACTTTTCTCAAGCTTGATGACCTTTTGTCGGAGAGGATCGATGAGGATTTGATCTCCAGACCCCCCCCCCAATGCTTTCAGTCCTCATGCAGGAGGACAACGTCCAATTGGTATTCCTAGCTGAGCACCCTCAGGAGCTGTCTCCAGCAGTGGTTTTGGTTATGCTACGGAAGCAGGTGGTTTATACTGACCAAGTTGGAGGACCCCTGTCAGTGTCGACCCTTGGGTCATCAGTTGAGACACCTCTTGCACTCTCAATCCTGCTTGACAGGGATGCGTTGCTGTCGATGCTTCTCAACCTCACTCAGTCTTCGAATGGAGAAAGGTATCAACCAAAGTTGTGACAACATCACAAGAAGCCACTGTGACAACACTGGTTCATGGCTGGAAGTGGTAGGGTTCTGCCCCCTGAACCTTTTATCCCTTGGCCTTTGCCAGTCATTCCCACATTAGTCGATCCTAGTAAGTAGTCTCCCATATCTACTTCTCAACTGTTAGGGAGCCACCTCTGCCATGCCCTTTCATTGGGACACCAACTAAAGGGTCATCTGCCACCGAAATTGGTTGAGCTGACCACTGACCACAGGACACTGTCCTTTGAAGTTCTAGGAACATGGATATGATGTTCTATCCACACTATCTGGCAGTGTCCTTTCCCTTTAAGAGCTTGCTGGAAAGTCTTCAAGCTGGCTCCTCCCACCCACCTAGGTGGTAACTCCCTTGGCTCCGCCGCATGACACCAGATCTTCCTTTCGCTGGAAGTAGGTTTCCTCCTTACCGCTGCCACGTTGAGTAGGCCCTAGCACTTAAATTCTTCGTTACTTCCAAAACTTCAGCTCTGCAGTTTTTGTCTTGCTCGATCTTCGATCGTGGATCATGGCGAATGATAAGTCAGTCCCCGATTTCTGCCAGTGCCCTGCGGCAGAAGATGTCCAAGACCAACCTGCACACCACGTGTGTCAACTACCTGGGGCACGACCATGATCCCCAGCCTTGTGATGTTTGCTGCTCATTTCAACCAACCATTCTGGAGTACCGCCTTGTCTGCCTGAAACTTGGCCGACCGGTGCTGTGGAACCCACCGGTCAAATTCAAGGATGCCTTTTGGGCAGTCTCCATGGCTGCAGGGTTCACCGAGCAGCTTGTGGCCTTTGAAATTGAGGCAGCCCATTCCTCCTTGGTTTCTGCCTTCATGCCGCTTCAGCTGGGCTCGACTTTTACAGGCTCCTTCAAGGGGAATTGTGCCAGTCTCTGCTGACCTTCGGTCAGGGACCCATCGGCAAATCTAAATAATAAAAAAAAAAAAAAAAGTCTAAGAAAGAAGAGATTCGTCATTAATCTTGGGATAGGGAGTTCTCTGTTGAGGGTCTCTGATTCTTGTGCTTATCCACATTTCACTTCAGTCAGATCCTTGGCCTTGGCCACTGGCTCCACGGTAAGTCTGTTGGGCCCGTCAACCGAGACGCTGGTCGAAGTCCCAGCCGAGATTTTTCTCGAGCCGACCAACCAGTTGTCGACTGAAGAGGTCGGTACTTCCTTGTCTAGGACTCCCGTCCTGACGCAGACCACTGGAGGGACGGATCTGTCCCCTGACCTGCTGCCTCTGGTCCCTTACCCTGACCAGGAGGAGCCTTGGCAATCTCCGAGCCCCTCCTCCAGTCCTGCCGGCGGTTGAGGTCTCGGGTCTTCCTCCCATGGGTCAAGCCAGTCCCACCGATATCAGTGCTTCTGCTCTCGGCACCATGGGAAGCGGTGGCACCGCTATTCTTCTTCCTTGCCCTCAGGTGAGGAGAGGCTTCAAGTTGCGTCGGCACTATAAGGACTTGATGTGGCAACAGTTGATGTTAACTGGTACCTGACTGACCCTGGTTTCTACACTGGCCATCACTTGGCTGTTGCCTGAAAGGCTGATGCCTTCTCCGTCTACAGAACCAACCAAATCAGTCCCAGCTTGGCCACCTCCGGCATCTCCGCCGATTGTGGTGGAACTGCCACCCAAACAGCCAACAGCTGGCACTCCATCAAAGGAGTCTTGACCAGTCAAGGGGTTTCCGTATCGGCTGTCAGTCACCGTCGTCCCTGACTGTCAGCAGAGGGTCAGCGGGGACTCGGGCGATTGACCTCTCCTTGACAACTCCTCGGAGTCAGAGGATTCCTCACTGCACTCCCGTCCGGTCGACATCGAATTGGTGGGGACTCTCTTGATGGATGAGGGTCCCACATCTTTTCTGGGCCTTCTCCATCTGATCTCCAAGTTGACAGGTATGAAGATGGAGCCCGTAAAAGCGGGCTCATTGACAGAGATCTTCGACCGGGGAGACTCACCAATGGAGACCTTCCCGGTGACAGAAGCCATCCTTGTCCCTGCCCTGGAGCTTTGGCAGCACCCTGCTTCTTGCCCAGTGCCTTCTTCCCGGATGGCCCGCAAATACGCGGTGCCCACCAGTTCCCTTTCAGGATTCACAGAGCACCCCTTGGCTGAGGGCAAGATGGCTGACTCTGTGTTTAGGCACTCTGGCAGCACTGGGAACGTTGACAAGCCGCTCGACAAGGAGTCCAAGAAGTTGGACCATGTGACTGAGAAAGTCTACACTGCCTACTCACTTCTTCTCTGCCAGGTGAGCTCGGCCCTCATTATGGCCCACTTCTCCCATGCCCTGCTGGGCACTTTAGATGAGGCGCTCCCTCATCTACCTGTGGACCTTCAGGCCACAGTCAAATAGGTCCAGGACCAGGGCTGGGCTGTAGCCAAACTGCTCCAGACAGCCATGTACATTGGGGACTCCTGTGCCCACTCCGTGGTGGCCTCAGTGGCCATGTGCTGCAGGGCTTGGCCGAGGCTCTCGACCATTATGGTGGACACTCAGCACAAGCTGACAGATGTCCCCTTCGAGGGTACCAACCTGCTCGGGCCCGGAGTCGAGGGTAATCTCATCTGTATTGAGAAGTCCAGTACCACCTTGGACTCTGTGACGTCTTCCCAGAAGGACCCTCAGGGCTCCAAGCAGCAGCAGCAAAAGAGGAAGCCCTTTCGGTCCAGCTCAGCTCCTGCAGCCAAACCAGCCCAGAAGCAGGCTGGCCAGCAGGCTCGGGCCAAGTCAGTGGCCTCAGTCATCTGTAAGCATGGAGGAGAGGCTCCGGTGGTGCCTCAGACATGCCCTTCTCCCCCTCTAAGCCTGCCCAGTGATGGGATGAGGGGTGCCTCCCTCATGCCCGTCACACCTCCCCTGGGTCCTCCCATGCGGGGGCCGGCTCTGCCACTTCCTTTTCACCTGGTCTGCTGTCACCATGGACAGGTGGGTTCTAGAAGTGGTGGGTCAGGGTCTGCCTCTGGAATTCAAGCAGTACCCTCCTTTCCGAGCTCATGCCCCATGCAAGGACTTAGTTTCCACAGACATGCTGTCAGCTTTCAGAGATGACATAGCCCAGCTCCTCTGCAAGGAATTCATGGTTCTTGTTGCGTATCCTCCAGAACACCCAGGGTTTGTCTCCAGGTACTTCCTGATGTCAAAGCTGACGGGGGGCTGGCGCCTCATTATAGAGCTGCATGACCTGAACAAGTTCCTCAGATCATGCACTTTCAGGATGATAACTCTGTCTCAGATCATACCACCTCTAGAATGAAACGTGGTTTTGATCCCTGGATCTTCAGGACACATTCTATCATGTCTCGATCCATCTAGCTCATCTAAGGTTCCTCTAGTTTTGACAAGTGGGAACCTCTACAAGTTCCAGCCCATGCCATTTGGCCTCTCCTCAGCCCCAGGGTCTTCGCCAAGTGCATTGCAGTGGTGGCAGCTTACCTGAGCCACCGAGGGGTCCGGGTTTACCCCTACCTTGATGACTGGCTGATCACAGGTCCCTCCAGGCAGCCTGGAGGTGGAGTGGTCCAGGGACCTGGTCCTCCAGACCTGTGTCTCCCTTGACCTCCTGGTCAACGAGGCCAAGTTGGAACTCATGCCCTCGCAGGTGATCAGCTTCATTGGGGCGGAGTTCAGCTCTTGCAGAGCCAGAGCCCAGCTCCCAGTGGACAGAGCAGAGGCTCTCTCCTCCTGTGCCCGATCATTTCGGGTTGTTCAATTGTGCCCTGCCTGGGACTTCCTGCACTTGCTGGGTTACATGGCGGCTTGCACCAGCATGGTCCGTTGGGCCCACTGGGCCTGCTGGAGAATGCACTCCCTGAAGTGGGAGCTGGCCAGCCAGTGGTCTCAGGGCAAGGGTCACTTCAACCAGCTGGTCACTGTGACTCGGTGGATGTGAGACACCATCCAGTGGTGGTTAGTCCCAGCGCATCTGCAGGAAGGGATCCCATTTGTTCGCCCAGAGCCAACGGTCATCCTGATGACCAATGCCTCTCTTATGGGTTTGAGTGCCCACCTGAGGGACACAGAGTCCATGGTCTCTGGACCCCGAGGAGTCCCGATGTCACATCAGTCTGCAGGAGCTGTGAGCAGTTCAGCTGGCGCTGACTGCATTCGCTCCACACGTTCGGGGTCAGGTGGTCCAAGTCCAGGCAGACAACACCATGGCCATGTACTACCTCAAAAACAGGGTGGAACGCATTCCCTGCTCTTGTGCAGGGAAGCTCTCCATGTTTGGACCCTCGTGTGCAACCTGGAGGTGAATCACCTAGCCATCCATGTGGCAGGAGCCTCCAGTCAGCTGGTGGACGCCCTCAGCTGGGTGGGCGAGGCATCTCACAAGTGGTCTCTCCATCCAGAGGTAGCATACAGTCTGTTCTCCCAGTGGGGCACCCCTCAGGTGGATCTGTTCACCTCCAGGGAGAACGCAAAGCTGAGGCTGTTCTGTGCCCGCCCCCCTCAGCAGGGAACAATGCAGGGGGATGCTTCTCGAGGCCCTGGACCCCAGGCCTCTTCTATGCCTTCCGTCAGATTCCCTTGATCCACAAGGTGCCTCTCAAGGCCAGGAGGGACAAGGCACAGGTGATTCTGGTAGTCCCAGACTGCCCTGCCAGTTCTGGTATCCAGATCTCTTCAGCCTCGACTCCAGGCTCCCGAGGCGGCTTCCAACCCGCCCTGACCTGATCTCAGTCAGCCAGGGGAAGGTACTCCACCCGGACCTTCAATCCCTGCACCTGACGGCCTGGTTCCTGAGTGGCCAGAGTTCCAGGCCTTGGGTCTTTCTGACGAGGTCCTCAACGTTGTTGAGGCATCCCGTAAGGAGTCGACCAGAAAATGCTACGCTTTCAAATAGAAGAGATTCTCCATTTGGTGTCAGGATAAGGGGTTGGACCCTTCCTCCTGTTCCTTGGCCAGCATTTTGGACTACCTGTGGTCCCTTTCTCAGCTAGAGCTTCGGTCGACAACCCTTAAGGTGCACCTGGCAGATATCTTTGCTTACCGGGCGCGGGCCGGGAAACAGTCCGTGGCGCAGGAGCAGGTGGTCGGGCGCTTTTTCAAAGGCCTTGATCACATATCCCCTCCAGTGCGAGAACCTCCATCTCCATGTGATCTACTGCTGGTATTGGCTAAGCTCATGGGCAAGCCATTCGAACCGATGCACAGATGTGATATCTCTCACCTGTCATGGAAGACCGCCTTCTTGGTGGCTATCACGTCAGCCAGAAGGATGGGAGAGCTCCAGGTGCTTTCCATCGAGTCTCCTTATCTGGTCTTCTACAGGGACAAGGTTGTCCTGCTGTCCACCCGGAATTCCTTCCGAAGGTGGTGTTGGAGTTTCACCTTAACCAGGTGTTGACTCTGCCGGTGTTCTACCCCAATCACACCTCTGAGGCCGAATGTAGGCTCCATACTTTGGACCCTAGAAGAGCGCTCTCTTATTACAAGGAGCGGACGGCTGAAGTTCGGGAGAGGTTCGCCAGCTGTTTGTCACCTAACCGAAGCCACACCTGGCAGACCTGCAGACATTAGGCAGGTGGGTCACCTCCTGCATAGATCTCTGCTATAGGTTGACGGGCATGGAGCCTCCCAAAGGGATAAAAGCTCATTCTACCCGCCATACTGCTGCTTCGGTGACTGCTTCCAGGGACGTCCCTATCCAGGAAATCTGCAGGGCTGCTACCTGGAAGTCAGCACACACCTTCGTTACCCACTACCACATCGACTTTGAGTCACGCCGGGATGCTGGTTTTGGGACCTCGGTTCTCCAGTCCTTATTTCCCAATTAGGGGGTGCGCGCTTGCCTCCCTGCTCCTGGAGAACTGCTAGAGTCTGCCGTAAGTGTGGATTGAACAACATATCCATGTCCCTAGAAATACAGGTTACTCACCTGTAACAGGAGTTCTAGGAATGGTATATGCTGTTCATCCACAGAACCTGGCCCGACCTCCCGGTTTCGGCACGCAACCTGGATTCCAGCGGCTAGATCTGGCGTCATGGGGTGGAGCCGAGAGTTTTACCACCCGGTGGGTGGAGGAGCCAGCTTGAAGACCTTCCGGCAAGATTTAAAGCGGCAAGGAACCTGCCAGTAAGTGTGGATGAACAACATATACCATTCCTAGAACTCCTGTTACAGGTGAGTAACCTGTATTTACTCACCTGTAACAGTAGTTCTAGGAATGGTATATGTTCATCCACACGAACCCACCTGATCTCTCCTGGCTTTGGCGCACACAACTGCTTCCAGCGGACAAGATCTGGCATCATGGAGCGGAGCCGAAGGAGTTACCACCCAGGTGGGTCGGAGGAGCCAACTTGAAGACTTTCTGGCGAGCTCTTAAAGGGAAAGGACACTGCCAGATAGTGTGGATAAACATCATATACCACTCCTAGAACTACTGTTACAGGTAAGTAACCTGTTTTTCTGGTCCAACTTATGTCCAAGTCCAGTAAGATTCCCTTAGAGCCAGTCTAGGAATGGGCCAAGTACCCGTTTATGGATATTCTGAATAGGGATGAATCTTTGGGCACTGCCTTTGCCTTAGCGGAAGCCATTTTAGAACCAGGCCTGGAGTTTTGTAGCAACCAGCATCCTTCCCCTTGTGATTCCCCTTCACAAAAGTGGGAGCAAGGCAGAAGCAGGAAACTACAGACCTGTAAGTTTGACCTCAGTGCTGAAAGAAAGAATTGTTGAGTACCTTGAGGCCAGCAGGGTGCAGGACCCAAAGCAGCATGGATTTACAGCAGGAAGGTCATGTCAGACGAATCTAATAGATTTCTTTGACTGGGTGACCAAAGTAATAGACCAGGGAGGGGCTGTGGATATGGCCTACCTAGACTTTAGCAAGGCATTTGACACAGTCCCACACAAAAGATTAATAATCAAGTTAGCCAGCCTGGAAGTGGGTCCCAGGGTGGTAGCTTGGGTAGCAAACTAGCTATACAACAGGACACAGAAGGCAATAGTGAATGGAACACATTCCGAAGAAAGGGGGGTCACTAGTGGAGTACCTCAGGGCTCAGTACTAGGTCCAGTCCTCTTAAACATCTTTATAGGTGACATTGCAGAGGGTCTGGAAGGAAAGGTATGCCTCTTTGCAGATGACACAAAGATCTGTAACAGAGTTGATACACAAGAGGGGGTAGAATGGATGAGAAGGGACTTGGCAAGGTTGGAGGAATGGTCAGACATATGGCAACTTAGATTCAATGCAAAGAAGTGCAAAGTAATGCACCTGGGAAACAGAAACCCAGGAGAAGAGTACACAATAGCAGGGGAGGTACTAACAACAACAAAAATGGAAAGGGACCTGGGGGTGGTCATATCAGATGATCTAAAGGTGGGTAAGCAATGTGAGAAGTCAGTAAGGAGAGCCAGGGGGATACTGGGATGCATAGGAAGGGGCATCACAACTGGAAAAAGAGAAATGGTTATCCTTCTGTACAGACAGTTGGTGACACCCCATCTGGAGTACTGTGTGCAGTTTTGGAGATCTCATCTACGCAAGGACATAGACAGGATGGAAGCAGTCCAGAGGAGGGCAACTAAAATGGTGCAGGGTCTGCATCAGAAACCATATGAAGAGAGACTGAGAGAGCTTAATATGTATACCCTTGATGAAAGGAGGGACGGGGGGACATAATAGAAATGTTCAGGTACCTCAAGGGAATCAACAAAGTCCAGGAGGGTAGCATCTTTCAGAAAAAGAGATGTGTAAGAACAAGGGGGCACAATTTAAAGATAATGGGGGGACAGCTCAGGGGTAATGTGAGGAAATTTTTTTCACGAGAGAGTAGTGGATGCATGGAACCGCCTTCCTAGTGTTGTTGGGTCTAAAACAGTGGGGGGATTCAAACATTCATGGGACAGACATAAAGCAATTGTAGTGGGGGGTGGCAAGAAGTAGGCTGTTGGTTAACTAGAATCTGCAGCTTATCCAGTAGGGAGGGAAATGGGCAGACTGAGTGGGCCAAGTGGTCCTTATCTGCCGTCAAAGTCTATGTTTCTTCTCAGCGCCCTTCCTCTGTATGGTTCATAAATATGCGGTCTCAATTGACACCTTCTGTGAATTTTCCAACCACCCCTCTATAGAGCAGCTGATTTTGGATTCTGCCTTCTGTAAATCAGGAGGTATAGGAGGCGTGCACAGACCTCCAGACAGAGTCCGTGAAGACTGATCACAAGCTAAAGTAGACTGCCACGTCAATAGATATCTATCACACTAGTTATTCCATAACTGTGGCAAATTTGGGCCATTCTCTTTTCAAGGTATATGGGGAACTATTCCCCCTATTTTCAGCTGAAAAGCAGCTGCTGGTAAATATCATTAGAGACCAGGGTCCTTCGCTGTCTAAACACCAGCTCCAGATAGCCTTGGACATGGGACATTCCTGTGCCCATGCCATGGCTACGGCCATCATGTGTCATAGAGCCTGGCTGAGCCTCTCCAAATTTATGGCGCATAATCCCTTGCTCTCACCCCAAACCACCACCACCTCCCCTACTATCATTTGCCAAGCTTGCAATCTCAGCGGAACTATGACTTGTCACTCTAGACTTATCTGCTGCAACCCATTTTAATATTACTAAGAGCACTATACGCAACCTCAATGTAAATACTGTAAAAGTTAGTAACTCGACGACTGTGCATGTTATAAGCATAGCCTGTGTATGTTCACGTCCATGTTAAACTTGTACATTGAGCACTATGCCGAGACCTCATTGAAAATGAGCTCTGCCCAACTGAGTATCCCATTCATTCATACTTTGATGATGAATAAAATATTGATTATCAGCATAAGATGTCCAATGTCCCCTTCTTGGGCACCAGCTACTTTGGCCCAGGTGTGGAAGGTCATCTCATGTGTATTGAAAAGTCCAGTGCCACCCTAGATTCTGTGGCTTTTTTCCACATGGACCAAAATGTCCAAAATCCTAAAAAGATAGCCTTTCAGCTTTGGTCCTTTCAGCCACAACATCCGCAGCCCCAGCAGGAGCATGCTCAGCGCTAGTGTCTGAAACCCAATTTTGGCAGACAAGGATAGAGGTGGTGATACCTCCACGGCCCTTGTTGCCAGAGTCCCCTCCAAGGCTGTGCAGTGATGGGTTGTGACATGTCGTCCCACTTCCATCCAGTCTGTCCAAACTCCTGATCAGGGGTTGGTTGTGCCATTTCTTGCCACAGTGGTCCACCATTACCTATGACAAATGGGTCCCAGAAGTGGTAGGCAGATGGTTGCCGCTGTATTTTGAGGTTCTCCCACCATACCCACTCCATGGTATTGAAGGACACGTACGCGTTACAAACCAACACCACTCAGCTTTTAGTGTGCAGGGTGATAGCGCATGTTCCAGGCACCCATGCCACTAAGTGATATTTGTCCAGGTACTTCCTGGTTCTGAAATGGGGGGTTAGCACCCCTACTGGATCTGCACAATGTGAACCACTTCATGTGGAAGCACAAGATCTTCCAAGAATTGATTTTTCACCCTTGATTCCCACTTATGGGTCTAGACAAAGGCACTAGGACCCCGTGGGAGCAAAGCTTTTGCCAGGGAGCAGGCTGTGGCTACTGGCCAAGGCACCTGCCGATCTGTACACAGCATCGCACACCAGCCAGTAACCACTGCCGGCTCCTTCACAAACCTCAGTTCTAGGAGCGTGGATATGTTGTTCATCCACACTTCTTGGCATGTCCCTTTTCCCCTTTAAATCTTGCCAGAAGTCTTCAAGCTGGCTCCTCCCACCCACCCAGGTGGTATAAACCTCGGCTCCGCCCCATGATGCCAGATTTTCCTTTCCGCTGGAAGATACAGGTTCCCTTGTGCTTCACAGCAATTCGTAGACCCTGGATTTCAAACGTCATTTTTTAACGAATCTTACCTTAAAACTCGTTTGAGTTGTCGGTTCCAATAGCAGCACATTGGACATGGAGGGAAAATCTGCTCCCGGATTTTGCCGGTGCTCCTACGGCCAGAAGATGTGCATGACTCCCTACCTAATGTGCGTCTACTGCCTTGGTGTCGGACATAACACCTTCACCTGCACGTTCTGCCTGGCCTTCCATCCCAACTTCCTGGACGACCGCTTGGCCCGCCTAAAATTGGGGAGACCGGAGAAAAGGAACCTGCCGGTGAAATCAAAGGAGGCGAGGTGGGCAGTTTCCACGGCTGCGAGATCTGCTGAACAGTTGGAGCAAATGAAGGCTTTCGAGGAGGAAGCGGCTCAAGCTTCGGCCACTCAGAGCTTTTTTGTTCCTCTGAACCTCGGTTCCATCTTTTCAGGCTCCTTCAAGGAGCTGTGCCAGTCTCTCCCCACCAGGGGTGAGACACCCTCGGGCTCGCACTCTTCCCGTCCTCGGAAGAGGGAGAAGGACCCTAAGTCTTCGTCCAAACGGAGATGTTCTTGGGAACGAGAAAGGTCGCAGTCCCAGGAACACGCGGTCTCGACCTCGGTCGAGATTGCATCCTTGGCCGCCGGCTTTACGGATCTTCCGTCCGGCCAAGAAATTGAGGAAGTGGCCGATGAGGTTGAGATCTCTCTCAACCTGATTGACCCCATTTCGCCGACTCCGGCCAACAATTCTTTAGAAAGGACTCCGGTCCTTGGTTTTCCTGATGAAGGGACCCAGCCCGCTGGTGTCACCATCGAGGACACGGTTCCAGACCCTCGGTTTTCACTGATCCCGGTGTCTCCCAATCGACCAAGTCAGCCAGCCCAATCTCGATCGAGGTCCTGAACCCCCTCAGTCAGATGACTGAAAAAGAGTCACAAGCACTCTAAAAAGAGGCATTGCCGAAGATCCTTATCCTCCTCGGACGAGAAGAGGCTTCGATGGAAACTCTGTCGACACTATGAGGATCTTATGTGGCAACAGCTGATTTCGACCGGGCAGAAGCCAGCTCCGCTGTCCACCACAGCCATCACTTGGCTACTGACTCCTGGGCCGACGCCGACTCCTCTGGAACCAAAACCTTCGGTTCCCCCGCCCGCAGGGCCGGCCTGTATCCCGGCTCAGCCCATCTCGGTCTCTCCACCGATTCTGGTGGAACCACCGCCTAAGCAGCCTCAGGGAGGGGCTCCCTCGAAAGAGGACTGTGCAGACACTGGGCTCCCCCGCGTCCTGTCCATTATAGTTGACCGCCCTGGCGAATCGAAGGGGATGTAGGCGGGAGACCATTGTACCATGACTCCTCGGACTCAGATGTCAGAGGACCACACTCCCATCCTGGGGATGATGAGTCCTCCGTGGCAGGCCCAGCCCTTGAGCTCTGGCAGCACCCAGCTTAATGCCCAGCACCGTCTGCCTGCATGGCCCACATGTACGCGGTGCCCATGGGGTCCCTGCCGGGATTCACAGAACATCCTTTGGCCGAGGGCCTGGTGACCGCTTCTGTGTTTTAGATGTACTGGTAGCTCAGCCGACACAGACTGACCCCTGGACAAGGAGTCCAAAAATATGGACCACTCTGCCCGCAATGTCTACACGGCCTCTTTCTTAGGCCTTCGTCAGGCCAGTTTGGCTGTCATTGTGGCACACTTCTCTCATGCCCTCCTCGGGTCATTAGACGAAGTCCTCCCTCATCTCCCGATGGACATGCAGACCACAGTCAAGCAAGTCCGTGATCAGGGCCATGCTGTCGCAAAACAGCAGCTCCAGATGGCCCTGGACATCGGGGATTCTGGTGCCCACTCCTTAGCAGCTGCAGTGGCCACTCGTCGCAGGGCATGGCTGAGGTTATCCTCTTTCCCAGCGGATACCCAGCACAAGTTAGCTGACGTTCCCTTCCTTGGTACCAACCTGTTCGGTTCAGGAGTGGCCGATCACCTTCAGCGTATCGAGTAGTCCAGTGTCACCTTGGATGCTACCTCTGCAAAAGGTTCTTTGGACAAGAACCATCAGAAAAGAAAGAAGAAGCCATTTCGGCCTTCTTCCCCTGCAGTCAAGCAGCCCTCCTGTCAAGGAGGCTAGCAGAAGCAGCAGGCTCAAGCTTGGTGCCCACGGCCCAAGCAGGGTCCTCAACAGCCCCATAAAGGAGGCCGAGGCGCAGATCCACGTTCCTCCTTTAAGCCTGCTCAGTGACGGGTTGGGGGTTGCCACCCCTACACCCGTCACGCCAGCTCTGGGTCCTCCCGTGGGGAGCCGGCTCCACCACTTTCATTCCACCTGGTCTGATATCACTTCGGACAGATGGGTTCTTGAAGTGGTCAGTCAGGGACTGCCTCTAGAGTTCGAGCACTACCCTCCCAGCCGAGCCCACGCCCCTTGGGAGGAAAGGATCTCAGCTTGCACTCAGTCGGCTCCTCGAGAAGACATAGCTCAGCTCCTTCTCAAGGAGGCAGTAGCTCCAGTGCCAGATCCTCCTACAGACCCAGGCTTCATGTCCAGGTACTTCCTGCTGCCCAAGCAAATGTGGGGTTGGCGCCCCATCCTTGATCTCCACGACCTGAATCAATATCTCAGGTCTCGCACCTTCCGAATGGTAACTCTGAACCAGATCATACCATCCCTGGAGCGAAACATATGGTTCTGTTCACTGGATCTACAGGGCACGTTCTTTCACGTCCCAATACGTCCATCACATCAACGGTTCCTCCGCTTCAGGGTCAAAGGGACCCTGTACGAGTTCCGAGCCATGCCGTTTGGCCTGTCATCGGCCCCACGGGTCTTCACCAAGTGCATTGCAGTGGTGGCAGCCCGTCTTCGGCATCAAGGAGTACAAATCTACCCTTATCTCAATGACTGGCTCTTGGCAGGATCCTCCCTTCAGGAGGTGGAGAGGTCCAGGGATCTGGCTCTCCAAACCTGCTGTCAACTCAGCTTCCTGATCAACGAGGCCAAGTCGGAACTCGTGCCTGCTCAGGTGATGGGCTTCAGCGGGGCAGAGCTCGATTCTTGTCAAGCCAGAGCTCGGCTCCTGGCAGACAGGGCGAAGGTTCTCTCCTCCTTTGCCTGATCATTTCTGGTTGGGCACTTGCGCCCTGCCCGGGACTTTCTGCGCCTTCTAGGTTACATGGCGGCGTGCACCTCAGTGGTCTGTTGGGCCAGCTGGCACATGCGCCCCCTCCAATGGGAGCTGGCTGCCCAGTGGACTCGGCGCCACAGTCATTTCGACCAGCTGATCACTGTAACCCAGAAGATGTGGGATGCTCTCCAGTGGTGGACCGGCCCAGAACGGTTGCAGGAAGGCATCCCATTTGTCCACCCCAAGCCGGCGGTCATCCTCACGACCGATGCCTCTCTCATGGGCTGGGGAGCCCACATGGGGGACAACAGGTCCCATGGGTTCTGGACCCCCAAGGAGTCCCAATGCCACATCAACCTGTTGGAGCTCAGAGCAGTCAGACTGGCACTGTCAGCTTTCACTCCTCAGCTCCAGGGTCAAGTGGTTCAAGTCCAGATGGACAATATCACGACCATGTATTGTCTCAACAAACAGGGCGACATGCACTCCCATCTGCTGTACAAAGGAGGCACTCCACATCTGGACCCTTGTAAGTCGGCTGGAGGCGGATCTCCTAGCCATTCATGTGGCAGGAGTCTCGAACCAGTTGGCGGATGCTCTCAATCGCATAGGCCAGACATCCCACAAGTGGTCTCTCCATCCAGAGGTAGTTTACAGTCTGTTCTCCTGCTGGGGCAAACCGTTGGTGGACCTGTTTGCCTCCAAGGAAAACAAGCTGAGGCTGTACCTTGCCCACCCCCCTCAGCAGGGCTCGCTGCAGGGGGGATGCCTTCTCAAGGCCGTGGACCCCAGGCCTCCTCTACACCTTCCCTCCATTTCCCTTGATCCACAGAGTGTTACTCAAGGTGAGGAGGGACAAGGCGAAGGTGATCCTGGTAGCCCCAGATTGGCCACGCCAGTGCTGGTATCCAGATTTCCTCAGCCTCAGCTGCAGGCCCCGGAGCGGCTTTGTACACGCCTGGATCTGATATCTCTGAACCAGGGGAAGGTATTCCATCCGGATCTTCAGTCCCTGCACCTTACAGCCTAGTACTTGAGCAGCTGGAGTCCCAGGCTCTGGGTCTTTCCGAGGATGTCTACACCGTGATGGAGACATCTCGTAAGGAATCAACCAGGAAATGTTATGCCTTCAAATGGAAGAGATTTTCCATTTGGTGTCGGGGTAAGAATCTGGACCCCTCATCCTGCTCTGTGGCTAACATTCTCAACTTCCTTTGGTCTGTCTCCAAAGGAGGTCTGCGGTCATCGACCCTTAGGGTGCACCTGGCAGCCATGTCTGCTTACCGGGTGCGGGCCGGTCAGCCGACATTGGCACAGGAGACAGTGGTCGGGCGCTTCTTTAAAGGCCTGGATCACATATCCCCTCTGGTGCGTGAACCTCCACCTCCGTGGGATTTGTTGCTGGTTTTGGCAAAGCTCATGGACAAGCCATTCCAACCTATGCACAAGTGCGCACTTTCACACTTGTCGTGGAAGACTGCCTTCCTGGTGGCTGTCACGTCAGCCTGAAGGACAGGGGAGCTCCAGGCGCTGTCGGTGGACTCCCCTTATCTGGTCTTTCACAGGGACAAAGTTGTCCTGCGCCCCCACCCAAAATTCCTTCCGAAGGTGGTGTCAAAGCTTCACCTTAACCAGGTATTGATTCTGCCGGTATACTACCCTAACTACACCTCGGACGCCACGTACAGGCTCCATACTTTGGACCTGAGGCATGCTCTCTCCTATTATAAGGAGAGGACGGCGGAATTTCGTGGAGAGGTTCGCCAGCTATTTGTCACCTATGCTGAAGCCGCTTCTGGTAGACCTGCATCCAAATGGACAATTGCAAGGTGGATCACATCATGCATAGGTCTGTGCTATGAGTTGGTGGGCAAGGAGCCTCCCAGAAGGATAAGAGCTCATTCTACCCACCATACTGCTGCATCGGTGGCTGCTTCCAAGGACAGCCCTATCCAGGAAATCTGTCGGGCTGCTACCTGGAAGTCAGCAAACACCTTCATTACTCACTACCACATCGACCTTGAGACACGCCGGGATGCTGGTTTTGGGGCCTCGGTTCTCCAATCTCTCTTTCCTAAGTAGGGGATGTGCGCCTTGCCTCCCTCCTCCCAGAGAACTGCTTGGAGTCTGCCAGAGGTGTGGATGAACATCATATCACGCTCCTAGAACAGGTTTCTCACCTAACAGTAGTTCTAGGAGTGGCATGTTGTTCATCCCTGCCTTTAACCTGACTTCCAGCAGGCTAAGATCTGGCGTCATGGGGCAGAGCCAAGGTTCATACCACCCGGATGGGTGGGAGGAGCCAGCTTGAAAACTTCCGGCAAGATTTAAAGGGGAAAGGGACATGCTAAGAAGTGTGGATGAACAACATATACCACTCCTAGAACTGCTATTACAGCTGAGTAACCTGTTCTTCTAGTTTTCCCACTGTCACATCCACACCGTGGGAGCACAGTGCCTCAGTTCAACTCATTGCCGCTATTTCTACTGCATCACTACTGTTTCCACTTCTTTGTGGTGGTGTTTATGTAACCCCAGGGCTTACTAGCCACCCATGCAGCCTTTGCTCCTCTTGCCTTCTCACAAGTGCTCCAGGACCAGCCAGTCCCTCCAGGTCCTTGTTCCTGTCCCTGGTGCCCCAGCAAAGCCAGCCCATGCCTTAATCCAGCCCACAGGGGCTCAAGAAACCTAACCACAATCTCCTGCTGTAAAAGTGCTGCCTCCAGGGCAGCGAGGATCACGCAGGCGGCGCCTTTGATCTGCAACCGCGTGGATTTGTGGTTAATCCGGGGAGTGTTCCATGGGTCTCGGGATCCCCATCAGCTAAGTGGGATCCGGTGACCACGGACAGCCTGCTGTGGGGGGGCCGCTTCTGTAAGAATTGAAAGAGTTTGACCAGGGGCTCATTTACATGCCTGAGCTGGGCCCTGGTCATCTAATTAAATATGCGTAACTGTCTGCCTCCAGTGCAGCTGTTTTCGGCTGTGGCCAAGGAAAAGGAAAATATGTATTTATTTAAATTGTATCTGTTGCTGCAAGTGGGGAAAGTGTATTTCAAGGGGAAAAGTATTTTAAAATGAAATAAGTATTTCTCCCTGGCTGGACCAGATAAATATTTGGGACTCAAAATGTCAGCCTGTCTGCTGCTGTAGGAGGAATTTAAAAATATGCAGTAGTGACAGGAAAAACAAATGGAGCAATTCAGCCACTATGTGCAGCGACAGCAAGTATTTAACCTGGGTTAAAGAACTGTGGGGCATTGGGGTAAATATTTATTGATTTCTGGCTGCACCCTAATTTTTATTCAGGAATGTATCTGTTCTGCTAAAGAGACAGTAGGTTAAGCAGCCACAGCCAATGGAAAAGTCAGGACTTGTAGGACATGCACTACACCTCATGGGAAAGTACCAAGTGTTCATGGGAACTTACAGGGACTAGTGTTTAAGCACCAATACTGGGAGCCTGTAATGCATCAAGTTTGGTTCATGCATAATTCATTTTGGTGACTGACAAGTGCTCCAGCAACTCAGGGAGGAAGTATCAGATTACAGCAGCCAATCCGGGACCTCAGAGGAGCCCTATAAGAAACATAGAAACATAGAAAGTGACAGCAGATAAGGACCGCTTGGCCCACCTTGTCTGCCCATTTTCCTACCTAACAGATAAGCTGCAGATCCTAGTTAACCAACAGCTTACTACCTCCTACCCCCCACTAGGACTGCCTTATGTCTGTCCCATGCATTCTTGAATTCCCCCACTGTTCCTGACTCCATGACCTCCTCAGGCAGGCTGTTCCATGCATCCACAACCCTCTCCGTGAAAAAATACTTCCTCACATTACCTCTGAGCCGTCCCCCTCTATCTTCAAATTGTGCCCCCTTGTTCTTGCACATCTCTTTTTCTGAAAGATGCTACCCTCTTGGACTTTGTTGATTCCCTTGAGGTACTTGAAAGTTTCTATCATGTCCCCTATCTCCCTTCTTTCCTCAAGAGTATATATATTAAGCTCCTTTAGTCTTTCTTCGTATATCTTCTGGTGCAAACCCTGCACCATTTTGGTTGCCCTCCTCTGGATAGCCTCCACTCTGCCTGTGTCTTTGCGGAAATGGGGTCTCCAGAACTGCACACAATACTCCAAATGGGGTCTCACCAACTGTCTGTACAGAGGGATAACAACTTCCTGTTTTCTACTATTGATGCCTCTCCCTATGCATCCCAGTATCCCCCAGCCTTCCTTACTGCCTTCTCACATTGCTTACCCACCTTTAGGTCATCTGATATAATTACCCCAGGTCCCTTTCCATTTTACTGGTGTCAGTATCTCACCCCCCATTGTGTACTCTTCCCCTGGGTTTTTGTTTCCATGATGCATTACCTTGCACTTCTTTGCATTGAATCTGAGCTGCCATACATCTGACCATTCCTCCAACCTTGCCAAGTCCCTTCTCATCCTTTCCACTCCATCTTATGTATCAACCCTGTTGCAGATCTTTGTGTCGTCTGCAAAGAGACATACTTTTCCTTCCAGTTCCTCTGCAATGTCACTTATAAAGACATTAAAAAGGACCGGTCCTAGTACTGAACCCTGCAGTACCCCTGCTAGCAACCCTCCTTTCTTCTGTGGACTCCATTTACTACTACCCTTTGCGTCCTGTTGTCTAGCCAATTTTTATCCAGGCTACCACCTTGGGACCCACTCCAGGCTGGCTAATCTCATGATTAATCTTTTGTGGACTGTATCAAATGCCTTGCTAAAATCTAGGTAGGCCATGTCCACAGCCCCTCCCTGGTCTACTACTTTGGTCACCCAGTCAAAGAAATCTATTAGATTCGTCTGACACGACCTTCCTATCGTGAATCCATGCTGCCTTGGGTCCTGTGCCCCAATGGCCTCTAGGTACTCAACAGTTCTTTCCTTCAGAAGTGATTCCATCATTTTCCCTACCACTGAGGTCAAACTAACTGGTCTGTAGTTTCCTGTCTCTGTCCTGCTCCCACTTTAGTGAAGGGGAACCACATCCGCCCTCCTCCAGTCCTCAGGTACCACCCCATCCTCCCGTGATTTGTTAAAGAGAGTAGTCAGCAGTGTCACTAGTTCTACCCTTAGTTCCTTTAGAATTCTTGGGTGAATCCCATCAGGCCCCATTGCTTTGTCCACCTTCAATTTTATTAGTTCTTTCAGAACCCTTTCTTCTGTAAATGGACTGGTATTGACCCCATCTTCAGAGTGTTTCTCTTGTTTGGTTTAGGTACCTCCCCCTCCTCTTCCTTTGTGAATACTGAGGAGAAATATTCGTTCAGTATCCCTGCTTTTTCACCGTCACCCTTTACCCACATTCCCTCCCCTTTGTTAAGCCTCAGTATCCCTCCTTTGGTCTTTCTTCGCTCCCTAATGTACCTATAAAAGGTCTTCAAACAACATGAAGTCTTGCTATATTATGACAAGTGCAGTTTATCCCACCACTAGAACTGCTCCGGAGGTGAAAGAGTTAACTTCCATGCAGAGCATGGAGCTTAGAGCGCGAGCTCGGTTAAAGAAGCTCTGTTAGGGTGGTTTCAAACCGAAACCGTCAGATTCTTTACTCCGCCTCACTGAACAGTCGCTCTGGAGATTTCTCCTGTTGCTCGGTTCATTTCCTCGGTTTAAAACGCTATTTCTCGGTTGAATTTAACTTGATTTATTTATTTTAACAGCAAACCGATCAGTTCAAGCTCTGTCTATGGTATTGTAAGTAATAGATAGGTTTTTCTGTGTGGAACTTGTAAATTGTTATCGGTTCGGTTTGAACCGATCGAATTGTACTTAAACTTGGTTTTAAAGCCTTTTAAGGCTTGTTAGAGTGCGGTTCCTGGTTCTTATCGGTTCTAAAAAAAACGGATTTCATTACGGTTTTTTCCACGACCCGTGACACGGTTTGGAACCGATAAGGGTGTCTTGCCTGGCACTGCCATTAAAAGGGCAAGTTTGTTGGTTAGGCTGGCATCATGTCTGAGAAACCCAAAAGAAAAACCGGGCCCACTGGGTTTCAGCACTGTAGTGTCTGTGGGGAAGCCTTTGCCAAGGCTGACCCACACACTACATGTGTTTATTGTCTGGGGTTTGACCACCTCAATTCAGACTGCCAGATTTGTAAAAATTTCCCTGCAGCCACCCTGGACAAGAGAGTGGGCAGGCTCAGGGAACCAGAGGCCAAAAAGTCTGCTGACCCGGATGGCCAGCCCGGTTCGGGGGCAGGTTGCCAACCGAACCGGAGGGAGTGCCCTCTGACCAGAGCGAGACTTCCTCGGGCAAACGAAAAGCTGGCTCTGAGGATCCAGTTCCAGCAAAGAAAACTAAAAAATCAGCAGGTTTGGAGTCCAAAATTCCTTCTCCAACTGCTGCAGAGATAGCCAGGGCAATACAGATTGTCCAGTCTCTGTCCCCGGTTCCCTCCGAACCGCCACTATCTGGCAAAAGGTCGGTTTGGTCGGTTCCACCGGTTCAGGAATATGATATAGAAGAGTTTTATGAACCAGAGGAGGGGGAGGAGGATTATGATCAGTGTGAATGTGACTTTGAAAGTCTGGATGTGCCCATTGAACCGGACATCTCCCCAGACAGACCTTTAGGTGAATCTCCCCCTAGGCTTTCTGAGTCCCCTTCTCAATTTTTGTTTTATAAAAAAGTTGCTGAGACCCTCCAGCTTCCCTTAGAGGAGGCTTTGGATGAGCAAGAGGAGCCTGACTATGTAGAGATGATGGATATCCCAGAGTCCAGGAGATTGTCCATCCCTTTGCATAAATCTTTTAGGAAACAAACAATAAAAATTTTAAACGCTCCTAATTCTGTGCCTCCTGTAGATAAAAAGATGGACAGGAGGTACACGTTGTCAGGTCCTGATACAGATTTTCTTTCACAGCAATGCAGTCATGTTGGGGTAGTTCAGGCTGCAGCCTGTGATAAAGCTAATATTCCCCTGGCTTCACATCCTCCTGACAAGGACTCCAGGAAGATTGATGCCATGGCCAAAAACAATACGGCAGCATCCTTGGGACTCAGACAAGCAAACTATATGGCTTATGTTGCGAGATACCAGAAATCTAGATGGGATACTGTCATGGTCTTAGCCAAACAGGTCCCTGGCCAGCTTGCAAAGGAGCTGGAGCAGGTGGCTCTTGATGGTATTGAGGCATCTAAGGTGCAGTTCCATGCTGCAGTGGATTCTAATGATGTATCCTCTAGAGTCATGGCTACATCTGTGGCTTTTCGGAGATTGGCCTGGCTCAGGTGTACTACTTTGTCACAGGATACCCAGTCTAAGGCTATGGATTTTCCTGTGGTGGGAAATTCTCTGTTTGGGGAGCAGACAGAATTTTATGAAGAAAATGGATGAATATGGAACCACTTATAGAAGTGCACAAGCCAAGGAGCGGCAAGCCACTCCTCAGAGGCAGCCTCCAGGGGTAGGGGCAGGCCTTTTCACAGGCCTTTTACCAGACCCAGGCCTCCTCCTCTTCAGCCTATGCTCAGAGGGGTTCTTCAGAGGAGAGGCAGGCGGGCAGAGCAGGCCTGCTCCCACCCCTCAGCCTAAAGCCGTGCCAAACAGGCACCCTGATGGGATGCCCAGGTCGGCTCTCCATTACCTGTAGGGGCAGGCTGGCTTACTTTGTCCAGGACTGGGAGTCTTTAACATCAGACAGGTGGGTCCTGGAAGTGGTGAGCCAGGGTCTGGTTCTCAGCTTCAAAAATTTCCAAAGATGAGAGCCAGATCTTTTCCACCTGCAAACCCTTTAGAGACTCTTGCTTTGGAAACAGAACTCTCAACCCTCCTGGCTCTCAGAGCTGTAGAAAGGGTTTCTCCCCCACACCAGGGCAAGGGTCTGTACTCCAGGTACTTCCTTACCCCAAAAAAGACAGGAGAGTGGCGGCCTATCCTGGATCTAAGATATCTAAACAAGCACCTTTTAAAACCAGAGTTCAAAATGGTGACACTGGGAATGATTTTACCCTCCCTAAGGCCAGGGGACTGGCTAGCTTCCCTGGACCTCAAGGATGCCTACTTCCATGTTCTTATCAGAAGCTCCCATCAGTACCTCAGATTCGAACTGCCCTCAGGCCATTATCAGTTCAGAGCAATGCCTTGACCTCACTTCTGCCCCAAGGGTGTTCACAAAATGTCTGGCAGTAGCAGTTGCTCATCTAAGAAGGCAAAAGATTGCCATTTTTCCTACCTGGACGACTGGCTCATTGTGGGTCAGTCTCCAGACCAGGTCAAATCACACCTGCTAGTTACCCAGCAGCTGCTTACTCTCTGGGCTTTCTTCAATCTTCCAAAGTCAGTTTTGAACCTGTCCAGGTACTCACCTTTATAGGCGCAGAACTGACACAAAGCAGGCCAGAGCCTTCCTTCCCTTGGAAAGGGTAAGGACCTTAGTGGCCCTGGCCTCGTCCTTCACTCTGCAGGTCTCTCGACCAGCAAGGCATTCCTGCAGCTCCTAGGACACATGGCTGCCTCCACAGCTGTAGTGCAAGGAGCAAGATTTCAGATGAGGGACATTCAGTTCCATTTGAGAGCTTTCTGGTCTCAAAGAAGAGATTCCTATCCAAGTTAATCCCAGTGACTCGAACCCTGATCCAGGCCCTTCAGTGGTGGCAGGATCAGAGCAATCTGAGACAAGGTGCCTTTCATCCCTCTGTCCCACTCCTTGACCCTTACTACAGATGCATCCCTCTTGGGATGGGGAGCTCAAATGGGCGACCTCTCCACCCAGGGGTTATGGTCCCCTCAGGAATCTCTGCTCCACATCAATCTGTTGGAACTCAGAGCTGTTTTTCTAGCACTTCAGGTTTTTTCTGCATCTATTCAGAACAAGGTGGTACAGGTCAGAACAGACAACACCACTACAATGTGGTACATCAACAATCAAGGGGGCACTCAGTCTTTGGCCTTGTGCACCGAGGCGATGAAGTTGTGGTCTCTGGCTTATTCCCTGAACACTTCCCTCATAGCAGTTCACCTCCCAGGCAAGGACAATGTCCTGGCAGATGCTCTCAGCAGGATTTTCCAGGGTCATCATGAATGGTCACTGGATCCCCTAGTACTGGGGATAGTGTTTGCCAGATGGGGCACTCCTCAGATAGATCTTTTTGCAGCCCCAGACAATCATCAACTTCACTTTTTGTTGCAGGCCCCAGTGTTGGGCTCAGTCCCCTGGATGCCTTTCTCCTCGATTGGGAAGGGAAGTTTCTTATGTCTTTCCCCTTCCTCTCCTGTTCAAAGTACTAGTCAAAATCAGGTCTCAGCCCTGCAAATGATCCTGATTGCTCCAGATTGGGCCAGGCAGCCCTGGTACCACTCCTTCTGTCCTTAGCAGTCCATCTTCCCCTGTGTCTCCCCAGGAACCACAATCTGTTAACCTGTGCTCAGGGAGAGTTTGGTATCGAATCTCAAATCCCTCAACCTCAAGGCTTGGCTCTTGAGCAGTTAGAGTTTGCTGATCTACAACTTTCTCAAAGTGTTCTCAAATCCTGAAGGCTGCTAGGAAGTCTTCCACCAGGGCTACC
Organism: Neoceratodus forsteri; assembly: GCA_016271365.2. Lineage (NCBI taxonomy): Eukaryota > Metazoa > Chordata > Ceratodontiformes > Ceratodontidae > Neoceratodus > Neoceratodus forsteri. The sequence goes on along the minus strand of CM057449.1, from coordinate 565,765,760 downwards.
TATAACTCCAAGTGGAAAAGGTTTTCCATATGGTGTTCTGGGAAGCATGTTTCCCCGGAATCTGCTGATCTACCCACTGTATTGGACTATATGGTCCATCTTAATTCTTTGGGACTGAGACCAGTTACCCTGAAAGTGCACTTGGCAGCTGTCTCTGCCTTCATTTCAGCAGGGAAGCCCTCTTCTCTCTCTGCTCACCCTGTATTTTCCAAGTTTTTTAGAGTTGCTTCATACCAATCCTCCATTCAGGGACCCTGCCCCTGCTTGGGATCTTAATGTATGCATTGCTCAGCTGATGCAACCCCCCTTTGAGCCTCTGTCTTCGGCAGAGCTTAAGTATTTGACTTGGAAAACTGTATTTCTAGTAGCCATCACTTCTGCCAGGCGCATAAGTGAGTTACAGGCTTTATCAGTAGAGACTGACTTTATTTCCTTTCACAGGGATAAAGTAGTCCTCAGGACTAACAGGAAGTTTTTGCCTAAGGTGGTGTCAGATTTCCACCTTAACCAATCTATTTCACTTCCAGTGTTCTTCACTGACCATTCCTCCTCTGGTGAGAGGAGGCTGCACAGCTTAGATTTTAAGAGGGCCCTAAGTTGCTACATAGAGCGTACCAAGGGTCACAGGTTTGACTCCCTCCAACTGTTTCTCACTTATGGTGAGGTTGGGAAAGGGAGACCTGCCACTAAGAGATCCATTGCCAGGTGGATCGTTTCTTGTATCCAATTTTGCTATCAAAAGCTGGGTAAGGTTCCCCCTCAGGCCTGAGGGCTCACTCTACCAGAGGTACAGCTGCATCTCTAGCTGCTGCTAGAGACATCCCTATCTTGGAGATATGTCAAGCAGCTACTTGGAAAACAGTACACTTTCACCAAGCATTACTCCCTGGATATTCAGGCCAGGAGGGATGCTCTCGGTTTAACACAACCGTGCTTCAGAGCCTATTCCCTAAGTAGGTTCTGTCCTCCTCCATGGAGGTACTGCTGTGTAGTCTGCACTTGTCATAATATAGCAAGACTTCATGTTGTTTGAAGAAAAAATTACTCACCTTAGTAATGTTGTTTCTTCTAATGGAGTCTTGCTATATTATGACCTCCTCCCCAAGCCTGCCCCTCTCAGAACTTCTACTTTGGGTATGGGGTGGGCAGTCCACTGTTGGCATTTATTGATGCCCTCTTTCATGTTTGGGTGTTGTGTTTATTTAGTTGTTTTATCTTATTTTTCTGGTCCACTGACTTGAGTCTTGGTGTTGGGACCAGGAAAATGTGTGAATATGTTAGTAGCCAGTTGGCTAGTGTAGGTTACAGCTTCCACACAGAACCTTAGTGAGTTTTTGCTCGTAAAGATCTGACTGTTTCGGTTTGAAACCACCCTAACAGAGCTTCTTTAACCGAGCTCGCGCTCTAAGCTCCATGCTCTGCATGGAAGTTAACTCTTTCACCTCTGGAGCAGTTCTAGTGGTGGGACAAACTGCACTTGTCATAATATAGCAAGACTCCATTAGAAGAAACAACATTACTAAGGTGAGTAATTTTTTCTTATCCCCCTTCTTAACAGAGTTAGCTATCCTTTCCTTGGCTTGGGCCTTTGCTATTCTGACTGCCTTCCCAGCCTCTTTCTGCTTTAACTGATAAAGTTCTCTGTCCTGCTCCTTCTGTGTTTCCTTATATTTCCTGAATGCTATCTTTTCCCCCTTAACCTTCCCTGCCACCTCTTTTGAGAACCATAGTGTTTTTTTCCCTTCGTTGTATTTTGTTGATTTGCTTTACACAAAGGCTTGTTGCCTCTGTGATGGCTGTTTGGATTACTCCCCATTGTTCCTCCACCCCTCTTTCCTGCCTGTTTGCTAGTGCTTTTCTGAAGCACTCTCTCATTTTCCCAAAGTCAGCCCTCCTAAAGTCCAATACTCTTGCTTTTGTATGGCTTGATTGTATGGCTGTGTTTATCGTGAGCCACACTGTTTGATGGACGCTTGTTCCCAGATGGCTACCCACTTCTAAATCTGAGATTCTTTCTCCGTCCCCATTTGAGAGTACCATGTCTAAGATTGCTCCCTCCCGAGTGGATTCCAGTACTAGCTGTCTGAGGCATGCCCCCTGTAGGGCATCAAGAATAACCATGCTCTTGGATGTGCCTGCAGCAAAGGTGCTCCAGTTAACATCTGGCATATTCAGGTCCCCCATCAACAATATCTCCCCTTTTTCTGCCAAAATCTCACCAGTGTCCAATTCGGGGTCTCCCAAGGGTCCGTCCTTAGTCCGACGCTCTTCTCCCTTTTCATCAACGAACTGCCGTCCGTCTCCACCCATGGGCTAGCCACCTTGTACGCTGACGACCTTGTCATCCTACATAGTGATCGCGACATTGGCACCATCAATTCCCTACTAAACTCCGACTTCAAGCGGATCCAGTCCTGGCTGGCTGAACACAAGCTCATCACCAACCTTAAGAAAACCCAGGCCATGCTCTTTGGCTTCCTGGGCAGAACAAAATCCTGCTCCGCCCCCCTTCTAACCCACTGGGCCGACAGCTCGCCCCTGCAGACAGTTCCCGTAGTCAAGTATCTTGGCGTCACTCTGGACCTCCAGCTGGACCTCTCCCTACACATCCGAAACATCTGCAAGGCCACAAATGCTAAACTCGGTCTCGCCTGCAGAGCCAAAACCTGCCTTACCCCAGCTGCCCGGGTGGCTCTAGCCAGGTGTGTTCTCCTTCCCTCCCTCTGCTACGGACTGGTGACCTTTGCCCCCGTGCCAAAATCCATCCTCTCGAAATGAGATCATTTCAACAGCATCTGCCGCTTGGCGCTTTCTGCCCCTCCCTTACACCTCGCTGCGACCTCTGCGCTCATCTCGAGTGGCTCCCTTCAGAGAAGCACCGCATCTTTGTAGTAGGTAACTTCATTGACAACATCGTCAGATCAGCCACCCCTGCTGCCCTTGCCCTTCCCCTCAACCCTGACACCTCTACCCACCATCTTAGGTCTAGGGCGGCACTCAACCGCCCTGTTCCTAGGACATGCACCCTTGAGGGGGATCAAGCCTTCACCAACTATGCCCCGAAATTATGGAACTCATTCCCAGCCCTAACACAGTCCACCCCCTCCCATGCTGGATTTAAAACGTCCCTTTGGAACTTCCTGAAGGGTCCCTCCACTTGCCCTTGCACCTCGTAGCCTTGCCCCACACTATGCTGGCATGGGGGGTCTCTGCGCCCTCCGGGCCTACCGCACTTACTCTCCTGACAACCTGGTCAAGCTATGACAAATTGGAATACCCTAACTGGTATCGTCTGCTCTCCCTTTGCAGGTAAACTTGACTTACCCACTGTCTATGTATGCCCTAGCTCTTATCTCTCCCGGGTCATCTGTAACCACCCACAGGCTCATGTGTTTTTTACTGAATGTCACTCCTCTGTGTATTCTGATATTTCACTGTATGCAGAAGTTGTATTAGTCACTTCACTGTATGTATAAGTTGTATTAGTCACTGTACCTGTAAAACTCAAGTCTGTAACTCTCCCAGGTCGCACCTGAAAGTAGGCACTTGGATGTCTAGTGTGATTTACCTGGTAAACAAAAGCAAATAAATAAATTTCCTTGTCCGTTCCCTCCCCCTGAGATGGAGGTCTGTATGCAACCCCCATACGGATTGTGGTGCCATTTCCTGTCTCCAGGGTGACCCAGAGTGCCTCATCTGCTCCCTGTTTACTCTTTAGTTCTGTTGCTTTGATCCCTTCCTTTACATAGAGACCTACTGCTCCTCCTCCTCCTCTTTTACCCTCCATGTCCCTCCTGTAGATTGTGTATCCTGGTATGTTGACATCCCAGTCGTGGTTCTCTGTGTACCATGTTTCTGTGACTGCCACAATATCTAGGCAACCCTCTTCCATCAAGGCCACTAGTTCAGGGAGCTTGTTACACAGACTACGGGCATTGGTACTCATCACCCTCCACTTTTTGTTGGCCTTACCCCTTTTAGCCCCATTTCTGTCCTTACTGCCTTTGCCTTTTTTTTTCCATTTACTTCTGTCCTTCTCCCTAATGACTTCTCTACCTTGGTGTTTACCTCACTAATCACCGTGTTTTGTGGGGGAAGGCTGGGATTTCCCTGCTCCTTTTCAGTGCCTCCCCCCTTGACTAGTTTAAATGCTTGCCAATGAAGCATTTAAACCTCTAACCTAGGATCCTGGTTCCCCTTCTGGACAGATGCAGACCATCGCACCAGTATAGGTCTGCATCCCTCCAGGTGAAGACAATAAGAGACAATGTTTTCCAGCTGTGTGAGCAGATCCAGCAGGAGCTCCCCATGGGGGTTGGGGCTCAGGCCGCTGCAGAGCAAAATGGGCCTTGCAGACAAGCCGGAGCCTCTTCACATGGGAGAGAGGTTTTTCTCCTTCCAGAAGGAAGAACATTGGCAGCTTGAAGCAGAAACCTCTAGCCTGGAGGTTGCCAGAAAATATTCTCCAGGGCTAGATCCAGCCTTCCACGTGGTGGGAAAACGTGGGCCAGTAACTTGATGAAGCGAACTGTGAGAGGGCTGAAACTGCTTCAACGGTGAGAGCGTTGATGAAAGAATTAATTCCAGGAGAGCCAGCAGCAACTAACAAATTGCTACGAAAGGTCTGAGTGAGTAAACCTGTATTAACAAATGCAGTATCAAAGCAGTGTGAAAGGCCACTAAGTTAGAGCCGAGGCAAAGTTACAGTATCTGCACAGGGCAGCCTAGCCCATGGCAACTGGATCTGGCTACACTTAAACATGTAAATGCGCTTGAAGTTAATCATACAAATGTGCATGAAAGCTAGAACAGTGTTTGAGACAGTGGGAGCTGCATAAGAGCCAGCTTAGAGCCACATGGACAGTCAGTTATGGTCCGAGTTAATGCACCTACATGTCTGGTAAAGGAACAGGATCTTGAGGCACATAAGCTCAAAGTAATCTATGCAGGCAGTGCAGTTTATACAGCAAGTGTGTGTGTCGAAGGAACCCTTGCGTCTGTTTTGCCACCAAGAAACGGCAGTCAAGGCTAAGTGGTTAAATGTGCTGAAGTGTTGTGCAAATGGTAGTGGGCCATGCCTCAAGCCCGGTCAAGTGTGGTGCCAATGGTAGCAGGCCAGGCCTCAAGCCCAGTCAATGTTCAAGTGTTGCGCCAATGGTAGTGGGCCATGCCTCAAGCCCAATCAGTGTTCAAGTGTTGCGTAAATGGTAGTGGGCCATGCCTCAAGCCCGGTCAAGTCTTAAGTGTTGTGCAAATGATAGTGGGTCATGCGTCAAGCCCAGTCTCGTGTGAAAAGTCTCCAGACCAAAGAACTCAGTCAGGCTATAGTTCAGTGTGAGAAAACAAGTCGCAGAGAAGTTGGCCTTGTGTATGTGTGTAATCAAAGCACTATGTGGTGTAAATGTACTGAATGCATTCTAACCTCACAATCGTATAGATGTGCAGGTAGGTATATGAATGTACTGGATGAGAAAGTAACCCAGATTTGTCTTTTTCAAGTGTTTGCTGCCTAGGGACAGGGTCCTACCAATGGTCCGAGATGTCGTGTTCTACTCTGTACAAGTTGTTCCATCCCTGCAGTCGTTGTTGGGGTATCGGAGGCTGTTAGCTTTGCCAGCAGGTTGGTCCTCTAGGAGGAGCCTGCCAGCAGAAGCACTTATAACACAAATCAAGACAACAAAATTGTGCCTAAGGCAGGGCCATCCCTGCAGTACAGATCTAAGGCTTGTAAATAGTTCAGCGTAAAGCGCTTAACTGGAGTACAGATTTCTACCTCATGTTAATATTTCAGTAATGGGCCGCAACCTAATGCTAGCCAATGTACAGCAGAGTATCTTATCAGGCCTGCACCACAAAATTACTCGACTCCTAGGTTGTGTGGGATTGCGGGGTCCTTGCACAGGTGAGATACTGGTACCAGTGTGTGGGCAATAATGTAACAACCTGGTTATTTCAACTAGTTAGGTAGCCAGGGCTCTGACTACATCAAACGGTTGTGGGGAAATAATTGTGATTTGCTCTGTGTGTGATTCACCCAGCTGGAGGGCTTCACCAGCACCAATCAATCAAACCATTTGTAAATACATTGTTAATACTTAAACTCTATTCCAGTTCCCTTCTCCTAGCCCTCTTCCCCAAATAAATTGTTTGTTGTTATTTGAAAATCCAGTGGTGTGAGCATATTATTACAGAGAGTCTTTAAATGCAAAACGTCTGAAATACTAACATACTAAAATGCCAGCAGAATAGGCCTAACGGTCTTTCGTGTCTGCTCGTTTGGTCAGCCCCCACCCTGGGAGCTGACCTTGCTGCCCCCTTCTCCCTTCCCAGTGCTGGATATTCTCACTGTACTGGTTTTTGCTTCAAGAACCCTTCCCCTGTACCTATCCCACCCCCTCTTGAACCCCTCCACTGTTTCTGCCTCCACCAGCTCCCTGGGCAGCGCATTCCATGGCTCCATCACCCTCTCAGTGAAGTAGCACCTCCTCCTTTCTCCCCTGAATCTCCCTCCCTTCCCCCATCCAGCTTCCACCCATGCCCTCTAGTTGCCCCCCTCCTTCCTTTGGAGCACCCTGACTTCTCCCCTATTAACCCCCTTCATGTACCTGAAGACCTCTATCATGTCACCCCGGTCCCTTCTCTCTTACAATGTGTACATATTTAGCTCTTCGAGCCTCTCCCCATAGGTCCTATCCCCCAAGCCCCAAATCATTTTGGTTGCCCTCCTCTGGACCCTCTCCAGGAGTTCAGTGTCCCTTTTTAAATGTGGCCTCCAAAACTGCATGCAGTACTCAAGGTGCGGCCTCACCAAGCAGTTATACAGTGAGAGCATCACTTCCCTCCTTCTGGAGGTGACCCCCCTAGCAATGCATCCAAGCATCCTGTTGGCCTTTGCCATTACCCTCCTATAAGTCTCCGAGTTGTTCATCTTGACATCCACCACCACCACCCCCAGGTCTCTCTCAACCATCGAGACTTGTAGCATCCCCCCCCCCCCCCGGGTGAACACTTGGCCCGGGTTTCTGGCCTCCCAGGTGCAGTACCTTCCATTTCCTGCATTGAACCTCAGCTTCTGCTTTCTAGACCACCTTTCCAGAGGCTTCAGGTCCCCCTGTATGGCCACCCTCCCTCCTCCCCATCCACCACCACCCCCAGTTTTGAGTCGTCCACAAAGAGACTCATCTCACTCCTGATACCCTTCCTTATGTCAGAGACGTAGGCGTTGAACAGGAGGAGTCCAAGGACCGATCCCTGAGGGACTCCACTAATGACCCTCCTTGGGGATGAGACTGTCCCACCAACCATGACCCTCTGGGTCCGGTTCTGGAGCCAATTTCCTGTTCATGTGATCATCTGGTTCCCCAACCCCATTTTTCCCAGATTATCCAGCAGGCCTCCATGAGGAACAGAATCAGACACCTCGCTGAAGTCAAGAAAGAGGACGTCCACTGGTCTACCCAGGTCCAAGGCACTCGTCACCCAGTCATAGAACTCCACAAGGTTTGTCTAACACGATTTCCCCACGACAAATCCATGCTGCATATCGTCCAGGCACCCCAACTTTTCCAGGTCGCCCCTAGTCTCTCCTTGACAGTACCCTCCATCACCTTGCCCACCACTGATGTCAGGCTGACGGGCCTGTAGTTCCCTGCCACCTCCCTTTATCTCCCCCCCCCCCTTGTGGATAGGCACTGTATGCGCCACCTTCCAGTCTTGGGGCACCCACCCTGTCCTCAGAGAGATGCTGAAGAGCTCTACCAGGGGTTTCACCAGGACATCTGCCAGTTCCTTCAGCACTCTGGGATGTAATTTATCCGGCCCTGGTGCCTTCTCCATCTTAAGGGACCCGAGGGCTTCCCTCACTCTCTCTCTCTCTCTCTGCCGTGATTTCTACCTCCGCTACCTCGTCCCCTTGCTTTGCCTTCCCCCCACCTGCCAGTGATGCCCCCCTCTCGCCAGACCCACCAATTGGTAAGGGCCCCCCCTCCTCAGTTTCACCGTCTCCTCCTGTGTATGATGCAGCCCCCTCCCCCCCATTTTCCTTGGTGACAACTGAGGCGAAGTACTCATTTAGTACCTCAGCCTACTCCCCCGGCTCTTGTGCCCATCCCTCCCTGTTTTAATCCTGCTAAACTGCCCCTTCACCCTTCGTTTTTCCCCAGTGTATCTAAAGAACCCCTTGTTCCCTCTCCTAATTTCCCTGGCCAGGTTCTGCTCCTTCCTTGCCTTAGCTGCCCTCACCACCCTAGTGGCCCTTCTGGCCATCAGCTCGTACTCCCCTAGGTCCCTTTCACTCCTTGAGCACTTGAATTGCCTATAGGCCTCTTCTTTCCCCTCACCACCTCCTGAACCTCCCTGGTCCACCAACAGGGTTTTCGGGCCCTGCTGCATTTTCATCTTACTCTTGCGCAGGTGCTGTAGCATCCTGCACCCCCCTCCTGATGATTTCCCACCTACTGTCAGCATCCATGTCTGGCCCAATCCCATCCAAGTGCTCCTTAAGGATCCTTCCCATTTCCTTGAAATCCGGCCCCCTGAAGTCAGTTACCTCCGTCTTTGTGCAGCCTTCTACCCCTCCTAGGTTCAGGCAGAACCAGACTGTGGCATGGTCGCTCCCCGCCAACGGGTTCCTTACCTCCAGGCCCCCAATCTGGTCACTGTGTGCCAAGATCACATCTAGTATCTGCTCCTCCCTGGTTGGTTCCCCCAACTGCTGAGTTAGGAGCGCACCCTGAAAGACATCCAACAACCTCTGTTCCCTGTCCACAGGATGTCATAGTCTCCCAGTCTGTTCCTGGCATGTTTAAGTCCCCCAACAACACCACCCTTCCCAATCTGCAGTGTCTCCCAACATCTGCCACCAGACTCTTCTCCAGCTCCTCCGCCAGTACAGGGGGTCTATACACCACTCCTATTTTTACTCTCTTGCCCCCCCTTGTTATCAAGGTGACCCAAATCGGCTCCACAGTTCCCTTCGCCTCCTCCACTCCTCCTATGGCAATGCAGTTTTTGACTATTATTGCTACTCCTCCTCCCCTTCCCTTCCCCTGTCCTTCCTGAACATGGTGTAACCCTCCAGGTTCAGGTCCCAGTCGTGCTCTGCAGTGGCCCAGGTCTCAGTGACTGCTGCCACATCCACCTCTCCCTCAGTTAGCATCGCCTGAAGCGCAGGCATTTTATTGCCCTAGCTCCTGGCATTTAGCAGGACTACCTTCCACCCTTTCCCTATACTTCCATTTCCCCTGCTCGTGTTCCCGAGGGGATTCTGTCTTCCTCTGGTCCGCACCCTACCAGTCGGCCTTTTCCTGCATTCCTCCAGCTCCCCGGGGGGTGGAGACAGAGTCCTTCCTTTATCGGACCCCCCTCGACAGCCTTTTCTCCCATCTCTCCCTCCCTTCTTCACAAGTTTAAACCCCACCTTTCACCTCACCAATGAACCCCTATATGTTTAACTTAAGGATTTCCTTCCCCTCCGAATTGAGATGGAGCCTATCTCTAGCATACAGCCCCTTATCCTCCCAGGTCTCCCCCCAATCCTCCATCAACCCATACCCTCTGGCCCCACACCACTCCCTGAGCAATTGGTTTATCACCCTAATCTTCCTCTTGTGTTCCCCACTAGCCCTAGGCACCGGCAGGATTTCCAAGAAGGAAATTGCGCATCCTATATCATGAAAGACCCTGGCAAGCTCTCTGAACCTTGCTTGTATCTCTAGCTCACTATTTCCCTCAATGTCATTGGTACCCAGGTGGACCAGTATGTCCGGGGAACCGACACAATCCTTTTCCAGCTGATATACCTCATGCTTGGCCGTGTGCACCGTTAGTCCAGGGAAGCATTTTGTTCTAACTGAGGCTTCTCTCCCATCCCATTTGATCCCTGACCAGAGGAGGCAACTCAAAATGGTGCAGGGTCTGCAAGAGAAGCCATATGAGGAGAGACTAAAGGAGCTTAATATGTATACCCTTGAGGAAAGAAGGAGAGGGGGACATGATAGAAACTTTAAGTACCTCAGTGGAATCAACAAAGTCCAAGAGGGTAGCATCTTTCAGAAAAGAGCGTGCAAGAACAAGGGGACACAATTTAAAGATTGGGCGGTTCTAGGGGCAATGTGAGGAAGTATTATTTCACAGAGAGGGTAGTGTTTGCATGGAACAGCCTTCCTGAGGAGGTTGTGGGGTCCAAAACTGTGGGAGAATTCAAGAATGCATGGGACAGACATGAGGCAATTCTTGTGGAGGGTAGGAAGAAATAGGCTGTTGGTTAACTAGGATCTGCAGCCTATGCTGTAGGTAGGGAAATGGGCAGACTAGATGGGCCAAGCGGTCCTTATCTGCCGTCAAAGTCTATGTTTCTATGGAATCACCCAACAGGAGCACTCTGGCCACCCCTTTTCCTCCATTTCCCCCCTTCCATGTTCCTCACCCTTTCTACCGGCCCCTTCCCCCGCCGGCTTCTTGCTCCTCCCCCTATCTGGGTGCCACTTGCCATCCCCTCCTTATTTACCCTGGCCACCCCCTCCCCTCCGATCCTATGCCTCTCGTCCTCCTGAGTATCCTTCTGTACCTCGCTACCCCCACCGTTACTGCATGCAACTGGTCTTTCCCCCCATCCGCTAAACTAGCCTGGCTCGTCCTCCCTTCCTTCCTATCTCTGTTCAGCGCCTCCTTGCTTGTCGTGCTGCCCTGGCCTAAACCCTCAGCTCCCTTTACTGTATCCTCCTTGTACTTCTGGTCCTTCTCCTTTCCCTTTCCTCCTAACTGTTCCTTTTCCTTGCGCTTTCCTTCCTCTACCCCCTCATCCTCCTGCTCTGATCCCCTGCTTCCCCCGTTTTCCCACATTCCAAGTTCCCCTGTTTCTCCTGCAATCCAGCCCCCGCCTCCTGCCCCTACTCCCTTTCCATCTATAACCGCCCCTGTCATGGCTACATCACCCCCTCATCCTCAAGCAGAAGAAGAGAATTGAAGTGGTTACTGAGCTTAAGATCTGATCCACCTCCCCCCATTGCTTCCTTCTGTCCAGCCCCAGCCATCTGCCTACTCCCCTGAGAATGTCCTCCCTTTGGTCCCCGTCTGTGAGGGTCCCCAGTTACCTGCCTGCTTCCTTTGTAGTATCCTCCTTTTGGGCCCCATCTGCCAGGGTCCCTATGTGACCCCAGAGTACTCTCCTGCACTCCTTTCCCTATGCCCCACCCCTAGTGCTTGGTGCAACCCCGTGGGAGAGCCCCGGCCCTATTCCCCAACCATACCTCCCCCCTTACCCCAGCTGTCTCTTAATCCCGTCAACCTCCTCCTTAAGCTGTGCCAGCTGGTAGCACACTGGGCAATCACCAAACCTCCAAGCCCAGTCCAGTATCATGGCTGCCCCACACCTTGTGGGGGAAATGTCTATTGGGTCATATTTGGGGATGGCAGATGGTATCATGGGTGGTATAGCATCTCAGGGGGCTATACCTTTACCAGCTCACCCATGTAAAGCACCCTGAGTGGAAGCACTGCGCAAAGGTTTTAAAGTTATGGTTATCAGTTAACAAACCCAGACCCCTTAGCCTATGTCCTCGGTAGTAGGCAGGGGTGTAACACTGGGGATAGCGCCGCAAGGAGTTACATTTATATTTATTATTTTCATGATGCTAAAACCTGATTTAAAAAAAAAAAAAAAAAAGGTGTGGGATCATTAAAGAAAGCCTGACAGCCACTCATTATGCATCATTGCCCTTGTGAAAAACCCGTGGCTGTTCTGGCCAGCATCAGACCTGCGCAGCCTCTCTTGGACCTGGGCAGAACATGGATGTGTGCAGCACCTGCTTCTCCATGGACCGCTGCACCCTAGAGAACTGTACGTTGAAGTTGCCCAGTCCGCACCTTGGGAAGCAGGCGTTGCACATGAGTGTCCAGAGTCAGGTCCTTAGCTCTTTCACTTGGGCCTCTTCCCTGGACCTCTGGTGACGTGGAAGTATGGAATTCTCCTCGTCCTCACCACACTGAGGCTTTGGAGACTCCAGAGATTGGGACTGATGGACAGTTGACTCCTGAGCGGTCATCTGCAAACCCTACCTAGTCTGCCTGCCATAAGCAGCAAACGTCCCTGGTGGCAAGTCGGCCGCTATACGCTCGATCTACACCAGTGGACACCTCGATTTTATCTTTTGGCATCGCACACATGTTGCCATTTGTTGTAATGACATGACAGGTGGCACCAAGAACAATGCTGAGCCCCATTATGGCACTAACTGCTGTGTCAGGAATGGGACTAGCACTGGGGCTGTTGTCCGCGATGTAGCTCGTTAAGAGGTTGTCATCATCCACGGTGTTGCTAGCGAAACTGTGGAGGGTGTTGGCACCAGACATCATGATGAAGGCAGTGACAGCCATGGTGTCTGTCCTGGGCTCAGCTCTGTGCAAGGTGCTAACAACGATGTCATCCTAGAGGTCGTTCTGGACTCTGGTATCATTCATGATACTAAGGAGGGTAATGGTTCTGGGAGCAACATTGAAGTCTGCACCAAGCTGGTGTCAAGGGCATTGCCAGCCTTAGTGATGGGGACAACCCATTTCTTGGGCTCTCAGTCCTGAGCCCAGTGCCAGATGAGGTGCCTACTTGGGGCCAGATGGCAGACCAGAGGTGGAGTTTTCCCGAAGCTGCTGGACATCACTGCCAGTGGTGAGGACTGGGGTCACACTGTGGGACTTGAATAGCACTGGCTTCTCTCTCCTCACATGATGGTTCTGCCCATAGGCACCTATCGGGTCACTCCTCAAAGGTAGGAGGACCCACTTCAGGCAGATCTTCTAGGCCCTCCCCTCAGGTGAGGTCTCCTACGAAGTGCTGCAGCCCAGGCTAAGGCCCTTGAGACCAGGAACCTTGACTCTCTCTATCAGGGCGTCACCATTTTCTTAAGGGGTTGCCCTCATTCATAGACCCTGAGGGGCCTCAAATGTGGGATTAATTCTGGGATTTTGATGGCGCCTTGGAGAGTTGGCAAAGGGAGTTTAACAGGGCCCAGTACAGGCCCTTCTCTATGACATCAACAGACCCCGGAGTTGGTGCCTCATCTTCATCGACGTCTTCCTCATGGGATAGTGAATTATCCATCCACCTGCCTTCAGCTGCTGAGTATGCTTTGTACTAGCAATACATGGTTGAGATGCTCCATGCGCTCAACTTAAATGCTTTTACAAGCCATGATCCAGCAGTCCTGTCAGTGGGACTCCTTGGAGTTTCCAGTTTTGAAATTATTATTATTCCTCCATTGCCTAGAGCCTTTGTATAGGCATGTAAAGCAGTACAGATGCATCCCTTCTCCAATCCAGCCATCCCCAGGGATGACCTCGTGCGATATCGCGCAACCTCAGGATCTGCAGATGAGGTACTTAACCCTCTTTGGAGTTTGATGTACTGCAGACCCCATCAGGGCCACAGTGCCTCTCTTGTGACCGATATCCAGAGGCAGCATCTGCTCAGACAGATGCCCTTGGAAGGAAGGCCTTTTCCTCAGCATGCACCCTCATGTGTATTTCTGTACACTAGGCACATGTGGCAACCTATAAGTTGCCTATGTTTCCAGCTAAGCGCACTCATAGTTACACTGCCACAGAGCAAAACAGGCAGGCCATTGACCTTTCTGCTCAGGACCTGGGGGTAGCTCAGCAGCAGTCAAGGGTATCTTACAGTGCCAGCGTGGTGGCTTTCAGGTTAGCAAGAACTGCAGTTTGCATCATGCAGCCGTGTTGGCTTCACCTCTCCCGAATGGCACCTTTGGCCTGGCATAAGATGCTTAACTCATACTTGCAGGGGGCTCATTTCTTCTCCCGTAGGGTCAGGCAGGAATTGTTGGAGAACCCTCCCGCTTCTGTGCCATGGGTGCCCCTGCCTGGCCCTGACCAGTCTATGGTCTCACCAGACCTGTAAGGAGTCCTTGACCTCAGGTGTTCTTCTCCACACAGAGGGCTGAGAATATCTGTTGCCCTCAGAAGGCGCCAGCTTCTCCCTCAGATGGAAGAGAACTTGGTACTCAGACCCATAAGTGTGAATCAGTGGTAGACAGATTATTTTAAGATATGAAAGTTACATACATAGATGTTGATCTTCAGAATACCTTCACCATTCATTACCACACCCACCCACCATCCTCCACTCTAGCAGAGTCCTGGCCTCTGGGCAGCTTGCCCTGACAGTGTTGGTTGGCACCTCTTAGGGCTCTACCATTGCCCCAGTTATACTCCCTATAGAGTAGTTTAAAAAAAATGTGGGGTATTGGACCCATTGCTGGGTTCTCACTCCTGTCTAGATATATATATAGATATATATGTGTGTATGTATGTATATATATATATATATATATATATATTCAGACTAGGGTGAGGTTCCCTTTTCAAGCTCTTCATACCAACCAAAAAATAAGAGGGAAGGCCACTCACTACCTCCCTTTTCTTTCTTGTTCTCCTTCTCCCTGCCCTGGGTGTATTCCCTTATTGGGTTATATCCCTATTACAGTAGTCGCTAAATGCAGTTGTGCTTGTGGGCACTGTCCAATCTGACTCCACTTGGCAGTTGCACTGTCTGTGGAAGATCGCTGTGCACTGCATTGGATCAAGTACACTAGCTCTTACCCAGGGCACATCTCTGTTGTTGTAGGAGAAGCAGGTCATTTTCTCTGTTTTTTTTTTTTGTTTCTTCTGTGTCAGACTGTTTTTTTGGTTGGTATGCCCTTTTTCTTCCCTCATGCCAGTTGAACTCTTAGCCCACTACCCTTGGGCTACCTGGGGAGATGAACACATCTCCACTCGTTTGGGCTGTTCAGTCCTAGCACCTGGCATTCCCTTTTCTTTATGTGATGGGAGAAACGGGGCATATTCTTGATCGATCAGACAGTCAAGCCTCTGTCTGGTGGCATGGGGTTTTTCTAGGAGTCTGTCATTTCTTTCCTCTTTTGGCATATTATGCCATCCCAGTTGCAGGGGGGACCCAATTCAAGGCATTCCCCTCTTGCCCTCCATGCCAGAGCTGTATTTTATTTTATTTATATTGCAATCAGTTTACAGCCTTTGAGCCAGAGGCTCATTTCCAAAGGTACCTCGTCAAGAGAAGATAATACAGGTACAAAATACATACTATAAGCGAACATATGCATAAAGAGACAGGCATACATGGATCCTGGTTACAGTTTACATTGGTTGTATTATAAAGTGCAGATTCAGGTATAATAGATAACAGGGTTGGTTACAGGGTTTAGCAGCATAAATGTATGACATTTGCAAAATGAAACAGTCAAACAGGTTACACGGTATTAGATTACAGAGATAGTAAAGTATGTGACAAGGACAGTACAGCAGGTAGTTTGATTCGGTAACAGTGGTGCATACTAGTAGGACAACTTAGCAAGCAGTATAATAAGATTGTCATACATGGTACGTTCTTGACAGTAGTGAGAAGGTAGGCAGTTGGATAAGGCAGTAATGTAGGTGGTAGGAATAAAGGGGTGAGGAGACGGTGCAGCCCAGAGGGCATTGTCATGACAAAGGGTGCTTGTACACCCGTTATGCACAGGTGCAGCAGCGCTTGTTGAACAGCTCACTTTTGAGTGCAGTTTTGAATTTGGAGATAGTGGGGATTTCAGAGATGACGCGAGGAAGTGTGTTGTACCAAGAAGGGCTCTGTGGCGGAGGACCTCTGTCCATGCGAGGTCCTAGATCGAGGAACCAGGAAGGTGGCCTGCAAGAGGTCCGAGTACTGACTAGAGGTTGGGCTGAGGAGGGAGGATGTCAGCCAGTGGAAAGTCCTAGCAGGGTTTTTTTAGTTGTGAGCAAGTTTGGTATTGCAGCCGTTCGTCAAGGTTTAACACTGTTGCCAAGTCACAAAGCTGGCATGTATGTGTGAGCCTAGGGGCCCCTGTGATTAGCCTGCATGCCTTATTTAGGATGAGGCGGATTTTGTTTAGGGCAGTCGTGTTGGCAGCACCGTGAGACAGGTAGTCCATAGTCAACTAGGGATAGTATGGAGGATGTAACTGCAAGTCGGAGGGCATCGGGGTGGGAGACAGTTTTGTGAGGTACAAGATACCAAGCCGTATATTGGTAGCAAAGCAAGTGCTTCGATGTGGGTGTGTTAGGTGAGGGCTGAGTCAAAGGAGACCCTAGGTACTTATAGGAGTGGACTTGCTCCAGTTGCTGTTTGGAGTTGGAGAGGATACGGAGAGGGGAGTTGTAAGCTTTGTTTTGAGGGTGGGCAAAGAGCATGGTTTTAGATTTTTTAAGATTTAGGACCAATCTATGCTCTTTAAACCAGGTTTCAGTGTCGTTATAGGAACATTGCAGGGAAACCTGGAGGGAAGTGGGGTTATGGTCGGTGGCAAAGATGACGGCGTCATCTGCATACAGCAGAATTTTCCCAGTGCAAGCACTGGGCAGGGTGTTAAGGTATAGCGAGAAGAGTAGGGGTCCCAGGATGGAGCCCTGTGGAACCCCCGAGAGGATAGGATGTGGATTGGAGTGTCCCACCAATATTGACACGTTGGGAGCGTGCGGATAGGTAGCTGGAGCACCAGGCAAGTGGTCCAGTGGCAAAACCAGCGTGACAGAGGGCTTCCAGCAGTAGGGGGTGAGAGACCGTGTCGAAGGCCTTTGATGAGGTCGAGGGCACGGCCCCGCCAATGACCAGCGTCCATGGAGGAGTGTAGGAAGGAGGATCACGAATTCAATAAGAGCTGTGCTAGTACTGTGTCCTGCGGAATCCGTGCTGTTCAGAGCAAGGATGTTGTATTTGGTCAGGTATTCAGTGATTTGCGTGGCAACTAGTTTTTCCAGTGCCTTGGAAAGGGGTGGGAGTATGGAGATGGTCAGTGGTTCCTAGCTAAGGACCTGTCACCCCTTTATGGATAGGGAGTAACAGTGGCAGTTTTCCATGTAGTGGGAATTGTCCCAGGCAGAGGATTTGTTGAGAAGGCTGGTGAGTGGGGTGAGGACCTGATCCAGAACCAGCCGGAGAATTCTGTGGTCAGGTTGTTGTCACGGGACTGTTGCCTTTTAGTGCACGGGTCATGTGGTGCGGTCTGGCTTCCTGGGCAGTTACCCTACGTAGGTAGAAGCTAGGGCGATGGAGGGCAGGGGCAGGTTGGGAGGATGGTTGGTCAAAGAAGTTACAGGGGAGGATAGGACTAAGGTCAGTAAAGGCAGTGTTGAGGACATTTGCAATGTCAGCAGGGTCTGTAACGGTGGTGTTGTCAGTAGTAATCTGGGAAGGGGGAAGGGAGCGAGTGTTCCTATTCAGTTGTTTGATGTTGTCCTAGAAGGTACGGGAACACCCCCAGGAGGCGGTGAGGGTGGCCTGATAGTGGTCGGCCTTGGCTTTCCTGATTGCCCATGTGCACTTATTTCGTGCAGCGTTGTAGGCCTGTCTGTCTGCTGGTCGCCTAGTTTCTATGGCACGGTGCCAAAGATTATCCCTGTGCCTGAGCAGCTGTGAAAGGGCAGGGGTAATCCAGGGCAGGTTATGTTTTTTGGATCGGACGGCTGAGAGGGGAGCAAAGAGGTCACAGGCTTTACTAAAGGTTAGGGTAAAGAAGGCAAGGGTGGTGTCAATATCAGGAGCGCGGTGAATGGGGGACCAGTCTTGCTGTTCAAGGTATTGTATTGTATGTTGTCTTTAAGATCATTATCAGTCTCCTGTCTGGCTGGTGGTGTGATGCTCTGGTTTCATACCTAACTACCCATTTGTGCCACCTAGTTTGCCCTGTTCTCTAGCTAAAGGTTGTAGTCTAGTTTTATTTTGTTGTTTATTTATATTCTTATGCCCTTTTTCTATCTCTTTGTGCTGGGAAAACTCATGATTCTCTCTTCAGCAAACAGAACTGAGGTTTGCGAGGGAGACAGCAACAGTTATTGACTGGCACACAGCACTGGGGGGCGCAGGTGCCTTGCTCAGCTCCCGTGGCCAGTCCTCTGGCAAAAGCTTTGCTCCCACAGGGTCCTAGTTTCCATGGCCCAGACCCATAAGTGGTAATTTATGGTGAAGATATTCTGGAAGATCAACAGTTATGGTAAGTGTGTAACTTTCATTTGTGGTGCAGTGGTGAGCAAAGGAGACAAAGAAGCACTTGTAATGAAGCTTCTGGCAGTATGTACAATACTTTGATATGAAACCTCAGTGGACAGTGGACCTCACTATAATACCATACTGATATAGTGAACCTTGAACGAGTACATTAAAAATGGTATGCTGGCCTTTCTAAACACAGTAATACATTTATTTCATTGTGGCAGTTGGCATGCTGCATCCTCATGTCTCGCCCTTCGCACGTGAAACTGAATTGCTCTGTTGTGCACCACAGATCGCAGCCTCCATCCACTGTGAGGAGTGGTGTGCCTAGATTTGACACGTAGATGACAACTAAGGATATGATAAGGAGGTATAGTGTATGAGAGAGTGCTGTTGTGTATAGAAATCGATGACTGGAATCAGGCTGTTGTGCATTAGTAGTGACGTCAAACTCCTGTTGTGCTTCACTGAAGACGTCACTACTAACGCACAGCATCGAATCAGTGCTCACGCTGAAGTCTCCTCAGTCATGCCGACCGTTGCCAGAGCTGTCTCCTAGTAAGCAGACCTCTGAGTGGATGCCCTGAAAACAGCAACAGATAAGACCATTTTACGTGTCTCTCTCCCTAGGCTACTTCTTTATTTGAAGAAAAAAAAAGCATTCGCGCTAATCGCGATGCCACTGTATGTGAGTGCCTTCTCATACGCTATAAAAGATTGTGTATGAGCAGGCATACACAGACAAGGGTATGCTTGAAATCTTGAGGTTTCCTTGGTGACAGGAGACCTCTCGAGCTGTGCTCTCGAAGTCTACTGTCACCAAGGAAACCTCTCGATGCAAGCATACCCGTGTTATGTATGCCTGCTCATATACAATCCTCTGTGTTTAGGTCACTGCATGTCAATTACGGCCATTAGCATTTTATTCACCAATATGGCAGATCTTCCCTTGTCAATCTTCACCATTCATTACTGGTATGTGTAAGCTACGGGAGTTTTTTTTTTGGGGGAGAGGAGTCGGCTCCAACGGCGCCACCCTCTAAAGCGATGTACCACGTGGTGCGCAAGGGGCGGACGTTAGGCGCTGCAGACTCCTCCTCCATCCCAATTCTGTTTCTCCCACTGTCAAGGCTGCACCTGCTGCGAGAGTCGCTAGTGTTAGTTGCTGCGTAGTTCTAGGCCTGTGTCTTGTTTTCGACGCTTCCCTAAAATCCTTCATCCCGGTTCGGTTTCCCGATGGCCGTCGAAGCTGGTAAGACTGTTTCATTTTATTTTTCACGGCGCCAGGAGCTTTTCTGTCTTTTGGTAATTGTTTCACATCATGTCTGGTTCGGGAGCCAAGTGAAAGTCTAAAGTGTGCCGCACCCTCATGAGTCGGTGCTCCTGTGGCTAGCATTTTTCTGCAATGGAGCGGCATGATGTCTGCCTTCGGTGCCTCGGACCTAACCATGACATGGATAGATGCAACGCCTGCTTCTCGATGGACCGCCATGTTCTCAAAGTCCGCGCATTTAAAGTCAGCAATTCTCTGCCGACTTTCGGAGGACAGTGTCGTTTTCGGGCTTACCAGGCCAGGTTTCTAGATCCTTCCTCCGGGTCCCCTCCCAGGCCTATACAGTCTGGTAAGGAGGAGGCCTCCTCATCTTCAAGCCTTGCCGAGGAGGAGGAGGTCTCTTCTGCGGTGTCGGGGGAACGTCATGGCCCCTCCCAGGGTCGCGTCAGAGACACTGCCTCGGCAGTCACCTCCTTAGAGGTGCAGGCTCCCCCAATGGCGTGGCCCATGGTTGTTGGGTCCAGCACTGGAGGACCCTTGACGCCGCCCTCTGGTGCCATCTCGGATCCCGGTGCCATTCGCGGCGCCGGTGATTGGGGCAGCGCCGCTTGCAGTGCCAGTTTGATTCGCAGTGCCGTTATTCCAGTTGACTCCGCTGGCGGTGCAGCGTTTAGTTCAGTGCCGTGCATGGCTCGGAGGTCGACCCAGGACTGTTGGGTCGGGGCCGGGTGTCTGAGCTGCAGGTGGAGTGCTGGGGGGCAGCTGGCGTTGCGAGCAACACCAGCACCATCCCCCAGAGGACTCTTGGGGTCGCCAGCATCAAGGTCCTTCTGGTCGACTCTTCTTCGGAGGAAGGCAATTCTGATGGTGACCCGGTCTCTCACCCCGATTCTTCTGAATCAGAGTTCTCGGTGTCAGGCGGCCCAGCACTCCCATTCCTGAGTCTCCACAGCAGTCTTCCTCCGAGGACTCCCAGGCTGGTTATGGTAGAGGGCGGCTTGGTGGCCGGGGAAGGGACTGTCCCCTCAGAGGAGGCGATGGCAGCTGCCGATCCTGGTGCTGCTGCTGCGCCTTCTCGGGGTGGATTGAGGGTCCTGTTTTCAGGGGCCTCCCTCGGGAGGCCTCAGCATCGACGGACCCAGTCGCTGGGGTCGAGGAGGAGAGCATCCTCGGAGTCTGAGGGGTTGAGAGATCGGGGTGAGGGGTGTCAGCGCCCATCCACCGACCCTTGGGGTGTGGGTAGGAGCCGTAGTGCCGAGCCCCGTCTCTCCCTTTTGGTCTCAGGAGACCCTTCCGGTGGCGTCGCTGTGGGTTGCCCTTCTGGACCCATGCAGCCTCAGGTGCGTCACAGGGGAGATTCCCCTTTTGGGCCCTTCCAGAGTTCGCATTCATAGGGTTCCATCTTGCGACTTGGTTTGATTTCAGGGACCCCGCCAGCTCAGGCTCCGTTCCCTGGATTTCAGAACCCTAGCAGAGGACAGTTGCCTCCTTGTAGGTGCCCCTCTCCAATCCCTCTGCAGCCCCCCTCTTCCAGGCCATGTCGGTCCCTCGGGCCATTATCCTGGGAGACGTTCAGAGGCACTACTGACCTTCCTGTCTATGTTAGATACATGTATGAGCGGGTTTTTCGCCTCTCCCCTGCGCCGCAGCAGTCTTCTGTACATTCGAGTTCCCCATCCGCCTCGGCTCCCTCCCTGGAGGGAGAGGAACCCTCTGCTCACCTTTCTTCTGACACTGATTTCACTGATTACCAGCGCTTCCTTTCGAGGATGGTTGGGGATCTCCGTATCTCCTATGTCAGACGTGACAATACTGAGAGGGAGATGCTTGAATTCCTCGGTGAATTCAGTTCCCAGTATCTGTATGTGCCATCCTGGCATATTCCCTTCCAGGAGGCATCTATCCGCACCCGGCAGTCTCCAGCTGACCCTATCACAGCCCTGGCGGACTGCAGGAGGAGGTATTGTACCCCATCTGAGTCCCTAGGTTCTCTCCCCGACCCACCCTTGGGATTGGTGTCCCTAGAGACTCCTTCCGGGTGCAGCTGCCTGGTGCACGACTGACCACCGGACTCAGATTCCCTACAGTTTGACCAGTGAGGGGCGAAGAATGTTCTCTCCTTCTCGTGCAAAGCTGTGCATTGCATCACATCAGGCACACCATGCTGCCTATAACAAGCACTTGTGGTCGATGCTCACTCACCTTCTAGCATCAATGCCTGATTCAGAGCAATCTAGTCAGGCCATTGCCCTCTCCACTGTAGACCTGGAACTGGCAAGGCACCAAGCAAGGGCATCCTATGATGCCAGTGAGGTGGCTTCCAGGCTTGCGGGGACAGCAATCTGCATTAGGCAGACGGCATGGCTTCAGCTAACAAGGTTGTTACCCCTGGCCCGGCGTAGGGTGATTCGCTCCGCTTTCTGAGGGACCTGCCTCTTTTCTCCCAGGGCTAGGAGACTTCTGCATGGGCTTCTCCCTCTCATCTTCAGGGAACACCTCCTAGCTCTCCTCGGCCTTAGGCTTCCTGTCTAGTAAGGCCAGGGTCTCCTCCTCTTGTTTCTCACCAGCAGGAGGCTGAGGGTCTTGTTCCCTCAAGGTTATTCTAGTCCCCCTTCAGGGGGGCTTGGTACTCATTCACCAGTAATGAATGGTGAAGATTGACAAGGGAAAATATGAAAATTGCGTACCTACCGTAATTCTTGATCTTCTCTTGTATCTTCACCATTCATTACTGAATCCCGCCCATCTTCCCCTCATAGGCCTCTTTCTTGGGTGTCCCTTCCTCCCTGCTTGTTCCTCCTCCACTTCTCCAAATGGCTTTAAAGCCTAAATCCCTTAAAATCTGGGTCTTCTGTTCTCTCAGAACAGGTAGCTTAAATCTGGAAAGGGAGGGGAATGAGTATAATTTGTCTTTCTCCTGAGGGAACTCTTTCTGATTGTCCTTGAAGGTGACCGGTTGGCCCCTTCTTAGGCTGTGTTGCTCAATCACCAGTTAACAAAGCTACTCCTTAAGCAGTCCTCCTCCTTCGGTCTAGGACCCCACTGGCATCTCTGGATCTTGTCCTGTTTCACCAGTCTGTGCTAGTCAAACTCTGTTCTAGCATTTCAGTTGCCTTGAGCTGGTGATCTGATTTTTGCCTCTTCCTCCTGTGGAGTCAGAACGAGTTTCCTACTGTCTTTGTCCGCCTTCCCATAGGGGTGCCCTCTGTAGGGCTTCAAATACCACCACACACACACACATCAGTATTAGCATGCAGTCATGCTGGGGGGGTCCTTTCCCCTATCTTAGCTGGGCGCTCTCCCTCTGGAACAGATTATCTGCTTGGCAGTCTGTGAGCTCTCAGCTTGAGTAAGGGGTTGGGGATGGCGGGAGGCATAGAAAGTCTGCCTTTTGTGTATCAAGCTGTGTAAAAGTTCGGTCGAACCTTCTTCGCCAGTTTCTGTTTGATGGGATCCTTGCTCCCTTGCCCTTTGGTTCCAAGCTTATAAGCTTTTAGGTCAATTAACTCAGAATTTTTCCCTCATCCCAACATCCCCCTCTCTCTCCTTCTTCTTTCTCCCCCTTATCTGTTCCTCCCTCAGAGTTGCCTTAGGAGTGAGGCTCTACGGTCCCTTAGGGTAGGTTCTCCCCTTTCCTGTCCTGTTATCGGCTTATTCCCTTTTCAGTTTATATCTTTTCCTTTACCTATCCCTCGGCTCTCTTGCCTCGCTCTCCTTTTCTTATCCTTATTTCGCCTCTCCAGCTTACAGAACTGGGATGGAGGAGGCTCTGACACCTCTTGACGCCTCTTGCTCACCATGTAGTGCGCTGCTCTTGAGGGCAGCGCCATCAGCGCTCAACTCCTATAGAAAAAAAAAAACACTCCCGCAGCGGGTGTGCGCCTTCGGTTTACACCCACCAGTAATGAAAGGTGAAAATACAAGACAAGATCAAGAATTACAGTAGGTACGTAATTTTCATTTCTGCACTGCAGCTCTAGTAGTTTTTTGTTCCCCCAGATTGACCAGCTCGCTCTCCATGAAGAGGTGTATTGCATATGTGGTCACACCAGTGGTTTCTGTGAAGTCTGTGATATGCTTCGGCTTACCCAGCTAATTCAGGAACCTACTCTGCCAAACTGAAAAAATCTTTTGAACAGTACACTGCTGGACCTAATCCTAGTGAACAAATCTCAACTTATACCCCACTCTGGCACACTCTTTAATGACCTTAGCGACCATTGTGCCATTGCCTGTGTGAGGTCTGCCCCTAAAGTGATATCTACATCTGGGTTCGTCTTCAAGAGAAGTCACCGGAACTTTGACCGTAGTGTCTTTCTTTCTGAACTTCAGTTCTCTAACTGCCAAAACTTCTATTTGGCAAGCACGGTAGCCAAAGCATATGAGATTTTTCAATCTATGGTTCTCGTTGCTCTAAACACATATGCTCTGCTGCTTAAAATACGCACCAAAAAGAAGTCTTGCCCATGGTTCACGACTAACCTAAAAACTGCAATGCTAAACAGGGATACTTTAGTAAAAGCGTGAGAAAGTCCAAGCAACCAGTGGATTGGGCAGTATTTAGAACTGCAAGAGATCTGTGTACCAAGCTAGTCAGGACTGAGAAAGCTTATTGCTTCCGTGCTGAACTTCAATCTGCATCAAACTGCACGGACAAATTTTGGAAAATGCTTAGGGATATAGAGGATCTCACCCACCCAGTACATTACCCCAGAAAGTCACATCTAGTGGTGTCTCCACTATAGATAAAAATGAGATTCCTGAGCTTATCAACAACCACTTTGGACACTAGAATATCAGCAGGTGCTGACAATATTGAACCATACTACCTAAAGCTGGGATACTGCATTCTGTCACCCCCCATTACACACCTCTTTAATATGTCCATTGCTGAGGGAGCACTCCCTCCAGTCTGGAAGACAGCTCATGTAATTCCCCTGTTTAAATGTGGGGACCCCAGTAATCTAAACTACCACCGATCGGTATCACTGTTGACCATCCTATCCAGACTTTTGCAAAAGGTGGTAAATGAGCAACTTAGGTGTTACCTAGAGACTTTTGACCTGCTCACTCCAGTTCAGTCAGGCTTTAGACCTCGCCACAGCACTGTGTCTGCGTTGGCTAAGGTTACTAATGATTGGCAGATTGCTTTGTATAAAAAAAAGTTTTGCGTGTGCCTTGTTTCTCGATCTGAGCAAAGCATTTGATACAGTGGACCAAGACATACTCCTGTGTGCACTAAGAAATATTGGCATGGATCAACTGACCTTGAACTGCTTTACTAACTACCTCACTGAATGTCAACAGCTGGTTAAGGCTGAGGGGGGCATCTCCCCTCAAAAAACCCTGTTAAGGGGTGTTCCCTAAGGGTCTATTTTAGGCCCGCTACTATTTGCTGTTTATATTAACTGCATTCGTACTGGTATCACAGCAGCCAACGTCCACTTATTTGCTGAAGATACTGTATTGTACATTGCCAGGCCTACTCTGGAACTTGTTTGCAGTGACCTCCAAAGAGACTCTGACCATTTGCAGAAAAATCTTCTACAATTAAAGCTCCTTCTAAATGCAAAAAAGACTAAAGTCCATGCTAATTGCTCCATCTACCCTTATAGCTAAACTCAGTCTCTCTGGACCTGCCCCCCCCCCATGTATCCACACTTCATGGTGAGACGCTGGAGTTCGTTAAGAAATTTAAATACCTTGGGTTTTGGTTAGACCATAAATTGTCCTTTGTTCATCATGTCGATGAACTTTAAAAAAAGTTGAAACAGAGACCTGGTCTTTTCTTCCAAATAAAAGATCTACTTATGCTGGATGCTAAAACTAGGTTGGTTCAGACGACATTCATGCCTCTTCTAGATTATGCTGACTTTCTGTATGTCCAAGGACCAAAATTCTCCCTCTCTAAACTGGATAAAGTCTACCACCGAGCTATTCAGTTCATAACTGGTCTCCCTTATGCCACCCACCACTGCAAGCTTTATATCACGGTAGAGTGGAGCTGCCTAAGTTTCAGACGACAAAAGAATGCAGTGCTCTGAACATACAGAGCCATCACTAATATGCTACCGCAGTATATTGTGAGTTGCCTGCCCACCTGTAGTGCTGGAACTTACATGTTGAGAAGTCTCTCCTATATCTCTCTGTTTATACCTAAGGTGAGAACCAGGTATGGCAAATCTGCAATTAGTCATGCTTTCCCTGTTATTTGAAACACCATACAGAAAACTCTAAAGTTGGCAGTTCCTGTGAAACTGATCATCTTCAAATCTCTATACCAACGCTGTTTTAAAGAAACCTGTAGCTGCTTTCACTAATGGCACTTCTCCCATACCTATTCTAGGACTAGGTGCTCTCTACTTAAGCTTCCCTCCCTTATGTCCTTGTTGTGCCCTGTTTTACTATTTGTGACAGCATTACCATGATTTCCCTTCAGCTATGAAGATTCCTTCCCAGTTGCACCACTTTACCTTCCTTCCTTGTCCCCTGGCTGCTCCCTACCCTCTCTTATTGCCTCCTGGCTCTTTATACTCCACTTCCTGACCCCTTCTCACTACCTTAGGTTACCAGCTGCAGCTATTGTATGTAGGTTTGTTGCTGCTTAGTATGTACCTTATTATTCTTAAAAAGTGCACTCTTCAGTTTGATTATTCATGCTTGCTATACAGTATGTACTTCTTTTTGTTGTAACACTGTATTTATCTCTGCCCTGTACTCATATATGTAAATGCCCAGGCCTATCTTGGAAATGAGTTCTTCTCAAGGATGCTTCACGTGGTTAAATATTGATTGATTGATTCTGCTTCCACAGAAGCGTAGTGCTTTGTGCTGCTCTTTTTTTTTTGAGGTGGGGGGGGGGGGCAGTATTGGAAACCTGATTGTGTTTGCAACCGTATAGCACACCTCTTTCAGTATACCTTCTGGTATCTTACGGGAACATTTGTGCGCACTGACAGACTTAAGTGCTCGTGTTTGTGTATTTCGAATGCAGGTCCCTCTGCCTTTCAGCTGCAGCACACAGAAATGAATAATGTAGCTGAGTTAGCATAAACATTTGCACCACATGTTTCATCATTGAAATCAGAGGTGGTAGACCATAAATAACATTGTTGCTGTCAGTGCTGTTAATTAATACTTCCACAGTGTAGATGTTAATTGGCATCTTTTTTCACTCCTGAAGTGTTGAAAGAGCTCTCTGCTTTGTAACCAGCAGCTTAAAAAAGCCCTTAAAGAGCAGATTCGCACTTCAGTGTGTCATTTCACAAACATGCTGCGTTCAGCTCTTACAGTTTACTTGCAAACTATGTTTTAGAAATTTCACTTGTTTCCCAGGTTGTACAGTCGATTTTTGCCTATTTTCACATGCAGTAACAGCTTTCATTGGAATTCATAGAGCTCTTATGACATCAGAGTGCTTTCTACAACAGCATATTGTCACTGTCAAACACAGCAATTGCAAGATCAGTTGGGGACCATCAGAGGCTTTTGGGAACGGAGGAAAAAAAACTTAATAAGATGTTATTAAAACACTGACAATGGGGCAAAGCCTACAACCTAGTAGAAAACATAAATGTTGAACACAATTACTATAAACATAATGATCGGAAACATTTTATGTAGTAGATACCTGCTCTTTAAAACAGCATTCAGACCAAAAAATCTGAGCCTATGTTGTTTTAGTTGTAAAAAGATTGCAGACATAATCCAGTTTCACTTTCTTTTAAAAATGTCCAGTTTTACCAGCGCTTATAATTTTAAGTGTTTTAAATTGTTTGTTTATATAAAAAATATATCCACTTTGGCTCTGAAATAACATTGTGAACCTGATAGGGTTAACTTTTATATTTAGGATCGAGAAATAAATGATAATGTATGGCCATCATTGTGTAATGAGATTTTCTAGGGGTGTGGATATAATGTTCTAGCCACACTCTTGGCAGTGTCCTTTCCCCTTCAAGGCTTGCCGGACAGTCTTCAAGCTGGCTTCTCCCACCCACCTAGGTGGTAACTCCCTTGGCACCGCCCCATAATGTCAGATCTTTCTTTCCACTGGAAGAAGGTTCCCTCATCACTCTCGCGCTGAGTAGGTCTTTTGCAATTAAAGTCTTCAAAGTGTTCAAAAACTGTGTCTTCAGGTGACTCCTTCTGTTCTCCTATATGGATGACATAAAGTAGGTGCCGGGATTTCAGAAATAAACCTGCGGGCAGAAGATGTCTCAGATGGATCTGCACACCGTTTGTGTCTACTGCCTGGGTCATGAGCACGATCCCCAGGCTTGTGGCCTGTGCCACACATTTCACCCATCCACCTTAGAAGATCGGCATGCCCATCTTCTTTTGGGTCATCCAGATGACCGTGATCCTCCCTTAAGTCCAAGGATGCCCATCGGGTAGTCTCCGCAGCTGCGGGGTCCACCGAGCAACTTGCGGCTGTTGAGGAGCAGTGACTCAGGCTGCAGCACAAACTTCTTCAGCTTCGGCCTTTTTGTTGCTCTCTTTGGCACTTCCTTCATGGTGGCATTCAAGGAAATGTGCCAGGCCCTTCCTACACATGGGCTGGGTCCCTCAGGGACCAAGTCTAAATCTAAGCCTAGAAAAGGAGACCAAAAACAGTCTTGTCGATCGTGGGATCAGGAGAGCTCTCGGGCCTCCAATTCTCAAACTTCTGCGGAGGTCCTGACTTCGGGCGATTCCTCGGCCCAGGCCGCTGGCCACACAGTCTCCCCACTGGGTCAGTTGGACGAGACGCAGGCCGATCTGTCGGCCAAAATTTTTCTCAAGCCAGTTGATCTGTTGTCTCCCGAAGACGCCACCTCTTCCTTACCCAGGGCTCCAGTCCTACCACTCACTTCCCAAGGAGGAACGGACCAGTCCGCTGATCCGCTGCCTCTCACTCAGGGGCTCCCAGATCCGGAGGAGGCTCAGATCTCACCAGCAGCCTCTGAGACCCACCATTAGCAGTCCTGAAAGTTGAGGTCACGGTTCTGCTCTTGCACTCCTGAGTCGAGCAGCCTGCATCAACATAGATGCTCACGCTCCCACCACTCGGGCAATTGGTGCCGCTGCTATTCCTCATCCTCTTCATCCTTCTCGGGTGAAGAGGCTCCTCTGCAAGCTGCATCGGCACAACAAGGACTTGGTGTGGCAACAGCTTTTGTTCACCGGTGGGAAGCCTGTGGCTGCCTCGACCGCGGCCTTTTGCCAGAGGCCGCAGTCGTCCCCACCTCAGCAGGAACCGACCCGCTATGTCCCAACTCTGCCTCCCCCAGCCTTTCCGCCAATTTTGGTGGAGCCGCCTCCCAAACAGCCAAAGTTCAACCCTCCAAGGAGGCCCACCCAACATCGGGTCTTCCCCATCGGCTGTCGGTCACCATTACCCCCGACCGACCCGATAGGGTCAGTGGGGATTCTGACAGTTGGCCATTATTTAATGATTCCTCAGAATCAGAAGGTTCCTCCTTGTACTCTCGTCCGGTCGACCTGGAGTCAGCCGAGGATCTGTCAGTGGAGCAAGGCCCCACTTCTTTTATGGATCTTCTCTGCCTGATCTCAGAATCCACAGGTCTCCCGATGGAGCCTGTTCAGAAGCGGGCTCAGTATCTGCTTACCGAGATCCTCGACTGGGGTGGCTCCCCTTGGGAAGCCTTCCTGGTCGCAGAGGCCATTCTTGGGCCTTCCTTGGAGCTGTGGCAGCATCTGGCCTCTTGCCCTGCACCATCAGACCAGATGGCCCACAAGTGTGCATTCTCTACCAGTTCCCTTTCAGGATTCACAGAGCACCCTTCGGCTGAGGGTTTGGTGGACGACTTTGTGTTCTGGCACATGGGCGATGTGGGTGATGTTGACAAGCCTCCCGAGTCCAAAAAACTACACTACATAGCAAAAAAGGTCTATGCTGTCTCCTTTCTCAGCCTTTGGCAAGCAAGTTCGCCCCTTCTGATGGCCCACTTCTCCCATGCCCTTTTGGACACGCTTGATGAGGTGCTTCCTCATCTCCCAGCAGACCTATAGACGACGGTCAAGCAGGTCCAGGATCAAGGCCGAGTGGTGGCTAAACAGCTCCAGATTGCCATGGACATCAGCGACTCTGCAACAGATCTGTGGTGGCTGCAGTGGCCATGTGCTTCAGGGCTTGGCTGCGGATCTCGACCTTCATGGCAGATACCCATCACAAGCTGGCAAATGTCACCTTTCTGGGTACCGACCTGTTTGGGCCCGGAGTTGAAGGGCATCTCACCCGCATCGAAAAGTCCAGTGCCTCCCTGGACTCAGTGACTTCTGCCAGAGGGATCCAAAGGGTTCCAAACA
This sequence comes from Neoceratodus forsteri, assembly GCA_016271365.2. Lineage (NCBI taxonomy): Eukaryota > Metazoa > Chordata > Ceratodontiformes > Ceratodontidae > Neoceratodus > Neoceratodus forsteri. The sequence continues at coordinate 565,736,139 of CM057449.1, read as the reverse complement.
GCAGCAGCAGAAGAAGAAGAAGAAGCCCTTTCAGCCCCTGCAGCCAAACCAGTCCAGTCTTGACTGGACAGCAGGCTCAGGCCTGGTGGCCATGACTGACATCTATGGCCATGGTCGTCGGTAAGCCTCCCAGCCTGCCCAGTGACGGGATGTGGGTGCGTCCCCCATGCCCATCCTGCTTCCCCTGGGTCCTCCCGTGTGGGGCCAGCTCTTTCACTTCCTTTCTGCCTGGTCCACTGTCACCACAGACAAATGGGTCCTCAAGGTGGTCGGTCTGGGTCTACCTCTAGAGTTCAAGGCTTCCTGAGCCCGTGCCCCACAGGAGGACATAGTGTCCATCGACATCCTGTCAGCCCTTTGAGATGACATCACCCAGCGCCTCTGAAAGAGGTCGTGGTTCCTGTCTCATACCCTCCAGAACACCCGGGGTTTGTCTCCAGGTATTTTGTGGTGCCAAAATGGACAAGGGGCTGACACCCTATCTTAGAGCTGCAAGACCTGAACAAGTTTCTCAGGCAACGCACTTCAGGATGGACACTGTGTTTCAGATCATACCATCTCTTGAGCAGGACGTGGACTTGCTCTCTGGAACTTTAGGATGCATTCTTTCACGTCCCTATCTGGCTGTCCCACCACCGGTTCCTCCAGTTCTGGGCATAGAGGATCCTCTACGAGTTCCAGGCCATGCCATTCAGCTTGTCCTCTGCCCCAGGGTCTTCACAAATGCATAGCAGTGGTAGCAGCTTACCTGAGGCACTGAGGAGTTAGGGTTATACCTCTACGTGGATGAGTGGCTTATTGCAGGTCCCTGCAGGCAGGAGGTGGAGAGGTCCAGAGATCTGGTCCTCCAGACCTGTGTTTCTCTTGGCCTCCTGGTCAACAAGGCCAAATCGGAACTCATGCCCTCGCAGGTGATTCACTTCATCGGGGCAGAACTCAACTCTTACAGAGCCAGGGCTTGGCTCCTGGCAGACAGGGCAGAGGCTCTTTCCTCCTTTGCCCGATCATTTTGGATTGGGCAGTTGTGCCCTGCTCAGGACTTCCTGTGCCTCCTGGGATAAATGGTGGCATGCATTAGCATGGTCCGTTGCACCCGCTGGAGAATGCATTCCCTGCAATGGTAGTTGGCCCACCAATGGTCTCAATACAAGGACAACTTCGACCAGCCGGTCACTGTGACCCAGCTGATGTGGGATATCCTTCAGTGGTGGCTAGTCCTGGAAAATCAGCAGGACGGTATCCTGTTTGTCCACCCAGAGATGATAGTCATCCTGACAACCAATGCCTCCCTCATGGGCTGGGGTACCCACCTGGGGGAACACAGAGTCCATGGGCTCTGGACCCCTGAGGAGTCCCGGTGTCTCATCAACTTGCTGGAGCTCCGGGCAGTTCAGCTGACACTGACTGCTTTTGCTCCACGTTTCCAGGGTCAGATCATTTATGTCCATATGGACAACACAACCATGTACTACCTCACAACAGGATGGGACACACTCCCTTCCTTTGTGCAGGGAAACTGTCCGTGTGTGGATCCTTGTGCACAGGCTGGAGGCCAATGTCCTGGTCATCTATGTGGCCGGTGTCTCCAGCCAGTTGTTGGATGCTCTCAGCCATTTGGGTGGGGTGTCTCACGAGTTGTCTCTCCACTCAGAGGTAGTTCATAGCCTGTTCTCCCAGTGGGGTAGCCCTCTGGTGGACCTGTTTGCCTCAAGGGAGAACACAACGCTAAGGCTGTTCTTTGCCCGCCCCCCTCAGCAGGGAATGCTGCAGGAGTATGCCTTTTCCAGGCCCTGGACCCCAGGCCTTCTCTATGACTTCCGACTATTTCCCTTGATTCACAAGGTGTTTAAAAATAAAGTTTTATTTTTTTTTTTTAGTGCCTTTCTAAAACCAATGCGCCTAACAAAAAATTAAAAACATATCAAATTTCACAGCAGCTTAGATGACTAAGACAGAAAACCACTTAAAAAAAAAAAAAAAAGCGAGGAGGGACAAGGCATGGATGATCCTCGTGGCTCCGGACTGGCCTCGACAGTTCTGGCGTCCCGATCTCCTCAGCCTCAACAGCAGACTCCCGAGGCATCTCCCTCTATGTCTGGACCTGCTCTCGAACAGTCACGGGGAGGTACTCCACCCAGACCTTCATTCCTTGCACCTGACAGCCTGGTTCCTGAGCAGCTAGCATTCTAGGCTTTGGGTACTCCGAAGATGTCCTCAATGTAGTCAAGGCTTCTCGGAAGGAGTCGAGCTGAAAATGCTATACTTCCAAATGGAAGAGGTTCTCCATTTGGTGCCAGGGCAAGGGGTTGGACCCCTTATCTTCTCCAGTGGCTAGAATTCTCAGCTACCTTTGATCCCTCTCTCAGGCAGGCCTTCCATCGACAACCCTTAAGGTGCACCTGGCAGCCATCTCTGCCTGATGGGCATGGGCTGGTACACAGTGGTGCAGGAGAAGATGGTCTGACTTTTTTTTTTGAAGGCCTTGACCCCATTTCCCCTCCGGTGTGTGAACCACCACCACCTTGGGACTTGTTGCTGGTGTTGGCAGAGCTCATGGGCAAACCTTTCGAACCAGTCCACAGATGCAAGATGTCACATCTGTCATGGAGGACCTCCTTCCTGGTGGCTATGACATCAACCAGAAAGATTAAGTAAGGTCCAGGTGCATTCTGTGGAGTCTCATTACTTGGTCTTCCACAGGGACAAGGTTGTCCTTCTCCCAAACCCAAAGCTCCTCCAGACGGTTGTCTCAGATTTTCACCTTATCCAGGTGATTAATCTCCCTGTGTACTTCACCAACTACACCTTGGAGGCCAAGCACAGGCTCCATACATAGGCCAGCGCTTGCTGCAGGTCCTATTATAAGCAGCGCATGGCTGGAGTCCGGGGAGAGTTTTCGCCAGCTGTTTGTCACCTGCACTGAAGTCACACCTAGCAGACCAGCAGCTAAGCGGATGATTGGCAGGAGGATTGTATCCTGCATCGACCCCTGCTACAGTTTAGTAGGTAGGGAGCCTTCTGTAGGGCTAAGGGCTCATCCCACCTGTCATACTGCTACCTCTGTGGCTTCTTGGGATGTTCATATCCAGGAAATCTGTCTGGCTGCTACCTGGTAGTCAGCACACACCTTGATTTCCCACTACCACGTCAACCTTAAGTCATGCCAGGATGCTGGTTTTGGGGCCTCAGTTCTCCAATCTCTCTTCCCTAAATAGGGGGTGTGCACCTTGCGCCCTCCTCCCGGAGAACTGCTAGGAGTCTTCCAAGAGTGTGGATAGAACCTCATATCCATGTCCCTAGAAAAACAGGTTACTCACCTATAACAGTAGTTCTTCCACGGGATGGTCTCTCACAGCAGGTAATACACTTGGGTAGTCGCCAGAGGTCTCTGTGGTGCACAGCAGCTCTTCTAACAGTCTTTCACCAGGGGCTGCCCACCGATGATGTCATCATCCTGCTTCCTGTATAAGAGTGGGCGGTCCCTGGTATCCTTGGTTCATTTTCCCACCATCTTCAGCTCGCACGCAGCAGCTAGTGCAAAGTGTAAGCAGTCATCAATGAGAAACTGAGCAAACAGAACAGTATTTTTCCCATTCCCACTCCATCGATGGATAGCAGAAGGAACTTCAAGCAAATCATCTTTATTTTGTTCTTGTCATTGCAGTAAAAAGATCTACCATTTCGGCAATCATTCAGTCTGTGCCCATTATTTGAGAGCCACACACAACTCATCCTCCTGTGAACTTTATCAAGAGTTTAATCAAGCAACTCATCGACAACGATTGCTTGATATTCAGGCTTACCTCATGGAACAAAAAGCAGCTGTCTTAGAGAAGCAGGGGGCCCATCCCAAGAACCCCCCAGCCAGTGCCTTACATAAGAAGCACAGACATGATAAGGATGCTCCCACTTCAGCATCCTGCTCTAAGCATTCGTTGACGATGACCACTTCAGGTCTTTCCTCGTCGTCGACGCCTTCCAAAATTGGTTCCTCGTCGACTGGAGTTTACTGTGTCTCGACGGCGCTTTCTAGCGCGCTTTATCAGCAATTTCAGTGGAACCTTATACTACTGCCATTGATGCCACATCAACGATGACTCGTCTCTTCGTCAACGACGATAACTGTCAAACATGTGAAATCTTCCTCTCATCCTGCCGTGTCGATGACATGCCAGGGTGCGTTGGGAAACACCATGGATTTCACATTTTCAGCTGCCCCTCCGGCTTCAAGGTCTTTTGTGAATCAGGGCCAGCCTGAGTGGGACTGGGTTTCCGGACTGTTTCATCCGGGTTCCAGACCAGCTTATACTGCACGCCCACTCTCCTCCATTATTCCCTTGGTGTCACAGAAACTTCCTCCCCCACTACTGCCTCAGTGGACGTGGCTACAACAGTACAGTAGGTTCTGTATGTAATGAGGCATTCACAGCCTCCAGCTCCTGGTGGTCGGGGTCATCCATCCCGGTCACCCATGCCACCGCCAAAACTTTTTTTTGGTGAGAGACCAACTTCTCCACCTGGTTTCCCATCTGATTTGGTGAAGAGTACTATTCAGAAGATCTAGAATTCCCAGAAGATATCCCAGAGGACTTGGAAAATACCGACCTCCAAGAATGGGACTCCCATCCTCCATCCTCTCTCTCCACTGTATCATCTCTGCACGAGGAACCTTCCCGCCATGCAGCGGCCTCTCCCCCTGATGACCCGTCATTTCACGACATGATGTTCCAGATTAAAAAAATTATGGGTTTCTGTACCACTGAACGTGATAAGCAGGGAAAAGACATGGCAAACTACCTTGAACTGCTGGAGGACCCAGCAGTGTGGTACCCCCACTCATCCAAACCTACCAAAATGCAGTACTGGGCGCCTGGGATCAGCCTTTGGCTGTCCCGGCTCTTCCTTAGAAGGTGGATCACCTTTACCAGGCTCCCACTGATCACCCCCTTCTTTTCATCTAACACCGAGGCAGATTCAGTGGTCATTACCGCCGCTCATGGATCATACTAAACATCCCCGACACATGAGCTCCTTACCTCCAGATAAGGAATCCCGTCGCCTAGACTACTTGAGGAAGAAAGTCTTCCAGGTGAGCACACTGAATCTGAGAATCTTGAACTATATGGGACATATGGTGAAATACCTCAGCTCGGGCAACGGATGCGGGAGTCACCCTCTGTCGTCATGCCTGGCTGCGTGTCGGCTGTTCAACCAGATATACAACGTAAACTGGTCCGTGCCCCATTTTATGGTTCCAAACTTTTTGACCCAGGTACGCAAATGCTCTTGGATAATCTCTAGGTGTCAGGCCGTACTCTCTGTATGGTGCATGCTATGTACCACCCACCACAACCCTCATACCAGTCCTGTTCCCAAACTTTTCAAACCAAACGGAGAGGCAAGAATAGAGGAGCTTATCGAGGTGGCTCCCGCAGACATTCCTGCACCTCCTCCAGGACTGCCACCACACCCTCAAAGGGCCCCTGCTCCCACCCTCAAGGTGGGACGGGCCAACCCAGTGTCCTGTTAGGGTTGCCCCCCCCCCCGCTTCCTTCTCCAGGCCTCGGAAGCCCTGTGGGACCGTTTTGCCTTTCATCTGGAGGCCTTGAAAGCCATTACTTTTGGATAAGTGGGTACTCTAAATCATATGTACGGGGCACACACTGGAACTTACATCTCCACCTCCCCCGCACCCAACCCACTCAGTCCATTATCCACCTTACCATGTTATTATATTCCAAGACGAACTTCAGGCACTTCTAAACAGAAAGTCCGTTTATCCTGTTCCTCCTTCAGAGTTGCATCAGGGATTCTACTTCCATTTCTTCTTGGTCCCCAAACGTACAGGAGACCTCAGACTGATATTAGACCTAAGACAACTGAATTTACACATTTAGTACAAAAGGTTCCGGATGATGTCACTATCATCTATGCTACTGATGTTAAAAACAAAAAAAAAAAAACAAACAAAAAAAAGGGCAGATTGGTTATGTGCCCTGGACATAAAAGATGCATATCCCCATCCACCCCACCCACCACCAGTTCCTACGCTTTCACTTGCTAGGACACCACTACCAATTTTGAGCACTTCTTTTCAGACTTTTGTTTGCCCCAAGAGTCTTCACTAAGTGCCTTGCCATAATGGCGGCGGCTCTGAGAAGAGATGGACATTTCATCTTCCCATACCTAGACGATTGGCTAATAAAAAGCTAATTCTGAATAGGCTTTGCTTTTCTCCCTCCGGGCCACCCTTACCCTATTCAGAAATCTGGGCATTACCATCAACTGGCCCAAGTCCAACCCGAAGCCTTCCCACTCACTTTAGTACATAGGAGCACTTCTGGACATGGTCTCTGCCAGGGCTTACTTCCCTGTTGACAGAAAAGACAAACTCCTCTCTCTGGCTTCGCACGCTCGAACCCAGCAGCAGTACATAACAGCCATAAGTTTCTTAAGTCTTCTGGGGCATATGGCAGCTGCCATCCCCACAGTGGCATTCGCCTGTCTCTATATGAGATCAGTACAGTGGGTACTTCAGAATCAATGGCACCAGAGGTCGGACGACTTCGACAACAATCTCAAAGTCACCCCCTTCCTCCACTTTGCCCTGGACTGGTGGACACACTGGCACCACCTATCTCAGGGCATGCCCTTCCAGGCTTCCCCTTCCCAGAAAATGTTGACCACAGATGCTTACCTTGACGGTTGGGGAGCTCACCTTGGCCCTTATGGGGCACAGGACAAATGGCCCCAGTTCGCCATTTTGCCACACATAAATCTGTTTCAAATGAGGGCCGTTCACCTTGCCCTTCAGGTTTTTCGGCCCCCACCTTCATCCCGAACCCTTACTGATCCAATCAGACAACACCTCCATGGTGTTATATCTGAACAAACAAGAGGGCTCCAGATCTCATGCTCTCTGCAGGGAGGTGCTGAAGGTCTGACAAGAAGCCACACTCCAACAACTCATAGTAATTGGCGTCCATCTACCAGGATGCCACAATACCCTGGCAGACATTCTCTGTCGCCAGTCCTCCACGCATGAGTGGACTCTTCATCATGAAGTTCTTCAGATGATTTTCCACTTGTGGGGGACCCCACAACTGGATCTGTTTGCTTCCCCCAACAATCATCGACTCCCCAAATACTTTTCCATTATCCTGAACAGAAGGACAGTCTTACAGGATTTAGGACACTGTCCTACATGCTGGGCCATTGGAGATCTTAGGGCTCAGCTCCGGGTAGCATGGGCAGAGATTGCGCCCCTCAGATTTCATATTCAAGAGGAAATACATTATAAGAACCACCCGCCATTTCCCCAACATCCAACAGAAGAACCTCGACTGCAGAGGGTAGCTGGTCCAGGAGGTTGGCAGGTGGTTAGGAGGGGCACATCGGGTGCCCCATCACTCTGTGCTCTCCAACATATTACCTCCAAAAGCCATATAAACACTGCAAACAGGTATCTGCCTCTATCTCCGAAATCAAACAAAGGGGCAGAGGACACTGCCAAGCAGAACACTGCAGCACAGGAGCTAGCACAACAAAACTCGCCCAACTCAGGAACCAAAACAAAAAAAGCAAAAAGGAAATCCAAAAAACTCCTGATCATAGGAGGCTCCATGATTCGGGAAGTTGATACCCATCTCCAGCCAGGGATAATGGTCACATGTCTCCCAGGTACATCAGTGTGGAGAGACACTGACCGCATTGCTAAAATTGTTCACAAAGCAGGAGAAAACATTGACATCCTGGTAAAGGGGAGCTAAACATGTGGCTCAAGGGCTGGTGCCAGGAAAAAGGACACAGATTTGTAGGGAACTGGCAACAGTTCTGGGAGTAAAGTTCTTTAAATTTGATGGACTGCATCTGACTAAGGAGGGAGTCAGTGCATTGGGGCAGAAGTTTGACGTCTTTGCAGAATATTTAAACTAGCAAATGGGGAGAGGGGTGCAGCACCCCATAACGTCGAATGGGAAGAACACCCCTCCCCCCTCAGCTACTGGTCAAACAGGGATTCAGCATGTTTGCAGTTCATTTGCATCACTAGGTAAGAAAAAAGGTCCGTCTCCCCATACAACGCACAGGGGAAATGCCAAACCTCACCCAACAACTAACACACCGAAATCTGGCCAATGGAAAATCATGTACACAAATGCTCACAGCCTGGGAAATAAGATCCCAGACCTGCTGACAATAATGTCGAGGCCAAACTGGACATAGTAGCAGTTAGTGAGACGTGGTTTACCAGTAACCATACTTGGGAGACTTCAGTACCTGGCTATGTACTGTTCAGAAGAGACCGAGGTGCAAAAGGGGGGCTGGAGGGCCCTGTATGTCAATGAAAATATCAAAGCTACAGAAATTCAGAATACACATAAGGAGCCAGAAGAACTGTGGGTCACCCTGGAAACAGGAAATGGGACAGCCATAAGAACTGAGGTTGTCTGCAGGCCCCAGACCAGGGGGAGGACATAGACACATTACTGTTAGAAGATATACAAAACATGACAGCTAAAGGGGAGGTTCTGATAATGGGAGACTTCAACATGCCGGATACAGATTGGTCAATACCAGCAAGAACATCTGCCAGAACTAGACACATGGTGGATTCCCTGCAGGGGGAGGGCCTCAAACAACTGGTACGACAACCCACAAGAGACAGGGCTATCCTAGATCTAGTACTGACTAACAGGGAAGGGATCACAGATCTCAGGTAGAAGGTCACCTGGGGGCCAGTGACCATCACATGGTATGGTTCAATTTGGCCACTACATCTAAATCATCCCATTGCAAGGCAAAAATATGGGGCTTCAGAGGAGCTGACTTTGATAAGATGGCCAACAGAGTTAAGCTAGCCCTGGCAAAAAGAAACACAGGTGAGGGGGTACAGGCAAAGTGGGTAAGCATTAAGGATGCAATACTTGAAGCAACATCCCATTGTGTTAGACAGAAAAGGAAGTGCAAAAGAAGAAAGAAACCACTTTGGTTCTCAAATACAGTAGCAGAAAAGTTCAGAGCCAAAAGGCTGGCCTTCGGGAAATATAAGGGAACACAGCGGGTTGAAGATAGGCATACCAAACTGCCCTAAGGGAAGCAGGAAAGGCAGTAAGGCAGGCAAAGTCCCAAACTGAGGAAACACTAGCACGAACAATAAAAGAAGGTGAAAAGACTTTCTATAGATACATTAGTAAAAGGAGAAAGTCCAGAGGGGGTATTGCTAAGATCAAAGGAGATAAGGGGGCGTGTGAGGAGGAGGAGGACCATGTAAAAGCATCTACTGTATCCTAAATAGATACTTCTGCTCAGTATTTACTGAAGAGAAGGTAGGGCAGGGCCTGCAGCTCAGCACCATGGACACAGTGGGGAAGGAGGTGAGCACTACTCCCTTCACAAAAGAAAGGGTCCTACAAGAGCTCACTAAGCTCAGGGTGGACAAGGCAAAGGGACCTGATGGCATACATCTCAGGGTACTTAAGGAGCTAAGGGTGGAACTAGCAGAGCCATTAGCAGAACTGTTTAATTAGTCTCTGAGCACAGGAGAGGTCCCAGAAGACTGGAGAAGCTCATGTGATCCCGCTCCACAAGTGTGGGAGGAGACAGGGAACTACAGACCAGTCTACAAAAGGAAGGTCCTGTCAAACTAATCTCATATATTTCTTTGGGTAACCAGAGTGGTGGACCAAAGGGGAGCAGTTGATGTCACCTACCTTGACTTCAGCAAAGCTTTCGAAACTGTTCCACATAGAAGATTGATAAATAAGCTGGGTAGGCTCGGGGTGGGTCAGAAGTTGGTCAACCAGGTGGCAAACTGGTTGACGGGCAGAAAACAGAGAGTGGTGTTAAATGGTATACAGTCAGAAGAGATGCAAGTCACAAGTGGGGTACCTCAGGGATCAGTCCTGCGGCCAGTCCTCTTCAATATCTTCATTAGTGACATTGCAGATGGACCAGAGGGTAAGACTTGTCTGTTTGCAGATGACACCAAGATCTGCACCATAGTAGATGATCCAGATGGGGTGGGCAGAATGAGAAGAGGTCTGGATAAACTAGCAAAATGGTCAGAAGAGTGGCAGCTGGGATTTAATGCAAAGAAGTGCAAGATCATGCACATAGGGAAGAGAAACCCTGAAGCCATCTATAGGCTGGGAGGGGAGTTGCTGGCAGTCACAAAGGAAGAAAGAGACTTGGGCATCATCATCATCGATGACCTGAAATCATCCAGGCAAACCTCTAAAGCAGTAGGTAAGGCTAGGGGGATGTTAGGGTGTGTTAGTACGGGTATCAAAAGTCGTAAGAGGGAGGTAATGATCCCTCTTTACAAGACACTAGTTAGGCCCCATCTGGAGTACTGCATGCAGTACTAGAAGCCACACCTTCACAAGGACATTAACCAAATTGAGGCAGTCCAGAGAAGGGCAACCAAAATGGTGCAGGGGCTGCATCAGAAGACATATGAGGACGGATTAACGGAGCTCAATATGTATACCCTTGAGCAAAGGAGGGAGGGAGAGAGGTGATATGATTGAAACATTCAAACACCTTAAGGGCATTAACAAGGTGAAAGACTCTAACATGTTTAAATATAAGAAAAATAGCAGGACAGGAGGACACAGCATGAGATTAGAGGGAAGCCGATTAAGGGGGAATGTGAGGAAATTCTTTTTCACAGAAAGTGTGGTGGATGCATGGAATGGCCTACCTCAGGAAGTGGTGGCTATGAATACAGCGCAGGGCTTCAAACAGGCATGGGATAGGCATAAGGGAGTAATACAGATGAGTATGAATAGATAGGCCACTGACAGAGCAAAGGCCGATGGAACATTTATAAGGTAGAAAAAGAAATGGGCAGACTGGATGGGCCTTGCGGTCCTTAACTGCCATCAACCTCTGTTTCTGTGTAACAGAAGGAGAATGTCTACAGATGCCCTGTCCCTACCATGGACAGGACGCTTCTTGTATGCTCCCCCTGTCCTGCTGCTGCAACGGACTCTACTGAAACTACAAGTCGAACCTGCCACAGTGATCCTCATAGCCCCCTTGTGCCCATGGCAGGTGTGGTTTCCCCTACTCCAACAACTGTCCGTGGTGGACACCATTCCATTGCCAGTCAGATCAGATCTCCTGACTCAGGAGTGGGGCACCCTCCTTCATCCCAGCCTAAAGTCTCTACACCTTCACTCTTGGCTCCTGAGGAAACTTCCATAGCACGTCTTCAAGTCTCCTCAGCTGTGGCCGACATTCTGTTGGCCTCAAGAAAACCATCAACCAGGGAAACATATAACACTAAATGGAAACGCTTTTCCATATGGGCTGCTTCCCTTTCTCTGAATCCATTTTCATGTCCTTTACCCAAAGTTTTGGACTACTTGGCTTCACTTGCCAAAAAGGGCCTTAGTCATTCCTCTGTCAAAGTTCATCTGGCCTCCATTCCAGCCTTTCACGAACCCTATGAAGGCAAATTACTGTACCAACATCATCTTGCCAAGATGTTCTTAAGAGGCATGCTTCATATCTAACCTCCCATAAAGCACCCCACGCCCCTTGGGAATCTGAATTTCATATTAGAGAAACTCACCTTAGCGTCCTTTGAGTCAGCAGCTACCGCTGATATCCGCTTCCTCTCTTAGAAGATGGTATTTCTAGTAGCTGTCACTTCGGTTCACTGAATCTCCAATCTCAGGCTCTGATGTGTAGAGAGCCTTACCTAATCTTCCACAAAGATAGAGTGGTTCTCTGCACCATTCCTTCCTTTCTACTGAAAGTGGTTTCAGAACATACCTTAAACCAGACCATGGAATTGCCCGTGTACTATCCAGAGCAGCATCCTAATACAGGAGAACATCTCTTAACACACTTTAGATGTTCATCATATTTTGAGGTACTATATAAACTGTACCAAATCCTTGAGAAGAACCTCTTAATTATCACCTTCGCCTCTATGAGGGAAGGCTCCCCAATTGCCAAGAAAACCATTTCCAGTTAGTTGGTAAATTGCATCATGTTTTATTACAAAAAATACAACAAGCCCCTATCGGGAACAGTACAAGCCCATTCCATTAGATCCCAGTCCTCCGCGGCAGTCTGCTTCAAGGGGGCTTCGATCACTGATATCTGCAATGCAGCCACGTGATCCAGCATTCATACTTTCACAAAGCTTTACAACCTGGATATTGCTTCTTGCCATATGACGGCCTTTGGCTGTGCAGTCCTACAGGGTCTCCTATCCTACTTCCACCCTCTTTTGGGTACACTGCTTGGGAATCATCCCAAGTGTACTACCTGCTGCAAGAGACCATCCCGTAGAAGATAGTACAGTACATAAAAACTTACCGTAACAGTAGATTTTTGAGGGATGTCTCTCACAGTAGGTACGTTCCCTCCCTTCGTCCCCCTCCTTCTGTAAGAGAATGGCTTTGTTTCACTTGACACGTGGAAGGGACACCTATGGTACCTCAGATCCCCTTGGTCCTCGCTTAGCGAACTGAATGCGGGCGAGGAAGTAAGGATACCAGGGACCACCCACTCTTACAGAGGAAGCAGGATAATGATGTCATTGGTGGGTGGCCCCTGGTGAAAGACTGCTAGAAGAGCTGCCATACATCACAATGACCTCTGGCGACTACCCAAGTGTATTACCTGCTGCAAAAGACATCCCTCAAAGATCTACTGTTACTGTAAGTTTTTACGTAACTGTACTTTCTAGGAATGGTATATGATGTTCATCCACATTGACCCACCTGACATCCCCTGGTAAGTGGCACACCAGTCTTGCATTCAGCAGGTAAGTTCTGACGTCAGGGGTGGTGCTAGTGAAGTTCCCACCCGGGTGGGTGGGAGGAGCCAGCTTGAAGACTTTCCGGCAAGCCTTAAGGGGGAAAGGACACTGCCAAGAGTGTAGATGAACATCATATACCACTCCTAGAACTACTGTTGCAAGTGAGTACCCAGGTGGTGGTTGTTTTTTTTCCATCTCCTCTGGACAGCCCTCCTTCAGAGGTGCATCCCTGCTCTGTCACCCAGATGTCTGCTGGGACTTACCTCCCAGGCTGTCTTCCCCCAGGGCTTGCCCAAGCCCTACCATAGAATGGATCCATTTTGGACCAGCACGCCAAGCTGATTGGGTGCTGGGCCTGCAAGCAGTTCTCCTCATCCTGCCACCAGCTTTTCCAGTTTCCTGTCCCCGGGGAGGCATGGTGTGCGCTGACATCATGATGCGTGCAACAACATCTGCTACGCCTCCCAGCTTCCTGCCCCAGCTGCCTTTCCCCCGGCTTCCGCCAGGGGTTAGGCAGGCATCGTTCTCTGCCCACCATCCACCCCCCGGGAGGAGGAGAGCACCTATGGACACTCAATCATTCTTCCCCCAGCCGGCCCTCTAACACCTCAGATTAATGTCCAAACCTGGATTTTCGGCATCGCAAGCAGTAGCACTACTGCTGCACCAGCTGGCTTTGTAATTATATTTTTCTTTACATACCCAAGGTGCGCGGTGCCACATAAACCATAAGACCGAAAGTAACAGGCTCCTGTCAAAACGCATGATTGATTCTCTAACATTCCTGGAGTTGGGATGCCATCTGAAAAGTGCTTAATCTGCGAAAAATTGTGATGCCTGCCTTGACTTTATCTTGTTGCTTGAGGCTCTCATAAATTCAGTACCCAAAAGTAGTAACATTTTTATTTTCATTTGAGAGGAACAGCCAAACTTTAAGACGTTATTGATGTGGAATTACTTAAAATTTTAACTGAAAACATCTATTGATGTCTTGTATTCAAGATTAACTCCTGCATATTGCATGTTGTATTCTTGTTGCTTGGTTGCACTTGGTTCAGGAATGTGCTCTTTGTAAAGGAGTCTTTGACTCAGAGGTATTTGCGAAACTCCAATAAACATAAACTTGTATGTTTATTTTAATTTTTTTTTTTTATTTGTATTTCGGATGACACCTTTGAGCCGAGGGCTCTTTTACAAAGGTTCCACGCCAAGGCAATAAGGACAATAAGGTACAAAACATAGCATGATCATTACAATGGAACTTACAAAAAAAAAAGACGAATAAGGTTACAATAATAGCAGCCAAAGGCATTGTCAAGGAATTGTGTTGCGAGTTAATTATACAGTACAAGTCATAGGTGCCTCAGTGAAGCTTTGTTAGGAGTGGGTTAGTGGGAAAAGAGAAAGAAGAGTGGTGGTGAGGTGATGGTATGGGAGACAGAGAGAGGGAGGAGGGGAGGAATGGGGAGGGCATTGCGTTGGGTATGTGGTGGATGGGAAATAGTAAGGGAGGAGGAAAGAGGGGGATGAAAAAGAAAAGGAGACAGATTCATCCTGTACCCAGTAATGGGAGGTAGGAGAGGAGGAGGAGCTGAGGCAGTGAGGAGGGATACTTGAGGGTAGTATGCCTGAAGGGGATTATAAGAAGCAGTCACTGAAGGCACTAGCCACGAGGTGTTGTCGCAGTTTACACTTAAAAGCACCAATCATGGCAATGTTGGAGATTTCTGTAGGTAGCAAGTTGAACCAGGTGGAGGCTCTGACAAGGTAAGAACGCTGAGCTTGAGAGGTCCGACTGCGAGGTGTTGTAAAGAATAGACTGTCCGATCTTCTAGTTAGGTGGCGGACAAGCTACGGGGTCAATATTGATTGGACTCCAGGGGGGCATAGGACCCAGTGATGTCTTCTTAGCTAGGATGCAGGTCTGGTACTTTAGCCTGCCGGATAGTTGGAGCCAGTTAGCCTGCTCATAAATGTCACACGTGTGAGAAAGGCGGACAGCTGAAATAAGAAGTCTACATGCCTTATTAAGTGCTACAGCTATGCGCCGGAGTGCAGTATCAGTAGTGGATCCATAGATAACAAGCCCGTAGTCAATAATTGAGATAACAGAGCTCTGGATAGCGAGGTTCAAGGCTTCAGCCGTTAGGCAATGTTCATGCTTGTATAGTAGCCCTATACGGGAGTTCACAGTTTTAGCGATATTGTCAATGTGTTTGGTATACGAGAGGGAGCAGTCAAGGGTCAGGCCCAGATATTTAAACATATCCACCTGCTCAAGAGTGACGCCTTCGTGGTTGTTAATTATGAGCTCGTGGTCCTTGTACTTGTTGTGGTTTCCATGGAACAACATTGTTATAGTTTTTTTTGTGGTTAAGGATGAGTTTATGTGAGCAAAACCAGTCTTCAACTACTGTGAAACTTTTCTGTAATTGAGACTGAAGGGAGGTGGGGTCGCTGTGGCAAGTGAAGATTACTGCATCATCTGCATACAGTAACATTCTGTCATGGCAGGAGGCAGGGAGAGTGTTCAGGAATATGCTGAATAACAAGGGACCCAGGATAGAACCTTGGGGTACTCCAGAGTGTATTGGTAGGGATGACGAGAGGAATTCACCAATCCTGACCTATTGGGTCCGGTTACTGAGGTAGCTTTGAAACTAAAGGGTAGCTTCACGTGAGACACTAAGGAGGGACAATTGTTTGAGGAGAATAGAGTGATTGACAGTGTCAAATGCCTTAGTCAGGTCAATAAAAGAGGCGCCGACCAACTGGCCCTGATCAAGCGCATGATGGATATGTGTGGTGAATTCGAGGAGTGCCATGGTAGTGTTATGCCCTTTGTGGAAGCCATGCTGCTGGGAACATTGCAGGCTGTGTTTTACAAGGACTCCGTCAGCTGATCAGCCACTATCCGTTCCAAGGCTTTGGATGGGGGGGAGGATGGATATAAGCCTGTAGTTGTTCATGAGGGTCTTGTTACCACTTTTATGGACTGGAGTCACCACTGCCAGTTTCCACTTTTGGGGAACTGGGAGAGCATGAGGGAACGGTTGAGGATTTTGGTTAGTGGGAGTAGGACTTCATCAATGGGCTAAAAGTTTCATATCCAGTGAATCGCCACTGACCCTAGACTTTCCAAGCACTTTAAGAATGTGTTTTTTAACTAGGCTTTCCGGGATTGCTTTGAAATGGAAAGGAGGGTGCCCTGGTGGCAAACCTGAACTAACAGGAACTGGGTTGACAGTGGTGGGATCAAAAAGGTTAGGGGGTATCACATGACTGAGGTCAGCAAAAGTGGTGTTAAATGCGTTGGCAATGATTACGTGGTCAAGAGTGATGGTACCATCTGTGTTCAACATTGTGAGTGTTGTTTTCTGATCCTTTCCAGTCACTACAGCAAGGTTATGCCAGAATTTACTCCCGTCATTCCAGGTGCTGGCTAAGGCGTTCCTGTAATAGTTGGCCTTTTCATGGCGGATTGCTCTGGTACATGCATTCCTTGCTGTTTTGTAGGCCTGGATATCAGTCTGGGTGCCAGTAGCCTTAGCACGATACCAGAGCTGGTCTCAAGATTTTGTTTGTGTAAGGAGGCCTAGTGTCATCCATGGGTTATTGACACCCTTGATCTTACACTTCTTGAACGGAGCATGAACATTGCAGGCTGAGTTGAAACAGGTGATAAAGTATTCAAGTGCTATGTCTACATCAGGGGCTAGTCATGTTCACGAAGGAGTGTTTTAAGTGACTCAAGATGACTGGGGGTCAGCATTGTCCTGTTAATAGTTTTTTTGGGGGGGGTAGTGTATTTGTTGGTCCAGATGCACAGGATAGGGGAATGATCACTTAAGGAGTCTGGGAGGACTGTTGCTTCGGAGATGTGCTCTGGACGAGTAGTTGGCACCCAGTCTAGAAGTGTACAGGTCCCTGTTCTGTAGTTTACTCTAGTAGGTGATTTGACCATTTGTGAGGAGTTAGCAGCAGCAAGAGCATCATTATAACTATTCGAGCTGGAGGCCAGCCTGTTGATGTTGAAATCACCAAGTAGGATAACTTCTGTATTCTGATCCAGGGAGTTGATACAGTCAGGGAGGGAGTGAAAGCCCAGATTGCTCAGCTTGGGTGGTATTTAGACAGAGGCAACAGTCAGGATCTTGTTATGAGTTCTGAGAAGTACTTTGGCAGCAAGGATTTGGATGTCATTTCCGGGGATGGGCTCGGGCATGACATGACATTAGATGGGAGGCAGTATAGCGCAGTGGTTTAAGGCTCTGAGCTGCAAATCTGGTGACATCCAGCAGACCAGACCTGGGTTTGAATCCCACAGCTTCCACTTACATACTGTGTGACCCTGAGTAAGTCACTTAACTTCCCTGTGCTCCCAGGTCACACCTGTAAAAAAGCTTTCAGCTTAGTGTGCTACCCCTGGTTAAACAACTAACAAAAAAAAAAAATGACCCATGAGGAACTCTTTAAGGTATGTAACATGTTGATTCATCTTGTAGCTGCTTTGTAACTGCGGTTCTGGGTCATTCCTGAAAAAGGGCCTTTGGCTCAGTGTATTTTCCTAGTAAACAATGTAAATAAATAAAATGTTAGTTTGTGTGTTTTTTTTTCATCTTAGACATCGATTACTGTAATGTTCTGTTATCGGCTTTACCTAAAAACTCAGTTTGCGGATGAGTTTTGTATAAATGCAGCTGCCAGGCTTGTTTTTTGGTACTTCTCACCATGACCATATTGTGTCGATTCTTCAGATCTTACTTTGATTGCTGATCTATTTAAGGTGTGATTTTAAAGGGCTTCTTTGGTGTTACAAAAGCATTCATGACCTTGTTCCACACTATGTTAGTTCTCATTTCTGATTACTGTGCTTCTAGACTAAGATTGTCAAATTCTACCTTTCTAAATGTTCCTGAATAGGCACGGAAAACTATCGGGGAATGTGCTTTTCTTAGGGCTCCCTTTCTATGGACCACATGTCCTGTTATTTATTTGGAAGTGCATGCAAATGCTGGCTTTTCAGCATCCCACGTGACATCCAAGGAGGCCATCACATGAGATGTTGAAAAGTTGGCATTTGCATGTGAGCACTTCTGGTACATGCACCTGTCCTCTTTGCTGCCATGCTACTGGACTCTGGGAGCATTTGCTGTAGCAGTAGTTACACAGAAGTTGAGCAGTATTGTGGTATACTGCGTGGTGTTTGGACAGGCAGACGGAGGTGAGGTACAGTGCTAGCACTTTACTAACATGTATTTGCTGCTGCAAACACTGCAGTTTGCTTGTGCAAACCATGTGGTACTCTGCAATATTGTTCAACTTCTGTATACTGTAATCACCACTGTATGTTCAAATTTAAACCTATGCATTAATTTCTGAATTAAAAGGATTGACCCTCCATTCAAAAATAAATTATTTTCAGTCATTTAAATCCTGGCATGTGATACGTGAATAAAAAGAATTAAGCTACTACTCACTACAAGGTGAGCGCTTTGCTGTTTTTTGACTGTTTAGATGTGTACGTTATTGTGGGTTCCATGAATAGTTTCACTGAAGCCACAAAGTTTGGAATAAGTTCGTTAACAACTCAGAACTCCAGTACACTCAGCTGCAGAAATGGGTTGAAGCAGGGCACCACTGAAAATGAGATGTTGCATCTCAGTTGGGCTAACCTGGGTTATAAAGTGTAAAATAAAAAGACACTGACAAGAATTGCTGGGAACCAGCAAGTGTAATGAAATACAGGGAAGACAAATGCAGCAAATGTATGAAATGTAAGTGGAATTGTGCCTGTTATGTTTCCCTCGAGGTGTTAGTAGCTCTTAAATGCCCCTGTCTTACTGACTTTTAAATCATCTAGGATAGTTGGTGCATATCTGAGAATAGGTGTCATGTTGCCAGTGTTTCTCCCTATTAAAGAGCTGATATTAGTTTAATATTCAAGCTTGTTTTATCTTCATTAACTTAAAGACCTACTGACATCTGAAAAAACTTATATACAACCAACTAAAAAATCACCTTGAAGCACACTCACTCCTAAACCCGGCTCAATCTGGCTTCAGGTCAAAGCACAGTACCATCTCAGCCTTGGCTAAAGTCTCGAATGACTGGATCCATGCTATGGACACCAAGAAGGTTACTGGTGCAGTTTTTCTAGACCTCAGTAAGGCCTTCGACACTGTAGACCATCACCTCCTAATCACCTGTCTTGCCTACATAGGTGCCACTCCACTTACCTTACAGTGGGTTAACAGTTATCTCACGGGAAGGATACAAAAAGTCAAAGCTGATGGCCTACTATCTGCCCCCCTTCCAGTTGCCAGAGGAGTCCCTCAAGGCTTCATCCTAGGACCAATCCTTTTTTCCCTGTACATCAACAACCTTGACTCCCACATAAAGAACCCTAGCATACATTTCTTTGCAGACGATACGGTTTTGTATGCATCAGGCTCATCCTTAACTGAAATCAGGGAAGCACTCCAAGCTGACTTTATCCAGTTAGAAAGCAACCTTATCAATGCCAAGCTTCTCTTAAATGCCAAAAAAAAAACACAAGACAATGGTTTTCTTGAGACTTGCCTTGTCTGGTGCCCTACCTACCCCATCTAAAAACTTCATAGTTACCTCCCTAGGTGAACCCTTAGAATTCGTACCTAAATTTAATTATCTAGGTATGTGGATAGACAACAAGCTTTCCTTCGACGACCACATTGAGGATCTATCAAAGAGGCTTAAAGCACGCTTGGGTTTCTTCTTTAGAAATAGGACCCTCTTTTCTCTCGTGACCCGCAAAAGACTTGTCCAAGCAACATTCCTTCCCTTGCTTGACTACAGAGACATTATCTTTATCTCCTCCCCAACCTTGAGCCTATCTAAACTGGACGTACTCTATCACAGTGCTCTTCTCTTCATTACTAACTCTGTGTACAGGACCCACCACTGTGATCTTTATGTAGCAGTTAGGTGGACTTCTCTTGCCACCAGACGCCTCCTGCATGCTGGCATTGGGATCCTCTGATTACTACTCCACAAACTGCCTGTCTATTTAACGTCTCTCATACACATCTCGCATAGCGCCTACTTCCTAAGGAAATCCAACCTTATCCTACTAGATGTTCCCAGGACGCATTCACAGCTGGCCAAAGAGCTGTCTCATACGCCTCCCAAACATTTGGAACCAACTACAAGCCATGCTGAAGCTAACCAGCATCGTATCAATTAACTCCTACAAAACACTAGCGATCCCTTAATTAAAAGACATATGTAGGTGTTACTTGGCCCCCAACGCCAAGTCAGCTTCCTAGGTACCAACTGGCCCTCTACTTATTAAGCTGAAATGTGTGGCATAATTTAGGGCAAGGTTAAAGCTGGAATGTACTGCATATATAGCATAAGGACCTCTATTGTGTATACCTCTTGTATTATATATTTTTTCTTTGTTGTTCTACATTTTATATCTCCTGTCTATGTAATTGCAAACTGCATGTGTATGTGCCTCATGACTTCCTTGTGAATGAGCTTGCTCAATGGAGTCGTTCCTGCAATAAACTTGAACTTGAACATCTCCAAGAACATGTTGGGTACTACAATATTCGAACACATTTTAGCGTATGTTTCATATATTTTCTGTAGTCAGGATTTTTTTCACCAGGATAGCCTCATGAGATACAGTATTTTATTTTATAGAGTGTCCCAGAGGAGTACATTACACATGCACATATTACCACAATTATATTCAGGAAGGTAAACACCAGGTACAGTATACAGTGCTATTACAGTAACCACAGATTAACTAGATGATATGTCTTCAGCAGGTTTTAGCCTTATTTTGAAAATCTCAGGATAAATCCTTGAGCATAGCTCACTTGCAAGGATGTCCTGCAGACAATACAGTTTGTTACAGTATACATCACAGAAATATAGGCGGGCAGTATAGCCCAGAGGTTAGAACAGTTTGAGGTGAATAAACTTAGTACATAACGTAGATCTGGGCTCAGTTACCACAGCCTCTGTTTGTGTACTGTGTGACCCTAAGTAAATCACTTAATCTACCTGTAAATGGGACTTGTGCCCAGTCTTATCTGTTTACCAAAGAAGAACAATTAAAAGTAAGATAAAAATGATAAAATTAACAAAATGCAATCCAGTTACAACTAAGAGAAAACTGCACAATATAAATACGTTTCTAAACATACAATTACATGTGTCTTAAAGAGTCTGGTCACAAAGAATGCGGCAGAGACTATTCAGGTGATTAGACAGCTTGCTTTTGATGGGGCAGAAGCAGCTCAAAGTTGAGATGGGAGTTTATTCCAGCAGTCAGGGACCAAATGGTCAAATACAGGCCTGTTATAGTGTCTCCTAGCATTAAAAACGATTGGTAGGTCCTGGAAGCTAAGAGCATAATTGCAGCTGATGACAGTGAGGAAAGACGAGATGTTCTGTTACAGTCCTATGTATACACTTGTGTAGGAAAACAGTCTTTTGTTAGAGTAGATTTTCCAGTTCTAAATGCTCAATCATTGTTAGAGCATATTATGGTGAGTGCGAGGGTCATACTGTATGCAATCAGATTTACGTAGTACTGTTGATGAAATAAAATTATCAGAATGAAACAAAGGTACTAGGTAGTGTATCATTATCTGAATGTGTTCCAAAGCATTAATGTACTGTAGCATTTGGAATGGCATAAAGAAATCAGCCTTGGTCCAGTTGTAACTAGAATGCCAATACGTATACAGTAAGACAGGACAGGGTGTGTAATTAGGGGTAATAATTACACAGCTCAAGGGTACTGTTAGGCACAAGGCACTTGCACACAGTGCCTTTAAACATCCGAGAGCAAAGTGCAATTGTTTCCCCATAATTACACGTACCTGAAGTATCTTATTTTGCTTATAAGGGTGGGAAAAATGTCTTTCTAATTTCTGTTTTTCCCCATTGTTGAGTGCGCACCGTGGCAGTGAGTCATGTTGACTCAGTTCACCTACATGCACTACTTTGTTGTCTTGCTTACGTTTTATAATTAGTTCAGAATGCTCAAGTCATCAATAAAAGTTTGAAAATTTTATATTCCATTTTTGTGTGTGTGGCAAGAAAATTTGCCAAGGTGACAGGCATTCAGTATACTTCTGCCTCGGACGAGACCATGACATGGACTGCTGTAACACCTGCTTTTTTTCTAAACACTGCCCCTTCCAGATTATGCATGTGAAGCTTGTATATTCTGTTTCATCCTTCTGTGGCTGGCGTTGGAACATGAGGTCTGAAGGTAGGACTTTGGGGCCTTTCCCCAGGTCCCTTTCCAGAGTTGAATGAGGTTCAGAACTCTCCTCTCCACCATGCTGGGGCTGTGTTGGAGACTTAAGTGGTAGTGTTGAGTGGACTGTTGGCTCCTTCTTGGTGGCTGGCAATGGACTTACCACAGTCCAATAGCCCTATGCAACGGACCATCCCAGCTTCAGGGTCAGGGCCGTTGGCCTTGTCTATTAATGTGTAAACATCGACACCAGCTAGATGTCACCTAGCCTATTGTCACCATTCTCGGTGACAACACCAAGGGCAACACTGACATTGGTGCTGGTTCTATTGTTGATGCTGTATTGGACTAGGTGCCAGCTTGAAAGCTAAGCTTAAGCACAGTGTTGATTTTGGTGGGTCTGTGCTGCTGTCGATGCCACAGGGCTTGAAGCCAGGGTGGTTTGGGCACCTGATGTTGATGCTGCTTGGGACTGTGACTCAGACCGTGACAATGGCTTGGCACTGGATTCACCACGCCTCTGGCATTGGTGTCGGCACTGGACATGAGTCAGACCTTTAGAGAGGTCTACTCGGTCATGAGTTTCGTCAGACGTTATGCGGTTTCTACCCCAAGGCCATCACTCTGCCTCCTCCGTTTTAAGAGTACCTTTAGTGAAATGGTCTGCTGGATCCTTCCTTGGTGAAAGGTACTAAAGTAGCAGCATGGCCCATTTTGAGAACTGGGCACCACAGCTTGGCATGCTGTTCATCCTTCCCCCAGGCAACAGCCTCAAAGGCCTCAGGAGTTGGTAGATAGGTGTGACAACTTGCATTGTAGTGTGTGTCTGTGTTTCTATTATCATGTATGCCTCCATAAAATATTTCGGCTGAGGTGGGAGGTCCTTTGGAAACTGAAAATTACATTCCTCTGTACCAATGCCTCGGGGCACTCAGCTAGAAGTGACCTTTTATAGGCAGCTCTTTTCCTGTCCTTTAGTGCCTTTTGTCTTGGGTAAACTTCAGAAGGCTGCATCCCTTTCACAGGGAAAAAAACAGAACCAAGGGAAGAGTAAGACGTTTCTAGTTGGGCCAGATGGCCAAGATAACAGTGCATGTTGAGGAAAATACACAAACCTGGTTTGGACCAGTCTGGAAAAAAGGTGGTCCCCAGAGATCAAAAGCAGAGACAGAGTGTGATGTTATAGAGGTCTGTCCAGTGATGCGAGGATAGTGGGTCGGCTTACCAAAGGTATTTCTGCTGTATCGTTGCAATGAAAATACAATTATGCCTTGGATTTTGAACTAGTAACAGGGGTTTGAGTCTGCCATAACTCCCCATTTCAATTTAGAAGTAAGCTTCTTCTACTTAGCTTAGATGGTTTTGAAATGTTTTTCAGTTTTTTCCTGAGTAACCTCTCTCTTTCCAAATGTATTTATTTTTAGTTCTGTTGTATACTGTATTTCCTGTAGTCTTTAGTGTGTATTATCGTATAACATATTGTATGTAAGTTTTGTGGAGTATTAAATGTTATCATTACAGATTTCATGGAGCATGTTCCGTTCCAGGATAGCCATGATTCTGGGAACTCTTCATCTGTGCAGACTTTTGCTGAACTACTTTGATGAAAGTCTACTTTACTGTAAAAAGCAGCACAGAAAGCGCCATTGCCATCGATTATGGCAGAGGGAGCTTTCCGGCCCCTCTCGATCTTTTGACTCTCTTGATTGGTCGACCTTGCTCTAGCTGATACTGGCATAGGAGGTGGTTGATGCTCCAGCAGTGCCCCCGATACAGCAGTTTACTTTGTCAGCTAGGGCCAGTGATACAGTAGAGGTTATTTCCAAACGATTGACCAGGAGTCATAAGTCAAGGCAGCATCACTCTAAAAGACCCCCGATCTACAGGGGCCATTTCTGTTCGCATCATCAGGCCTGACTACTCCCCTAGTCAACCCAGTCCTTGTTCAACTTTCACAGATAGTCTCTCCAGTCAAGACCACCGTACCACCCCATGTGATAAAGGTGCACCAGCAACTGGTGTACACAGCTCCATGATTTGATAAAGGTGCCCCAGCAACTGGTGTACACAGCTCCGTGATTGTCGAGCTTCTATCAACTGTGATCAAGATTGAGGTGCCAGTTGAGGTCTCACCCGCTATCCGATTCTAGCACTTGTCCAGCTCGTCCTCTTCTTGGACAGACTGCGTCTCAAATACTAGGACTTCTTTTGACAACAATTGGCCCTGGTGGGCCAGGGTCATTGTTAGATCTAGTGCATACTCTCTTGGATTGTGAATTGCCTTCAACACTTAAGCACATGGCAGGGGAAAAGCTGGTACATAACTTGCATGCCCATTCCACTAAAGCAGTAACCATCTACTTAGCAAAGATACGATCAGTGTCTATTGCAGAGCTCTTTAGCGCTGCTGTTTGGAGCACAGTGTATATTTTAACAAGGCACTATGCCCTGGATGTTCATGCCAGGTAACATGCCACCTTTGTGTCATCAAGGCCCAGGTCAGGAAGCATAGGAAAACCAGGAGCAGTTGTAGAATTCATAAAAAGTATTTGTAGGGACATGGATATGTTCTGTCCACACTGTTTGGCATGTCCCTTTCCCTTTAAGATCCATCGGAAAGTCTTCTAGCTGGCTCCTCTCTCCCACCCGTGTGGTATAATCCTCGGCTCCAACCCATGATGCCAGATCTTCCTTTCCGATGGAAGATTCATGTTGCTCCTTACCGCTCCCATGCTCTGTAGGCCCTGGCTTAGCCCTGGCTTATCTAACTTCAGATTTTCTGAAGACTAAACTCATTAGAGTAAGTGATCGCAAATTTGCCATCTCGACTGTGATGGAAGAGAAATCTTCTCCTGGATTCCACCGGTGCCTGTGCGGACAGATGATGTCATGCACAGACCCACATGCCAGATGCGTATACTGTCTGAGTGTCAGCCATGACATCGAGGCCTGCGAGATGTGTCTCGGTTTCCACCTTAACGTCCTTGACGATTGTCTCGTACATTTTAAATTGGGCAGGCCGGAAAAACGGAATCCGCTAGTCAAATCGAGAGGTCCATTGGGCGGTCTGTGCAGCTGTGGGGTCCGCCAAGCAGCTTAAACAAATGCAGGCCTTTGAGGAAGAGGCACCACGGGCCATGGATCGTTCCTCTCGGACATTTTTCATTTCACTCAATCTAGGCTCTGCCTTCTCGGGCTCCTTTTGGGAGATGTGCCAGCCTCTCCCCACCAAGGGTGAGGGACCTTCGGGATCGCATGTCTCCTAGTCCTGTAAAAAGAACAAGGAACTGAGAGATTCTTCATCTCGGCAAAGACATTCTTGCGACTTCAGCTACCGGCTTCTCGGCCCTGCCGTCTGGTCAGCTGGCTGAGATCTCGATCGACGATGCGGTTGAGATCATTCTTGACCCTGTCGATCTGTTGGCACCCAACGAGGCCAACAACTCTCTCACTAGGTCCCTGGTCCTGCCTCTCCCCGAGAAGGAGACCCAGCCCGCTGGCAATCCCATCAAGCAGCCAGTCCCTGATCTGGCAAAATCGCCGCTTCCCCCGGTGTCCCCTGAGCAACCCAGTCGGTCACCCCAAAGATCGAGGTCGCGGACACCCTCAACTGATAGGCCAAGGAAGGCGCATAAGCGCTCCAAGAAAAGGCGACTCCGTTATTCGTCTTAGTCCTCCTCGGATGAGGAGAGGCTTCAGCAGAAACTCCAACAATGCTACGAAAGACCTTATGTGGCAACAGCTGATTTTGTCCGATCAGAAGCCAGCCACGGTTTCCACACCAGCCGTTACTTGACTCTCACCTTCTAGGCCGAAACCGACTCCACTGGAACCAATTATTTATTTATTTAGTTGTTTAACCAGGTATAGCACACTAAGCTGGAAGCTTTTTTACAGGAGCGACCTGGGAGCACAAGGAGGTTAACTGACTTGCTCAGGGCCACACAGTATGCAAGTGGAAGCTGTGGGATTCAAACCCAGGTCTGGTCTGCTGGATGTCACCAGATTTGCAGCTCAGAGCCTTAGACCACTGCGCTATACTGCCTCCCCCACCCACAGAGCCGGTGAAACCCACCCTGGTTCTGCCAAAATCGACCTCTCCACCAAAAGTGGTTGAGCGCCACCTAAACAACCTTTGGGAGGGGCTCCTTTGTAGGGATCTGAGACTTTTCCAGGTCTTCCTCATAGGTTTTTGGTTACACTCACACCTGATTGCCCCAGGCACATGGAGGGGACCTTGGTGGCTGGCTGATTTATCCGGATACGTCAGATTTTGACGACTCCGACCTACATTCTGATCCACTAGATGACGAGTCGGTGGGCAGTCTCTCGACAGAGGAGGGCCCTTCATCCTTGTTGGGGATTTTTTGCTTGATCTCCTTATCCACTAGGATGCCCCTCGAGCCTGTCCAGAAGTGGGCTGAATACCCTCTTATGGATATCCTTGAGAGAGGGCACTCCGGAAGCTTTTTCAGTGGCTGAGGCCATTGTTGGTCCAGCTTTGCAGCGTTGACAGCACCCTGCCTCCTGCCCTGTGCCGTCTGCCCAGATTTCCCGCAGGTATGCGGTGCCCATTGAGTACCTCTCAGGGTACACGGAACATATCTCTGCAGAGGGTCTGGTGACCGAATCAGTGTTCAGACGCTCAGGCAGCTCGACGGACACTGACAGACCTCAGGACAAAAAAATCCAAAAAGTTGGACCACTGTACCAGGAAGGTCTGTGCCGTCTCTCTGCCTGGGCTCCATCAGGCAAGCTCTGCTGTCATCATGGCACATTTCTTCCATGCCCTTCTGGGCCCTTTGGATGAGGTTCTCCTTCACCTCCCTGCAGACCTTCAGACGGCGGTCAAACAGGTCCAGGACTAGGGTCAGCCTGTTGTCAAACAGCAACTCCAGATGACCCTGGACCTCAGGGACTCATGCACCGCAGGGCTTGGCTGAGGCTCACCACCTTTATGGCAGACACCCAGCATAAGCGTACCGATGTTCCTTTCCTGGGCACCGATCTCTTTGGCCTAGGTGTGGACAGTCATCTACAAAGGATCGAAAAGTCCGGTGCCACCTTGGACTCAGTTACTTCTGCTCAGAGAGACGCTCAAGGCTCCAAGAAGCAGAAGAAAAAGTCATTTCGGCACCTTGATCCTGTGGCCAAGCAGCCCCCCTTTCAGGGTGGGCAGCAACAGCAGGCACAGGCTTGGCGCCCTCAGCCCAAGTCAGGGCTTCCAGCGGCCCACAATCAGGAAGGTCAGGGTTCAGGCAGTTCCCAGTCTGGACCCTCTTCCTCTAAACATAGAAACATAGAATTTGATGGCAGATAAGGACCGCTTGGCCCACCCAGTCTGCCCATTTCCCTACCTACTGGATAAGCTGCAGATCCTAGTTAACCAGCAGCCTACTTCTTCTTACCCCCACACCCTAGAATTGCCTTATGACTGTCCCATGCATACTTGAATTCCACCACTGATTTTGACTCCACAACCTCCTCCGGAAGGCCGCTCCATGCATCCACAACCCTCTCTGTGAAAAATACTCTTAAATTACCTCTGAGCCGCCCCATCATCTTCAAATTGTGTCCTCTTGTTCTTGCAAACCTCTTTTTTGAAAGATGCTACCTCTTGACTTTGTTGATTCCCTTGAGGTACTTGAAAGTTTCTATCATGTCCCCCCCCTCCCTCCTTCTCGAGGCTATACATATTAAGCTCCTTAAGTCTCTCTTCATATGTCTCTCCGTGCAGACCCTGCACCATTTTAGTTGCCCTCCTCTGGACAGCTTCCATCCTGTCTGTCTTTGAGATGGGTCTCAGAACTGCACACAGTACTCCAGATGGGGTCTCACCAGCTGTCTGTACAGAGGGATAATAACTTCCTGTTTTCTACTGGTGATGCCTCCCTATGCATCCCAGTAACCCCCAGCCCTCCTTGCTGCCCTCTCACATTGCTTGCCCACCTTTAGGTCATCTGATATGACTACCCCAGGTCCCTTTCCATTTTTGTTGTTGTTAGTATCTCACCCCATTGTGTACTCTTCCCTGGGTTTTGTTTCCAGGTGCATTACCTTACACTTCTTAGCACTGAATCTAAGCTGCCATACATTTGACCATTCCTCTAACCTTGCCAAGTCCTTCTCATCCTTTCCACCCCACCCTGTCATCAACTCTGTTGCAGATCTTAGTGTCATCTGCAAAGAGACATACTTTCCTTCCAGTCCTTCCGCAGTGTCGCTTATAAAGACATTGAAGAGACCGGTCCTAATACTGAACCCCCGTGTGCACCCCACTAGTAACCCTCCTTTCTTCTGAGTGGACTCCATTTACTATTACTCTGTGTCCTATTCTCCAGCCAATTCTTTACCCAGGCTGTCATCTTGGGACCCACTCCCAGGCTGGCTAACTTGATATTAATCTTTGTGTGGACTGTGTCAAATGCCTTGCTAAAGTCTAGGTAGGCCATGTCCACAGTCCCTCCCTGATGTACTACTTTGTCACCCAGTCAAAGAAATCTATCAGATTTGTCTGGCATGACCTTCCCGCTGTGAATCCATGCTGCCTAGGGTCCTGTGCCCCTCTGGCCTCTAGGTACTCGACAGTTCTTTCCTTCAGAAGTGATTCCATCATTTTCCCTATCACTGAGGTTAAACTAACAGGTCTGTAGTTTCCTGCTTCTGCCTTGCTTCCACTTTTGTCAAGGGAATCACATCTGCCCTCCTCCAGTCCTCGGGTACCACCCCATCATCCCATGATTTGTTAAGGGTAGTCAGTGGTGTCACTAGTTCTACCCTTAGCTCTCTTAGAATTCTGGAATGAATCCCATCAGGCCCCATTGCTTTGTCCACCTTCAGTTTTAAGAGTTCTTTCGGAACCCTTTCTTCTGTAAATGGGCTGGTATCAACTTCTGTATCCAGAGTGTTACTACTGTTTGTTTTATGTACCTCCCCCTCTTCATTTGTAAATACTGAGCAAAAATATTTGTTTAGTATCTCTGCCTTTTCACAGTCTCCCTCTGCCCACCCTCCTCCCTTTATTAAGCCTCACTATCCCTCCCTTGGTCTTCCTTTGCTCCTGATGTACCTATAAGGTTTTATCCCCTTCTTAACTGAGTTGGCTATCTTTTCCTCGGTTTGGGCCTTTGCTGTTCTGACTGCCTTCCCAGCTTCCTTTTGCTTTAACTGATACAGTTCTCTGTCCTGCTCCTTCTGCGATTCTTGTACTTCCTGAATGCTTTCTTTTCTCTTGAACTTTCACTGCCACTTCCTTTGAGAACCATAGTGGTTTCTTACATCGTCTTGTTTTTGTTTGTTGCTTCACACAAAGCTCGTTACCTCTGTGATGGCAGTTTTTATTATTCCCATTGTTCTTCCACCCCTCCTTCCTGCCCATTTGCTAGTGCATTCCTTAGGCACTCACCCATTTTGGCAAAGTCAGCCCTCCTAAAGTCCAGTACTTTTGTCTTTGTATGGCTTGACTCTATTGCTGTGTTTATTGTGAACCATACTGTTTGATGGTCGCTAGTTCCCAGATGGCTACCCACTTCTACATCTGTGATCCTCTCTCCATCTCCATTTGAGAGAATCAAGTCTAATATTGCTCCCTCTCGAGTGGGCTCCAGTACTAGTTGTCTAAGGCATGCCCCCTGTAGGGCATCTAGAATAACTGCACTCTTCGAAGTGGCAGCTGCAACTGCACTCCAGTTAACATCTGGCATATTCAGATCACCCATCAGCAATATCTCCCCTTTTTCTGCCATTCTAAGTATACTTTCTATCATTTCCCTGTCCATTTCCTCCCCCTGAGAAGGGGGTCTGTATACAACTCCTGTGTGTATTGTGGTGCCATTGCCTGTCTCCAAATTTACCCACAGTGCTTCTTCTCTCCTTGTTTACCCTTTTGTTCTGTTGCTTTTATTCCTTCCCTTATGTAAAGAACTACTCCTCCTCCTCTTTACCCTCCCTGTCCCTCCTGTAGACAGTGTATCCTGGTATGTTTATGTCCCAGTCATGGTTTTGTGTGTACCATGTTTCTGTGACTGCCACAGATATCCAGATGTTCCTCCTCCATCAAGGCCACTAATTCAGGAAGCTTGTTACCCAGACTACGGGCATTAGTACTCATTGTCTCCATTTTTGATGGCTTTACCTTCTGTTGCAGCATCCCCACTGACCGTTCTACCTCAGTCTTTTTCTCATTTAGTACCCTGTTTTGTAGGGAGAGGCTGGGATTTTCCTGCTGCTTGTCAGTGCCTCCCTTGACTAGTTTAAAAGCTTGTCAATGAAGCATTAAAACCGATTGCTCAAAAGACTTGTTCCTTCCTGGACAGATGCAGACCATCCTGTTAGTATAGGCTGGTGTCCTCCAGGTGGAACCCCAGTCCCCAATGAAGCTAAACCCTGTGCTCGCACCATTTTTTCAACCATTCATTAAACTGCATGGTGCCAATTACCCTCGCCTCCCCCATGCTTTTGACAGGCAGCACCTCTGAGAAGGATACTGTGTGTGCTGCTTGTCTTAGGTCCCTCCCCAACTCTGCAATGTCCTCCTGCACTGCTCTGATCTCATGATGAACCAGGTCATGTGTCCCTAGGTGGACAATTACGTCCAGCTCGGAATCCCTTGCAGCTGTTCTCGTGATCCTGAGAATGCGCTTCCTGTCCCTCCAAGCCATGGCACCAGGCAGGCACCTTACTTCAGTTTTCCCAGCTCCCCCCAGTTCTGTACCCCTAATAATTGAGTCCCCCACCAGGAGCTGCTTCCTTTCCCTGTGGTGTCCTCTGCCTCCTTCCTGTGGGCCTCCCTTGTGACAGTTATCATCAGTCTTCTCTGTGGGTGCATCCATAGGGGAGCTATGCTCCCCAGATGGTGTATGGATTGTGGAGTGGAACAGTTGACTGGGTGTGCCTCTGTTCCACCCTCCCCACCCTCCCTGAGCCCACTGTGGTCCAGCTGCTGTGCTTTCTTCGCAACCTCTGAGGTAGTGGTGGTGGCGCTGGTGCTCCCTGGATGGGGGAGGTTCCCTTCCTATTGTCCAGTGTGGCCTGGGGGAAGGTTTCCTTACTACTGTCCAGTGCGGCCTGAAGACGGGTAACTTCCTCCCTCAGGGCAGATAGTTGTCTGCAAATAGGGCAGCATCTCAGCCTCCAGAAAGACTCCCGGAAGACTGCTGCCCCACAGCCATTACATTGCACTACTCCCCACATGTTTATCTACTTTTTTTTTTGTATGTTGTGTGTAAAGTTCTGCATGGTTGTGATTTGTTATATAGAAATATATATATTATACAGTGTGTATGCTTATATTGTCAGTGCAGTGTGCTAGAGAGGATATGACAGTGAAATGCACCTTACTTCGAGGAAATGATGTCAGAACCTCAGGTATAAAGGAACTATTTCCAGGGGTGGGTGGGGTGAGGGGTGGGAAGGGTTGGGCTTAAACTGTGTCCTCATAAAACAATCAACTAAGAGCCTGCTCAGTGATGGGATAGGGGCTGCCACCCCCTGTTCCTGTCACGCCAGCTCTGGGTCCTCCCGTGGGGGGCGTACTGTGCCACTTTCTTTCCACCTGGTCCACTGTTACCATGGGCAGGTGGGTCTTAGAAGTGGTCGGCCAGGGTCTGCTTCTGGAATTCGAGCAGTACCCTCTCAGTTGAGCCTGTGTCCATGCCCCACAGGAAGAGATGGTGTCCGTGCAGACTCGGTCGGCTTTTTGAGACATCGCCCAACTCCTCCTCAAGGAGCTCGTGGTCAGAGTCACAGACCCCCCCCCCACCTTATCCAGGGTTCATTTCCAGGTACTTCCTGGTCCCGAAGTGAACGAGGGGCTGGCACCCAATTCTAGATCTGCATGACCTGAACCAGTTTCTCAGGCCACGCACCTTCAGGATGGTAACTCTGTCCCAGATCATACCATTCCTGGAGCAGAACGTGTGGTTCTGCTCACTGGATCTCCAGGACGTATTTTTTCTTGTCCTAATCCATCTATCTCATCAACGGTTCCTCCGCTTCCGAGCAGAGGGAGCCCTTTACGAGTTCTGAACCATGCCATTCAGCCTGTCATTTGCCCCATGGGTCTTCACCAAATGCATAGCAGTAGTGGCAGGCCACCTTCAGTGTCGAGGGGTCAGAATCTGTCCCTACCTCGATGATTGATTGACTCTTGGCAGGTTCCACCCAGCAAGAGGTGGAGCGGTCCAGGAACCTGGCCCTTCAAACCCGCACTCAGCTTGGCCTCCCGATCAACAAGGCTGGGGCAGAGCTCGACTCCTGTTGAGCCAGAGTCCAGCTCCCGGTGGACAGGGCGGAGGTTGTCTTCTCCTTTGCCTAGTCATTTCTGTTTGGGCACTTGCACCCTGCCCGGGACTTCCTGCGCCTTCTGGGTTACATGGTGGCATGCACCTCAGTGGTCCATTGGGCCAGATGGCACATGCGCCCCCTCCAGTGGGAGCTGGCCGCTCAGTGGACTCAGCGCCATGGTCATTTTGACCAGCTGATCACTGTGACCCAGAAGATGTGTGACGCTCTCCAGTGGTGGACCATCCTGGATCATCTGCAGGAAGGGGATCCCGTTTGTCCACCCCGAGCCAACGGTCGTTCTCACGTTCGATGCCTCTCTCACGGGCTGTGGAGCCCACATCGGGAACCACAGAGCCCATGGGTTCTGGACCCCTGAGGAGTCTCCATACCATATCAACCTGCTGGAGCTCAGACTGGCACTGTCAGCATTCGCTCCGCTCCTTCGGGGTCAAGTGGTTCAAGTCCAGATGGACAACACCACCACGACCATGTACTACCTAAACAGACAGTGACACACACTCCCAGCTGCTGTGCAGGGAAGCGCTCTGTATCTGGACCCTCATGAGCTGACTGGAGGCAGATCTCATAGCCATCCATGTGGCAAGAGCCTCAAACCAACCGGCGGACACTCTCAGCCGTGTGGGCAAGGCGTCCCACAAGTGGTCTCTCCATCCAGAGATAGTACTCAGTCTGTTCTCCCACTAGGTCAAACCGTTGATGAATTTGTTTCCCTTCTGGGGAAAACACCAAGCTAAGGCTGTTTCATGCCTGTCCCCCTCAGCAGGGCTTGCTGCAAGGGGATGCCTTCTCGAGGTTGTGGACCCCAGGCCTCTTCTGCACCTTCCCTCCAATTCCCTTGATCCACAGCATGCTCCTCAAGGTGAGGAGGGACAGGGTGATGGTGATCCTGGTAGCCCCAGATGGGTCATGCCAGTTCTGATATCCAGAGCTCCTCAGCCTCAGCATCAGGCCTCCCCAACGTCTTCCAGTATGCCAGGACCTGCTATCTGTCAGTCAGGGGAAGGTATTCTATCAGTACCTTCAATCTCTGCACCTGACAGCCTTGTTCCTGTGTGGCTAGTGTTCCAGGCTTTGGGTCTTTCTGAGGATGTACTCACTGCGGTGGAAGCATCCCGAAAGGAGTCGACCAGGAGGTGCTATGTCGTCAAATGGTAGTGTTTTTCTATTTGGTGTCAGGGCAAGAGCCTGGACACTCTGTCTTGTCCAGTGGCTAGCATCCTAGACTACCTTTGGCCTCCGTCCAAAAGTGGTCTTCGGTCTATGACCCTTAAGGTACACCTGCAGCCATCTCTGCTTACTGGGTGTGGGACGGTCAGGAGACAGTGGTTGGGTGCTTTTTCAAAGGCCTAGATCACATATCTCCTCTGGTGCGTGAACCTCCATATCCATGGGATCTACTACTGATTTTGGCTAAACTCATGGGCAAGCCATTCAAACCGATGCTCAAGTGGCTATCACGTCAGCCAGAAGGATTGGGGAGCTCCAGGCACTCTCGGTGGAGTCTCTTTACCTGGTCTTCCACAGGGACCAGGTTGTCCTGCTCCCCCGTCCAAAATTCCTCCCAAAGGTGGTGTCAGAGTTCCACTTCAATCTGGTGTTCACTCTGCCGGTGTTCTATCTGACCTACACATTGGATGCCGAGTACAGGCTCCATACTCTGGACCTGAGATGAGTACTCTCCTATTATAAGGAGAGAACGGCAGACATGTGGGGAGAGGTTCACCAGCTGTTTGTTACCTACGCAGAGGCCGTACTTGGCCGACCTGTAGCAAAACGGACAGTCGGTAGATGGATCACGTCTTGCATCAATCTCTGCTATAGGTTATCGGGCAAGGAGCCTCCCAGAGGGATTAGAGCTCATTCCACCCGCCATACCGCTACGTCAGTGGCTGCTTCCAGGGACATCCCTATCCAGGAAATCTGCCAGGCTGCCACCTGGAAGACAGCAAACACCTTCATTACCCATTACCACATTGACCTAGAGTCATGCTGGGATGCTGGTCTTGGGGCCTCAGTTCTCCGATCTCTGTTTCCTAAGTAGGGGGTGTGCGCCTTGCCTCCCTCCTCCCGGAGAACTGCTTGGAGTCTGCCAAACAGTGTGGATAGAACAACATATCCATGTCCCTAGAATCACAGGTTACTCACCTGCCACTTATGAACCTCCTGGATTTTGCGCAGCAACACCGTAAAAGAAGGATCCTCCAGAGGGGACTTCGGAGGAGCCCTTGGCCTGGGCTTAGACGGAGAGCATGGCTCGCCGTCTGGCTCGGAACAACCGTCGGAGTCATCCAAGGTGTCCGATGAGGAAGAAGATAATGAGGAAGACTCCCTCTCCTGGCGTGGGGGAGGAGCGGAACCCATGGGAAGCCCTCTGGGAAGCGTGTCCTGCCCCGCCCTGGAACCAGGGGGTTCGGCCCTGGTGTTCGAAGGTGGGGAGGGAGTCTGTCATCGCGGATGTACAGGAACTGGAACTGGTACCGTCATCGGGAGACAACTCTGCACCTCTCTGGTGAGCTGAGCCTTGGCCTCAGCCCACCAGAAGGCCAGTGTCTCCTTCAAGTCCACCAGCGGCTGAGGCGGTGGTGGAGATGGAGGAGGAGGGGGATATGGGTATGGATTATACCTCTAAGGCGTGTATCCGTAACTTGACGGTGGGAAGCCTGGCATCTGGTATTGAGGCACCGGGTACTGTGATGTCAGATAGGCCGGCGTCAGGTACTGGGGCATCAGATATTGCGGAGCTGGGTAAGACTGCGTCGGATATGACTGGGTTGGATACCCAGGAACCGAGGGGTCTCCCAGAGCAGACGGCCTGGCTGGAGGGCCCATGGGTGGGTCTGGAGCAGAAGGCCCAGTGGGCGGAGGGCCCGGTGTTGGAGCGGCATCCAGGAATGGGATGTCGCCCGGGGTCAGCAAGACCTGGGCCGGCGTCCAAGGAGCCGGCATTGGGGTCAGCATCCGGGGAGCCGACGTCAGGTCGGTCAGCCCAGCGGGTGGACGGTCTGACAGGGGCGCAGCAGGAACCTTGGCATCACCCAGGGACGGAAGCGAAAAATACCTGGAGTCAGGCTGAGGTGACCCAGGGCCCTCAGAGGGCAGTGAAGGCTGTGGGGAGCTGGGAACAGCGGATGTGGGAGGGTCCGGCGTTGGCTCAGCTGCTGTGCGGACGTCAGGCAAGCCAGCGTCTGACTTATCAGCGGAGTCTGGGTGGACGCCGGAGGAGCCGATGTCGGACTTAGCAGACCCGTCGCCCGAGGCAGGTCGTGAAGGAGGGGCGGCCTGGTTGGAGGAAGAGGGGCCGTGCGCCGCCCCAAGGGGTTGGGCGACTTATCGACTGTCTCCATGCAGGTGTCGGAGGAGCTGACATCCGGCTTACCGGAGCCACTCGAACCAGTAGGCTGCACAGTGGCGGCTTCACCGGGAGCAGAGGCCTCCAATCACCCGGAGGTTCCCGAAGGGCCCGAGCGCGAGCCAGACAGGCAGGCCAACGCCGCAGTGGAAACCTCCAAGTTGGTCATCGAGGATCAGTCCCCCGGGTGGGGGACGTTACTAAAGCACGGCGACTCCCGAAGAAGACGCGTGGATGAGGAGCCTTTGTCCCGGTGCTTCTCCTTGTCTTTTTTTTCTTACGATGGCCTTCAGGGGAAGTGGACGCCAACCAGAGCTTTTTTTAACTCCTTTTCCATGGAGGACATTTTCTTCTTTAAAATATGGGCCTCCATGGACTGCTGCCACCGTCTGCAGGCGGCCGCATTGAATTTAAGGCAGTGCTGGCACTTCTCCACCTGATGATCTGGGCCTAGGCAGAAGAGGCACTGGGAATGGCCGTCCCTGTGTGGGAGTTGGGCGCCACACGAGTCGCACTTGTTCGTGTGCTCGGAGGGTGTAGGGGACAACATGCACTGACGAATACCTGGCGAAAAATTAAAAATAACTCGGTAAAAACCACCGACGACTGAGGCTGACGAGCGTTCAACTTTACCGCGAATCGCTGACATTAGCTAACGGCAGGAAAGAACTGGAAGGTGGGCATGGGAGACCACCCCTTTATACTGACGTTGGTCACCTGACGTGGGGGCAGTCCCCCGCCAGAGACTGCTAGCTAGAAATTTTTCCGTAGGGTCCTGACGCCTCCTGGCGTCAGTCCTATATTTAATTACCTACTGCAAGGGCCTCTCTCGAAGATCTACTGTTATGGTAAGTTGTTATGTAACTGTACTTTCTAGGAGTGGTACATGTTCATCCACACAAACCCACCCTACCTCCCCGGCCGCGACGCATAACCTGGCTTCCAGCGAGCTAAGATCTGGCATCATGGGGCTGGCCCAAGGATTATACCACCATGGTGGGTGGGAGGAGCCAGCTAAAAGACTTTCCAGTGGATCTTAAAGAGAAAGGGACATGCCAAACAGTGTGGATGAACAGCATATACCACTCCTAGAACTATTGTTATAGGTGAGTAACCTGTGTTTATTTGCACTAACAGCAACATAAAAAAATAAACTCATTCCATATAACTATTTACAAAGGCAGAATAAATAGAGAAGATCCATCTGAGTTTTCCTTCAATCTCTGTCTTGCAATGCAAGCAATTGCTGATCTGTTTTTTTAAGTCCTTGCAACCCCCCTTCTTAACAAGCATCCTGTTTTTTTCTAAAATGTTCGTGTATATTTTAGGCAGGAACACAATGTCTCAGAACTAAGGTCCCTCTTCCACAGCTTCTGCAAAAGGCTTAAAAATTGCATTTCAGACTAACACATTGAGTGTCCAATAGCTTTTTGCAATCATCTTAAACTATAATTATATATATTTCAACAGTAACGTTATTTAGTTTCTAAACAAAGGAATTCCAATATCAGTTACATTTCCACATGATGATTTACATATATTTCCATACCCGCAGATATGCAAGGGAGGAAAAAAGACAGAACAGCAAGAGAAGACTGAGAGATAGCGAGAGGCAAATAATTGCGAGACTGTCAGGGTGATCAAGTTCTAGGTCTCATGAGAAAATCCGGTTGCGCAACCAGACAGACAAGAGACAGGAAAGGAAAGCACAGAACAGATCCCTGCATTCAAATTCTCCATAACAGGGACAGGGTCCTATTCAACCCTGTCACACTTTGGCAGAACCATTCTGTATTGACTACGTACTATCTTGTGTGAGTCCTAGGGCCAGATATTCAAAACTTTGCGTTGGGCACAAACCATTTGTGCAGTGTTAGCGCCAGGTTAGCATGAGTATGCTGTATTCAAAAGGTCAAATAGCACGCGCAAACTTCATTAGTGTTGGGCAAAATTAAAGTGTATGCAAGGGGCAAACTGAGGGTGTGTGTACATGAATACAGGCACAGTCCTATAGTCAGTGAATAGCACCACGCAAAGTGTTTTTGCAGGGCGGCCCGGTGGCACTGAGGGTTGAGGCACTGGACGCCACACCTCGCACTATGCCGGTTCGGGAGTGAGCTCAGGTGCCGAGGGTCGGCAGGGGAGGGATCGGATTGAGTGCCTGCTGGGCTGCTCTCCTATCCAGGAGGAGGGCTCTTGGGTGTCCGGTATGCCAGCAGCCCCTGGTGGAGACCGGGGGCGCTGCTGAGCACTGGACAGCACGCAAGTTGGCATGGCCCGATGTTGGCAGGGTTGCCATGCACCGATCGGGACGTGCACCACACGACAGGAGGGAGGGGGGAGGAGCACACACACTAAGGGGGAAGAAAAACTCCCACCGGATAGGCGACTGCTCCTCCAGTGCCATCACCTGCACATGCCCAAAGCTGGGTCCCCCCCGGGGAGTCGTAACATCCTTGAAGATGGTGGAGAACACAGCAGGCGATAGAGCGACAAAGGTGAGCGAGGTAGCCCGAGAGAGTTCTGGTCGGGAGGAGAAGAAACAGAGTTGGAAAAAAAAAAAGTGTTTTTGTGCGACTTAGCGCAACACTTTGTGTGGTGCAAATCACCGCCCAGGAAAAGGTAGTTTTAACTCTGGGCAAACCAACATTGAGCGATTTTGTGTGACCCTAACTAGTGAGTATCACACATAGAAATAAGCAAGACATAGAGGAAACATGCTGCTCACTGATAGCATCCCTGCGATGGCGTCATCTGCCACCAGTCCCAGCCATGCCAGGCACTGAGTGGTGACCCAGTTCCCAGTGGACACCATGGCAGTGCGTCCATACAGCACACACCTGAAGACCACCCTTCTGTGGACACCAGAAACTAGAGCATTCACATGCTGCACTGTGGGTACGGAGGGTGTTGAGGGGAGGGTGCACAAGTGGCCAGGCTGCACCACAGACTGGGTGCGGCCACAAGGCTGGGACAAGTCACGCAGTGCACATGGGCCAGTGTTGGGAATACCCCAACACCATTGTGCCTGTCTGATGGTATGTGCCCCCCCCACCACATACCACACACCTGTACAGACACCACAGCACACACAGCCAGCCGTGTATATGTCACTGTGAGCATCCCATGCCAGTGGTGCAGCGTCTGTGGATCACACAAGAGCATAACAGTAATGTCCACTGTCAGTAAACACATACAGGCTGGGCCTGTCACTGTTTACAGTGCAGTGGTCATCAATGCCCTACACACCATAGGCATTGCTGTCTCTCTCACTACTGGCTCCCTTGCTACTGTAGTGTCTGCTGTGCACTGTAGCATGAGCTATAGTTTGACAGTTGCATGCAGCACCACCACCTGTGCCTGTGCCTGTGGTGTGTAGTCCCCTGGGGCACAATATTCTATCCTGTACTGTACAAATGTAGCCTGCAGCTACCATCATGCACTCTCAGACTGACCTACAGGTGGAGCTGTGGGTAGACCCAGCCAGCCCCTGTACTTCCAGACTGACCTACAGGTGGAGCTGTGGGATCCTGCAATAGCGCTGGGCAAACTGCATGCTCATCTGGTTATAATGAGATGCTAATCTGGATGGTTGCCCACAGACTACCCAAGTAGGCTCATTTGCATGTCAGTTTTGAATATAGCAAAGTTTTGCTGTGGGTAGACATGATTGCGCCAGGCAAATGGCTTATCTCCAAACTAAACCTGTTCAAATGTGTCAGGGGGAGGAAATGGACAGGAAAATGATAGAAAGTATACTTAGAATGGCAGAAAAAAGGGGAGATATTGCTGATAGGTGATCTGAATATGCCAGATGTTAACTGGAGTGCAGTTGCAGCTGCCACTTCCAAGAGTGCAGTTATTCTAGATGCCCTACAGGGGGCATGCCTTAGACAACTAGTACTGGAGCCCACTCGAGAGGGAGCAATATTAGACTTGCTTCTCTCAAATGGAGATGGAGAGAGGATTACAGATGTAGAAGTGGGTAGTCATCTGGGAACTAGCGACCATCGAACAGTATGGTTCACAATAAACACAGCAATAGAGTCAAGCCATACAAAGACAAAAGTACTGGACTTTAGGAGGGCTGACTTTGCTAAATGGGTGAGTGCCTAAGGAATGCACTAGCAAATGGGCAGGAAGGAGGGTGGAAGAACAATGGGGAATAATAAAACTGCCATCACAGAGGTAATGAGCCTTGTGTGAAGCAAATAAACAAAACAAGACGATGTAAGAAACCACTATGGTTCTCAAAGGAAGTGGCAGTGAAGGTTCAAGAGAAAAGAAAGCATTCAGGAAGTACAAGGAATCGCAGAAGGAGCAGGACAGGGAACTGTATCAGTTAAAGCAAAAGGAGGCTGGGAAGGCAGTCAGAACAGCAAAGGCCCAAACCGAGGAAAAGATAGCCAACTCAGTTAAGAAGGGGATAAAACCTTTATAGGTACATCAGGGAGCAAAGGAAGACCAAGGGAGGGATAGTGAGGCTTAATAAAGGGAGGGAGGGTGGGCAGAGGAGACTGTGAAAAGGCAGAGATACTAAACAAATATTTTTGCTCAGTATTTACAAATGAAGAGGGAGGTACATAAAACAAACAGTAGTAACACTCTGGATACAGAAGTTGATACCAGCCCATTTACAGAAGAAAGGGTTCTGAAAGAACTCTAAACTGAAGGTGGACAAAGCAATGGGGCCTGATGGGATTCATCCCAGAATTCTAAAGAACTAAGGGTAGAACTAGTGACACCACTGACTACCCTTTTAACAAATCATGGGAGGATGGGTGGTACCCGAGGACTGGAGGAGGGCAGATGTGATTCCCTCACAAAAGTGGGAGCAAGGCAGAAGCAGGAAACTACAGACCTGTTAGTTTAACCTCAGTGATAGGGAAAATGATGGAATCACTTCTGAAGGAAAGAATTGTCAGTATCTAGAGGCCAGAGGGCACAGGACCCTAGGCAGCATGGATTCACAGCGGGAAGGTCATG
Source organism: Neoceratodus forsteri (assembly GCA_016271365.2). Classification (NCBI taxonomy): domain Eukaryota; kingdom Metazoa; phylum Chordata; order Ceratodontiformes; family Ceratodontidae; genus Neoceratodus; species Neoceratodus forsteri. Next base: position 565,695,459 of record CM057449.1, on the reverse strand, counting down.
CCAGACAAATCTGATAGATTTCTTTGACTGGGTGACCAAAGTAGTAGATCAGGGAGGGGCTGTGGACATGGCCTACCTAGACTTTAGCAAGGCATTTGACACAGTCCCACACAAAAGATTAATATACAAGTTAGCCAGCCTGGGAGTGGGTCCCAAGATGACAGCCTGGGCAAAGAATTGGCTGGAGAATAGGACACAGAGAGTAATAGTAAATGGAGTCCACTCAGAAGAAAGGAGGGTTACTAGTGGGGTACCGCAGGGTTCAGTATTAGGACGGTCCTCTTCAATGTCTTTAATAGCGACTTGCGGAAGGACTGAAGGAAAAGTATGTCTCTTTGCAGACTGACACTAAGATCTGCAACAGAGTTGATGGACAGGGTGGGGTGGAAAGGATGAGAAGGGACTTGGCAAGGTTAGAGGAATGGTCAAATGTATGGCAGCTTAGATTCAATGCTAAGAAGTGCAAGGTAATGCACCTGGGAAACAAAAACCCAAGGGAAGAGTACACAATGGGGGGTGAGATACTAACAACAACAAAAATGGAAAGGGACCTGGGGGTAGTCATATCAGATGACCTAAAGGTGGGCAAGCAATATGAGAGGGCAGCAAGGAGGGCTTGGGGGATACTGGGATGCATAGGGAGAGGCATCACCAGTAGAAAACAGGAAGTTATTATCCCTCTGTACAGACAGCTGGTGAGACCCCATCTGGAGTACTGTGTGCAGTTCTGGAGACCCAATCTCCGCAAAGACTAGACAGGATGGAAGCTGTCCAGAGGAGGGCAACTAAAATGGTGCAGGGTCTGCACCGGAAGACATATGAAGAGAGACTTAAGGAGCTTAATATGTATAGCCTCGAGGAAAGGAGGGAGAGGGGGGACATGATAGAAACTTTCAAGTACCTCAAGGGAATCAACAAAGTCCAAGAGGGTAGCATCTTTCAAAAAAAGAGGTGTGCAAGAACAAGAGGGCACAATTTGAAGATAGAGGGGGGCGGCTCAGAGGTAATTTAAGGAAGTATTTTTTCACAGAGAGGGTTGTGGATGCATGGAACGGCCTTCCGGAGGAGGTTGTGGAGTCAAAATCAGTGGTGGAATTCAAGCATGCATGGGACAGTCATAAGGCAATTCTAGGGTGTGGGGGTAAGAAGAAGTAGGCTGCTGGTTAACTAGGATCTGCAGCTTATCCAGTAGGTAGGGAAATGGGCAGACTGGGTGGGCCAAGCGGTCCTTATCTGCCGTCAAATTCTATGTTTCAGAAATACTGTGCATTTTTGCACAATGTAATTTCACATGCGCTGCTGCTTGCAGTTTTACTGATTCCACACCTTGGCTAGCACACACATTGGCCACATAGTTCACCTGTACCTTCCTTCACATCGCTGTGAACTGGAATGCTGTTGGGGTTTGCACTTCCTGGTTGCTATATTCAGAGCTGTCTTATTTCCGGGCTGATTTTGCACTGCACTCCCAGCACAGTTTGCCCGGCTTCCTTAACATGCTATATTCAACAGGTTTAGCACTGGGGCTATCCCTTTTGAATATCGTGTGCTATTGGGTCCAGGCTAATTTAGCATGCCAAGCAGTGGTAATTTAGCCTGGGGCAAAGTATTGAAAATATCTCGCCCTTTGTACTCTGCCCCATAAGTGGGACTGTACGGAGAAGATTAACTTTTGAAGATATATTAAGTTCCGTAAAGATACATAAGTTCTGTATGTAACATAACTTTTGATCTTTTGGAATATTTTCTCCATAGATTACCACAACCCACCCTCCATACCCCGGACTCGCTGCAATATTTATTGTGGTGTGCAATTATCTTCCACCTTTTTCTGGTAGGCTTTGGCTGTGAAGGTAGTGTGATTTCACTGGGCTGTTGTCCATTCTTTTTGAGAGCCACCAGGGCTATCTTATGACCTTAGTGTGTACTTGTAGGGGTATTCTTACACTCCTCTTCTCTGTTTGCAAAAAAAACTAAACTTAAAAAAAGGTACTGAGGCAGTTGGGGTCTGGTGCCACAGTGCTGTGATGCGCACAGGGCCTACTCACACCACCAGCACCCAGAAATGTTCTGGCTCTTCCAGTGTCCTAGCATCTCTGGCCCTGTGACTCATAAGTGGTGATCAATCAAGATATTCAGAAAGATCAACGGTTATGGTAAATATGTAATCTATATTTCTATTCCTAGCTTAAAGAGATGCTGTTCCCAGGTGCTTTTCTCGCCTAGAAGTTGATGTTCGTGCTATAGCATGCTGTGATTAGTGAAGTCAGATGCTGTAAGAGAATCAATGATTATCATATTTGCATGCAGTACACAGTCAGTGGCATTTGCAATGTAGTTAGTGATATTTATCAGTGATGTAATAATCGTATATCTGGAGCTACAGTGAGGTTGAGAAAGCAATGTATAACACTGATGTGCTTATTGTGTTTACTGTATGCATAAGGGTTCTAAATTCTCATAACCTACATCACAGATTCCCATAACCAAACCTTTAATTTAATTTTCAGTATTTAGGTTTGAGCCTGATGGTACAGTATTAGTTTCTAGTAGAACTGCTACTAATAACACATTTCTTGATGTATTTTCAGGTGCAGGATAAGTTCCGGTTGGACCTTTCTGATGAGGAAGCAGTTCACTACATGCAGAGTCTGATTGATGAAAGTGTTAATGCACTTTTTGCTGCTGTGGTTGAGCAGATACACAAGTTTGCCCAGGTCAGAGTCTAGATCAAACCAGTGAATGTATAAAACACTGTGTTATATGTTTGTGACATTTTTAAGTAAGACACCTATAAAAGAGGCTCTTCTGAGCCAGTCTTTGATACCACCCCCCCCCAAAAAAAATTTCACATTATTCAAACCAAATTCATCAGAAGCGATGAAAGATACAATTGAAAGTTCAAAAAATGTGGTCTGTTAGTACTGTGGAGAGGGAACCAATAAAGGAAATTGGGAAAGTATTTTTCTCAAAGTACTTTCTAGCAATGAAAAAACGAGGAGAATGGCGACCAACCGTTGTCCTCAGGAAAAGTTGAATGATCACCTTTCAGACAGTTACACCATCTTTGCAGCAAGGGGACTGACTAGGGTCATTGGATCTGAATGATGTTTTCCTTCCATATTGCAAAAGGGGCAAGCCACAGAAAGTGCCTACACTTCAAAGTAGGTATGGGTCAGTACCAGTACAAGGCAAGGCCCTTAAGCCTGACCTCTACAGTGGCATCATGCCCATGTGCCCCCACCCCATTCCCTTTTCAAGTTGCCAGTTTTGTTTGGGTAATGAGTAATCAATTTTGGTGACTTGGGAGGAGAGGCTAAGACAAACTTTTGTGGTTGTGGGCTATCCTGCCTTCTGTTTTTTTTTTTTTTAAATTGACTGGAACACACTGATCTGGTCAGCAAGTTGTGGGGTGAGGGGGCATGCGTGTGCAAGCAGGATGTCCTGTCGTATTGCTGTGAACCCTATTTGCTTACCTTAGTCTTCGGGACACGGGACAGTTATTGTATACCAGTGAACTATGAGCACCCACAGGAGTGTGAGACATTGTATGCTTGTGAGCTGCTTGGCAAGTTGAACTGTATTTAAGTTTAATTTTATAGTTATTTCTTTATTCTCTTTGTGAAAAACTCGCTTTGCCTACCTTAGCCTTCGGGCAGTTTGGGGTTGTGTGCTTCTTTGGAAAAAACATTGCTTATTTGCTAGGTATATTGTAATCTATACATGGAATACTGTAAAACGTTCATTTGGTTTTTGTTAAGCAAGTGTACTAAGCAAGAACCGTGCGGATTTTCAGGCAAAGCCCAGGAGAGTACATACAGAGGAAGCAGCAAAAATATCGGTGAACAGCACAGTACAGTATTTCATACGTTTAGCCCAGATACAAACTCAAATTATAGATGTTACAGCAGTTATGACAATATGAGACATCTAAAAATACTGTACCTAACTTAGAAAAGATTTAACATTTAAGGGGAGAGAAAATCCATGAGACAGAACAATGGTTAAGTGCCGTAAAATGATTGTAGAGAGACATGTTAGGTGGCAACTACAGTTCAGATACAAGAGCATAGACATTTCTTAATTACATTTTAGAAGCCAGACTTGCTACTTGGGTTCCTTTCTCTTCTTATTTTTTAAACAGTTGTTATTCTGATTGACATCACAGAATGAGAAAGGGACGTCAGGGAGGGAGAGAGCAAACCCAGGAAGCGGAGCGGGAGTCCCAAACGTTTAATTTTAAAACATTACAACTGCCTTCACCTTTCAGTCTGTTAGCCTTTTACCTTTTCTTGTGCTTTTTATGTTGCTTGCACGCATGTGCAAGAAACATAATGCCATCATCCAAGTTTTCGTAGGTGTGGCAGCCCTCTTCCAATTCAGTCGGTGTGTTTGCAGGCGCGGCCCCAGTTCTCCAATGCCTGCTGGAGCTGTCTATGACAGCTCCAAAATGCAGTGGAGTACAGCTGAAAGGGGGAGCTACGCTTCAGTGAGCAGCGATAAGATATCGCCTGCTCATGCGCACTCTCCCTACATCCACACACACACCTGCTTGCCCCCCTCCACACTGTATAGCCGACAGGGGTGCCCAATCCCCGCCGGCTGTGCTGCGCCCTCCCCAGAGTTGCATGCCACGCTGGGTGCCCACCCTGCGTGGCAGCAACTTCATCGATAGCCGACGGGTGCCCAGTCTCGTCGGCTCCACTGTCCCCTCCCAGAGCACACGGTGCCACTCTGGGAGCCCACCCCAGCATGGCAAAGCTTGTTATGGCTGACAGGGTGCTCAATCGCCTGGCTCCAGCCCCCAAACAGTTTTTCCAGTGCCCACCCCAGCTTGGCAAACATCCCGCCGCCTTTTAAAACAAAAAAACCTGTAAATAAAAACGGTCCCTCGAGTCTCCCTGCCCCCACAACCCGCACTCCACCCACTGCGACCCTGCCTCCCCACCCCATATTACTTTCGGAGCTCAGCGCGACGATCATCGGTGGACCGTGAAGACGTCTGCACTCTTCAAAGCCGACCGCGAACTGAGGAAATGCCGGTAAGCTGTATAATGGGATAGATAGGGTTTTTTCAACTTTGTTGCATATCTCAGGCATTTTTTGGAATTTTTGCACCAAATTTTTCAACATGGTGTTTTTGGGACCCCGCCTCATGAATTCTTGCACTGTCATGGCGTTAATCGGGCCCGAAGGATGATTTTGCAGTCACTGCACGAAATCGCCTTTCCGCACTGTTTAACGAAACGACACTGCCACTGTTCATAAGGTGGGCTCTCAAAAAGCCTATGTTGAAAATTTGGTGGAAAAATTACTGAAAATGACTGTTTTATGAGCGTGCGTTGCACAGTTCCTACGCATGCTCGTAAGTTCGCGAATTTTCAATATTTTCACTCCAGATTTTCAACATTGTCATTTTACCACACCTCCTTATGAGCAGTACTGCTGTCATTTTTCACATCTCGCCCAAAACGTGTTTCCGCCCATTTAGCGCACAGTGGCGCAGTCAGCGTGAGAAATCAATGTATGGGACACATTAAGAAAATCACAGTGACACCGTTCATGAGCAGAGGTCTTAAAATGGCTATTTTGAAAATTTGGTGACAGACTTCCTAAAAATGACTGTTTCACGAGTGTGCGTTGCGCAGTTCCTATGCACGCTCGAAAGTTTGCAAATTTTCAATATTTGCACTCCACTGACTTCCAGATACCTACACAGCACATACAAGCAAGCAGCATTCGGCATTGACAAATGCTTGTTTGCTTTGTTTTTGTTTACTGCACTGACACTGGCTGAAGAGTATAGAGAAGCGGGAAGGAAAGACAGACAGGGAGGTGGTCAAGCGGCAAGTTAGCCTGTGTTCTGTGGCAAAAAAAATGCACTGGCTAAAATGGGCAACCATTTATAATGGACAGAACTACCACAAAAAATAGTCTGGTATAAGCGGCTTGAATTATACACTTCTGAAGTTTTCCAAGTGTTCCTCGGTGTTCTGCTGCAATTTAATAGGTTTGGGGCTTGCTTAACATCCTGTTAAAAGCCTGCAGAGGGTCCCATCTTTGTTTTAATTTTTTAAAATTATCTTTTGGAGCAAAATGTATGGGCATGACTTATCAATGATGTAATATCATCGTTGCTGTGTGTAAGGCTGAGCATTCTACTGGCTTTTAGCAGGGTGTCAGGCTGCTTCACAGTCTGCTAAAAGCAACAAAATGCACCATTTGGCTTCCATTTTTCAAACTGTTTATGGGGAGCATGCCCCCGGACCCCCCCTAGAAAGGTTTGGATTTTGTGCCTCTCCAAAATTTAACTTTGCATGACACCCCTGGACCTCTGCTTCAAGAGTACTCACCAATTACCTGACTGTAGTAGCAGTAGCACTCTGAAGAAATGGAGTGACAGTCTAGCCATACCTGGATGACTGGTTAGTGTTTGAAAGTACCAGTGAAATGGCCCTGTCATTAATGAAGTAAACTGTGCTTGTGATGGAAACTGTGGGGTTCATCCTGAATTTAGATAAATCAAACCTGGAGCCAACAAAAGCCTTCACTTTATTGAGGCAGAAATGGAATGGACACAATTCAAGCAAGGGCCTCTCTCTCTCACAGTAAAGAGTCTAGACACTAGTATAGTTTGCAGCATCCTCACACATTGGTACAAGAAGGACTGCACGTGGATTTCTCACGCTGTTAGGTCTTCTGTCATCGACATCCTCTGTGGTACCATGAGTAAGGCAGCACATGAGAGAAGTTCAGTGGTACCTGAAGGAATAGTATTCCAGTCTCTCTGCTGTGTCCTGATTCCCTGTACTGTGTGGTGTGAGATATGACCTCCCCAGCAGAGGAGCAAGGCATTTGTAATAAGGACTAAATTGTGCTGTGCTTGTTGAAAGGGAATTCCCTTTCATTGGTGGTGCACCTGCCCTTCTCAGCATTCGTGAAGAAACAAGTTCTACAAAGGAACTAGAAGGGGACAGGATCAGATGTGTTTCAGTACAGTAGCTGCTTCTTGTTGTTTTTACAGGGTTTCTTGTGGATTTTACTTGGCAGAAGGTTATTTCTTTTCTTTCTTACTACTCTAAGGGGCTAGCAGGGTATTGTTTTGGGGGCTGTTGGAAGTTTAAAAACTGGTTTGGTGGCTGTAAGTGGACTCATTTCTTGGTTGTTTCACTGTGTAACAGGCTGCGCTGGTGGAGGCCTGTTTCTTCTGATTTAAAACCTATTTGGTGGGATTTGCTTGGGGCTGATTATTTGAATTGGAGACCTATATCTGTTAATTTCAAGCCTATTTTGATGTGGTGTTAGTGAAGCTGATTGAATTGGAGACCTGTTTCCTTTGGTAGCAAACATATTTTGGGGGCACTGAGCTGAATTTTGATTCCTTTTTGCTGACTTCACTAGCTGCAAAGGTTAGTGCATAGTGGGGGAAGGGTGTTAATGGTCTGGCCAGGTCTCACTCAGCTAACTGACTGGAGGCAGAGCTGAATCAGGTTTGTGGTGTTAGTTGCTTTGACTTCTCAGAAGGAACTAGAAGGGGGCAGGATCAGATGTGTTTCAGTACAGTAGCTGCTGCTGCTTGTTTTCACAGGGTTTCTTGTGGATTTTACTTGGCAGAAGGTTATTTCTTTTCTTTCTTACTACTCTAAGGGGCTAGCAGGGTATTGTTTTTGGGGCTGTTGGAAGTTTAAAAACTGGTTTGGTGGCTGTAAGTGGGCTCATTTGTTGGATGTTTCACTGTGTAACAGGCTGCACTGGTGGAGTCCTATTTCTTCTGATTTAAAACCTATTTGGTGGGATTTGCTTGGGGCTGTTTCTTTGGTTGTGGGGCCTGGAGGGGCAGACACAGGGCTGATACACTCTTGTGAGAGTTGGGTGTAGGCCCTAATCCCACCCTCCCCCACCCTCCCTCCCCAGAGCTCTGCTTATTTATAGGGAACAACTCCCTGCAATTGGAGGAAAAGGCTGCAGGTGCAGCTCATGTAGTTCTAGCCACTGGGGAGCTTAGGGAGTTGTTCACTTCCCTTATAAGTTTACTGTGTTGTACTGCATCTAGTAACAGGGTTACCAGTTTACTGTGGGACTGTATCTAGGATTAGTGGGTGACCTGATTAGTCAGTAGAGGTGTATCTTGGACTAGTGGGGAATGGTGGCTTACCCAAGGAAACCTACTTGGAGGGGGATGGGACCACATGTCATTTGGGCCGGCATCTTTGGGATGGTGGTGGGGTGCACAGGGTGTGAGACAGCCATGATACTGGACTGGGCTTGGAAGTTCGGTGGTTGCCCAGTGTGCTACCAGCTGGCACTACCAGCTGGCACAGCTTAGGGAGGAGGTTGCGGGGATTTGGAGACAGCTGGGAGAAGGGGGGGAGGTATGGTTGAGAAAAAGGGCAGGGGATCTCCCACGGGGTTGCACCGAGCATTAGGAACGGGGGCATAGGAAAAGGAGTGCAGGAGAATACTCTGGGGTCATATAGGGACCCTGGCAGAGGGGGCCCAAAAGGAGGACACTACCAAGGAAGCAGGCAGGTAACTGGGGACCCTCACAAAGGGGGGGCCAGATGGACAACATTCTCGGGGAAGTAGGCAGATGGCTGGGACTGGACAGAAGGAAGCAAGGTGGGGAGGTGGATAGGACCTTGTGCTCAGTAACAGCTTCAATTCTCTTCTTCTGTTTGAGGATGAGGGGTGATGTAGCCATGACAGGGGTGGTTAGAGATGGAAAGGGAGTGGGGGGCAGGAGGCGGGGCCGGATAGCAGGAGGAACAGGGGGGAGCCTGGAATGCAGGAAAATGGGGGGAGCAGTGGATCAGGGCAGGAGAGGCAGGTGGAAGAGGGAGGAAAGCACAAGGAGAAGTACCAGTTGGGAAGAAAGGGCAAGGAGAAGAACCAGAAGTACAAGGAGGATACAGTAAAGGGAGCTGAGGGTTTAGGCCAAGGGAGCACGACAAGCAAGGAGGGACTGAACGGAGACAGGAAGGAAGGGAGGACGAGCCAGGCTAGTTTAGCAGATGGGGGAGAAGGACCAGTCACAAGCAGTGAGGGGGAAGTCAGCGAGGCACAGAAGGATACTCAGGAGGAGGAGAGGCATAGGATCGGAGAGGAGGGGGTGGCCAGGGTAAACGAGGGGGCCGCATGTGGCACCCAGATAGGGGGAAGAAAAAGGAGCCAGATGAGTGGAGGGGCCGGCAGAAAGGATGAGGGACATGGAAGGGGGGGAAATGGAGGAAAAGGAGTGGTCAGAGTGCTCCTGTTGGGGGATTCTATGATCAGGGGTATTAAATGGGATAGGGAGGGGGAAGCCTGGCCAGTTAGAACAAAATGCTTCCCTGGACTAACGGTGCACAGGGCCAAGCACGAGGTATATTAGCTGGCAAAGGATTGTGGGGGTTCCCTTGACATACTGGTCCACCTGAATACAGATGACATTGAGCGATATAGCGAGCTAGAGATACAGACAAGGTTCAGGGAGCTTGCCAGGGTCATTCATGACATAAGGTGCACGATTTCCTTCTCGGAAATCCTGCTGGTGCCAAGGGCTAGTGGGGAACACAAAAGGAAGATTAGGGAGATAAATGAGTGGCTCAGGGAGTGGTGTGAGGCCAGAGGGTATGGGTTGATGGGGGATTGGGGGGAGACCTGGGAGGATAAGGAGCTGTATGCTAGAGATAGGCTCCATCTCAATTTAGAGGGGAGGGAAATCTTTAAGTTGAAAATAGAGTGGTTCATTGGTGAAAAGTGGGGTTTAAACTTGTGAAGTGGGGTTTAAACTTGTGAAGTGGGGAGGGATGGGAGAAAAGGCTGCCGAGGGGGGTCCGATAAAGGAGGGACTCTGTCTCCACGACCCTGGGGAGCTGGAGGAATGCGGGGAAAAGGCCAACTGGTAAAGTGCAGACCGGGGAAAAACGGAATCCCCATGGGTACACGAGCAGGGGAAATGGAAGTATATGGAAAGGGTGGAAGGTAGTCCTGCTAAATGCCAGGAGCTTGGGCGATAAAATGCCTGAGCTCCAGGCGATGCTAACTGAGGGAGCCATGAATGTGGCAGCGGTCACTGAGACCTGGGCCACCGCAGGACATGACTGGGACCTGAACCTGGAGGGTTACACTATGTTCAGGAAGGAGGGGAGGAGGGGTAGCAGTAATAGTCAAAAACTGCATTGGCAGGGGGAGTAGAGGAGGCGGAGGAACCATGGAGGCGATTTGGGTCACCTTGATAACAAGGGGGGCAAGAGAGCAAAAATAGGAGTGGTGCATAGACCCCCCAGCGCTGGCGGAGGAGCTGGAGGAGAGTCTGGTGGTAGATGTTGGGAGATACTGCAGATTAGGGCAGGGGAAGGGTGGTGGTGTTGGGGGACTTAAACATGCCAGGAACAGACCTGGGAGACTATGCCATCCTCGGTGGCCAGGGAACAGAGGTTGTTGGATGTCTTTCAAGACGTATTCCTAACTCAGCAGGTGGGGGAACTGACCAGGGAGGCACGGGTACTGGATGTGGTCCTGGCAGACAGTGACCAGACTGGGGGCCTGGAGGTAAGGGACCCGTTGGCGGGGAGTGACCATGCCACGGTCTGGTTCTGCCTGGACCTAGGAGGGGTAGAAGGATGCACAAAGACGGAGGTAACTGACTTCAGGGGGGGTGAATTTTAAGGAAATGGGAAGGATCCTTGAGGGGCATTTGGATGTGATTGGGTCAGACATGGACACTGACAGTAGGTGGGAAATCATCAGGAGAGAGGTGCAGGATGCTACCAGCACCTGTGCCAGAGTAAGATGAAAATGCGGTAGGGCCCCGAAAACCCTGCTGGTGGACCAGGGTGGTCCAGGAGGTGGTGCAGGGAAAGAAAGCAGCCTATAGGCAATTCAAGTGCTCAAGGAGTGAAAGGGATCGAGGGGAGTACGAGCTGATGGCTAGAAGGGCCACTAGGGTGGTGAGGGTGCTAAGGCAAGGAAGGAGCAGAACCTGGCCAGTGAAATTAGGAGAGGGAACAAGGGGTTCTTTAGATACACTGGGGAAAAACGAAGGGAGAAGGGGCAGATTAGCAGGATTAAAACAGGGGAGAGATGGGCACAAGACCCAGGGGAGCAGACTGAGGTACTAAATGAGTGCTTCACCTCAGTTTTCTCCAAGGAAAATGGGGGTGCTGCATCATACATGGGAGGAGACAGTGATACTGAGGAGGGGGGGACCCTTACTGATCGGCGGGTCTGGGGGAGGGGAGACATCACTGGCAGGAGGGGGAAGGCTAAGCAGGAGAAGAGGTAGCGGAGGTGGAAATCACAGCAGAGAGAGTGAGGGGAAGCCCTCAGGTCCCTTAAGATGGAGAAAGTACCAGGGCCGGATAAATTACATACCAGAGTGCTGAAGGAACTTGCGGATGTCCTGGCGAAACCCCTGGCGGAGCTTTTCACCATCTCTCTGAGGACAGGGTGGGTGCCCCAGGACTGGAAGGTGGCGCAAATAGTGCCTATCCTCAAGGGAGGTGGCAGGGAACTACAGGCCTGGCAGTCTGATATCGGTGGTGGGCAAGGTGATGGAGGGCATTGTCAAGGAGAAGCTAGGGGGGACCTGGAAAAGTCAGGGTGCCTGGACAATAGACAGCATGGATTCGTCTCAGGGAAATCGTGTCAGACAAACCTTGTGGAGTTCTATGACTGGGTGACGAGTGCCTTGGACTTGGGTAGACCAGTAGACGTCCTCTTTCTAGACTTCAGCAAGGCATTTGACTCTGTTCCTCATGAGGGCCTGTTGGATAAGCTGGGAGAAATGGGGGTGGGGAACCAGATGATCAGATGGATAGACAATTGGCTCCAGGACCGGACCCAGAGGGTCGTAGTTGGCGGGATAGTCTCACAACCAAGGAGGATCATTAGTGGGGTCCCACAGGGATCAGTCCTTGGGCCTCTCCTGTTCAATGCCTATGTCTCTGACATAAGGACAGGTATCAGGAGTGAGATGAGTCTCTTTGCGGATGACTCAAAACTGGGGGCAGTGGTGGATGGGGAGGAGGGAGGGTGGCCCTACAGGGGGACCTGGAGGCTCTGGAAAGATGGTCTAGAAAGTGGAAGCTGAGGTTCAATGCAGGGAAATGCAAGGTACTGCACCTGGGGCCAGAAACCGGGCCAAGTGTACACCCTGGGGATGCTACAAATCTCGATGGCTGAGAGGGATCTGGGGTGGTGGGGATGTCAAGATGAACAACTCTGGAGACTTGTAGGAGGGAAGCAGCCAAGGTCAACAGGATGCTGGGATGCATCGCTAGGGGATCACCTCCAGAAGGAGGGAAGTGATACTCCCTCTGTATAACTGCTTGGTGAGGCCACACCTCGAGTACTGCATGCAGTTTTGGAGACCACACTTAAAGAGGGACATTAAACTCCTGGAGAGGGTCCAGAGGAGGGCAACCAAAATGATTTAGGGCTTGAGGGACAGGATCTATGGGGAGCGGCTCGAAGAGCTAAATATGTACACATTGGAAGAGAGAAGGGACTGGGGGGACATGATAGAGGTCTTCAGGTACATGAAGGGGATAAATAGGGGAGGAGCAGTCAGGGTGCTTCGAAGGAAGGAGGAGGGGGCAACTAGAGGGCATGGGTGGAAGCTGGAGGGGAAGATTCAGGGGAGAAAGGAGGAGGTGCTACTTCACTGAGAGGGTGGTGGAGCCATGGAATGGGCTGCCCAGGGGGCTGGTGGAGGCAGAGACGGTGGAGGGGTTCAAGAGGGGGTGGGACAGGTACAGGGGAAGGGTTCTGGAAGCAAAATCCAGTGCAGCGAGACTATCTGGAACTGTGAAGGGAGAAGCCAGATAAGGCGAGGGGGGCAGCAAGGTCAGCTCCCAGGGTGGGGGCTGACCAAACGAGTAGACACGAAAGACCATTAGGCCTATTCTGCTGGCATTTTAGTATGTTAGTAAATAAGGGCAGACAAGACCTCAGTTTATTATGTAAACAAGGTGCTGCAAGATTCTCAAAACTGGAAGATGCACTGAAAGGTTGTGATCTGGTCTATACTCTCAGGATACATATGTCTGCAGTCCGTGTTGAAGGGAAAGACAATGTACCGGTAGACTCGCTCAGCAGGTTAGGTCATGTCAACCAAGAGTGGTCCATAAAACTGCTGTAGATTTTCAGGAAATGGGGTGTTTGAGGTGGCTCTTTTTGTCTCAAAAAAGAACAAGAAGCTACCAGTGTTCTGCAGCAGATTCCTTTGTCAGAAAACAGACGCAGAACATGCACTATGGAAACATGTTGTTCTATTCTTTCTCGCATTTTCCTTTAATACAGGAAAGTGCTTCTAAATGTGAGAGGGGAACATGTAATTCACAGTCCTGATAGCACCTGACTGGCACAGACAGTCACTGTTCACCTCCAGGTGTTCCAAAGGACTCACACTCCTACCTCTGTATTGAGACCTCTTCTCAAAAGACCATGTAAATTATCGTAACTTAGAGTCCCGTCACCTGAAGGCATGGCTCCTGAATAGATTGAGTTTTTAGTGCTAAACCTCTCAACCCAGGTTATAGAGGTCCTGTAGGTGGCTAGAAGCCTTGCACAAGGAAAATGTAAAATTCAAAGTAGACATTCTCAGTGTGATGTGGGCACAGTTCCCATTCAGCAGAGAGTACAGAGATTGCATTAATTTTGTAGTCTTTATTACATTTAAAGTCTTTGGGCTTAAGGCAAGCATCTTTAAAGGTGTATTTTCGTTATGTTTCAGCATTTAGGCCCAAGACCACAAGAGAATCTTCTTAGTACATCAAATATTTGAGTTTCTTTAAAGGCCTCTCACATACTGTATGTATCCCTTGTGAAGAAACTTATATCAGTTTGGGACCTGAACCTGGTTCTCACTCAGTTACTGACTTACCCATTTAAACCTATCTGTGTGCCACTACTGAGCTAAAGTATTTCTCCCTGAAAACCTTATTCCCGGTGGCTGTTACCGTACATCAGCTGGGAGGGTTGGTGAACCACAAGTACTCAGCACTGATCCCTCATACTTGATTTCCACAAGGAAAAAGTAGTGTTAAGAACGAAACATATAATTTCTCCCAAAGTTAGTGTCAGAATTCCATGTCAGTCAGACTGTTACCTTAACAGTATATTTCCAGAGGTCACATGCCGGTAAAGGAGAGGAAAAACTTAAAGCTGCAGTGCAACGAAATTGGGAAAAAGATTGACTTTACCTTTTCTCCACAGTAAACGATTCCAGGCATCTTCCAGTTTTATTAGGTGGTACACTTTTTCTAATTCCGCCAATATTTGAGTATTTTATAAATGTTTTGAGATTTTGTTCTCAAGAAAAAAAGATGATCACCACATTTTTGCATAGAAATTGCATTGTAGACCTGGCACAGGTTAGGATTTTAAAAAAATGTGAAAGAATACGCATGGTGTGCAGCATAGAAGGTACCTAGACAAATGCATCTGACAGGAATGCTAATATTTTTCTTAACTGTAGCTAAGGCTAGTTTTTCTGGAAAAACATTTTTCATTGCACTGCTGCTTTAATACATCAGATGACTGAAGAGACCTCAGTACCTACAAGTCTAGTACAGAGGATGTCATCAGAGTGAATGTCAGCCAAGCTGCCCCACACCATAGCGTGATGCAACCCCAGATTAAGGGTTTCAGCCACAATTATAATTTTTACCTTACTCGGTGTACCTGTATGTTTCTTAAAATCTGTTTGATCCTGCTGCCCCTCCTGCATGACATTTTGTACATAGTGCCAACAGCAGCATGTCCCAGAATCTCTTGTGGCTGACATCATAGCTGGGTACAGCTGCAGGAGAAAGTAAATAATCCAATTATTGTAGGAGTTTTTGTCATAACCTCAGTTTACCCTTTCCCAATCCCATACTAACACTAAGTGTAAACTGTGCAGTTTGTACCAAGTGTTGTTGTACTAAGTGTTGGTATGGCACCGGGATCGGGAAAGGGTGACCCCCAAGGTATTAATAGCTCCATCTATTGTTGGATTACATACTGTCTCCCATGATTGTTCCCCTGCTCTGATGTTAGCCGTGAGAGATACGAGGATGTGCTGCTAGTGGCTCTGTGTACGGGAGTGTAGCCAGAAATTTCTGTTTTGTACACAATCTCTAACAGTTATACCCCCCATTAAAAAATGTACACATTCTTTCCAAATGGCACCCCCTTCCAACAAGTCAGATTGTTGTCAGATGATTCTTCTACTCTCTAAAGAGGTTATACATATCAGACACTCCTCAGTGGCCTACACTAACCCAAATACTACATATTATAATGATAATATTAACAGAGTGGCTTATGGTTTGTGACAGTCACTCAACAAAACTGTACACAAATGTGTACAGTGAGTATGCCTGTCTACACCCATGTAAACTGTGTACAGAATGTCAGATGGGAGGAGTGGCAGGATCAGCACGATATTAAGAAACATACAGGAACAACGAATAAGGTAAAAATTACAGTTTGGGCAAAAAAAGCTTGATATGGGACTGTCCCCCAGTATGGTGTGGAACATTTGGTGGACATTTCCTTTAATAATAGTAATTTGTTCCATATAGCGGGTTATCAAAGGGACACTCAGTTTCTGTGCAGACTGTGTATCAAGGTGGATAATATCCACAGTAACTTTCTTCTAGCATAAGGCAGGGAAAGTTACCTTCTGGTTGGATTTAGGATTAGAGGACACAACACAATGAGTACAGCAGCATAAGTGGCAGCTAGACAGAAATTTGCAAAGCTGCTACATGGTCCACATCTCATTATTGCCTGGACACACAGGCAAGAGAAGATGCTAGGCTCGAGATTTCTGTACTCAAGAACCTATTCCCAAAGTAATCTTAAAACTCTTTCAACCCAGTGCACTGCTTAGAGTCTGCACAAAATTAAATAGGCTGTTCTAATTCATGTAATTAGGAGGAAAAGGTGCTGACGGTAATACCATCTTTTCTTCTAGAAGATTAGAACCGCCAAGCAAACTAACCCTTCTCTGTCTCCCCTTTTTAGTAAAGGGTGATTGGGGTCTTCAGAACCATTTATTGTTAAAGTTTAAGCTTTTAATGATTGCTGTTATCTTTGTGTTATTAAAATCCTTTTGTAATCTGAAATTAATATTGCTGTAATTGTAATTTTTTTTGCCAAATTGGTCTCTTGTCTTCTGGCCTCTTGAGTTCAAAGATTTATCATTGAAATGCTCGGAGGCTTAAGACCAGCACAGCAAAAAAAAACATTCTGAGTTCCAGGAAGCTATGCACCTGGCAGAGATGATGCACAAGTTTGACTGGTTGTTCTAATCCATTATAAGAAAAGATGTTACTACAGTGAGTAACTTTTCCTTAGGATACGTAAGTAGAGGCTTCACCACTCATAAAAGGGATGCACAGTAATACTACTACTGTTCAGGTCCCTGGTTGGCCACATCAGATGTCTTGTATGTAGCTGTGGAGCCCACCTGTAAGGGAATCAGAGATAGGTTGGAAGCCATATAGAGAAGGGCAGCAAAAATGATATAGGGGCAGCAGGGTACAGTAGATCCTATTTGGAGAGATTTGAGTCTCCATGTGTACTCTCTGGAGGATAGAAGTGAGAGGGAAATAATAGAAATATTCAAATGTTATCTATGTCAATCTTCACCATTCATCACTGGTGGGTTATGGCCAGAGGATCAGGACCCCACGGGAGCAATTCTTTTTTCCTAAGGGGGAGGAGCCGGTGCCACCCTCAAGGCCGATGCACAGTGTGATGCTCAAGGGATGGGCCGTAAACAACAGTGACTCCTCCCTCACCTCACCTCAGTTCTGCTTCTCCCGCCATCGAGTTAACAGCGACCTCGTGGGCAAGCAAGAAATCATTTGCAACACTGCAGCCTAGTACCATTCGACGACACCGAAGCCTTAGTTCTGCCATGCCATTTTGCGTTTCTCGTTGCTGTTTTGATTCCGGATTAATGAAGCCAGGAAGATCTTTCTTTTTTATTGGCGCCAAGACCATTTTCTGTAGTTTTTAGTTATTTTCTGTATCCGGTCACGTCACGTTTTTGGGACAAAAATACATTTTCCAAAGCGGGCTGGCCTCCCCATGCGTCGGTGTTCATATGGCTGGCTGTATTCCGTTACAGACCAACATGACTGGTTTTTGACCTGCCTGGGCCCAGACCATGACATGGACCGATGCGATGCCTGCTTCTCCATGGACCGCAGAGTACTCGAGAGCCGTGCATTTAAGGTCCATACAACGCCCGACTTGAGGACAGCCTTGCATCACGGGCCCAACACAGGTCCTTGACCCTTCCTGGGTCCCCTCCTGGTTCTATAAGGGCCGCAGGAGGAGGGGGTCTCTGTAAGTTCACGCCTCGCCACGGCGGAGGCCCCTCCTATGGTGTTGGAGGCACTGTCCGCTCCCCCCGGCGCCAGGCTGGAAACACTGTCTTGGCAGTCACCTCCTTGGAGGTGAGGGCTCCCCCATTGTCTCCCCCTGTGCCTACCAGGCCCGGCCCAGTGGTCTTCTCGGCACCACCTGTCAGGGCCACTTAGGATTCTGGAGTTGTTTGCAGCTCCAGTGATCGGTTCGGCGTCGTAGGTGGTAATAGGTCATCTTGTGTTGCCGCTTGTGGCACCAAGAGTAGGAGGGATTTGGGGGTGGCCCTTCTGGAAGTCCTGTGGAGCCACTGCACTTCAGAGGAGGACAAATACGGAGGAGGATCAGGACTGGCTGCCCGACTCCTTGGAGTACGGGGGCTATCCTCCACCCAGCACCACTGTACTTTCCCAACCTCCTTTCCCTTCATAGAAACATAGACTTTGATGGCAGATAAGGACCGCTTGGCCCACCTAGTCTGCCCATTTCCCTACCTACAGGATAAGCTGCAGATCCTAGTTAACCAACAGCCTCTTTCTTCTTACCCCCCACACGAATTGACTTATGTCTGTCCCATGTATTCTTGAATTCTGCCACAGTTTTAGACCCCAGCCTCCTCAGGAAGGCTGTTCCATGCGTCCACCACCCTCTCTGTGAAAAATACTTCATCACATTGCCCTGACCGCACCTCCATCTTTAAATTGTGTCCCCATGTTCTTTCACATCTCTTTTTCTGAAAGATGCTACCCTCTTGGACAAGACTATATTGAAAACAGTCCTGACCCAGTGCATGGGCCCAACAGGCTTTGGCACACATGTCGATACTTTGTGGGTGAGGTTCCCTGACCCAACACAGGGTGTGGTGTCTGCCCCAAAACACTGCTCCATCCTTACCCAGGCCAGGGCTGCAGCACCTTCCCCATTAGGCTTGTCCCTTTAAACCAGCATTTTGAGTTCACACCTGAACTCAGCTCAGTAGTATTGTAAGGCAGTGTGTTCCCCAGTGGTGCAACGGACATCCCTGCAAACCACATTACTTAATAAATTCTTTGTTTTTAATATTCTGACCCAAAACTTTCAACATAGTCATCTTATGACCCCACCTCATAAACCCGATAGGTGAATATTTTCAAATCCCTGCTGTAATGCCATTCCACGCCACAGGTGTAAAAACACATATCAGACAGGATGAGAAAAATGACAGCTGTACTATTCATGACATAGTGTGGAAAAAAATGGCTATGTTGAAATATTAAAAATTAACCAAGTTATGCGTGTGTAGAACAATTTCCATGAACGCTCGTAACGTGGCCATTTTTAGGAATTTTCTTAACCAGATTTTCAACACAACCCCCTTGGAACCCCACCTCATGAATACCTGCAGGGAAACTTTCTGGGGCAGATGGCGGGACCAGAAGGTCCACCGGCATTGGTATGGACTCCGAGCCAGGGGAGGATTGAGTCTCCAGGCCCTGGTCACCAGGCTGGTTCTGTTACCGGAGCTGCTGAGTTGTCTGGGGCTGGGAAGAGGGTTCCCTCACTGGCTGCCCCCCAAGGACTGGTAGATGAGGTAGAGCCCTTATGGTTGGGTTTGAGGAAGAGGTTCCTCTTGGAGACCAGTGGGGGTGAGGTGAGGAGCAGCACTCTTCCTTGGTAGCCTCCGGGGCTCGGGAAGGAGCCGCAGCGCCGAGCCTTCCTTTTCCCCCTCAAGGTCCCTGAGTGAGACCTTTGTTGCAGGAGGCTAGGGGCTGCCCTTCTGGACCTATGTGGCCTCATTCGCCTCACAAGGGGGAACCCCTTCAGGGTTCAGTCCTAACCGTTTCAGAATAGTTGAGCGGTCAGTTGCTGGATCGCCTGTACGGCCTCTTAGCCCTGGCAGAGGGCATCCTCTTTCCCAGAGTCATTTGTTCCCTTTACCTCTGCCTTCCGCTCCTTCCTTCCCGGGCCACTCGGGTCCTGTGGGGCCTATGACCTGGGAACAGTTCAGAGTCTTGACTGCTGATTTTCCTCATTACGTCAGTGCCATGGATGAACAGGTTTTTCACCTATATACTCACCCTACGCTTGACTCGGACTCGGACTCCTCGTCTTTCTCACCCGAAGAAGAGTATCCTTGTGTCCTCCTGTCCTCAGATGCAATCAGACCTCTTCTCAGTGTTTCCTTTCGGGGCTGGTTGATGAGCTCCACATCTCCAGGGTAGCAAGACACAATCCTGAACCAGCAACATGCACTTTCCTAGGCGAGTTCAGTGCAGATCACCTGGTAGTTCCCGCCTGGCCTACTCCTTTCTGGGAGACGACATACCGTACCTGGCAGTGTCCAACAGTTCCTTCCCCAGCCCCGATGGACTGCCTGCGCAGGTATTGTACACCCCAAGGGTTTTCAGGAACCCTGCCTCACCCCTCTTCGGGAGTGACACTCCAACAAGCCTAGAAATCCAAGGCACGACCAACCTCCAGAGGTGGATTCTGCAGAGTTTGACCGATGGGAGAGGAGAGTCTTCTTCTCGGCGTCCCTTTCACTGTCCATTGCAGCACATCAAGCCTATCATACTGCCTACAAAAGGCACTTACAGTCCATGCTAGGACAGATCCTAGCATCTGTACCTGATACGGAGGCAACCAGGTAAGCTCTTGCCCTCTGCACCTGGCCTGGAGCTTGCGAGGAACCAAGCAAGGGTGTTATATGATGCCAGTGAGGTGGCGTCCAGGTTAGGAGGGACAGCAATCTGCATCAGGCGGTCGGCGTGGCTGTGCCTTTACCGGTTGTCACCCATGGCCCGGCATAGGGTGACTGCCTCCTGATTCCGGGGGACTCACCTTTTCTTCTACAGGGTGAGACGAGAGCTTCAGGGGTGACTTCCATCTCCCAGGCATAGGGAGACCCCGCCTCACTCTGACCAGTCACAGGCCTAACTTGGCCTGTGAGGGTGTCCTCCCCCTGTGCCTCCCCCAAAGGGGTCTGAGGGGAGTTTTCTCCCTCAGGGAGGTACCAGGTCCCCTTCAGGGGGGCTGGTAATCACCCACCAGTGATGAATGGTGAAGATCAACACAGATAAGATATGAAAATTATGTACCTGCCATTACTCTTTATCTTTCCGCGTATCTTCACCATTCATCACTGCTTCCCTCCCACCTTC
Source organism: Neoceratodus forsteri (assembly GCA_016271365.2). Classification (NCBI taxonomy): domain Eukaryota; kingdom Metazoa; phylum Chordata; order Ceratodontiformes; family Ceratodontidae; genus Neoceratodus; species Neoceratodus forsteri. Next base: position 565,674,973 of record CM057449.1, on the reverse strand, counting down.
CTCTCTTAGCCTCAGGCTCTGGGCAGTGCCTCCCCCTGCTTGTTTTTCCCCAATTGAGACCATTGTGGACTGTGTCCTGCTGGCACCTCAGGATCCTTTGGACCTCTCTTAGGGGTAGGGATCCTTTTTTTGGGGGGGAGGGGGGCAAGCAAAGCTGCTTCCCCTTAAGGAGAGAGTTTCCTGGGCCCTCTTCCCGAACACCTGGTGGGGGTCTCCTCCGGACCTGGTTCTCCTCACCTTTGCTGTGGGGTAGGAAGGCTTCCTCTGGGTTGTGAGGAACTTTGAGGGCCCTGGGGACCTTTCTCTCTCTTTACCTTCAGGTTCTCATTCCACACCACTGCCTTCAGCAGGGTCTGTTTCTGGGCAGCACCCCTCCTCCTTTCAGGCCCTTTCCTTCCACCTGGGGGGGGTAGGGGTTTCCTCTTGAACAGCGTACTTTGAGATGACAGAAGGAACTCTGCTTCAGGGTTGGTTCTATCCCCGCCCTAGCAACACTTTCAAAGCAGGAGTGAGAGAACTGTAGCTCCTCTATTTCGGGTGTCGGGAGAGGGCTTAAGCCACGTTCCTGTCTCTTCTTTCTTGGCACAGCACTCATTCACTTCTCTCTTCTCAAGTGGTGGCGCGCCACCTTCAGGAGATGCATAATTAAGTTGAGGGGCAGATCCTTACAAGGATACGACTGAGTTGAGGTTTCTGTCCCCTTGACCTCTTGGTACCCTTCTTGGGGGAGTTGGAGGGGGATCTCCTATCTCCTTCTCTTTTCTTTTCCTTCTTTCTTTCCTGTCTTCTTTCTCTTATCTTCACTCGTTTGCACAGAGGATGGGGCCCCCCGTTACAGACTCCTAGGGCAATACTGTCCTCTCATTCGGCATTATATCTTTTTCTGTTTATCTTCTTTCCTTTGGCTGTCTCTTGGGCTCCCTTGCCCTGCCCTCTTCTTTTCTCTGTCTCTGATTTCTTCACTCTTCAGTGTATGCAGAACTGAGGTGAGGGAGGAGTCAGCGCCGTTTACTGGCCATCCCTCGAATGTCACACTGTGCGTCGGTCTCGAGGGTGGTGCTGTGCCAGCTCCTCCCCCTAGAAAAAAAAAATGGCTTCCATGGTGTCCTGATCCTTGGTCATAACCCTCCAGTGATGAATGGTGAAGCTACACAGAAAGATCAAGAATTAGAGTAGGTACGTAATTTTCATATCCATACAGGTGTACACCAGGGAGAACTCCAGAGTTGTTAAGGAATACTATAGTTTATCCACCAAGGGGCATAACCTTAAACTTAAAGGGGAGAAATTAAAAAAGATGTTAGGAAGTATTTTTTCATAGAGCTGGTGGTACAGGGATGTAATTGTCTACCAAGCAGTTTGGTTAATGCTGGAACTATAGCTGGGTTAAAAACAATGGGACAGTTATTAAAAAGTAATACATTGTAGGTCTTCAGGACAGACTTGGTGGACTTATTGATTTTTCTGTTTCTGAACACTCCTAAGATGTTTGTTCATATCTTAGAGCTCCACACTCAAGGAGTGGCTAATCTGTGGCATGATTCACTACCACCAGCCTCCATGCATCATGCAAGGACAGCAACATGGAGGGGTCAAGAGTACATTGGGGCAGAGCAGGGCCAAACAGTAGGCATCCAGTCCAGTGCCCGCAGCCCGGCCCAGCACAAGAGGGGATCCTCTGCTCCTAATAGAGCAGGGGATTGTGGGATACAGCAGTCCTTATTCTGAACGTTAGATTTGTATAAAACTAAAAATAATTTAGCAGATGGCCTTAGTCCTCCATGTCAGCATGAAGGGATGTGGGCAACTGCAGCCAAGGTTGATCATGCTCCATTGCTCACAGGGAGGGTCAAGGGGACTTACATAACAGTTTGTCCAGCATTACTGCAGCCCACTGGATCTTTTAACACCATCAGCCACTAGCTGCCCTCCCTGACACAGAAAGAATTTCAGTATTGCCTGGATGCATGCCCCCAACCTGACTTTGTGCATACAGCCCAGACAGCTCAGGATCGGGTGTGGAGGTAGCACGCATCCAGGGCTTTGTATGCCCCAGAGTGACCAATAAAATTGCTGCATGCACGGATGGGGCACTCCAGGGCTCTTTCTGGCCTTTCACACATGCATAAGGGCTGGGACACTTTTGTGAATCGGGCCCCAAGTCTTTCCCAGCACACTCTATGACAGGAGGGAGGATAGGGTACTCCACACCAGGAGCATCAACTCATGGTTGAAGGAGTGATGCAGAGAAGATGGGTTTGGCTACATTGGAAACTGAGTCCCACCTGGAGAGATAATAGCCTATACAGAGGGGATGGCCAGCATCCATCCAGGAGGGAGACCCCAGTCCTCAGTGAATGGTTTAAATGTTAATTTGGTGAACATTTAAACTAGCAAAGGGGTGGGGGAAGGAAGCAGGGAGGCATTAACTGTCCCCCAGACCCCCACAGGCTGAAGTAGTCAGTAGGGAGCACCCTAAGGGAGAGGAATCCCCAAGGGTACATATTAATAAGAAGATAGGAATGAGAGCTGAGGAAGTAAGGAAAGAAGACAAAAGGGAAAGGTGGGTTGACAAGCAGGGTAGAAGCAGAATCTGGAAGGCTATGTATGCAAATGCTCAAAGTCTAGAAAATAAAATTCCAGACCTAGAGGACATTCTGGCAGAGGCTGATCTAGATATTGTCGCCATTACTGAGTCATGGTGCACCGAGAACCATGACTGGGATGTAGCCATACCAGGCTATACTCTGTTCAAGGACAGGGTGGGAAAAGAAAGGAGGAGCAGTGGTGCTTTATGTGAGGAAAAGCATAAAAGCGACCGAGATACAGGGAATATAGAGAGGGGCGGAGGTACTGTGGGTCACCCTAGAAGCATGGAGTGGAGCCGACATTCGTACTGGTATGATCTACAGACCTCCAGCGTGGAGGTGAGGTAGTTGGATAAGGTTCTAGTGGAAGCCGTCCAAAAGATGGCAAAGAAGGGGGAGGTGCTGCTTGTGTGGGAATTGAATCTGCTGGATGTAGATTGTTGCCTCCCAGCTGCAGCTCCAGCTGGGAGCAGGGACATCCTGGACTCCCTGCAAGGGGCATTCCACAAGCAACTAGTAAGGGAGCCTATTCGTGATGAGGCAATACTGGACCTTGTACTCACTAATAGAGACGGTGTTGCAGACATCACAGTGGGAGGCCTTCTGTGGACCAGTGATCACTGCAGTGTGGTGCAGTCCAAAAACTGTGGCAGAATCGAGCCACTCAAGGGCAAAGGTCCTGGACTTCAGGAGGATTGATTTTTAAAAAGATACTCTGGGATACCCTGGCCGGGGAGGGGGGGAGGACTTGTGGGGAGTAGAGGAACAGTGGATGAAGCTAAAAGAGGGCATAGTGAAGGCAACAAACCTCTGCATCAGGCAAGTGAGCAAAAGTAAGAGGAAAAAGAGACAGCTGTGGTTCTCAAAAGTGGTGGCTGGGAAGGTAAGGGCAAAAAAGTTAGCATTCAGAAGGTATAAGAAGACACAGAGGGAGGCAAATAGGGAGGTGCATCAGAAGAAACAGGGAGGCAGGGAAAGCAGTAAAGAGTGCAAAGGCACAAACGGAGTAGAGACTAGCTCAGGCAGTAACAAAAGGGGACAATACATTTTTCAGGTATGTAAGTGAAAAAAGGAAGACCACAGGATGGATTGTAAGGCTATGAAGGGAAGGGGGGAGTGGGCTGAGGGGGACCAGGAAACAGCAGACATCCTGAATAAATACTTTTGTTCAGTGTTCACAGAGGAAGGGGAAGGCAAAGGACCACAGAAAAGTAACAGGAGCATCGAAGGAAGGTAGGTGGACACTAGCCCATTTTCAGAGGAGGGAGTACTGAAGGAACTTGCAAATCTCTATGCGGACAAGGCTATGGGGCCAGCCGGGATACAGGCAAGGATATTATGGTAGCTCAGGGAGATACTGGCTGCACCGCTGACAGTCCTGTTCAGCCACTCACTGGAAATGGAAGTGGTTCTGGAGGAGGCCAGCTGTAGTTCCATGTCACAAAAGTGGTAGCAGGGAGGATGCTGGCAACTACAGGCCAGTCAGCCTGGTGGTGGGTAAATTAATGGAATCATTACTGAAGGAAAGGATAGTGGAATTTCTTGAATCCAGTGGCTTATAAGATTCGAGGCAGCATGTACTCACAAGGGAGTGGTCATGTCAAACAAATCTGGTAGAGATTTCTTTGACTGGGTGACCAGGAAATTGGATCAGGGTGAAGCGGTGGATGTGGCCTACCAAGATTTCAGTAAGACCTTTGTCACCGTTCCACATAGGAGACTCGTAAGCAAGCTGACCAGCCTAGGAGTGGGTCCAAAAGTGGTAAACTTGGTAAGAAATTGTTTAGGGGATAGGCGACAGAAGGTGTTGGTAAACTGAGTTCTCTCCTAGTAAGGGAGGGTCACCAGCAGGGTGCCACAGGGATCAGTATTGGGACCAGTCCTCTTTAATGTCTTTATTAGCAGCATTGCAGAAGGGCTGGATGGGAAGGTCTGCCTTTTTGAGGATGACACTAAAATCTGTAATAGGATAGACATACCAGGAGGGGTGGAAAAAACGTGTAGCGGTCTGAGAAAGTAAGAGGAGTGGTCAAGGGTATGACAGCTAAGTTTTAATACAAAAAATGCAAAATCGTGCACTTAGGACACAGAAACACAGGGGTGTGGTACAAAATGGGGGAAGTGGTATTGAAGACCACAAAACAGGAAGGAGACCTGAGGGTTATCATATCTGATGACCTAAAGGTGGCCAGGCAGTGTGACAAGGCAGTTGGGAGAACTAGTGGGATGCTGGGGTGCATAGGAGGGGTATCACTAGCAGAAAGAGGGAGGTGGTGTTCCCTCTGTATGGATCACTGATGAGACCTCACCTAGATTACTGTGTTCATTTCTGGAGACCTCATCTCCAGAAGGACACAGAGTGGAGGCAGACCAGAGGTGGGCAACTAAAATGGTGCAGGGTCTGCATAAAAAGCCCTATGAGGAGAGACTGAAGGACCTTAATATGAACACCCTGGAGGAAAGGAGGGGGAGGTATAATTGGGACTTTCAAATACCTCATGGCATAAATAAGGTACAATAGGGAAGCATTTTTCAGAAAAAAAGATGATAAAAAACAAGGGTCATGCTATAAAGATGGAGAGGGGTAGACTCAGAGGAGATGTGAGAAAGTACTTCTCCACAGAAAGAGTTTTAATTTATTTACTTATTTAAATCTCAGATTACAAATAACTCTGAGCTAGGGAGTGGTAGATGCCTGGAACAGTCTCCCAGCGGAGGTGGTGGAGGCAAGAACTGTAGGATTCAAGAATTCATAGGATAGGTATAAGGAACCTTAGTGGTTAGGCAGGGGAGTAGAGAGCCAGAGACAAGTAGGTCTGTGGTAATACAGTAGGTAGAGAAAATGGTCAGACTAGATGAGCCAAGCTGTCCTCATCATCCATCAAATTCTCCGTTTCCCTCTGAAGTGGTATAGATGGCATAGGTAAAAGCAATTCATAAGTAAACCTAACAGTGGCAAAAAAGCTTTTTTTTTTTTCTACCTGGTACCTGACATGTTGATTGTACTCCCTAACTCGGGCACTGTAGGTGTTAGAGAAACCCACCTTGTGCATCCAGAGAAATTGTATTTACCTCCCTGCTGGAGCTGTGTACTTCTTTTTAAATTTAATTGTTACTACACGTGGTGTTTGTGAAGCATATACCATTTAACTTCTTTTAAAAGCAGAGTTTCTTCTAACTGGAATACTATTTTATTCTGTACTACAGGATAGGATATAACCACTTTCATGCAAACCAGTAAGTAGGAACTACCCCAGGATGCTTCCGTAACCTCATACAACTTTTAAATTCTTGCTCATGATGATCTTTTATGTACTTTTAACCCCAACATTTTGCCATTTAAAAAAATGTTTTCTTCAGGCAAGTGCTTCAAAATTCATCATCTTTAAATGAGATAATAAAATTATTACTTTTGTTTACATGTACTATAGATATTTCATTATATACAACAGGCGTGGGGGTGAAAATAAGATAAAAAAATATCTTAGTGACAGCAGAAACGGCAAGACATCAAAAAAATGTCATTGTTACTGTTGTCACAATGGATATTTTTTTTAAGTTACTGTTATCACAGTGGAATACTGAACCAATCAGAGAGCAGCTTCTACAATGCTGATAACGTCACAATGCCTAGTACAGCACCGAAGGAAGCAATTAAAATTAAAGAAAAGCAGCTAAATCTTTAAACTGCAGATTTAAAAGCTATGACTTGTAAAATTACTGTTGCACATATCAAGCATACAATAACCTGACTCAAAATAGGCAATTTATCATATGGTCCTGCCCCCTCACACTTGAAGATAAATTGCATTTTTGAGTCAGCCCAATGTATATCCCAACAGGTGTGGGTCTGTTTCAATCATGATATCACTGATATCTCACAGGCCACTAGTGAGATATCAGTCATATCTTCATGCTGAGTATGTCACAAAGATTTGGAACTCATTTAGAATGTTTGGCCTCGGTTGCGGTAGCAACTGTCTTAAAATGCAAATTACTTTAAAATGAAAATTGTAACATGGTACTTTGAGCATAAAAGTTGTTCGGCACAAACGTATCTACAGAATGAGTGGTGTTTCATTTATAGCTGCCTTTTATTTATGTTTTTATAATTAGCAAAAAAATAGAAAATTGAGTTTCTTTTCACTTTTTCGACAAACAAATGCAAATAACTTTAAAAAGAAAAGCATGGTATTGTGAGCATGAAATTTGTTTAGCACAAAAATATCTGCAAAGTGAGGGGTGTTTCATTTACAAAGAACTTTTTTTTAATTGGCAAAAAACAGTAGAAAATTTAATTTTTTTCATGTTTTGCAACAAACAAATGCAAATAACTTCAAAAATGAAAAAGAGAGACCCATGTTTGTTGTATAAATCGAATATGACATGGGTGAGAGTGAGACTGTAGAAATATCTCCACTCACTGCCATTGAGCTCTAGGTATCCCACTCATGGCTTCACCACTCATAGGATATCAAGAATTCGGTTGCAGATCATGGAGATATTTCTATTATCTCACTCTCACCCATGTCATATCCATATATTTGACCAGGTGATAATAGAAATGCAACAATGGTACCTTCTCGGTTTCTGTTACACAGAGTTACGATATCGCTTTGAAATCTTTGGTTTGCCTGTAGAGAACAATGTTGTTTTCTTATTACAAAACTGATATAGGCTTATAAACATCTCAAAACGTATTACATTATTTTTGTGATCAAACAGTGTACCACCACCATCATCACCCTGTGTTACAGCTGTGCCATTGTGCCCTGGCTTATTTAAAGCCCCAACAATGTGCTTACTTACAGTGCTCTGTTACCTGCCAGCTGAGTGGGTCACTTTTAAATATTTTTCTGGGTTCTAATACACCCAGTTTTTGTTACAGCTTTCATGCTTTGGATTCCTATAGATTATTAAATGTGTTTTTGTATTCTGTCAATTTTTCTCCTCAAAGTTTGAGATTTTCAGTGTTTTGAAAGAAAAGTTCTTTCGACAGAGGGTCTTTCGCTTAGAAATTAATACACAGACCAGTTATTATTATGGGTGTTCGACTGGCAAGTAATTTATTTACACAGCTCATGAAAACATCATGTACATTCATCATCATCAGCATTTCTACATATTCATATTTACAACTCCCATGGTATTCACATATTCCAGTCCTTTTTTATTCATTGCAGATTCTTCCATCACAAATTTTCTCGGGATACGGATGCGTAACCCAACACCCCCCTTCCTGTTCTTCAGCCCCAATACCTGTTACCCTGGAGTTGGATGCCAGTAACCCGACCCCCAGGTTAATTTCAGCTCTGCCCCCCCCCCATTGCAGCCATAGTCGGGTCTGAATGACCCCAGCCCATGTCTGTTTACCTCTCCCTGTGCCCCCTTCTGCCTCCCCCAACTGTGCCTCCTTCTTCCTCCTTTATTCCTCCCTCACCCCTTTCCTTCGCTCTGGTATCTGGCTTTCTGCCAGTCTCCCAACCTTGTTGCCCTCTTATCTGCAATCGATTTTCTTTTACATCCTCAACTCCACTGCCCTCATCCAGCAGTTCATTAATTCTCCAATTTTTTTGTAAAATTCTCATTATACACACACCACCCAGTACTTTATCCTATATGTAATAACTCTGTATAACAGAAACTGAGAAGCTACCATTGTTACATTTTTATTGTCGAGTAAAATTGTAAAATATTTCTAGTACTTTAAAAAGTAATATTTTTATCATTTAAAAGTGATGATTTTCTAAGCATTTCCTTGAAGCCATTTTTAAAATGGTGAAACATGGTTCAAAGCAAATAAAAGAGCATCATGAGCAAAAATTGTAAAGTTGTATGAGAACATTCTTTTCTTCAGCAAAGCAGCCAAGCACCCCCCCAGCTGTATTGGTAACTGTGGAGTAAACAAAGCTACAGTTACTCATTTGTCAGAAATGGTCAGCAGAAAATCCGTTCCCTGTGGTCTGTGAGGAAGTTGTGCTGAAAGATAATATACTGTGTTTTGTTTTTTTCTCTTGCAGTACTGGAGAAGATAGTGTTCTGTTTTTCGGAAGGATGGAGTATTAGAAGTCACCCTTTAATAGAAGGATGTTTTCTCAAAACATGGATGCTGAGCTGAAGGGTTATGGTTTTTCCATAACATTATGAAGAAAAGAGCGTTGTACTTTTCACTACAAGCAGAATTGGTTCTGTACCAAGGGTGCCATTGTCCGGAGAGTTTTACTGGAGCTATGTGTTGCTACAGTCTTTCCTTTAATTTAAAAATTCATCTGTCTGATCAGGTAACTGTGTAACCAATGAGCTAATGAATCAGTCAAACACTTAGGTTTCTATCACTGTTCTGGCTAGACCCGAGGATCGCAGCAGCATTACTTTGAAAGGTGTAGGAATGTGCTCAGTTATTACATCTGGTGTAGACAGACTGAACTGTTACAGTTCTGTCCTGCAAAGAAGAAAAATGAATTGCCTAATACAATGATATTAATAGGATTCTGTTGTGTATATTTTTAACAAAAAATAAAATCCTGTTTGCTTACTAAATGTTCAGTCATTTTTGTTCTGTTCAGCATCCCATTCCTCGCTTTCTACAGATGTTTTTACTTTTTCTACTCCTTTGTACTTTATTCTAGCTTTTACATAGGCAGTAACACACACCAGGGTGTGCAGTTGCTGGGATATATGCATGTGCCTTTGGGCCTCTGTAGGTATGAGTCATAGCTTAGTGCATTTATATAGTCAGGGAAGTGCACATATTCCATGAACAACTGCATACCCTGGAGTGTTATTGTACCAGTGAAACAGCCAAATGTCAAAATAAAAAAATCAACGCTGTTCTTTTATTTAAAAATAACAGAAATGTATTGAGTAAAGCTACAGTTAGAAAAAAACAGTTCCTTATGCTTTTTTTCTTTCTTTTTTTTTTGTTAGAGCAGAGCAGTAGAAGGAGTAGCAGTTCCAGTGGCCAGGTTTATATATTTTTTTAATTTTTAATTTAGTTTTTGTTGACGGGTAAGTGCACTAGACAAATTCTGCCTATTTTGAGGCACGACCCGGGGAAGGAGGATACAGATGAATACCAACTGACCTTGAACCAGATTAAGCTGTTGGCTGTATTTTTAGTGAATGAGGGAAATTTGGCCAGGACACCGGGGAAATTCCCCTACTCTTTTTCGATAAGTGCCATGGGGTCTTTAACATCCACCTGGACTACCACCAATCCAGGCAGATGGGACCTCGGTTTAATGTCTCATCCGGTCTTTGGCAAAATACAGTAGGAGCAAGCCTGGATGCCCAATTTAAACTACGCCATGGAGCATGACAGGAGCAAACCTGGAATAAGATTCGGAGGTTTGAACTGGAATATGCTGGCTGGTTGCAACAGGAGAGCGTTGTTCCATTGTTCAGTCATTTATTTTTCAGGTGCCCAATTTTTTACAAAGTCTCCCTTCCCTATTGTAAATGTCATTTCTCCCTCTACCCTTTCCCAAATATAATTTACTACAGAGTGTAAAATACACTACTAAATACTTTAGCACAGTTTGCAGCCTAATCTAAAAACTGCTATCAGTTTGAGCAGCAAACCACACTGCTACTGTGGGTTTTATTGTGCTCCAAGGTGAGTTATAAGTGGGAAACGGTAGCGGTAGTAGGGTGATGTGGAACTGGACAATTGGAAGGGTAGTGGAGGGCTCTTTTGTGGAAACTGAACATTCAGAAAATACTAGAAAAGATCTGCAGTGGCCAACAGGGTTGTCAAACTTAGTAACAGTCATTTAAGACATTACTTCGAGGAAGCTCTTGCAGCAGGCCAACACCAGTAGGCCTTGGCCACCAGGCGCCTGGATCACATGGAAACTTTCTAGCTAATCATCTACCATGGACGACCGCCTACCGCCGACGTCACCCTCTGACATTGGCCTATCCTATAAAGGCGAGTGGTCCCCCACACCCTCCACAGTTCTTTACCACTGTTGACCCGTGCACATCGAACCTTAGCTGATGCTGCAGCTTTAGTCAACCACCATTACCTGTGCTTGCCGCACTTTTCTTATTTTCCTTAGTGTAAACATCAGTTTCAAACAAGAAGTCCTAATGTATTCTGACATATGCAGTAAGACCTTCTTGTTATACTGCCCTGGAGAAGAAAGAGTTAAAGCCTACATTCTAAGTAGGCACGTGCGCAGTTTCAAATCATTGTCCCCCTAGTACATTCTATTCAAGCGTCAGATTCTTTACTTCCGCCTTACTGTGAAGACGACTCAGAGATTTCTCCTCAGCATCTCGTTGGTTTACTGGTTTATCGCTGCGGTTTCTTTACCGATTAAAATTAATAGCATTTTAAGTTCAAATTGCTGTCTCTCAGTATAGGTACAATTGTTTAAGTTGTTGGCTACAAACAGGGTAAGTCTCAGTTCTTTAGTAGCTGCCATTCAACCGTTAGGGTACCAAGTTCTTTTCTCTTCTCTGTCTTCTTTCTGTCAAAAAAAAGTATTTGTTAGCCCTGGTTAATAAAAAAAAAAAAAAAAAAATTAAAAGTTTGACTTTTTTTTTTTCTGGACCACTAATACCGGTCTTATTAACCAGAACTGTTTTGAATTCTTATCCAGCCTCACTGCCATTGGGATAAGCTTTTGATGGAGTCACAGAAACCCAAAAAGAAAACCGGACCAACCGGGTTTCAACAATGTGTGTAGTGTGGGGAAACTTTTGCCAAGACCGATCCCCACACTACTTGTGTTTTCTGCTTAGGATTTGAACCCCTGCAGGCAGACTGTGACATTTGCAAGAATTTCCCTCAGTCGATGCTGGACAGGTGCCTCAACCAACTGAATGAGAAATCGGCTGAGAAATCCGCTAACACGGATGGTCGAACCAGTTCAGGTTCTAAGGAACCAGAAGGGGTGCCTTTTGACTAAGGCAATACTTTTTCTTCTAAGCAAACCACGGATACAACACTTGAACCAGCTTCCACTAAGAAGAAAAAGAAAGAAAAGTATACCGAACCAGCTCCTAAGCTGCGGGCAATTGCAGTTCCGACCGCAGAAGAAATTGCTGATGCTATACACATTATTCAATCTCTGCAGACTGGTCCAACTGAACCTGTGATACGTCCAGCTACACCTCAACTGGTTCATCCCCCTAGATCCTTCAGAATGTGACTATTAATGGGATCAGGAGTGTGAACAAGATGAGGAGGAGGAAGAGGACTTTTATGGTCCTGTTGAACCGGAGGTATCTCCAGAGCATGAGGGAGGCATTTCTCCACCCAAGCAGTTGGAGGATGCCTTCACTCATTTTTCTTTCATGAAAAAGGTGGCTGAAACCCTCCAGTTACCAGTTCAAGAGTCTTCAGAGGAAGAGGAAGAACTGGATTATATTGAAATGATGGATGTCCCTGCCACTAAAAGACTGGTGATACCCATACATAAGTCTCTGAAGAGACAGACATTAAAAATCTTGAGTACCCCTACTTCTGTTCCTCCTGTGGATAAGAGGACAGATAGGAAGTACCCAGTGGCCAGGAATGGCACAGAAGTTCTGTCTGGTCACCCCAGTCCAGGCTGCTGCCTGTGAAAAGGCAAACATTCCACTAGCTTCCTACCCTCCTGAAAAAGATTCTAGGAGAATTGACTCAATGGCAAAGAAGTCGTACCTTGGCTCCTGCCTTATTGCCAGACAGGCTTCTTGCATGGCTTGTGTGGCAAGGTAGCAAAAGAAGTTATGTGAAGCAGTATCCTCTCTGGCAGCCAAAATCCCAGCTGATTTGACTGTAGATTTGGGGGAAATGGCAAGGGGTGGAACAGAGATTTCTAAGCAGTAATTCCACATGGTAGTGGATGCCAGTGATTCGGCATCCAGGGTTTTGGCCACCTGTATGAGAAGGTTTTCATGGTTTAGAACCACAAACCTTTCTCAGGACACCCAGACAAAGGCCTTGGATTTTCCTCTGGTCCAGAATTCCCTCTTTGGGAGACAAACTGAAGCCTCTATGAGGAAAATGGATGCATATAGAACCTCCTGTAGGAGTGCTGCAGCCAAGGAAAAGGCTGCCACATCTCAGAAACAGCAAGGTAGGGGAGGCAGGGCAGGCCTTACCAGAGACCCTTCTATCAGAACCATGCTTTCCCTGTCTATCAGCAACAGCGTGGATATTTTAGAGAAAGGGGCAGGAGAGGTGCCACTTGTTCCAGCCCAGGTCCCCAAACCAGGACATAAGCTAAGCAGGCTCCCTGAAGAGCCATGGGGCGCCTCTCCGGTTCCTGTAAGCGGCAAGCTTGCCCACTACTTCCAGAATTGGCAGCCTGTAACATCAGACAAATGGATCCTGGAGGTGGTGGGCAAAGGCCTTGCTTTAAATTTCAAACAATTTCCCAGGTTGAAAGTAAGGCTGTTCAAGCCTGCCTGTCAAGCAGAAATCTCCTTATTGGAAACAGAAGTTACAACCCTTCTTCAGGACAGGGCAGTGGAATCTGTATCTCTGTCTCAGAGAGGGAAAGGATTGTTTGTATTCAAGGTACTTCCTGACCATGAAGAAAAATGGGGATTGGCGACCCATTCTGGATTTAAGGTTCCTGAACAAACATCTAACAAAACCAAAATTCAAGATGGTCACTCCGGCCATGATACTGCCCACTCTTAGGCAACGATACTGGTTAGCATCCATAGATCTCAATGATGCTTATTTCCATATTCCTATCAGACAGTCACACAGAAAATACCTAAGGTTCAGAATGCCATCAGGATGCTACCAGTTCAGGTCCCTGCCCTTTGGCCTCACTTCAGCTCCCAGAGTGTTTACAAAATGCCTGGCAGTGGTGGCGGCACATCTCAAGCGTTTAGGGATTTCAATATTCCCTTACCTGGATGACTGGCTATTGGTAGGCCAGTCTCGACAGCAGGTGATAGAGGCCTTATCAGTCACTCAGATCACTCTTTGCTCACTGGGCTTCTTAATAAATACCAAAAAGTCAGTTCTGAAGCCAGTCCAGCTCCTGCAGTTCGTAGGGGTGGAATTGGACACAGTACTGGGAAGAATAAGACTTTCACCAGACAGCGTGGACAGCCTAGTGCAGTTAGTGGAGTCTTTCAAGCTCCACTCGCTAAAGCCAGCCAGGTACTTTCTGTGGTTCTACTTCACTGTGGTTCTTTCTGCAGGTACTACTTCAAGCTCTGCAGTGGTGGCAGGAAAAGGACAACCTCAGAGAGGGTGTTTCATTCCTCCAGGAAAAATCCCTCAGTGGTACTCACCACAGATGCATCTCTCTCTTGAGGTGGGTGCATATCCAGGGGAGCGTACAGCTCATGGCACATGGTCTCCTCAAGAGTCCCTCCTGCACATAAATCTGTTGGAACTCAAGAACAGTGCTGCTGGCTCTCCAGTCATTTTCTTCCATGATTCAGGAGAAGGTGTTCAGGTCAGGACAAACAACACCACAACCATATTTTACATCAACAAGCAGGGTGGCACAAAATCCACTCTGATGTGTACAGAAGCCATGAAGATTTGGAATCTGGCCTACTCCCCGGAGGTAAATCTGCCAGCAGTTCACCTTCCTTGGAAGGACAGTGCTCTCTCAGCAGGATCAACCAGGACCACCACGAGTGGTCACTGAATCACCTAGTACTCAAGGACATCTTTAGACAGTGGGACCCTCCAGAGATAGATCTGTTTGCAACCCCAGACAATCATCAGTTGCCTCAGTATTGCTGCAGGCCTCCAGTTCTGGGCACAGTTCTAGTGAATGCACTCCTACTGAACTGGTCAAGGAAATTCCTGTATGCCTTCCCTCAGTTTCCCTTGTTGCTCAGGCTACTGACCAAACTCGGAGGCCAGTCAGCGATAACGATAGCCCCAGACTGGGCCAGGCAGCCTTGGTACTCGATACCGGTAGCCTGGCATCGACCAGCCCAATTTGCCACCCCAAGAGGTACAACCTGCTGACCTCCCAGGGGAGGATCATGTACCCCAACTTGGGGTCCCTCAGACTGAAGGCCTGACTCTCGCAGAGTTAGAATATGCTGGATTGCAGCTCTCTGACTCTGTTCTGGATATTCTAGAGGTTTCCAGAAAATCAGCTACTAGGAAAGTTTTTTCTTCCAAATGGAAGAGGTTCACCATATGGTGCAGACAGTCCGGTGTGGAACCACACAGCGTGGCCATTCCACTCATACTAGATTATTTGGCTCATTTACATTCTCTAGGCCTTCTACTTTGAGGATGTATTTGGCAGCAGTTTCTGCTTATTTGTCAGCAGGGAAATCTTATTCCTTGGCTTCTGACCCTATATTTAAACGATTATTTAAGGGGCTGCTGCATTTACACCCCCTCTCATAGGGAGCCTACCCCATCATGGGATCTAAATATGTGTATAGCACAGTTGACGCAACCCCACTTCGAACCTGTGTTCTCAGCAGAGTTAAATTATGTGACATGGACAACTGTGTTTTTAGTAGCCATCACTTCAGCAAGACGTATCAGTGAACTACAGGCCTTATCTGTGGAACCTAACTATATCTCTTTTCATAATGATAAAGTGGTTCTCAGAACAAATAGGAAGTTTCTCCCTAAAGTGGTCTCAGAGTTTCACCTTAACCAGTCCATGAACTTGCCTTTTTCACTGAACACGCTAGTTCGGCTGACCCGGTGGCGCAGAGGGCTGGGGCGCTGGACGCCACACCTCAAACGACCCGGGTTTGGGAACGGAGTGGGGCGCGGGGGGTCAGCAGGGAAGGGATAGGATTGAGCGCCAATAGGGACTGCTTTCCTCCCCTGGGGAGGGTTAGGGGACGCATGATCGCTTCTTCAGCTCCCCGTGGAGACCAGGGGCACAACAGAGGGATCGTATGAAGGGGGAACACCTGAAAAACCGAAATACCTCACTGACCACTGGATGATGGCTCCCTGTCCCCAGTTGCCTCCAGTGCCTTCCCAGGCCTCCTTCTCCACAGCAGCATCCCCGGGCCCTAAGAAGAGTGTGCTGGGGTCATCCCTCTACCCTGGTGCCTTCCCCCTCGGACGAGGGGGGCCCGCCCGGTGAAGAGATACGCCGGGATATCCCGTGGATCAACTGCGATACGAGGAGTTAGAGGAGAGCAGGGTTAGGACAGGAAGGGCTATCGGGAGACTTGAAGAGCCTGAAGGAGTGGGGACCTGCGAGCATGAGGAGGGCAGAAAAAAAGAATATACAAAAAAAAAAAGGCGCTAGTTCAGGGGAGCGTAGGCTGCATAGCCTAGATGTAGAGGGCTATCAGCTACTATTTGAATCTGGCCAGAGGCCATAGGAGTGACAATAGCCAGTTGTTCCTTACCTATGGTGAAATGGGCAGGGGAAAACCTGCCACTAAAAGGAACATTGCAAGATGGATAGTGTCATGCATCTTGTTTTGTTATCAGAAACTAGGGAAGGACCACCCTGTGGGCCTCAGGGCGCATTCTACCAGGGGCACAGCTGCCACTATAGCAGCTGCAAGAGATATTTCTTTGTCAAAAATCTGTAAGGCAGCTACCTGAAAAACTGTACACACATTTACCAAGCATTACAGCCTGGATGTGCAGGCAAGAAGTGGTGCCAGGTTTGGAACAGCAGTATTGCAGAGACTCTTTCCTAAGTAGGTTCTGTGCCCTCCTCCAAGGGAACTGCTTGGTAGTCTGCATATGTCAGAATACATTAGGACTTCTTGTAGTTTGAAGAAAAAATTACCACAGTAATGTTGTTTCTTCTAAAGGAGTCCTAATGTATTCTGACCTCCCACCCTGAAAGAACCTGGGGTCTCTGCACTCCAGCTCATGCACTGTTATTGTTGTTTTACTTGGAAGCTGGTTTTTCTCTAGTGGGCATCTGTGTCTTGAGTCGTTAGCCCACACTGGGGTTGGTTGGGTTTTAGGAAAAGTTTCTATATAAATGCTATAAGCATTTTCAATTGTATTGTTTCAACATATTATAAGCTTTCTTGGGTTGCTCATGAGAATCTGATTGTTGAATAGAATGTACCAGGGGACAGTGATTTGAAACTGAGCCCATGCCTACTTGGAATGTAAACTTTAACTCTTTCCTCTCCATGGCAGTACAACAAGAAGGTCTTACTGCATATGTCAGATTACATTAGGACTCTCTTAGAAGAAACAACATTACTGTGGTAAGTATTTTTTTCTTCTAGGATCGTGGATTTCAAACATCATGAAGTCTTGCTATATTATGACATATGCAGTGAGTCCCAACCTTCGAACTGCTCCAGAGGTGAAAGAGTTAACTTTGCATGCCAGGCATGGAACACTGAGCTCGAGTTCGGTTGAAACTCTGTTGTTCTTCAAACTCAAACCATCAGATTCTTTACTCCGCCTCACTGAACAGTCGCTCCGGAGATTTCTCCTTCTGCTCGGTTCATTTTGTCGGTTAAAGTATTGTTTTTCTCGGTTTTCGACCAAATTTAAACCTCAACCAGTCGGTTCAGACTCTGTCTGTGGTATTTGTGAGTACTAGATAGGTTTTACATTAATTTCTATTCTGTGTGGAACTTGTAAACGGTTTATCGGTTTGGTTTGAACCGATCAGGTTGTTTAAAATATATTAATCTGTCGTTTAGAGTGTGGTTACCGGTTCTTATCGGTTCTAAAAAAACCCGGATTTTATTACATTTTTTTCCACAACCCGTGACACGGTTGGGAACCGATAACATAAGAGGGTCTTACCTGGCGGATTGCCATAAATGGGAAAGTTTGGTTAGGACTGGCACTATGTCTGAGAAACCCAAAAGAAAAACCGGGCCCACTGGGTTTCAACACTGAAGTGTCTGTGGGGAAGTCTTTTGCCAAGGCTGACCCCCACACCACCTGTGTTTATTGTCTGGGGTTTGACCACCTCAATGCAGACTGCCAGATTTGTAAAAATTTTCCTGCAGCTACCCTGGAAAAGAGAGTTGGTAGGCTCAGGGAAAGGGAGGCCAAAAAGTCCACTGAACCGGATGGCCAGCCTGGTTCGGTTCCAACCGAACCGGAGGGGAGCCCTCTGACCAGGGCAAGACTTCCACGGGCAAATGGAGATCCGACTCTGAGGAGTCGGTTCCAGCCAAAGGACTAGGAAATCAGCTGGTGTGAAGCCAAAACTTTCCTCTCCAACCGCTGAAGAAATAGCCAAAGCGATTAAAATTGTCCAGTCGTTTTCCCCGGTTCCGACCGAACCGGCACCATCAGGTAAGTGTCCGGTTCGGCCGGTTCCACCGGTTCAAGAGTATGATTGATTTATAGGAATATTATAAACTGGAGGAGGGGGAAGAGGAGTATGAGGAGAGTGAATGTGGATTTGAAAGTCTGGATGTGCCCATTGACCCGGACATCTCCCCAGACAGACCTTCAGGAGTGTCTCCTCCTAGGCTGTCTGAGTCCCCTTCTCATTTTATGTTTTATAAGAAAGTAGCTGAAACCCTCCAGCTCCCTATGGAGGAAGCTGTGGATGATCAAGAGGAGCCTGACTATGTGGAAATGATGGATATCCCAGAGTCCAGGAGACTGTCTATTCCTTTGCATAAATCATTTGGGAAACAGTTAAAATTCTAAAAACTCCTCACACTATACCTCTTGTGGATAAGAGAATGGACAAGAGGTACACATTGTCAGGCTCTGATACGGAGTTCCTTACACAACAATGCAGCCATGTTGGGGTAGTGAAGGCTGCAGCCCGTGACAAGGCAAATATTCCCTTGGCTTCACACCCCCCTGACAAGGACTCCAGGAGGATTGATGCCATGGCAAAGTAACAATACATGGCAGCATCCTTGGGACTCAGACAGGCAAATTATATGGCTTATGTTGCTAGATATCAGAAATCCAGATAGGATACTGTTATGGCTCTAACAAAACAGGTCCCTGGCCAGCTTGCCAAGGAGCTGGAGCAGGTGGCTGCTGATGGTATTGAGGCATCCAAGGTGAAATTCCATGCTGCAGTGGACTCTAATGATGTGTCAAGAGTCATGGCTACATCTGTGGCACTTCGCAGAATGGCTTGGCTCAGATGTACTAGCCTGTCACAGGATACCCAGACTAAGGCTATGGATTTTCCTGTTCTGGGTAATTCTCTGTTTGGGGAGGAGACAGAGAATTACATGAAGAAAATGGATGAGTATAGGACCACCTATAGGAGTGCACAGGCCAAGGAAAGGCAGGCCACTCCTCAAAGGCAGCTTTCAGGGGCAGGGCAGGCCTTTCATAGAGCCTTTTACCAAGCCCAGGCCTCCTCTTCTGCTTATGCCCAGAGGGGTTCTTTAGAGGGAGAGGGAGAG
Source organism: Neoceratodus forsteri (assembly GCA_016271365.2). Taxonomy (NCBI): domain Eukaryota; kingdom Metazoa; phylum Chordata; order Ceratodontiformes; family Ceratodontidae; genus Neoceratodus; species Neoceratodus forsteri. Next base: position 565,656,110 of record CM057449.1, on the reverse strand, counting down.
GCAGACGGGGTACAAGCAGGCCTGCTTCCACCCCTCAGCCCAAAGCCCCTGCCAAGCAGGCACCCTGATGGTGTTGCCAGGGCCAATTCTCAGCTACCTGTAGGGGGCAAGCTGGCTTACTTTGTCCAGGACTGGAAGTCTCTGACATCAGACAAGTGGGTCCTGGAAGTAGTAAGCCAGGGATTGGTTCTCAGCTTCAAAAAATTTCCAAAGATGAGAACCAGATCTTTTCCACCTGCAAATCCACCAGAGGCACTTGCCCTAGAGGCAGAGGTCTCTTCCCTCCTGGCTCTCAGAGCTGTGGAAAGGGTTCCAGCCCTACACCAGGGCAAAGGGTTGTACTCCAGGTACTTCCTTACCTAAAAAGACAGGAGAATGGCGGCCCATCCTGGATCTCAGATATTTAAACAAGCACCTTTTAAAACCAAAATTCAAAATGGTGACTCTGGGAATTATTCTACCCTCTCTAAGGCCAGGGGACTGGCTAGCGTCCCTGGACCTCAAGGATGCCTACTTCCATATTCTTATCAGAAGCTCCCATCGAAAGTACCTCAGGTTCGAGTTGCCCTCAGGCCATTACCAGTTCAGAGCAATGCCCTTTGGCCTCACCTCTGCTCCAAGGGTATTCACAAAATGCCTGGCAGTAGCAGTTGCTTCCCTAAGAAGGCAAAAAATTGCCATCTTCCCTTACCTGGACAACTGGCTCATTGTAGGCCAGTCTCCAGACCAAGTCAAGTTACATCTACAAATAACTCAGCAACTGCTCACCTCTCTAGATTTCCTTCTGAATCTTTCAAAGTCAGTTCTAGAGCCTGTCCAGCTCCTTACCTTCATAGGCGCAGAGCTGAACACAGAGAAAGCCAGAGCCTTCCTTCCTTTGGACAGGGCAAGGACCCTGGTCTCTCTGGCCTCCTCATTCACCCTGCAGGTCTCTCGACCAGCAAGGCATTTTCTACAGCTCCTGGGGCACATGGCTGCTTCTACAGCAGTAGTGCAGGGAGCAAGATTTCAGATGAGGGACATCCAGTTCCATTTGAGAGCCTTTTGGTCTCAAAGGAAAGACCCTCTAACCAAATTGACCCCAGTAACTCGAACCCTGATCCAGGCCCTACAGTGGTGGCAGGATCAGAGCAATCTGAGACAAGGGGTTCCCTTTGTCACTCAGTCTCACTCCTTAATCCTTACTACAGATGCATCCCTCTTGGGGTGGGGAGCTCACATGAGCGACCTCACTACCCAGGGATTGTGGTCCCCTCAGGAATCTCTGCTCCACATCAATCTGTTGGAACTCAGAGCAGTTTTTCTAGCACTTCAAGTTTTTTCCAAATCTGTTCAGAACAAAAGTTGTACAGGTCAGAACAGACAACACCACCACAGTGTGGTACATCAACAAGCAAGGGGCACTCGGTCAGCGGCCATGTGCACCAAGCAATGAAGTTGTGGTCTCTGGCTTACTCCCTGAACACCTCCCTTACGGCAGTTCACCTCCCAGGCAAGGACAATGTCCTGGCAGATGCTTTCAGCAGGATTTCCCAGGGCCATCACGAATGGTCACTGGACCCCCTGGTCTTGGAGGTGATATTTGCCAGATGGGGCACCCCACAGATAGATCGTTTTGCAGCCCCAGACAATCACCAACTTCCCCTTTTTTGCTGCAGGCCCCCAGTGTTGGGCTCAGTCCCTCTGGATGCCTTAGTTCTCAATTGGGAAGGGAAGTTTCTCTATGCTTTTCCCCCCTTCCCTCTCCTATTCAAAGTGCTAGTCAAAATCAGATCTCAACCCTGCAAGATGATCCTGATTGCTCCAGATTGGGCCAGACAACCCTGGTATCTACTCCTACTGTCCTTAGCAGTCCATCTTCCCCTGTGTCTTCCCAGGAATCACAACCTGTTAACTTGTGCTCAGGGGAGGGTTTGGTACCCGAACCTCAAATCTCTCAATCTGAAGGCCTGGCTCTTGAAGAGTTAGAGTTCGCTGATCTACACCTCTCCCAAGGTGTAATGGATATACTGAAGGCTTCTAGGAAACCTTCCACTAGGGCTACCTATAATTCCAAATGGAAGAGGTTTTCCATATGGTGCTCTGGGAAGCATATTTCCCCAGAATCTGCTGATTTACCCACAGTCCTGGATTATATGGTCCATTTAAATACCTTAGGGCTGAGACCAGCTACCCTAAAAGTACATTTGGCAGCTGTGTCTGCTTTTATTTCAGCAGGTAAACCCTCTTCTCTTTCAGCTCATCCTGTATTCTCCAAGTTTTTAAGGGATTGCTTCATCAACCTTCCATTCAGGGACCCTGCCCTGCCTGGGATCTTAATGTTTGCATTGCTCAGCTTATGCAACCCCTTTGAGCCTTTGTCTTCAGCAGAGCTTAAGTACTTGACTTGGAAGACTGTGTTTCTGGTAGCCATCACTTCTGCCAGACGACAAGTGAATTGCAAGCTTTGTCAGTGGAGCCTGATTTTATCTCCTTTCATAGAGATAAGGTGGTCCTCAGGACTAACAGGAAGTTCTTGCCTAAGGTGGTTTCAGATTTCCACCTTAATCAATCTATATCTCTTCCTGTACTTCACTGACCATTCCTCCTCTGGCGAGAGGAGGCTGCACAGCTTAGATGTGAAGAGAACCCTTAGTTACTACCTAGAGCGTACCAAGGGTCACAGGTTTGACTCCCTCCAACTGTTCCTCACTTATGGTGAGGTCGGTAAAGGGAAACCTGCCACTAAAAGATCCATTGCCAGGTGGATTGTCTCTTGTATCCAATTCTGTTATGAAAAGTTGGGTAAAGTTCCTCCCTCAGGCCTGAGGGCTCACTCTACCAGAGGTACAGCTGCTTCCCTGGCTGCGGCCAGGGACATCCCTATTCTAGAGATATGTCAAGCAGCTACCTGGAAAACAGTTCACACTTTTACCAAGCATTACTCCCTGGACATCCAGGCTAGGAGTGATGCTCAGTTTTAGCACACTGTGCTTCAGAGCCTATTTCCTAATTAGGTTCTGTCCCTCCTCCATGGAGGTACTGCTGTAGTCTGCATATGTCATAATATAGCAAGACTTTGTTGTTTGAAGAAAAAATTACTCACCTTAGTAATGTTGTTTCTTCTAATGGAGTCTTGCTATATTATGACCTCCCCTGCCCCTCTCAGAACCTCTGTTTTTGGGATGTGGGTAGGCAGTGCAGTGTTGGCACTTAGTAGATGCCCACCTTGTTGTTTTCACCCCTTCCTTTTTTGGGGTGACTTGGTGTTGTGTTTTTCATTTTTTGGGTCTCCTAACTTGAGTCTTTGTTTTGGAACCAAAAAATGTGTTCTTATGTTTAGTAGCCAGTTGGCTAGTATAGGTTTACAGCTTCCACACAGGACCCCAGTGAGTTTAGCTCGTGAAGATCTGACGGTTTGAGTTTGAAGAACAACAGACAGAGTTTCAACCGAGCTCGAGCTCAGCGTTCAATGCCTGGCATGGAAAGTTAACTCTTTCACCTCCGGAGCAGTTCGAAGGTTGGGACTCACTGCATACGTCATAGTACAGGAAGACTCCCATTAGAAGAAACAACATTACTAAGGTGAGTAATTTTTTCATGTTGTTCATCCACACTAATTGGCATGTCCCTTTCCCCTTTAAGGATCACCGGAAGTCTTCAAGCTGGCTCTCCCACCCACCCGGGTGGTATATACCTTGGGTCCGCCCCATGACGTCAGATCTTCCTTTCTGCTGGAAGATTCAGGTTGCCTCCCTCATGCTCATGCATTTTGTAGGCCCTGGCTTTCAAAATTTCAGATCGCCTGAAATTAAAACTCATTTGAGGTAGCGATCGTGCTTTTGTGTCTTCGATCATGGAAGAAAAATCTTTCCCCAGATTTTGCCAGTGTCCTTGCGTCCAGAAGATGTTGTGCACTGATCCTCATCTCGCGAGCGTCTACTGCCTAGGTGTCAGCCATGACACCTTGTCCTGCAGCTTTTGCTTGGCCTTCCATCCCAACATTCTGGACAACCACCTGGCACGCTTAAAGTTAGAGAGACTGGAGAAAAGTAACCATCTGGTGAAGTCCAAGGAGGCTAGGTGGGTGGTTTCCGTGGCCCCGGGCTCTCGCGAACAATTAGAACGCATGACGGCATTCGAGGAAGAAGCAGCTTGTGCAGCTGACACTCTGGGCTTCTTCGTTCCTCTTAACCTAGGCTCTACATTTTTGGGCTCCTTCCGGGAGTTGTGCCGGTCTCTTCCCACCTGGGGAGAGGCACCTGTGGCTCACACTACTCCCGATCCCGTAAGCGGGAGAAGGAACCGTGTAAACCATCGTCTCGGCGGAGAGGTCCCAGTCCCAAGAGCATGCAGTCTTGACTTCGGTCGAGATCGCTTCTTTAGCCGCTGGCTTTTTGGAACTTCCGTCGGGCCAGACGAACGAAGATGCGGTCGACAAGGTCGAGATTGTCATCGACCCCATTGACCCACTGTCGCCGGCTCTGGCTGACAACTCCTTGGAAAGTACACCGGTCCTTGTCTTCCCCGATGAGGAGACCCAGCCTGCTGGTTTTCCCATCGAGGACCCGGTTCCGGACCCCCGGAAGTCACCGGTTCCACCGGTGTCTCTGGAGTGACCGAGTTGACCCGCCCAATCTCGGTTGAGGTCTAGAACCTCCTTGACCAACAGGCCAAGGAAGAGCCATAAGCACTCTAAGAAGAGGAGATGCCATCGGTCCTTCTCACATGAGGAGAGGCTCCAGCAGAATCTCCGGCGCTATGAAGACCTTGTGACAACAGCTGATCTTGTCCGGGCACAAGCCAACTCCGGCTCCTTCCCCGGCTATTACTTGGCTTTTGCCTCCTAGGCCGAAGCCGACCCCTCTGGAGCCGAAATCTTCCATACCCTCTCCCGCGGGGCTGGCAAATCCACCTCTTCGGCCTAAACTGTCCTTTCCACCCATCGTGGTGGAACCGCCGCCTAAGAAGGCCATGGGAGGGGCTCCTTCGAAAGAAGACAGACCAGACACCGGGCTTCCCCGGCGTTTATCGGTCATGGTCACCCCCCTAACCACCCTTAGCATGTCGAGGGTGATTTGGGTGGCAGGCCACTGTATCCGGACTCCTCGGATTCAGATGTCACCAGGCTTCACTCTCATCCTGGGGATGATGAGTTGTCCATTGGCCTAGGGATGGAGGAAAGTACTTCCTCCTTCCAAGGGATCCTTTGTCTCATCTCTGAGTCCACATGGATGCCCCTGGAACCCATCCAGAAAAAGGCAGAGTACCCTCTTACATACATCCTTAAAAGGGGATACCCTGACGGAGGCCTTCCCTGTGGCCGAGGCCATTGTTGGTCTGGCACTCGAACTCTGGCAGTGTCCGGCCTCTTGTCCAGCACCGTCTGCCCACATGGCCCGCAAGTACGTGGTGCCCATAGGGTTCCTTGCGGAGTTCACAGAGCACCCTTTGGCCAAGAGTCTGACGACCTCCTTTTTGTTAAGGCGTACTGGCAGTTCTGCTGACAATGACTGACTTCCCGACAAAGAGTCCAAGCTCTTGGACTATTCAGCGAGGAAGGTCTATGCAGCTTCCTCCTTGGGCTTTCGTCAGGCAAGTTCGGTTGTTATCATGGCACACTTCTCTCATGCCTTCGGATCATTAGATGAAGTCCTCCCACATCTCCTCGCAGACATGCAGACCACGGTCGAGCTGTTGCAAAACAGCAGCTCCAGATGGCCCTGGACATTGGGGACTCTTGTGCTCACTCGATGGCTGCCGCAGTTGCCTCACACCGCAGGGCTTGACTGAGGCTTTCCTCCTGCCCAGCGGATACTCAGCACAAATTAGCTGACGTGCCCTTCCTTGGGACTGACTTGTTCGGCCCAGGAGTGGCCGGTCACCTTCAGTGCATAGAACAGTCCAATGCCGCCTTGGACGCCACTTTTGCCAAGGATTCTTTGGACAAGAACACGCAGAAGAAGAAGAAGCCCTTTCAGCACTCTTCCCCTGCAGCTCAGCAGTCCTGCTTTCAAGGGGGACAGCAGCATCAGCAGCAGGCTCAAGCTTGGCACCCTCGGCCCAAGCCTGGACCCCAGGTACTTCCTCCTGCCCATGCGGATGGGGGGCTGACACCCAATCCTGGATCTCCACAACCTGAATCAATATCTCGGGTCTCGCACCTTTCGGTTGGTCCCTCTGTCCCAGATCATTCCATCCTCGAAGCGAAACATGTGGTTCTGTTCACTGGATCTGTAGGACACATTCTTTCACATCCCAATCCATCCGTCCCATCAGCGGTTCCTCCGCTTCAGGGTCGAGGGGACACTCTACGATTTCCGAGCCATGCCCGTTTGGCTGTCATCGGCCCCCGAGTCTTCACCAAATGCTTTGCAGTGGTGGCGGCCCATCTACGGGGAATCATAATTTACCCCTTCCTCAACAACTGCCTTCTGGCAGATCACTCCCTACAGGAGGTGGAGAGCCAGGGATCTGGCCCTCCAGACCTGCTCCCAATTCGGCCTCCTAATCAGTGAGGCCAAGTAGGAACTCGTGCCTTCTCAGGTGATGGGCTTTATCGGGGCAGAGCTCGGCTCCCAGCAGACAGAGCGGAGGTTCTTTTCCCCCTTTGCTCAGTCATTTCTGGTTTGGCAGTTGCGCCCTGCCCGGGACATTCTGAGCCTTCTGGTTAAGTGGCGCCATGCATCTCGGTGGTCCGTTGGGCCTGGTGGCACATGCGCCCCCTCCATTGGGAACTGGCCGCCCAGTGGACTCAGCACCACGGTCAATCCAGCCAGCTGATCACTGTAACCCAGAAGATGTGGGATGCTCTCCAATGGTGGACTGCTCCAGACTGGTTGCAGGAAGGGATCCCATTTGTTCACCCCAAGCCAACGGTCGTTCTCACGACCGATGTCTCCCTTATGGGCTGGGGTGCTCACATGGGGGACAAAAGGGCCCATGGGCTCTGGACCTCCGAGGAGTCCCGATGCCACATCAACCTGTTGGAGCGCAGAGCAGTCAGACTGACACTGTCAGCTTTCACTCCTCAGCTCTGGGGTCAAGTGGTTCAAGACCAGACGGACAATACCACAACCATGTACTATCTCAACAAACAGGGCGACACGCACTCCTGTTTGCAGTGCTTGGAGGCCCTCTGCATCCGGACCCTCATGAGCTGGTTGGAGGCACATCTCCTAGCCATCCATGTGGCAGTCCAACTGGCACTGTCAGCTTTCCCTCCTCAGCTCCAGGATCAAGTGGTTCAAGTCCAGACGTACAATACCATGACCATGTACTACTTCAACAAACAGGGCGGCATGCACTCCCATATGCTGTGCAAGGAGGCGCTCCACATCTGGACCCTCGTAAGCCGGTTGGAGGCAGATCTCCTAGCCATTCATGTGGCAGGAGCCTCGAACCATCTGGCGGATGCTGTCAGCCACTTAGGCCAGACATCCCACGTGTGGTCTCTCCATCCAGAGGTAGCTTACAGCCTGTTCTCCCACTGGGGCAGACCGATGGTGGACCTGTTTGCCTCCAAGGAAAACACCAAGCTGAGGCTGTTTCATGCCCGTCCCCCTCAACAGGGCTCACTGCAGGGGGATGCCTTCTCGAGGCCATGAACCCCTGGCCTTCTCTACAACTTCCCTCCATTTCCCTTGATCCACAAGGTGCGAAGGTGATCCTGGTAGCCCCAGATTGGCTGCGCCAGTTCTGGTATCATGCATAGGTCTGTGCTATGAGTTGGCAGGCAAGGAGCCTCCCAGAGGGATAACAGCTCATTCTACCCGCCATACTGCTGCATCAGTGGCTGCTTCCAGGAAATCTATCGGGCTGCTACCTGGAAGTCCGCAAACACCTTCATCACCCACTACCACATCAACCTTGAATCACGCCGGAATGATGGTTTTGGGGCCTCAGTTCTCCAGTCTCTGTTCCCTAAGTAGGGGGTGTGCACCTTGCCTCCCTCCTCCCGGAGAACAGCTAGGAGTCTGCCAATAAGTGTGGATGAACAACATAGCCATGATCCTAGAAGAACAGGTTACTCACCTGTAACAGTAGATCTTACTTCGAGAGGGTTCCTGCAGTAGCTTTTCACATATAGGACTGCGCCCCCTAGCGTAAGGTTCCAATGGCAAACTTGTAGCTATCAATCATCCTTCGCCCGCCCTCCAGTTCTTTCCCACCATCGCCTCAGTTTGTTCAGCTCAGGAATAAGAACAGCAATCTAATGCCTGTGTCAGTCAAAGTTTTTTCTTCAATATTATACTTTTTTCCTCATCTGATTCGACCGATTGTATGTCGACTCGCCCAAAGAAGAAGTGCTCTAAGTGCGGAGCTCAAATCCCACACAGGGACGACCATTACCATTGCCTCTTATGTCTAGGCCCCAAGCACAACTCGGACGAGTGTGCTATCTGTCAGGCCTTCAATTAAGCCACCCGGACCAGACACAAGCGGACCCTCAAGGCCCACCTCCTTACCCGAAGGCTGGCGTCAATGGAAAAGGAGCTCCAGGAGTTGAGAGAAAAGTCATCGTCACTGGCCCCGAGAAAAAAGGGCAAAGAAGTGCCGGGACAGGAGTCCTTGCCACGCGGGAGGCATGCTCCAAAAACTGAGTGTACTCCTTTAGGTACCCTGTCCACCTCTTTGGGCCAAGCACCTTCTCCCCCTCCTGCCAAGGTGTCCAGGCAGCTAGGGGTAGCCTCTATTGAGGTGGTGGTTGTGTCTCTTCCCAGCACTGCCGATAAGTCACCCCTCGACCCCGTCAATGGGTGCTTGGCCCTAACCAATAAGCCTAGCGGCGGCCTTTCTGCTTCCACTAGCCCGATCAGGTCTGATAAGTCGGACGGCGGATCTTCCGTCATCCACCCGGACCCTTCTTCTCACCCTTCTGGCTCCCGTGAGGCCCCTGATGCTGGCCTGAGTGTGCTATCGAGAGACTCTTCATCCCAGGGATTCACCACCCGATCCTGCTTTTTCCCTGCCGTCAGGATCATTATTAGACCTTTCGTTGGGGTCTCTTCCAGAATTACCCCTATCGCCTGGTCTCTTGCCATCTCCGGACAGGAGTCCGTCACCGGCCAAGGATCCTTCTATGGAGCCCCCTCCCTCGGGACTGTTGGGGGCCCTCCCAGATCCCATGCCACCTTGTGGCCCTCTGGCACCTCCCGAGTAGGTCCAGTCGAACCTCCAGGTGGTCTTCCGGGGCCAGACCCCATGCTCCACCGCCGGGCAGCCCACCGTCTGCACCACTTTACCCGGCGCCAGACCACATGCCTCTGTCGCCAGGATACCCTGGGTTCAACCCTTACGGCTATAACCCGGGATTGCCAGGTTTACAGTACCCTTCTTGGCAATACCCACAGTACCCAGGCTTCCCGGCTACCAGCCTCCTCCACCTCCAATGCCAGATCGAGAGACGATCCCCATGTGGTGACAGGATGCTAGGACCCAGCTCATCACGAAGTTAAGGCAGTCTGTGGGTGATATCCCCCTACCTAGGGCCCCTCCCGCACCGACATCCTCCGGACGAGCAGAGGGTGCTCTACCAGTGGGCCCCTCTGGGGTGGACCCTTCCATTCCCAGCTGTTCTGAGCCTTCCGACTCTGACACCAACTCCAACCCTTTGGACCCTCGGTCCCCAGTTGAGGTTCCACCCAAGGAGTCCCCAAAATCTCCTCCAGAAGATCCCTTCTTTGGGAACCTTCTGTGTGCTATACGGACAGCACAAGGCTTGCTTTCCAAAGGAGTGGATCCCCAGCGTAAGAGACTGGCAGAACACTTAGATCTGGCCACTGCAAATTCCCTACCCATTCCCGCTGGATGGGTCCTCATGAGGATCTGGTTACTACTATCTGGCAGCAGCCATCCTCTATCCCTGCTATTTCCAGAAAGGCCAATCGTACCTACTATCCCCCAGAAGGGATCCAACATTTTTCTACTCATCCTAAGGCTGACTCAATGGTCATTACTGCCGCTCACGACCGTTCGGCACAGCCAAAACGTTTGAGTTCCTCGCTCCCTTACAAGGACTCAAGACAGTTGGATCAGTTTGGCTGGAAGGTTTATTCTTCTTCCTCCTGTGCCATCTGGTCCCTGAACTACATTTCTCACATGGTGGTCTTCCAGAAGGCCTCCCTCTCCGAACAGGAGAGGGACCTTCAGGAGGTCCAGGATGAGATGCTCCATAACAAGTTGCTGGACAAAGTCCAAATGGACAAGTCCTTCTGTCATCATGCTTGAAGAGCAACTTATGACTCGGTGGACTCAGTGGCTAGGGCAGCAGCCACAGGGATCTGTATCCACTGCTTTTCTTGGCTCAGGATTGCAGGTTTGGCACAAAACATCCAGTCTTCCCTCCTGGATGCCGCTTTTAAGGGTTTCATCCTTTTTGGTGGCAATGTCAAATATATAATAATTGGGCTGCAGGAGAGCGGACGCTCCCTTCGGGACATACGCTCCATGTACCGGAGGGTGCAAAAGAAGCAGCCTTTTCATCGCCAAAGATGATGGAATAAAAACCAGGGAAAGCGACAAGACCCTGGTTCGGGAGCCCAAACCCCCCAGGCCAAATTCCCTAAGCCGGCCTCCGGGGCTAAAGCTCCCCTTCACTTGGCGTCCTGACTCCTTTCCCCTCCTCCCGCTACCTCCAGCCGACAAGTAGGGGGGAGGTTTGGCCTCCACCTGGCGGGGTGGAGGTCCGTCACCGCAGATTCATGGGTGTTAGAACTCATCCAGCGAGGTCACTTGATAGAGTTAACAGAGATACCTGCCCCTCATCCTCCAGGACGGTCCTTTTATACAAGAGATCAGATCCCCATAGTCTCCAAGGAGATTCAGGCCCTCCTGTTAAAAGTGGCCATAGAACCCATCCCTCAAAACTAACTAGGAAGATTTTACTCCCACTTCTTCCTAGTTCCAAAGAAGACGGGCCATCTGAAACCGATCCTGGACCTCAGCGTGCTCAACCTCTTTGTTGTGTACAAGAGGCTTCACATGCTGACCCTTCAGGGGCTTCTTCCCCTGCTCCAAACAAATTCTTGGCTGTGCTCCCTGGACATGCAGGATGCCTACCTGCATATCCCCATCTTCCTGGCCCACTGCCACTTTCTCCGCTTTACTTTTCAGAAGGCCCATTTTCAATTCTGAGCACTCCCCTTTGGCCTTTTGTCGGCCCCCGAGGGGTTCACCAAGTGTTTAGCGGTGGTTGCAGCTTTTCTTCGCCGCCAGGGCATATGCATGTTCTCGTACCTGGATGATTGGCTCCTCGCAGCACCCTCTCCGAACAGCCTGAAAGAGTCACTCTTTTTCACTCTGAACTTGTTTGCTCTTCTGGGTATCACTGTCAACCTGCCCAAGTCCCAGCTAGTACCGTCCCAATTACTCCAATTCATTGGAGTGGTACTAGACACAGTTCAGAGCAAGGCTTTTCTGCCATCAGATGAAGCCGAGACCTTAGTTTCTCAAGCCACTCTCATGCCCCAGGCTCGGTGGATCCCAGCACATGCTGTGCTCCGTCTTTTGGGACTAATGGCAGTGGCCATTTTCGACAGTTCCCCTGACCAGACTACATATGAGGGTCACCTAGTGGTCTCTTCAAGTTCAGTGGGATCAGAGGACGGACGACATGAACCAGAAGGTCATGATCTCCAACAGCCTAAGGAATATCTTCGCTGGTGGCAAGACCTTTCCAATCTTTTAGGGGAGCCCCTTTTCATTCCCGGATCCTTACCATGGATGCCTCGGACTTGGGCTGAGGAGCCCATCTGGGGGTTCACAAGACACAAGGGTCTTGGTCCAACCACGAGTTTCTGCTCCACATCAACGTTCTGGAGACAAGAGCAGTTCTGTATGACCTCTAGACATTCCAGTCCCCCCTTCTACTGGGATCACTTCTTATCCAGACGGACAGTATGTCCATAGTCTGATATAGCAACAAACAGGGAGGAACTCGCTCGTACCCTCTCTGCAGAGAAGCAATGAGGGTTTGGTACTGGGCGATTCAGCACAGCCTTTTCTTCACAGCAGTCCACGTTCCAGGCGTAAACTACATCCTGGCGGACAGTCTCAGTCGATCAGTGGTCAGGGTTCACAAGTGGGAGTTAAAGCTAGAAGTGGTCGAAGATCTCTTTCTTCGATGGTGTTGGCCAGAAATAGATCTGCTTGCCTCCCCATTCAACACAAAGCTACTCGACTTTTGCTTGCTTGTTCCCGGGCATGGGTGTTTTTTGGCGAGACGCACTGTCTCTCTCTTGGACAGGGAGGTTTCTTTACTCTTTTCCTCCCTTTCCTCTCATTCAGAAGGTTCTGGTGAAACTTCAGAAGGAAGGAGCACATTTGATTCTGATCGCTTCCCTCTGGCCCTGCCAGATTTGGTACCCTCTCTAGCAACATCTGGCACTAGAACCTCCGGTTCCTCTGCCGTTATCCCACGACCTTCTGACTCAGGAGCAGGGCACCCTGGTGCATCTGAGCCTTCAATCTCTCCACATTCATGCATGGCACCTGCGGACATAGTGGCCTCCTGCTATGGTGTTTCCTCCCAGGTTGCTCATGTTTTGGTGGAAGCCAGAAAACCTTCTACTAGATCCACCTATGCCATGAAGTGGAAAAGATTCTCTATCTGGGCCCTAGCCTAGGGCTGGGATCCCTTTTCGTGTTCGGCAGCACAGGTGTTACGAGTACCTCGCACGTCCATCGGAGATGGGCTTTAGTTATTCCTCTATCAAGGTCCCTCTCTCTGCGGTGTCGGCCTACTACCTCCCAGTGGAAGGCAAAACATTGGCTCAAGTGGAGGTTGCTAGAACCTTTCTGAAAGGCATCCTATACTTGAAACCTCCGGTCTGGAACCCCTGTCCCCCATGGGACCTTAACTTTATGTTAGAAAAGCTGACTGTACCTCCCTTTGAGCCAGCCTCTAGCTGTGACATGCGTTTCCTTTCTTGGAAGACTTTTTAGTTGCAGTCACTTCGCCAGAAGGGTTTCAGAACTTCAGGCGTTTGTCTGTAAGGAACCCTGTTTGATTTTCCATAGGGACAGAGTTGTCCTGCGGACTAACCCTCCTTCCAAAGGTAGTTTCACAAACCACTCTCAACCAGAGTGTCGAACTGCCGGTCTATTATCCCCAGCATTCTAACGGGGGAAATATCTTTTGCACACATTAGATGTGCATAGGATTGTGAGGTATTACACAATCTGGACTAAAGAGGTCCATAAGACCAATCATCTCTTCGTGGCCTTCGCTCCCCAGTGCCAGGGCAATGCCATTTCCAAATAGACCATTTCCAGGTGGTTGGCTAATTGCAGCCACTTCACTTACCAAAAACATGGGAAATCCCTTCCGGGGGTGGTTAAGGGTCACTCCACTAAGAGTGTTGTTACTTCTACCACCTTTTTCAGGAATGTGTCCACAGCAGAGATCTGCGCAGCGGCCACGTGATCATCTGTCCACATCTTCACTAAGCATTACAGTCTGGACATTGCCTCTAGGTGCACGACTGGTTTCGGTCTTGCGGTTCTGCAAGGCCTCTTGTCATGACTCACTCAGTTGGTGATCTCTCCTCCTCCCAGACATATCTCCAAATTTTTCTTTTGGACTGCTAGGTATTCAGTCCTATATGTGAAGACTTACTGTAGGAACCCTCTCGAAGTAAGATATTGCAGTTACGTAAGAACTTACCATAACAGTAGATCTTCGAGAGAGGTTCCTGCAGTAGGTCTAGTTTCCCACCCACTTTCCCCTAACTCCTGGAACATTTTCCTTTATTTTTCATCCTGCCTAGCCCTTGGATCTAGAGAGGAAGCACGGTCCTAGGAGTTATCACGCCTTTCTTTCTACTTATCTTTCTTTAGGTTGTCGGTGGAAATGAACTGGAGAGCAGGTGCGGGACCACCCCTTTTATAGTCTGGCTGACTTTGCATCCCCACTGATGATTGCTAGCTGCAAGTTTGCCGTTGGAACCAGACGCCAGGGTGCACAGTCCTATTTGTGAAGACCTACTGCAGGAACCTCTCGCAAAGATCTACTGTTATGGTAAGTTCTTGCATAACTGCAATTTCTAGGGACATGGATATGTTGTTCATCCACACTTACTGGCAGGTTCCTTGCCGCTTTAAATCTTGCCAGAAGGTCTTCAAGCTGGCTCCTCCCACCCACCCGGGTGGTAAAACTCTCGCCTCCGCCCCATGACTCCAGATCTTCCTTACCGCTTGGAAGCTCAGGTTCCCTCCTTAGCGCTCTGCGTTTTCGACTGGTTCCTGAAATTTTCGGTCTCTCCGAATTTAATTGGAAGTTTTTCTAAACTTCCATCTTCTTCTCTCGCTGCGGCGATGAATCATTCGTTTTCCGGCTCCTGGAGGTGCCCAGTTAATTCCTCCAGGAAGGTCCCGCACTCCACGTGTGTCTACTGCCTCAACTTGGATCATGATCCGCAACTTTGCGAATTTTGCTGTGCCCTTCGGACCAGCCTCTTTCCTCTGGGAGGGATCGTATGGCCCGCTCAGGCTCAAGCACTGAACCTTTCCACTCCGGAAAATTCTCGGAGAATCGTTGGGCAGTGTCCGTGTCGGTTGAGCAGCTCGATCTTTTTTCCTCAAGGAGGGGCAGCTGCTCCTCCCTCCTCGGTCGCCGCATATCCCGCCTCTCCTGAGTTCTCCTCATTCAGTTCTTCTCAAGGAGTCGCCAGTCCCTTTCTCCTCGAAAGGAGGGACCTCGGGACCTGCCTCGCCCAAGTCCAAGGAGTACTTGAGTAGTCCATCGTCGGCGCTGGACAGGCGAGAGGTTCCCCTCTCCTGCCGGCCGGCGTTCAACCCATCGGTAGCGGCTCAGGCCTCTGGCCTCACAGTGTCCCCGTCCAGGTCAGCCGGCCAGGACTCCCGTCGACGTTGTCGAGTCTCTCGACCCGTCATCTGGGCTGTCTTCTGCTGGAGCCACCATCCCTTCGCCGGTTCTCCCGGCGGAGGCTGAGGTTATGCCTGTTCCTTTGGGTCGGCAAACCTCAGCCCTTTCTTCCGAGCCGAGGGAGGAGCTGGCGCACCCGCTCCTTCTCAGGCCCTCCTGGTTCCCCGATTCGGGTCTCGGTCATCCTGTCAGTCAAGCCGCTCACCGACTTCGGCGTTCTCGGTCAGGGCACTGAGTTAAGTGGCGTTACCATTCTTCCTCGTCTCCCTCCTCGGATGAGGAGTGGCTTCGGTGCCAATGGCGTCTGCATTACGAGGAATTTATGTGGCAGCAGTTGTTGTTGTCCGGGAATCAATCGACTCCGATTCATTCCCCGTCCAGCAAGCAGCTGCCACCCGATCGGTCGACTCAACCGCTCGCTGCAGTCAAAGGTGCCTCGGGGCGGTTGTTGATCCGATCGGCTGCCCCACCTCGGTGGAACCTCGGTGGGGTCACGACCTGTCCCATAGATTGTCTGTCCCCTCATGCCGCCCTCGTGAGACTAAGAATGACTCAGGCCTGAGGCAGCTTTTTAGGACCCTCGGAGTCCAAGTCGACTCTCTATGTTTCCTGAGTCGGGAGGACCCGGGGTCCTCTCCGGAATGTTCTGTGGATGACAGCCCATCGTCCTTCATGGGTCTGCTTCAGCTCATCTCGGAATTCACTGGGATGCAGCTCGATCCCATGTCCAAACGGGCCCCTTATCCCCTTACGGAGATTCTAGATCAAAGGGGTTCGCCCTCGGAGGCCTTCCCGGTGGCCGAGGCCATCGTGGGCCCGGCCTTGGAGCTCTGGCAGCAGCCTACTTCCTGCCCTGCTCCCTCGGCCAGGATGGCCAGGAAGTACTCTGTCCCTGTCGGTTCTTTGCCCGGTTTCTCGGAGCACCCCTCGGCTGAGGGGGTTAGTTACCGACAATGTTTTCCAGTGTTCTGGGAACGCTCGGGATGTGGATAGGCCCCCTGACAAGGAGTCCAAAAGGGTGGACTACGTCGGGCGCAAAGTTTACGCTGCATCCTCCCTAGGCCTCCGACAGGCCAGCTCGGCTGCACTGATGGCACATTTCTCCTACGCCCTTTTGGGCTCCCTGGACGAGGTGCTCCCTCATCTCCCGGTCGACCTGTGGACCACAGTCCGGCGGGTGCGGGACCAGGGTAGGGCGGTTAGTGATTCCTGTGCCAGGTCGGTGGCAGCCACAGTGGCCATGTGCCACAGGGCGTGGCTGAGGTTATCCTTTTTCTCACTGGAAACTCAGCACAAGTTGGCGGACATCCCCTTCTTGGAGACTGACCTTTTCGGCCCTGGAGTGGAGGGTCACCTCCAGGGGACCGAGAAGTCCGATGCCACTCCGGACTCGGTCACTCCTGCCCTGAGGGACAAGGGCAGCCGGCAGCCTTTGCGTAAGCCCCTTTGCCCCCCGGCCCCTGCGGCTCGACCGGCCCAGCAGGAGGGCCAGCAGGCTTGCGCTGGGCATCCTGACTCCAAACCAGCTGCCTTCCCTCTAAAAGGAAGCAGGAGGTAAAGGCCTAGGAGCCTCGGCCAATTCCTTCTCCAAGCCTGCCCAGTGACGGGCTAGGGGCTGGCACCCGGCCCCGGGGAGAATGCCCACCCCTCCTTCACCTGGGTTCGCTTCCTGACCTCGGATGTCAGGAGGTGCTAGGAAGGCCCTGCCTCGGGATTGTATGGGCAGGCATCACCCTCGAGCCGTTTCCCCACGGGGTCTTGGGTCCCACAGCCTGAGTTGTCGGCCCGCTGAGCCGGCTTGCCTGACCCTCCGATTGAGTGATTGGGAAGGTTGTGGACCCTCCTTCAGACTCTGGGTTCGTGTCCAGGTATTCCTGTTCCCAAACGGACGGGGGGCTTACCCCCCATTTTTTCCGCAGTCCGGATGGTCTCTCTGCCTCAAATATCCCATCCTCAGAACGCAGCTTCTTCCTGGACGTCCAGGATGTTCGTACCTTCGTTCCGTCCGTTTTCTTGGGAGACTCCTCCCTTCCTTAGGTGGGGGATCTCTTTACGAGTTCCAGGCCAGGCCCTTCGGTCTCTGCCCAGCAGCTTCTACGGCATCGAGGGGTCCGGGCATAACCCCACCCGGATGGCGGCCTGATTGCAACCCTTCCGGACGGAAGGGGATGATCCAAAGTTCTGGCTCTCAGACTGGTCTCCTTTTATCGGAGTCACGTTGGAACTCGTATATTAGCGGGTGATCCTTCTTCGGGACAAGGCTCGACTCTTGAGTCCGAGCTCGGCTCCTGGCGGACAGGGCTGAGTTTCTTCCTCCCTTACCTAGTCAGGTCTGACTGGGCAATTGCACCCTGCTGGCACCTCCTGGGCTTCGCGGCAGCCTGCTCCAGCGCGGTCTGTTTGGACCTGCCGGTTCATGCGTCCCCCTAGTGGGGGCTGGCCAGCCAGCAGTCGCAGTGCTGCGTTCCCTCGGACCAGCTCATGACTACAGCCCAAGGATTTGGGGAACACTCTCCTTCGGACCGTTCCAGCTCCTGCAGGAGAACATCCTGTTCATCCGCCCCGAGTCGACGGTCTTCTACGACCGATGCTTCTCGGATGGGTTGGGGTGCCCATCACCAGGAATACAGAGTGTTCTACCTCTGGTCCTCTTGGGAGTCCCGATGTCTTTCCTACCCGCTGGAGCTCCTGGCGGTCCACTTTGCTTGTACCGCTCGCTCCGTTTGTGCGGGGTCTAGTGGTTTAAGTCCAGGTGGACAACACCATGACCTTGTGCTGCCTACCCCGCCAGGTTCGGACGAGCCCCTTGCATCTCGTAAGGAGGTTCTTCGTATTGGGTCTTTTGTGCAGCTGGGAGGTGGTTTCCTAGCCTTTCGATGGCAGGAGCCTCCAGCACCCTGGCTGATGCCCTAAGCCGGACATAGACTGCGCCTCACGAGTGGTCTTCCCTGCCAGGGGTAGCACAGGATCTTCTCCCTCCTTCCCTCCAGGGAGAATATGACGCCGAGACTGTCTCATGCCCGCCCCCTCAGCAAGGTTTACTGTAGGGGATGCCGTCGAGGCCGCAGACCCCGGGCCTCTTCTTTGCCTCTCCTCCATTTCCCTTGACCCACGGGCAAGGCGAGGAGGGACTAGGCGCAGGCGATGTTGGTAGCCCCAGACTGGTTGGCCAGCTCTGGTATCCAGCTCTCCTCAGTCTCAGCCCCAGGCTCCCGAGGCAGCTTCCAGCCCGCCCGGTCCTGATCTCTCTTTTCAGGGGAAGGTTTTCCATCTGGACCTTCAATCCCTGCACCTAAAGGCCTGGTCCCTGGGGGCTAGGGGTCAGGCCTGAGGTCTTTCAGCTAGGTCCTCGACGTTTTCGGGGCATCTTGCCGGGAGTCGGCCAAACATGCTTGCCTTCAAATGGAAGAGTTCTCCATTTGATGTTGGGACAGGGCCTGGGGCCCCGCTCCTGTCCCTCGGCGAGCATTCCGGACCATCTGCGGTCCGTTCTTTTGAACCAGGGCTTCGGCCGATGACCCTCTGGTTGCTTCTGTTGGTCACCCCTGTCTTCCGGGCGCGGGCCGGAAGGCAGTCGGTGGCGCAGAAAAGGTGGTCTGGTGCTTTTCTAGGCCTCGATCACACCTCCCCTTCGAGGAGAGTATCCCCATTTCTGGGGGATCTTTGCTGGTATGGGCTTAGCTCACGGGCAAGCCGTTCGAACCTTTGCACAGGTGCGAGTTCCCCACCTGTTGTGGAAGAACACCTTCTTGGGGCTACTCTGCCATCCAGAAGGAGGGAGAGTTCCAGCGCCCTTTGAATCTCCTATCTGGTCTTCCACAGGACAGGTTGTCCTGCACCCCACCCAAGTTCCTTCCGTAGGTGGGGGCGGAGTCTTTCCCTAACCGGCTAGCGTCTCTGCCGGGGTTCATCCCCATTCACGCCTCGGAGACCGGATATAGGATCCATTAGGACCCTTTTTAATGCTCGCCTACTCAGGGAACGTAGGGCTGAAGTTCGGGAGAGGTTCGCCAGCTGTTTGTCATCTACGCTGAAACCGCACCTGGCAGACCTGCAGCCAAGTGGATGACGAGCAGGCGGGTCACCTCCTGCATAGGTCTCCACTTTAGGTGGGCGGGCATGGAGCCTCCCAGAGGGATAAGTGCTCATTTTACCCGCTCTTCCGCTGTATCGGTGGCTGCTTCCGAGGATACTCCTGTCCAGGATATCCTCAGGGCTCCTGCCTGGAAGCAGACATATGCCGTTTTTCCCCTTCCACATCGACCTTTGGTCACGCCGGGATGTTGGTCGGGGCCTCGGTTCTCCAGTCTTCTTACCTAAGTAGGGGGGTGTGCGCCTTGCCTCCCTCCTCCCAGAGAACTGCTAGAGTCTGCCAATAAGTGTGGATGAACAACATATCCATGTCCCTAAATACACAGGTGTTCCTTAACAGGAGTTCTAGGAATGGTATATGTTGTTCATCCACCTGACCTCCATCACCTCCCAGCTTGCACTCACAACCTGAGCCTCAGCTGGCTAGATCTGGCATCATGAGGCGGAGCCAAGAGTTTTACCACCCGGGTGGGTGGGAGGAGCCAGCTTGAAGACCTTCCGGCAAGATTTAAAGCGGCAAGGAACCTGCCAATAAGTGTGGATGAACACCATATACCATTCCTAGAACTCCTGTTACAGGTGAGTAACCTGTATTTCTAGGCGTGGTATATGTTCATCCACATGGACCCACCCGACCTCCCCGGCTGTGGACGCACAACACCTGGCTTCCAGTGGGCTAAGATCTGGCATCATGGGGTGGAGCCGAGGTATATACCACTCAGGTGGGCGGTGATCCTTAAAAGAGAAAGGGACATGCCAATAAGTGTGAATGAACAACATATACCACTCCTAGAACTACTGTTACAGGTGAGTAACCTGTTCTTTTTAGTGTTCCAGACATCGAGTTCGTCTTCTCCACTTGCTTCGTCTTCCGGCCGCTCCACAAAGTGTGCCTGCGGAAAACAAATTCTTGAAAAAGACTGTCACTTTGCTTATATCCTGTGCATAGGCCCCAGCCACAACGCCAAAGCCTGCCAGATATGACAGATTTCAACCAGGCCACTCAGAGACGTTGTCTTCAGATCCTGGAGAGTCATCTCATCCAGCAGAAATTCGTCACAATGGAAAAGGAGCTGCAGGGCAGGAGCTCATCGGCTTCACTAGTCTAGTCTTCTGGGGCCTCCTCCTTTTCCCAGTCCCAGGAAAAATCTAGCAGGAAGCATAAGTACTGGGACAAATGCCTGGACCAAGACCAGTCTGCTTCCTGCTCACGGTCTCCACATAAGCCTTAAACCACGTTGGGTTTGTCCTCCCGCCAGGGGTCTGCCCCTATGGACCCACTTGCCCTTTTTTCAGCAGGGCTACTGGTGGCCCTGCCACCCACCCTCATCTCTGTCACAGGTGGTGGCTCCTCTGAGCAGCGGACTTTGCCTCCTGCTCCACAGCCCCTAATGCTGAGGCCCATCACTTCTGCAGGCTCTCAGCCAGGTGGCTGGAAAAGAAGTCAGAAGGGGAAGGAAGGAAACATATACAATTCAGTGCTTTAGAGTAACTGGTAATTGCCATTTTTCTTTTAAACTTAGATGGTGGGCTTTTAGTGACACTGTACTTTCTTTGTTGTCTTTATTTAGAATTGTTTTTGGGCTGTTGAAAATTTAAAACGTAGTGCTGGTGTATTTCTGTGTTGTCTTTAATTGCTGCAAATTTTCACCCCCCCTTCCCCCAACTCTTAATTATATGCCCTGTTAAATCTGATCGACAGGAGCTAAACACAGGGTATAGTAAAGGGTGTGAAGTAGGAGGGGCATAAGGGGGAAGAAGCCCACCCTCAGCACGACATGTGTTTTGACTCATTTATTTATTTATTGGTTTCTTTTCTCTTTTTTTTTTAAAGAAAATTATCTGAGGATCAGTGGCAGGATTTTTAGGATAGTAAATTAATAAAAAGGGAACTAGGAGAGCTTCAGTAGCAGACAAGTAGTGAAATAGCAGTATAATTGCAGTATAATGTGAGGAGTGGTGCAATGCAGTGGCTGTGGGGCAGCCATATTCAGGCAGACCTTCTGGACAGTGAGGTGCTGCCCTATCTGCATGCATCTTTCTGGACTGCGGAATGAGGTAGCCAGACTCAGAGTAGAAGTAAACTGGGTCAGGATTACCATCACCCCTATCCAGAGACCACCCAGTCCAATGCAACTGCCTCAAAAGATGCCGAGAACGAGGAGCACTTGGATGACAGTGGGCTCAGGGAGGGTTAGAGCGGTCAGGCAAAGGCACATCCCAGATCCTATTCCACTCAAGAACTCATATGCCACACTGGCAAATGGGGACAACCAAATAGAGGTACCCAGAGAAGTGGAAGGAAAGGATGTGGAGGTTAGCCAAGGAGGTGACCTCAGCTGGGAAAGCAGTGGACCCCAGAGGAGGAGGAAGCTAATCCTGGTGGGGACTCCCATCATAAGAGTGATCCAGCTAGGAATACAGGAGGGGAGGACAGTGAGGTGGAGGTGCTCACCAGGTGCCACGGCATGGAGGGATGGAAGGAAGATCCTGGGGATCACTGGGAAGGCAAGACAGGAGAGTGAGCTGGATGTCATTATCCACCTAGGTACTAATGACCTGGCAAATGGGGAGCCAAGGGAAGTTCAGGAAGAGTTTAGGAAATTGGGGAGGGGGTCTTAAGCAGGTGGCTACTTCTGTCACTTTCTCAGAAGTACTACCTGCGAGAGGCAAGGGAGAGCATAGGAGTGCATGCCCCAGGAACTTTAACTCATGGTTGAAGAACTGGTGCTGTGAGGACGGGTTTGGATTCATTGGTGACTGGGGACCCACCTGGAGGGATGGAGGTTTGTTCAAGCCTGACGGCCTGCATCCATCCTGGAGGGGAATCCAAGCACTCAATGATAAGTTTAAATGCTACATTGACAAGCATTTAAACTAGCAAAGGGGGTGGCAGGCCAGCAAGGAGGGTACCTACTTGCTCACCCCCCACAGCTAGCAGTGGAACTAGTGAACCAGAGGAGTGGCTATCTCTGCAAAGCAGTGTGCAAAAGATGTAGATTAGTGCCCAAGAGGTGGATAGGCAGAAAAGGGGCAAAATTCAGCAGAAGGGCAGACAGCAAGGAGAACCAGGGATAAAGGACAACCAAGAAAGGGGCTGAGTAGAACAGCGAAACAGTCTAGGGAGGTCAAATCATGGAAAGCCTGTGTGCAAATGCCAGGAGCCTAGCAACATGATGGAAGATCTGAGGCTGTCATGGTGCAGTCAGACCTGGACATTGTGGCCATCACTGAAACCTGGTAATGATAACCACGACTTGGGAGATGGCCATACCTGGCTACAACATATTCAGAAGAGACAGAGCAGGCAGGAAGGGAGGAGGAGTGGCACTGTATGTGAAAAATTACATAAGGGCCACAGAGATCCAGGAGGAACAAAATTGGGGAGAGATACTGTGGGTTAAGCTGGAAAGGAAAATGGGGCCAGCCATCCATACAGGTGTGGTCTATAGACCACCAGCCCAGGAGGAAGAAACAGATAGGGAGCTGATGCTAGCCATCCAAAGGATGGCAGACAAGGGTGAGGTAGTACTGGTTGGAGACTTCAAACTGCCCTAAGGGAAGCAGGTAAGGCAGTAAGGCAGGCAAAGTCCCAAACTGAGGAAACACTAGCACGAACAGTAAAAGAGGGTGACAAGACTTTCTATAGATATATTAGTGAAAGGAGAAAGTCCAGAGGGGGGATTGCCAAGCTTAATGGAGAAAAGGGAGCATGTGAGGAGGAGGACCCTGTAAAGGCATCTATCCTAAATAGATACTTTTGCTCAGTATTTACTGAAGAAGGTAGGGCAGGGCCCACAGCCCAGCATCAGGACACAGGGGAGGGAGGTGAGCACTACTCCCTTCACAAAAGAAAGGGTCATACAAGAGCTTGTTAAGCTCCAGGGTGGATAAGGCAATGGGACCTGATGGCATACATCCCAGGGTACTTAAGGAGCTAAAGGAGGAACTAGCAGCCATTAGCAGATTGTTTAGTGAGTCTCTGATCACAGGAGGGTCCCAGAAGACTGGAGAAGGGCTCATGTGATCCCGCCCACAAGAGTGGTAGCAGGGAGGAGGCGGGAACTACAGACCAGTCAGTCTACCTCAGTAGTGGGCAAGATTATGGAGGCTCTCCTTAAGGAAAGGATAGTGCAACACCTGGAATCCATAGGGCACAGGATCCAAGACAGCATGGGTTTACAAAAGGAAGGTCCTGTCAAACTAATCTCATAGATTTCTTTGACTGGGTAACCAGAGTGGTGACCAAGGGAGCAGTTGATGTCGCCTACCTTGACTTCAGCAAAGCTTTTGACACTGTTCCACATAGAGATTGATAAATAAGCTAGGTAGGCTCGGGGTGGGTCAGAAGTTGGTCAACTGGGTGAAACTGGTTGACTGGCAGAAAACAAGAGAGTGGTGGTAAATGGTATACAGTCAGAAGAATGCAAGTCACAAGTGGGTACCTCAGGGATCAGTCCTGGGGCCAGTCCTATTCAACATCTTCATTAGTGACCTTGCAGATGGACTAGAGGTAAGGCTTGTTTGTTTGCAGATGACACCAAGATCTGCAACAGAGTAGATGATCCAGATGGGGTGGGCAGAATGAGAAGAGATCTGGATAAACTAGCAGAATGGTCAAAGAGTGGCAACTGGGATTTAATGCAAAGAAGTAAAAATCATGCACATAGGGAAAAGAAACCCTAGCCACTTATAGGCTGGGAGGAGTTGCTAGCAGTCCAAAGGAAGAAAGAGACTTGGGCATCATCATCACTGATGACCTAAAATCATCCAAGCAGACCTCTAAAGCAGTAGGTAAGGCTAGGGGGTGTTAGGGTGTATTAGTAGGGGTATCCAAGTTGTAAGAGGAGGTAATAATCCTCTGTACAAGACATTGGTTAGGCCCCATCTGGAGTACTGCAGTGCAGTATTGGAGGCCACACCTTCACAAGGACATTAACCAAATTGAGGCAGTCCAGAGAAGGGCAACCAAAATGGTGCAGGGACTGCATCAGAAGACATATGAGACAGATTAACGAGCTCAATATGTATACCCTGAGCAAAGGAGGAGAGAGGTGATATGATCGAGGCATTCAAACACCTTAAGGGCATAAACAAGGTGAAAGAGTCTAACATGTTTAAATATAAGAAAATAGCAGGACAAGAGGACACAGCATGAGATTAGAGGAGGCCGATTAAGGGGAATGTGAGGAAATTCTTTTTCACAGAAAGGGTGGTAGATGCATGGAATGGCTTACCCCAAGAAGTGGTGGCTATGAATACAGTGCAGGGCTTCAAACAGGCATGGGATAGGCATAAGGGAGCAATACAAATGACTATGAATAGATAGGTCACTGACAGAGCAAAAGACCAATGGCACATTTATAAGGTAGAAAAAGAAATGGGCAGACTGGATGGTCATGTCCCTTATCACCGCCACCTATGTTTCTATGTTTCCAGACGTGGACTGGAGCATCCTAATACAGCATCAAATTAGAGCAGATTTATCCTGGACTCCTTCAGGGGTGCCTTCCTCAAGCAACTGGTCATGGAACCAACTCGGCAGAAGGCAATACTGGACCTTGTGCTCACAAACGGGGACAGTGTGATGGGGGTAACAGTGGGGGAGCACCTAGAGAACAGTGATCACCAGTCATTGTGGTTTGAAATCACAGAAAGAGCAGAACCAAACCACACAAAAACACGTATCCTGGATTTTAGGGGGGCAGACTTTGGGAAAATGGGGAGCTACTTGAAAGAGGCATTACGGGGAATGGGGCAGGAATCGGGTTGAGGAACAGTGGGCAGTATTTAAAATGGGGATTACAAGAACAACAGAATTATGCATTAAGCAGATTAGCAAGAGGAAAAGGAAGAAGAGACCATTATGGTTTTCCAAAGAGGTAGCAAAGAAAGTGAAAGCCAAAAAGATTGCATTCAGGCAATACAAAAAGACACAGGCAGAAGGGGATAGGGAGAAGTACCAGGAGAAGCAAAGGAGGCAGGGAGGTCAGTAAGGGAAGCCAATGCTCAGACAGAAGAACACATTGCAAAATCAGTGGGTAGAGGGGACAAAACCTTTTACAGGTACATAAGTGAAAAAAGAAAGATAAAGGGAAGGATAGTGAGACTGAAGGGGGAGGATGGGGGCCGCGAGGAGGATGACAACAGTAAAGCTGACATATTGAACAGGTATTTCTGCTCAGTCTTTACTGAGGAAGAGGAGGGTAATGGGTCTGAAGGGAGTACAAGGGGTGAGAATGGTGCAGAAATGGGCACAAGTCCCTTTACACGAGAAAGGGTCCTGAAGAGACTGGAAGTAATGAGTTGATAAAGCAATGGGGCCAGATGGGGTGCACCCCAGGGTCCTTGAAGAACTAAGAGAGGTGGTGGCTGAACCTCTGGCTATCCTGTTTAGCCGATCACTGGAAACAGGGGAGGTGCCCAAAGACTGGAGGACAGCAGATGTAATCCCCTTATACAAAAGTGGTAACAAAGAGGAAGCAGGGAACTACAGACCAGTCAGCCTCACCTCGGTAGTCGGGAAGATCATGGAAGCACTGCTGAAGGAGAGATTGGTGGAACATCTGGCTGTCAATGGACTACACGACCCAAGGCAGCATGGTTTCACCAGGAGGAGGTCATGTCAGACCAACCTTGTTGAATTTTTTGACTGGGTGACTAGGGAGGTGGATCATGGGAGGGCAGTGGACATGGCCTATCTGGACTTCAGCAAGGCCTTTGACACTGTGCCACGTAGAAGACTATTACACAAACTGGGGAATATGGGTGTGGGCAGGACAGTAGTGTAGTGGGTAGGTAACTGGCTGGGTGGCAGGACACAGAGGGTGGTGGTAAATGGCTGTCACTCCACAGAGGGAAGAGTGACCAGTGGGGTACCACAGGGATCATTGCTGGGACCAGTCCTATTCAACATCTTCATCAGTGACATTGCACAGGACCTAGAAGGCAGAATTTCACTGTTCACTGATGACACAAAGCTGTGTAACAGAGTAGACACACCAGAGGGTGTAGACAGAATGAGAACGGACCTGCAGAAACTTGAAGAATGGTCAGGGGTTTGGCAGTTGAAATTCAATGCAAAGAAGTGCAAGATAATGCATATGGGGCACAAAAACCCTGGCACAATATATCAGTTGGGGGGGTGAGGATATAGCATGCACCAAGCACGAAAGGGATCTTGGGGTTATCATCTCTGATGACCTCAAGGTAGGGAAACAGTGTGACAAGGCAGCAGGTAAAGCAAATAGGATGCTGGGATGTATAGGCAGGGGCATCACCAGCAGGAAAAGGAGGTCATAATTCCACTATACAAGACACTAGTGAGGCCCCACCTGGGTACAAGTGTACAGTTCTGGAGACCATACCTACGTAAGGACATGGGGTAGAGAAGGTTCAGAGGAGGGCAACAAAGATGGTGCATGGATTGCATCACAAGTCCTGTGAAGACAGGTTGAAGGAACTGAACATGTACTCCTGGAGGAGAGGAGGGAGATGGGATATGATAGAGACATACAAGTATCTTACAGGGAGGAACAGGGTGCAGGAATACACTATTTTTAAGCGAAAAAGATGTTCCAGGACTAGAGGGCATGGGATGAAGCTGGAGAGAGAGGACGATTCAGAGGAAACGTAAGGAAGAATTTCTTCACAGAACGGGTGGTGGACAAGTGGAACACCCTGCTAGAGGAAGTGGTGGGGGCTGAAACAATCACGGGATTTAAGAATGCATGGGATAGACATAAAGGAATTCTGGAGGTCAGGGGTAAGGGGCAACAGACTTCTAGGAAAATATAAACTGAACTTACAAGCTCAAATGGGTAGACTGGGTGGGCCATAGGCCCTTATTTGCCAACACTGTGTATGTATCTATGTAGGCTTAGCTAGTGTGGGTACAACCAGCGTTGGCTCCTCGGTCATCGCGAACCACCCCCCACCCCCCCCAGCCACGGTTACTGCCTGCATTGGTTCTCTCCAAGGGGTCCGATGTTCCTTTTCAGCAGCACCCACAGCAGGCTACCAGCATTGCTTCTAGCCCAGTGTCACCTCTGCCTTCGCCAGGAGGTCTCCTCCCCCCCCCCAGCACCCGTCTCTCCTCTCCTGACACCACTGGACTCCTTTCCCAGGTGTCCTCAACCAGCACCTACTAGGCCACACCAGCCCTGTCACTGTTGCAACCTGCCAGCCCATCACCAGTATTGGCCCTGCCACAGCTCGCAGGCCTGGCATTGGTCCCACAGCCTATACTTGCTGGCCCTCCACCGGGTTACCCTACGACGGCCCCGACACCACACTTTCCTTACCTGGTGCCGGCATACCCTTATCCATCTGTGTATAATTATCCTCCGCCAGTGGATTACAATGCCCTGTTTTCTGCGTGGTGGTCTTTCATGCTAAAGCAGATCCCCACTCAGGGCCCGCCTCCAGCTTCCTCTCGGCAGCCCGCCTGGGATCTTCCGCCACTGGACCGGGCATGGCCGGGTCCCAGCCCTTGCCCCAATACATTTGGATTGAGGCCCAATCCCGGCCCCAGCATACCAAGACTGGTACCCTCCAGCTGAAAGTTAGCTCAGACAGTGGAGTGCCCACAGGCATCTCCGGTGCCATTTCTCGCTCAGAGTGTCCGGATTTGCCTCTAACATTCAGGCCAGCATCATGAATGTCCCCTTCAGAGGTTCTGTCCTTTTCAGAGGAGATGTGCAGGATATAATCTCCTTTCAGGAGTCAGGCCGTGCATTCACTCACTGTACCATGCCCAGTCTAAGATATGCCAGTGACCATCCTTTCATCGCTTCTTCCATAGATAGGCATGCCCTCCCGCCAAAGAGGGTAAGCATAAAGTGCTGTCAGCAAAAGCCACCAGAGCCCCTCGAGCACCCACATCTGCCCTCCCATCACCCACTCTTACTTCTGGCTCCTTAGCCAACCCCCACCCCCCCAAAGCATTCCTGGGGGGGCTGTCATGGGTTGGTTCTCCCTTCACCTCGATGGGTGGAGGGGCATTACCTTGGTTAACTGGGTTCTGCAACTCATAGAATATGGTCACTCACTATAGCTTCTCGAGAGGCCTCCTGAAAACCCTCCGGGAAGCTACTCTTAACCCACCCCCAGCTCATTTGTCCGTCCTCGGGGAGGAAACTGACTCTACTGCAAAAAAGGGGCATAGAGCCTGTCCCTCTGGGTCAGTGGGGTGGGAGATTCTACTCCCACTTCTTCCTGGTCCCCAGAAAGACAGAGGATGTTCGGCCCATTGTGGATCCGAGTCATCTCAGCCTGTACATAGAGTGCCTATTTCTGTAACTTGTATTGTATTTGTTCTCTGACACGGAATCCTTGTAAAAGAGCCTGGCTCAAAGGTACTTGTAATCCTACTTGTAATAAAAAAAAAATGCCTTAGGATGGTCACCCTTCAGGGGTTGTTGCCCCTTCTGCACCAGGGAGACTGGCTGTGTTCGCTGGACATGTAGGATGCCTACCTACATATAAAAATGTTTCCCTCCCATAGGTGTTTCCTCTGCTTCCATTTCCAGGGAGCCAATTATCAATTCAAGCCCTCCCTTTTGGCCTCTTCTCAGCCCCCAGGGTCTTTACCAAGAGCCTGGCAGTGGTAGCGGCTGCCATGAGGCAACAGAGCTTCGTGTTTCCCTGCCTGGACAACTGGATCCTCACAGCTCCCTCCCAGGACTGCCTTGTCCAGGCTCTGGAGTGTACTTTCCACCTCTTCTAGACCTTGGGTATCACCATGAATCGGACAACGTCCTGCCTGTCTCCCTGCCAGCACCTCCAGTTTCAAACAACATGAAGTCTTGCTGTATTCTGACTATATGCAATTAGCCCCAGCAATTGAACTGCTCTGGAGAGGAAAGGGTTAACTCTATGCAGGAGCATTGAACGTTGCGCTCAAGCTCAGTTTTCAAATCTCTGTCCCTGGTACATTCCTATGTAACTGTTAGATTCTTTACTCCGCCTAACTGTGAAGACGCTCCAGAGATTTCTCCTTCACTGCTTCGGTTCGGTACCAGTAAATCAGTCAGTTTTAATCAACCGTTTAGTTTCTTTCAGTACTCATATCTCTGTCTATGGTACAGGTAGTGTAAGTGGGCAGGTAGTGATTTCATAGTGATAGAAATTGTTTTTCCTTCGGTTTCCCATCGGTTGGTCCGGTTGAGAACCGAAACAGTTCTAGTTTGTTTTAATTTTCTGTCTTTCTCTGTGGTGTCTGGTACTTAGCAGTTTAAAAAAAAAAAGGTTTTATTCCATTTTTTTTTTAAACAACCCGTGACATGATTGGTAACCAATAAGTTGGTGTTACCTGGCTTGAAAGCTGTTAAGGGTAACGTTTCTTTATTAAGGTAGTGTCTGAGCCGGCCCGGTGGCGCTGAGGTTGGCGCTGGATGCCCACCACTCGCGCTACGCCGGCGACCGGGTTCGAGAGCGACTCGGGTTGCCGGGGACGTGCGGGAGGAGGATCGGCGTCCCAATGGATGCTCTCCTCCCTCAGGTGGGAGCCATGAACGCGTTCCGGCGTTCTGCATCACTCACGGCGGTGGAAGCACCCACCAAGAGAGGATGGAGGCGGCCCGCTCGCCGGAGCCGAGGAGGGATGTCGGCTGCGGATGAGGGCTTGGTGGGCTAGCACGCCGCCACTGGGACGACGCCCCAGCGCGGACGCCCCAGAGGGCGGGGAAACCAGGAAGAAAAGCGAGGAAAAACCCTCTCGGCAGCCCAAGATGATAGCCTCTCGGTACCATCCGGACCACCGATAAGAGGACAGACTCCACTGTGCAGGAGGGAGAAAGGAGGCACTCTAGGGGCAGATCCACGGAGGTGGAATGGAGGAGTTGAGAGGAAGGAAGGAGTGGGCTCCGGGAGGAGAGAAGGAGGCATAAAGAATAAAGTTAAAAAAAAAAAAAAAAAAAGGCAGTGTCTGAGAAACCCAAGAAGAAAACTGGTCCCACTGGGTCTCCACACTGTACTGAGTGTGGGGAGGATTTTGCTAAAGCCGATCCCCACCTCATCTGTGTTTACTGTCTGGGGTTTGACCACTTCAAAACAGACTGACAAATATGTGCAAACTTTCCCAAAGCTACACTTGAAAAATGTTTAGCTTGGCTGAAGGAAAGAGAGGCCGAAAAATCCGCTGAACCGGAGGGCCAGCCCTGTTCGGTTCTGAGCGAACCTGAAGAGGTGTCTACTGACATGGGCAATACCTCCTCGGGCAAAAGGAAGGCAGATCCTGAGGGATTGGTTCCATCAAAAAAGAAGAGAAAATCAGCCAGTTCGGATCCAACTCCTCAGATCCCAACCGCTGAGGAAATTGCAAGAGCAATAAGCATTGTTCAGTCGCTTCAACCAGTTCCATCCGAACTGACTCCTTCTGCAAGGCAGTCAGTTTAGATGGTTCCAGCTCCTTTGGATTATGATCCAGAGGATTTCTGTGGTGTTGAATGAAAAGGAAATCCTGAGTATCCAGATGATGATGATTTGGACAGGCCTTCCAATGTTTCTCCTCCCAGGCTTTCTGAGTCCCCCTCCCACTTTTTGCTTTACAAAAAGGTGGCAGAAACTCTCCAGCTTCCAATTGTGGAAGCTTCTGAAGAGGAGGAAGAACCTGACTATGTGGAAATGATGGATGTTCCAGAGTCAAAGAGATTGTCTATTCCCTTACATAAATCTTTGGGGAAACAGAAAACAAAAAATTTACAGCTTCCCACTTCTATACCCCCTGTGATAAGAAAATGGACAGGAGGTATATGCTGTCAGGTTCTGGCACAGATTTCCTTTATAATCATTGCAGCCATTTTGGGGTAGTGCAGGCTGCAGCCTGTAACAAGGCTGACATTCCCTTGGCTTCACCCCCCCTCCAGATAAGGACTCCAGGAAGGTGGATGCCATGGCAAAAAAACAATACTTGGCATCTTCTTTGGGACTCAGACAGGCAGCTTCCGAGGCCTATACAGCTACGTACCAGAAGTCTAGGTGGGATACTGTTCTGGAACTAGCAAAGAATGCCCCTCCCCAGCTGGCCAAGGAGCTGGAGCAGGTGGCTGCTGATGGCATAGAGGCATCCAAAGTCCAATTTCATGCTGCTGTAGACTCCAGTGATGTGGCATCTAGAGTCATGGCTACATCTTTCTCCCTGCTGAGATTTGCTTAGCTTAGGTGTACTAGCCTTTCACAAGATACCCAGGCTAAGACCATGAATTTTCCTGTAACAGGCGATTCTCTGTTTGGGGAGCAAACAGAGACATGTATGAAAAAGATGGATGAATACAGGACCAACTACAGGAGTGCAGTGGCCAAGGAAGGGCAAACCACTTCACAAAAGCAGCAGTCTAGGGCTGGCAGGGGCAGGCCTTTTCACAGGCCTTCTTACCAAGCCCAGGCTTCCTCTCCTTTCCAGCAGAGGGGGTTCTACAGAGGGAGAGGCAGAAGAGGGGTGAGTAGGGCTGCATCCTCTTCACAGCCTAAGGCTCCTGCCAGACACCCTGATGTGTCAGACCAGGTTGCCGCCTTAGTTCCAGTGGGGGCAGGCTGGCTTCTTCCAGGCTTGGAAGTCTATCACTTCAGACAAATGAGTCCTGGAAGTAGCAAGCCAGGGGCTTGCTCTCAGCTTCAAAGATTCCCCAAAATGAGAGCAAGGTCCTTAAAACCTGCCACACCACAGGAAACGGTTGCCTTAGAGGCAGAGGTTTCTGCACTTTTGCTCCTGAATGCTGTGGAGAAAGTGCCTCTGCCTTACAGAGGGAAAGGCTTGTATTCAAGATACTTCCTTACCCCCAAAAAGACAGGGGAGTGGCGACCCATCCTAGACCTAAGGTATCTAAACAAACATATTACAAAGCCAAAATTCAAAATGGTGACTCGAGGAATAATTCTTCCCTCTCTGAGACCAGGAGACTGGCTAGCTTCCCTGGACCTCAAGGATGTCTATTTTCACATCCCTGTAAGATGCTCCCACAGGAAGTACCTCAGGGTCGAGTTGCCCTCAGGTCATTACCAGTTAAGAACAATACCCTTCAGCCTAACGTCTGCTGCAAGGGTGTTCACAAAATGTCTAGCAGTAGTGGTAGCCTTCCTCAGAAGGCAGGGCATCTCTTACCTAGACAAGTGGCTTATTGTAGGCTAGTCCTCAGACCAAGTCAAGTCAGCTCTGGGGGTGACCCAGAGGCTTCTGGGTTCCCTAGGATTTCTTCTTAGTTTATCCAGGTCAGTTCTGGAACCAGTTCAGCATCTTACCTTCATAGGAGTAGAGCTGGATACTATTCAGGCAAAGGCCTTCCTTCCTCTCTTAAGGGTGAAGTCTTTTACAGACCTGGCTTTTTCTTTTCGACCTGTGATGTCTCGGCCAGCCAGACATTTCCTCCAGCTTTTAGGCCACATGGCAGCTTCCACTGCACTGGTCCAGGGAGCCAGGTTCCAGATGAGGGACATTCAGTTCCACTTAAGGTCCTTCTGGTCTCAGAAGAAGGATCCTGTCACCAAGCTAGTTCCAGTGACTCAGACTCTTGTCCAAGCTCTCCAATGGTGGTTTGAGCAGGACAGTCTCAGACACCTTCAGTGGTTCTCACCACAGATGCCTCTCTTCTGGGATGGGGAGCACACCTGGGGGGACCTCACTATGCAGGGCACTTGGTCACAGCAGGAGTCTCTCCTCCACATCAGTCTCCTGGAACTCAGAGCTGTGTTTCTAGCCCTCCAGGCATTCTCAGAATCAGATCAAGGGTAAGTGGTGCAAGTCAGGACAGACAACACCACCACCACCGTGTGGTACATAAACAAGGGAGCACTCGGCCCACAGCCTTGTGCACAGAAGCCATGAAGGTATGGTCGCTGGCCTATTCTCTCCAGACTTCCCTGATAGCAGTGCATCTCCCAGGGAAAGACTATGTATTGGCAGATGCACTCAGCAGAATTTATCAGGGTCACCACGAGTGGTCCCTGAATTTCCAAGTTCTTCAGATCATTTTCAGGAGATGGGGCACTCCAGAGATAGATCTCTTAGCAGCCCCAGACAATCACCAGCTTCCTCTGTTCTGTTGCAGACCTCCTCTGTTAGGGTCTGTTCCTCAGGATGCTCTCCTGTTGGACTGGACTAACAGGTTTCTGTATGCATTCCCTCCTTTTCCTCTGATTTTCAGACTACAGTACTGATAAACATCAGGTCTCAGCCCTGCACAGTGATCTTAGTGGCTCCAGATTGGGCCAGGCAACCTTGGTACCCCCTGTTGCTGTCCCTGGCAGTGACATTTCCTCTCTCCCTTCCCAGGAGGTACGACCTCCTGACCTCCTCTCAGGGAAGGATTTGGTACCCCAATCTTCAGTCTCTCAGACTCGAGGCTTGGCTCTTGGAAGAGATAGAATATGCAAGTCTGCATCTTTTTCAAGGGGTATTGAATATCCTTAAGGTTTCTAGAAAACCTTCCACCAGAAAAACTTACAGTTCCTAATGGAAGAGATTCAGCATCTGGTGTTCCCAGAGGAACATTCAGTCAGATTCGGCGGGCATTGCCATAGCCCTGGATTATCTGGTTCATCTGAACAGTTTAGGCCTCAGGCCTGCTACTCTTAAAGTTCATTTAGCAGCTGTCTTTGCTTTCCTGTCTGCAGGGAAGGCATCTTCCCTAGCCTGTCATCCTGTGTTAAGTAAGTTTTTCAAGGGTCTTGTTCATATCAACGCTCCATTTAGGGAACCTACTCCTTCTTGGGACCTGAATATCTGTATTGCACAGCTCATATAGCCCCCCTTTGAACCCTTATCTTCAGCTGAGCTAAAGTACTTGACTTGAAAGACTGTGTTCCTGATGGCCATTACTTCTGCCAGGAGAATCAGTGAATTCTAGGGACATGGATATGTTGTTCATCCACACTGTCTGGCAGGTATCCTTGCCGCTTTACATCTTGCCGGAAGGTCTTCAAGCTGGCTTCCACCCACCCGGTGGTAAACTCTCGGCTCACTTCAATGATGCCAGATCTTCCTTACCGCTTGGAAGCTCAGGTTCCTCCTTAACGCCTCCATGATAAGACTGGTTCCTAATTCTTCGGTTGCGAATTTAAAGTTTCAGCTAAAATAGACTTGGTCTTCTATCCCTCGCGGCTGCGATGGACAATCGACTCCCGGTTTCGGAGATGCCTTTACGGCAGAAGATGTCTCAGATGATCCGCACTCCACGTGCATCTACTGTTCAGGCCTTGAGCACCACCCGCAGGCTTGCAACCTGTGCTCTCCTTCTCAGCCTATGTCCTAAGACCTTGCTGCCCATTTTACAACTGGGGCATCCCGAGGCTTTTCCTCCAGTGAAGTCGAAGAGGCCCGGTCAGGGGTTTCAAGTAAGGCGGCTTAGGATCAGCTCAAGCAGATGATCGCCCTCAAAGAGGAGGCGGCATGGGCCACATCTACCTCGGCCGACATTTGTCCCGCCTCTGGGTGCCTCTATTCAGCTTCCTTTAAGGAGCTTTGTCTGTCCCTCTACTAAGGAGAGGACCAACTCTACTGGACCCTTTTCTCGGTCCAAAAGAGACAAGGGTAAGTCCCTCGTCGGCGCTCTTGGGAGCGGGAAAGATCCCTCTCCCGAGTGGCTCGGCCCGTCGACTTCGATCGACCGCTCGGCTTGACCACTGGTCTCCACGGTGTCCCCGTCAGCCAGTTGACCGGGGTTTCGTCGGCGGTCGAGATTTTCTCGACCGTTGGAGCGGGTTGTCGACAGGAGAAGCCGAGAATCCTCTCCCGGTTCCCTGGTGGGAGTGGAGGACCCTGGGCTTGCAGTGCCTGGGGTTCCGGAGCCTTCAGGTGAACCCTTCGAACCGAGGGGAGTGCCGGTTCCCCACGACACCTCCCCGCACCGTCCTCGGGAATGCCGAGGTTCTCGGTCTCGGACTTCTTCGCGGTCCAGCCGATCCCGCTGTCATAGGCGGTCTCGGCACTCGCGTGCAAGCGGCGTCGCCCTTGTCCTCCTCCTCGGACGAGGAGGCTTCGACGTAAGATGCGTCGGCGATACGAGGACCTCATGTGGCAGAGCAGCTCCTTCTGACCCGGGGAACAGGCGGCGCCCGTCGCCTTCCCGGCCATTAGGTGGCTGTCACGAACAGCGAAACAACCCTCGACTTACCGAGGAGCCTGTTCCCAGGCCGGTTGTTCGGCCAAACCAGCTGCTCCACCGATCCGGTGGAACCTCCGCCTCCACAGCCGTTATTTGGGGCTCTGACCAAGAATTCTCGGTCGGCTCAGGGCCTGCCCCATAGGCTGTCTGTTACCCTCACTCCCGATCATCCTCGGCAGGTGGAGGGTGGCTCAGGCCCGAGGCAGCTCTTTGCGGACTCTTCCGAGTCCGACGGTGATTCCTCCCTTTTCTCCAGGCGAATGGACTTGGAGTCCTCAGGAGGACAGTCGGTGGACGATAGCCCTTCGTCCTGCCTAGGATTGCTTCGGCTCATCTCGGAGTCCAGCGGGATGAAGCTCGAACCCGTCTCTAAGCGGGCCAGGTATCCCCTCACGGAGATTCTGGACCGAGGATTCCCCTAAGGAGGCCTTTCCGGTGGCCGAGGCCATAGTGGGCCCGCCTTGGAGCTCTGGCAGTGCCCTGCTTCCTGCCCTGTGCCTTCGGCCAGGATGGCCAGGAAGTATGCGGTCCCTACCGGTTCCTTGTCCAGTTTTGAACACCCTCGCCGAGGGTTAGTTACCGACAGCGTTTTCCGGCATGCCGGAATGCTGAGGGCGTGAGACAAACCTCTCGACAGCAAGTCGAAGAATTGGACTATGCGGCCGAAAAGTCGCTCGTCCTCCCTCAGCCTTCGTCAGGCCAGTTCGGCCGTCCTCATGGCAGATTTCTCTCATGCCCTGTTGGGCTCCCTGGACGAGGTTGTCCCTCATCTTCCCGCGGACCTGCAGACCACGGTTAGGCAGGTGCGGGACCAGGGCAGGGCAGTGGCCAAACAGCAGCTTCAGACTGCTCTGGACATTCGGGACTCATGTGCCAGGTCTGTAGCGGCCGCAGTGGCTATGCATCGTCGGGCTTGGCTGAGGATATCCACCTTCACTTCGGATACCCAGCACAAGTTGGCGGATGTCCCCTTCTTGGGGACCGACCTCTTCGGCCCTGGGGTGGAAGGTCACCTACAGAGGATCGAGAAGTCCAATGCTACCTTGGACTCGGTCTCATCCGCTCAGAAGGACAAATGCCGCAAACCACAGCCTAAGCCCTTTCGTCCCTCTGCGCCCACGGCACGTCCGGCCCAGCAACGTCAGGGCCAGCAGGCTCGAGCTTGGCATCCCAAACCCAAGCCCAGGACTTCCTCCAACAGGAAGCAGGGAGGTAAAGGCCCAGGAGGTCCCTCGGCCGGTCCCTCCTCCAAGCCTGCCCAGTGACGGGTTGAGGGGTGTCGCCACGAACCCCGTCACCTCACCCCAGGTTTCCCCCGTGGGGGGACGGCTCCATCACTTCCTTTCCACCTGGTCTGTTATTACCACGGACAGGTGGGTGTTGGAGGTGGTGGGAAAAGGCCTGCCCTTGGAATTCGAGCAGGCCCCGCCCTTCAGAGCCGTCGCACCTCGGAGGGCATCGGGGTCCGCAGCCTCACTGTCGGCTCACTGAGCCGACATCGCCCTCCTCCTCCAGAAGGAGGTGATCAGGGAGGTGGCGGACCCTCCCTCAGACCCGGGGTTTATGTCCAGGTACTTCCTGGTTCCGAAACGGACGAGGGGGCTGGCACCCCATTCTCGACCTACACGACCTAAACAAGTTCCTACGGTCTCGAACCTTCAGGATGGTCCTCTGGCTCAGATAATACCATCCTTGGAGCATACATGTGGTTCTGCTCTTTGGACCTGCAGGATCCGTTCTTTCCACGTCACTTATCCGTCCGTCACATCAGAGATTCCTTCGCTTTCGAGCGGAGGGATCCCTTTTCGAGTTCCGAGCCATGCCCTTCGGCTTGTCTCCAGCTCCCAGGGTCTTCACCAAATGCATTACAGTAGTGACAGCATTCCTGCGGTGTCGAGGGGTCCGGGTGTACCCTTACCTGGACGACTGGCTGATAGCAGCCCCCTCCAGACAGGAGGTGGAGCGGTCCAGAGATCTGGCCCTCCAGGTTTGCTCTCAAGTCGGCCTTCTCATCAATGAGGCCAAGTCGGAACTCGAGCTGAAGCAGGTGATTCTTTTCATCGGGGCAGAGCTCGACTCTCTTTGAGCCAGAGCACGGCTCCCGGTGGACAGGGCCGAGGTTCTTTCCTCCTTTGCCCAGTCATTTCTGGTTGGGCAATCGCGCCCTGACCGGGACTTCCTGCGCCTCCTGGGTCTCATGGTGGCCTGCACCAGCGTGGTCTGTTGGGCCCGCTGGCACATGCGTCCTCTTCAGTGGGGACTGGCCAGCCAGTGGTCACAACGCTGCGATCCATTGGACCAGCTAGTGACGGTGACCCAGGGGATGTGGAACGCTCTCCGGT
The DNA here is from genome assembly GCA_016271365.2 of Neoceratodus forsteri. Taxonomy (NCBI): domain Eukaryota; kingdom Metazoa; phylum Chordata; order Ceratodontiformes; family Ceratodontidae; genus Neoceratodus; species Neoceratodus forsteri. The sequence goes on along the minus strand of CM057449.1, from coordinate 565,618,710 downwards.
GGTGGACCGTTCCAGTTCATCTGCAGGAGGGCATCCCATTTGTCTGCCCAGACCAGCGGTCTCTCTGTCGACCGATGCCTCTCTGATGGGTTGGGGTGCCCATCTGGGGAACACGGGCGCACGGTCTCTGGTCCCCGCGGGAGTCCGATGCCACATCAACCTGCTGGAGCTCCGAGGCGGTCCGCTAGCTCTCACCGCCTTTGCTCCGTTTCTCGGGGTCAAGTGGTCCGAGTCCAGGCGGACAATACCACGACCATGTACTATCTAAACCGCCAGGGCGGGGCGTGCTCCATGCTTCTATGCCGAGAAGCTCTCCGCATTTGGTCACTCGTGCGCAGCCTGGGCGGATCTCCTAGCCATTCATGTGGCAGGAGCCTCCAACACCCTGGCGATGCCCTAAGCCAGAGGGGCCGCGCCCCCGAGTGGTCTCTCCTGCCGGAGGCAGTACAAGATCTGTTCTCCCATTGGGGCACACCAGGTGGACCTGTTTGCCTCCAGGAGAAGCCAAGCATGAGGCTGTTCCATGCCCGCCCTCAGCAGGGGCTCGCTGCAGGGGATGCCTTCTCGAGGCCATGGACCCCGGCCTCTTCTACGCCTTTCCCCATTTCCCTTGATACACAAGGTGCTTCTCAAAGCAAGGAGGGACAAGGCGCAGGTGATTCTGATAGCCCCAGACTGGCCCGCCAGTTGGTACCAGATCTCCTCAGCCTCAGCTCCAGGCTCCCGAGGCAGCTTCCAGCTCGCCCAGACCTGCTCTCAGTCAATCAGGGGAAGGTGCTCCATCCGGACCTTCAGTCCCTGCACCTGACGGCCTGGTTCCTGAGCGGCTAGAGTTCCAGGCCTTGGGTCTTTCCGACGAGGTCCTCAATGTAGGTGAGGCATCCCGTAAGGAGTCGACCAGGAAATGCTATGCTTTCAAATGGAAGAGGTTTTCCATTTGGTGTCAGGGCAAGGGCTTGGACCCTTCCTCCTGTTCCTTGGCAAGCATCTTGGACTATTTATGGTCCCTTTCTCAGCAAGGGCTTAGGTCGACGACCCTAAGGGTGCACCTGGCAGCCATCTCTGCTTACCGGGCACGGGCCGGGAAGCAGTCGGTGGCGCAGGAGAAGGTGGTCTGGCGCTTTTCAAAGGCCTTGATTACATTTCCCCTCCGGTGCGAGAACCTCCACCTCCGTGGGATCTACTGCTGTACTGGCAAGCTCATGGGCAAGCCATTCGAACCAATGCACAGGTGTGAACTCTCTCCACCTGTCATTGAAGACCGCCTTCTTGGTGGCTATCCGTCAGCCAGAAGGATGGGGAGCTCCAGGCGCTTTCCATCGAGCTCCTTACCTGGTCTTCCACAGGGACAAGGTTGTCCTCGCCCCCACCGAAATTCCTTCCAAGGTGGTGTCTGAGTTTCACCTTAACCAGGTGTTGACTCTGCGGTGTTCTACCCCAATCACACCTCGGAGGCCGAATACAGGCTCCATACTTTGGACCCTAGAGCGCTCGCTTATTATAAGGAGGCGCTGCGGCTGAGAAGTCGAGGGAGAGGTTGCCAGCTGTTTTGTCACCTATGCTGAAGCCGCACCTAGCAGACCTGCAGCCAAGCGGACGATAAGCAGGTGGGTCACCTCCTGCATAGATCTCTGCTATAAGTTGGCGGGCATGGAGCCTCCCAGAGGATAAGAGCTCATTCTACCAGCCATACTGTTGCATCGGTGGCTGCTTCCAGGGGCGTCCCTATCCAGGAAGTCTGCAGGGCTGCTACCTGGAAGTCAGACACACCTTCATCACCCATTACCACATCGACCTTGAGTCACGCCGGGATGCTGGTTTGGGGCCTCGGTTCTCAGTCTTTTTCCCTAAGTAGGGGTGTGCTTGCCTCCCTCCTCCCGGAAAACTGCTAGGAGTCTGCCAGACAGTGTGGATGAACAACATATACATGTCCCTAAATACAGGTTACTCACACCTGTAACAGGAGTTCTAGGAATGGTATATGTTTTCATCCACCACATTCCTCCCCAGCTTGACGCACAACCTGAGCTTCCAGCGGGCCAGATCTGGCCTCATGGGGCGGAGCCGAGAGTTTTACCACCCGGGTGGGTGGGAGGAGCCAGCTTGAAGACCTTCCGGCAAGATTTAAAGCGGCATGGATACCTGCCAGACAGTGTGGATGAACAACATATACCATTCCTAGAACTCCTGTTATAGGTGAGTAACCTGTATTTACGGGCCCTGTCAGTGAAACCTGACTTCATTTCCTTTCTTAGGGATAAGGTGGTCCTTAGGACGAATAGAAAGTTTCTTCCCAAGGTGGTTTCAGACTTTCATCTCAATCAATCCATGTCTTTGCCTGTATTTTTCACTGACCATTCTTCTTCAGGTGAGCAAAGATTGCACAGTCTAGATGTGAAGAGGGCATTAAGCTATTATATAGAGCATACTAAGGCCCATAGGAATGACTGTACACAGTTGTTTCTCACTTATGGAGAAGTGGGTAAAGGTAAACTTGCCACTAAAAGAACTATTGCTAGGTGGACTGTTTCTTGCATTCAGTTTTGTTACTCAAAATTTGGAAAAGAGCCTCCCTCAGGCCTGAGGGCTCACTCAACCAGGGGTACGGCTGCCTCCTTGGCAGTAGCTAGGGGTATTTTCCTAGTGGAAATCTGTAAAGCAGCCACCTGGAAAACAGTTCATACATTCACCAAGCATTACTCTCTGGACATTCAAACCAGAAGTGATGCTAGGTTTTGCACAGCAGTACTGCAGAGCCTGTTCCCAAAGTAAGGTTCTGTGATTCCCTCCTCGAGGGGGGAACTGCTTGGTAGTCTGCATATAGTCAGAATGCAGCAAAACTTCATGTTTGAAGAAAAAAATTACTTACCATAGTAATGTTGTTTTTTTTCTAGTGGAGTCTTGCTGTATTCTGACCTGCCTCCCCTCTCAGAAGCGTTTTTTTTGGGATGTGGGTTGGCAGGTACAATGTTGCACCCCAGAGGTGTGCCTTTTGCACCCATTCTGGCTAGGTTCGGTTTGTTTCTTTGTGTTCTGTTGTTGTTATTTATTATCACTATCTAAATTGGATTCTTCTTGGGTTCTCAACTTGAGTCTTATGGACCCAAGTATTTTTTTGCCTATGGCTAAAATTTTAAACAATTTCTGTAACTGTTTAGTTTAGTGCTCATAAGAATCTGATGGTAACATAGGAATGTACCAGGGACAGAGATTTGAAAACTGAGCTCGAGCTCAACATTCTGTGCTCCTGCATAGAGTTAACCCTTTCCTCTCTGGAGCAGTTCAAGTGCTGAGGCTAATTACGTATAGTCAGAATACAAGACTCCATTCGAAGAACCAACATTACTATGGTAAGTCATTTTTTCATATGGGGCGGTCCTGGTTACCACCCAGGGCATGGCCTACGTGCCCAGGGACAGAGTGGAACACCTGATGGCCCAGGCTCACCTGGTCTGCAGTCACCAGGTGCCCGTCAGGGTGTTCCGGCACCTGCTGGGCCACATGATGGCAGCCATTGCCACATTTCCTCTCACCCATCTGCACATGTGGATTCCTCAGTGGACATTGAGGGTCCAGTGGGACCAACACACGGACAGCTTGGACCAGTTGGTCATGGTCTCCAGTCAGCTGAGTCTTATTGTGGTGGCTAGACCTAGCCAACCTGCTTCAAGGGCTCTTGTCAGATCCTCACAGCTAACACCTTGGGCCTGGGCTGGGGTGCTCACTTTGAAGCTCACCAGACTCCAGGCACTTGGACAGTCATGGAACAGAGTGTCCACATCAATCTTCTAGAGATGCACACTGTTCTGTAAGCTTTACAGGCCTTCCAGACTCATCTCCTCACCGGCAGGGAGGCAGTGAGGGTCGGGTATTGGCAATCGAGTGTGGTCTGGAGCTCTGAGCCATCCATGTTCCAGGCGTCCCAAATATCCTAGTGTACAGTCTAAGCCACTCCCACTCCAGGGCTCATGAGTGGGAGCTTCTGACTCCAGTGGTCGAAGATCTCTTCAGTAGATGGGGTTGGCCAGAGCTGCACCTTTTTGAGTCCCCACTCAATGCAAAACTGCCACATTTTTGCTTGCTTGATTCCGGGCCTGGAGTTTTCTGGTGAACACATTGTCCCTCTCCTAGAAGGGGAGGTTTTTATATGCCTCCCCTTCTCATGTCTCCAGAGGGTGTTTCTCTTAACTCCAGTTGGAGAGGTGCAGATGATTCTCATAGCCCCATCTGATCTGTTTCCTCTTTCTGCAGCAGCTAGTGGTGGAACCTCCAGTGCCCTTACCCCATGCACCGACTTGCTCTTCCAGGACCAAGTCACCCTGGTCTAGCCAGATCTAAAATCTCTCCATCTCCATGCGTGGCTCCTGCAGACCTAGCCATCACCCACTTTGGGGTTTCCTCTAGGGTCGCAGATGTCCTAGTGGCTGCCAAGAAACCCTCCACCAGGATACTTATGCAATGAAATGGAAGTGCTTCAGTTTTTGGCCTGCTTTGCTCCAGCTGGACCCCTTCACCTGCCCGGTGAATCAGGTGCTGGAGTACCTCCTCGCCCTCTGACTCGAGCTTGGGGTACTCCTCCCTTAAGGTGCCTCTTTCTGCCATCTCAGCATACCATGTACCTATCGAGGGCAGGACCATGGCTGAGCTTGAGGTGTCTAACACTTTTCCTGTGGGGCATTTTGCATCTGAAACCTCCCATTCAGGACCTGGTCCCTCCATGGGACCTGTTTTATGTTGGAGAAACTTACGTTACCCCCTTTTGAACCAGCCGCGAGTTGTGACCTGCGCTTCTCTTGTCATGGAAAGTGTTCTTTGTAATTGCTGTTAATTCTTTGTGAAGGACTTCCGAGCTTCAGGCTCTTACGTGTAAAGAGCATTATTTGGTTTTTCACAAAGACGGTGCCTTTGCGTACTAATCTTAAGTTTCTTCGCAAGGTGGTGCTGGAGATTACTTTGAACCAATCCATCCACGTACCAGTTTACTATCCTGAGTATTCTAACCAGGGGGAGGTTTTGCTCCATACTTTTGATGTGCATAGAATCTTGCAATACTGTACACACTGGACCAAGACTTTTAAGGAAATTTGATCAGTTGTTTGTTTCATTTGTCCCCCAAGAGGGAGAGCGCTTTGGTTTCCAAACAGTGTTTGTCTAAGCGTTAGCCAGTTGCATTGTTTATTGCTACTGTAAGTGCAACAAGAACCTTCTGGGAGTGGTCAAAGGCCATTCCACCAGGGATATGACCGCTTCCATGGCTTGTTTCAGGAATGTCTCTACTGCGGACATTTGTGCAGCTGCCACCTGGAGCCCTGTCCACACCTTTACTAAGCATTACAGTCTGGACATTGCTTCTAGGCACAGGGCCAACTTTGGCCTCGCCTTTCTGTGGGGCCTTCTCTATTAGGCCATTGGCTGATGTCTAGCCTCCTGTCAATGCTGCTTTCTTTATACTGCCGGAACTGCTTGGGACTCTGTCCTACTGGCGTTGGCCTGCTGCAAGAGCTTCCTCGAAGTAAGATAGTACAGTTAAGTAAGAACTTAAACCGTAGCAGTAGATCTTCAAGAGGAACTCTTGCAGCAGGCCATGATTTTTCCTTCCTCCTTCCCCTTTCTTTATGCTGTCTGGTCTTCCTCGTGCATTCGCATGGGGTTTTTGCTTCCCTCTTTTTTTCTTCTTCATGGCTCTCTGGAACCTCCTCGGTTTCTTCTTCCGCTGCCCACTTTGGGTCTTCAGTAGGAGAACTGAGGAGGATGTGGGGGACCACCCGCCTTTATAGGATAGGCCAAGGTCAGAGAGTGACATCGGCAGTAGGCTGTCCCCCATGGTAGACTGGTAACTAGAAGGTTTCCTTGTGGTCCTGGCACTTGGTGGCCAAGTCCTACCAGTGTTGGCCTGCTGCAAGAGCTCCTCTCAAAGACCTACTGTTATGGTAAATTCCTATGTAACTGTACTGTTGGGGGGGACTCTAGACCCATCATCTCCACACCCCTGCTTCATAAGCAGTGCTGTGCAAACACCAATTAATAGGGATTCCCTACCCAGGATACTTGGTGATTCCCTTAGTAAGCAGAAACTTGTCCAGGCTTTCCTTGGGGGCCAGTACTGTCTGCATGTCCACTTTTTCCAATGGTAGGCTGTTCCATTGTTTCACCACACCTAAGCTTCTGTCCCCATGTACTGCTGTAGGATGCCAGGTCAGACATATCCTATTGTTTGAGCTTATTGATACCATTGAGCATGCAAAAGACTGAGATCATGAGTGACTGCACCACTGTTGAGTCTCATGTCAGGAGGCACTGCACGAACCGTTAGCATGCTATGGGAAAATTGTTATGTGTACATTAATAATCTTCTTAGTGAAATTTCCTCCATAGCGCCACACTTTAAGGTCTTAGGACCGGAGACACTAGGACCCCATGGCAGTCCAACAGTGCCTAGTGTCGTGCACACCCCATCACTATAAATAGTGACAGTGTTTCTAACCTCCTCAGTTTCTTCTTTCTTGTCGTCAAAGGGCACTGGATCTCATCTCTCTCTTTCGTGTTACTGTGCAAGTTTTCTTTCAGTTTAGCATTGCTCTCTCCACTGTGACCCAGTTCAATGATCTATTTTTATTTTTTTTTTGTTTTTACTGAATGTCTCATTACAGCACCTTGCTGGGCTAGGCTCTGTTCCACCTTTGCCATTGGTGAAGCGAGATCATGACTTCGAATCCAGAAGTGGTTTGTTTTCACTGTTTGGATCCCAGCCATTTCCTCTGTCACTGCCAGCACTGCAAGTCTGTTGCCCAATGAACTATTTAACTATGGTGCATCTATTTCATAACATCATCTAAGATCACAGGTCTGGCCAGGCATTGACATATAGGGATTTTATGCCCCTTTGGCAGTGCTTTTACCAGGCTGTTTTCCAAACTGGGTACGAGTTCCATCTTCCGCTATATTTTATGTATTGTCTGTGATGGTATGCAGTGATGAAAGTGAACAGGAACTCAGTTCCTGTACCTTTTTTGCAGCAGGAACGGAGTTCCTGTATAACTTCCAACTGACACTAGAACTGGAATTCTTAAACCGCAACATAATGACAGCTTCTGGGCCTGGGATCTGAAATCAGGGTTTCCATAACAACATTTGTGGAGTCAAAAACAGTGGTGGAATTCAAGCATGCATGGGACAGTCATAAGGCAATTCTAGGGGGTTGGGGTAGGAAGAAGTAGGCTGCTGGTTAACTAGGATCTGCAGCTTATCCATCAGGTAGGGAAATGGGCAGACTGGGTGGGCCAAGCGGTCCTTATCTGCCGTCAAATTCTATGTTTCTATAACAACATTTGACTTGTACAACAATGGTATTTTCCTATAAATACTTCAATATCTCTAACTGAATCTACTCGTGTCGAAACAGATAGATGTGTCTTGACACAGCAATCTTTCAGATTGAGGATCTTCATTCTGCATTTCATGTATTAGTTCCTGTACTTCTTGTCTACCATTTGCTCCACTGATGATATGTCCATTTTACCATTGTATTATGTTTGTGGCCTTCTACCCTCTTCTCTATGATCTGTATTCCCATTCTTTTTGGTTTTCTTATTTAGTTTATCTGTTTCTCCTCTGCAGCCATTGCAGGCTTTTTTCAATCCACTGCCACCTCCCCAGCTCAATCACCCAGGCATCTAAGAGACTTGCTGTCAATCCTGGTGCCTCCCTCACGCGCCCCCATGGCAGGGGATAGTGGCTTTTGCCAGCTGTCACATAAATTTGGTTCAGGGAGAAGGCCCTGTAGCCTGGTGCACAGCCTGCGAGGGATTGGTGTGTCATTCAGCACTGTGCCAGCCATTTTTCCTGCAGTTTTCTCTCCAGGAGGAATGGACATGCAGTGCCATCTAGATGTACCCACGCACGCTTCTGTGCATGGGATGTCGCCAGTTTCCATTCTTCCAATTCCCAAGTTGCAGATCTTACTTCAAGAGGGTTCCTGCAGTAGGTCTTCACATATAGGACTGCGCCCCCTGGCTTCAGGTTCGAATGGCAAACTTGTAGTTAGCAATCAGCGGGGACCGCCCCTGACGTCAGGTGATGTGATGTCAGCCCGACTATAAAAGATTCATTCCCGCGCCCGCCCTCCAGTTCTTTCCCACTGTCGCCTCCGTTCGTTCGGCCATGAGTAGAACAGCAATCAAACGCCCACAGCGTTAGTTGAAGTTTTCTTCGTCTCATAAATACTTTCATTCAATTTTTCAACGATTGATGTCTTCTCGACCAAAGAAGAAGTGCTTGAAGTGCGGAGCCCAAATCCCGCATGGGGACTACCTTTCCCGCTGCCTCTTGTGCATAGGCTCTAAACACAACACGGTGCCCATCTGCCAGGCCTTCCACCAGGCAACTCTGACCAAGCGCAAATGGACCCTCGAGGCCCATCTCCTGACTCGACAACTGGCGTCGATGTAAAAGGAGCTCCAGGAATTGAGGGAAAGGTCATCGTCGCTGGCCCTGAGAAAAAGAAGAGCAAGGAGAAGCACCGGGACAGGAGTCTGTCGCCACATGCGAGACCTCCAAAAACCATGAGTACTTCTTCTGGTACCCCGTCCGCCTCTTTGGGCTGGGCACCTTCTCCCCCTCCTGCCGAGGTGAGTGGGCAGCCGTGGGTCACCTCCTTAGAGGTTTCTGTACAGCCGCCTCTCTGCTTGGCCAGTAAGTCATCCCTCAACTACGTCGAAGGGCGCATGGCCTCGGACGGTAAGTCTAGCGGCAGTCTTCCAACCTCCACTAGCCCGGTTAGATCCAATCAGTCAGATGGCGGCTGCCCACCCGGATACTTACACTCTCCCGTCGGGCCCCAGCTTGGCCCCCGACATCGGACAGAGTGTGCGGTAGAGCGACTCGTCATCCCACAGGGTTCTCCACTCCAGGGATTCATCACCCGATCCTACACTCACCCCTACGACAGGATCGCAAGTTGACCTTTCGTTGGGGTCCCTCCCGGAACTTCCCCCCCCTTCACCACATCTCTCACCACCCCCGGACAAGAGTCCATCGCCGGCTGGGGATCCATCCATGGAGCCTCCTCCCTCGGGACCTTCAGGGGACCTTCCGGATCCCTCGTCACCTAGTGGCACTTTGGCACCTCCCCCAGTGGGGCCAGATCTTCTTGTCCCGCCACCGGGTGGCCCACCATCAGCTCCTCTGTACATGACACCAGGCCATGTGCCCCCAATTCCGGGATACCTTGGGTACTCTTACTATTCTCAAGCAGTGCCAGGTTTCCAGTACCCGTCCATGGCAATACCCCCAGTACCCAGGCTGCCCGGGCTTTCAGCCTCCTCCAGCGCCTGACTGCGATTCCCGTGGTGGCAGGATGTCAGAACCCAGCTCCTCACGGAGATCAGGCAGTCATTGGGGGACATCCCGATACCCAGGGCCCCCCTCCAATGCCTCCCTCTGGAAGGGCATCGGGTGCTCTTATTGTGGGTTCTTCTGGGGGGGGTCCCTCCTTTCCCAGCAGTTCTGAGCTCTCAGACACAGATTCTGATTCCGAGCCTTCAGACCCCAGATCTCCCGTTGAGGTACCTCCCAAGGAGTCCCCTAAATCCCCTCCAGAGAACCCTTCCTTCGGAGATCTTTTACGCACCATTCAGGCAGCAGGAGGCTGGCCTTCGGAAGAGGTGGATCCGCAATGCGAGAGACTGGCATAACACCTGGATTTAACTACTTCTGATCCCATCCCCATCCCTCCCTGGATGGGCCCTCATGGGGATCTGGTGGCCACAGTATGGCAGCAACCATCCTCCATCCCGGCAGTCTCCAGAAAGGCGTATCAGACTTATTTTCCCCCAGAAGAGATTCAGGGCCTCACCACTCATCCAAAGGCTGACTCTATGGTGATCATGGCCGCTCTCGATCGGTCAGCTCAACCAAAACATCTGAGCTCCTCACCTCCGGACAAGGACTCTCGTCAGCTGGACCAATTTGGCCGGAAGATTTATTCCTCTTCCTCTTGCGCCATCTGGTCCCTCAACTATGTCACTCATGTGGTTGCTTTCCAGAAGGCATTTCTCTCAGAACTGGAAAGGGACCTTCTGGAGGTCTAGGACGAAACCCTTAGGAAAAAGCTTCTGGGCAAGATCAGGATGGGAAAGTCCTCTTGCGGTTATGCATTGCGCAATGTATGACTCAGTGGCTAGAGTGGCAGCCACGGGGATCTGCCTCCGCCGCCTTTCTTGGCTGCAGATAGCAGGTCTGGCACAAGATGCCCTGTCCTCCCTTTTGAACATCCCTTTTAGAGGTTCCGTCCTCTTTGGCTGCGATGCCAAAGATATTATCACCGGGCTGCAGGAGAGCGGACGCTTCCTTTGGGATGTACGCTCTATGTACCAGATGGGACAGAAAAAGCAGCCTTTTCATCATCAAAGAAGGTGGAATAAGAACTAAGGTAAGTGTCAGGGCAAAAGATGTGCCCCTGGTTCAGGAGCTCAACCCCCACCCCAGACCAAGTTCCCCAAGCCGGCCTCTGGGGCTCGGTGTCCTGACTCCTTTCCCCTCCTTCCGCTACCTCCATTAAGCAAGGAGGAACCGGTCAAATGGAGGTTCAGCCTCCTCCTGACGGGGTGGAGGTTTGTCATTGCAGAATCTTGGGTGTTACAGCTCATCCAGTGGGATCACTCGATCGAGTTTTCCGAGATGCCGGCCCCTTTCCTCCAGATCGGTCTTTCTATCCAAGAGATCAGATCCCCATTGTCTCCCAAGAGATCCAGACCCTTCTGCTGAAGAAGGCCATTGAACCCGTCCCTCAAAAACAGATAAGAAGGGGATTTTACTCCCACTTCTTCCTAGTCCCAAAGAAGACTGGCGATCTGAGATTGATCCTGGACCTCAGCATGCTAAGCCTCTTTGTCGGGTACAAGAGGTGTCACATGTTGACCCTTCAGGGGCTCCTTCCCCTGCTCCATCCAAACTCTTGGCTGTGCTCCCTGGATATGCAGGATGCCTTCCTGCACATCCCTATCCTCCCGGCCCACCACCGCGTTCTCCGTTTTACTTTCCCAGAGAACCATTTTCAGTTTCAAGTGCTCCCTTTTGGCCTTTCCTCCACCTCTTGGGTGTTCATGAAGTGCTTAGCGGTGGTGGCGGTTTTTCTTTGCCGCCAGGGCATTTACTTCTTCCCGTACCTAGACGACTGGCTCCTCACAGCACCCTCTCTGCACAGCCTTAAAGAGGCTCTTTCTTTCACTCTCAGCTTGTTTTCTTTTCTGGGTGTCATGGTCAATCTTCCCAAGTCCCAGCTAGTACCATCCCAACGGCTCCAGTTCATTGGAGCAGTACTAGATATAGTTCAGAGCAAGGCTTTTCCGCCATCGGATCAAGCTGAGACTTTAGTTGCTCAAGCCACTCTCATGGCCCAGACTCTGTGGATCCCAGCACATGCCGTGCTCCGTCTCCTGGGACTCATGGCAGCAGCCATTTCCACAGTGCCCCTGGCCAGACTTCACATGAGGGTCACCCAGTGGTCTCTCCGAGTCTAGTGGGATCAGAGGATGGATGACATGAACCAATAAGTCATGATTTCCAACAGCGTACAGAGAGATCTTCGCTGGTGGCAGGATTTCTCCAACCTTTCGAGGGGAACACCTTTTCATTCCCCTGTTCCTACACAAATCCTCACCGCGGATGCCTCAGACCTGGGCTGTGGAGCTCATCTGGGGGTTCACAAGACACAGGGGTCTTAATCCGACCAGGAGCTTATGCTCCACACCAGCGTTCTGGAAACCAGAATGGTTCTTTACTCCCTCCAGGCATTCCAGTCTCTCCTGGTACCAGGATCACTTCTGATCCAGACGGACAACATGTCCACTGTCTGGTACATCAACAAACAGGGAGGAACTCGCTTGTAGCCTCTCTGCAGGGAAACAATGAAGGTCTGGTACTGGGCGATTCAGCAGAGCCTTTTCTTGACAGCAGTCCATGTTCCAGGTGTAAGCAATGTCCTGGCGGACAGTCTCAGTCGATCAGTAGCCAGGGCTCACGAGTGGGAGCTAAAGTTAGAGGTGGTCGAAGAACTCTTTCTTCGATGGGGTCAACCAGAGATGGATCTGTTCGCCTCCCCATTCAATGCAAAACTACCCAGCTTTTGCTCACTCATTCCCAGGTATGGTGCTTTTTGGCGAGACGCATTGTCTCTCTCTTGGACAGGGAGGTTTCTCTACACCTTTCCTCTCATTCAGAAGGTTCTGGTGAAACATCAGCAGGAGGGAGCACATATGATCCTTATCGTTCTCCTCTTTGGCCACGCCAGATTTGGTATCCCTTCCTGCAGTAACTGGAACCCCCGGTCCCCTTGCCTTTTTCTCCTGACCTTCTGACACAGCAGGTGCACCCGAGCCTTCAGTCTCTCCACCTTCATGCATGGCACCTGTAGACATAGCAGTTTCCTGCTATGGTTTATCCTCTCAGGTTGCACACATCTTAGTAGAAGCCAGAAAACCCTCTACTAGATCCACTTATGCCATGAAGTGGAAAAGATTTTCAATCTGGGCCCTAGCAAGACGCTGGGATCCCTTTTCATGCTTGGTGGCCCAGGTGTTAGAGTACCTCACACATTTATCTGAGAATGGCCTTAGCAACTGTTCAATTAAAGTCCATCCCTCTGCGGTGTCGACCTACCACCTCCCGGTGGAGGGCAAAACTTTGGCTCAGTTGGAGGTTACCAAAACCTTTTTGAATGGCATCCTTCACTTGAAACCTCTGATACGGAATCCCTGTCCTCCCTGGGACCTGAATTTCTTGCTCGAGAAGCTGACCTTACCTCCATTTGAGCCAGCTTCTAGCTGTGACATACGCTTCCTTTCCTGGAAAACTTTGTTTTTAGTCGCAGTCACTAGAAGGGTCTCTGAGCTTCAGGCATTCGTCTGTAAGGAACCCTATTTGATTTTTCATAAGGACAGAGTAGTCCTTCGGACTAACCCTTCTTTCCTTCCCAAAGTGGTCTCAGAAACCACTCTGAATCAAAGATAGAATTGCCTGTCTAGTATCCCCAGCATTCTAACAGGGAGGAATACCTGCTGCACACTTTGGATGTGCACCGGATTCTGAGATACTACACAAACCGGACTAAGGAGGTCTGGAAATCCAATCAACTCTTTGTAGCCTTTGCTCCCCAGTGCCAGGGCAGGGCTATTTCCAAACAGACCATTTCCAGATGGTTAGCCAACTGCTTCTATTTCACTTACCAGAAATGTGGGAAGTCCCTTCCGGGGCAGTTAAGGCTCACTCCACTCGGAGTGTTGCAACTTCCACTGCCTTTTTCAGGAATGTGTCTACTGCAGAGATTTGTGCAGCGGCCACATGGTCGTCTGTTCACACCTTCACTAAGCATTTACAGTCTGAACATTGCCTATAGGCACAGAACTGGCTTTGGTCTTGCAGTTTTACAAGGCCTTCTATCATAATTTCTTGTGGCGACTTCTCCTCCTCCCGGATGTACCTCTTTATTATTTGCCTTTGGGACTGCTCGGTATTCAATCCTATATGTGAAGACCTACTGCAGGAACCCTCTTGAAGTAAGATATTGCAGTTACGTAAGAACTTACCGTAACAGTAGATCTTCAAGAGAGGTTCCTGCAGTAAGTCTAGTTTCCCTCCCACCTTCCCCCTACTCCTGGAGTGTTTCCTTCATTTTCATCCTACCTAGTCCTTTGGTCTAGAGAGGAAGCATGGTCCTAGGAGTGCTTTACTCATCCTATTTTCTACTTACCTTTTTCTAGGTCTCCGGTAGAAAAGAACTGGAGGGCGAGCGCAGGACCGTCCCTTTTATAATCGGGCTGACGTCACGTCACCTGACGTCGGGGGCAGTCCCTGCTGATCATTGCTATCTACAAGTTTGCTGTTGGATCCTGATGCCAGGGGGCGCAGTCCTATATGTGAAGACCTACTTCAGGAACCTCTCTCGAAGATCTACCGTTATGGTTAAGTTCTTACTTAACTGCAATTTCCTGACTGTGTGTACCTCTAGCTGGCGCTAGGGGCCAGATGTGTGCCAGAACCCACATCTCTCCCTCCCCACCTCCCCAGAGGAGGAGAACAGTCTGCCAAATGCTTGATCCTTTTCTCCCCAGTAACCAGAGTCCGCTCCTGACCCCAGGTCGCCGGTGTGGTGGCAGTTGAGGCACAGTGCCTCAGCCCTCCACGACACTAGGCCAGCTTACTTCCATTTTTTTCTTTGTTCTTTTCCAAGGAAAACAGGTACTGGGACAGTCTAATCCAACATTTATAGTCATGGTGTACTCGTGGTGCCATACATACTGCTGTCAGCTCTAAATGTTCTGACTCTCCTGGGGTCCTAGTGCCTCCAGCCCTAAGACCAAGGAGTGTGGCTGTATGGAGCAGATACTCAAGAAGATCAAGACTTACTGGTAAGTAACTTTCTTTAAAAAAATAAAGTACTTGGGTTTTTCAGGAAGCAGTGCACAGTAAGTGAGGCCTAACTGCACTGAGAGAAGATGGACAGTTTACTTGTGACTTCATTTTTCTTTTTATGGATTGGGTAGAGATTTGTAATTAGTGATGCTTATTACCAAATGTAAAAGGAAGATCTAGTTCCAAATTGTATGGTCCTTGAGAGATTTACATACCATATCGACTATTCAGCTTGCTGGGTTTCCCTAGCCACTTTGTAACTGCACATAAACAATGATAATCCCGATTAAGAAGAAACATGAAAAAAGAAAAAGTTCAAACCAATAATAAATAAACTATAGAACTCTGCATCAGTGGCCAGTGCTGTTATTGCAATTTTACAAATAATATCTGTGGCAAATGTTGCTGAATCAGTTTATCACGTAAATATTAACTTTCTGTTTGCCACGACGTCTTATTATGTAAAGGGAACATAACTTTTTTTTACATTCTTCATGTAATTATATTTGTATTTATTTGTTTTTCCATGAAGTAGCTTTGTTGAGCAATGCTCTTTACAAGGAGGCCCTGATTAGGACAGTCAAGTAACAGCAATAAATACAGAGCAGTAATATACAAAACATAACTGTCAGAAGTATAGGATCGGGCAGATATTCAGAGACAAATCAAGCCAGCTACACAGTATCTATTTTAAAACACCAAAAAGCTTCAAAAAGTATACTGTATATGATGCAAAACTACATGAACACAGTTGGATAGATGGTGGGCTGTGCTGAGAAGGCAAACATCATGCCACAATAATAATAATTACTGAAGTATGTTTAATATCCGAAAAAGAACAAAAGGTATTGGCAAACAGCATGTCTGGTGAAAGAAAGCTGTAGTAAGAAACTGAAAACTGGCATTCTCGAGACCAGAAAAATACAGCAACCAGTTAAAATTGGAACAGAGTGCTCCCACACTTTGCCCCAGTTCTCGTTTTGCTGCTGTTTCTTTTCCCATTCCAATAAAGGAGTTTTTAGGAGCAACAAGGAGAGCCGGTCTGCTCTTTTGGGCTGCAGTGGGCGGAGTCCTGCAGATTTGTTGCTTTCAGTTAAGGACTTCACATTCTTTGCAAACGAACAACATGTCCCACAGTCGCCTCCGCATCATTGGAGCACTCCACTCATACTGCACTATTTTTTTTACTACAAAAACCATTGGGGTGTCCTGACCGTGTCACTGGGGGATTGGGCACCCCCCAGTGTCATTGTTATATTTTGGGGGTGGTGGGTGCTGAGAGGGAGAGTCAGGTGGGGGGATATCTATAATTTAAAAGACAAAAAAAAAAGGTGGTCACAGCACACTCCACCATCTCCAAGATAGTCGCCGCAGTCTACTACACATGCATAGCCACTAGCACATGCGCAGTGGACTGTGGTGGCCATCTTGGTCACGGTGCAGTATGCTATGACTGCCAGTCTTTTTTGTTTAAATTATAGATATCCCCCCGCCTGACCCTCCCTCTTAGCACCTACCTCCCCACAAACACAACAGTGACACTGGGGGTGCCCGATCCCCCAGTTTCACAATTGTGTTTTGTGCCCCCTTTTTTCTCATACACCTCCCCCCCCAGAAACATTAGAGTAACACTGGGGGTGCCCAGTCCCCCAGTGTCACCATCAGTACTCCTGTGTTTTGTTTTTTAAATATTCCCTACGAAACATAAGAGTGACACTGAAGGGTGCCCAGTCCCAGTGTCACAATCCAGAGCCTCGGGGGTTCTAAATCCTGTAAAAAAAAAAAAAAAAACTGTCCATTGATATCTTTTACGACTAGATTTTGTCCCCCAACCCGACATTCCCACTCAGTACCCACCACCCCGCACTTCTCCAAAACTCTTACTTACCCATTGTTAATCATAATCCTCTCTGGGCCGCAGACACGTTTTCACTCTTCAACACCAGACCGCGAACTGAGGAAATCAGGTATGTGGTTTAATGTATTTTATGGGGTTTTTAACTTAGTAGCATAACTTGGCCATTTTTCAATATTTGTGCCCAAAATTTTCAACATACCTTTTTTGGGCACCTCCTCATGAACAATGCAAGTGATGTTCGGTAAATCTGTCCCAAAATATGATTTTGTGCACTGCATGAAATCCCTTTTTGGGCAGGAGTTGAACAGTTTCTCCACCATACTTCATGAGGTGGGGTCATAAGATGGCTATGTTGTAAATTAGGTGTAAAAATATTAAAAAACAAAGTTATGAGCCTACATTGAATTTTGCAAATGCAGGCTCGTAACTTCAGTAATTTTCAATATTTTTACCCCAAATTTACAATGTAGCCATATCTTTATAGCACCTCATGAACATGACAGCTGTCATTTTTCAAATTCTGGCCTAAATGTTTTTTTACATCCCGAAAGGTGATTTTGCGGTCCCTGTGTGAAATCACCTTTCAGACAGGAGTTGAAAATTTTCTCTGCCATTGTTCATGAAGTGGGATCATAGGATGGCTAGGTTGTAAATTTGGTGTAAAAACATTAAAAAAACAACAAAGTTATGAGCCTACGTTAAATTTTGCAGATGCTGGGTCGTAACTTTGGTCATTTTCGATATTTTTAGCCCAAATTTACAACATAGCCATGTCTTTACAGCACTTCAGGAAAGTGACAGCTGTCATTTTTCAAATCATGGTTAGAATTTCTTTTCACATCCTGAAAGGTGATTTCACGGACCCTGCACGAAATCACCTTTTGGACAGGAGTTGAAAATGTTATCTGATCTTATTCATAAGGCGGGGTCATAAGAAGGCCATGTTTTAAATTTGGTGTCAGAATATTAAAAAAAAGATCTTACTTCGAGAGGGTTCCTGCAGTAGGTCTTCACATATAGGACTGCACCCCCTGGCGTCAGGCTCCAGCGGCAAACTTGTAGCTAGCAATCATCAGCGGGGACCGCCCCTGACATCAGGTGACGCAATGTCAGCCTCACTATAAAAGGGGTGGTCCTGCACCCGCCCTCCAGTTCTTTCCCGCCATCACCTCAGTTTGTTTGGCTCACGAGTTAGAACAGCGATATAACGCCCGCGTCATTCAAAGTTTTTTCTTCATTCAGATATTTTTTCCGACATCCAATTCGACCGATTATATGTCAGCTCTCCCAAAGAAGAAGTGCTGTAAGTGCGGATCCCACACGGGGACAACCATTCCCATTGCCTCTTGTGTCTAGGCCCCAAGCACAACTCGGACAAGTGTGTCATCTATCAGGCCTTCAATCAAGCCACCCAGACCAGGCACAAGCGGACCCTCGAGGCCCAACTCCTTACCTGACGGCTGGCATCGATGGAAAAGGAGCTCCAGGAGTTGAGAGAAAGGTCGTCATCGCTGGCCCCGAGTAAAAAGGACAAGGAGAAGCGCCAGGACAGGAGTCTGTCATCACGCGGGAGGCCTGTTCCAAAAACTATGAGTACTCCTTCAGGTACCCCGTCCATCTCTTTGGGCCGGGCACCTTCTCCCCCTCCTGCCGAGGTGAGTGGGCAGCCGGAGGTAGCCTCTGTCGAGATCCTTGTTGTTTCTCCTCCCAGCACTGCCGATAAGTCACCCCTCGACTCCGTTGATGGGTGCACGGCCTCGAACGATAAGCCTAGTGGAGGCCTTGCTGCTTCCACTAGCCCAGTCCAGTCTGATAAGTCAGCCGGCAGATCTTCCGTCGCCTGCCCGGACCCTTCTTCTCGCCCATTGGGCTCCCTTGATGCCCCCGACGCCGGCTCAAGTGTGGCTGTCGAGAGACTCTTCATCCCTCCGGGTCCTCCACCCCAGGGATTCGCCACCTGATCCTGTCTTTGCTCTGCCATCAGGATCGTTAATAGACCTTTTGTTGGGGTCCCTTCCGGAATTACCCCCATCATCTGGTCTCATGCCGCCTCCAGACAGGAGTCCGTTGCCAGCCAAGGATCCCTCTATGGAGGGCTCTTCCAGATCCCACGCCACTTTGTGGCCCTCTGGAACCTACCCCAGTAGGTCCAGTCGAATCTCCAGGCAGTCTTCCGGGGCCAGACCCCACTGCTCTGCCGCCAGGTGGCCCGTCGTCGGCACCAATTTACCCGACGCCAGGCCACGTGCCTTTGTCACTGGGATACCCGACGTCGGGATACCCTGAGTACAATCCCTATGGCTATAACCTGGAAATACCAGGTTTCCATTACCCTTCTTGTTAATACCCGCAGTACCCAGGCCACCCGGGCTGCCAGCCTCCTCCACCTCCAACGCCAGATCGAGAGATGATCCCCATATGGTGGCAGGATGCCAGGACTCAGCTCATCACAGAGTTAAGGTAGTCCTAGGCGATATCCCCCTACCTAGGGCCCCTTCCTCACCAACACCCTCAGGACAGGCAGCAGGTGCTCCTCCAATAGGCCCCTCTGGGGTGGACCCTTCGGTCCCCTGTTGAGGTTCCACCCAAGGAGTCCCCAAAATCTCCTCCAGAAGATCCCTCCTTCAGGGACCTTCTACATACCATACAGGTAGCAGGAGGCTGGCCTTCCAAGGAAGTGGATCCCCAGCGTAAGAGACTGGCGGAACACTTGGATCTGGCCACTGCAGATCCTCTACCCATTCCCCCCGGATGGGTCCTTATGAGGATCTGGTTACTACTATCTGGCAACAGCCGTCCTCTATCCCTGCTGTTTCCAGAAAGGCCAATCATACCTACTATCCCGCAGAAGGGATTCAGCATCTTTCTGCTCATCCTAAGGCTGACTCCACGGTCATTACTGCTGCTTACGACCAGTCGGCCCAACCAAAACATTGAGTTCCTCGGCCCCCAACAAGGACTCAAGACAGTTGGATCAGTTTGACCAAAAGGTTTACTCCTTTTCCTCCGGTGCGATCTGGTCCTTGAACTATGTTTCACACATGGTGGCCTTCCAGAAGGCCCCTCTCTCTTTCCGAGCTGGAGAGGGACCTTCAGGAGGTCCAGGATGAGACACTCCATAACAAGTTGCTGGACAAAGTCCGAATGGGCAAGTCCTCCTGTCGTCATGCTTTAAGAGCAACATATGACTCGGTGAACTCAGTGGCTAGGGTGGCAGCCACGGCAATCTGCATCCATTGCTTTTCTTGGCTCAGGATTGCAGGTTTGGCACAAGACATCCAGACGTCCCTCCTGGACACCCCTTTTAGGGGTTCCGTCCCTTTTGGCAGCGACGCAAAAGATATAATCACTGGGCTGCAGGAGAGTGGACGCTCCCTTTGGGACATATGCTCCATGTACCGGGCGGGTCAGAAAAAGCAGCCTTTTCATCACCAAAGACGATGGAATAAAAACCAGGGTAAACGTCAGGGAAAGTGACGAGCACCTGGTTCGGGTGCTCAAACCCTCAGGCCAAATTTCCTAAGCCGGCCTCCGGGGCTAAAGCTCCCCTCGGCATCCTGACTCCTTTCCTCTCCTCCCGCTACCTCCAACCAACAAGGAGGAACCGGTAGGAGGGAGGTTCAGCCTCCACCTGGAGGAGTGGAGGACCATTACTGCAGATTCTTGGGTGTTACAACTCGTCCAGCAAGGTCACTTGATAGAGTTCACAGAGTTTACTGCCCCTCATCCTCCGGGATGATCTTTTTATCCAAAGGATCAAATTCCCATAGTCTTCCAGGAGATTCAGGCCCTCCTGTTAAAAGCAGCCATTGAACCCGTCCCTCAATGCCAACTAAGAAGGGGATTTTATTCCCATTTCTTCCTAGTTCCAAAGAAGACTGGTGATCTGAGACCAATTCTGGACCTCGGCATGCTCAACCTCTTCATCGAGTACAAGAGGTTTCGCATGCTGACCCTTCAGGGGCTTCTTCCCCTACTCCAAACAAATTCTTGGCTGTGCTCCCTGGACATGCAGGATGCCTACCTGCATATCCCCTTCCTTCCGGCCCACTACCACTTTCTCCGTTTTACTTTTCAGGAGACCCATTTTCAATTCCGAGCACTCCCCTTTGGCCTTTCCTCACCCCCACGGGTGTTCACCAAGTGTTTAGCAGTGGTTGCAGCTTTTCTTCACCGCCAGGGCATTTACATGTTCCCATACCTGGACAACTGGCTCCTCACAGCACCCTCTCCAAACAGCCTGAAAGAGTCACTGTCTTTCACTCTGAACTTGTTTGCTTTTCTGGGTATCATGGTCAACCTGCCCAAATCCCAGCTAGTACCTTCCCAACATCTCCAATTCATTGAAGCAGTACTAGATATGGTTCAGAGCAAGACTTTTCTGCCATCAGATCGAACAGAGACCTTAGTTTCTCAAGCCACTTTCATGCCCCAGGCTCGGTGGATCCCAGCACATGCTGTGCTCCGTCTTTTGGGACTGGTGGCAGTGGCCATCTCAATGGTTCCCCTGGCCAGATTACACATGAGGGTCACCCAGTGGTCTCTTTGAATCCAATGGGATCAGAGGACGGACGACTTGAACCAGAAGGTCATGATCTCCAACAGCTTGCAGAGAGATCTTCGCTGGTGGCAAGATCTTTCAAATCTTCAAGAGGGAGCCCCCTTTCATCCCCCCATCCCTACTCAGATCCTAACCATGGATCCCTCGGACTTGAGCTGGGGAGCCCATCTGGGAGTTCACAAGACTCAAGGGTCTTGGTCCAACCAGGAGCTTCTGCTCCACATCAACGTCCTGGAGACGAGAGCAGTTCTATTGCCCTCCCTGCATTCCAGTCCCTCCTTCTACTGGGATCACTCCTTATCCAGACGGAAAGCATGTCCACAGTCTGGTATATCAACAAACAGGTAGGAACTCGCTCATACCCTCTCTGCAGAGAAGCCATGAGGGTTTGGTACTGGGCGATTCAGCACAGCCTTTTCTTGACAGCAGTCCATGTCCCAGGCGTAAGCAATGTCCTGGTGGACAGTCTCAGTCGATCAGTGGCCAGGGTTCACGAGTGGGAGTTAAATTTAGAGGTGGTCGAAGATCTCTTTCTTCGATAGGGTCAGCCAGAAATAGATCAGTTTGCCGCCCCATTGAACGCACTGGTACCCTCTCTTGCAACGTCTAGCGCTAGAACCTCCGGTTCCCCCGCTGTTATCCCACGACTTTCTGACTCAGAAGCAGAGCACCCTAGTGTACCCGAGCCTTCATTCTCTCCACCTTCATGCGTGGCACCTGTGGACATAGTGGCCTCTCACTATGGTGTTTCCTCCCAGGTTGCTCATATTTTGGTGGAAGCCAGAAAACCTTCTGCCAGATCCACCTACGCCATGAAGTGGAAAAGATTCTTGATCTGGGCCTTAACCAAGGGCTGGGATCCCTTTTCATGTTCAGCAGCACCGGTGTTAGAGTACTTCACACATTTATCGGAGACGGGCCTTGGTTATTCCTCTATCAAGGTCCATCTCTCTGTGGTGTCAGCCTACCACCTTCCGGTGGAGGGCAAAACTTTGGCTCAATTAGAGGTCGCCAAAACCTTTCTGAAAGGCATCCCCCTCTTGAAACCTCTGGTCCAGAACCCCTGTCCCCCGGGACCTTAACTTTATGTTAGAAAAGCTGACCCTACCTCCCTTTGAGCCGTCTTCTAGCTTTGACATGCGCTTCCTTTCTTGGAAGACTTTGTTTTTGGTTGCAGTCACTTCCGCCAGAAGGGTTTCAGAACTACAGGTGTTTGTCTGTAAGGAACCCTATTTGATTTTCCATAGGGACAGAGTCGTCCTGCTGACAAACCCTTCCTTCCAAATGTAGTTTCAGAAACCACTCTCAACCAGAGTGTCGAACTAACAGTCTGTTATTCCCAACATTCTAAAAGGGGAGAATATCTTTTGCACACATTAGATGTGCATAGGATTCTGTGGTATTATACAAACCAGACTAAAGAGGTCCGTAAGACCAATCAGCTCTTTGTGGCCTTCGGGCCCCAGTGCCAGGTTAAGGCCATTTCCAAATAGACCATTTCGAGATGGTTGGCTAACTGCATCCACTTCACTTACCAAAAGCATGGGAAATCTCTTCCGGGGGTGGTTAAGGGTCACTCCACTCGGAGTGTTGCTCCTTCTACCGCCTTTTTCAGGAATGTGTCCACAGCAGAGATCTGTGCAGCAGCCATGTGGTCATCTATCCACATCTTCACTAAGCATTACGATCTGGACAGTGCCTCTAGGTGCAGGACTGGTTTCGGTCTTGCAGTTTTGCAAGGCCTCCTGTCATAACTCACTCAGTTGGTGATCTCTCCTCTTCCCGGAAGTATCTCCAAACTTTTCTTTTGGACTACTAGGTATTCAGTCCTATATGTAAAGACCTACTGCAGGAACCCTCTCGGAGTAAGATATTGCAGTTACATAACAACTTACCGTAACAGTAGATCTTCGAGAGAGATTCATGCAGTAGGTCTACCTTCTCCCAGCTCCTGAAACATTTTCCTTTATTTTTCATTCTGCCTAGCCCTTGGGTCTAGAGAGGAAGCATGGTCGTAGGAGATATCGCTCCTTCCTTTCTACTTACCTTTCTCTAATGCAAAAGAACTGGAGGGCCGGCGCTGGACCTCCCCTTTTATAATCTGGCTGACGTTGCCTCATCTGACATAGGGGGCGGTCCCTGCTGATGATTACTAGCTACAAGTTTGCCGTTGGAGCCTGACATCAGGGGGCGCAGTCCTTTATGTGAAGACCTACTGCAGGAACCTCTCTCAAAGATCTACTGTTACAGTAAGTTCTTACGTAACTGCAATTTATGAGGCTGTGTTGAATTTTGGAAACACAGGCTCATAACTTTGGCAATATTCAATATTTTAACCCCAAATTTTCAACATAGCCTTTGCTTTACGACACCTCATGAATGTAACAGCTGTCATTTTTCATCTCCTGTTCAAAATGTGTTTCTGCATCCTGAAAGTTGATTTTGCAGTCCCTGTGCAAAATCACCTTTAAGCCAGGAATTGAACATATTCTCTGCCTTTCTTCATGAGACAGGGTCATAACAAGGCTATGTTGAAAATCTGGAGTAAAAACATTTAAGTACCAATTTTCAATATTTTTACCCAAAATTCCTCAGCTGCAGTCCTATGAGCTCTGGCCAGAGTTTGTCTGTGAGTGCCCTGTCTGTTTTTTGCACTCTGTGTAATGTCTGCAGTACTGTTTCACGTGTTTGTTTTGGTATAGTCAAGTTAATTTTTTTTTTTTTGAAGCCGTATTTTTTATCCTTCTCTCAGCTACTCTAAGTCTTGCTCCTTCAGGAGACACATACAGTGTCTGCCCCAGCTTCTCCACCTTAGCCGAACCCTCCAGGTCCCCCTTGGAGCCATGGTTCTTTCCCCCAGGCAGGGACAAGGTGGAGAGCTTCACCCCGAAACTTGCAGTTCATTGGGTTCAGTAGGGTCAGGAAGGTGTGAGCCTAATGGGGTCTGCCCAAGTGCTCCATCATCTCGAGGCTCAGAGAGCTATTTTCTCCTGTTCTTGAAGTGGCATGCACGTTGGCGTCAAGGTGTCTCCGCCGACGTCACCACTCCCTGACTTCTTCTGGATGCGTAGCGCTTGCCGTGCCTTCAGCTTCCACCAGAGGCCAGTCATGCATTGGGCATGAACACCCCTCCCTCCCAGGAAAAGAGAGCTGTCCTCCGGACGCTCAGTCTTCTCCCTCCCCACCAACTCGTGACTGCCCAGGCTCGTTCCCGAACCCGGGTCGCTGGTGTGGCACGAGTTGTGGCATCCAGCGCCTCAACCCTCAGCGCCACCAGACTGGCAAGTCATGTTAAATTTATTTAAGACATGTATATAAAAAATATTTTAACACTTTAAAAATGTTCCTTCCTCCATGTCACAATGCGAAAAAATTACAAATAATCAACAGTACATCATAAGTCCTATCCGATAATACGTAAATTCTAGGAACAAACCATTCCACATTACCCTCGATCCTCAGTAACACAAATTATTTTTAAGTCTTAATATCCCTCTGTTACGTACCTCTTTTATTAAAAAAATAGTGCATCATACGCTGTGCAAATCTGGCAAGTGCATATATTAAAGGTTTATGTTGCGTACTAAGGATACCAATAGTCTTTTGCCACAAATTATCTCCCTCCATCCTCTCGACAAATGGGGAGATCCATCTATTCCTTGCTACATTCAACAGGGGGCATTCGAATATTACATCTGGCAGTACGCATTTTATGCTGCATCACAATAGCATGGAGCACCCATGGCACCTCCCCCACCCATATACGGAGTGAGTAGTCCTATTTGCTCCATTTGTAACTTGCAAATTGCTTTTATTTGTACCCCATTGTCACAGAAAGACTTTTTTATGTTTTTACAAATTTTCAGGTCCCAAAACTCCTGTACAGCAGCAAGATCTTGGGATGCAGCTACATCCAGCAGTCTCTGTATGGCCAAGGATCTGAATCTATGTATATTTCTATCAGGAGTTAACAGATAGTCTTTCACTAGACCAATTTTATTCAAGAGCATGTTCAACTTAATACACCAGTAGTATTCATTTCCACTATTATCAACAATCTCTCCCCATAGACAGCTTAAACAATAATTTGGGTATGATAAGACTAAGCCAATTGGGAAATGGTCACTAACCCATACATCCAGCACAGTCATCTTAATTACTTCCTTAAATGAGAATGCATATACTATAAAGTAATCCAAGACACTCCCTTCTTTGTTATAAATGTACATCTCCCTTGTTTATCTCCATGGCACCTGCCATTCAGGATCCTCATATTTGTTGCTTTCAAAATATCCAGTAAGATCTGCCCTTGTTTATTCACTCTGGAATCTGTCGAGGCCCTAACTGGTATCCCCAGGGCATCATCCCGGTTCCAAGAGTTACTTGGATCTTCCATATTGGGTCACACTGTTGCATTAAAGTCTACACCAATAATTAGAGATACTACCTGGTATTTTTCCTGGATATGAATGATCAGATCCTGCAAAGTTGCCATCTTTTTCCCTATCGCAGTACTTGTCCTAGGATGTGGGGCTAAATAGATATTTATAACTACACAATAAGCCAACCTGTCTTTAGAGTTCAAGAACTAACAAATATTTAGTCTCATCCTTAGATATACAATTTTCTTTGAAGCCAATATCAGATCTGACTAGTGTACAAATACAACCTGAGGGCCTTCCAAACTTGGCAGATCTACGAGCCGAAACCCCCCAGTTTTCATAGCCCTCAAAAAGACAGTTACTATAATCAATTATCCAGGTTTCTTGTAACAGAACTATTGAGAATCTGTACAAAAACTTTCTCCAACCAGTATTTTTCATTTTATCCCCCATACCTGCTACATTCCATGATAAAATGCTCAACTCATCATGATTAAGTTGGGGGGCAACCTTTCCATCATGCTTTAGTCAGCAAAGTTTTACCTTCGGTTCTGATGGGTAAAATTTATTCTCTGTTAGAATACCCTCCACAGTAGAGCACAGTTCAATAATTGAGCTATTATCACTCATTAATATCATACTACTGTTTATTTTCTTTCCTCTAACCCTTCTTCCTCTGATAATTCTATTCTCACTGCAGGATTTTTCATCCATCCATAATGGAAGACATATCTTCCCCTGGTTTTCGCCAGTGCCCGTGCGGACAGAAAATGTCACGCTCCACGTGCGTCTACTGCTTGGGTGTCAGCCATGACACCCAGGTTTGCGAGTTTTGCCTCTCGTTCAAACCAAACGTCCTCGACGATCATCTCACATGCTTGAAGCTGGGCAGGCCTGAGAAACGGAATCCACTGGTGAAATCCAAAGAGGCTCGGTGGGCGGTCTCTGCGACTGTGGGGTCCGCCGAGCAGTTAGAACAGATGCGGGCCTTTGAGGAAGAGGTGGCGCGTGACATGGAGCGTTCCTCCCAGCCGATTTTCGTTCCACTCAACCTGGGCTCCACATTCTCGGGCTCCTTTTGGGAGATGTGCCTTTCTCTCCCCTCTAAGGGCAAGGGACCTTCGGGCTCACATACCTCCCTGTCCCGGAAAAAGGACAAGGAACTGAGAGAGTCTTCGTCTCGGCAAAGATGTTCTTGAAGTCGAGAGCGATCCGGTCCCAGGAATCTCCAGTCTCAACCTTGGTCGAGATTGCATATTCGGCCGCCGGCTTTTCAGTCCCACCGTCAGGCCAGCCAGCCGAAGTCTCGCTCAAAGATGTGGTCGAGTTAACTCTTGACTCTGTTGATCGGTTGTTGGCTGAGGAGATCGACGACTCTCTTAACAAGACTCCGGTCTTGTTTATCCCTGATGAGGAGACCCAGCTTGCTGGCAGTCCCATTGACAAACACGTCCCGGATCCGGGAAAATCACTGGTTCCGCAGTGTCTCCCGAGTGACCCAGTCAGCCAGTCCGATCAAGGTCAAGATCTCGGACCCCCTTGACTGACAGGCTGAGGAAGGCGCATAAGCATGCCAAAAAAAGGCGATGTCACCGCTCATCTTCGTCCATCTTGGATGAGGGGAGGCTTTGGCAGAAACTCTGTGGATGCTACGAAGATTTGATGTGGCAACAGCTCATTCTGTCTGGGCAGAAGCCTTCCTCGGTTTCCACCCTGGCCATTACATGGCTTTTGCCTCCCAGGCCGAAGCCGACTCCATTGGAAGCGATAAAATCGGTTCCCCTGCCCGTGGAGTCGGTGAAACCTGCCCTGGTTTGGCCCAAACCAGTCTCTCCACTGATAGTGGTGGAGCTGTCACCAAAACAGCCCTTGGGAAGGGCTCCTATGAAAGATTTCTGAACAGTCCTAGGTCTTTCTCGCAGGTTATCGGTCACCCTTACGCCTGACCGTCCCAGGTGTGTTCAGGTGGATCTTGGTGGTCAACCGATTTATCTGGATACCTCGGATTCTGAACTGACCTTCACTCTCACCCTCTGGATGATGAGTCGGTCAGTAGTCTGTCGATGGAGGAGGGCCCATTGTCTTTTCAAGGGATTCTCTGCCTTGTCTCCGAATCCACAGGGATGCCCCTGGAACCTGTCTAGAAATGGGTGGAGTACCTCTTACAGATATTCTTAAAAGAGGAGATACCCCTACGGAGGCCTTTCTGGTGGGCAAGGCCATTTTTGGCCCAGCCTTGGAGCTCTGGCAGCATCCTGCCTCCTGCCCAGCACCATCTGCCCGGATGGCCCGAAAGTATGCAGTGCCCATCAGGTCCCTCTCGGAGTTCACGGAACATGCCTCAGCTGAGGGGTTAGTGACTGCTTCTATGTTCAGATGCACAGGCAGCTCTGCTGACACAGATAGAGCTCCAGACATGGAGTCCAAGAAACTGGACCACTCTGCCAGGAAGATCTATGCAGCCTCTTCTCTAGGCCTCCATCTGGCAAGCTCGGCCGTCATCATGGCACACTTCTCCCATGCCCTCCTGGGATAAAAGCATCTATCCTAAATAGATACTTCTGCTCAGTATTTACTGAAGAGACGGTAGGGCAGAGCCCACAGCTCAGCACCATGGACACGGGGGAGGGAGGTGAGCACTAGTCCCTTCACAAAAGAAAGAGTCCTACAAGAGCTCGATAAGCTCAGGGTGGACAAGGCAATGGGACCTGATGGCATACATCCCAGGGTACTAAAGGAGCTAAGGGTGGAACTAGCAGAGCTATTATCAGAACTGTTTAGTGAGTCTCTGAGCACAGGAGAGTCCCAGAAGACTGGAGAAGGCTAATGTGATCCCGCCCAAAGGTAGCAGGGAGGAGGCAGGAACTACAGACCAGTCAGTCTTATCTCAGTAGTGGACAAGATTATGGAGGCACTCCTTAAGGAAAGGATAGTGCAACACCTGGAATTCATAGGAGCACAGGATCCAAGACAGCATGGGTTTACAAAAGGAAGGTCCTGTCAAACTAATCTCATAGATTTCTTTGACTGGGTAACCAGAGCGGTGTACCAAGGGGGAGCAGTTGATGTCGCCTATCTTGACTTCAGCAATGCTTTTGATACTGTTCCACATAGAAGATTGATTAATAAGCTGGGTAGTCTCGGGGTTGGTCAACTGGGTAGCAAACTGGTTGACAGGCAGAAAACAGAGAGTGGTGGTAAATGGTATACAGTCAGAAGAGATGCAAGTCACTAGTGGGCTACCTCAGGAATCAGTCCTGGGGCCAGTCCTCTGCAATATCTTCATCAGTGACATAGCAGATGGACTGGAGGGTAAAGTTTGTCTGTTTGCAGATGACACCAAGATCTGCAACAGAGTAGGTGATCCAGATAGGGTGGACAGAATGAGAAGAGATCTGGATGAACTAGCAACATGGTCGGCACAGTGACAACTGGGGTTTAATCTAAAGAAGTGCAAGATCATGCACATAGGGAAGAGAAACCCTGAAGCCACCTATAGGCTGGGAGGGGAGTGGCTGGCAGTCACAAGGGAAGAAAGAGACTTGGGCATCATCATCACTGATGGCCTGAAATTATCCAAGCAGACTACTAAAGCAGTAGGTAATGCTAGGGTGATGTTAAGGTGTATTATTAGGGGTATCACAAGTCGGAAGAGGGAGGTAATAATCCATCTTTCTAATCCCAGGAATCATTCATTATGATTAAACAAATGCAATCAGCCTCCTGTGTTGGACTGCCCAGAGAGATGGAATTATATGCAAATTATGGAACTCTCAATTGGCTCATGCCCCTTTCAAACTGCTGCCCTAGCAACTGTTGCACTCTTGAGTGCTTCAGATTCTTTACTCCGCCTGCCTAGTGAAGATGTCTCAGAGAGCTCTCCTTCAGCTTCTTCAAAATCCAATTATCTAATTGATAAGTAGTGAGTAGTGGTTTTACTTTATATTTCAGATTGCTGCCTTAGTTTTAGTTTATTTTGTAGTTTGTGTAGAATTTATTGTATTTAACGGTTCCTTCACGGTTCCGCTATTTCTAGAGAGGAGGTTTTTACCTCAATCTTTAATATTTGTTAACTTTCCATGGTAGGTTCCTAAATGCATATATTTATTTAATTTTTATATAGATTTCTAAGTTTCTTGGTGTCAGGAACCGAGTAGCGCTCTGTTCCCGGAACCATTAGCAATTGCTTATAGTGGTTATATTCGGTTCTAAGGAACCGATAATTCATTACATTTTCTTTAGCGATTCCTGCTCAATGTCAGAGGCTCCTGTTGTTAAGCCTAAAAAAACGCATAGGACCCACTGGTTTCAAATTGTGCGAGTCTTGTGGTCAGATAATAGCTAAAGGAGACAGACATTCATTGTATATTTTTTGGCTGGGTACTAGCCATATTTTTGCAAATTGTGACATTTGTAAAACATTTTGTCCTAAAACTCTTAGGAAAAGGTCAAAAATATTAGAAGAGATGACCTCTGCTTCTACTAATACTGGTGAAACTTGTTCCTCCACCTCTGGCACAAGAAAGGATGGAGGTAAAGCTAAGGATCCTGACACAGGATCAGATAAAGTTGAGCAGGGTACGCTAAAAAGATCAGTGGAATCAAGGACTGAACCTGTGCCACAGAAGAAAAAATGTAAAGAAAAACATGTCACTGCACCTCCGGCCAAGAAGGCTAAGGAGCTCCCAGCTGGCAAAACTAGTATGCCCTCGGCTGAGGACATTGCCAAGGCCTTACAGGTCTTGCAAGCACTGCAAGCTGCAGTCCCAGTTCCAATACCTACTGTACCGGTTCCTGTACTGGTTCCACCCTCTCAGGAGCCACAGGCTTCATTTCCTGAGGAGGAGGATGATGATTTTGAGGAGGAACAGATAGACCTAGAGATTTCTCCAGAACAGGAGTTCGGTCCCCCCCCCAGGGATCCAGAGGATTATTCCTAACATTATGCTTTTGTTAAAAGCATGATAGAAACACTCAGCCTCCCTCTGCAGGAGGCAGAGGAGGATGTGGAGGAAGCTGAGTTCCTGGATATGATGGGGTTAACCCCAACAAAACGTTTATTCTAGGGACATGGATATGTTGTTCATCCACACTCATTGGCAGTATCCTTGCCGCTTTAAATCTTGCCGGAAGGTCTTCAAGCTTGCTCCTCCCACCCACCCGGGTGGTATAACTCTCGGCTCCGCCCCATGACGCCAGATCTTCCTTACCGCTTGGAAGCTCAGGTTCCCTCCTTAACGCTCTGCGTTTCGACTGGTTCCTATTTCTCCGTTTGCGGTTTAAAAATAAAATTTGCAAAAAGACTTCAGTCTTGATCCAGCGTGCGATGGACAAATCGACTCGGTTCGGAGATGCCCATGCGGGCGAAGATGTCTCGGACGGATCCACACTCACGTGTGTCTACTGTTAGGCCTTGAGCACGACCCGCGGGCTTGCGACCTGTGCTCATCTTTCTCGGCCTCGTCCTCGAAGACCGTGCTGCCGATTGCAACTGGGCCGTCCGAGGCGTTCCCTCGGTGAAGTCCAAGGAGGCCCGGTTGGCGGTGTCAGCGGCGGGCTTCGGCGGATCAGCTCGGCGGATGGTAGTCCTCGAAGAGGAGGCGGCGGCCGTATCTTCCTCGGCAGCGGCATTTATCCGCTCTCTCTGGGTTCTTCCTACACGGCTTCTTTAAGGGCTTTGTCTGTCCCTCTCCACTAAGGAGAGGGCCTGCGTCTGCTGGACCTTATTCTCGGTCCAAAAAAGAGGACAAGGTAAATCCCTCCGTCGACGCTCTTGGGAGCGAGGAAAGGTCCCTCCCCGGGCCGTCCGTCGGCTGCCCGACTGCCGGCTTCGCCACTGGCTCACGGTGTCCCCGTCAGGTCAGTTGACCGAGACTCCCACTGATAAGTCGAGATTTTCTCGACCCATTGGACAGGCTGTCGCCTTTAGCAGCGAATTCCCCTCTCCCGGTTCCCAGGAGGAGTTGAGATCCGTGGGCTCGTCTGTGCCTCCGGTTCGGAGCCCTCGGATGGACCTTCGAGCGAAGGAGTGCCGGTTCCGGCCGACACCTCCCGCACCGACCCGGAAATTCCGGGACTCTCGGTCTCGGTCTCGGACCTCTTCAGCGGTCCAGCCGTTCCCACCGTCATGGCGGTCCGGTCTGTGGCCACGTGATAAGCGCGGCGTCGCCGCTCGTCCTCGTCCTCCTCCTCGGATGAGGAAGCTCGGCGTAAATTACGTCGGCTGTCGCGAGACCTTATGTTCAACAACTCCTCCTGGCGAGGAATAAGCCGACTCGAGCACTCCCGACCATTAATTAACTGTCACGGGCAAGCCGACACAACCCTCGACTTGTCCGAGGAGCCTATACCCAGGCGGTTGTTCGGCCAAACCAGCTGCTCCACCGATTGCGGTGGAACCTCCGCCTCCACAGCCACCAATTGGGGCTCCGACCAAGGATTCTCGGATCCGATAAAGGTTTACCCCATCGGCTGTCAGATTACCCTCCTCCCGACCGACCTCGGCAGGTGAAGGTGGCTCAGGCCAGAGGCAGCTCTTCGAGGACTCTTCCGAGTCCGAAGATGATTCCTCCTTCTTCTCCAGCGACTGGACTTGGGTCTTCAGGAGGTCAGTCAATGGACGATAGCCCGTCGTCCTTCCTAGGACTTCTTCGGCTCATCTCGGAGTCTACCGGGATGGAGCTCGAACCCGTTTCCAAACGGGCCAGGTATCCCCTCACGGAGATTCTGGACCGAGGGGATTCTCCGGCAGGCCTTTCGGTGGCGAGGCCATAGTGGGTCGGCACTGGAACTTTGGCAGCCCCTGCTTCCTGCCCTGCGCCTTCCGGCCAGGATGGCCCAGGATCTACAGTCCCGGTTCCTGTCCCGTTTTCGAACACCCTCTGCTGAGGGTTGGTTACCCATTTCAGCGTTTTCGGAGCGCCCCGGCTAGCAGGGATGTGGACAAACCTCCTGACAAGGGTCAAGAAATTGGACTACGTCGGGCGAAAAATCTACGCTGCGTCCTCTCTCGCCTTCGTCAGGCCAGTTCGGCCGTCCTCATGGCACATTTTCTCATGCCCTGTTGGGCTCCTGGATGAGGTCATCCTCATCTTCCGCCGATCTGCAGACTACGGTTAGCGGAGTGCGGGACCAGGGCAGAGCAGTGGCCAAACAGCAGCTCCAGACTGCTTTGGATATAGGGGACTCATGTGCCAGATCGGTGGCGGCCGCAGTGGCTATGCGTCGGCGGGCTTGGCTGAGATATCACCTTTACCCGGATGCCCACACAGGTTGGCGGATGTTCCTTTTGGGGACTGACCTCTTGACCCTGGGGTGGAAGGTCACCTGCAGAGGATCAAGTCCAATGCTACCTTGGACTCGGTCTCTTCCGCTCAGAAGGACAAAGGCCGCCAAACCACAGCCTAAGCCCTTTAGTCCTTCTGTACCCCACCCGGCCCAGCAACGTCAGGGCCAGCAGGCTCGGCCTTGGCATCCCAAACCCAAGCCGCGGCTTCCTCTAACAGGAGGGCAGGAGGAAAGGGCCCAGGAGGTCCCTCGGCGGTCCCTCCTGCAAGCCTGCCCAGTGGCCGGAGGCTGGGGTGTCGCCCCATCCCGTCCACCCCTGGGTCCCCCCGTAGAGAGCGGCTCCAGCACTTCCGTTCCACCTGGTCCGCTGTTACCACGGACAGGTGGGTCTGAAGGTGGTGGGAAGAGGCCTACCTCTGGAATTCGAGCAGGCACCACCCTTCAGAGCGCGTCGCCCTCGGGGAGCTGGGATCCCAGCCTCACTGGCGGCTCGTCGAGCCGACATCACTCTCCTCCTCAGAAGGAGGTGGTAAGAGGTGGTGGACCCTCCTTCCAGACCCAGGGTTTGTGTCCAGGTACTTCCTGGTTCGAAGCAGACGGGGGCTGGCGCCCATTCTCGACCTACGACCTAAACAAGTTCCTAAGGTCTCGAACCTTCAGGATGGTCACTCTGGCTCAGATATTACTACCATCCTTGGAGCACGGCGTGTGGTTCTGTCTCTCTGGACTTGCAGGCCGCGTTTCACACGTCCTATCCGTCCGTCTCACCAGAGATTCCTTCGCTTCGGCGGAAGGATCTCTTTGATTCAAGCCATGCCCCTTCGGCTTGTCTCCAGCTCAGGGTCTTCACCAAATGCATGGCAGTGGTGACAGCATTCCTCTGACGCCCGAGGGTCGGTGTAGCCCTTACCTGGGCGACTGGCGTGATAGCTCCCTCCAGGAAGGAGGCGGGTGGTCCAGAGATCTGGCCCTCAGGTCTGCTCTCAACTGGGCCTCCCTTATCACGCCAGGCGAGTAGACTCGGCGAGCAGGTGATTCTATTCATCGGGCGCAGCTCGACTCTCTTCGAGCCAGGCGCGGCTCCAGCGGACAGGGCCGAGGTTCTTTCCTCCTTTGCCGATCATTTCTGGTTGGGCAATTGCGCCCTGCCGGGACTTCCTGCGCCTCCTGGGTCTCATGGCGGCCTGTACCAGGCGTGGTCCGTTGGGCCGCTGGAACATACGTCCCCTTCAGTGGGGACTGGCCAGCCAGTGGTCTGCGCTGCGATCCCTTGGACCAGCATAGCCGGTGACACAGGGGATGTGGGCGCTCTCCAGTGGTGGACCGTTCAGATCATTTTGCGGAGGGCATCCCGTTCGTCCGCCCGAGCCGGCGGTCTCTCTGTCGACCGATGCCTCTCTGATGGGTTGGGGTGCCCATCTGGGGAACACGGGCTCATGGCCTCTGGTCCCCTGGGGATCCGATGCCACATCAACCTGCTGGAGCTCGGCGGTCCCTAGCTCTCACCGCTTTGCTCCGTTCCTCCGGGGTCAAGTGGTCCGAGTCAGGCGGACAATACCACGACCATGTACTATCTAAACCGCCAGGGGCGGGGCCGCTCCATGCTTCTATGCAAGGAAGCTCTCCGCATTTGGTCACAGTCTCCGCCAGCCTGGAGGCGGATCTCTCGCCATTCCAGTGGCAGGTGCCTCAACACCTGGCCGATGCCCTGGGCGGATGGGGCTGCATCCCGAGTGGTCTCCCTGCGGAGGTAGTACAGCATCTGTTCTCCCTTTGGGGCACACCTCAGGTGGACCTGTTTGCCTCCATGGAGACGCGAGCTGAGTCTGTTCCATGCCGCCCCCTCAGCAGGGCTCGCTGCAGGGGATGCCTTCTCGAGGCAATGGACCCGGGCCTCTTTACGCCCTTTCCCCATTTCCCTTGATCCACAAGGTGCTTCTCAAGGCGAGGAGGGACAAAGCGCAGGTGATTCTGATAGCCCCAGACTGGCCTGCTGCAGTTCTGGTACCCAGATCTCCTCAGTCTCAGCTCCAGGACTCGGGGCTTCCAGCTCGCCCGGACCTGCTCTCAGTCAATCAGGGAAGGTGTTCCATCCGGACCTTCAATCCCTGCACCTGGCGGCCTGGTTCCTGCGGCTAGGTTCCAGGCTTTGGGTCTTTCCGGCAGGGTCCTCAATGTAGTTGGCGTCCCGTAAGTCGACCAGAAAATGCTATGCCTTCAAATGGAAAAGGTTTTCCATTTGGTGTCGAGCAAGGCTTGGACCCTTCCTCCTGTTCCTTGGCAAGCATCTTGGACTATTTATGGTCCCTTTCTAGTCAAGGGCTTAGGTCGGCGACCCTAAGGGTGCACCTGGCAGCCATCTCTGCTTACGGCGCGGGCGGGAAGCAGTCGGTGGCGCGGAGAAGGTGGTCTGGCGCTTTTCAAGGCCTTGATCACATTCCCTCAGTCGGGAACCCCCACCTCCGTGGGATCTACTGCTGGTACTGGCAAAGCTCATGGGCAAGCCATTCGAACCTATGCACAGGTGTGCTCTCTCACCTGTCGTGGAAGACGCCTTCTTGGTGGCTATCCGTCAGCCAGAAGGATGGGAGAGCTCCAGGCGCTTTCCATCGAGTCTCCTTACCTGGTCTTCCACAGGGACAAGGTTGTCCTGCGCCCCACCCGAGAATTCCTTCCGAAGGTGGTGTGGGAGTTCACCTTAACCAGGTGTTGACTCTGCGGTGTTCTACCCCAATCACACCTCGGAGGCGAATATAGGCTCCATACTCTGGATCCTAGAAGGGCCGCTTATTATAAGGAGCTATCGGCTGAAATTGGGAGAGGTTCGCCAGCTGTTTGTCACCTACGCTGAAGCCGCATCTGGCAGACCTGCAGCCAAGCGGACGATAAGCAGGTGGGTAACCTCCTGCATAGATCTCTACTATAAGTTAGCGGGCATGGAGCCTCCCAGAGGATAAGAGCTCATTCTACCCGCCATACTGCTGCAGCAGGTGGCTGCTTCCAGGGCGTCCCTATCCAGGAAATCTGCAGGCTGCTACCTGAAGTCAGCAAACACCTTCATTACCCACTACCACATCGACCTTGAGTCACGCGGGATGCTGGTTTTGGGGCCTCGGTTCTCCAGTCTCTCTTTCCCAAGTAAGTATATAGGGGTGTCGTCTTGCTCCCTCCTCCCGGAGAACTGCTAGGAGTCTGCCAATGAGTGTGGATGAACAACATATCCATGTCCCTAGAAATACAGGTTACTCACCTGTAACAGGAGTTCTAGGAATGGTATATGTTGTTCATCCACATGACCCAATCCTGATCCTCCCGGCTTCGACGCAGAACCCTGAGCTTTCCAGCGGCCAGATCTACGCCATGGGGCGGAGCGAGAGTTATACCACCCGGTGGGTGGAGGAGCAAGCTTGAAGACCTTCCGGCAAGATTTAAAGCGGCAAGGATACTGCCAATGAGTGTGGATGAACAACATATACCATTCCTAGAACTCCTGTTACAGGTGAGTAACCTGTATTTACTGCCTATGCATAAGTCCTTAAAAAAGGCTGCAATGTAAGTATTCCAAACTCCAAATTCTATTTCATGAGTCGACAAAAAAGTAGACAAGAAATATCAGTTTGATAGGTCAATAGCTGATTTTCTGTTCAGCCACCCTGACCCTGAAGGTGTTGTGCAGGCTGCTGCCTGCGGCAAAGCCAGAATCCCCTTGGCTACCCATCCTCCAGATTCCAGATAAGGACTCTCGGAAGATGGATACAGTTGGGAAGAAAGGGTATATGGTGGTGTCTCTCATCCTTTGACAGGCCAATTATATGGCCTATGCACTGCAATACCAGAAGGCACTCTGGAATGCAGTGTTAGCTCTGGCTGACAAAGTGCCTGGTGAGGTGGCAGTGGGCTTGCAGAGTACAGCAAGGGCTGCCTTGGATGCCACGAAATAGCAGTTCCACATGGCTGTGGACACTAATGACTCTGCATCCAGGTTGATGGCACTGTCTGTCTCCCTTAGAAGATTTGCCTGGCTCAAGACAACAAACCTGACCCTGGACACCCAGGCTAAGGCGATGGACTTTCCTTTTGAGAAAAATTCCCTATTTGGAGATAAGACAGAGGCCTATATGAAAAAGGTAGAAGAATATAAGGCCACCTACAGAAGCAATTCTAAGGATAGGCCTTCCTCATCCTATAGGTCCCAGACCAGGGGAGGCAAGGTTAGGGATCCTACTCCAGACCTTTTTTCCAAGCTCAGGCCTTTCAGCTGCAATAACAGCCTAGAGGATATTTCCGAGGAAGGGGCAGGAGAGCCATGAGGAGAGCTTCTCCCTCTCCAGTGATACAGGCACAGCCCACTCAGAATCCCTGACGGGCTAGTACAGGTTGCATCCCCTGCCAAAAATCCTCCAGTGGGTGGCAGACTGGCTCATTTTCTTCAGGACTGGTATACCATCACAACAGACAAGTGGATCCCAGAGGTGGTGAGCCAGGGTTTGGCAATCAGCTTCAAATCTCTTCCCAAGCTGAGAGCAAGAACATTTGCACCAGTCACATTTGCAGACAGAATCCTACTGGGTGCAGAAGTAAAACTTCTGCTAGCTATCAAGGCAGTGCAGCCTGTGCCCCTAAACCAGAGGGGCAAAGGCTTCTACTCCAGATACTTCCTTACAAAGAAGAAAAATGGGGATTGGTGACCTATCCTGGATTTAAGACTTCTAAACAGACATATTCTGAAACCAAAATTCAAAATGGTCACTCTTGCACTGATCATTCCCACTTTACAAAAGGGAGACTGGCTAGCCTCCCTAGATTTAAAGAACGCTTATTTTCACATCCCCATCAGGCCTTCCCACATAAAGTTTCTGAGGTTCAGACTGGCCTCAGGCCATTATCAGTTTGCAGCCCTTCCTTTTGACCGGACTTTTGCACCAAGGGCATTCACAAAGTGTTTGGCCGTGGTAGTGGAGTTTCTGAGAAAACGGAGAGTATCAGTCTTTCACTACCTGGACGACTGGTTAGTGGTGGGTCCATCTCTACATCTTACAGAGCAGGCTTTAGTACTAACAAAGTCTACTCTGGAATCCCTGAGTTTCCTCATAAATGAGCAGAAGTCTCAGCAAACACCAGTTCAGGTACTCGAGTTCACTGAAGCGGAACTGAACACCAGTCTGGGCAGAGCTTTCTTGCCACAGGACAGGGTAAACAGTATTCTATGAATTGCAAGCTCGTTTGTGCCAGGAAAACCCAAACCAGCCAGAGAGTTTCTCAGGCTTTTGGGCCACATGGCAGCTGCCACCACAGTGGTACTGGGTTCCAGATTCCAAATTAGGGACATTCAGTTCCATCTGAGACAATACTGGTCACAGAGGACAGATCATCTGTCCAAACTGGTTCCAGTCACCCACACTCTCCTACAGGCACTGCAGTGGTGGCTGGATGAGCAAAATCTGCAGTTAGGGGTTCCTTTCACAAAGGAACAACCTTCCTTAGTCCTTACAACAGATGCATCCCTCCAGGGTTGGGGAGCACACATGTTGGATTATACAGCAAGTGGCACATGGTCTACTCAAGAATCCATGTTGTACCTAAATCTTTTTGTAGCTCAGGGCAGTGTACCTAGCCCTGCAGGCATTTGCTCCACATCTTCAAAACAAAGTGGTGCAGGTCAGAACAGACAACACCATTACTATGCATTACATAAACAGGGAGGAACCAGGTCAGCCCCACTGTGCACAGAAGCAATGAGGTTGTGGTCCCTGGCCTACTCCATGAAGGTATCCCTTTCAGCCATACATCTTCCAGGAAAGGACAATGTACTGGCAGACTCCCTCAGCAGGATAAGTCAGGATCATCACGAGTGGTGTATGAATTCTCAAATTCTCAGCTCGATTTTCAGACATTGGGGCACTCCAGAGATAGATCTCTTCAACTCTGCAGAAAATCACCAGCTACCAATATATTGCTGCAGGCCTCCTCTCAGGGGCACACTACCCCTGGATGTGTTGGCACTGGATTGGACAGGGAAGTTTCTGTATGCCTTCCCTCCTTTTCCACTGATATTCAGGACCCTGCTGAAATTGAGGTGCCAACCGGCAACAGTGATACTGGTGGCACCAGATTGAGTGAGGCAGCACTGGTATTCGCTTCTGTTGGCTCTATCAGTGGTACCTCCAATTTATCTGCCCAGGAAGCACAACCTGTTGACTTCCTTCCAGTGCAGGATACTGTACCCCAGCCTGAAATCACTATGGCTCAAGGCCTGGCTCTTGAGGACTTACAGTATGTGGATCTTAAACTGTCAGAACAAGTTTTGGCAGTACTCTGGGGCTCCAGGAAACCTTCCACTAAAAAGACATACTCCGGCCCGCCAGTGCAGCGGTTGGATTTCCGCTTGCGACGCCAGCGACCTGGGTTCGGGAATGAATCCAGGTCACTAGAGGGCCAGCCGGGGGAGAAGGATTGAGCATCCCATGGACAGCTCTCCTTCTCCGGGGGGGAGGGTAGGGGACTGGTCCAGCGCCTGCTGGCTCCTAGCGGAGGCTGGGATTAGAGCAGGATGCGCGGCCCCAAGGGTACCGGGGGAGGAGCGGACGTCGGTGTATGCCATGACGTCACTACACTGCCCCCAGCAAGAAAAAGGTAAAAAGCTCCCTGGTTGGCCAGATGACGGTCCCCAGCCCTCCGCTGAACCTGCGACCGGCACACTTCAGCAACATCCCGGGCCAAGTCTAGAGTGTGCTGGCCGACCCCCACCAGTGCCTTCCCCCTCGGAGGAGGGGGACCCGTCCGGAGAAAAGGATACACTGGGTTACCCTGGGGAGCCACAATATGAGGTGAGTAACTGGCATGGGGACGGGCAGGCAAGTCGGGAAGGGCCTAGGGGACCCGAAGGAGTGGGCAGCTAGGGAGAAGGAGGGAGGCATTAAAAAAAAAAAAAGACATACTCTGCCAAGTGGAAGAGGTTTTCCATATGGTGTGCAGGTAAGGGTATCGACCCATCCAGGGCTGACCTTGCCATTCTTCTGGATTACCTGACACACTTGCATTCTTTAGCTCTGAAGCCTTCCACACTCAAGGTTCATTTGGCCTCAGTTTCAGCTTACCTCTCAGCAGGTAAAGAGAGGTTCTTGGCCTCTCATCCACTCTTCAGTAAATAATTTAAAGGCCTTAACCTTTTGTACCCTCCTTTGAGGGAACCAGTTTCAGCCTGGAATCTGAATATCTGCATTGCCAAGCTCATGGACACCCCCATTCGAACCGATGGCAGCAGCAGACTTGAAGTATATCACTTGGAAAACTGTGTTTGTGGTGGCTATTACTTCAGCCCGAAGAATCAGTGAGTTACAAGCCCTGTGCACGGATGTAGATTACATCTCATTCCACAGGGACAAAGTGGTCCTCAGGACCAATAGAAAATTTCTTCCCAAAGTGGTGTCTGATTTCCATTTAAATCAGTCCATCACTTTACCTGTCTTTTCACAGAGAACTCCAGTTCTTCAGAAAGGAGGCTTCATTCCCTTGATGTCAAAAGGGCACTTAGCCACTATATTGACAGAGCTAAGTCTTACAGACCAGGCCAGACACAGCTTTTTCTTACCTATGGAGAGGTAGGTAAGGGTAGACCTGCCACAAAACGTACAGTTGCTCATTGGATAGTGGCATGTATCCAGTTTTACTATAGTAAAGTGGGAAAACAGGCTCCCCTGGGCCTCAGAGCACATTCCACCAGGGGTACAGCTGCTTCAGTGGCAGTTTCAAGGGATATTCCACTCTTGGAAATCTGCAAAGCAGCTACAGTACATGGAAAACAGTACTCACCTTTACAAAGCATTACAGCGTGGATCTGCAATCCAGAAGTAATGCCAAGTTTGATACAACAGTGCTGCAGAGCTTGTTTCCTAAATATGTTTTCTGCCCAACCTCCAAAGGTACTGCTTGGTAGTCTGCATTTGTTTAATCATAATGAGTGATTCCTGGGGTAAGAAGAAAAAATTACTCACCATAGTAATCTTGTTTCTTCAAAGGGATCACTCATTATGATTAAAGCACCCACCCTGCCTCCCCTACTAAAAAACCTATCAACGTTGCTCTGCATCCCCGTTTTAGAATATATTTTTCCATAGAGGTTAAGTTTGAGACTCACCTTTTGTTAACTAGTTGGTTCCCTTGTGGTCTCAAGTTTTTTAGGTTTATTTATTGGGATTATTTTTGACATGAAAGGACGAAAATTTTTTTATATATATATATAAATATTATCATAGTTAGTGGGTCTTACACCCAGTTTAGGCTACGTAAGAATCTGAAGCACTCAGAGTGCAACAGTTGCTAGGGCAACAGTTTGAAAGTGGCATGAGCCAATTAAGAGTTCCATAATTTGCATATAATTCCATCTCTCCGCGCAATCCGACACAGGAGGCTGACTGTATTTGTTTAATCATAATGAGTAATCCCTTTGAAGAAACAAGATTACTATGGGTAGTAATTTTTTCTTACAAGACACTGGTTAGGCCCCATCTGGAGTACTGCCTGCAGTACTGGAGGCCACACCTTCATAAGGACATTAACCAAATTGAGGCAGTCCAGAGAAGGGCAACCAAAATGGTGCAGGGACTGCATGAGAAAACATATGAGGACCGAGTAACAGAGCTCAATATGTATAACCTAGAGCAAAGGAAGGAGAGAGGTGATATGATCAAAACATTCAAACACCTTAAGGGCATTAACAAGGTGAAAGAATCTAACATGTTTCAGTATAAGAAAAATAGCAGGACAAGAGGACACAGCATGAGATTAGAGGGAGGCTGATTAAGGGGTAATGTGAGGAAGTTCTTTTTCACAGAAAGGGTGGTGGATGCATGGAACGGCCTACCACAGGAAGTGGTGGCTATGAATACAGTGCAGGGCTTCAAACAGGCATGGGATAGGCATAAGGGAGCAATACAGATGAGTATGAATAGATAGGCCATTGACAGAGCAAAGGCCGATGGCACATTTATAAGGTAGAAAAATAGGCAGACTGGATTGGCCTTGCAGTCCTTATCTGCCATCAACTTCTATGTTTCTATGTCCCTGGACAAAGTTCTCCCGCACCTCCCCATGGACCTTCAGACTACAGTCAAACAGGTCTGGGACCAGGGCTGTGCCATTGCCAAGCAGCAGCTTAAGACAGCCTTGGACCTTGGGGACTCTTGAGCCCATTCGATGGCAATCGGGGTTGCCTCACACCGCAGGGTTTGGCTAAGGCTTTCCACCATTATGGCGGATACCCAGCACAAACTCACTGATGTTCCTTTCCTGGGTACCAATCTCTTCGGCCCAGGTGTGGATGGTCACTTTCAGCGAATGGAGCAGTCCAGTGCCACCTTGAACTCAGTCACTTCTGCTCAAAGTGCTCCTGATGCCAAGAAGCAGCAGAAGAAAAAAAAGCCTTTTCAGCACCCTACTCCTGTGGCTCAGCAGCCCTCCTTTCATGGTGGACAGCAACAGCAGGCACAGGCTTGGCACCCCCTGCCCAAGTCTGGGCCTCCGGCAGCCCGCAGACAAGGAGGTCAAGGTTCAGGCCCTGGACCCTCTTCCTCCAAGCCTGCTCAGTGACGGGATAGGGGTTGCCATCCCTATTCCTGTCACGCCAGCTCTGGGTCCTCTCGTGGGGGGTCGTCTCCACCACTTTCTTTTCGCCTGGTCTGCTG
Source organism: Neoceratodus forsteri (assembly GCA_016271365.2). Taxonomy (NCBI): domain Eukaryota; kingdom Metazoa; phylum Chordata; order Ceratodontiformes; family Ceratodontidae; genus Neoceratodus; species Neoceratodus forsteri. The sequence goes on along the minus strand of CM057449.1, from coordinate 565,576,530 downwards.
TTACCACAGACAGGTCGGTCTTAGAAGTGGTTGGCCAGCGTCTGCCTCTGGAATTCGAGCAGTGACCTCCTTGCTGAGCCCACATCCCACGGGAGGAAAGAATATCAGCACACACTCGGTCAGCTCTGAGAGACAGCATAGCCCAGCTCCTCCTCAAGGAGGCAGTGTTTTGAGTGGCAGATCCTCCAGTCAACCCAGGGTTCATTTCCAGGTACTTCTTGAACCTGAAGCGGACGATGGGCTGGCACCCCATTCTAGATCTGCACAACCTGAATCAGTATCTCAGGCCACACACCTTCAGGATGGTAACTCTGTCCCAGATCATACCATCCCTAGAGAAAAACATGTGGTTCTGCTCTCTAGATCTCCAGGATGCGTTCTTTCACGTCCCAATCCATTCATCCCGCCAGCAGTTGCTCCGCTTCATAACAGAGGGAACTCTATACAAGTTACGAGCCATGCTATTTGGCCTGTCATTGGCCTCATGGGTCTTCACCAAATGCATGACAGTGGTGGCAGCCCATCTTAGGCATTGAGGGGTCAGAGTGTTCCCTTACCTCGACAATTGGCTCTTGGCAGGTTCCACCCAGCAAGAGGTGGAGAGGTCCAGGGACCTGGCCCTCCAGACCTGCTGTCAGCTTGTCCTCCTGATCAACAAGGCCAAGTCAGACCTCGTGCCATCTTAGGTGATATGCTTCATCGGGGCAGAGCTCGACTGTTACCGAGCCAGAGCATGTCTCCCGGTGGACAGGGCAGAGGTTTTCTCCTCCTTTGCCCAATCATTTCTGGTTGGGCACTTGTGCCCTGCCCGGGACATTCTGCGACTTCTGAGTTACATGGCGGCCTGCACCACTGTGGTCCATGGGGCCCGGTGGCATATGCACCCCCTTCAATGGGAACTGGCTACCCAGTGGACTGGGCACCTAGGTCATTTCAACCAGCTGATCACTGTGACCCAGAAGATGTGGGATGCTCTCCAGTAGTGGACCATCGTAGACCAGTTGCAGGAAGGGATCCCATTTGTCCGCCCAAGCCGATGGTCATCCTCACGACCGGTGCCTCTCTCACGGGCTGGGGAGCCCACATGGAGAACAACAGGGCCCATGGGTTCTGGATCCCTGAGGAATCCTGATACCATATCAACCTGTTGGAGCTCAGAGTGGTCAGACTGGTGCTGTCTGCATTCGCTCAACAGCTTCGGGGTCAAGTGGTTCAAGTCCAGACGGACAATACCAAGACCATGTACTACCTCAACAAGCAGGGTGGCACACACTCCCAGCTGTTGTGCAGGGAAGCACTCTGCATTTGGACACTCGTGAGCCGACTGGAGGCGGATCTCCTAGTCATCCATGTGGCAGGAGCCTCGAATCAACTGACCGATGCTCTCAGCTGCATAGGCAAGACATCCCATGAGTGGTCTCTCCTTCCAGAGGTAGCTCACAGCCTGTTCTTCCACTGGGGCAAACCGATGGTGGATCTGTTTGCCTCTGGGGATAACACCAAGCTGAGGCTGTTTCATGCCCTCCCCCCTCAGCGGGGATAGCTGCAAGGAGGGGATGCATTCTCGAGGCCATGGGCCTTAGGCCTCTTTGACGCCTTCCCTCCATTTCCCTTGATGCACAGGGTGCCCTTAAAGATGAGGAGGGACAAGGTGCAGGTGATCCTGGTAGCCCCAGACTGGCCCCACCAGTTCTGGTATCCAGATCTCTTCAGTCTCAGCAACAGGCTCCCGAGGCATCTTCCATCATGCCTGGACCTGATCTCAGTCAATCAGGGGAAGGTATTCCATCCAGACCTTCAGTCCCTGCACCTGAGAGCCTGGTTCCTGAGCGGCTAGAGTTCCAGGCTTTGGGTCTCTCTGAGGATGTACTTACTGTAGTGGAAGCCTCCAGGAAGGAGTCGACTAGGCAGTGCTGTGCCTTCAAATGGAAGAGATTTTCCATTTGGTTTCAGGGTAAGGGCTTGGACCCTCTGTTCTGTCCAGTGGCTAGCATCCTAGACTACCTTTGGTCTCTGTCCAAAGAGGGTAGTCGGTCTTCGACCCTTAAGGTGCACCTGGCAGCCATCTCTTGCTTACCGGGCATAGGCCGGTCAGTAGACAGTGGCACAGGAGAAAGTGGTCTGGCGCTTTTTCAAAGGCCTGGATCACATATCCCCTCTGGTGCGTGAACCTCCACCTCCACGGGATTTACGGCTGGTCTTGGCAAAGCTCATGGGCAAGCCATTCAAACCAATCCACAAGTGTGATATGTCACACTTGTCGTGGAAGACAGCGTTCATGGTGGCTATCACGTCTGCCAGAAGGACTGGGGAGCACCAGGTGCTCTCGATGGAGTCACCTTATCTGGTTTTCCACAGGAGCAAGGTTGTCCTGTGTCCCCAACCGAAATTCCTCCTGAAGGTGGTGTCAGAGTTTCACCTTAATCAGGTGTTGACTCTGCCTGTATTCTACCCGAACTACACCTCGGATGCCGAGTACAGGCTCCATACTCTGGACCTGAGATGTGCTCTCTCCTCCTATAAGGACAGGATGGTGGAAGTTTGGGGAGAGGTTTGCTAGCTGTTTGTCACCTATGCTGAAGCCACGCCTGGTAGGCCTGCAGCAAAGCAGACAATTGGCAGATGGATTACATCATGCATTGATTTCTACTATAGGTTAGCGGGTAAGGAGCCTCCCAGAGGGATAAGAGCTCATTCTGCCTGCCATACCACTGCATCGGTGGCTGTTTCCAGGGACATCCCTATCCAGGAAATCTGCAGGGCTGCTACCTGGAAGACAGCAAATACCTTCATCACCCATTACCACATCAACCTTGAGTCACGCCGGGATGCTGGTTTTGGGGCCTCAGTTCTCCAATCTCTGTTTTCCAAGTAGGGGGTGTGCGCCTTGCCTGCCTCCTCCTGGAGAACTGCTACGAGTCCGCCAACAAGTCTGGATAAGAACAACATATCCACATCCCTAGAAAAACAGGTCACTCACCTGTAACAGTAGATCTTCCACAGAATGGTCTCTTGCAGTAAGTCATTAATTCTGGGAGTTCCCGATAGGTGGCACTCCAGCACGGAAGTCTCTGTACCAGGGACCACCCACACTACCTCACTTTTTGGGTTGTACCTGTAAAAGTGGGTGGTCCCTGGTAAGCTCCATTCATTTTCCCGCCGGCTTCAGCTCTGGCAGCAACTCTCCTAGTAGCAGTGTACGACGTGGATTGAACCCATAGCCTGGGTGCCTGGGCTTCATACAGACACCATATACCTACAATGGATGATTCCCCTGTCACACACACAAGGTGCTCAACCAAAGAGCTCAAAAAACGTAGAGTCCTCTTCAAGAGATAGTACTGGGAAGGAAACCCCTTCACCTAAAGCCCTGCCTGACCGCCTTTCAGTGGTCGTGCCTCCAAAATCTGGATCATCAAGAAGATATTCATCATCGACAGGCACTTCACCCCCGTCAATGGCAGGCTTTACTCCATCAAAAAAAGAACATTCTTCATTGACAGGGCGTCATTCCTCAGCTCCCCCGTTGACCAGGACTCCTGCACCATCGATGACAGAGGTCTTGCTGCCTTCCCCATCGATGGGGCATAAACCCCCATCAATGGGAGGGCTTTACAAGACAGCATCATCGATGAGAATGCCTCCTCCATCAACGGAGCACATGCCACATGCTTTCTCGTCGATGGGGCTGCCTCCCCTGTCAACGGGACATGCTCCCTATGCTCCCCCATTGACGAGAGGTCTGCCACCATTGATGGGCCATGCAACTACTCTCCCATCGTCGATGAAGCATGTCTTCACTCCCCCCATCATCGATGGAGCATGCATTCACAATCCCATCGTCGATGGAGCATATCCCACTGTCGACGACACATGCACTGCTTTGCTCATCATCAATGGAGTATATTCCCACATCGATGGAGTATGCTGTTACTGATGCTCCACTTGTAAGACACAGTACATCATCGACGAGGCATGCTTCTTTGCCTCTCCCATCGACGGGACTGATGCCTCCATCGTCAAGACGATCACTGCTGCATAGAACAACACCCTTGCCTGCATATAGTACAGCTATGGATGATTCTTATGGAAGGTCAACCAAGAAAAGCCAAGAATATTCTCAAAAATATGTATCAAAAGATGCATATGGAGCTGCAGTTCTGCAAAATAAAGAACTATATGCTTCAGAACGCAGAGTCCCTCCAGCCTTGTTGTCGTTCCCATGTGGGGCTCACAACCCCATTGAAAATGAACAAAGACGCCAAAGAAACACTGTATCACTCTACCGGGAGGCTCAAATTGATTCCCCTTCCCCACGTACGCTGGATTCAGAACCTGCTTACATGACAATTCCATCATCACAAGTTCCAAATATTGAAGAAATAGTGGAGTACTGGATTCTATGGGTTTTGACCGTAGCCTTACTCGAGAATATAACCCTCAAACACAAATGATATCGACACCTCCATCGAAACAGGCACGCACAGAGCTAGAACGCTCCCCGGTCCTGCCTCCTCCCGAATATTCAGATAAATATTTCTCAGATTATCACACGAATCCAAGCCTTCATAGGACCTATGATGGTTCCCCTGACACAAGAGGATATGAATCCCCTTCGGAGGTGCCCTCCTAGTGGGACGAAGGGCTGTTACAACCACGAAAGGTCATTTCTCCACCGGATGACTCCTCATTCCCCAAAATGATGCTACAAATACAAAAAACAATGGGTTTACCACAATGGAACAGGACAGATTAAGTAAAGACATGGCTGAATATCTGGGCCTACCGAAAGACCCTGACCGGGCTATCCTTCCTTTTATACCTACGTTCAGAAATGCTATTACTGAAGCTTGGAGTCAACCCATAGCAGCGCAGGAGTTACCTAGAAAGGCCCACAGGCTGTATCGGGCTCCTCCTGATCACCAGTATTAAACGAATATGCCAGCGGTGGATTCTGTGGTTACTGTGGCTTCCCACAACTGCACCTGCATGCCTAAACATACAAGCACAGTACCTCCAGAGAGAGACTCTAAACTTTTTGATCATATGGGGAAGAGAGTGTTTGCTCTAAACACACTAAACATCCAAATACTTAACTATATGGGGCACATGCTGCAATACCTACGTACAGTGAGCACTTCTGCTCGAGAAGTTATAAACAGAATACCTGCATCCCCTGAAAGAAAGCAACTTACATCTATAAACAATAGTTATTTCACTGTCTCAACATCTATTAAGATCAGGATATGATCTTGCTGAAGCCTCTGCAGTTGGTATTCTTATACGCCGCCAGGCATGGCTCCGACTTTCGGGGCTAGCACCTGATATTCAACACAAAGTGGCTAACGCCCCCTTTTCAGGCGACCATCTTTTTGGGCCAGGAGCTAAAACGATACTGGAGAACCTACAAGCCTCAGACAGACAACTGAAAACAGTACAATACATGTACCAAAAACCACGCCCTCAGTATAATTATTCATACAAAACTGGACCTAATTATACCCCACGTGACACCTTTACGGGCAGAGAACAAGTAACAAGGACCCCAGTGAAGCCGACCCGTTGCCGCCCCTCCGGCCACCCCGGGGCTACTGCTCCTCAGTAAAGACTCTAGACTCCACCCTGGTCTGCTTTTCTTGGCCTCGGGGACCTTTTGGGGCCACAAAAAAAAACGGAGGCCTTTTTTCACATTGGCTCGATACATCTAGCCAATTTCTCAGGTATCACTGTTTATAGACCATCACGACCATTCCATCGAGATGCCTTTTTGACCTGTGGTGCACCGGACGTCCTGTCCCTCCCTTGACCAGGTCCATCCACTATTAACTCACATGTTGAGGCACAATCAGTCCCACTACGGACTATATTCTTCTCTCCTCCACTGCTATTCGCAGCTTTCCCTTGATCATGAACAAAGATCATATCAGAAAGGGTGAGTACATATACAGAGAGTATATGTTCTTAACCACTGCTTCATTTTGTTTGGTCACAGATACATTGTTTCATTTGCTGCATTATCTATTCCTTCAGTATCCTACTTTTTGTCAAATGGATACATTCATTACTGGCTAGACAGTGGGGGTCTTCACTTTCTACTTTATAGTGCCTGTAAAGAATAACATTGTATTACTCAAGGTACTGTTACACTTCGTAACAAAGTTGCCTTTGCCTCAGATTGAGCTTTCACTGCTGATCACTGAAGCTCCATAATTGCTCAGTGCTCTTAACATATTCTTTATAGTTTTTTAAAACAATGCTTCACAGTGAATTGTGTATCCCTTTATTCCACTGCTATGCCATTTTAGCATTCATTGGTCCCATGACAACATTTTACCTATGGCAGAATGCCATCTGTGGCCACCCACTGCCATATAACTGCTTGGGAATCTCCCAGAAGTAATGACTTACTGCAAGAGACCATTCTGTGGAAGATAGTGCAGTTACACAAAGACTTTTGCTGTAACAGTAGATCTTCTAGGAATGTCTCTTGCAGTAAGTAGTTTCCCTTCCTCCATCCCCCTGCCTTATGTAACAGGAAAAACGATGTAAGGGTGGGAAGCTTCGGTACCTCAGCCCCTCGCTTCTGAGCTGAAACCAGCAGGGAACGGAGCTTACCAGGGACCACCCACTTTTATAGGTACAGCCCAGGAAGTGAGGTAGGGTGGGTGGTCTCTGGTATAGAGACTGCTGAAAGAGACTTCCGTGCTGGAGCGCCACCTATCGGGAACTCCCAGAAGTAATGACTTAGTGCAAGAGACATTCCTAGAAGATCTACTGTTACAGCAAAAGTCTTTGTGTAACTGCACTTTCTAGGAGTGGTATATGTTGTTCATCCACACTGACCTACCCGGCTGCGACACACAACCTGGCTTCCAGCGGGCTAAGATCTGGCATCATGGGGCGGAGTCGAGGGTTATACCACCCGGGTGGGTGGGAGAAGCCAGCTTGAAGACCTTCCGGCAAGAATTAAAGGGGAAAGGGACATGCCAACAAGTGTGGATGAACAACATATACCACTCCTAGAACTACTGTTACAGGTGAGTAACCTGTTTTTATTTGTCTTGTGATCATTTTCAGCACAACACAAAAGAATATCAACCCAAGGAAAAAAACTCTTTAGAGAACAACAATTACTCCTCCCAGTCACAAATTATTTAAACTATTGGTTTCAAACAGTTAAACAATTGATTCAATCAGTTTAATAATTAATGTCCTAAGATACTCCTCAGGTTGTGTAGGAATTCAACCAGCTAGTTATCCAGTCCTGTTAATCTCAACTGCAGGCAGGTGATTCATTTGTCAGCAGACCATTGCAATCCATCACAGTCCGACAGGAGAATGAAAAGTAAAGTTAACCAGTTTAAAATACTAAGAGGGATGACCAGGTGCACTTATAATGCAGGTCTGGGAAAAGTCAGTATTCACCTATAGTTCAGACTGGATACTCAAGACACCTTTCTTGCCAGTGGACTTTGATAGATGCATAAACCAGCCGGGGATTTAAATTGCCCCTTCAAGATACAGCAATTCTGAACCATATGATTAACCAACTTCTGGTTCGATGACCCTGATTCCCGTCCTCAGTCCCCTTCAACTCTTAAATCAGAAAGAGGAAACAAGAAAGGGGAACAGGAAATCAGTTTCAGCAAACTCACTCAGTTTCAGCAAACACCTTCAATCATTAATAACAGAACAACAAAATATATAACTTTATCCTATCACAGCACACAGTAAAATCTGGGAACTTAAAACAAATATAAATAACTTACTAGTAGGTACTTTATTAAAGAATTCAATGCCACTTACGAAGCAATAGCTTCAGTGAGTCGCAGAGAGGTTCCTACACCTTAAATTATTGTAGGCTCAGCAAGCCGCAGAGAACAAAAATAAAGTGCTACCGTGCAGTTGCTGTGGAGCTTGCTTATAGGGATACAAAAAGGGCTGCAAAGTTCTGCAGTAATCAAAGTATAAATAACTCCCAAACACTGCGATCTCCAACCTCTCTTCTAGGCAGACAAACGAAATCTGACTGCTCAGCTTGTAGCAGAGAGTGTATACCATCAGCCCTACGTGACCAAATGATGTCACTATGGCGCGAAAAAACAGGAAGGATAAAACAGGAACACTAATTTAAAATAAATATAAAAGCACTGTGTACTTTAAAAAGGAAAAGAGAACACGTATTACACAAAAATATTTTAAAACAACACAAGGGGGGATGGGAAAAATGGAATAAAATGGGAGTGGAGTGGAGAGGTTTCAAAATGCAAAGTACACAGATAAAGACCAAAGGTGTACTAATGAGTGCTAAGTGAGTTTCAGGTGAATTTCAACTCTGCTCAAAACGAAGAGTTTAAAATGTGGGGTAAAAGGAAAAATAAAAGGTACTCCCCTTTATTAGGAATTTAACAGTTCTCTTGTCCGTGTCTTTGGGGCCTCCTATATTTGAGCTCTTTGGTTACTTCTTCAAATTTTCCAGTTCTCCCCACATTTCTTTAGCTCTCTCTCTCTCCCTTACAAGCTATAGATTTACTCTGAGCCACTTCAGTCACTCAAACTTACTCATCGTTGCTGTGGTCAGACCCCCGCAGGTCCCCCTGCTTTCGTTCTCCCCAGGCAGACTCCTGCAGCCACCTTGCGAACTCCAAGCCTGTGGGGAAAACAAGCAGCGGTAGAAAAGAAGAGTACAAAACAAACACCACCACACAAGTTGGCCTGGAAAGAGAACTGAATTTTCTAAAGCTGAACGTCTCGGCACAACAGTGACAGCCAAATTCCAAGCTCAAGGCAATGATGGCATACCTTACATTAGAAATAAATTGGTGTTATCAGTTGTCCTGCTCTCCCTGCTTCTTCACAACATGGTAGCGTACAGTGGCTTAACGAGACTCCTCCATCCTCCCTTGGAGTCAGAGATCTGACTCTGGCCAGAGTTTGTCTGTGAGTGCCCTGTATGTGTTTTGTGCACTCTGTGTAATGTCTGAAGTGTACTTTCATTTGTTTGTTTTGGCGTAGTCCTAATTGATCCTTATTTAGTGTCCCTTGCTAATGCTGCCATTCCCCACCCAATATTCATTTCTGAGTCCCATTCAGGCTTCCACTCAGTTGATGTCACAGGGTTCCGGAACAGTTAAGGAACTAAAAAAGGAATTTCGGGCAGGAAATCTGCAGCTTTAAAGAACTGCATTAATCTGCAAGCCTTCCTTTTCTGTTCATGCTGTTCTTTAAATACTGGTTCACGTCCTGTTACTGTTCCATCTCTAAAGGCATTTGAGTAAATTCTCTTATGCATTTCTGATTTGCTCTCTGGTGTTAATTTTCGAACTGTGTGATGTAGTTTATATCCTTACTGGGGTGTTATATTGTTGGCACAAAACGTCTGTGTTCTACTGTGGAATTCTGTGGTTGAAAATGGACATAACCTACATCTTAAAGTTCTTAAGTAAGTAATATTTATTTATCAGGCACCCAATCCCGGAGGCTCTGGGTGCCACACCATAAAATAGATTTAACAATTTAAACAGGGTGGTAAAACATTTGGCGTCAAATGAGCAATTTAAAAGATAAATAAAATTAAAAATCTTATTAAATTCAAAAGCATTATGGGGAAGCTAGGCTAAAAAGATGAGTCTTAGGCCCCTCCTGTACACCTCCACCGATGGGGCCTCCTTCAAAGATCTTGGCAGCAAGTTCCAGAAGACCGGGCCAGCCACCCCAAATGAACGATCACCCGAGGTTGTCAGCCTGGTCCATGGAACTGCCAGGAGGCCCTCAGTGGAGGAATGAAGGGAGTGGGCCGGGACAGCAGGAGTAAGGAGGTCTAACAGGTAGCCAGGGCCCGATCCGTATAGGGCCTTGTAGGTGAGCAAGCCCACCTTGAAGAGAATCCTTCACCTGACCGGTAGCCAGTACAGACCCTGCAGGACTGATGTCGCATGATGGGACCTTAACAGCCCTGTCGGCAATCTTGCCGCTGCATTCTGCACTAGCTGCAGCAGGCAGAGGTTCCCTCCACTGACCCTGAGGTAAAGCGCATTACAGTAGTCGAGTCATGGATGTTACAAAGGCATGTGCTAGTGCTGGCAGGTCCTCAGGCAGAATTAGGGGCTTAATCCGGGTGATGTTCCTCAGATGGTAGAAACCACTTTTGAGGACCGCCGACACCTGAATTTCAGATGTCAGCTTTTCGTTGAGGACAATGCCCAGATTTTTCACCCTAGAGGATGCCATCAACAGGACCGACCCAAGGACCAAATCTGTTGCCATCCCAGAGGCATCCCCATCATGTCTGCAGCCTGGCTCAATCACCAGTGCCTATGTCTTGTCTGGGTTAAGTCTCAGCCAGTTAGAGTTCATCCAGTCATGGATCTCGGCCAGGCATTTATTCAACACCTCAATGGCACCATTTGTCCCTGGTGCAAAAGACATATACAGCTGAGTATTGTCTGCATAACAATGAAAACACAGACTGTACTGTCTGATGAGCCTCCACAAGGGCAGTATGTATACCGTGAACATCATCAGCGAAAGGATCGAGCCTTGAAGAACTCCACAGGTCAGGGGCATCGGGGAGGAAGAGAAATTCCCCATCACTACCCTCTGCCTCCTGCCTGAGAGAAAGGACTCGAACCAGTTGATGCCGGTATTCGTGAGTCCACAAAACTCTCTAAGGTGATCCAACAGCACGGTGTGGTCCATGGTATCAAATGCTGATGACAGATTGAGGAGGATAAGAATTGACTGCTCCCCTCGACATCTTGCCCTGAGGAGGTCATTATGCACTCGGTCTAGTGCCATCTCTGTGCTGTGCCTGGACCTAAACCTGGACTGGAATGGCTTGTAGATGTCAAAGGTCTCCAGGTGTTCCTCAAGCTGCAGAGTCTCAATCTTCTCAATAACCTTCCCAAGAAATGGGAGGTTGGAAATTGGTCTATAATTCGCCAGGACATCAGAGTTGAGAGATGTTTTTTTTTTTTTTTCAGAAGGGGCCTCACCAACACCTCCTTCAAGATGTCGGGGGCCTCTGAAAGCGAGCACCTGATTATCCCAGCGAACACTGGACCAATAACCTTGATGCAGCCCATTAGGAGGCGCATTGGGCCATGGTCTAGTTCACAATATGTGGGCAGCAGCTTCAAAATCACCCATGAGACCTTGTTCTCCTCCACTGGCCGAAACTCCGCCCAGACAATGGGAGTGCCCCTGCTCCAGCCATACCCCACCCTGCGAGACTGATTTAGACCCCCTTCGAGATCCCAGCCTGAATAGAGGATACACTGTCAGAGAAGAACAGAGCAAACTCTTCACAAAGTGCTTCTGAAAAAGCTCTTTTCGGCTGTAGACAGGATGAAGTCTGCCCACAGTCTGAAAGTGTTGAGCTGGTCTGTTATTCCTGGCAGCAATCTCCCTGGACAGGAACTCTGGCTTCTTACGGTCACTTGCCCTTTGATAATCAATATAGTGATTTCTCAAAGCCTGTCTATCCTTTTCTAGCAGAGTCCTATACCAGCAATGCTCCAGCCTCTGACCCATGGTCTTCATTACCCTGAAATTCCCATCATACCATGGGGTATCAGGCGAGAAGACCTGGGTTGTATATGGACCAGTGCGATGGCATTCGGAGATAACCCTGTTATAGGCTGCCACCGATTCACCCAAGCCAACGGCACAAACAGCACTAACACTGGAAAAATCAGCTACCGCCATCAGTCCCTCTGGAGACAATCGCCTTAATGGGCAATAGCTGATCTTCTCAACAGGGGAGGGACCATTGGGGGAGCCCCAAACAAGAATTTCACCATACAGTGATCAGGTCAAATGACCTGATCAATCCCGAGGTCAGTGATATTGAGACCCAGTGAGAATACCAAGTCCAAGGTGTGGCCGTGATGGTGGGTCACAGAGGCAACTGCCTGTGCAAGGCCCAGTGATGTCATCAACTGGAGGAGGTCAGAACCAAGTTGCGAGGATTCATCATCAATCCAGACATTGAAGTCCCCCAGAATAAGCCATCTGGGTGACTCCAATACCCTTTTGGCGATGAGATCCGCAACCTCCCACAGAAATTCTCCGCCCAACCCTGGAGGGCAGTAAACCTGGAGAATTCTGCAACCCGCACCCGGACCCCCACGCACTGCCACACATTCAAATGACAAGGTAGAACCCATCGGATGCATGGAGAAATTCAAGTTGGATCTAAAACAGATGGCTACAGCCCCACCCCTGCAATCCCCTCTTAGGCAGTGTACCACAGAGTACCCGTCAGAGACCAATGCCTCCAAAACCGGGCCTGCATCGTCCCCAAACCAGGTCTCCATGATGCACACCAGGTTGACCGAAGAAATCAAGTCTGCCATGATTTCAGTCTTGTTTCTCATCGACCTGGCGTTGCATAACACTGCCTGGAGGGGATCAGTGGAGGCTGTAGGCCCTCTAGCAGCCTACTCACACGGTCCGGTGGGAACCCTAGGAACGGAGACCAAGCGTGTTGGGCCTCTCTCGAGGCTCTGTTTCCTCCCAGGGCACCTCCTGCTCCTTACTAAACTATCTGTGTGTTATTTAGGAGCATGCACTGAGTTTAATCAATGACCAGTAAAGAGACAGTAAACGAAATTAAACCAGTATGAAAATTTCTACAGAAAAAAGGACCTAAAGGTTCAGTGCTCTTCTCCTTTAACAGATGGCCCTAAATGAGGAATAAATTGGGCTGTCTGAAAACAAACATGGAACTGTATACTGGGGACATGAAGCAGACTTCACACATCACATTTCCAGTTATATCAAACAATGTAAAAACAAGATTTGAACAACTCTTTGAAATAGTTTCTGTTTCACTGGTTGACATTGTCTCTGTCTTCAGGGGTAATTACCTTAACAGGCAAATACCCTTAAAAATATAATTAAAACTTGTATGCCATTTGATGGGAGCCTTAACTGTCCAAAAATCTGTTTAGCTCTGTCTTCTTATCGCATAAAATTGTTTTGTTAGGAAAACAAAATGTAAACAAACTGCATGTTAAGTCAAAAGTTGCCCTCTTAATCAGCCCTAAAATGGCCACGACGGCAGTACTCCAGTAACTCACCATTGAGAGAGGAATCCAGCTTTATTACCTCTGTTCCTCAGTGGCACAGTGTCTTTTGTAGGTGTGGGTGTGTGTAACGTTAACAAGGATTTAGATAGCCTTTAAAGAACCCCTGACACCATTGGGAGAACTCTGAAAAATGGTGCGATTTAGACATAGTTCAATTTATAGTTGTTATATTTTCTGTAATTGCATTACAGTAGGACCAGTGACCCCAAGACTTTATATTTGTTGGCTGCTTGTCTACACCTGACATATTATCCCGTTTATGACATTGTAATTCTCTCAACAGCAACAGATTGTGATGTCATAAACAGAACTATGATGTCAGGTGTAAACAAGAAGTCAGAGTAGATAGGGCAGAGATCTTGTGTTCGTGCAACTATATTTATAATGAAATAAGAACAATAATTAAGAGGAGAAAATGGAATATAAGCTTCAGTGTGTGTAAATATTATATTTAGGGCTGTAATTATTTCACAGTGGGCACGTATTTCACAATTACCATAAAATTTGCAAATTTGCTCAGTGCCATGAAATCGGTAGCAGTCTGTGAAAATCAGCTTATTACACAGCTTCCTCACGTCTCTCACTGCCTGACTCTCTGGATTCACGCGGACTTCCGGGCACAGAGTTGAACCCTCTCTCTGTCCACCCTCTGCTCACTCCCTTCCAGCTCCCAGTCCCTGAATCGCACACACACACGCTCGTAAGCTAGATTTATTTACATTTAAATACATTCAGCTTCCTCGCGTCTCTTCACTGCTCAACTCCCTGGATTCTCAGACTCCTGGGCAGTCTTGAAGTTGGCTCCTTAATGCTCCCTTCCAATTGGCTATTGCCTTCCTGTGCCAGTGTGCTGAAAAAAAAACAAAAAAAAGTCACCGTCTCCAAACCACCTTCAGTCTGATCTCCAGCTTCCCTGCCCTTGTATCTGAAAATTAAATCAGTAAACCCCAAAGGACAGATTTAAAAATAAAGCAGTCGAGTAAGAATTAATTAACCCGCAATGTTACTGCACTCGCTTCTTGGACTGTACCCCCTAATCACACCCCTCTGATAAAAAGACAGCAATTAAAACTAAAAAAGCAAGTCTAGTCAGCACATAAGTAATATACCAGCCCGATGTTAGCACTCACTTCTTGGACTGTACCCCTAGCACCCGACTCTGAAGGGACCTAAAAAAGGAAATGAAGACAAATTAAGTTTCAGGAGCAAACCAGGAGCAGTCCGTGAAGCGCCGTGAAATTAATGTTTTTTCCCCTGTGAAGTGCCGTGAAATTGGCCGTATTTTACCGTGAAATAATTACAGCCCTAATTATATTTAATGTTTTTTTCAGTGGTGTCAGAGGCTCCTTGAGCAATTGTCAAAAAACGGGTTCTCACTGGACTTTGATATTTTTCACTTTGAGGCCTGGATTGTTCGGTCTGGATTCCTAACTTAGAATCCTGCTAAACCACGTAAGCAGATAAAGTGGATGGTAATATGAACTAGTGGCTGCCGCACTGAAATGCTAAACATGTTCCTAGACTTGAACCCCCTCCCCCAACAGCCTGTGGCTCACTGTGTAATACTGAGTGGGAGGGCTATAGCCCGAGGTTCAATGTGGTGGGAATAGCTTCTCTCGTATCTCCTACAAAATCCAGTCTCCCATGACGATTCTCCACTTAGCTCATTGTGAAACACATAGAGCCTGGGCTCCTGTGGCTTGTGGGCTGAACCTATTTCCCTTCTCTTTCTGCTCCCTGTTTGCTTTCCCCTGCTCCCTCCCATTCTCCCTCCCTCCATTCTAGCCCTCTTCCTGTCTGTGTCCAGTCATTCCTGTTTACCTCCGTTTTCCCTTCCTCCCCTCTCCGTACCTCCTTTGCCACTTCTTCTCTGTTCCAAAGCTGCTGCTACATGTTTCCTTCCCCTTGGATGTGACGTCATCCCCCTTCGCCTCTTTGGCCATTGTACCCAATCCCGATGCTGCTACCCAGCTGCTGCACCCTTTGGGGCCTGGAGGACCTGCTCCCATCCTCATACACTGCAGCATGCTGTTTGCACTGCCTAGACTGTTTTGGGGGCTGCACCCCGTCTTTCTAGCACACCCACCTGCATGGCGCATGATCTGCCCTACTCTGGACTGCTCCTCTTTCAGTTTCTTTCTCACTGCTGGGAGCATCGCTAGCGTGCCACCTCCTGCTGTCTCCCTTTTCTGCCCTCTACGTGGTTGTTGTGTGAAGGAGACCTTGCTGCATTTCCCCTCAGCCACCCGAGTAAGCACTTCAACCCTTCCTCTCTGTTTGTTTCATTCATTTCTCACAGCCCTGCAAGTCAGGTGGGTTCCAGGAGTTTCTTAACTTCTGCACTGTGTAACTTGAGATTCACTTGCGTGGAGCACTCCTGTATGGATTTGGGGGGTCTCTGTGCTACCTGGTGAGTGGACTGTTGCTGTACTACCAATAGTTGCCAACCGGGACACAGATCCAACCACCTTTGGGACTTCTACACCAATTTCCCTACTTCCTGTATACCACAAATACTGCCTAACTTATTCGCACTCAGAGTCCGGCAGGTTTGTGGGATTTGCCTCCGCTTGAATCTATCGAGTTTCATAATGCAACATCATTCTTTTGTTGATGTACGACTTGCCATCCTGCTGCAGCTTTTTTTTTTTTTTTTTTGCCCAGTCTCTGTTCTTCCAGTATGCTCTGGTCTGCCTGTTCTCCGGACTCTGCTGACTAGTATGATGCCTTCCTGTGGCTAACCCCCACTGGCCCACTCATACCTCCTTCCCTTTGCTTTCCTCCTGCATGGCTGTGCACATGGTTTATCCTTCCTATTTTGCTGCCTGATTTCTCATGGACTGTGCAGTCCACTGCTGGATCCAGCAATGACTGTTGCCCTCTCACTTTCCCAGCCCTGCCCTCCCTTCTTTTCTCCCTTGGCTCCTTGTCTGCCCTGGCTGTCTCCTCCCAGCCCCCCGTTCCTGCCCTTGTCCCGTGCTCCCCTGGTTCTCCTTTTTGGGCCTTTACTCCTCACACCTGCATTCCTTCTCTGTTTACACCCATTCTACCATCTGGACTGTACTACCTCTAACCCTAATCAGGTGACTGCACCCCTTACCATTCTGCCCCTGACACCTTTACCCTATTCAGCTTCAAGAATTATGTTTCTAGGGATGTGGATATGATGTTCTGTCCCCACTGTCTGGCAGATGCATTTCCCCTTTAATTCCTGCCGGAATGTCTTCAAGCTGGCTCCTCTCACCCACCCAGATGGTAAAACTCTCAGCTCCACCCCTAGATGCCAGATCTTCCTTTCCGCTTGGAAGGTTCAGTTTCCCTCCTTACTGCTCTCGCGTGTAGTAGGCCCTGGTGCTTGAATCTTCAGATTTGCTTCCTAAACTTACCTTAAAACTCGTACAAGTTCCAGTATTATCCTTTTCTTCAGTCGGTCCCATGATGGAAGACAAGACCACTCCCGGGTTTCGCCAGTGCCCCTGCGGGCAGAAGATGTAGCAGACTGACTCTCACGCCACGTGCATGTACTGCTTAGGCCACGATCACGGTCCATAGGCCTGTGATTTCTGTCAGTCCTTCCACCCGAATGTACTGCATGACTGCACTGCCCGACTACAGCTGGGGCAACTGGAGAAGTGTTACCCGCCGGTCAAGTCCAAGGATGCCCGTTGAGTGGTCTCCGCGGCTACAGGGTCCACCGAGCAGCTTGAACAGCTCAAGGCCTTCGAGGAGGAGGTGGCCCAGGGTGCCGCTCAAACCTCTTCGGCTTCGGCCTTTGTTCCTCTCCAGTTAGACTTCCTTCAAGGAGCTGTCCCAGTCCCTCTCAACTTAAAGAGAGGGTCTTCTGGGATCACACGGTTCGCATTCTCGCAAGAAGGAATCAAAGAAAGACAAGGAGAAGACTCATCGTCGACGTTCCTGGGATCGGGAATCTTCACGTTCTTAGGAGACTTAGGTTTCGACTTTGGTCAAAACCGCGGCTGTGGCCACTGGTTTAACGGTGACCCCATCAGACCAGTTGGCTGAGACGCTGGTCAACCACACGGCTGAGATTTTTCTCGACCCGGTCAACCAGTTGATGTCTGAAGAGGCCGATAATTCTCTTTTTAGGACTCTGATCCTCCCAGTGACCTCTGACGGGTCAGCCCAGCCTGCTGAGTTGAACCCGCCGGTCCCAAACCCTGGCCAGGAGGAGCCGTGGGGTTCCCTGGCTCCCTCTGTGGCTCTCTGTCACACCTCCGATGGTCAAGATTGTGGTCACGGTCTTCCTCTTCTGGGTCGGGCAGGTCTCACCGTCATCGGCGATCTGACTCCCAGCATCACGGAAAGAGGTGCCGCTGCTATTCTTCTTCATCCTCCTCGGATGAGGAGAGGCTTCGACACAAATTGCATCAGTGCTACAAAGATTTAATGTGGCAGCAGCTGGTCTTGACCGGGCCAAAACCAAGACCGGTTTCTACCCCAGCCATTAAGTGGCTGTCACCCGAACGACCGATGTCAACTCCCCCATCCAGGTTGGTCGCCATTGTCTCTCCCCCAGCGGAGCCGGTGCATACCACATCAGCTCGGCTGAAGTAGGCCTCTCTGACCATCGTGGTGGAGCCGCCACCTAAACAGCTGATGACCAGGCCTCTGACTAAGGAGGCTCAGCTGGCCAAGGGGCTTCCTCATCGGCTGTCAGTCAGCCTCATTCCCAACCATCCTTGGTGGGTCGGGGGTGATGCTGGTGGCCGCCTACTTTATGTGGACTCCTCGGAGTCCAAGGATTCCTCCCTGCACTCATGTCCCATCGACACTGAGTCTTTGGGAGGCATCTCCATGGACGAAAGTCCTTCCTCATTCATGGGCATCCTTCGGCTCATCTCCGAGTCCACGGGGATGGAGCTCGAGTCTGTCCAGAAATGGGCTTAGTGTTCCCTCACAGAGATTCTGGACACAGCGGATTCTTCCATGGAGGCCTTCCCAGTGACCGAGGCCATTGTCAGTCCGGCCCTGGAGCTCTGGCCGTGTCCTGCCTCTTGTCGGCCCACATGGCCCGCAAGTATGCGGTACCAACCAGCACCCTTTCGGGGTTTTCCAAGCATCCCTCAGCCAAGGGATTGGTGGCTGACTCCATTTTCCAGTGCTCAGGCAATACAGGGGATGTCGATAGACCACCAGACAAAGAGTCCAAGAAGCTGGACTGTTCAGGTAAAAAAGTCTATGCTGCCTCTTCACTCAGTCTTCACCAGGCTAGTTCGGCCATGCTGATGGCAGACTTCTGTCACGCCCTATTGGGCTCCCTGGATGAGGTGATTCCTCACCTCCCAGCAGACCTCCAGACTATGGTCAAGCAGGTCCGAGACCAGTGGCGAAGCAGCAGCTTCAGACTGTTCTGTATATTGGCGACTCTTGTAGCCACTCAGTCGTGGCCGCAGTAGCCATGCACCGTAGGGCTTGGTTGAGGATCTCGACCTTCACGGTAGATACCCAACACAAGCTAGCGGATGTCCCCTTTTTGTGCACCAGTCTGTTTGGGCCTGGTGTGGAGGGTCATCTCCAGCGCATTGAAAAGTCCAGTGCCACCCTGGACTCTGTGACATCCACCCAGAAGGACAAGGGCCTTAAGCACCAGAAGCGCAAGTCCTTTTGGTCCTCCACTCCTGTGGCAAAACCAGCCCAGCAACAGCAGTGCCAGCAGGCTCAATCCTGGCGACCTCAGGCCAAGTCAGTAGCCTCATCGGTCAGAAAGCCCGGAAGGAAGGGACCCGGCAGCACCTTGGCTGGCTCCTCCTCCTCCAAGCCTGCTTAGTGGTGGGATGGGGGTCACCACCTTCATACCCATCATGCCTCCACTGGGTCCTCCCATGGGGGGCCAGCTCTGCCACTTTCTTTCTGCCTTGTCCGTTGTCACCATGGACAGGTGGGTCCTGAAAGTGGTCGGCCAGGGTCTGCCTCTGGAGTTCAAGCAGTACCCTCCAAGCCAAGCCCCACGGGAGGACTTGGTTTCTGCAGTCACTCAGTCAGCTCTTCGAGACAACATTGCTCAGCTTCTCTGCAAGAAGGTCATGGTCAGAGTTGTGGATCCTCTGGAACACCCTGGATTTGTCTCCAGGTATTTCCTGGTACCAAAATGGATGGGGGGCTGGCACCCCATTCTAGATCTACACAGTCTGAACAAATTTCTCAGGTCTAACACCTTCAGGATGGTAACTCTGGCACAGATCATACCATCTCTGGAGCAAGGCATGTGGTTTTGCTCCCTGGATCTTCAGGATGCCTTCTTTCATATCCCGATCCATCTGTCCCATCGAAGGTTCCTCCATCTTCAGATGGAGGGAATCCTTTGAGGTCTGAGCCATGCCCTTCGGCCTCTCCTTGGCCCCCATGGTCTTCACCAAATGCATTGCAATGGTGGCAGCTTACCTGAGGCTCCGAGGGGTCTGGGTGTACCCCTACCTGGATGACTGGCTCATAGCAGGTCCCTCCAGGCAGGCGGTGTAGCGGTCCAGAGACCTGACCCTCCAGACTTGCTTTGAGCTTGGCCTCCTTGTCAGCATGGCCAAGTCAGAACTCGTGACCTCCGAGGTGATCCATTTCATCGGGGCAGAGCTCAGCTCCTGGCAGACAGGGCAGAGATCCTCTCCTCCTTTGCCCAATCATTTCTGGTTCGGCAATTGCTCTCTGCCTGGGACTTCCTGCATCTTCTGGGTTACATGGCAGCTTGCACCAGCATAGTCCGATGTGCCTGATGGCATATGTGCTTTCTCCAGTGGTCTCAGCGCAAAGGTCACTTCAACCAGATGCTCACCGTGACCTAGGGGATGTTGGAGACCCTCCAGTGGTGGCTTGTCCCAGCACATCTGCAGGAAGGGATCTCATTTATCCACCCCGAACCAATGGTCATCTTGACAACTGACACCTCTCTGATGGGCTGGGGTGCCCACCTGGGGGAGCACAGAGTCCACGGGCTCTGGTCTCCTCAGGAGTTCTGATGTCACATCAACCAGCTGAAACTCCGAGCGGTTTCACTAGCCCTGACTGCATTTGCTCCATTCATTCAGAGTCAAGTGGTCCAAGTCCAGACAGACAATACCACAACCATGTACTGTCTCAACAAACAGGGTGGGACGCATTCCATGCCTCTGTGCAAGGAAGCTCTATGCATTTGAACCC
This sequence comes from Neoceratodus forsteri, assembly GCA_016271365.2. Lineage (NCBI taxonomy): Eukaryota > Metazoa > Chordata > Ceratodontiformes > Ceratodontidae > Neoceratodus > Neoceratodus forsteri. Next base: position 565,556,287 of record CM057449.1, on the reverse strand, counting down.
TCGTGCACAGCCTGGAGGTAGATCTCCTTGTCATCCATGTGGCAGGAGCCTCAAATCAGTTGGCGGATGCCCTCAGCCAAGTGGGGGAGGCTTCTCATGAGTGGTCTATCCATCTGGAGGTAGTACACAATCTGTTCTCCCACTGGGGCACCCCTCAGGTGGACCTGTTCACTTCCAGGGAGAACACAAAGCTGAGGCTGTTTTGTGCCCACCCCCCTCAGTAGGGTTCGCTGCAGGGGGATGCCTTCTCGAGGCTGTGGACCTCAGGCCTCTTTTGTGCCTTCCCTTCACTTCCCTTGATTCACAAGGTGCTTCTCAAGGTCAAGAGGGACAAGGCACAGGTGATCTCTGGCCCCGCCAGTTTTGGTACCCTGATCTCTTCAGCCTCAGCAACAGGCTCCTGAGGTGTCTTCCAGCACACCCGGACCTGATCTCCAGTAGTCAGGGGCAGGTACTCCATCTGGACCTTCAGTCCCTGCACCTGACAGCCTGGTTCCTGAGCAGCTAGAGTTCCAGGCCTTGGGTCTCTTCAACGAGGTCCTTGTGGTTGTTGAGGCATCCTGTAAGGAATCGACCAGAAAATGCTATGCCTCCAAATGGATGAGATTCTCCGTTTGGAGTCAGGGCAAAAGGGTTGGATTCTTCTACCTGTCCAGTGGCTAGCATTTTGGACTACCTTTGGTCCCTCTCCCAAGTGGGACTTCAGTCGACGACCCTTAGGGTGCACCTGGCAGCCATCTCTGCTTACCAGGCATGGGCCAGTCAGCAGTTGGTGGTGCAGGAGAAGGTGGTCTGGCACTTTTTCAGTGGCCTAGATCACATATCACCTCCGGTGCGTGGGGTCTACTGCTGGTTTTGGCAAAGCTCATGGGCAAACCATTCGAACCGATGCATAGGTGTGACATCACCCACCTGTCGTGGAAGACTGTCTTCTTGGTGACTAGCACATCAGCCAGAAGGACTGGGGAGCTCCAGGTGCTTTCGGTGGAGTCTCCTTACCTGGTCTTCCACAGGGACAAGGTTATCCTGCTCCCCCACCCGAAATTCCTTCTGAAGGTGGTGTCGGAGTTTCACCTTAACCAGTTGTTGACTCCGCCGGTGTACTACCCCGGTTACACCTCGGAGGCCGAGTACAGGCTCCATAATTTGGACCTGAGATGAATGCTCACCTACTATAAAAAGCATACAGCTGAAGGTCGGGGAGAGGTTTGCCAGCTGTTTGCCACCTATGCTGAAGCCACATCTGGCAGACCTGTAGCCAAGCAGACGATTGGCAGGTGGATCACTTCCTGCATTGATCTCTGCTATTGGTTGGAGGGTAGGGAACCTCCTGTAGGGCTAAGGACTCATTCCACCTGCCATAAAGCTGCGTCGGTGGCTGCATCTAGGGACATCCCTATCCAGGAAATCTGCAGGGCTGCTACCTGGAAGTCGGCAAACACCATCATTTCCCATTACCACATTGACCTCGAATCAAGCCGGGACGCTGGTTTTGGGACCTCAATTCTCCAGTCTCTTTTTCCCAAGTAGAGGGTGTGTGCCTTGCCTCCCTCCTCCCGGAGAACTGCTAGGAGTCTGCCAGACTGCCAGACAGTGCAAATAGGATATCATATCCACAACCCAAGAAACACAGGTTACTCACCTGTAACAGTAGATCTTCCACGGAGTGGTCTTGTGCAGTAAGTAATACTTTTGGTTACCAGAAGTGGTCGCTGTGGAGCACAGCAGCGTTTCTAGCAGTTTTTCACCAGGGACTGCCAACACATGACATTGGCTTCCTGTTTCCTATATAAGTGTGGGCGGTCCCTGGTATCCTCAGTTCATTTTCCCACCGTCTTCAACTCGCGCAGCAGCTAGTGCAGTTCTGTGTAGCAGTCATTTATGAGAAATCTGGAACGAATGTCTACAGATTCTTCAAACAAACAAACATTATTTCATTCCTGCCATTGTGGTAGGAAGATATACCACTTTGACAATCACACACATTGTGTAAGGTGTCTAGGACCCACACACAACACCAATTCCTGCAGTTTATGTCAGAAATTTAATCAGGCAACTCGTTGACGACAGTTGCTTGAAATTAAACAACTTTTGATGGAGCAGAAAATGTCTCTTGGAGAACCAGGGGGCTCGTACCAAGGGCTCCCCCTCTACTGGTTCTCGTTCCAGGCAGAAAAAGGAGAAGGAGAAACCCTCCTCACACTCCCTGCCTTGTTGCCCGTCAACGGCCACCATTTCAGGTGTTTCTCCATTGATGGGGCATCTTCTGACTACTTCTTCATCGACAGAGGCTCGTACCCTTTCATCGACAGTGCTTTCCAATGCTTTAAATGCAGTTCAAACTGTAACTGCACCATCGACGGAGGCTTATAGCCTCTCGTCAACCACGCTTTCCAGTGCTTTACGTGCAGCTAAATATACAGCTGCTCCGTCAATGTGGGCTCCTCTCCCGTCAACAGCATCTGACAATTCAAGTGAAAATTACTCCTTCTAGGAGCGTGGATATGTTGTTCATCCACACTCTTTGGCATTGTCCCCTTCCACTTTAAATCTGCCAGAAGTCTTCAATCTGGCTCCTCCCACCCACCCAGGTGGTATATACCTCAGCTCCGCCCCATGACACCAGATCTTCCTTTCCGCTGGAAGATACAGGTTGCCTCCCTCGTGCTGTCACATTTCGTAGGTCCTAGCTTTCAAATTATCGGTTTTACCAAAGCTCAAACTCGTTCGAGTTAGCGATCGCACTTTTGCAACATCGATCATGGAGGAGAAATCTTCCCCGGGATTTCGCCGGTGGCCCTGCGGCCAGAAGATGTCGTGCATCGATCCCCACCTCACGTGTGTCTACTGCCTAGGTGTTAGCCATGACATCTCGTTGTGTGGCTTTTGCTTGGCCTTCCATCCCAATGTCCTGGACGACCGCAAGTCATGCCTGAAGCTGGGGAGACCGGAAAAAAGGAACCCTCCAGTGAAGTTGAAGGAGGCTAGGTGGGCGGTTTCCATGGCCGCGGGCTCTGCCGATCAGCTGGAATAGATGAAGACATTCAAGAAAGAAGCCGCTTGCGCTTCGGCCAATCGAAGCTTCTTTGTCCCGCTGAACCTGGGCTCCACCTTTATGGGATCTTTCAAGGAGTTGTGCCAGTCTCTCCCCATCTGGGGTGAGGTGCCCTCGGGCTCGCACTCCTGCTCTCAGAAGAGAGAGAAATACCCATTGTCTTCATCCTGGCGAAGACGTTCTTGGAACCGAGAAAGGTCAGAGTCCCAGGAACACGCAGTCTCGACCTCAGTCGAGATCGCATCCTCACCCACCGGCTTTACGGATCTTCCATCTGGCCAGGGGACCGAGGATGTGGCCGACAAGGTCAAGATTATCCTCGACCCGATTGACCCTTTGTTGCCGGATACTGCCGACGACTCTTTAGAACAGACTCCGGTCCTGTATTTCCTGATGAGGAGACCCAGCCCGCTGGTGTCCCCATCAAGGAACCAGTTCTGGACCCTAGGGTTTCACCGATCATACCAGTGTTTCCTGATCGACCAGGTTGGCCTCTCCGATCTTGGTCGTGGTCCAGGACCCCCTTGGCTGAACGACCGAGGAAGAGCCATAAGTGCTCAAAGAAAAGGCGACGCCACAGGTCATCCTCATCTTCCTCGGACGAGGAAAGGCTCTGGCGGAAACTCCGTCGGCGCTATGAGGACCTTATGTGGCAGCAGCTGATTTTGACTGGGCAGAAGCCGGCTCCGCTGCCTACCCCGGCCATTACTTGGCTTTCGCTCTCAGGCCAAAGCCGGCCCCTCCGGAACCAAAGCCTCTGGTTCCTCTGGTGGGGCTGGCCCATCCCCCGGTTCAGCCTATTCCAGTCTCCCCACACATTTGGGTGGAATCACTGCCTAAGCAGCCTGCAGGAGGGGCTCCCTTGAAAGAGGACTGACTGGACACTGGGCTTCCCTGATGTCTGTTGGTTACTGTCACCCCGACCGCCCTTGGCGGATCAAGGGTGATTTTGGCAGTAGACCGCTGTATCACGACTCCTCAGACTCAGATGTCACCAGGCTCCACTCTCATCCCAGGGATGACGAGTCGTCCGTTGGCACAGGGATGGAGGAAGGCCCTTCCTCCTTCCAAGGGAGTCTCTGTCTCATTTCCGACTCCACCGGAATGCCCCTGGAACCTACCCAGAAAAAGGCGGCATCCTCTCACAGATATTCTAAAGAGAGGGGATACCCCGACAGAGGCCTTTCCAGTGGCTGAGGCCATTGTTGGCTGGCCCTTGAACTTTGGCAGCACCCTGTCTCATGCCCAGCACTGTCTGCCGGCATGGCCTGCAAGTATGCGGTGCCCATGGGGTCCCTTGTGGGGTTCACAGAGCACCCTTCGGCCGAGAGCCTGGTGACCGCCTCTTTGTTCAGGCGTACTGGCAGTTCAACCGACACTGACCAACCTCCGGACAAGGAGTCCAAAATTATGGACCACACTGCTTGAAAGGTCTACGCAGCCTCTTCCTTGGGCCTTCGTCAGGCCAGCTCGGCGGTCATCATGGCACACTTCTCTCATGCCCTTCTCAGGTTATTAGACAAATTCCTCCCTCATCTCCCCGCGGACATGCAGACCACGGTCAAACAGGTCCATGACCAGAGCCGTGCTGTTGCCAAACAGCAGCTCCAGATGGCCCTGGATATTGGGGATTCCTGTGCCTGATCGATGGCGGCCACAGTGGCCTCTCACCGCAGGGCTTGGCTGAGGCTTTCCTCCTTTCTGGTGGATACTCAGCATAAACTGGCTGATGTGCCTTTCCTGGGGACAGACTTGTTTGGTCCAGGAGTAGCCGGTCACCTACAGTGTATAGAGCAGTTCAGTGCCACCTTGGATGCCACTTCTGCAAAAGGTTCTTAAGGCAAGAACCAGCAGAAGAAGAAGCCTTTTCAGCACTCTTCCCCTGCGGTATGGCAGCCCTCCTACCAAGGAGGACAGCAACATCAGCAGCAGGCTCAAGCTTGGTGCCCTCGGCCCAAGCCTGATCCCCAACAGGGCCGCAAAGGAGGCCAAGGCTTAAGTCCTAGAGCCTTCTCCTCCTCTAAGTCTGCCCAGTGACGGGATAGGGGTTGCCACCCCTATCTCCGTCACTCCAGCTCTGGGCCCTCCCATGGGGGGTCGGCTCCACCACTTCCTTTCTGCCTGGTCTGCTATCACTTTGGACAGGTGGGTTCTCAAAGTGGTCAGTCAGGGACTGCCTCTGGAATTCGAGCAGTACCCTCCAAGCCGAGCCCATGCCCCTCGGGAGGAATGAATTTCCGCATGCACCCAGTCGGCTCTTTGAGACAGTGTGGCACAGCTCCTCTGCAAGGAGGCAGTAGCCCCCATGGTGGAACCTCCAGCTGACCCAGGCTTTGTCTCCAGGTACTTCCTGGTGCCCAAGCAGATGGGGTTGGCACCCCATTCCAGATCTCCACGACCTGAATCAGTTTCTCAGGTCTCGCACCTTCCGGATGGTCACTCTGTCCCAGATTATACCATCCCTGGAGCGAAACATGTGGTTTTGTTCACTGGATCTGCAGGACACATTCTTTTACATCCTAATCTGTCCATCCCGTCAGCAGTTCCTCCACTTCAGGGTTGAGTGGACCCTGTACGAGTTCCAAGCCATGCCGTTCAGCCAGTCATCAGCCCCACGGGTATTCACTAAATGCATTGCAGTGGTAGCGGCCCATCTTCGGCATCGAGGAGTCCAAATCTACCCTTATCTTGACGATTGGCTCCTGGCAGGTCCCACCCAACAGGAGGTGGAGAGGTCCAAGGATCTGGCCCTCCAGACCTGCTCCCAACTCGGCCTCCTGATCAACGAGGCCAAGTCAGAACTCGTGCCTTCCCAGATGATGGGCTTCATCGGGGCAGAGCTTGGCTCCCGGCAGACAGGGCGGAGGTCCTCTCCTCCTTTGCCTGATCATTTCTCGTTGAGCACTTGCACCCTGCCTGGGACTTTCAGCGCCTTCTGGGTTACATGGTGGCATTCACTTCGGTGGTCCGTTGGGCCCAATTGCACATGCGCCCCCTTCAATGGGAGCCGGCCACCCAGTGGACTCAGCGATATGGTCATTTTGACCAGTTGATCACTGTAACCCAGAAGATGTGGGATGCTCTCCAATGGTGGACCACCCTAGACCAATTGCAGGAAGGGATCCCGTTTGTCTGCCCCAAGCCAATAGTCATCCTTAGACCGATGCCTCTCTCCTGGGCTGGGGAGCCCACATGGGGGACAACAGGGCCCATGGGTTCTGGACCCCCAAGGAGTCCCGATAACACATCAACCTGTTGGAGTGCAGAGCAGTCCAACTGGCACTGTCAGCTTTCGCTCTTCAGCTCCGGGATCAAGTGGTTCAAGTCCAGATGTACAATACCATGACCATGTACTACTTCAACAAACAGGGCAGCATGCACTCCCGTATGCTGTGCAAGGAGGCACTCCACATCTGGACCCTCGTAAGCCAGTTGGAGGCAGATCTCCTAGCCATCCTTGTGGCAGGAGCCTCAAACCAGCTGGCGGATGCTCTCAGCCGCCTAGGCCAGACATCCCACAAGTGTTCTCTCCATCCAGAGGTAGCTTACAGCCTGTTCTCCTGTTGGGGCAAACCAATGGTGGACCTGTTTGCCTCCAGGGAAAACACCAAGCTGAGGCTGTATCATGCCCGCCCCCCTCAGCAGGGCTTACTGCAGGGGGATGCCTTCTCGAGGCCATGGACCTCAGGCCTCCTCTATGCCTTCCCTCCATTTCCTTTGATCCACAAGGTGTTACTCAAGGTGAGGAGGAACAAGGTGAAGGTGATTCTGGTAGCCCCAGACTGGCCGCGCCAGTTCTGGTATCCAGATCTCCTCAGCCCCAGCTGCAGGCCCCCGGAGCGGCTTTATACACACCTGGACCTGATATCTCTCAATCAGGGGAAGGTCTTCCATCTGGACCTTCAATCCCTGCACCTCACTGTCTGTGGTACCTGAGCAGCTACAGTTCCAGGCTTTGGGTCTTTCCGAAGATGTCTACACCGTGGTGGAGGCATCTAGAAAGGAATCGACCAGGAAATGTTATGCCTTCAAATGGAAAAGGGTTTCCATTTGGTGTCAGAGTCAGAGTATGGACCCCTTATCCTGCTCTGTGGCTAACATTCTCGACTACCTTTGGTCTCTCTCCAAAAGGGGGTCTCACGGTCATTGACCCTTAGGGTGCACCTGGCAGCCATTTCCGCTTACAGCTTGTGGGCAGGTCAGCTGATGTTGGCACAGGAGACAGTGGTCAGGCACTTTTTCCAAGGCCTGGATCACATATCCCCTCCGGTACATGAACCTTCACCCCCGTGGGATCTACTGCTGGTTCTGGCAAAACTCATGGGCAAGCCTTTCGAACCCATGCACAAGTGTGAGCTGTCGCACTTGTCATGGAAGACAGCCTTCCTGGTGGCTATCATGTCAGCCAGAAGGACAGGGGAGCTCCAGGTGCTTTTGGGGGACTCCCTTTATCTGGTCTTTCACAGGGACAAAGTTGTCCTGCGCCCCCACCCAAAATTGCTTCCGAAGGTGGTGTCAGAGTTTCACCTTAACCAGGTGTTGACTCTGCTGGTATACTACCCTAATTACACCTCGGACACCGAGTACAGGCTCCATACCTTGGACCTGAGACGTGCACTCTCTTATTGTAAGGAGCAGATGGTGGAAATTCGTGGAGAGGTTCACCAGCTGTTTGTCACCTACGCTGAAGCTGCTTCTGGCAGACCTGCAGCCAAACGGACAGTAGCAAGATGGATTACATCATGTATAGGTCTGTGCTATGAGTTGACGGGCAAGGAGCCTCCCAGAGGGATAAGAGCTCATTCTACCCACCATACTGCTGCATCGGTGGCTGCTTCCAGGGACATCCCTATACAGGAAATCTGTCGGGCTGCTACCTGGAAGTCAGCAAACACCTTTATTACCCACTACCACATCGACCTTGAGTCACGTCGGGATGTTGGTTTTGGGGCCTCGGTTCTCCAATCTCTGTTTCCTAAGTAGGAGATATGCGCTTTGCCTCCCTCCTCCCAGAGAACTGCTTGGAGTCTGCCAAAGAGTGTGGATGAACAACATATCCACGCTCCTAGAAGAACAGGTTACTCACCTGTAACAGTAGTTCTAGGAATGGTATATGTTGTTCATCCACCCGACCTCCCCAGCTGCTGATGCACACAACATGGCTTCCAGCTGGCTAAGATCTGGTGTCATGGGGCGGAGCTGAGGTATATACCAGCCAGTGGGTGGGAGGAGCCAGCTTGAAGACTTCTGACAGATTTAAAGTGGAAGGGGACAATGCCAAAGAGTGTGGATGAACAACATATACCACTCCTAGAACTACTGCTACAGGTGAATAACCTGTTCTTTTCCCCTGCAGTTCCATCAACGAGACCCCACATTCCTCAGGGAAAACCTATGGCTTATGCCTTACTAACTACCCCATCACCTTCACAGGTGGCTTCCTATAGGGGTCAGGAGGACAGAGATCGGGACCCAGGTATTTACCACCCAAGTGGGAAACCTGCTCATACTACATGTCCCATCCCCTCGATTATCCCTCTTGTTTCCCAACATGCCCCCTTTCTCACCCCCCCATCCCAAGAAAGGGACATCACCAACGTAGTCCGACATATCTTACATGTCATGCGGCACTCTCAGCCCTCCGATTCTGGGGCGTTCGGTGGTCCTTCCCGATCTTCTCCTCCTCCTCCTCTGCCTAAAAGATTTCATAGTGACAGGGATACCATACCACCCTGGTCCCCCCCTCCTTTCCTAGAGGACTATTTGTCAGATGAACAAGAATTACCGGATGACTTCCCCGGTGATCTTGAAGATGAAGAGTTCCAAGATCTGGATTTTCTCAATCCTGAATCTCCTTATTCAGAAATCTCTTCTCTGGATGAGGACTTGCCTATACCTTCTGCTGTCTCTCTCCCAGATGACCCGACCTTTAGTGAGATGACGGCTCATATACAAAGGTCATGGGATTCTCAGCTACTGAACATGACAAACAACTTAAGGATATGGCAGAATACCTTGAATTACCCAAGGAGCCTGGTTTAGTGGTTCCCCCACTAATACCAACCTACCAGAATGCCGTGCTGGCTGCTTGGCATCAGCCTTCAGCTATTACAGCAGTTCCCCGCAAAGCGGATCGTCAATATCAGGCTCCTCTGGACCATCCCTTTCTGTCCAGTATTCCTGAGGCAGATTCTGTGGTCATTACTGCCGCTCATGACTGTACCAAAAAACCCAGGCACATGAGCTCCTTACCCACATAAGGAATCACGAAGAATTGACTATCTGGGGAAAAAGGTCTTTTCCTCAAGTGCTGTGAATATCACAATCTTAAACTATATGGGTTATATAGTGTCAGTGGCTCAGTAGGTAGCACACTCGCCTCTGAGGCTGGGAGATCAGAGGGCTGTGGGTTCAGTTCCCACATCTGGCACTTGGGTTAATATCCCAGTACTGACACTGTAGTGCAGCATGAGAGGGGTGCTGCACTTCTGAGGTGCCGTCTTTCGGATGAGATGTTAAACCAAGGTCCCATCTGCCTGGATTGGTGGTAGTTCAGGTGGATGTTAAAGATCCCATGGCACTTATTGAAAACAGTAGGGAAATTTTATTGAGCAAAGAAAACATAACATCAAGCATAGAAATTGGATATCAAACAGAAAAAAATCAGCAATAATCGCACATCAACTGAAAATAAAACAAGTTATAACAGGAAAGGAAAAAAAATACAGTCATCAGATCACAACAGCGTATATACAACATCAGTGCAAAAAATTAATATGTTTCTGTAAGAACTGAAAGCGCTGTAGGGAAAGCTGACGATGTTCCAATTCCATTAGATTCAACAATGTTGTTTCCATCTGCAGTATAATATTATGTGGCAAGGTTGGAAGTTGTTGTAAAACATACTGACATTGTGCTTGCCACAAATAATATTTACACATGGAAAAAATAACCCTTAAAGTACTGTGATGAAATTTGTTCCATGGCCCAGAAAAGTCACCTAGTATTAATGTTTGATAGGTGATTCTACTTAAGAAAGGCCATTGCCACTTGTTAGCTAAAGTTTTCCAAAATAAACGGGTGTCTGCACAGTCAAAAAAGAAATGAGTCATTGTCTCCTCTATCTGAAAACAAGAAGGCTTAGGACAATACTGCTCTTGAGAAGACTTATGTTTCAAATTACCTCTTACATTTAACCTGCCATGGCAGCATAGTCAGGTGACATCCCACATATGGTGCGGGATTCTTTTATCAAGAAGAAACAGTAAAGCGTGCTTCATATGGGAAGGGGTACATTCTGGAAAAAGCAACACTGGTTTTGTAATATTTAGAAAGGTTTGATAGAGTTGTCATCTAGTGAGCATCAGGATAGATGATTTTCGCAATTTCCAGAATCTTAACTTACGGAAACTGTTTATGGCATATGATGGAATATACAAATGACGGGAATGTTTGGGTGGTAAAGCGTCCCATTTATCCATAACAGACAGTATGGTATTACTGACCCATGAATCGCAATTATGGGTTGTGTAACGGACGCTTTGAAAGAGGTGAAAAAGAAAGAAAGAAAGAAAGAAAGAGGGTGAACGATCCCAAGACCCCCTTGCTGTATGGGTAAATATGTGATGTCTCTTTTAATAGGATTAAGTCGGCTACCCCATATCATCTGAATGAAAATACTAAATATTCTTGTCTCTAAGTGTTGGGGAAGGGCATAAACATAATTGAGATATAAAAAAATAGGAAGTAAAAATTTCTTAACTATCAAAACTCATTTTTTTTTCCCAATTTCCAAGTTTTCCACAGTTGTACCTTATTCTCCCCAATAAGAAGTCGCTTGTCCCAATTAAATGTCGCCACATCTGCAACATTGAACCATATGCCCAATATCCGTTGAGGGTCAGTGCTTGTCTGAATTCCACCCACCTCTGAGATATAGGTGGAATCCATATCTAAAGGAATAGACACACTTTTCTGGAGGTTAAGAGTCCCACCTGAAACTGAATTAAAATTCTGAAAGGTCCGGATTGCCCTATCTCCAGAATCTTTATTGTGAACAAATAAAACCACATCATCTGCATATGCAGAAATTTTTTCCGGAAGTAAAGCAGAACAGGGTGCTAACCCCACAATCTGTGAGTCCCATTTAATTTGTCGAATAATAGGGTCCAAAGCAAAAGTATACAATAAAGGGCTTAATGGACAGCCCTGTCGTATCCCAACTTTTTGGGTAGATTATCCCCCAAATATCCGTTAATTAAAGGGGTAAAACTAGCTATGGAAAATAAATGAGTAAGCCATGTGAGAAAGACATCTGGGATACCATATAATTTCATGATCTGGAATAGGTGCGAGTGATGCACTGAATCAAACACCTTCGCTTGATCCAAGGAGAGAACAAAACCAGTAAGGCGACTCGACTGTTTTGCTTCAAAAATTTCCTGTAGCATGAACAGATTTGTTTGAATAGAGCGTCCAGGAATAGCACAAGACTGTGAAAGGTCTATAACATCAGGTGCCATCTGTTGTAATCGAGTACTAAGAAGTTTTGCTAAAATCTTATAATCAGTATTAAGGAGATGAAGCGGTCTCCAATTCTGTAGTGAACACTTATCTCCTTTTTTATAGAAAAATTTCAAAATAGATAACCCAAAGTCAGAGGTCCCGTCCCTTCCCTGCAAAACATAATTATATACCTGTGTCAAAGCTTCCACTAAATCCTCCTGAAATGTTTTATAGAATTCATGAGTAAGGCCATCTGAACCAGGGGCTACTCCCAATTTTAGCTGAGAAATGGCACGAGCCACTTCCTCTTGTGTAATTAAGACTACAGAGTCCGTAGCATGATGCACAGAGACCTGTGGGACAGGTGCCATAAAAACATCAAATAAGACAGTCTGACAACGAGGCGCATCTCCAAACTGTGTCTGCAAATGGGAGGTAGCAATCGAGAGCATGCCCGAAATGGAGTAATCAATGTTGCCCACTGGGTCATAAAGACCCTGCATGACCGTAGCATGCAGCCGTTCCTTATAAGCTAAAAAGGGTTAGCGGAGGGGGAAGCCGAAATACCAACTCTCATCAGGAACTCTAAGGTGCGGGCACTATCATATTGATGCGCAAACATGCAGTGACGTAATTTTTTGATTTGGGAAGAATAATCAATAGGTGAGGAAACAGAATATGACAAAAGTTTGTATAATTGATTTCTGTAACCTAAATATATAAGATATTTGTTCCTAGCCATACGTCTGCTCATAGTCTGAAAAAAAATTCGTAAGTCCACTTTCGTATCCTGCCACCATGTCCAAATGGAATCATAGAAAAAAAGGACAGAAATCCGGGCCCGAAAAAGTGATCGCACTTGTGCCTGAACAGTAAAATGGGAAAACAAGGAATTGTTAAGTTTCCACAAGGTTGAGTTTGATAAAAAGACCGGAGGGGCAGAACCCAGAAAAAATTTCCCAGTTAACAAATTATCAGAGAGCTCAGAGGGTTGAACCGATATCTGATGCGGGATACAATAGTGCGAGGAAAAAAAATAGTCAATTCTAGTATGGTTAATTGATCTATGATAAGTATATCCAGCATCAGATCTCAGAGCACAACAGGCATCAGTTAAACCAGCGTCCTTCACTAAAGTACATAAAGCATGAGAATCACAATAGATTTTTTTCCCAGCCGCTGTCCTACAGGAAACATCTATAGAGCAGTTGAAGTCACCACCCCAGATAATGTGTTTACGTGTACAGAGATAAGGTTTAATTAGTTTGAGTAAACTGATTCTGGCAGCTTTGGTTTGAGGAGCATAGAGATTGATAATACGAAGGGAATGGCCCTGAAAAGTGCAATCTAAAATCAAAGCGGTACCTGGAAAAATGTCTATAATGCGTGAGATGGAAAAAGCTGTAGATGTGAACAGTATTGCTATACAGTCTGCTAAATCATCACCAAATGTCCACTATGAGGGACCCCACACCCAGCTCCTTTTAACTTGCTTAATGTCAAAAATAGACTTCAAGCGAGTCTCTTGGATTAAGAGAACATCAGTATGGAGGGAAGCAGCAAAGTGAAAAAAAGCAGTCTGTCTTTTGTAGTTTCTAAGACTACAGACATTAAATGAGGAAAGCCAAACAGTAGCCAGAGTCAGGACTCTAATCAGCCGCTCCCATCCGTGACAGCCATGTTCTTACGTTTTTTACTCCCCTTCTTTGTTCTATTAACTTTTTTATGGACAACATCCGGAGGCCTGGAACCAGAGACCTCCACATCTGAGGGTAAAATTGAGGTCTCTGAATCTCCATCAGAGTCCTCCCCTCCCCTTTCAAACAGTCAAAGGCATTAGAAATGGGCACCTCACTAACCTTTTGGGATTTGCGTGCAGTTGCTCTAGTAATCCGTCTGCACTGAGAAAAATCCTCCAGGTCCCCAATAGGTTGGTCAGAGGTCTGTGTAGTGGTAGGGTGCGATATGGTATCCACCACATCCTGTGCAGGTGAGGAGACATCTGTAGCAGTAGGGGGTCTAAAATCTACCTGGGGAGCTACAGTCAATATGGTAGGTGGTTGGGAGGGAGAGGGTGGAGAGGCTTCCGAGGGATCCGGGACAGTGGCAGGTGGTGGAATCTTCTCCTGTGCCTTGTCCTGTGCCTTTTGAACTAAGGTGTCAGGATTCCAACCCTCATTGCGATTCTTGCTAGCCCAGGGGCATTGATGGTAGGCATGACCCTCCTCGTCGCATAGGTTGCATTGGAAAACATTTTCACAGGACATGCTAGGGTGTCCATGTCCCCCACATAAACTACATTTCAACATATCACAGGTGCTACTCAGATGGGTATGTGCACCGCACTTGTAGCAGGCCCTAGGCTGGCCCCCATAAAAACAAACGCCTCTATCCTTGCCTAAAAAGAAACTATTGGGAAGATGTATCACCTCCGAGTTAACTTGGAAAAGCTTAACCCGGAATTTCCACCCACCAGTCCACAGACCTTCCGTATCAATAATTGCTTCGCGGGGGACAGAACTGTACATTTATTTTGCAACCAATGGTAGATATCGCTAATGCTCACACCTTCATTACGAAACATGATAATAACAGTCCATACTGCTGGTTTTGTCAATGGTATAACATAAAAGGGCATCCATAAAGGAGTGTGTTTCAAAGTCGTATATTTGTGCCAAAACCAATCTAATCCAACATTAGTTTTAAAGCTGATATCAAAAGTTTCCTCACCAGAAATGTGGATCAATGCATATATTTCCGAAGCCTGAAAATGCATAGAGCCCTTCAGTAAAGCTCTTGCAACATAATACTGGTCCGGGAATTCACTAAGACCCCCCCCCCATAGTGAAGGCGAAAAGCATTACATCTGGGGGCCTGTTCCAATTTATTTTTAAAGAGGTCAGAAAGAACAGGGCCCCTACCAGAGGGTGGAGGCAGGGCTGAAGGTGGAGGTAGTGATGAGGGGCCTTCCCCCGGATCATCTATTGGAAGGGAGGGTGTCAAAACAGTAGTAGGGAGAGATGTAGGTATACGTGGTAAAGGAGTCTGGCCTAAAGCAGGCGCCTGTGTGGGTGTATCGGGGGGAACTGTAACAATCTTAGAAGTAACCAAGGGGGATGGGGGAGAAGCAGTCCAAGAGACAGGCAACGCCATGACAGGCACAGTCGTTTGGGAGGGCATGACAGAAGGGGGAGAAGCCGTCAAAACACTAGTGTCACTGTATAGGTTGCAATGTCCCACTCCCTCATGAGAAGACACAGCCCCCCCCCAGAGTAGAAACATGCATAACAAACTCAGATTCAGCAGATTCAACAATATCCCCCCAGTCCTTCACAGATAAATCAGCAGGTTTTGCAGCAATAATGTCTGTAGAAGTAATAGTGTCCTCAGAAACAGGTACCTCGGTGGAGCTCATGCAGGACGGTGCAGGCCTGTGCGGGGAAAACAGCACTCCATTCTTGTCCTCGTCCCAGAACAAATCCAGCGTCCAGGTGCCCAAAGCAGTCCTTGTCCAACCAGCGCAAACCAGTGCATCCGATGCAGTCCATTGGGGTTCCGCTGTCTCCGGAACATCTGGTAAACCAAAGCGTGCACTGATGAGGTTGGAGGTGGAGGTGGTGTCAGAGCAAACCGCCGGTAAAGTCTGTCTAGCGACTCCCGAAAGCAGCTCTGAAGCCGCGCAAGCTATCCCGAACGCCTTACCGGAAATCTCTGAACTTGGTTCCACTTCCGAACTTGGTTCCACCGGTGAGGCTAGAGGAACTGGGTGCCGTGCTGGCAAGGAAGAATCCCGGATCACAGTTGCAGGAAGCGGTCTAACCACAGCACTAGTCACATTAGTCAAATCCTCTGACACAGAGACTGAAGCAGGAACTCCCGCGGACGGCAGTGCACCAGTACAATCCATGACCTCTCTCGAGCAAGTCTGAGCACACACTGAGGTTTCCATGTTGCAGACCAGAGATCCCCCTACTGGCAAGAGTAGGGGAATTTTCCCGATGCACTGGCCAAATTTCCCTCATTTGCTAAAAATACCACCAACAGCTTTATCAGGTTCATCATCATCATCATCATCAAATCTTTATTTATTCAGGCGAACATCATTGAGCAAGGCTCATTTACAAGATGGACCTGATAAGGTCAAGGTTCAATAGTTGATACACAACAGACACATCATACACTTATATAAGACAGTTATACATACAGGGGAAATTAACGTTAATAAACACAGTGATGTACAGTAAATTCACATGATAAAAAACGGTTACAGGAAAGTTAAGCTAATATTTACAGTATGTACAGTATATACATATATATCCCAGTGGGGGGGCATGGCAGACACTCAACATAATGTAATACTAGGATGGTGAAGGTATTACTGGGTGCCATAAGATGGGGTGTCTGTCTGGAAGGAATATGCCATATATGGTTTGAAGGAGATTTGTGAGATGACAATGCTAGCTCTAGTGGTAGCAATTGCATTTCTCTTTGAAGAAGACTGTACAATGCTGTTTAAAGGATGCAAATGGAATGATATTGGACAGTTTTAGGATTTTTGTAGGGTGTTCCATGCTATAGCTAGAGAATAGCTGATTGCTGCCTCCTAGCCTGGTGTTGAATTTGGGCAATTTGAGCAGGATGATTTTGTTGCTTCTTAGGGCATAGGAGCTAGGAGAGGTCTGGGTGAAGCAGTCCAGGATATAGTTTGGAAGTTTTTTTGACAACGCTCTGTAAATCCATAGTGCTGCATTTCTGTTCCTTCTGAGGTGAAGAGAAACCCACCCAACTGCAGCATAAAGAGAGCAATGATGAGTATTAGATGGCAGATCTGTAATGAACCTTATTGCTCTATGATATAAGGTATCCAACTTGTGATGGTAGGAGATGGGGCAGTGACTATAAAGGAAGTCTGCATAGTCAACAACTGATAGAAAAATGGCCTGGACTAACCTCATCTTTGAGTCTCTGTTTAGGAAGGGTTTTAATCTATAGAAGGCCAAGCCTTTGGAAGCTTTTTAACAGTTCTTCTAAATGATGAGTGAAGTCAAGTCTGTTGTCAATCCACACACCTAGGTATTTGAAGTTTCACATACTCAGATTTTTCCAAGTATAGTGCATAGCTGGGGAGAATGATTGGAGAGGATGTGCTGGTGGAGCTTTGATTTGTGAACATCATTGCTTTAGTTTTCTTTGCATTTAACAGAAGCTTTTTCTCGAGTAGCTGATATTGTAGCAAGGAGAATTCTGTTTGTAGGACTTCACGAGCAGCTGCAGGCGAAGGGTTGCTAACATACAGAACAGTGTCATCAGCAAAGAGGTGTACAGAGGAATTGGTAAGGGTTGAATCAATGTTATCAAGGTTCAAGGTCAGTTGACATTCATCTGTATCCCCCTCCCCGGGTCGTGCCTGAAAATAGGCAGGAATTGTCTAGTGCACTTCCCCGGTCAACAAAAACTAAATAAATAAATAAATGATTAAATATCAGCGTACCCTTGGGTCCTCTGCCATTGAGCTTATCAGTAAACTCCCTCCCTCACAGAAAAGGGATAAATTATTGGCTACAGTGACAGCTAGTAATTCTACCTCCCGTCACCTTCTCAGGTCGGTATATGATGCTGCAGATACCTCAGCCCGACTATCAGCCACTGGTATCACCTTGCGTCACCATACCTGGCTTTGCGTTTCAGGCATTGCACCTGACATACAATATAAAGTATCTAATGCCCCCTTTAACGGGTCCAAGCTTTTCAGGCCAGGTACTCACACTTTACTAGATGACTTACAGGCATCAGGTTGAATCCTCCGTACAGTCCATGGCATGTATTACACTCCATCCGTACAGTCCATAGCATGTATTACACTCCATCTACAACCTACCGTACTCAACACTCCTCTTATTCCAAAAGAAGTGGAAGATACAGAGGTAATAATAAAGGCGGCTTCAGAGGTCGTGCTCAATCCACCAGAGGCAATGCTTCTGCTGCCAGGAGTGCCCGCTCCCAACCTTCAGGTGGGGCTGGGCAGCCCGCCTCCCAGTGACCTACTAGAGCTTTCCCACCACCTCCTCGACCAGGCCTCGGAGGCTTGGGGGGGGGGTCATTTTGCCCTTCATCTGGAGGCCTGGAAAACAATCACTTCAGACAAATGGGTACTTTAGATTGTACAGAAAGGTCATATTCTGGAGTTCCTGTCTACCCCACACCCTTGCCCTCTGCGGAAGATTCATTATCCTCCAGATCATATACCCATCTTACAGGAGGAATTGAGGGCCCTTTTGACCAAAAAGGCTGTTTTACCAGTGCCCCTTCTAGAACATCAAACATGATTTTACTCCCATTTCTTTCTGGTGCCCAAACAAACGGGAGACCGCAGACCAATACTGGATCTCAGACCACTGAATCTTTACATTCTGCACAAACATTTTTGCATGATCACCCTACCTGCAATCATGCCAATTCTGAAACAGGGTGATTGGCTTTGTGCCCAAGACATGAAGGATGCCTACCTACATATCCCCATCCACCCTGCACACCAAACATTTCTGCGCTTCCACCTGCTGGGTCAAAATTACCAGTTTCGAACACTCCCTTTCGGCCTCTCATCGGCCCCCAGGGTGTTCACCAAGTGCCTAGCAGTGGTGGCAGCAGCCTTAAGAAGAAAAGGGCACTTCATCTTTCCATATCTAGACAATTGGCTAATCAAAACAGACTCCAGAGTAGCTCTGCTTGCCTCCCTAGATGCTACCCTGAAGATGTTTGCAGATCTGGGGATCACAGTCAGTTGACCAAAGTCCAGCCCAAATCTGACACAGTCCCTCTAATACATTGGAGCTGTCCTAGATACAGTCACAGCCAGAGCTTACCTCCTACCTACCAGGCAGGATACACTTATATCTCTGGTGTCACACATACAGACTCAGAAAATAGTCACAGCCAGACAAATGCTGCACCTTCTGGGTCACATGTCCGCTGCCATCCCTATGGTGGCATTCACCTGTCTCCATATGAGACCTGTCCAGTGGACCCTTCAAAATCAATGGTCCCAAAACACAGGACAGTTCGAAGACAAAATCAGGGTCATTCCCTTTCTAAATTCAACCCTGACATGGTGGACAACCAGAATCAATCTGGATCAAGGAATGCCTTTCCAGTTCCCCCCCCCCATGCAAACATTGACCATGGATGCTTCCCTGCAGGGATGTGGTGCGCACTTCAGTCCTTATCAGACACAAGGCCAGTGGCCCACTTCTCCCCATCAGTATCATATCAATCTCCTAGAGATGAAAGTGGTCCATCTAGCCCTTCTGGCCCTACCTCATGCCAGGATCGTTACTAATCCAGTCAGGCAACACTATAGTAGTATTCTACCTCAACAAGCAAGAGGGTATGAAATCCCGCACCCTATGCATGGAGACTTGTGCAGTTTGGTAGGAAGCCATCCAGCAACAATTGATGCTAACAGCTGTCCACTTACTGGGACATTGCAACCAGTTAGCCGACTGGCTGAGTCACCAGTCCCCCACTCACGAATGGACACTTCACGAGCAAGTATTCCAAGAAATCTTCAACCTATGGGGCACTCCATAGCTGGATCTGTGTGCCTCCCCAGTGAATTGCCGTCTTCCCAAGTATTTTTCCATTATCCTGAACAAAAAGGGATGGTCTATAGATGCCCTCTCCCAACCATGGATAGGACTCTTCTTTTATGCTTTCCCCCCATCCCTCTCCTGCAACGGACTCTACTGAAACTAGAACAACCACAATGATACTCATAGCCCCAATGTGGCCTCACCAGACGTGGTTTCCCCTACTCCTGCAACTGTCAATACAGGACCCCGTTCCGTTGCCAACAAGACCTTTTGACTTGGTGTCAAGGGTCTTTCCTACATCCCAACCTGAAGGTGTTACACGTTCACGCTTGGCTCCTGAGGACGCTTTCATAATTAGATTACAAGTGTCCTCTCCGGTTGCCAATATTCTCTTGGCCTCCCATAAGCCTGCAACAAGAGCAACATACAATTCCAAATGGAAACGCTTTTCCATCTGCCTCTCGATCTTTGGACCCTTACTCTTGTCCACTGATGGATCTGGAATACCTGGCCTTACTGAGTCCAGTTTAAGTTACTCTTCCATCAAAGTCCACTTGGCCGCCATCTCAGCTTTCCATGAACCTCAAGATGGCAGGTTTCTGTACCAACATCATCTAGCTAAGATGTTTTTGAAAGGAATGTTACATATTAAATCACCTATTAGAAGACCCACTCCTTCGTGGGATCTCAATTTTATGATAGAAAAATTGACCCTTGAACCTTTTGAGCCAGCAGCCACTGTGACCTTTGTTGTCTTTCATGGAAAACCCTATTTCTAGTGGCTGTCACTTCTGCTCAACGTATTTCCGAGCTTCATGTGTAGGGAACCTTACTTGATTTTCCACAAAGACAGGGTGATCCTTCATACCCAACCCTTCCTTCCTTCCTAAAGTAGTCTCTGAACATACTTTAAATCAGTCCTTGGAGCTTCCGGTCTACTATCCTGACTACTCCAATCAGGCAAACATCTGCTACATACTTTAGATGTCCATCGTATACTACACTATTATACTAATCGGACACAATCAATTAGAAAGACGGCTCAGCTGTTCGTCTCTTTTGCCCCAGGTTGCAACAGCCTCCCAGTTGCTAAATGTACTCTTTCATCTTGGTTCACAAATTGTATTACATTTTGTTACAAAAAATACAAGCCTTTAACTGGATCTGTCCAAGCACACTCCACTAGAGCTATGTCCACTACTGCGGCTTGCTTTAAAGTAGCCTCCATTTGAGATATCTGCAATGAGGCTACCTGGTCCATGATTCATACATTCACAAGGCATTATAATCTGGATATTGCCTCACGTTGTAGGGCGGCCTTCGGCCGTGCAATCCTATAAGGTCTTCTGTCATAACTGTCCTCCCACATGGACATTACTGCTTGGAATTCATCCCAAAAGTATTACCTACTGAAAGAGACCACTCCGTGGAAGATAGTACAGTTATGTAAAAACTTACCGTAACAGTGGAATCTTCGAGGAGTGTCTCTTGCAGTAGGTTTGTTCCCACCCTCCGTCCCCCTCCTTCTCTAAGAGAGCAAATTCTGGTCCAGTGACTATGAGTTGGTACTCCTTTGGTACCTCGGCTTCCTCTGGGTCCTCATTTTGTGAGCTGAATCCGGAGGGGGAACTGAGGATACCAGGGACCGCCCACACTTATATAGGAAACAGGAAGCTGATGTCATGTGGGCGGTGTCTGGTGAAAAACTGCTAGAAGAGCTGCCATGTGCCTCAGCGATCTCTGCTGGTAACCAAAAGTATTACCTACTGCAAAAGACACTCCTCGAAGATTCACTATTATGGTAAGTTTTTACATAACTGTACTTTCTAGGAGTGGAATATGATGTTCATCCACATGAACCCACCTGACCTCCCCAGACTCAGGCGCACAACCTTGCTTCCAGCGGGCTAAGATCTGGCATCTAGGGGCAGAGCCAAGGGTTTTACCATCCAGGTGGGTGGGAGGAGCCAGCTTGAAGACATTCCAGCAGAAATTAAAGGGGAAAGGCATCTGCCAGACAGTGTGGATGAACATCATATACCACTCCTAGAACTACTGTTACATGTGAGTAACCTGTGATCTTACTTCGAGAGGGCTCTTGCAGTAGGTAATTACATATAGGACTGATGCCGCCCGGCGAGGACCCCACGGAAAAATTTCAGCTAGCAGTCCCATGCAGGTACGCCCCACGCCAGGTGTGACCGCATCAGACGACGCCGGTATAAAGGGGCGTCCCGGACGCCCGCCTTTCCAGTTCTTTCGCCATTAGCTCGCTGCAGGCGCCATGTAAAGTTCATGCTTATAAAGCCCTGTTCTTTGTCGGTTTTACCGAGTTTTGAGTATTTTTCTCTCATCGCCAGGTCAGCATCAGTGTGTGCGTCCCTACACCTTCCAAAACAAGTCAGGCGTCACGGCCCAACTGCCACATGGATGGCCATTCTCTCTGCCTTTTTTGCTTAGGCCCCGACCACCCGGTCGACAAGTGCCCGCATTGCCTCAGACTTCAACGCTACCCGCAGACGCACGCCTAACAGTCCCTGGGAGCCCATCTGCTCAAGAAGAAGATGTCTTCAATGAAAAGAATTGAAAGGCTCAAGGCGCCCACCTCTCCTGAAGGACACCGTAAAAGGGACAAAGAAAGGCACTGGGAGAAGGTCTTCGCCTGCGACTCCGGGCCGAGTCGCAAGAGCCCAGGGGTAATATCCCTCCAGGGGATCATCCGGCCAGCAGCCTCCAAGGTTTTGGAGGAGGCGTCAGCCCGCCCGTCGGGCTCATGCTTGGGCCTTGCAGGTGCCTCCAGGCAAAAGGAGGCCTCTGCCCCCAGTACCGCCGCAGGCTTGCGGCCTACTGGCACAGGCACCTCCCATAAGCCGGACGTTGGCTCCTCCGACGTCCGCCAGGAGAAGGTTGATAAGACGCCCCACCCTTCGGGGCGGCACACGACCTCGTCCCCCTCAGAGCGGGCCACCTCTCTCCCTCAGCCCGCCTCCGATGAGGGACTCCGTAAGCCGGACACCGGCTCCTCCAGTGCCCGCTGGGAACCAGCCCCTAAGCCACACGTTGGCTCCCCCGATGTGCGCCGGGCGTCGGAACCTACGATGGACCCTCCAACCCCCATCGCATTCGGTTCCTCGCACTTTCGCTGATGTCCGGGAGCCCGAGTCACCCCAGCCTGACCCCGGGGACTTTTCTCCACCATCCCCGGGTGATGCCGGGGATATTCCACCACCGCAGGACCCTCCTATGGGAACCGGATCGATGAAGGTCCTGACGCCGGTCCCGCCGACGCCAGTTCTGACGCCGGCCCCACTGGACGCCGTGCGGGGATATTCCCTTCCATCGGGCCCGACCCCCCCCCGACCTCTCAATGTTGACCTGCCCGTGGGGCCTCCTTCTGGGCGTCTTCTCCAGCAGCTTCTCCGGTACCCGGGTACCCGCCGTCCTATCCGATGGCATCTTACCCGGGTCCGCAGTATCCAGTGACGCAGTACCCGACGCCGGTTCCGCCAACGCCACAGTACCCGACGCCGCAATACCTGGCACCGGTTTTCCTGCAGCCGGGTTTCGGATACTCGCTTTACGGATACAGTCCGTATACTTATCCCCCCCATCCTCCTCCACTGCCCCCCAGTCAGGAGACTCTGGCTTCCTGGTGGGCTGAGGCCAAGGCTCAGCTCACCAAGGAAGTAGAGGAGCTGCTTCACGTGTGACGGGTGCCACCCTGGCCCTGCGCCCGAGACGGCACACTCCCTCACGCCTCTGGATTTCAGAACCCTTCCCTCTGAACCCTAGAGGGGCAGGACACATCCAGGATCCCCGCTATGAACCCGTTCCTCCCTAGACGTGCTAGGAGTTCATTCTGCTTCTGATGATTCTTCTTCTTCCTCCGGATTCCTCTGACGATGTTCCAAGAGAGATGACGAGCCTCGCTCTCCATCCAAGCCCCGGCCGAGGACTCCTCCGGAGGATCCTTCCTTCACGGAGTTGCTCAGGAAGATCCAGGAAGTACATCAGTGGCGTTCTCTGGAACCAGATCCTCAGCGACTCAAACTCACTGAACATCTGGACCTGCCCCTTACGGCTCCTACTTTAGTGCCACCCTGGATCGAGCCTCATGCCCACCTTGTTTCCACTATTTGGAAACAACCGTCGGCTTTAGCCTCACTTCCTAGGAAGTCCAACAGGCTATACCAGGCTTCGGAGGGTGTAGACTTTTTGGATTCTCACCCTCGTGCAGACTCGGTCGTGATTAGCGCCGCTCACGGCCAGTCTGCACATCCCAAACATCTAAGCTCGTTTCCTCCGGATAAGGAATCTCGCCTCCTGACCAGTACGGGAAGAAAATCTACGCCCTTCCACACTGTAATTCGGGCCCTGAATTATGTAGCTCATATGGGGATTACCAGAAGGCCATCCTCACTCCAGGCGGAATCTAAGATTGACTTTATCTGACTCCCAGGTCAAGCAGGAGTTAGCTGGACTTAGTCCGCTCTGCCTGCTCGCCAGTCGTCACATCCTGTGGATGACATACGATGCAGTGGACACTGCGGGTGGAGCTCTCTTCGCTGTAAGTCTTGTGTCACGCCTGGCTCCGTGTGTCAGGTTTGGTCCTGGAGGTGCAGTCAGCAATCCAGGAAGCACCTTTCAGGGGTTCAGTGCTTTTCGGTGGTGATGTCAAGGACATCATCACCGACTTGCAAGAGAAGGGGATGGCTCTGAAATCCATGGATTCCATGTACCGTCCCCATCCCCCACAGTGCCATCCTTTTTGCAGATGCAGTCGGCCACAAACGAAACCCCAAGGAAGGCGGGCCACTAAACGCCGGGCCCCCGCAGCTGCCAGGCCCCCACCGCCCAAAAAAGCAGCAGGTGCCCTAGCTGTGGCGCTGCCCCACACCACCTGACTCCTCCCCTCTCCCACTGCCTCCGGACACCTCGGAGGAACCGGTTGGAGGGAGATTCTCCCTCCACCTTCCGGGTTGGGAGAGGATAACAGTGGATTAATGGGTGCTTCAGATTATTGCGGAGGGGCACTCCATAGAGTTTCTACAGAAACCACCCCGCCACCCCCGTGAAGTCGCCCACGGGACCATCTTCCTTGGTCAGGAAGAAACATCTGCCTTCGTGGAGCAGGCCATAGAACCCATTCCTCCTCACCTTCAAGGGATGGGTTACTATTCCCATTTCTTCCTGGTCCTAAAGAAGACGGGAGATCTCAGACCCATTCTAGATCTCAGCTCCTTGAACCTTTCGTGGAATACAAAAGTTCAGGATGCTCTCCCTTCAAACCCTTCTGCCCCTTCTTCGGCCGGGTCAATGGCTGTGTGCGCTGGATATGCAGGACGCATGTCTACACATCCCCATTCATCCCTCGCTTCGCAAATACCTCCGGTTTGTTTTCCAGGGGGACCATTACCAATTGCGGGCACTTCCGTTTGGTCTTTCCTTGGCTCCCCGAGTTTTTGCCAAATGCCTGGCAGTGGGAGTGGCCCACCTGCATAATATGGGAGTTCAGGTGTTCCCTACCTGGACGACTGGCTCCTGGCAGCCTCGTCCAAGGAGGAGCTCCTTCATTTTCTCTCCCTCACCCAGCAGGTTTTCACTTGCCTGGGTATTACCATCAACCATTCCAAGTCTCATCTGGATCCCTCCCAGAGACTTCAGTTCATTGGGGCTATCCTCAATATGATGGTGAGCAAGGCCTTCATTCCTCCGGACAGGGCGGCCTCCCTCCAGTCACAGATTTCCCTGCTTTCAGAATGCAGGAAAGTTCCTGCGAGGTCAGTTCTCCGTCTCTTGGGGCTCATGGCGGCCGCCATCCCGACTGTTCCCCGCGAGCGGCTCCACATGAGGATTTCTCAGTGGACTCTCCGCTCCCAGTGGGATCAACTCATAGATGACCTAGATCATCTGGTTCTGATCTCCTCGCTGATGACAAGAGACTTACAATGGTGGATGGTTCGAGAGAACCTGTTTCGGGGAGTCCCCTTCTGTCATCCTCCCCCCTCCCAGACTCTGACCACGGACGCATCAGGCGTAAGGTTGGGGAGCCCATCTGGGTCCTCACCGAACCCAGCGTTTATAGTCCAGATTGGAGCAAGCTCTCCACATCAGTGTGCTCGAGCTACGGGCAGTACTATATGCTCTCCAAGCCCTTCACCAGTACATCCTTCCTGGTCACCTAGCTGTCCAGACGGACAACATGTGCATGGTGTGGTACATCAACAAGCAGGGAAGGACTCGATCCTACCCTCTATGCAGGGAAGCAATGAGGGTTTGGGACTGGGCAACGCTTCATAGCCTCACTTCCACGGCGATCCATGTTCCAGGAGTTCGGCAATACCTTGGCAGATGCCATGCTACCTCTGCTCTGTGCCACACGAGTGGGAGTTGGACCAAAGGTTCTAGATGACATCTTCCAGCTTTAGGGGACTCCACAGATAGACCTGTTCGCCTCTTCCCAAAACGCAAAACTTCCCACCTTTTGCTCGCTCGCTCCAGAGCGAGGCGCTTTCTGGAGTGACCCTCTGTCTCTAAACTGGAAGGGCAGATTCATCTATGCTTTTCCCCCAATTCCTCTGGTCCCTTGTGTACTGCAGAAACTAACAATGGAAGGAGCAGAATGATTCTGATCGCCTTTCTGGCCCAGGCAAATCTGGTTCTCTTCTTCTTCAACAATACTCAGAGGTTCCTCCTTCCTCTTCCTTTATCTGAGGTTTGTTGACCCAGGATCAGGGACCCTGGTCCATCCGGGACTCAAGTTCCTGCAACTTCATGCATGGCTCCTGCAGACCTAGCCCAATCTCGCTTTGGTGTCTCTCCAAAGGTGGCCGAGATTCTGGTGGAGGCTAGAAAACCCTCCACTAGGTCCACGTATGCCATGAAATGGAAGAGATTTTCTATTTGGGCTGCCTCTAGGAATGTGGAGCCTTTCTCCTGTCCTGTGGCTGTTCTGCTTGAATATTTGTGTCACTTCTTCGACCTGGGTCTCAGTCATCCCTCCTTGAAAGTACACATGGCCGCTATTTCAGCTTACCATGTTCCTTCCGCTGATAAAGCCTTTGCCCAATTAGAGGTGTCCAAGACTTTTCTTAGAGGGGTCCTTCATCTGAGGCCCCCTGTCCGGACTTCTGCTCCACCTTGGGACTTAAACTTTGTTCTTGAGAAACTTACCCTTCCTCCCTTTGAGCCTGTGGCCTCCGCAGATCTGAAGTTTCTGTCATGGAAGACGCTCTGCTTGGTGGCCATTACTTCTGCTCGAAGAATCTCCGCGCTCCAGGCCCTTATGTGTAAAATTCCCTATTTGATTTTTCACAAGGAATGAGTAGCTCTTCGCACGAACCCTAAGTTTCTACCTAAAGTGGTAGCGGAGTCTACCTTAAATCAGTCTATAGAGTTACCTGCCTTTTTCACGCAGTACTCCAACCAAGAAGAATATTTACTCCATACCATGGATGTTCACCGGATTCTGAGATACTACACCAACAGGACTAAGGATCTCAGAAAGACTAATCAGCTGTTCTTCTCTTTTGCTCACAAGAGGGAAGGCAATGCCATTTCTAAGCAATGCCTGTCGAAGTGGTTGGCTCATTGCATCACTTTCTGTTATGACAAGTACAACAAGACCCTTCCGGGTCAGGTTAGAGGTCACTCCACGAGAGGAGTAGCGGCCTCTGTGGCTTGTTTCAAGAATGTGTCTGCGGCAGACATTTGTACTGCCGCCACCTGGACTTCCGTCCATACCTTTACTAAACATTACAGTTTGGACATTGCCTCTCGCAGTAGAGCAGGCTTCGGGTTAGCTGTTTTGCAAGGCCTCCTGTCTTGAGGTTTGCAAGGCTTTTGCTACTTCTTGGAATAGTTCCTCCTCCTTTCATTTGTTCCAGACTGCTTGGGATTCAGTCCATATGTAATTACCTACTGCAAGAGCCCTCTCGAAGTAAGATAGTACAGTTATGTAAGAACTTACTGTATGTAGATCTTCAGAGGCTCTTGCAGCAGGTGGTCACCTTCCCTCCATCCCCCCTAGGCTTTTTTCAGCTCTTTTCCATTGAGGGAAATATCTACTTCTTTCATCTGGGCCTTCCGGGCCTGTGGCGGGAAAGAACTGGAAGGCGGGCGTCCGGGACTGCCCCTTTATACCGACGTCGTCTGACGCAGGTCACCTGACGTGGTGACAGACCCTCGCCAGGGACTGCTAGCTAGAAATTTTTCCGTGGGGTCCTGCCGCCGGCCGGCATCAGTCCTATATGTAATTACCTACTGCAAGGGCCTCTCTTGAAGATCTACTGTTATGGTAAGTTCTTACGTAACTACTTTTCCTTGTTCTACCCCTAGTGCTCTTCACCTTCCAGCTTGCCAGTTACTTGCACTGTTGATGCATACTTAAGCCCACGTCATTGGCTCTTCTCATGCATTTGCTCCACAGGCATTGTCCATTCTCTGTTACTACCACACTGTTGGCTTCTATTCACCGATTTACCTTGGTATCTCCACCCCCTAGGCCCCTGCCTGTCCCGAAGCCTCTCTCAGGTTCCTGATATACCCTGCCTTCCGGTCTTCATGGCTCCCGCTGCTATCTCATGGATCATTGTCCTTGCAGCCTACTCAGCTTTCCATCATTTGTTGCATTCCATCACTACTAGTATGCTCCTTCCTGGATTGCTCTGTATCCCCTTTACTGGACTTTCCTGACAACTCCTCACATTCTCCCACTCTGACTTGCCACCTTCCCCTTTCTACTACCTCATAGTTTACCTACCTAAGACTACGCAGCCAGCTGCCTTTTCCTTACTCAGCCCATACCAACAGTTTGTCTGGATTCTATCCCTAATTCATACCTTCTGAGGTGCTGAGCGAAGGTAGGCTTGCCCTGTCTGCTGGGGATGGGATCCCCGTTACACTTGTACTACCGACTGCTTACAAACTTGACATCCTCCATTGCTAACTCTGCCTGGCGGCATCGAGTGAAGGCTAGTTCTCCCCGACTACCAGGGATGGAAGCCATGTCTGCAATCTACCGTGTCATACTTATGTCTTCTCTACCTGATACTGGTTGCCGCTTCCCTTCGGGAACAGAATCTCTTTACTCCATGTGCCTTCCATCATCCTACAACTACGTGGTGGCCTCAAGTCATGCTTGTCTCAACTTGACTATCAGGGATGGGAGCCTTAGTCTACATTTGACAGTTTCAACCTTATACTTTCTCTACCTGATGCCCGATTGCCACTTCTATACTGGAATGGGACCAATATACCTCATTTGCATTCAACATCCTGCCTCTGCCTGGCGGCATCGACTGAAGGTCGTCTAGAACTTACTACCAGAACTGGAAGCCGGTGTCTGCAATCCACTGTTTCAACCTTATGCATTCTCTGCCTGAATATCCAGTTGCCACTTCCCTTCAGGACTGGGAACACTTTACCCCATTTGCCTTCACCGTCCTACTTTTGACTGGCAGCATTGAATGGAGGTCATCTCGCACAGACTGCCAGGGATAGAATCCTGTGTCAGCATTTCACCGTTTTAACCTTGTACATTCTCTACTTGACTATCTGGTTGCCGCTACTCTTTGGGAATGTGACCACTGTACCCATTGCCTTCATCATCCTACCTTTGCCTGGCGGCATCGAATGGCGGTCATCCCGCACTGACTACCAGGGATGGAATCCTGTGTCTGCATTCCACTGTTTCACCCTTGTACATTTTCTACTTGAACACCTGGTTGCCACTTCCCTTTGGGAATGGGACCCCTGTACTCTGTTTGCCTTCCTCACCAGTCTGCATCCTGTACTTCCATGGATTCATCATACGCGCCCCCGCCTTGACCTCCTCACACTCTGAATTTGGACACCGCCAGCTTGTTTCATCTCTGTCTCCAATCCGTTCACCTGCCTCCTGGATTTCTTTGCTGCTGGTCAACCCTACACGACTACCATGCGAGTTCTCTTTCTCCTTCAGAAGTGGGATCCTCGTGCTTCATCGCCACGGTGCCTTCTGTCCCCTGCACTTGTTTGCCTTCGTCTCCAGACATAGGACTCTCTTTTCTCAGTGTTGTGGCTCTCGATACCTGGGTTCACTTATTTATCTTCCATGGATCCATCTCATGGCCTTCAGCAATTTTTCTTCCATTCTGATTCAGTTTGCTGTGGCACTGACCCTGGTTCTGTTCCTGTCTGCACCTGTTGAAGTCAGCACGCTTGGCCTCTGCAGTCTTCTTCTTGGACTCCTTCCTCCAGTCCACAGACGTCTACTCCAGACTTTCCGTTTCATCCTTGGACAGCTGCCTTCTCCTTGCCACCATGGCGGCTTGAGGCTCTTTCCTGTTTGCTGTGGCTTTTTGGGCAGTTAACGCCCATCACTGGCCAGAATTCCTTCCCGGTCAACTATGCCTCCTGTTCATCTATTCATATTCCTACCCTGGCTATTCTAACAGCTCCCATCCACTACTTGACAGAGCACTTGTTCATTTCACGTGAGGAAAACTACTTCTAGCAAACATCCCTTGGACAACTTGTCTCATAGACTCTTACATCACCACAGAGTTATCTATATTTTCCAATCATCTTCCCAGGATCAGTTCCGGAATCCCATTTGACTGGACTATAGGAAGATCTCATCCCTCATTCGACTCTACTGGATACTCCCTATGCATTCTGTTAATTCAAGCTTTATGGCTTCCTAATCTACCATGTCTCATAGGATATCTTTTACATGGAAAAGTGACATAATTCCTTCCATCATGTAATGACTCTATAATCATCATCACTGTTATGGATAACGGGAACTGCAAGATACCTCATAGCAGTACTGACATCATCTGTTATACCTTTCTGCAGCTTCTCCTATGAGTACTGACTCAGTTGATCATGTTTCTCGACTCCTATGTCCTCAATAGCCATTGGATGTCCTGAGACCTTCACAGATACCTTCCTATAACTCCCATCATTAAATCTCTTGTTCCTGGCTACCTTACTAAAGGCATTGTATCCAAACCACTGTTGTCTAGCTCCTGGATGTCACCATACTTAATACAGTCATCTACATTCCTTCATCATATTACCATCAATCAGGTCAGCTGCCCATCCAGCGGTCCTTCTGGCTCATCCCTCATGATTCACGTCCCATAACTCCCTCCAGTGCAGACTTTCACTGAGAGCGGACTTCCATTGATTGTCAATACAAACATCTGCAACTGATCTGGCTGTCTCACTATCCCAGTCTTGCCTCTCAACAGATCTATTTTTGACTATAGTACTAGGCACCCCTGGCATTCTACACTGCTCCCTACTCCCCATTGTTGTATCAGTCTATAGACTCTTTCATATACCTGTTTCCAGGCTTCCCACAGTATTTAGACATTGGATTGCCTGTAAGACAAAACAGTCATGGCCATCTCAACGCATGTTACAGTAGTTGCATCACAGAAATACCCATATCTACTTTTTTACCGACTGACCAGCAAGAGCCTATACAAGTATCATTACGACATCAGAACTCAAATCAACTCTCGAATTCCTTCTACTGAACTTCCAGTTATTCCATATACAGTCAGTTACCATCTCTACTGCAGATACCAATCTTCCTTCATTGGTCTAAAATCATTCACATTACTACTCCTACCAGGTACATAAAGACTCTGTTCGACTCCTCCTTCTGCTTTATGGATGCTGACATTGCAACTTATTGCTCACCGCTTAACTCCTCACCTCCAGACTCTAACTTGAACATCAAACCTTCTACAAAGTTAGATTTGTTTACCTTATGACTTCATAATCATCCTATTCCTACTGTTCAGTCTAGTAGCATATTTATCACATCATGCTCTTCCTGCTCATAAGCCTCTGTAATCCCTCTGGATATCATCCATCATCACCTTGGAAACCTGGACTACATTCGCTCCCTTTTTGACTGGACCTACTCCACTCTCAGGATTCGGATGCTCCTTCAGAATACACCTACCTCGCTGATGCAGCGATTAGATTTCCACTTGCGGCGCCGGCGACCAGGGTTCGGGAATGGATCCAGGTCACTGGAGGGCCGGCCGGGGGAGAAGGACGGAGTGTCCTAGGGACTGCTCTCCTTCTCCGGGGGGAGGGTGGGGACACCGTCTGACGCTTGACGGACCCCTGGCGGAAGCCGGGGGTATCACAGCTACCGGCGCTTGCCAGGATTTCGGAGGCAGGGCAGACACAGGACGTCATTGCACGTCCCCACCCCCTGCACACACAAGAGGGGAAAAAATCCTGCTCCCACTGCCTGTATGATGCCTGCTCCGGCTGCATAGGTGCTCAGGGCTGACTCCCACCTTTCCCACGTTACTGACACCCTTGGTCAAGACACCGGTACCCCGCCCTGGGGTGCAAGCCGGGGGTTCGGGGGGGGGCCGCTAAAAGGTGAGCAGCCGCAGTCCGAGTCCGTGACCGGGCAGATGGTCCCGGTGTGGGAAGCAGGGGAAAAACAGATACTAGGAAAAAAAAAAAAGAATACACCCTACCTCTTTAACCTCAGAATCTTCCTTCCAGAATGCATCATCTATGGATTCAAAGATGGACCGTCATCTCTCCAAGCAGTTCACCTTTCTCCCCAAATTAGCTTATGGTTGCTAGAACCTAGGTCCATCTCCTCTTAGTTTGCCCTGAGGACAGGCGGGTCAGTAGCCATGGGTCCTCAGAGGTTTCCTCCACCTGGATTTTTTTCCTCTCCTGCGTGCTGCTGGTCATACTCTTCGTGAGTTGGAGGAGGTAATCACACACTTTTGAACATTCATTGGTAATTCTTTTGGGCTTTCTATTCCCTACTCACTACCCAGCTTACCTACCAAGGGTGGGAATAGAGAAATGCCAAAGTAAACTACAGTTATATAACCACTTCTAATCTCATACTCTGTTCACCCAAACATTGAATGGAAGGGCTATAGCCCAAGGTTCAATGTAGGGGAATAGCTCCTCCTGCATCTCCTATAAAGTCCAGCCTCCCATGACGATTCTCTGCTTAGCACGTTGTGAAACACCCACCATTCACCCCTGCCTCCTTCTTCTCTGGCACTCTACTCACTCATGGTGCTGGGCTTTCTATTCCCTACTCACTACCCAGCTTACCTACCAAGGGTGGGAATAGAAAAAAGCCAAAGTTAACTACAGTTACATAAGTACTTCTAACCTCATACTCTATTCACTCAAACATTGAACAGGTTATTTGACTTCACTCTGCTCCAGTGTTATCCAGCTGTAACATGCCCCAGTATGCAACTGTTGCTTTCATTATATATTTATTATTGCAGTGACCCTCCCTCTTATAACTCTTTCCCCAGGTTGCACCTGGAAATAAGCTGCAGCTCTGTGTGCATATCTCAGTCACCAGATTTTAAATACTGTAAATAAAGACTGAGTAGAAGCAGCTACCGCTCGGAAAATTAAATCCTGCATCTCACTTGGGCCATCCTGAGTAAATTGCAGAACAACAGTTATAGGTTAGTCAGGTTGTGTGCTATCGGAGTGGTTTAAGGCTCTGAGCTGCAAATCTGGTGACATCCAGCAGACCAGACCTGGGTTTGAATCCCACAGCTTCCACTTGCATACTGTGTGACCCTGAGCAAGTCACTTAACTTCCCTGTGCTCCCAGGTCGCTCCTGTAAAAAAGCTTTCAGCTTAGTGTGCTATTCCTGGTTAAACAACTAAATAAAAAAAAAAAAATGTAAGTAATAGCAAAGCCAGCATTAATTGTCAAACTGTAATTTTAACTGTAGTTAATTATTGCACTCTGTATTTGCAGAGCTCTTGGGGCTTCATGTCAGAAAATAACTAACCTTTATAAACCGGGCCCTCCTGCTGTGAATCCTGATAGGGAACTGGGAAATAAGAGGTAATAAAGTTCAAGTGTATACACAGGATTTATCTTTTTAATATTGAATCTGCCATTAAATGTGATCTTTATTTGGTAGATAAACAGTTATAAAGCTAGACTAGGATTTCAGCCTATTGTTCTGTTAAACTTTTGGCATTAAATAGTAAACCTTTACTTGTTCTTCTAAATGGTTTAAAAGGATCTGGTGCCAGTGAGCTATGTAATTTATAGAGGCTATGCACAGTGCCCGGAGAGCTCAGACATGAAGAGACAGTGAAGATTCATGGAATAGCACACGGAAGGCAGTGCCCATTTCAATACATCTTGATGTCCTATTCATTTGACACTGTGCCCTTTTTTATATTGTAAAAAGAGCTTCATTTGCCAGGGGTCATCTCTTCACTGATCACAAGGAGATCAAGGCTGTAGAAATCTGAGATGTCACGTTCACTTGGGGTCATGCTAAAGTTAATATTCTCGGCAGAATTGAAGTTACA
Source organism: Neoceratodus forsteri (assembly GCA_016271365.2). NCBI lineage: Eukaryota > Metazoa > Chordata > Ceratodontiformes > Ceratodontidae > Neoceratodus > Neoceratodus forsteri. Next base: position 565,522,795 of record CM057449.1, on the reverse strand, counting down.
AGTACAGTGAACTCATGAAAATATGTAACTCAGTACACTCTGTCAGCGTGTAATCCATTAATTATATTGTGTGCATAGAATAAATAGTTAATGAAATATTTTTTAAATTATTTAAAATGATGCATTTTGTATTTACTTGAACCCCTTTTTATAACCTCCTGCTTCTCTGCTATAATGCAGCAGAAGTAAAACAATTTTTGTATATGCCTCAGTGCAGTAGTATGGAATGAAGGTACCTTCTAAATACAAGTTGCAGTCACTGTGACTGAATTTCTGGTACATAAATTTGCAGTTGAGACCACACACGCATCACTGCCCTCAAGGATGCAGACAGTTGCAGTACATCATTCCATGAACAAAGGCGTATTGTGCAAATAGTCCTGTATTAGGGCTAAATAATATCAGTGGTACATCCTTCTGTCACCTAATCAAACAATAGTAGTAGTATGCCGTGAAACTTAGAAACTTGGAAAGATGTTCCCTGCCTAATCTGTCTCTGCAGACCCTAACTGGTCTCCAGAAACCCTCCATCCTTCCTACCTATTTATTAATATACATGTGCATTTTTTATGGAGACCGAGCCATTGAAAACAGCAGGCCCCTAAGCAGGACACCCCGGTTAAACATTCAGCACCACTACAGTATACAGTCTAGACATGCTGTTTTGAAATATTAGTGAGTGTGATAGACTCTGCCAAAATTATATTACTTGCATAATGATGCATGCATGATGCACTTGTTTTATTTCACTGCACAATGCACCAGCAATTACTATTTGAGTTGTAACAGCTGCAGATAATTGTCATATCCCCTTCCATTCCCTCCACTCTAAATCTTCATCTCTTGTGCATATGCCAGATGTTGCAGTTCTGAACATTAGAAGATTAACAATCATACAAAACGGAAATGTAACCTTCAGAGGCAAAAAAAGGTCGAACATTGCATCTGTTTTTGTCTATCATATGATCATATACTTTATCCCAAGAACGAATTTGTTTCAAAGACTGGAATCTAGTTTTTTTGGCTTGATATTTTTTAAGTCCTTGGATACAACTTCCAACACTGTGCTGACTCGTGTCACCTGTAATCAAAGTGCTACTCTTTCCTTGTTAAACTAAAGCACCACATATGACCTAGCTCTGATTAAGTGCCTGAAAATAATGTTGTGCATTTGAATGTACTGTATCCATAATCATATGAAGCAGAAGCTATTTTTACCAGTATGTTTGTTAATGTAGCAATTTTGAAAACATTTTTTACGAGTTAAGTGTTCTTAAGTAAATTTGAATTCTAGTACAAATATGTATGTTTTATTTACCATGGTATTTGATTTTTCTAGCTACCATTGTAAAATGGGTACAAAGAAAGCTACACTGCTGATTGGCTGACACAGGCTGGCACATGTACATGTACCTGTACCTGTACTTTACCTCAGCCTAACTCACAGGGGGAACGTACCAATGCCAGCCTTCCTGCCTATCCAGTTACTACACATTAATGGGTACACCTATGCATTTTTACTTTCACATTTGCAAGTTTGGGGGCTGTTTCAACCCTTAAAATGTTGGAGTACACTTAAAATATAGAAGAAATTGTTTATTCAAACCCCAGAAAATCTTACTGTATTCTGACTTCTGCAGTATGGTTTCACCATAAGACTGCCCCAGAGCTGAAATGGTTAATAGAACCTATGCTAATCATGGAATGTTAGGCTCGAGCTCGGTTTTCAAACCGCTGTCCCTGGTAAACATTCTACAAACATCAGATTCTTTACTTCGCTTGCCTAGTACAGACACCTCGGAGAGGCCTCCTTCATCTTTCCTGAAGATTTTACTCTGTCGGTTTTCTGAAATAAAATTTTATTGCTGTTCGGTTTTAAAGCACTGTCCTTGAGTTTACAGGTAGATTAGTATAGATTTAGTGTTATTCCAGTAAGTTTTTCGGTTTCTTCTTGGTTCTTTTAACCGAGAGGAAACCGAACATTTGTTTATATTTTAAAAAGGTTTTATTTCAATTTTGAACCCTTTCTGGGCCAGTTATTTTATTTATAAAGAAACCGGGGTAATTCTTGGTTCTCTCTTTGGTCACTTAATTGACCGCAAAAAAAAAAAAGATGATATTTGTGTGTGTCCTGGGCTCACTAAATCCTACTGTTAGGGGTTTGGGTTGGTTTTGTCACTACCCAGAAGAAGAACTGACCCAATGGGTTTTCAGCATTGTACAGAGTGTGGGGAAGCATTTGCTAAAGCAGATCCTCACGTAATTTACATTCTCTGTTTGGGGTTCGATCATTTGAAGGCAAATTGTGAAATTTGCAAAAATGTTTCCTCAGTCAACACTGAATAGGCAATTGAACTGACTGAAAGAGAAGATGTCCAAGAAAGCTGCTGACCCAGCTTTGGTAAAAGCTTCTACTTCTCAGAAAGAGAAGTCTAAAGAACCGAGTGAGCAGCCCTCTGACCAGTGTGATGATTCCTCATCTAAAAAGAGAACTGCAGACACTGCCGCTGAACCGGTAAGCTCTGTAAAGAAAAAGAGAAAGGAAAAGCACTTGGCTAAGGAACCGCAACAGGCGATTCCAGCGGTTCCAACCACAGAGGCTATAGCTAGTGTCATAAGACTTTTACAGGTGTTGCAAACCAGTACTGAGGTATCAGTTCCGTGCCCCGGTTCACAGCCCTTGGTTCCAGATTCGGGTTCCCTCTTGGTTCCCGGTTCTTTGGAACAACTAACCAATGTCTTTGCTCAGGAAGATGATGACTATGATGATGAAGTATATGACTTTGGAGAACCTATACAACCGGAGGTTTCTCCTGATCCACATAATCCTGATTCCCCTGATAAGGCAGTGGAATATTATTCTACCCACTTTGCCTTTATGAAGCAGGTGGCACAAACCCTGGACCTCTACTCAGGAGTACACTGAGGAAGAAGAGTCAGATTATATGGAAATGATGAATGTTCCAGCAACAAAGAGGCTGTTGCTGCCCATCCACAAATCCCTTAAAAGACAAGCCACAAAAGTTTTGCAGATGCTAACGTCCTTTCCCCCAGTGGATGAGAGGATGGGCAGGAAGTATTGGGTGGCCAAATCAGTGGCTGAATTCTTTTTTGGGCACCCTAGTCACAAGGGGGTGGTGCAGGCTGCTGCTTGTGACAAAGCAGGCATTTTCTTGGCATCACACCCCCCTGAGAAGGACTCCAGGAAAATGGACTCTATGGCTAAGAAGTCATACCTGGGAGCCTCTTTAATCATCAGACAGGCTTACCTATATGGCTTATGCTTCCAGATACCAGAAGAGTCTCTGGAATACAGTTCTGGAAATAGCCAAGGCATGTCCTGGACCTATGGCATCTGACCTCTCAGAGGCAGCTAAGAGGGGCACTGAAGCCTCTAAGTGCCAATTTCGGATGGCAGTGGATGACAATGACATTGCAGCCAGGCAAATGGCAACCTCAGTCTCACTGAGGAGATTTGCTTGGATAAAAGCAACAAATTCATTTTAGGATACCCAGACAAAAGCACTGGATTTTTCTTGTTAACCCACATCTACCTTCCGGGAGCAAATGGAGGCTTACACGGAAAAGATGGATGATTACAAGGTGGCTTACAAGAGTGCTGCTTCTAAGGCAACACCTCAGAAGTTCCAAGGAAGAGGGTCGGGGTAGAACCCATTACAGGCCCTTCCTCCAGGCACAGGCTCTGCCTACCTACCAGCCCCAGAGGGGGTACTTTAGAGGCAGAGGCAGAAGGGGCAGCAGCAGGGCTGGCCCCAGCACTCAGGCTAGTGTACAGGCAAAGCAGTCCCCCTGAGAGGTCTGCCAGGGTCACCTCCCCACTTCAAGTAGAGGGCAGGCTGGCTCACTACCTTCAGTCTATTACCACATACAAGTGGGTCCTGGAGGTAGTAAGCCAGGGCCTTGCTCTCAGTTTCAAGTTTCTGCCCAAGTTGAGAGCAAGACTATTCAGACCTGCCAGCTCATCAGAGGCATCTCGGTTGGAGGAGTATGTAGCAAAGCTCATTCAGGACCACACAGTAGAACCTGTAACCTGTTCCCTTGGCTCAAAAGGGAAAGGGTCTCTACTCAAGATACTTCCTCACTCTAAAGAAAACGGGAGTGGTGACCCAGTCTGGATCTCAAACTTTTAAACAAACACTTGACAAAACCAAAGCTCAAGATAGTCACTCTGGCTACCATCCTCCCCACACTAAGACAGGGAGACTGGTTGGCATCCCTGGATCTAAAGGATGCCTATTTCCACATTCCCATCAGGCAATCAGACAGAAAGTACCTCAGGTTCAGATTGCCATCAGGCCACTGCCAGTTCAGGGTCATGACCTCTGCTGCAAGGGTGTTCACCAAGTGCCTAGCAGTGGTGGTGGCACACTTAAGGAGGCGGGGGGGTCTCAGTCTTCCCATATTTGGATGACTGGCAGGTGGTAGGTCAGTCTTCTCAACAGGTACAGGAGGCACTATACACCACTCAAGACACACTGAAGGCACTGGGCTTCCTGGTAAATCAGAAGAAGTAAGTGCTAACCCCTGTTCAGCTCTAGGAGTTTACACGGGCAGAGCTGGATACCCTAAGAGGAAGGGCCTTTCTCCCTCAGGGAAAGGTGGACTATCTGGTACAGCTGGCAAACTCTTTTCAGCTGCATACCGCCAGACCAGCAAGACATTTCCTCCAGCTGCTGGGTCACATGGATGCATCAACAACGACAGTGTCTGGATCAAGGTTCCAGATGAAAGACATTCAGTTCCATCTCAGGACTCACTGGTCTCAAAAAAGGGACTCCCTGTCAAAAATGGTACCAGTCATGGGAACCCTTCTCCAAGCATTGAAGTGGTGGCAAGAAAAGGGCAACCTCAGGGAAGGGGGGTGCCTTTCATCCAAAAACCACCATCGGCAGTTTTGACAACAGATGCCTCCCTTCTAGGATGCCCACCTAGGGGAGCATACTGCCCATGGTACCTGGATCTGGCAGCAGTCTCTGCTCCACATAAACCTGCTGGAACTCAGGGAAGTTTAATTAGGCATTCAGTCCTTCACTACAATGCTGCAGGGCAAGGTGGCTCAAGTTAGAACAGACAATACAACCAATATGTACTACATCAACAAGCAAGAGGGCACAAGGTCCCCCCCCCCTTGCTCAGAAGCCATGAGGCTATGGAATCTAGCTTACTCACTGGGGATCTCCCTCTCAGCAGTCCATCTCCCAGGGAAGGACAGCATCCTAGCAGATGCCCTCAGCAGGATCAACCAGAGCCACCACGAGTGGTCACTGAACAAGCATGTCCTGCAGGTAATGTTCAAAAGATGGGGCACCCTAGAGGTGGACCTCTTTGCAGCCCCAGACAGTTATCAGTTGCCACTGTTCTGTTGCAGACCCCCTGCACTGGGCATAGTGCCTCTAGATGCATTACTACTGGATTGGACAGGGAAGTTTCTGTATGCCTTCCCACCATTCCCCTTGCTGCTCGGAGTACTGAACAAGCTCAGGGTTCAGCCAGCAACAGTGATTCTCATTGGGCCAGACAACGCTGGTACTCCCTGCTACTGACCATGTCAATCTCCAAACCAATCTCCCTACCCAGAAGGCACAATCTTCTGACTTCCTCCCAGGGCAGAGTCCTGTATCCCAACCTACAGTCCCTCAGACTCAGAGCTTGGCTCTTGAGGACTTAGAATATGCTAAGCTTCACCTCTCGGAAGGGGTGCTGGAAGTCCCCAGGGTGTCTAGAAAACCTTCCACTAGAAAGACTTATTCGTCCAAATGGAGGAGGTTTTCTATTTGGTGTGAACAAAGGCAAATAGATCACCACCAAGCTGGCTTGTCAGTAGTCTTGGACTACTTGGCACATCTGCATTCTTTGGACCTTCGGCCATCCACCCTTAAGGTACACTTAGCAGCTGTCTCTGCATACCCCTCTGTGGGGAAGAGAGCATCCCTGGCCTCTAGCCAGGTATTCAGGAAGTTTTTCAAGGGTCTGTTGCATTTGCATCCCCCTCACAGGGAACCCACCCCTGTATGGGACCTCAATATATGCATTGGCCAGCTAATGCAACCACCATTTGAACCCATGTCCTCAGCCGAGCCTAAGTATGTGACATGGAAAACAGTGTTCCTGGTAGCCATCCCCTCAGCCAGGAGGATCAGTGTGCTCCAGGCCTTATCCACAGAGCTGGACTATATAGCAGTCCACAGGGACAAGGTGGTCCTTAGGACAAATAGGACATTTTTTCCTAAGGTGGTTTCAGACTTCCACTTTAATCTGTCCATGATTTTGCCAGTCTTCTTCACTGATCATTCCAGTTCAGGGGAGAGAAGACTACATAGTCTTGATGTCCAGAGAACTATAAGCTACTACTTGATTACGTGAAGGGGGCACAGGCAGAATAGAACCCAGCTCTTCCTGACTTATGGAGAAGTGGGAAAGGGCAAATCTGCCTCAAAGAGGACCATTGCCCACTGGATCATTGCCTGTATCCAATTTTGCTAAAGCAAAGTCTAGGTAAGCCTCCTGTAGGCCTTGGGGCCTACTCTACAAGGGTTACAGCTGCTTCTATAGCAGCTGCAACAGATATCCCTTTGTTAGAAATCTGCAAAGCAGCTGCCTGGAAAACAGTTCATACTTTTACCAAGCACTACAGCCTGGATACCCAGGCCAGAAGTGATGCCAGGTTTGGCAGAGCAGTACTGCAGTGCCGGTTTCCTAAATAGGTTCTCTACCCTCCTCCAAAGGTAATGCTTGGGTAGTCTGCATAAGTCAGAATACAGTAAGAATCCTGGGATTTGAAGAAAAAAATTACTTACCATAGTAATCTTGTTTCTTCCAAGGGAATCTTACTGTATTCTGAGCTCCCACCCTTCCTCCCCTGCTGGAACCTATGGGCACTGCAACACAGCTGTCTATGCTGTTCGAAACCTGTGGGTATTTCTTTATTGGGCTTAGTGACTTGAGTCTTAGTGTTGCCCACATTTTTAAATAAAGGGGATTATTTGGTGTTGGGTGTTGTTAATTGGTTATTTAATTATTAGTATAGTTTAGATAGCTTGTTATTATGCTGCTCCAAAAGAATCTGACTGTTGTAAAAATGTTTATCAGGGACAGTGGTTTGAAAACAGAGCTTGAGCCTAACATTCCATGATTAGCATAGGTTCTATTAACCATTTCAGCTCTGCGGCGGTCTTATGGTGAGACCATACTGCAGAAGTCAGAATACAGTAAGATTCCCTTGGAAGAAGCAAGATTACTGTGGTAAGTAATTTTTTCTTCTAGGGACGTGGACACGGTGTACTACCCACACTTCTAGAAGGATCCTTTCCCTTTAAGAACTGGCTAGAAGGTCTTCAAGCTGGCTCCTCCCACCTACCTAGGTGGTATCCTCCTCAGCACTGCCCCTTGACATCAGATCTTCCTTTACACTGGAAACTTCAGGTTCCCTCCATTGTAGCTCCACTGGGTGAAGGTTTTAACTTTCTGACTTCTTTTTTTGGTCTCCAAGACTTTTGAAATTTGATGTTCTTCACTACCAATATGGAACGTGAGGAAGCCAGAGCCAGTTCTGGCTTTAAGAGGTGCTTAGTTTGCAATCAGAAGATATTGCACACCAACCCGTACTCTGCGTGCGTCTACTGTCTGGGGCTTGAGTATAACCTGTAGGCTTGCAGTCAGTGCCAAACCCATCAGCCCTCCACTTTGGAAGACCATTATGCCCCCCTCATATTAGGCCACCCGGCTGAACTCGCCCCTCCTCGGTCAAATCCAAAGAGACTCGTAGGGCAGTTTCAGTGGCCACCAGTTCTGCCACACAACTTGCCGCTTTTGAAGAGGCAGTGGCCCAGGACACTTCAGCTTCATCATCCACCTTGGGTTTGGGGGGCTTCGGCGCCTGCTACACCAGGGTGTTCACAGACTTGTCAGTCCCATTCTACTGTTGAAGAGGGCTCTTCCTGAAAGTCCAAGTGGGACAAATCCAAAAAATCCCTCCACAGGTTGTGGGAATGCAAGTGGTACCATTCTCTCGTTCCCACATTTCTGTGGGCTTCAGCCGATACGTCTTCTCAAGTCCAGGCCACTAGCCCAACAGAAACCCCATCAGGCTTGCCAGCCGAGATGCGAGTCGACCAGCCAGTTGAGATTTATCTCAACCCGTTGTCAACAGATGAAAGAGATGACTCCTTATCCAGGATCCCAATTCTGGCTGAAATAACCCAAAAGGGGCTGGTTCATTCCACTGAGCCAGAAGTCTCACCCCAGGGAACCTAACCCCTCCTGGGCTACAGGGTGTCCTATGCCTGCCCCTGCTTCACCTCCCCATTGAATGACTCATAGACATCCTGATCTTTTTCCACATCGAGATCATGGGACCCCCATCATTCTCGGTGGTCCCAATACAAGAGGCGCCGCAGATACTTTTGGTCTTCTTCTTCATTTTTGGGCAAGGAACAAAATACAGTGTAGATGTGAAGAGATCATGTGGTAGCAGTGGATTCTCAGCCAAGGCTATGCTCAACAACCAATTCCAGTGCTCCCCCTGGTTGCCGATTCTTCTGGCAGTGCTGGTCTCCCCCCCCAGCACCGCAATGCCAACCTCTCCTCCCATTCGGGTGGAGACACCACCCCCACAGCCTTTGATGGGCACCCCAACAAAGATGGCACGCTCTGCCATGGGCCTTCCTGGGAGAATCTGGGTATAAATTTCTCACACAGATGAGCCTTGTATTGTCAGCAGGGACACAGGATCGGCAGTATTCAAGGAACCCTTGGATTCAGAGGGCTCCTCCATTAGCTCTTCCTGTACTCAGGGGTCTGACCAGGAGTCCAGTGGGAAACTTGCCTCAGACCCTGGCCCCTCTTCTTTTGGGGCTTTGTTCTGCCTGATCTCTGACCCTATGGGGATCCCACTGGAACCAGTTCAGAAGTGGGCAAAGAATCCCCTCACAGAGATCTTAGAACAGGATGACCCTCCCAGGGTTGCCTTCCTCATGGAATAGGCCATCCTTGGCCCAGCATTGGAGCTGTGGTAGCACCAGGCCCATTGTCTGTATGGTCCACAAGTGCGTGATCCCTACCTGGTCCCTGTCCGGATTCACTGATCATCCTTCAGCCGAAGGTTTGGTCGCACTTTGTCTTCAGACTCTCTGGCAACATTGGGGATGTTGACAAGTGCCCCGTGGTGGCCATGAGGTACTGAGCATGGCTGTGGCTGTTGACCTTTATGGCCGACGCTCAGCGTAAGTTGATGGATGTTCCCTTTCTGGGTAATGACCTTTTCGGTCCCTTCTTGGGAACTGACCTTTTCAGTTCTGGCATTGATAGGCATCTCACACGCATTGAGAAGTCCTGTGCCACTTTGAACTCAGCTGGGTCCTCCCAGGAGGATGTCAAGGGGCAGCAAAAGAAGCCCTTTCAGTTTCAGCCCAACTCTGTACCCATAGCCTGCCCACTGCAACCCCAGCTGGGTCAGCATCAGGCCTGGCATTCCAAGCCCAAGCCAGCCCCTGCTGGAGCTATAAGGTCCAGAGGCTGGGGCGCTCCCCAGCTACCAGTTCTGGAGCTGCCTCTAAGCCTGTCCAGTGATGGGCTGGAGGTGTCCCCTTATGCCCGTTCAGCCTTGCGCTGGGACCTCCCATGGGGGGCCAGCTCCATGATTTTGCTTCCGCTTGATCCCTTATCAACTTGGTCCAATGGGTGCTGGAAGTGGAAGGTTGGGGATTACCTCTGGAATTCAAGAATTCCCCCTCACAGCTGAGCCCATGCCCCATAGAGGGATGTGGTGCCCGTGGACATGCTCTCTACCCTTTGGGAGGACATCACTAAGCTCCTGCAAAAGGACACTGTGTCCCATGTCCCAACCAGTCTGGGGTTCCTCTCTAGATACTTTCTGGTTCCAAAAAGGACAGGGGGTTGGTGCCCCATACTGGATCTGTACAACCTCAACAAGTATCTGAGGCTGCACAAATTCTGAATGGGTCACTCTGAATCCGATCATTCCATCCCTGTTGCAGGACATGTGGTTCTGCTTCCTGGACCTTCAGGATGCCTTCTTCCACATTGCCATCCATCCATCGCACTGGCGGTTCCTACAGTTCCGCTTGGAGGGGAGACTCTACGAGTTCCAAGCCATGCCATTCAGCCTCTCCTTGGGCCCCCAGGGTCTTCTACAAATGCATTGCAGTGGTGGCAGCTTTCCTGCTGCGCCAAGTTGTCCGAGTTTATCCTTATCTGGATGACTGGCTTATTGCAGGTTCCTCCAAGGTGGAGGTGGAGAGGTCCTGGGACCTGACCCTCCAGACCTGCTCAGCCTTGGGCCTCTTGGTCAAGTCGGAACTTACGCCTTCCACGTTGATTCACTTCATTAGGGCAAAGCTCGACTCCGTTAGTACCAGGGCCCGCTTCCCAGCGGACAGGGCAGAGGACCTTTCCTCCTTTGCCTGCTCATTTCAGGTCAGGAACTGGCACTCTGACCAGGACTTCCTGTGCCTCTTGGGGTACATGGTGGCATGCAATAGCATGGTCTGGTGGGCCTGCTGGCAGATGCACCCCCCCCCCACAGTGGGAACTGGCTCGCCAGTGGTCTCGGTGCCTTGGACACCTGGACCTTTCAGTTAGGGTGACTCAGCTGATGTGGGATACCATCTAGTGGTGGCTTTTCCCATCCCACCTGCAGGAAGAAGTCCCACTTGTACGCCTGGAGCTGATAGTCACTCTCACGGCTGATGTGCCTCTGTGGGGATGAGAAACACACCTGGGGATTCACAGAGCCCATGGTCTCTGGACTCCCGAGGAGTGCTGGACCTCTGTGCAGTGCACCTTGCTCTGACAGCCTTCACTCCTGTAGTGCGGGGTCAGATGGTCCGGGTCCAGATGGGCAACACAACCACCATGTACTTCCTCAACAAGTGGGGCAGGATACATTCCATTCCATTGTGTCAGGAAGCCTTCCACACCTGGACCCTCATCCACATCTTAGACACTGACCTTCTGGCAGTCTATGTGGTCCAGCGTGTCTAATCAGCTGAAAGATGCTCTCAACTGAGTGGGCAAAGCGTCCCATGAGTGGTCCCTTCACCAGGAGGTGGTCGATCACCTGATGTCCCTCGGGGGCTCTCCTCTGATCGACCTATTTGCCTCACAGGAGAATGCAAAACTGAGACTGTTTTGCACCCACCTCCCACCTCCCCTCAGTGTGGGACACTGATGGGGGATGACTTTTTTGAGACCTTGGACTTAAGGTCTCCTGTATGCTTCCCCCTGATCCACATGGTGTTACCCAAGGCATGGAGGGGCAGGGCCTGGATGATCCTGGTGGTCCCAAACTGGCCCCACCAGTTTTTGTAAAGCCAGTCTCTTAAACCTCAACAGCAGGCCCCCATGGAGATTGCCTTTCTGCCTGGCCCTGCTCTCAGGGGAAGTAGTAGAGTTTATTTATATGGGGTGCCTTCCCCATAGGCTCAGAGCACCCTTACCGCAAGAGTACAAACATATAAAAACAGTTCAGAATAGACAACATAAAATACATAGAATTTTTCCATAAAATCTGCTAAACATCTAAAAACAGACTCATTTCTGAACTGTTCTATAATCCCAATAACTATGTCAGTAACTATATCAGGTCCCAAAGGCCTGCTCAAACAAGAAGGTCCACCCGGAAGGTACTCCACCTGGCCAGTCAGTCCCTGCACCTGGCAGCTTGGTTCCTGAGTAACTAGTGTTTCAAACTTTGGGTCTCTCAGACAAGGTCCTCCATGTTGTGGAGGCCTCTCAGAAGCAGCTGACTCGCCAGTGCTACACCTTCAAATGGAAGAGATTTTTCATTTGGTGTCAAGGCAAGGAGCAAGACCCCTTGTCTTGCCTGTTGGTAAGCATTTTGGAATACCTGTGGTCCCTCTCCCAGTCAGGCCTCTGGTCAACGACCCTCAGGGTGCACCTAGCAGCTATTTCAGTGTACTGGGTGCGGGAAGGTACACCAACAGCGGCACAGGAAAAGGTGGTAGTGTGGTTTTTCAAAGGCCATGACCACTTATCCCTGCCGGTGTGTGAATCACCACCACCTTAGGACTTGTTGCTGGTTTTGGCGATGCTCATGGGCAAACCATTCGAATCCATGCACAGGTGTCACATCTCCCACCTATCATGGAAGACCACCTTCTTGGTGTTACTGCTTTAAATTCTGGACTTAAACCTCAACCATTGCCTGAGGTGTCATTTGAGTCCACCCTTTGTTATTGTCCAAATCAAGGCCCCAACATCATGATCTGTCTCTGCTTCAAATATTGCACTTAAACCCCAACCATTGCCTGTGGCATCTGTCGTGTTCTCCCTTCAAACAGTCCTTCCTCCCTAGGCTATCATGTCCAATCCTCTCCTATCTTGGCTGACCTTCCCTCCCCACTCACTATAACCCCCCTTCCCTTCCCACCCCACTTGCCAGGACATGCCTACAATACTTATCAAAGGACTCTTACATCTCAATCTTCTTCGCACTTTGACACTAGAGAAACTACCACTCCTGCTCACTAGGACTCCTCCAATGATGTTTACTGTATAATATTTAGCTCATTACCTTACTTCCATATATCTGTATCCATGCAATTGTATTTAAATGGCACTACCTCCTGTTGAACCTATTGCTATGTTCTGGTGCAAGTATCTTGTCACATGCGATGGTTATAAGTTATTATGTTTTTATTATAACTACTATGTAATTGTCATGTACATTCACTCAGCCTGGATTGGCGTAACCCTGTTGGCAATTGTTTTGCCACAGGTCCATCTTGTAAATGAGCTTGTCTCGATGTTCCACCTGGCAAAATAAAGATTTTGATTGATTGGTGGCTAACACCTCCGCCAGAAGGATCAGTGAACTCCAGGCACTCTTAGTAGAGTCTCCCTATCTGGTCTTCCACAAGGACAAAGTCGTTCTGTGCTTCAATCCAAAGTTCCTTCTGAAAGTTATTTTAGTTGGGCGGGAGGAGCCAGCTTGAAGACCTTCTGGTCAGATCTTAAAGGGAAAGAATCCCACCAGAAATGTGGATGTACACCATATACCGCTCCTAGAATTACGGTTACAGGTGAATAACCTGTTTTTCTGGAGTCTGTGTAAGTTTTGTACCATAAACTCATATTATAAATGCACTAAGACACTCCAGGGTGTGAGTTAGGCTGAGGTAATGCACTTCCAGGGGCTGTAAGACCCTCTGCCTGTGGCATTGTGCCTCACTACACCTCTGGACATGTCATCTTAGCTTAACTCTCACTGTTGTGTCCTATTGCTTACATAGCAGCTGCTGCCAATTTATGTATCTGTAAGTTTTGACCAGGAAAGGCATACTAAGCTGTGCAAGTGCATACTGCAGGGAGGTTACTGTACATGAAGCGGTTCACTAATGGAGAATATTGGTCATGACACTGGGGAAACACCCCCTACTCTTCTTCAATAAGTGCATTTTGATCTTTTATTTCACCTGCACTGTGACTAGCAATAGACAGAAGGGAACTCGGTGTAATGTCTTATCCAAAGGATGGTACCTCAACAGTGCAGCGCCCCCATTATACTGCACTACAGTGCCAGTTATGGGTATTAACCCCAAACACCTGGTGCGTATGTGTCTAGAGCTCATGACCTTCCTGGCCAACAACAGCAGTGTTAAGTTTCAACAAGTAAAGTTAAGCTCTTAACACTGGTGCCCTAAAAGCTATGTTTGAACCTGTCACAGGAATTTAACTAGACTGTCCCTGGAGTACATATGAATCATTAGTAAATCAGCAGTAAATTAAAACAAGGCATCTACCATGTCAAGGTTGAGATAGAACGTGGTCATGGGCATACCTCTCAACCTTTCATCATCCAAACATACTAATGTTTATGATGTTTGCTGATAACTGAGCATAATAGATGAACATTACAATCCCAAATTTGACTCTTCCGATCCCCCCTACTCCATGCTACGTGACCACACATACACATACTCCTTTCCAGCACTTATTCCCTTCCTCCATAATTGCTACACTCGCTGTACGGCTACTCTGATACCCCTCATGCCTCAACCCCCTACTCTTCCGTTTACCATCCTTCCTAGTACCCTACCCCCTGTCACCATAACCCACCTCCTACGCACCCTCCCAGTACCTATCTCACAGAATAAAAGACCCACTAATTATCAGTCTAAACGTACCGCACCAAAACTGCGCAGGTTAGCACTTCTGTGACATGCTCTTCTCCTTCTGCTGCTATCAGGAAATACACACCCCAACCCTGGATCTACCCCCACACTGTCTTCACTATCAGAAATGAGAAGGCCTCCTGCTGGCTACCCTTAACATCTGCAGCCTCACTAAAAAGTTCACCCCCCCTACAAGCTGGATTGCCCAGCACTCACCTGATGTCTTAGCCTTATCAGAGACGTGACTGTCGCATAAAATACCCAGCGGAGCTATCACCCTCAGTGACTACACCCTCTACTGTGCCGACAGGATTAGCAAGAGGGGCAGCAGCTGTGTCATCTATGTTAGATCCTCTTTATGCTCCCTGGAGGTACATACACCGCCACCCTTGCATGGAGCCCAGAACCTAACAGTCAAGCTCAGCCTGGGCAACCCAGGTAAAATGCTCTACATTATGGCAGTCTATATCCCCCCCAGCAACCAAAAAATTGCTTTTGATTCAGTACTGGACAGTATCTCCCACCTCCCGCCTAGGAGTGAAGTCATTTTACTGGGCGACTTCAACATCGACTGGCTGTCAACTGCCTCATCCCACAGCAAAGACTCAGCCTTAGCTTGTGACCTCACCCAGGTTGTTAACTCCCCGACCAGACTGGACACCAGAACAGGGACCTGCACCCTCAACGACCTTATCTTCACCAACAGGCCTAAGAACATCTCACAAGTCACTGTGCTTCCAGACTCTATTAGTGACCATTCCCCTGTGATCTGCCTATGGTCCACAAAACTCACCCCCCCCGAACATCACTTTGCATAGACGTCTTACAAAAGGGGCCCTAACACACTTCAAGTCTTGCCTTGCCTCCCTCGACTGGTCCTCCATACACAGCCCAGTCAGTGGATGCCGCTTTCGCCTACTTCATTGCCATATTCAGTAGGGCCTGCGATATTTACGCACCCTTCTCCAAACAATTGCTTAAGAAAAGAAATCTCCCTTGGATTTCCCAAGCTCTACTTGATCAAATGCACCAGCGGGATAACCTGTGGCATAAGGCCCTTGACTCACAGCCCCCTCAGGATCGGCAAAAATACACGGAGGCTCACAACTAATGCACATGGGCTGCCAAGCAAGCCAAAACTGCCTACTACAATCAAACCCTCACCTCAACTTGGGGCTCTGGGAAAAAATTCTGGAACGATATAAAGGATCTTTGTGGGAAAACTGTTTCCTCTACCCCTGCCCAACTTACAGTAAATGGAGCTACCACTCATGACCCCCTTGCTATCGCAGATTGCCCTCAACTCCTCCTTCTCTAACCTTTCTAATATTCTCCCTACTGACTCCTTAACCCCACCACCCTCTCCCCCACATCACCTCTACCACCTCCCCACCCCCTTTAGGCTAAGAGTCATCTCTTGTAATGAGGCAAAATGCTATCTCACCAAAGCACTGGTCAACTCTCGATACAGCAGTGATTCCCTGGACCTTAAACTCATTCGGCTTTCACTGGATGTGACGCTACCCCATCTCACAAAAATCCTCAACCTGTCCTTATGCCTCAGTCAATTCCCCTCAGCTTGGAAAAGAGCTGTAATCACGCCCATCCTGAAGAGTGGTGATCCCACAGCTGCAAGCAATTATAGGCCGATATCTATCCTGCCACCCCTCTCAAAGGCCTTTGAAAAAATAGTATTGGATCAACTAACTGACTATCTATCCAAGTTCGACCTGCTCTGCTATGAACAGCATGGTTTCAGGAAGGGCCACAGCACCTCCACAGCTCTCATTGAACTTACCACCTTAATCCATGAGACCCTAGAGCAAGACTACGTGGCAGGGGCTATCTACGTTGATTTGGCCAAAGCCTTTGATACCGTCAGTCACAAGCTCCTACTCCACACCCTTCCATCCCTTAACTTTGCTCAGAGGTCACCGCCTGGTTTAAAGATTACCTCTCCAATCAGACGCAACAAGTCAAAATAAATACTTCTGTCTCAACATGCAATCTGGTTTGCTCAGGTGTCCCACAGGGGTTTATACTTGATCCCCTTCTCTTTACCCTCTTCCTCAATTCCCTCCCTAAATCATGCACTGGTCACATGTTACTATATGCTGACGATGCGGTAATCTTTTGGAAGCACCCCAACCCCGACACTCTCCAAGCAGCTCTCCAGGGCCACTTTAGGGAGATAGAAAAATGGTTCTCAGAACACCGCCTTATCAACTATAAGAAAACTAAGGCCATGATCTTTGCTCACCACCAAAGCCCTCACTGCCACGTGTCTCTAGTTGTACAAAACGCCCATGGCTCCACTCTCGAACAGGTCCCCAGCTTCAAATATCTTGGAGTCATCTTGGACACCTCCCTCTCCTACCACAATCACATTCAGCAGGCCACCTCCTCAGTTAACACTAGACTAGTGATCCTTTACAGGCATAAACATTGCCTACCCCCACAGGCCATGCATCTCGCTGTGTCCTCCTCGGTCCTATCCTTGGTGGATTATGGAATAATCATCTATGGATCGGCGGATCAAACGGCTCTGCGCAGCATTAACCTCGCACTTAACAAAGCCTGCAGACTTGCCTCGGGAAGTGACAGGTCAACTCACACATGTGAGCTTTATAACCAAACAGGCTGGCTAAATTTCCAAGGCAGACTCAAGTACTTTACCTGCCTCCTTACCAAACAGATTCAACTTAAACAAGCTCCCATCAGCCTCCTCCCGCTTATCGGCACAGTCCCCCATAGACGAACCCAAAGGCACACAGTTAACCCCACAATGTTAGTTCCCCACTGTAGAGCCTCGCTGGGACAAAGATCCTTCTGTTATCGGGCCCCCTAGTGGCTTAACGGACTCCCATCCACCATCTCCTCAACCCACAGTCTTAGCCTCTTTAAATCTAGTCTCAAAACCTGGCTCTTTGACTCGGCTACCTGTGACTGTAATTAGTCCTTCATTCATTCCATTTCCACCTCCCTCCTCCTTCTCAGAGAATAATGCTGGTCAGAAACCCATAGGGAAAGATTATACTAATGCCAGCCTCCTCCCCTATGTCTCCCATTGCCTGTATATTAAGACCCGGTGTCCCTAAGGATCCTATGATATTGTATCCTGACTTAGCCCTGGCACAGGCTTTCATGTGCTCCCTGTTGATGTAACGTAATGTAATGCCATTCTTTTTATACTAAATCATAAATTTCCCGAACCTTGTAGTATTACATTGCAATTGTACAAGTTGTGATACCTGTATATATAGTCTGCCTGTATGTTACCCTGTATGTATTTTTTTCTTTCTTGACGAGGAGCCTTTGCAAACGAGTCTCTGACTCAAAGGATTGTAATTCTGATTCTACTCAATAAACAATAAACAAAACATGAATTTATGGTTTAGAGTCTCAGTGGAAAATGTGGTATATTGCCTTCTCCATGCAGGGTAGAGGGTTTCTGAGATGCACGTGTAATGTTTGACAGTTGAGCGGTATGGTCATAGGAGAACTACCTGTGCTTTGTTCACATCTATAAAAACAGAAGTATTTCATTAGCAGAAAGAAAAACTAATAATTCTTTATAGTAATAATGTCCTTCTGGTAAAAACAGGCTGCTCCATTTTGCCACAAAGCACTCCCAATGGAGTGAAAGCTACACAGTTCAGGAGCAGCCTGCATTGCAGAATGCAAGGCTACTCCATTTTGCCACAAGCACTCCCAACGGAGTGAAAGCTACACAGTTCAGGAGCAGCCTGCTTCGCAGAATGCAAGGTACTGAAAACGAACCTACCATCGTCTGGAGCACAGTTGTGCCTGTGTTCTTCAACTCATCAGTTGGCAGACCACTTTAGACTGTTTTTGGTAATGCTGTATCTCCCAGTTAGCCGCTAATTAGTAAGTAGTAAATTTGATTTCTCTGAATTTGTTTTGCTGTTGTTACTCAAACTGTACTATGCCATTTGCAGAGTTTTATTCACTTTTACTGATTTAGTTGTGTAAGACTACGTAGTTACTGAAAGCCCAGTCTGCATAGTTTGATTCTGTTTATTACCTGGTCAGCACTCTTGAGTTATTAGTCTGCACATAGTGTTTTTGTCCAGTCTCCTTATTTAATCCTGTGCCTTTCCTGATAATTTGGATTCTTCTCCTCACTCGCTTCCCATGCTACTGTGGATGCGCAGCTCTCTGCCATCCTCCTCTCAACATCCTGCCTTGTCGCCAATGTCTTCTCCTCTAAGCTTGCCTTTGTGCTTTCTCAACAGGCTACTCCATTTTGCCACAAGCACTCCCAACGGAGTGAAAGCTGCGCAGTTCAGGAGCAGCCTGCATCACAGAATGCAAGGTAGTAAAAATGAACCTACCATCGGCTGGAGCACAATTATGCATGTGTTGGCCCATCGACACTTCACGTTGACTGCCCCACCCACCCAGGCTCGGCACTTGATGTATACATCGCTAAGGTCGTGATCAATCACATGACCTGATGGTGACAGAAACTAAGTCCCAACTTCCCCACTAGTTCGTTATATTACATCACCTATAGGAGTCACCCTTGAGCCTTCTAATTTCTACTCCTACTAATGAATTTCCAACTCTCCACCCTGCCTCTTACTACCTCCCACTTGGCCTCTCACCTTCCTGGCTAATCCAGTTTCTGTCAGGATTCTCTTTACTCCCACATTCTGGCCAACCTTGTTTTTAAACTTCGACCCTTGGCACCAGGGGCTAGCACTCTGACCACTACATTACTCTCAGAGTACTACTGTTAGCAAGGCTCCTGCGATCCGTATCTGGTGTTACTGAATCCAGTGCTGAACCTTACAGTCACCACTCAGCCCATATTACACACTGACTTATACCTCACCCCCCCCCACTTGTAAGTCCTTAGTTCAGGGACTGACCTGCACACTAGTCTCAGACCTCTGATTTAGTATGGCACCTTACCACTATACTCTCCTCAGTGCCCTATTAACACTAACCTGGCCACTCGCGTCTGACAATAACTATATACCCACCGTAGATGGGTCTACACTCTGTCAAGCCATACAGCTTCTGGCACATTATCCAATCTTCCTAACTTGGATCACAAGCCAGACAAGTTCATTGATCACAATTATTATCTGTCATCCTACCAGGCATACTTTCTGACCCTCCATCTCAATTCTATAATGATACCCACGATCTCCCCCAATGCCACCAAGCATCCACCCAAACAAAAATGTAAACTCCTCAAATACTTCCTGACCAGACAACTCCTACTATTAATACTATTGTCTGGGAATGTGCACCCCAACCCTGGCCCTCCGCAGTTTCCATCTAGCTTAGACAATAGCCCAAGTGGTCTCAAAATTGCCTCTATTAACATCCAGAGCCTTCTGCCAAAGTTAGATCAACTTCAAGTCTGGGTGCTACAGCACAGGCTGGACGTCCTCGTAGTAGTCGAAACCTGGCTGTCCCCTACTGTACCAGACTCAGCAGTCTCACTAAATGGGTACACAGTATACAGGGCAGGTACGGTTGGTAGACATGGAGGTGGTTGCGCCATATATGTCTTGAACTCACTACAGTGTTAGGCTTTCCCGAGACACACCTAGGGATGGTGCTCAATCACTAGGGTAAAAATGTCATTAGGTAATAAAGGGAAGTCCATTTACATCCTCTCAGTATATATTCCACCCAAGAAGCTCGCAAAGGCTGCCAAGCATTCCTTGACCTCATTGCAAACCTGCCATATGGGTCTGAAGTCATTGCCCTGGGTGACGTTAACACTAACTGGCTGTCCCCCGACTCTAACCCTTGTAAGGTTGCAGCAGTAGCCATTGACCTCACTCAACTTGTCCCTTCCCCTACTTGAATAAATTATAGGATTGGTACTAGCACCCTTATTGATCTGTTATTTTACAACTGCCCTGAGAGGATTCTGGAAACCACACTGTTACTGGATGCCCTGAGTGACCACTCCCCAGTCATCTGCCACTGGACAAATAAGGTCCCAAAATGACCATGCATAACTGCCTATCAGCAGGTCCTCAGGAAAGAGAATCAGAAACTGTTCCAAAATTACCTCCACAATTGTGACTGGTATACAGTCCTCCTCGACGATAGTGTAGATTAGTCACTAAGCCACTTTATGCAATGTTATGCAATGCCAGGTCTATTAAGAACAAGACAGCAGTAATTGTTGATCTTGTTGGGACTGCAGACCTGGCATGCATCACAGAGATCCAGTTGGATGAAAATGCTGGCCCCATATTGGAGGCTGCTGTTCTGGCTGGTTTCTCAGTGATACACCGCTTGAGACTGGACCACAGGGGCTGGGGTGTAGCCATTTGTTTTAAGACAGAACTGGGCCTTGTAGGTGTGCCAGTTTAGGAATCCAGCTCCTTTGAGTGTACCGTTGAGGTGTACACTGTAGGATCATTCTCATCTACCATTCACCCGGGGGTGAGAAATAGTTCCAACAGGAAGTAGCGGACTTCATGGTCAACATGGCATTTGAGTCGCAGTTCGGACACTCACTTGACCTGGTTTTCCTCCTGGGGATCGAAACCTCCAATCTGGTGGTGGAAATGGTCAGATGGTCAGATCACCACCCTATAAGGTTCAGTTTCCAGGCCCCCCCTTATAGGTCTGCCCCTGTGGAGATGGTCAGATACTGCCCTTTGCGGGATGTGAGCCCTGATGGTCTACTGGCGGTATTAGACCTATCTGGATTTCTGGGGACAAGTGAGAGCCCAGAGAACCAAGCTCAGACCTATAATAAGGCAATTACTAGGGCTGTGGACTCTATTGCTCCGGTCCATGTTCATCCTCTCTCTCTCTCCGCCCTCAATCTCCATGGTTTGACAGGACTTTGAGGGAGTTGCGATGAGTAGGACGAAGGTTAGAGCATCATTGGCAGAAATCTGCCCTGGATGCTGACCACCTTAAATTGATAGAACATTATCAAATCTATCAATCAGCAATCACCCGTAAGAAGGCAGAGTTCCTTTCCGGGGAGATTGCTGCCACTCACATTTGACCGGCTCAGCTCTTTTGAACTGTGGACAGGTTGTGCAACCCAACCTGTCTGCAGGTCCGAAGAGCTTTTTCACAAATTGAGTGTGATGAGCTTGCTCATTTCTTTGCAGATAAGGTGGCCAGCATCAGGGCTGAGATCCTGACGGCTCTCTCTATGGGAGTTGATGGTGGTCGGTGCTCAGTCACTCCTCCTCGGTTTGCCTGGAGCTCTTTCAACCAGCTGGAAATTGTGGCTATCATCTGGATTGCCCAGGGTATGCACCCAACATGCTGTAGTTTGGACCTGGGCCCAACTCCCCTGATTATGGGGTGTTCTGACATCATTGGCCCTGTCCTTGTGAAGATAGTTTGGTGTTCCCTAGAGTCGGGTGAGTTTCCTAGCTCTCTGAAGGAGGCAGTGGTGACACCACTCCCGAAGAAAGCTGCTCTGGACCCAAACTGCTTCATTAACTACAGAGCTATCTCAAACCTTCCCTTTGTAGGAAAGCTCGACATGGCATTTGAGTTACCCAGGTTGATTGTCCTGGGTATTGCGTTACAGCTGAAGAACCACCTTACCATCCACAATATCTACGAACCTCTCCAGTCCGGTTTTCTTAAGAGGCATAGTACTGAGACTGGTCTGGTTCGGTGCTCAATGATCTCCTGATGGCGAGGGATCAGAAGCGCCGTCCCATCTTGATACTTCTTGATCTCTCTTCAGCCTTTGACACCTTGGACCATGGGGTGCTTCTCAGGTGCCTGAAGGTCATCTGTGGCATGTCTGGCACAGTTCTCAGATGGTTTAAGTCTTTCCTCACTGGCAGATCTCAGAGGGTGGTGTCAGGGATTTTTTCCTTCAGTCCATTCTCTCTCTGCCATTTGGGGTCCCTCTGGGGTCGGTGTTGTCCCACATGTTCGCGGTATATATGTTTCCCCTAGGAGACATTGTAAGATGGTATGGGCTGAGGTTTCACTGCTATGCTGATGATACCCAGCTCTACCTGTCTTTTGCACCCGACCAGGATAGTGCATGCTCAGTCTTTAATAACTGCCTTGCAGAAATCCAGGACTGGATGAAATCCAGCTGGTTGAAATTGAACTCCAGAAAGACTGAGGTGTTGGTGGTGGATCTGGGTCACCGGACAGAGGGGTTGGTGGCTGGATCACCTTCTGGACTTTGTCTAGGAGGTGTCCAGCTGCCTTTCTCTGAATGGGTGCGAAACTTGGTGGTGGTTTTTGATGACTGGTTGACACTGCATGCGCAGGTGTCGGCAGTCGTCAAGTCATCCTTTTACCATCTTAAGAACATCACCACGATGAAAAGCAGCTTGTTTCTTCCGGTGACCTTCCAACATTGATCCATGCCTTTGTGACCTCGCATCTTGACTGCTGCAACTCCTTGTACTTAGGGCTACTGGGGGCTGATATCTGCCACTTGCAGCTAGTGCAGAACTCTGTGGCGCGGTTGTTGATGGGGACTCCTCATTCGAGTCACATCACACCAGTGCTGCGTGAACTGTACTGGCTGCCGATTCAGTGGCAGATCACCTTCAAGGTCGGGCTTCTGACC
The DNA here is from genome assembly GCA_016271365.2 of Neoceratodus forsteri. NCBI lineage: Eukaryota > Metazoa > Chordata > Ceratodontiformes > Ceratodontidae > Neoceratodus > Neoceratodus forsteri. The sequence continues at coordinate 565,500,055 of CM057449.1, read as the reverse complement.
TTTAAGGCCCTGCACGGACTAGGCCTGGGCTATCTGCAAGAGCTTCTGTCACCTTACTGCCCCAGATGACCACTCCGCTTGGCTGATATGGGGTTGTTAGAGAGTCCCAGGGTATGTCTTAAAACATCAGGGGCCTGTGCTTTTATGTATGCAACCCGACCCTGTTGAATTCTCTACCTCGTCAAATACGTAAGTGCACAACTGTGGAGAGTTTTAAGAGGGCCCTGAAGACCCATCTATGGCACCTTGCCTACTAGGACTGATTATATTTTGACATCTATTTATTAATCTAACTTGTTATATGTGGAATTTATATTTTTTATTGGTTTTTATTCTGTTTTTAAACCTGTACAGTGCCTTGGTTATAGAAAGGCGCTTAAAAAATAAAGTTATTATTTATCACTCATTTCAATTCAGCCTGCAATTTATTTGCCCCTCCTCAGGAAGTGCAGGGTGAAAGGGGTCTCTAACCCATGGATTACACCCTCTCTTCTGCGCCTTATGGCCACTTGTGACCATCTTTGGAAAGTGGCACATGCCACTGGCAAACCGAGAGACTGGCAATGTTATAGGACCACCAGAAACAATTTCACCTGGACATGCAAAAGCCTCATATTACCAAGACGTGTTTGCTAGCGCCTGGGATAACAATAAAACATTCTGGGAGAATCTTAAAATCCTCAGGGGAAAACTCAATCAATCCCCGCCCCACTCATCTATAATGAGCTCATTGTTCAAGACCCGAGTGAAATTGCCAGCATTCGCAATACTTCAGTCTCTGACCTTAGTGAAGTCCTTCCCCCCAACTTTTTCGATGAACCATCCACTACCAACATTACCCACCACAGGCCCCCCCCACCAAACATCCCCTAGTTCTAGTTCAAGTTGATATCACAGACCACTGCCAAGAGACACCTAATGAAAGTGCTTGGTAAGTCTAGGCACAGCTCCGATACCCTTGATCTCAAACTACTTCTCCTCTCCCTTGATGCTGTCCTGGCCCTGCTTACCTGGATCCTGAATCTGTCCCTACGCCTCAGTCAATTTCTGTCTGTCTGTAAAGCGGCAGTTGTGACACCTGTCCACAAGAGGGGTGACGGAACTAACCACACCAACTACCGTCCCATATCAATACTACCACCTCTTTTGAAAGCCATTGAGCGCATTGTAGCCGAACAGCCTACAGCATATCTCTCTGACCACAGCATCCAGTGCCCACAGCAACAGGGGTTTAGGAAGAATCATAGTACTGCCACTGCCCTACTCACCTATATGGACTTCATCCTTAAAGCTCTCAACCGTGGTCAACTTGTAGGGTCCATCTATATAGACCTTACAAAGGTCTTTGATACGGTCAATCACTCCCTACTGCTCCTGATCCTACCCTCTTTAGGACTCTATAATGACATTACCACCTGGCTCAGAAGTTACTTAGGTGGCAAAATCCAATGTGTAAACATCTCTGACTCACTCTCCACTAGCTGCCTCATACTATCTGGTGCTCCACAGGGATCAGTCGTGGACCATCTCCTATTCAGCCTCTACCTCAATACCCTCCCCCTTGCCTGCTCTGACGACCTTCTCCTGTATGCAGATGATGCTGTGATTTACTCAAGCCAGCCTGATCCTGCACCTCTTACTTGTGACATGCAGCGTAGTTTTACCTCCATTGAATCCTGGTTCGCTGAACAGAGATTAATTATGAATTCTAATAAGATCAAATCTATGATCTTTGCTGGACTGCATAACAAGTTTAAAACAGCCCGAATGACCTTCGCCAATATTATTGGCTGACCACTTGAACAGATTAACACTCTTAAGTACCTGGGCATCACCCTAGACGGCACGCTTTCCTACCAAGAACACATCTCAAGCATCTCCAAAGCTGCTAATTTCAGACTAGGCCTCCTCTATAGACACCAGCACTGCATGACCCATGAGGCACTATGCCTTGCTGTGACCAGCTCCATATTGTCGGTCATTGACTATGGCATTATATTTTATGGCTCTGCCTCAGCCACTGCCCTAAGAAGGATTCTGATTACCCTTAATATAGCCTGCAGGTTACTTACTGGTGCTAGCCGTGACACACATACATGCGACCTCTATACACAGGCCAATTGGCTCAACCTCCAAAACAGAATTTCCTTCCACACCTGCCTTGTGGCCAAAAAGAACTCCTTAGAGCTTTCCCCCCTCTATCCAGCTACTTCCTTAAAAGACTCCTGCTAACTCACGCTGCACTAGAAGTACACCCAATCAAGTCTTCCAGGTTCCATTATGCTGGAAATCCTAGGGGCAAAGAACTTTTATGTACAAAGCACCCAGCTGGTTTTAACAGTCTCCCTGCTCATATCCAATCCACTCTCAACATAGGTCAATTTAACTATTTTCTTTGACAACATCTAGCCAACCTCAGCAGCTGTGACTGCCACACCTAACCATGCTGTCCTTCTGCCTTGAACTACCTAGCCTTGTTGACAGTGCCCTCCTGGGCTGCTACTCTGTGTGACCCCTGCATCCACAGTCCTTCACAACTCCAACCCACTTCCTCAGGGAAACCACCAATACTATCCCTGCTTTCTGCTGACCTTTCCACCCCTGCTCTGCTCTACTACCTCCCTTTCACCTCCATCTATAGCTTATCCCCTGCCTCTCTCATCACTATTCTATTCTACCTCTAATCTGTTTTCTATGCACCCAAGCTCATCTAAAAAGAGAAAAAAAAAAAGAAAATCCTGAATCTCTCCTACTCTCTAGCTTCAGAATTGGACTGTTTTTGTCTTTTATTTGGTTTGTTATGTCTCACCTTGCCTATTAATTTGTGCCCAATGTACTTTCTGCACTTAATCACTGTTGTTAGTTGTGAATTGATTTAGTCCATTATCCAGCTTGTTGTATCTCTCCATGCCTATTAGTTTGTACCAAATGTACCTGTGCATGTTACTCATTCCTCTGTATATTCCCAATTTTGTTGATGTGGAGCCTTTGTAAAAGAGCCCCTGGCTCAAAGGTCTTAATTCTGAGATTTAAATAAAAAAAAACATAACTATGTATCCATTTTCTTTCTATTCTGTTTCATTCCTGAACTGAGATATGTGGTTTTAAAGGTCTTAAAAGTTAATGCTTGCTCGATGCGACCACCATGATAAAATCTAATGTATTGGTTTGATGTACTGTTTACCATAAGTAACATAAGCTAGCAACATCCTAATACATTCTTAGTATGAATCTGGTTTGTATAGTGAACAAGTAACCTCAGTGGATGAGATTTTTAAAAATTAACCAAAGCAGCCATCTTTATTTACTTGAATCACTAATTAACACATTACTAATAAAAGCTGTTTAAAGATTAACTGTGAAATGGCCATCTTCATGGTGTTGAGCAGTGGGGGACCACTCTGGCAAGTTGGCAACCTAGCTTTAAGCCCCAAGCAAGGGACATCCGGAGTGAAGGCTGGCAGGGTGGGCTCAGAGCATCTGGCTGGATGCTGTCCTCCTAGGGTGGTTGGCTGTGTTGCTCCTTTCTTGGAACAACACCTGGATGTGGTTGGTATAATGCCCTTGGCAATGTGGTTAACCATGCTTCACTGGACTTTCCAGGCTCAGGGCCATCATGTGCAAGCAGATCACAAGAGGGAGGTGAGAGAGTTCAGGGTGAAATGGAAAAACATTCTCCAGCATTGGTGCCAGCATGACAGGAATAGCCTATGGCTGCACATGCCCTTGCAGCACATGACCAAGCTGAGCCCTCCCCCCGACATTTAGCCAGCCATTGTGATCCTGCCTTGCCTTCCAAGTACACTGATAGCCTGCCTATTTGGAATGGAGCGGCCCACCTCCAGGGGTAAGCCAGGGTTTTATGGCCATGTCTGAGCATGGTGCCTGTATTAAATACTTCATTGGCAAGCTTTTAAACTAGTCAAGGGGGGAGGCACTGATAAGCAGCAGGGAATTCCCAGCTTCCCCCTACAAAACAGGGTACAAAATGAGGAAAAGACCAAAGTAGAAAGGTCAGTGGGGGATGTCGCTACAAGAGGTAAAGCCATCAAAAAATGGAGAGCAATGAGTACCAATGCCCGTAGTCTGGGTAACAAGCTTCCTGAATTAGTGGCCTTTATGAAGGAGGAACATCTGGATATCGTGGCAGTCACAGAAACATGGTACACACAGAACCTTGACTGGGACATAAACATACCAGGATACACTATCTACAAGAGGGACAGGGAGGGTAAAAGAGGATGAGTAGGAGCTCTCTACATAAGGGAAGGAATCAAAGCAATAGAACAAAAGGGTAAACAGTGAGGAGAGGAAGCACTGTGGGTCAATTTGGAGACAGGCAATGGCACCACAATCCGCACAGGGGTTGTATACAGACCCCCTTCTCAGGGGGAGGAACTGGACAGGGAAATGATAGAAAGTATACTTAGAATGGCAGAAAAAGGGGAGATATTGCTGATGGGAGATCTGAATATGCCAGATGTTAACTGGAGTGCAGTTGCAGCAGCCACTTCTAAGAGTGGGGTTATTCTAGATGCCCTACAGGGGGCATGCCTTAGACAACTAGTATTGGAACCCACTCGAGAGGGAGCAATCTTAGACCTGGTACTCTCAAATGCAGCTAGAGAGAGGATAACAGATGTAGAAGTGGGTAGCCTTCCGGGAACTAGTGACCATCGAACAGTATGGTTCACGATAAACACAGTAGTAGAGTCAAGCCATGGACTTTAGGAGGGCTGACTTTGCCAAAATGGGTGAGTGCCTAAGGAATGCACTAGCAAATGGGCTGGAAGGAGGGGTGGAAGAACAATGGGGAATAATCAAAACTGCCATCACAGAGGCAACAAGCCTTTGTGTGAAGCAAATAAACAAAACAAAACGATGTTAGAAACCACTATGGTTCTCAAAGGAGGTGGCAGGTAAGGTACGAGAGAAAAAGAAAGCATTCAGGAAGTACAAGGAATCACAGAAGGAGCAGGACATAGAATTGTATCAGTTAAAACAAAAGGAAGCTGGGAAGGCAGTCAGAACAGCAAAGGCCCAAGCCGAGGAAAAGATAGCCAACTCCATTAAGAAGGGGGATAAAACCTTATATAGGTACATCAGGGAGCGAAGGAAGACCAAGGGAGGGATAGTGAGGCTAAATAAAGGAGAGGGGGGTGGCCAGAGGGTGACTGTGAAAAGGCAGAGATACTAAACAAATATTTTTGCTCAGTATTCACAAATGAAGAGGGGGAGGTACCTAAACCAAACAATAGAAACACTCTGGATACAGGAGTTGATACCAGCCCATTTACAGAAGAAAGGGTTGTGAAAGAACTCATAAAACTGAAGGTCAATAAAGCAATGGGGCCTGATGGGATTCATCCCAGAATTCTAAAAGAACTAAGAGTAGAATTAGTGACACCACTGACTACCCTCTTTAACAAATCATGGGAGGATGGGGCGGTACCTGAGGACTGGAGGAGGGCAGATGTGATTCCACTTCACAAAAGTGGGAGCAGGGCAGAAGCAGGAAACTACAGACCTGTTAGTTTAGCCTCAGTGATAGGGAAAATGATGGAATCACTTCTGAAGGAAAGAATTGTTGAGTACCTAAAGGCCAGAGGGACTAGGACCCAAGGCAGCATGGATTCACAGCAGGAAGGTTGTGTCAGATGAATCTAATAGATTTCTTTGACTGGGTGACCAAGTAGTAGATCAGAGAGAGGGCTGTGGACATAGCCTACTTAGACTTTAGCAAGGCATTTGACACAGTCCCACAAAAAGATTAATATACAAGTTAGCCAGCTTAGGAGTGGGTCCCAAGATGGTAGCCTGGGTAAAGAATTGGCTGGAGAACAGGACACAGAGGGTAATAATAAATGGAGTCAACTCTGAAGAAAGGAGGGTTACTAGTGGGGTACCGCAGGGTTCAGTACTAGGACTGGTCCTCTTCAATGTCTTTATAAGCAACATTGCAGAGGGACTGGAAGGAAAAGTATGTCTCTGCAGATGACACAAAGATCTGCAACAGAGTTAATACACAAGGTGGGGTGGAAACGATAAGAAGGGACATGGCAAGGTTAGAGGAATGAGCAAATGTATGGCAGCTTAGATTCAATGCTAAGAAGTGCAAGATAATGCACCTGAGAAACAAAAACCCAGGGGAAGAGTACACAATGGGGGGTGAGATACTAACAACAACAAAAATGGAAAGGGACCTGGGGGTAGTCATATCAGATGACCTAAAGGTGGGCAAGCAAAGTGAGAGGGCAGTAAGGAGGGTTGCGGGGATACTGGGATGCATGAGGAGAGGCATCACCAGTAGAAAACAAGAAGTTATTATCCTCTGTACAGACAGCTGGTGAGACCCCATCTGGAGTACTGCATGCAGTTCTGGAGACCCAGTCTCCACAAAGACATAAACAGGATGGAGGCAGTCCAGAGGAGGGCAACTAAAATGATGCAGGGTCTGCACCGGATGACATATGAAGAGAGACTTAAGGAGCTTAATATGTATAGCCTCTAGGAAAGGAGGAAGGGGGGGACATGATAGAAACTTTCAAGTACCTCAAGGGAATCGACAAAGTCCACAAGGGTAGCATCTTTCAGAAAAAGAGATGTGCAAGAACAAGGGGGCACAATTTGAAGATAGAGAGGAGGCGGCTCAGAGGTAATGTAAGAGTATTTTTCACAGAGAGGGTTGTGGATGCATGGAATGGCCTTCTGGAGGGGTTGTGGAGTCAAAACAGTGGTGGAATTCAAGAGTGCATGGGACAGTCATAAGGCAATTCTAAGGGGTGGGGGTAGGAAGAAGTAGGCTGTTGGTTAACTAGGATCTGCAGCTTATCCATTAGGTAGGGAAATGAGCAGACTGGGTGGGCCAAGCGGTCCTTATCTACCATCAAATTCTAAGTTTTTATGTATCTAAAGATGCTCTAATCCTAATAGCAGAGTCCTGGGTAGGAAGCAAGCTGAAGACACAACCTGAAGTAAGCATAATTAGGAGGAATAATTGGAATAACTAAACAAATAAGTAACTGAGGAAATAAAAAATCCTCTGTTGATAAATCTAAGGATTTCAAAAGTACATTCCGGGGAAAAAAAAAAAACTATATGATGAAATGTTTATATTGCGAACAGATGCTGCTGCTTTAAATAGACAATTGACTATTTCATTAACTTTGTTTTAATGTGTTTCTAAAATATTTTCTACTTTTATAATAATTGCTTTGTATATTTATTTAGATTTTAAAAATTGATAACTGGAAAAGGCACACTGAGCAGAAGGCTCATTTCCAGGTGCGACCCAGGGGAAGGAGAAATGGAGTAGACACAAAATAAGCAGGTTATTCACCTGTAACAGTAGCTCAAGAGTGGTATACATTGTTCATCCACACTTTCTGGCAATGCCTTTCCTTTTAAGACTTGGCTGGAAATGTCTTCAAACTGGCTCCTCCCACCCACCCAAGTGGTAACTCCCTTGGCTCCGCCCCGTGATGCCAGAACTTGCCTGCAGGAAGCAGTGCTGTGCGCCAAAGCCAGGGGAGCTTGGGTGGGTCCGTGTGGATGAACAACATATACCACTCCTAGAATTACTGTTACAGGTGAGTAACCTGTTTTTCTAGGGACAAGGATATGTTGTTCTATCCACACTCTCTGGCAGACTCCTAGCAGTTCTCTGGGAGAAGGGAGGCAAGGTGCACACCCCGTAATTGAGGAAAAGAGATTGGACAAGTGCGGCTTCAAAACCAGTGTCCCAGCATGATTCTAAGTCAATGTGGTAATGGTAAATGAAGGTGTGTGCTGACCTCCAGGTAGTAGCCCTGCAGATTTTCTGGGATAGTGATGTTCCTGGAAACAGCCACCGATGCAGTGGTATGAGGGGTGGAATATGTCCTTAGCCCTCCAGAAGGCTCCCTACCCATCAACCTATAGCAGAGATCAATGCAGGATACTTTTCCACCTGCCAATTGTCCACTTGGCTGCAGGTCTGCCAGGTGCGGCTCCAGCATAGATGAGACAGCTGGAGAACCTCTTCCTCGAACTCCAGCCATGCGCTCCTTATAATAGGCTAGTGCTCGCTGCAAGTTCAAAGTATGGAGCCTGTGCTTGGCCTCCAAGGTGTGATTGGTGAAGTACACTAGGAGATTAATCACCTGATTAAGGAGAAATTCTAACACAACCTTTGGGAGGAATGGGTTGGGGCACAGGATAACCTTGTCCCTGTGGAAGACCAGGTAACGTGACTCCACCAAAAGCGGCTCAAGCTCACTAATCCTTCTGGCTGACATGATAGCCAACAAGAAGGCGGTCTTCCATGACAGGTATGACATTTCACACCTGTGCATTAGTTCAAATGGCTTGACCATGAGCTTTGCCAAAACCAGCAACAAGTCCTATGGTGGTGGTGGTTCATGCATCAGAGGGGAAATGTGATCAAGGCCCTTGAAAAAGCACCAGACCACCTTCTCTTGTGCCACTGACTGCTGATCGGCCCACTCTCAGTAAGCAGAGATGGCTGCCAGGTGCACCTTAAGGGTTGTCAACTGAAGGCCCGACAGAAAGAGACCAAAGGTAGTCAAGGATGCTAGCCACTGGACAGGATAAATGGTCCAACCCCTTGCCCTGACACCAAAGGGAGAATCTCTTCCATTTGAAGGCATAGCACTTCCTGGTTGACTCCTTCCGAGATGCCTTCACCATGGTGAAGACAGTTTCAGAGAGACCCACAGCTGGAACTCTAGCCCTCAGGAACCAGGCCGTCAGGTGCAGGGACTGAAAGTCTGGAATGGAATACCTTCCTCGACTGATGGAATGCAGGTCTGGGCATAGGGAAAGATGTCTCGGGAGCCTGCTGCCTAGACTGAGGAGATCAGGGTACCAGAACTGGCATGGCCAGTCTGGATCAACCACAATTATCTGTGCCTTGTCCCTCCTGGCCTTGAGCAGCACCTTGTGAATCATGGAAAACTGAGGGAAGGCATAGAAGAGGCCTGGGGTCCAGGGACTTGAAAAGGAATCCCTCTGCAGCATTTCCTGCTTAGGGGGGCGGGCACAAAACAGCCTCAGCTTTGCGTTTTCCCTGGAGGTGAACAGGTCCACCGGAGGAGTGCCCCATTGAGAGAATAGGTTGTGTGCTACCTCTAGGTGGGGGGTCCACTAATGAGACGCCTCACCCACTTGGCTGAGAGCATCAGCCAGCTGGTTGGAGGCTCCTGCCACATGGATGGCTATGAGATCTGCCTCCAGGCTGTGCACAAGGGTTCAGATGTGGAGAGCTTTCCTGCACAAGGGTAGGGAGTGCGTCCTGACCTATTTGTTGAGGTAGTACATGGTCGTGGTGTTATCCATCTGAACTTGAACCACCTGACCCTGGATATGTGGAGTGAATGCAGTCCACGCTAGCTGAACTGCTCAGAGCTCCAGCAGGTTGATGTGGCATCGGGATTTCTCGTGGGGGGTCCAGAGCCTGTGGACTCTGTGTTCCCCAGGTGGGCACCCCAGCCCATGAGAGAGGCATCAGTCATAAGGATGACCATCTGCTCTGGGCAGACAAATGGGATCCCTTCCTGCAGATGTGCAGGGACCAACCACCACTGGATGGCATCCCACATCCTGTGGGTCACAGTGACTGGCTGGTCGAAGTGACCCTTATGCTGAGACCACTGGCCAGGCAGCTTCTGCTGCAGGGAGCACATTCTCCAGTGGGCCCAACAAACTACATTGGCGCAGGCTGCCATGTAGCCTAGCAAGTGCAGGAAGTCCCATGCAGGGTGCAGTTGCCCAACCCGAAATGATCAGGCACAGGAGGAGAGAGCCTCTGCCCTGTCCGCCAGGAGCCGGGCACTGGCTCTGCAAGAGTCGAGCTCCATCCCGATGAAGTGGATCACCTGTGAAGGTATGAGTTCTGACTTGGCCTCATTGACTAGGAGGCCAAGGGAGACACAGGACTGGAGGGCCAGGTCCCTGGACTGCTCCACCTTCTGCCTGGAGGGACCTGCAGTCAGCCAGTCATCCATGTAGGGGTAAAACCAGACCCTTGGCACCTTAGGTGAGATGCCACAACCGCAATGCACTTGGTGAAGACCTTGGGGGCCGAGGAGAGAGCCTGAATGGCATGGCCTGGAACTCGTAAAGGGTTCCCTCTGCTCAAAAGCAGAGGAACCTTTGATGAGACTGACGGATCGGATGTGGAAGAATGTGGCCTAAAGATCCAGGGAGCAAAATCACATGTTTCGATCTAGAGATGGTATGATCTGAGACAGTTACCATCCTGAAGGTACACAACCTGAGGCACTTGTTCAGGTCATGCAGATCTAGAATGGGGTGCCAGGCCCCCTGTCTGCTTTGGCACCAGGAAGTACCTGGAGACAAACCCTTGGTATTCCTGAGGATCCATGACAGGAACCACGACCTCCTTGTGGAGGAGCTGGGCTATGTCATCTCTGAGAGCTGACAGCATGTCTGTGGAACCCAAGTTATTCTGTGGGGTGCTTGCTCGGGGCAAAGAGGGTACTGCTTGAATTCCAGCAGTAGAACCTGACCCACCACTTCTAGAATTCACCTGTCTGTGGTAACAGTGGGCCAGGCAGAAAGGAAGTGGTGGAGTCGGCCCCCACAATGAGAACCCAGGGGGGTGATGGGCATGAGAGAGGCACCCTTCATCCTGTCACTGGGCAGGCTTGAAGGAAGAGGAGGGCCCAGCTGAAGCACCACCAGAGCCTCTCCCTCCTGGCTTATGGACAACCAAGAACACTGACTTGGGCCAATGTCACCAGGCCTGAGCCTTCTGGCCAGCATAATGCTGGGCTGGCTTGGCCGCAGGAGTGGAGGTGGACTGAAAGAGCTTCCATTTCCGATACTGCTTGGAGCCCTTGGGATCCTTCTGGGCCGATGTCACAGAGTCTAAGGTGGTACTGGACTTCTTGATGTGTGTGAGGTGACCCTCAACCCTGGGCCTGAACAGGTCAGTGCCCAGGAAACATACATCTGCCCACTTATGCTGGGTGTCCGCCATGGACAGGAGTCCCCAATGCCCATGGCAGTCTGGAGCTGTTGTTTGGCCACAGCCTGGCCTGTTTGACCATGGTCTGCAGGTAGATGAGGAAACACCCCATCTAAGGTGCCCAGCAGGGCATGGGAGAAGTGGGCCATGAGGAGGGCCAAGCTCACCTGGCAGAGGCCAAGTGAGGAGGCAGCATAGACCTTCTTAGCTGCATGGTCCAACTTCTTGGACTCCTTATCAGGTAGCTTATCAACATCCCAGGTGCTGCCAGAGCACCAGAACTTGGAGTTGGCCACCAGCCCCTCTGCCAAGGGGTGCTCTGTGAGTTCCAAAAGGGATCTGGTGGGCACTGCATGCTTGCAGGCCATCCGGGAAGAAGGCACAGGGCAGGAAGCAGGGCACTGCCAGAGCTCCAGGCAGGGTCAAGAATGGCTTCCTACAGTAGTTAGAGGTGTGTTCAGCAGGAGATAGTATGGGCCACTTGGAAATCAGCTTCCACTGGTACCAAATCCAAAAGCCAGGGCTAGTACCTTGCAGTACAGAGGATTTCTGAAAAACTGTTTAGGTTCCAGAAATTGAGGGGTCCGTGGCCTGGTCAAGGCACGCTGGATCCCTGAAATAAAGTAGAAAAACAGGATTTTTAAAGGCTGGAGAAGTGGGCTGGTCACATCAGAACAAAGAGAATAAATATAAGTGGGCAGGTTCAGAGAGCAAAGCAGACGGTGTGTGGGGAGGAGGAGAGAGGAGAGAGATTGCAGAGCAGACAGCAAAACAAGGATTTACACAGTCAAGGCTCTAAATTCACTTCTAATATCAACTCAGAACTTAAAATGACTGTAAAAAAGCTCTAAATTCACTTCTAATATCAACTCAGAACTTAAAATGATTGTAAGGATTAAACAAATCATGAAACCCTAGCACATAAATTCAACTAGAGACACAGAGGGAGATACAGTAGTTAGAGGTGTGTTCAGCAGGAGATAGTATGGGCCACTTGGAAATCAGCTTCCACTGGTACCAAATCCAAAAGTCAGGGCTAGTACCTTGCAGTACAGAGGATTTCTGAAAAACTGTTTAGGTTCCAGAAATTGAGGGGTCCATGGCCTGGTCAAGGCACGCTGGATCCCTTGCAGTACACAGGATTTCTGAAAAACTATTTAGGTTCCAGAAATTGAGGGGTCCGTGGCCTGATCAAGGCACGCTGGATCCCTTGCAGTACAGAGGATTTCTGAAAAACTGTTTAGGTTCCAGAAATTAAGGGGTCCGTGGCCTGGTCAAGGCACGCTGGATCCCTTGCAGTACAGAGAATTTCTGAAAAACTGTTTAGGTTCCAGAAATTGAGGGGTCCGTGGCCTGGTCAAGGCACGCTGGATCCCTTGCAGTACAGAGGATTTCTGAAAACTGTTTAGGTTCCAGAAATTGAGCGCTGCTTCCTGTGGTGCTGAGAATGGGAGTGCCAATGATGGGACTAGCTCGACCCATGGGAGGATGACTGAGACCTCAACTGCCGGGGGGGGGGACCGGCAGTGGGGCTCGGAGGGAGCTGGCAATTGCTGAGGCTCCTCCTGGTCAGGGCCCAAAGGTGATGGGTCAGCAGACTGATCTGTCCCTCCAACGGTCTCCATCATTACCGGACTCCTAGACAAGGAAGTATCGGCCTCTTTGGTCAACAACTGGTCGATTGGCTTGAGAAAAATTTTGGCTAGGACTTTGACCAGCATCTCAGCTGACAAGCTGACATGGGGTTACCATGGAGCCAGTGGCCAAGGCCGAGGATTCAACCAAAGTCAAATCCGGAGAAATGCAGGAATCCGAGGCCTTCGACCAAGAGTGCTCCCGATCCCATGATCGGTGACGAGTCTTTTCTTTCCTAGACTCTTTTTTTAGATTTAGATTTGCTGGTGGGTCCCTGACCAAAGGTCGGCAGAGACTGGCACAGTTCCTTGAAGGAACCCATGAAGATCGAGCCCAGCTGAAGCAGCAGAAAAGCAGAAGCCTAGGAGGAAAGGGCCATGGCCTGAGATGCCTCCTCTTCGAAGGCCACAAGCTGCTCAGAATACGCAGCCACAGAAACCATCCAACAGGCATCCTTGAATTTGACTGGCGGGTTCCGTTGCGCCGGGCAGTCCAGTTTCAGGTGGGCGACATGGTCCTCCTGAACGGTTGGGTGAAACGAGCAACAAAAGTCACTGTCCTGGGGATCGTGGTCATGCCCCAGGCAATAGATGCACGTGGCATGCAGGTTGGTCCTGGACATCTTCTGCCTGCAAGGGCACCAGTGGAACCCGGGAGCAGACTTATCGTCCCTTGCGTCACGATCAAAGATCGAACTGAAGACAAAAACTCTTACAAGAGTTGAAGATTTGGAAGTAATTCCAAAAAATTTAAGAGCTAGGGCCTACTCAACGCGGGAGCGGTAAGGAGGGAACCTGCTTCTTCCAGTGGAAAGGAAGACCTGGTGTCATGGGGTGGAGCTGAGGGAGTTACCAGAGGTGTGAGAGGGAGAAGCCAGCTTGAAGACGTTTCCGGCCAAGTCTTAAAGGGAAAGGCACTGCCAGAAAGTGTGGATAGAACAACATATCCACATCCCTAGAAAGTAAAATTACAAAGGGTACAAAAATGCAAAATACAACAAATAAGTCAAATTTACAGGTAGAGGATGTTGTGAGTTAGTATATGCAATCAAACTAGGAAGTTGTAATTACCTAAATTCCGTTCACTGTCTGCACTTAGGCAGTCTTTTGCTGAGCATGCTCAGCTACTGGAAACGGTCATGTTCGACTCCATCCACCCAATCATGTGATCCATTGGCTCTGCCCCACTGCTTTCTGACTTTTTTCTTTCTCAAGAAAGAGTAGGCTTCCTATTTCACAGCTTCTTTCTGGAAATTAATATTCTGAATAGTTCTGCTGCTTTTTTTCAAATATTCTTCATTATTGAAATCACGGTTTAAATTCTTAAATGGGATTGGTTAAGAGCAGCAGTCTTAGGTCACATTACTCTTTAGTTAATAGTCATGGACAGCTTCACCTGCTCCATATTCCCCAGACCTAGTCTGTCCTAGAATGTTAATTAACATTCTATTTCAGTTTCTTACGCTGCTCATTGCTGTCTCTGCCTATTGAAGCCAAAAACAGAGAAACCAATTTCTGTAGTTGAAGATGTGCCAGTATGCTAATTTCTGATTCATGGTAACAGTGCCATTCTAAATCTGATAATAAAGATTCTAGGGGCATGGATTTGATGTTCTATCCATGCTTTCTGGCAGTTGCCTTTCCCTTTAAGACTGGCCTCGAAACATCTTTTAGCTGGCTCCTCCCACCCACCTGAGTGGTAACTCCCATGACGCCAGATCTTCCTTTCCACTGAAAGAAGCAGGTTCCCTCCTTACTGCTCGTGCGTTGAGTCGGCCCTGGGGCTTAAATCTTTGGATTTACTTCCAAAACTTAAACTAAAACTCATTTGAGTTTTGTCTTCACCTCGATCTTCAATCGCGACTGTGATGGAGGATAAATCCTCACCTGGATTTCGCTGGTGCCAATGTGGGCAGAAGATGTCGCGTTCCAACCCCCACGCCTCGTGTGTCTACTATCTGGTCCACGATCAAGATCCACAGGCCTGCCACAGTTGTTGGTCATTTGACCCGACAATCCTCGAGGACCACGCTGCCGGCCTGAAGTTGGGTCTCCCGAAGAACCGTTATCCACTGGTAAAATGTCATAGCAGTGTCAGTGGCTCAGTAGGTAGCACACTCGCCTCTGAGGCCGGGAGATCAGAGGGCTGTGGGTTCAGTTCCCACATCTGGCACTTGGGTTAATATCCCAGTACTGACACTGTAGTGCAGCATGAGAGGGGTGCTACACTTCTGAGGTACCATCTTTCAGATGAGATATTAAACCGAGGTCCCATCTGCCTAGATTGGTGGTAGTTCAGGTGGATGTTAAAGATCCCATGGCACTTATCGAAAAGAGTAGGGGAATTTTTTATTACAACCAGAAAGCAAAACATATACAAAATAGTGTTTACAACACACAAAATCATAATATAAAACAAGAATTAACAGAAATAAGTATTACATCATACATTCAAAAATCAGCAGCAGTTTAGCGACCCCAAAAACTAACCAGTGCCAACTCCCTCCCCCCACTAAAATAGTAGGGAATTATTTATTATCATAACAGTAGACCAAAAGTGAAATATAAACTGTCGTATGTCACATAAAATAATAACCAAATCATATAGAAAACAAAACAAATGAGTATTGTCAACGTATCATGTCAGAGCAATGTAAAAGAAATAATATGAAAACATCCCCCCCCACTAAAAAGGATTAGGGGAGTATTGCAACTAAAAAGCAACAATCAAACAATAATATATACAGTAGAAATCATAATGCACAACAAATGGAAACAAAACAAGTATACTAGCATACAAATGGGATGTACAGAAAGCATAGAAATCAAGTATGCACAACAAAACAGCATCATAAAATGATTGGAAAATTAAAAAAACAAATAGTACCAGAAGATACAAATCCCCCCCTTAGAGTGAGGAAGTGGGTCTAAAACAAAACTTACACATATGCAGAAAATAGCAGTCCCCACCAAAATTACCCCAAAAGGAGGTTCTAGCCTTGCAAGCAGGGATACCCAGCACTTTTCAAGAAAGTCTGGACATAGCACCATAACCTTTACCCTGTGTCAAGCCAGTTCATTTTCCTCCACCACAATCGAAACAATTCAGGATGCACTTTTTCCTTTTCCTGAAGTCTCCAGCTAAGTATTACCTTCTTAATGTTATAAATAATCTGGGATGCAGAGAGTAATTTCTGCCGAAGTGTCAAATTGCACCGTGCTTGCTACAGCTGAAAGCCTATATGACCCATTAACAGACGCATAGTGATTACATCATAAGTCACCCAGGAGCCCGGCAGAACCCCTTCCACCCAGATCTGTGATGTAGGATCCTGAAAAGGATTTAAAGGCCACACATCCTGAAATTGGGACCAAAAGGAAACTACAAAGGGACAATCCACAAAAAAAATGTTCCATAGTTTCAACCATCCCTAAGCAGGTTTCCTCCCTGGGACAAAACCTCTCCAAGAGTTCTTTATGCCTCATATTGCCTTTTACCCCTAATCTCTTGTGGAGACATAGCTAAAAAATCCCACATATAGCGGGGTACCCTCTTGCTTACTAATAATTGTAATTTGGAATGTTGCACAGAAACTGGTAAATCATGAAACCAAGGATCCACAAAAAAGTAATCCTGCAATATAGTACTATAGAATTGCTGACGTGTTTGAAGAAGAAAGGATTTTCTGACAACATGCCAGGATTTCAACTTTTGAAAGATCGTATGAAAGTGACTAGTCAATGCACATAGCCGTACCTGCCGGGCCAAAAAGGAATCCTGAACCCAATGCCTAAGAAAGGGATCTATACTATCAGCCACCCACGGGGACCAGATCTTAACAACCCCCTTGAGCAAAGGAACTAAATTATAAAAGATAAATATACTATGCAAGAATAAAACCGGATTCATCATACCCAAACCTCCTTCGCCGATAGGTAAATAAGTGATACCCCTCTTCACCAGATTTAATCTATTACCCCATAAACAAAGAAAAAATACATCATAAAGAGAGGTTTCTAAAGAAGGGGGAGGGGGAAAAACTGCAGCTATAAACAAAAAATATGGCAACAAAAAAGTTTTAATCAAATAAATTTGCTTCGCTTTAGACATTCAGCCCTTATTCCAGAGTAACACCCTATTACGTGCCTCCAATAATTGGCTCTCCCAATTGTACCTATGATTGTCCACACCTCCAAAATAAACACCAAGAATCTTCCTATAGCCAGTTTTAATAGGCATGTCCCAAATCAATGCCACATCAGTGGCCCCATACCCCAAAGGCAATATCCCACTTTTAAACCTATTAATAGAGGAACCAGACATAGCTGAAAAGGTGTACAATAATGTCCGTGCAGCAACAGCAGAATTTTTATCTGACAGAACTAAAACCAAATCATCTGCATATGCTATTGTCACTATCTGTGGGTCCATATAACCAACTGATAATCCAACAATATCATCTGTATTATTTAAAGCATGCAAAAGGGGGTCCAAGGATAAGACATAGAGTAGGAGACTTAGTGGACACCCCCTGCCGTACTCCCCTATGTACCTCAATATCTCTTTCCAACCATCCATTTATGCTAGGTATCAGAGTGATGTCTGTATAGCAGGTACATAGCCAGTTTATAAATTGTGAGGGAAACCCATACCATCTCAAACTCTCCCACAGATAATTATATTCTACTTGATCAAAAGCTTTAGCCTGGTCAAGACAAACCAGATGCCCAAACATGTCTCCAGATGCTCCTTTAGCTATAAGCTCCCTGAGTAGGATCAGTGCATCCTGAACCCTTCGATGTGGCACCCCCACTAAACTGTGATGGATGTAATAAGGAACCCAATACACCCCATAATCTAATACAAAAGATTTACATCAAGATCTTATAGTCAGTGTTGAAAAGAGACAAAGGCCTCCAATTATCTAAATCCCCACACTCTCCTTTATTTTTATACAGTAAAAGCAACACACCCTGTAACATGCTTTTAGGTAGAGACCCTGCCTGTAACCCAGCATTCAATACCCGACATAGGTCAGTACCCAAAACTTCCTACAAACTTTATAGATTTCATGGGACAATCCATCAGCACCTGGAGTAATTCCGACTTCAGAGACCAAATTGCAGTCTTTAGTTCATCTACTGTAATGGGTTGGACCAAAAGTAGACTGCTCATCTATAGACAAAACAGGGACTGGTCTTCTAAGAAACCAATCATTAATGGGGGTCTCAGGAGCAATCTACTCTTAAAGGATGCAGTAACATAGTCATGTATCGTATCTAAAATACCAGTATTTGTGGTAACACGCCCCCCAGTTGAGGTGTTTAAATACATCATAGCTCGGGAGTGTTTAAGAAGTTTCAGATTTTCAAAAGGTAAAGTATCCTTCTTTGTACCACTAATCCCATATTTATGCTTTCTCTCCACATCCTGTAAAACCTGAGACTGTAAATTAGCCAACTCTTCCTTTACCTTTTTAATTTGATCCAGACCTGCAGATCCCAAAGACTGGCGGAAGGTAGACAAAAAATGAAGTTGTTCTCTAAGATATTGAAGTCCATCATGCCGGAATCTCCCATTTAAACCACCTATGGTTTTAAAATAGAGTCTGACTTACATTTTGTGTCCTCCCACCAAGTATTTAAATCTTCATATAGAAAACAGACTGCGTGCTAAAAAAGAGATGTTGACCATCAGCCACACCAGGGATATCTAATAAGATAACATTTAATTTCTGAAAACCTGGCCCCCTCCGAACTTCAGGCATGTCACATAACACTAATCTAAGCATTTTATGATCTGACGTGGCCACCTTCTGCAAGGACTGTGATTGCACTACAACCCCTGGTGAAAGAAAAAAATAGTCAGTTCTGGAAGCTCTAGTTTCGCAAAAATAAGTATTTCCAAACCCATTAGCGGTAGGCCCAAAAGCATCATTCAAACCAGTATCTGCAAGAAGTTTTGACAAGCTTGTCATATCACTATACACTTTCTTCCTCGTTCCAAAAGAAACACTGGAAGGCAAGGAGCAGTTAAAGTCCCCCCCCCAAGGATAGTAACATAAGAGGTTTATAGAAAAGGGTATAATGAATTAAAAAGGATTACTCGATCAAATTTAGATTGAGGTGCATAAACATTAAGTAACCGTAAGGGTAAGGAACCCCACTTAACATCCAAAACCAAGCCCTACCGGCTAAAATCTCTATCTGATGAATTACTTTTATATGTGAATGAAAAAAACAAATCTCCACCCCACTACACAAATCACTTCCCAAAGACCAAAAACAATCTCCCCACACCCAACCAGTAGTGGCAGCCTCTATCTCCATAGGAGAATGCAAACAAACATCCTGCAGGAAAACACAGTCCAGATTTTCATATAAAAAAATGAGAATAAGTGCTCTGACGTTTAACAGGAGATTTAATGCTATTTGCATTTAAAGTTGCCACTCTAAAGTAAAAGGGAACCATGAGTTAATGAAAGGGTAAAGTCACTTTACTTTGCTAGATGCTCGTTACCCTTCCACTTTTCCCATCTGATGGTTTAGGGCCAATCTGTCCTTCAGCAGGTTCCAAGGGCTCAGGCCTTTGTGGGGGGGTGCAGAAGGCAGAGACATGTCGGAAACTGCCTATGGAGCCTTCTACCAATACTGCAAAGGTATTAGGGTCAGCAATAGAACCATGCATGGAAGGTAAAGCTGTTTTCCTACCCACCTTCCCCTTTCCTTTAACAGATTCCCTTTCTTGCCACTAACCATAGTAAAATTGTCTACCAAGGGATCCAAACTAGACAATACCGAATCCTGCCAAATAACCCCCCCCTTGTCCTATCTCTGGTACCTCATGAGTCACCACTTCAGGTATATCTATAGAGTCTGTGCTTGAGGTAGAGTTATCAATCAAACCTGACACGGGCAAAGGGAGACTAGTCCCAGAGGTACTGGGATCCAACCTTCCTCCAGTAGGAATGCCAAGTCGAACTGCCTCCCTAATATAATGGTCCTGTACCCCAAAATCAGCTTCCGGTGTGTTTTAGCTGCCAAAGGGCAAAGTTCAAATGTGTGACCCACCACATCACAAAGATTGCATTTAGAGGTTTGAAACAGTGAGCACTAGGATGACCAGACTCCCACAATAAGAACATTTTAGCACATCACAAGAGGTGCTTATGTGAGTCAAGACCCACTTGAAGCAAACCCTTGGCTGACCTGGATAAAAAGGAACCCTTATCCTCCAAAAAAACAGTTGGGGAGATGCACCAAATCAGAATCAGTAGAGTGGAGTTTAATCCTAAATTTCCAACCCCATTCCAAAATCCCTCTGCAACCAGGATAGGAACAGGATTCCCTGTATTTCACATCTCTTAGGTAACCAGTTAACAATATCTACGACATTAACCCTTCATTTCTGAACATGATCGTAATGACCCTAAAGGCCTGTTTTGAAAGAGGCAGTACAATAAGTCTGACCATAGGGATTAGTTTTTAGATTTAAATAAGCGACTCAGAATAGTTCTAAAAGAGCTGGGGTCGGAACTAACATCAAATGTAAACTCTCCAGGAACATGGATCAAGGCGTAGACTTCAGAAGGGTAAAAACCCATACTTTTCTTCAATAAAGTTTTTCCAACATAAAACCTATCGCGGGGATTATCCCTGGTGCCAACATATCGTAAACGAATGGCATTTCACTGCTTGGCTAATTCTAGAGGTTGCCTAAAATGACTGACATAGGAAGGTTTTTCCACAGGTTCCAAAGCTGGCCCCTGTATGACAGAGGAAGTAGCTACATCTGCAGCCATTTCCACTGACAGGCTGTCCAAGGGTAGTCCAGAATCAGTAGTAGATTTAGGAAAAGGGGAGGCTGGAAGTTCAGAGACTAAAACAACAGGAGAAGGGACTGATAAAGCCACAGTACTTATCTCTGCAGACTCGGTAGTGCTGAAGATCCATCAGCCGGCTTCCATGAATCGCCAATCGGAATCCAGCCAGCCCCATGGCCTTGCGCTCTGGAGACCAGGATTCATCTACCAGATCTCCCAATCTTTAGAAGTGAAACTTAGCTGACTTTCGACCTTTCAGTAGCCAGATGCAACTTGCTGGGCCGCTGTTGCTGCAGTGCTCGGGGAACCCTCCGATCTCTTCTGCTTCCTGTCGTCCTCCACAGCGAGGTTCCTACATTCCTGTACCAATAATGCACTCACACGAAGAAGTTCCTCTTCCAAACACTGTTGTTTCTCCGACAAACTAAGCCCCAGCATAGCAACAGAAACTGAAGGACCACTTGAGTTGGCGTTTTGCTGGCCACCTCGCAGGTGCATCCCAGCCACCATTTCAGTGTTTCCAGACTCAGTGAAATCAACAGGTGAGGAATTACTCTGGGCTATCACAGCCCCATGTGCAGCTCTTCCACTGTCCTCCTCCTCCGCCATCTTGGTCCCACCAGAAAATGGGTTCCCCCTGCTCACAGGAAGCAGGAAGTAGGGGAATTTCCCCAGTGTCCTGGCCAAATTTCCCTCATTCACTAAAAATACCACCAACAGCTTAATCTGGTTCAAGGTCAGTTGGCATTCATCTATATACCCCTCCCCCGGGTCATGCCTGAAAATAGGCAAGATTTGTCTAGTGCACTTACCCGGTCAACAAAAACTAAATAAAATAAATAAATAAATAAAATCTAAGGACGACTGTTGGGTGGTCTCCATGGCTGCAGGGTCCGCCGAGCAGTTAGAGCAACTCAAGGCCTTCAAGAAGGAGGCAACCCAGGCCACTGCTCAATCCTCTTCTGCTTCGGCCTTTGTTCCGCTCCATTTGGGCTCCACATATTCAGCCTCCTTCAAGGAGCTGTGCCATTCCCTCCTGACCAAGGGGAAGGGCCCTGTGAGTCACACGGTTCCCAGTCATGCAAGGAGTCCAAGAAGGATAAAGAGAAGACTCATCATCAATGATCCTGGGACCAAGAACGTTCCCGCTGTCAGGAATCTTCAGTTTTGACTACAGTCAAAATCTTTGTCATGGCCGTTGGCTTCAGAGACCCCGCCATGCCAGTTGGCTAAGAAACTGGCCGACGATGCAGCTGAGATTTATCTCAACCCTGTCGACCAGTTGTTTTCTGAAGAGGCTGACAACTCTATTTTCAGGACCCCAGCCCCGTCAGTGACCATTGAAGGGCTGGCCCAGCCAGCTGAGTCAGTCCCTTCAGTCACTGACTGAGATCAGGAGGAGCCGTGGATCTCCCCGGCTCTCTATGAGGCCCCCCATCGGCACCACCGACAATCAAGGTCAAGGTCTTGGTCCTCTGCCTCCTCTGGGTTGAGCAGGTCCCTCCAACATCAGCGTTCTCAGTCTTGGCACCATGGGAAGTGGCAATGCCGATATTCGTCTTCATCCTCCTCCGGTGAGGAGAGGCATTGGCGCAGATTGCGTCAAAGCTACGAAGACCTGATGTGGCAACAGTGCTGACCATGCTCAAGCAGACGCCGTGTACCACCCCAGCCATTACCAGGCTGTTACCTAAAATGCCAACTCCCCCAGCGGGGCCGGTCAACACTGTTCCTTCCCCAGTGTAGCCGGTACAGACCATTTCAGCACGACCGAAGCTGGCTTCTCCACCGAACATGGTGGAACCACCACCCAAGCAGCCACTGACCAGGGCTCTGACCAAGGAGTCTTGGCTGGTTAAGGGGCTTCCCCATCGGCTGTTGGTCACTCTCATGCCTGATCACCTGCAGCAGGTTGAGAGTGACTTGGGTGGTCTCCCACTTTACGTGGGCTCTGAGGATTCCTCTTTGCACTCTTGTCTGCTGGATACAGAATCGTTGGGGGATTTGTCGATGGAGGAAGGCCTCACTTCATTCATGGACATTCTCCACATCTTCGAGTCCACAGCGATGAAACTGGAGCCTGTTCAAAAATGGGCTCACTACCCCCTTACAGAAATTCTGGACAAAGGGAACTCTCCGGAGGCATTCCCAGTGGCCAAGGCCATTGATGGCCCTACCCTGGAGCTTTGGCAGCGCCCCACTTCTTGCCTGGCACCCTCAGCATGGATAGCCTGCAAATATGCAGTATGCACCAGTTCCCTTTTAGGGTTCATGGAGCATCCCTCAGCTGAGGGGTTGGTGGCTGACTCCATGTTTCAGCACTTGGGTGATATGAGGGACATCGATGGACCACAGGACAAGGAGCTGCCACCCAAGCTGCCACTGACCAGGGCTCTGACCAAGGAGTCTTGGTTGGCTAAGGGGCTTCCTTATTGGCTGTCGGTCACTCTCACGCCTGATTGCCCATGGCTGGTCAAGAGTAAGTCGGGTGGTCGCCCACCTTATGCGGACTCCAAAGATTCCTCTTTGCACTCCTGTCTGCTGGCTATGGACTTTGTTCATAGGCATTCTCCACCTCTTCTCCGAGTCCACAGGGATGAAACTGGAGCCCATTCAAAAATGGGCTCGTTAACCCCTTACAGAAATTCTGGACAAAGGGGAGTCTCTGGAGGCATTCCTAGTGGCCGAGGCCATTGTCAGCCCTGCCCTGGAGCTTTGGCAGTACTCTGCTCCTTGCTTGGTACCCTCAGCCCAGATGGCCTGCAAATATGTGATACGCACTGGTTCCCTTTCAGGGTTCATGGAGCATCTCTCGGCTGAGGGGTTGGTGGCTGACACTGTGTTTCAGCACTCGAGCAATATGGGGGACATTGATAGACTGCAGGACAAGGAGTCCAAGAAACTGTGCCACTCAGCTAAAAAGGTGTATGCTGCCTCTTTGCTCAGCCTCCACCAGGCAAGCTCGGCCACTGTGATGGCACACTTCTCCCATGCCCTTCTGGGCTCTTTGGATGAGGTGAGTCTTCATCTTCCTGCAGACCTCCAGACTACGGTCAAGCAGGTCCGGGACCAGGGCCATGCTATGGCTAAGCAGCAGCTTCAGATGTCCCTGGACATTGAAGATTCCTGTGCCCACTCGGTGGCGGTCACGATTGCCATGCACCATAGAGCATTAGCAATTCAAGGTATTGTCCTTTGGCTCATCCTCTGTGCCACAGGTCTTTACAAAGTGATTAGCACCAGAAGCTGTGTCCCTCTGGAGAGGACTGTACTTTTTCCCCTACCTGGCTGACTGGCTTCTCAAAACTCCATCCAGAGATCAGCTCCTCTGGACCCTGGAGAGGGCTATCGCAGTGTTCCTCTCTCTGGGCATCATGGTCAATCTGCCCAAGTCCACTTTGATCCTATCCCACAGGGTGCAGAATATAGGGGCAGTCTTGGACTTGGCACAGGGCTGAGTCTTCCTCCCCCTTGACAGAGTAGAGTGTCTCATTGCCCAGGCTCAGGGGGTCACACACAGCCATTATATTCCTGCAAGGGTGTACCTGAGGCTATTGGGTGTTATGGCCATGGCCATTACCACAGTCCCCTTGGCCAGAGTGCACATGAGCTTGTTACAGTGGACACTCATGGTGCAATGGGACCAAAGCATGGATGACTTAGAACAGCTTGTGCTGGTCTCCTCCCCAGTCTGCAAGGTGTTCCAATGGTGGATGGACATACAGAACCTGTTACAGGGGGTTTCTTTCCAGATTTCTTCTCCCCATCATATCCTCACCACAGATGCCTCCTGTTCAGGTTGGGGTGCACACCTGGGTCCCTTTTGAACTCAAGGGTCATGGTCTCAGTCCGAGATGTCCCTGCATATCAGCGTCCTGGAGATGTCGGCGGACCTGCATGCCATGCAGGCCTTTCAGAACCATTTCCTTCTGGGCCACTTGTTAATCCAGGCAAGACAATTTCAGTGTTATCCACTACATCAGCAAGCAAGAGGGAATGCATTCATAACCCCTCTGCAGGGAGGCCTGAGAGTTTGATACTGGGCACTGGACCATAGTCTCATTTTCTCAGCTGTCCATGTCCCAGGCATGCAAAACACCCTGGTAGACAGCCTCAGCCAGACTCAGTCCAGAATGCACAAATGGGATCTACTCTCATCCATTGCAGAAGATCGGTCAGATGGGGTCATTCAGAGCTAGACCTTTTTGTGTCCCCACTCAATGCAAAACTGCACAGTTATTGCTTGCTAGATCCAGGGCCTGGAGTTTTCTGGCAAGATGTATTGTCCCTCTCCTGGAGCAGGAAGTTCCTTTATGCTTTCCCTCCATTTCCTCTGATTCACAGGGTGCTAATCAAGCTGCAGATGGAGAGGGCCAGCATGATCCTGGTCACACCATTCTAGCTATGGCAAATATGTTTTTCATTACTGCAACAGTTGGTGGAGGAGCCTCCAGTTCCTCTGCCCCTTTGCAGGGATCTGCTGACACAGGCTCAGGGGACCCTGGTCCATCCCAACATCAAGTTCCTTTGTCTGCATGCCTGTCTTCTGAGGACATAGCCATCACCCAGTTTGGAGTATCTCAGAGGGTAGCAGGAGTCCTCGTGGCAGCTCAGAAACCTCCACTGGATTCACATATGCCATGAAGTGGAAGAGGTTTGCCATCTGGACTGCCAGACAATATCAGGACCCTTTTACCTGTCCAGTGAGCCAGATCCTGAACTACCTGATCTGCCTGTTGGACTCAGGCCTCAGGCCTCCAGTACTCCTCCCTCAAAGTTCACTTTTCAGCATTTCAGCCTTTCATGATCCTGTGGGCAGTCAAACCATGGCTTAGTTAGATGTGTCCAGTACTTTTCTCAGGGGCATCCTGCACCTGAAATCTCCAATCTGTTCCCCTGTCCTGTCTTAGGATTTAAATTTTGTTTTGGAGAAATCTATCTTGTCTCCATCTGAGCCAGCCACAACTTGCGAGCTACGCTTTCTTTCTTGAAAAGTTTTATTTTTGGTTGTTATTCTTTCTGCTTGAAGGATTTCTGAGCTACAGGCTCTCTAGTGTGAGGAGCCTTATTTCATTTTTCACAAAGACAGGGTGTCTTTGCGCATGAATCCTGAGTTTCTCCCTAAGGTGGTGTCTTAGTTTTCCCTAAACCAATCTATCTACCTTCCAGTTTATTTTCTGGAATGTGCCAATCCAGGCAGTATTTGCTCAGTATTTACTGAAGAGAAGGTAGGGCAGGGCCCACAGTTCAGCACCATGGACACAGTGGGGAGGGAGGTGAGCACTAGGTCCCTTCACAAAAGAAAGGACCCTACAAGAGCTCAATAAGCTCAGGGTGGACAAGGCAATGGGACCTGATGGCATACATCACAGGGTACTTATGGAGCTAAGGGTGGAACTAGAAGAGTCTTTAGCAGAACTGTTCAGTGAGTCTCTGAGCACAGGAGAGGTCCCAGAAGACTGGAGAAGGGCTCATGTGATCCCAGTCTACAAGAGTGGTAGCAGGGAGGAGGCAGGGAACTACAGACCAGTCAGTCTTACCTCAGTAGTGGGCAAGATTATGGAGGCA
The DNA here is from genome assembly GCA_016271365.2 of Neoceratodus forsteri. Classification (NCBI taxonomy): domain Eukaryota; kingdom Metazoa; phylum Chordata; order Ceratodontiformes; family Ceratodontidae; genus Neoceratodus; species Neoceratodus forsteri. The sequence continues at coordinate 565,474,040 of CM057449.1, read as the reverse complement.
CTTCTTAAGGAAAGGATAATGCAACACCTGGAATCCATAGGAGCACAGGATCCAAGACAGCATGGGTTTACAAAAGGAAGGTCCTGTAAAACTAATCTCATAGATTTATTTGACTGGGTAACTAGAGTGGTGGACCAAGGAGGAGCAGTTGATGTCGCCTACCTTGATTTCAGCAAAGCTTTCGATACTGTTCCACATAGAAGATTGCTTAATAAGCTGGGTAGGCTAGAAGTGGGTCAGAAGTTTGTCAACTGGGTGGCAAACTGGTTGATGGGTAGAAGACAGAGAGTGGTGGTAAATGGTATACAGTCAGAAGAGATGTAACTCACAAGTGAGGTACCTCAGGGATCAGTCCTGGGGCCAGTCCTCTTCAATATCTTCATCAGTGACATTGCAGATGGACTGGAGGGTAAGGTTTGTCTGTTTGCAGATGTCACCAAGATCTGTAACAGAGTAGATGATCCAGATTGGGTGGGCAGAATAAGAAGAGATCTGGATAAACTAGCAAAATGGTCGGAAGAGTGGCAACTGGGGTTTAATGCAAAGAAGTGCAAGATCATGCACATAGGGAAGAGAAACCCTGAAGCCACCTATAGGCTGGGAGGGGAGTTGCTGGCAGTCACAAGGGAAGAAAGAGACTTGGGCATCATCATCACCAATGACCTGAAATCATCCAAGCAGACCACTAAAGCAGTAGGTAAGGCTAGGGGGGTGTTAGGATGTATTAGTAGGGGTATCACAAGTTGTAAGAGGAGGTAATAGACCCCATCTGGAGTACTGCGTGCAATACTGGAGGCCACACCTTCACAAGAACATTAACCAAATTGAGGCAGTCCAGAGAAGGGCAACCAAAATGGTGCAGGGACTGCATCAGAAAACATATGAGGACAGAGTAACGGAGCTTAATATGTATACCATAGAGCAAAGGAGGGAGAGAGGTGATATGATCGAAACATTCAAACACCTTAAAGGCATTAACAAGGTGAAAGAGTCTAACATGTTTCAATATAAGAAAAATAGCAGGACAAGAGGACACAGCATGAGATTAGAGGGAGGCCGATTAAGGGGTAATGTGAGGAAGTTATTTTTCACAGAAAGGGTGGTGGATGCATGGAACAGCCTATCTCAGGAAGTGGTGGATATGAATACAGTGCAGGACTTCAAACAGGCATGGGATAGGCATAAGGGAGCAATACAGATGAGTATGAATAGATTGGCCATTGACAGAGCAAAGGCTGATGGCACATTTATAAGGTAGACAAAGAAATGGGCAGACTGGATTGGCCTTGCGGTCCTTATCTGCCATCAACTTCTATGTTTCTGTGAAGCAGTGCTCCACACTTTAGATGTGTACAGAATTCTGAAATACTATCTGCTCTGCACTAAGGACTGCAGAAAAAAAAAATAGCTTTTTGTTTCTTTTGCACCAGGAAGAGAGGGCGCTAAGGTTTCCGAATAATGTTTGTCCAAATGGTTGGCCCATTGTATTGTGTTCTGTTACAACAAGCATGACAGAGTTGCCAGGGATGGTGAAAGCTCATTACACAAGGGGCATGGATACCTCTGTGGCCTATTTCAAAGGGGTCTTAGCCACTAACATTTGTCCTGCTGCCAACTGGAGTACAGTTCATACTTTAACCAAGCACCACAGTCTGGACATCACTTCTGGAGCCCAAGCAGGCTTTAGCTGGGCTGTGTTGCAGGGCCTCCTGTAATAGGTTTTAGTTGGCCTTCCTCCCAGACTGTTTTGCTGCACCTGTAACTGCTTGGGACTCATTTCTACGGTGGGACCTGATGACTGGAGATACCCCCCGATGAAGACAGAACAGTTATGTAAAAACGTACTGTAACAGTAGATCTTTAAGGGGATCTCAGTCATCAGGTCTGCTTTCCCACCATTTCCATTTTATGGGGCGCTCCTCTCAGAACTGGTTAAATGGTGTATCCAGCATTTTATTCTGCCCTGGGCATTTCTAGTCATCTTGGGACCATGAACTCGAACCAGTTTAGGTCTGCAGCTGGTAGGTTGCAGCAAGTTCACCTTAGAGCTTATCAGGCTATTTTTAATCCTGAAGTCTATCCACTACTGCTACCTGAATCCAGCTCCTCCTGTCCCATTTACTCTCTGAAGAAGAGGATTTTCTAGGGACATGGATATGATGTAACATCCACACTTCTGGAAGGGTCCTTTCCCCTTTAAGGCTTGCTAGAAAGTCTTCAGGCTGGCTCCTCCCACCCACCAAGGTGGTAACTCCCTCTGCACTGCCCTGGGATGCCAGATCTTTCTTTCCTTTCCTTTCCCTCCTTACCACTCTCCGCGCTGAGTAGGCCCTTTGCTTCAAACAATTTCACATTGTGAATCTATTTTGCCTTCAGGTGATTCCTTCACCTCATCCATGATGGATGACTCAGAGTTGGCACATGTAGGTAGGAGAAAAATGCAGACTTAAAGGAGGAGTGAGAAGAAGAGCAGTTAAGACTGGGATGTAGAGAGTTCCAGAATTTGGGGGCAAAGTGGGTGAAAGCTTGCTCCCCCAATTTTGTAGAACAGTGTGGGACAGAGAGTGAAGAGGAATTAGAGGATCTCAGAAGGCGGGTCCCTCCAGGGAGGAGGTGCAGTGGTCCAGGGATCTGGCCCTCCAGACCTGCGAGTCCCTTGGCCTCCAGGTCAATGAGGCCAAATCGGAACTTGTGCCCTCACAGGTGATTCACTTCATTGTGGCGGAACTTGACTCTTGCAGTGCCAGGGCTTGGCTTCTAGTGGACTGGGCGGAGGCTCTCTCCTGCTTTGCCTGATCATTTCAGGTTGGGCAGTTGTGCCTGCTTGGAACTTCCTGCACCTTCTGGGATACACGGCAGCACGCACCAGCATTGTCCGTTGGGCCCGATGGAGAATGCGCTCTCTGCAATGGGAGCTTGCCCGCCAATGGTTTCAGTGCAAGGGCCACTTCAACCAGCCAGTCACTATGACCCAGCTGATGTGGACTGCCCTCCAGTGGTGGTTAGTCCCGGAACATCTGCAGGAAGGGATCCCATTTGTTTGTCCAGAGCCAACAGTCATCCTGACGACCGATGCTTCCCTGATGTGCTGGGGTGCCCACCTGGGGCACCACAGAGTCCACTGACTCTGAACCCACGAGGAGTCCTGATGCAATATCATCCTGCTGGAGCTTCAGGCAGTTTGGCTGGTGCTGACAGACTTTGCTCTGTACATTCAGGGTCAGGTCATTCAGGTCCAGATGGACAACACCACGACAATGTACTACCTCAACAAACAGGGCGAGTTGCATTCCTTTCCTCTGTGCAGGGAAGATCTCTGCATCTGGACCCTCGTGCTCAGCTTGGATGCTGATCTCCTGGCCATCCATGTAGCCAGTGTCTCCAGCCAGCTAGCAGATGCCCTTAGCAGTGTGGGCGAGGCATCTCATGAGTGGTCTTTCCATTCAGACATAGTACACAGCCTATTCTTCCAATGCGGCACCCCTCTGGTGGACCAGTTGGCCTCCAGGAAGAACTCAAAGCTGAGGCTGTATTGTGCCCACCGCCTTAGCAGGGAACGCTGCAGGGGGATGCCTTCTCAAGACCCTGGACCCTGGGCCTTCTCTATGCCTTTCCTCCATTTCCCTTGATCCACAAGGTGTTGCTCAAGGCCAGGAGGGACAAGGCATGGATGATACTGGTGACTCCAGACTGGCCCCATCAGTTTTGGTACCCCAATCTCTGCCTCAGCAGCAGGCTCCTGAGGCATCTCCCTCTATGCCTGGACCGGCTGTCTTACAATCAGGGGAAGGTGCTCCATCCAGACCTTCAGTCCCTGCACCTGATAGCCTGGTTCCTGAGTATTTAGAGTTCCAGGCTTTGGGTCTCTCTGATGATGTTCTTACTGTGGTTGAGGCTTCTTGGAAGGAGTCAACCTGAAAATACTATGCCTTCAAATGGAAGAGATTCTCCATTTGGTGCCAGGGCAAGGGGCTTGACCCCTTAGCTAGTCCTGTGGCTAACATTCTTGACTACCTCTGGTCCCTCTCTGTCGGTCCTTTGGTCGATGACCCTCAAGCTGCATCTGGCTGCCATCTCTGCTCTCCAGGCATGGGCTGGTATGCAGTTGATGGTGCAGGAGAAGGTGGTTTGGCACTTCTTCAAAGGCCTTGCCCACATTTCCCCTCCGGTGCATGAACCACCACCACCAATGTGGGACTTTTTGTTGGTGTTATTAAAGCTCATTGACAAGCCATTCGAACCGATGCACTAGTGTGAGATGTCACACCTGTCATGGAAGACTGCCTTCTTTGTGGCTATCATGTCAGCCAGAAAGATTAGCAAATTTCAGGCGCTCTTGGTGGAGTATCCTTACCTGGTCTTCCATAGTGACATGGTTGTCCTTCATTCCAACTGGAAGTTCTTCCTGAAGGTTGTATCTGATTTCCACTTTAACCAGATGATTAATCTCCCAGTGTACTTCACCAGTCACACCTCAGAGGCCAAGCACAGGCTACATATCTTGGACCTGTGGCGAGCACTAGCCTACTATAAGGCACATGGCTGGAGTTCTGGGAGAGGTTCACCTGCTATTTGTCACCAATGGTGAAGCTGCAACTGGCAGACCAGCAGCTAAGTGGATGATTGGGAGGTGGATTGTATCCTGCATTGACCTCTGCTATAGGTTGGCGGCTATGGAGCCTCCTGTAGGGCTAAGGGCTCATTCCACTCATCATACCGCTTTCAGGGATGTCCCTATCCAGAAAGTCTACAGGGCTGCTACCTGGAAGTCAGCACACACCTACATTTCCCACTATCACATCGACCTTGAGTTACGCCGGATGCTGATTTTGGGACCTCAGTTCTCCATTCTCTGTTCCCTAAATAGGGGGTGTGCACCTTGTCTCCTCCTAGAAGAACAGGTTACTCACCTGTAACAGCAGTTCTAGGAGTGGTATATGATGTACATCCACAATGACTCATCCAACCCCCACTGGCAAGTGACACACCAGTCTTGCTTCCAGCGGTAAAGATCTAACATCATGAGGCAGTGCCGAGGGAGTTACCACCCTGGTGGGTGGGAAGAGCCAGCTTGAAGACTTTCTGGCAAGCCTTAAAGGGGAAAGAACACTGCCAGAAGTGTGGATGTACATCATGTACCACTCCTAGAATTACTGTTATAGATGAGTAATCTGTATTTTTGGTCCATCTTTCCTCTGACACTGAGTAGTCTCAGTAATAGCAGTTCCTTTTGGAGATGATGCAGGAGCTGAGGTTTCACCATTTTACTTGTTGCAATACTATTACTACCCTGTCATTGTCATTCCTTAGAGAATACAGTCGTGACAGTACTGTCATCCTCCCCTGGCTCTGGCCATTTACAGAGGCATCCAGGAATGTCTGGCTCCATCTCTTTGCCCCTCCTCCAGCCACTAGGGATGTTCAGTGCAGGTATTGTACTCCTGCAGGGTATGCAGCTTCTATCCCTCTTACTTTCTCAGGAATTGTGGTGTTACAGACCCCCTCTGGGCCTAGGCACCCAGTGCACAATTGCCGGCCCCTTTCCCGACACTGTCTCTACGGAGAGCAATGCTTGGGGTAGGAGAGTTTTGTAACAGCACACACCATGATGTACATTTCTGTACATCAACATAAACATAGAAATATTAACGATGATGGCAGAAAAAGAGCAATGGTCCATTCAGTCTGCCCTATTATCCTATCATTCCCCAGGATCTATTATTTCAGTGGGGTTTTTGCTCACACTGCTCACCCTTTTGTTATCTGTGTTTCTGCCCCTTCCCATTTCCTGCCGAGTAGCTAATACTGTAGAACTAGAAATAATTGCTGACAAAAAGTACTTACTATAATCATGCTTCCGATACAATGCGTGGCATTAATTTGACAGGTAATTTCTAGCCTGTGTCTAGTATCTGTCACGTGATTACTGGACATCTGGCTGAGGCTGAGCATGTGCATAAAGAGAGCAGGCTACTTATGGCAAGTACCTCTGGCTGTTGCTGAGTTAACTCTTGACATCCATACTGATTTACAAGGCAACCAGGCAGGCCAGTCATCTTTCCACCCAGGGTCTGAAATTGGTGAAGCACTTATGATGCCAAAGAGGTAGTTTCCAGGCCGGTGGGAAGTGCAGTTTGCATTTGGCAGATAGCATGGTTTCGTCCTCCCAATTGCCCCCCAACCCCAGCCTGTCATACGATGCTTAACTCACACTACCAGGGAACTCATTTCTTCTCCCACAGAGTTAAGCATGAGTTATTGGGGCACAGTCCTGCTCTGAGGCCACAGGAGCCTCTGCCTACTCGGACCAATCCGGGGTCCCACCAAATTTGGAAGAAGTCCCTGCTCTCCTGTAGTAATTCAAACAGAGGGCTGAAGGAAGTGTTTTTCCCCTCTCAGAGTGAGTCACCTCCTTCCCATTTTAGGAAAGCTTAATATTCTGACCTATAAGTGGGCATAAATGGTGAGGTTGGACCAGCATAACATTCTGTGGTGATTTGCATGTGCAGCCCATGATGCTTTGCATTGTAGGGGCATGTGTGATTTTGTATTTTCTTGAAACTTGGCTTCCCAGCCAAATGCCCTTTGGGGTAACCCTTGCCTCAGTGTTTGCGCACAGAGGTTCTTTGTCTTTTAAATAGTTTTTTATTTTAATGGGTTCACAACAATATATCCAAGGCTCACTGCCTTAAGGGTAGCTGGTCCATTCCACTGGGGTGTCCTGGTAGGATGAAACACGTGTCTATGTCTTCTGTTAGCACCCTTTGCAAACTGTGTGAGAGGCCTTTCGGCACCATGCAATTCTGCTTAAAGTTGGACCAGCATAACATTCTGTGGTGATTTGCATATGCAGCCCATGATGCTTTGCATTGTGGGGGCATGTGTGATTTTGTATTTTCTTGAAACTTGGCTTCCCAGCCAAATGCCCTTTAGGGTAACCCTTGCCTCAGTGTTTGCGCACAGAGGTTCTTTGTCTTTTAAATAGTTTTTTATTTTAATGGGTTCACCACAATATATCCAAGGCTCACTGCCTTAAGGGTAGCTGGTCCATTCCACTGGGGTGTCAAACAGACGAGGCATACTGATGAGTCATAGAAACATAGAAACATAGAAGTTGACGGCAGATAAGGACCGCAAGGCCCATCCAGTCTGCCCATTTCTTTTTCTACCTTATAAATGTGCCATCGGCCTTTGCTCTGTCAGTGGCCTATCTATTCATAGTCATTTGTATTGCTCACTTATGCCTATCCCATGCCTGTTTGAAGCCCTGCACTGTATTCATAGCCACCACTTCTTGTGGTAAGCCATTCCATGCATCCACCACCCTTTCTGTGAAAAGAATTTCCTCACATTCCCCTTAATCGGCCTCCCTCTAATCTCATGTTGTGTCCTCTTGTCCTGCTATTTTTCTTATATTTAAACATGTTAGACTCTTTCACCTTGTTTATGCCCTTAAGGTGTTTGAATGCCTCGATCATATCACCTATCTCCTCCTTTGCTCAAGGGTATACATATTGAGCTCCGTTAATCTGTCCTCATATGTCTTCTGATGCAGTCCCTGCACCATTTTGGTTGCCCTTCTCTGGACTGCCTCAATTTGGTTAATGTCCTTGTGAAGGTGTGGCCTCCAATACTGCGCAGTACTCAGATGGGGCCTAACCAGTGTCTTGTACAGAGGGATTATTACCTCCCTCTTACGACTTGTGATACCCCTACTAATACACCTAACACCCCTAACCTTACCTACTGCTTTAGGGTCTGCTTGGATGATTTTAGGTCATCAGTGATGATGATACCCAAGTCTCTTTCTTCCTTTGTGACTGCTAGCAACTCCCTCCCAGCCTATAGGTGGCTTCAGGGTTTCTCTTCCCTATATGCATGATTTTGCACTTCTTTGCATTAAATCCAGTTGCCACTCTTCTGACCATTCTGCTAGTTTATCAGATCTCTTCTCATTCTGCCCACCCCATCTGGATCATCTACTTGCAGATCTTGGTGTCATCTGCAAACAGACAAGCCTTACCCTCTAGTCCATCTGCAAGGTCACTAATGAAGATGTTGAAGAGGACTGGCCCCAGGACTGATCCTGAGGTACCCACTTGTGACTTGCATCTCTTCTGACTGTATACCATTTACCACCACTCTCTGTTTTCTGCCCGTCAACCAGTTTGCCACCCAGTTGACCAACTTCACAGCCCACCCGGCCTACCCAGCTTATTTATCAATCTTCTATGTGGAACAGTGTCAAAAGCTTTGCTGAAGTCAAGGTAGGCGACATCAACTGCTCCCCTTGGTCCACCACTCTGGTTACCCAGTCAAAGAAATCTATGAGATTAGTTTGACAGGACCTTCCTTTGTAAACCCATGCTGTCTTGGATCCTGTGCCTATGGATTCCAGGTGTTGCACTATCCTTTCCTTAAGGAGTGCCTCCATAATCTTGCCCACTACTGAGGTAAGACTGACCGGTCTGTGGGTTCCCGCCTCCTCCTGCTACCACTCTTGTGGAGCGGGATCACATGAGCCCTTCTCCAGTCTTCTGTGACCTCTCCTGTGCTCAGAGACTCACTAAACAATTCTGCTAATGGCTCTGCTAGTTCCTCCTTTAGCTCCTTAAGTACCCTGGGATGTATGCCATCAGGTCCCATTGCCTTATCCACTCTGAGCTTAGCAAGCTCTTGTAGGATCCTTTCTTTTGTGAAGGGAGTAGTGCTCACCTCCCTCCCCCCTGTGTCCATGATGCTGAGCTGTGGGCCCTGCCCTACCTTCTCTTCAGTAAATACTGAGAAAAGTATCTATTTAGGATAGATGCCTTTACAGGGTCCTCCTCCTCACATGCTCCCTTTTCTCCATTAGCTTAGCAATACCCTCTGGATTTCTCCTTTCACTAATGTATCTATAGAAAGTCTTGTCACCTTCTTTTACTGTTCGGTGCTAGTGTTTCCTCAGTTTGGGACTTTGCCTGCCTTACTGCCTTACCTGCTTCCCTTAGGGCAGTTTGGTATGCCTCCCTATCTTCATCCCGCTGTGTTCCCTTATATTTCCTGAAGGCCAGCCTTTTGGCTTTGACCTTTTCTGCTACTGTATTTGAGAACCAAAGTGGTTTTCTTCTTCTTTTCTGGTAGGACCCTTTGCAAACTGTGTGAGAGGCCTTTCGGCACCATGCAATTCTGTTTAAAGTTGGACTAGTATAACATTCTGTGGTGATTTGCATATGCAGCCCATGATGCTTTGCATGGTAGGGGCATGTGTGATTTTGTATTTTCTTGAAACTTGGCTTCCCAGCCAAATGCTCTTTGGGGTAACCCTTGCCTCAGTGTTTGCGTACAGAGGTTTTTTGTCTTTTAAATAGTTTTTTATTTTAATGGGTTCACCTACAATATATCCAAGGCTCACTGCCTTAAGGGTAGCTGGTCCATTCCACTGGGGTGTCAAACAGGCGAGGCATACTGATGAGTCCTGGTAGGATGAAACACGTGTCTATGTCTTCTGTTAGCACCCTTTGCAAACTGTGTGAGAGGCCTTCGGCACCATGCACTTGCTAAAGTTGGACCAGCATAACATTCTGTGGTGATTTGCATATGTAGCCCATGATGCTTTGCATTGTGGGGGCATGTGTGATTTTGTATTTTCTTGAAACTTGGCTTCCCAGCCAAATGCCCTTTGGGGTAACCCTTGCCTCAGTGTTTGCGCTCAGAGGTTCTTTGTCTTTTAAATAGTTTTTTATTTTAATGGGTTCACCACAATATATCCAAGGCTCACTGCCTTAAGGGTAGCTGGTCCATTCCACTGGGGTGTCAAACAGATGAGGCATACTGATGAGTCCTGTAGGACCCTTTGCAAACTGTGTGAGAGGCCTTTCGGTACCATGAAATTCTGCTTAAAGTTGGACCAGCATAACATTCTGTGGTGATTTACATATGCAGCCCATGATGCTTTGCATTGTAGGGGCATGTGTGATTTTGTATTTTCTTGAAACTTGGCTTCCCAGCCAAATGCCCTTTGGGGTAACCCTTGCCTCAGTGTTTGCGCACAGAGGTTCTTTGTCTTTTAAATAGTTTTTTATTTTAATGGGTTCACTACAATATATCCATGGCTCACTGCCTTAAGGGTAGCTGGTCCATTCCACTGGGGTGTCAAACAGACGAGGCATACTGATGAGTCCTGGTAGGACGAAACACGTGTCTATGTCTTCTGTTAGCACCCTTTGCAAACTGTGTGAGAGGCCTTTCGGCACCATGCAATTCTGCTTAAAGTTGGACCAGCATAACATTCTGTGGTGATTTGCATATGCAGCCCATGATGCTTTGCATTGTGGGGCATGTGTGATTTTGTATTTTCTATAAATGGTGAAGAGTGATTCTTGGAAGATATGAAACTTACATGCTCACTGTAATTGTTAATCTTCCAGATTAATTCACATGCCCACCCACCATCTCCCACTCCTGTAAGAGTCGAAGGCTCTGGGCACCTCACCCTGGATTAGGAACTTGGCATCTTCTTGCCACTCCTCCAGGGCTGTCCCCTCCTTTTGAGGGACAGCCATGTTTTTCTAGCTGGAATTGAGCTCTCTTGCTGTTTACAATCTCCTGTTTTTTTGTGAATCTTTAAAAAGAAAATCAGGTTTTCTGTTTTTTTTAAATGTGTATTTTATTTAGAGAAATTGCATAGATTACAGCTTAAAACCAGACTTTCATTATACAACATTAGTCACATCAACTTGCATATCGAAAATCTTACAAATGAGGTACGAGGGGAGATCCATTCTAAGGTTGGTAGTTCCAGGCCTATAAGTATAAAATCTCTACACTGCAAGTGTCTGTAAAATCCTTCTGCTGCAACCCAAATTCTTGTTTGAGTATTTGAAAACTTTTAAACTGTTTATCTTCTGAGAGGAACTGATTTATTTAGGAGAACCCCTACCTGTCCCATACCTGAAGCCTCTGATTCCAATTAGTTGTAAGGAACCCTGGTAGCCATCTTATATCTGCAGCTGTGGGGGTTGGGGTGGGTCTGAGCAGTCCATTCCATCTTTGTCCAGCCATTATCCTCAAAATAGGACAACGATTCTGCCACCTGTATTAACTACACCGTCTTATAGTACTGAAGGAAGCTAAGCAACCCCCTACCCCCTCAGCCTTGGTTTCATTAAGGAAATCCCAGCAGATTTGGGGCTTTCTTGCATCCCATATCAATTTGGATAGCATGATCCTTAAATCTTTCCAATCTTTCTGTGGAATAGGTAAAGGTGATGCTATATACAACAATAAATATTGAGGTAAAACATTCATCTTCACAGTTTCTAGCCTATCTAAAAAGGAGAATAGGAGAGATCCCCATCTACTAAGATCAGCAAGCACTTTTTAAGTGTGCAATAAGAGGTTGTGTGTAATTTATTTAATTTAGAAGGAATTTGAGTTGGCCCGGTGGTGCTGAGGGTTGAGGTGCTGGACGCCACACCTCATGCCACGCCATCAACTCGTGTTCAGGAGCGGACTTGGGCCATCAGTGGTTGGAAGGGAAGGGAGAGGATTGAGCATCTGAAGGACTGCTCTCCTCTCCCAAGGTGGGTAGCGGGCCATGCTCGCTCTGTAGTGGCCCCCAATGGAGATCGGTGGCATTACAGGGAGTGACGCTGTAGGGATGGTGTGGCAGCGGAAATCAGTACTCCGTGCGTTGACATCATTGCTCATCTGTGCTCCAGGTGGAAACACTGATGAAAATTCCCTGGCACTCAGGGAGGCGATGGTGACCTCCAGGTGTCGTGGTGCACATACCCAGCACCGGACTTTCCTCGACTAGCTCTCTTGAGCCCTTGCCCCGCTCCCGGTCCCGGCTGTCAAGATTTCAGGAAGGTCACCCAGGTAAGTGTTTGGGTGGTCCTGCCCTGGGGGGCTTTGATCTGGGTGGCTGATTGGATCCGGAAGGTGGGGAGGAGGTGTCTCTGTAGCCGGCTCCCTGGCCAGGGCAGTTTCAGGCAGGTAGTAGGTGCCTAGGTTGAGTGAGGTTCACACACTCGAGAGATGCCCTTAGGTTGCTGGTGCAATAAATAAAATTGACAAAAAAATAGATGGAAATAGAATTCCTATGTAGCAAACTTTATCTGTTAACTATTTTAAAGGGACCTGTATTTTTAACTGCTCAGTCAGAGTACCGCTAAAGAGGAGGGTTTCCAATTTGTCTATATTAACTTTAAAACCAGATGTCTTCCCAAAGTTCTCCAGTATAGTAAAAAGCACACTGGTATGGACTGTACTGGCTCCCCCACATATATTAAAGTATCATCTGCATATAAGGAGATCCAGTTCTCCTGCTCAGACACTGGGACACCTTGAAAGGCCTCCATCTGACATACTGCTGCAGCCAACAGCTCCATACTAAGAGTGAAAAGCAGTGGAGACAAAGGGCAGTCCTGCCCTATCCCCTTTACGATTGTAAATTCTTCGAAGACTGTACCATTGACCTTCGCTTTACTTGCAGGGTGGGTACATAGTATCACTATCTAGGACATGAAGCCTTCAGCAAACCCCATGACCATCAACACCCCCTGGAGATCTATCCAGTTCTAGAGATCAAATACTTTCTCTGCATCTAGAAAAATAGCCGGCATGCGGCGGTTGGTGTGTCTGTGATGAGACATTATATTTAACAGTCAATTAATATTATGTAGATGTCTGTTTGGGATAAACCTTGTTTCGTCAGGATGTAAGAGAGTCTGTGCACTTTTTGAATCTGTTGGCCAGTATTTTGGTGAAAGGCTTCATGTCCTGGTTCAGAAGGGAAACTGGTCAATATAGGCCACACAAGTATCCCTTCCCTTCCCTGGCTTGGTGAGAACCATTATTAAAACTTCCTGCCAAGCGCTCAGAGTAAACTCCTTCTTTCATGTAGGTGTTCTGTACTTGGTTTAAAAGAGGAGTACGCTCTTCCCTAAATGTTTTGTAAAAATCAGCATTAAAGCCATCTGGCCCAGGGGCTTTGCCACTTTCAGACTCAAGTATTACTGTTGTGATTTTCTCATCCTCGATGGGTCTCTCGAAATGAAGGCTAATTGCCCCTGGCAAGGACTGAAGTTGGACCCTAGCCAGAAATCTATTGGTACACTCCTGTGCTTCTGAAGGGGGTTGAGTTTCCTCATAGAGGCTCTCATAAAAATCTCTGAAACTTTGTGCAATCTTAGTAGGGATAACCCAGATCATATTTGGATTACATTTGTCCCTAATACATGGTACAAGCCTGTCTGCTGTCATCTCTTTCAACCTGAAGGCCAGTAGTTTGGCTGCTTTACCTCCACCTCATAATATTTGTGGTTTGCATACCTTAGCAATCCTTCTGCCTTTCTGTGCTCTACCTCTTTAACTTTTTGCCTGATTTGCATTAGGGCTGCTAATAGTCTGGCATTCCTTTGCACTCAATGTAGGTGAGCACATTAATGGGTGATTAGGTAGCCTTCTCACAGAAATAAGTCACCGAAAAGGCACTTTAAATATGCACAAAAAGCAACATTTTATTTTTCCACTTAATACACAAAAAAAGTGCAATAAAGTGCTACAACTTTTCAAAACAATCTCAACAATACATGAAGAGTACTGACTACCACAAATATAGCAGCCTACCCCAGTCTAGTGTGTCAGCCACTAATAACCCCTGCGCTTCACCGGTATGGCTTCCTAAGGGGGTGCAGTTCAACAACCCATGTATCTTTATATACCCAAAGTGCACATGCTAAATAATTAATTAGAAAAAAGCTAACAGAGCTGACATAAATAACATTACCCCATTTAAAGTGGCAGCTACCCAATAAATATATGGGATACATGTAAACTCTATGTTTATAGAAAAATCAATTATTACTATAGGATACATATATTTGTTTCTTTTCTTTTGAACATTTTAATTAACAGTATTTGGTTTGTAAAGTGCATATTTTCAACATTATTATGTTATCTATGTTGATATCAGATGTAAATTGCTATTCGCTTTAGTATACAACAAAATACATAAAATGATTTTTAAGCACTTTTATCAGAACTCATTTCATTTTCAAAATACATCTTTAAAACCATCAATTTCACTGTTTCCTTGAGGCATTCGGTTAATTTTCATGCGCCTTCTTCTGTCATTTTTCTCCTTTACATTCTTTTTCTGTGTCTCACTTCACATTACTTTTTTATTTATTTATTTATTCAATCTAGGATTACAAATACCTTTGAGTGTCAAGCAGCTCATTTACAAGATTCCACATCAATGTGGAGGCAGGTACAGATCCATAATGGAAAACAGACTGGTTTCACAAACAATTAAGCAATTTGTATTGCAAAATACAGAATAAGAGAACAGCAAATAAATGCACATTAGTTTAGCACATGATTCAAGGCAGGGAGTGAGAAGAAGAGGGAATTAGGAAGGGGCCAGATCAAGGAAGGGAGAGCAACCAGGCGGCATTGCCAAGTAGCAGCTAGGACAGTAAGGGACGAAAAGCAAGGAAGACAGTGGGGGGATGAGAGGGCAGGAAGGAGAGGAGAGTGAGAGGGCAAGACAAGTAGAGAGAACAGTGGAAGAATGGGGGTCCAGGAATAGGGACAAGAATATTAAGTGGTGCAATCACAAGAGTTTTCAGTTAGGATGTGCTGACAGTTTTTCCCATTATTGTCATCTTATGGTTTCTAGGGAGACGATGGTACATGTTAGTAAATATCTTTGAATAATAATGTCAGGCAGGTTACAGACAAAACAATGGTCACATAATTGCAACAATCACTTCTGTACATTATAAATATGGCTTTAGATCCAGTACATTGTTTAGACCTCCTGGTTTTAGACTATTGAGTCTCCAGATCCAGGAACTTTCAAGTTGTTGCAACTTAGTTTTTAATGACAAACTGTGTCTCATACTTTTTTCTTTGCACATTCTAAACCCACAAATCTTAATCCACGTGGACTGGTATTATGCTCTTGTTCACAATGTACTGCTACAGGACTATTTGGATTTTTATTTTTTATATTCCCAATATGTTCCTGTACTCTTTGTTTTACTTTATATTCTTTCATGCCCACATATAACATGTCACAAAGGCATACCACAACACAAACCACATATGTTGTGCTACAAGTAATGCATTCATTTAAGTTAAATCTCTGTGTTGACTGGATGAATAAATTCTGTACACTCTAATCCAAACTGGCAAACATTACAATTTCTACATCTTTTTAACCCTTTTGGGGGTGGGGTAACCAGGTTGTATTTCCTACATCATTCCTTACATATTTACTGTGTAAAATTCTGTCTTTGATGTTTTTTGCTCGTTTAAAGGAAGTTCTTGGCTTCTCTCCTATACTCTTTGCCAGCCTTGTTATCATGTATTCAAATTGACCAATACTAATGTATGACACTGCCTATTTTTCCAGCAATTGAGTTATATTCTGTGCAAAATGTAACAGATTCCTTTTGTTCCACTATCATTTTAGATGTCGCTAGATCTTTGTGATCTCTTGATGCCACTTTTTGTTTTACTTCTTGCAAATAACTTAAATTATGACCCCTTTCTAAAAAATGTTGTATCATTTTTTCAGTTTCAACTTCAAAATGCCTTTCTTTACTACAGTTACATCTCACCCTTAACATTTGACTATATGGTATTGATTTCTTAAGTTTTGTGAGGTGAGCACTTTTATAATGTAAATAAGAATTACAGGCAGTGTCTTTTTTATGGTTTCGAGTAATAACCTGTTCCCCCACCTTCCCACTGAGCCCAATATCCAAGAAAGAAATCACAGATTCATGCATAGAACATGACAACCATAATCCTAAATTGTTTAAATTAAGCCAATCAATAAATTCTGGTATACACTCCTTTCAGCCTCCCCATATGCAGATGATGTCTACAATAAAACAATATCACAAGATGACATCGCCTGCCTATGGGAAGGCCTCAGAGTATATAGTGTCCAGTTCCTACAGTCTCAATGTTAAGTTAGCATAGGATGGAGCCATACAGGTCCCCATTGCTGTCCCCAGAATCTGCAAAAAAAATGTATTATTGTTTTCAAATACATTGTAAGAATGAATTTAATGTTTTCTAACAAAAAAAGTTGTTGGATTTGACATAGTTGTCCTTTCAAGAAAATATTTACAAGCTGTTATTCCATCTCCATGTTGTATTGAAGAATACAGTTCTTCAATATCTATTGTGATACAGCAATAATTCTGTTCCCATACAAAATTCTGTATTTTCATTAATAGGTCTCCAGTGTCTCTGAGGTGGGATCTCAATTTACACACCTCTTTCTTGAGAAATGAAGTCAGCAAAAACTGATAAATTATCAGTAAGAGATCCTACCCCAGAGACAAAGGGTCGACCTGGAGGCACGTCTGCATTTTTGTGAATTTTTGGTAATGCATACAGCACTGGAGCTATCAGAGGTTCCTGCCACACAAAATTGAATTCTGCAAAGGTGATGTTACTAGAAGTCTTAGCACCATTTAACAATGTGAAAATCTCAGCCTTAAATTTAAAAATCGGTTCCCAGATAATTTCTTACACTATAGCTGATCACTAATAATATCATTCATCGTGATTTCATATTGAGCATTCGATAGTAGAACAATCTTTCCCCCTTTATCAGCACTTTTTATAATTATGTCTTCTCATCGTTGAATTTGTTTTAAAGCTCTGTCTTCTGTAAGTCTGGCATTCCCAGGTGTAGCCTTATGCTGTGCCTCAATATCTTTTAAATTACTTAAAAGTTTAGCATATTCAGCTTTATGTTGATTATATTTGGTTGAAGCATGGCTGATAATATAACCCCTGGTTACCGCTTTAACTGTGTCCAAGACTACGGTATCTGCCATTGGGAGCCCGATTAAGTGCAAAGGTTTCTGTTAAAAATCTGGCTAATTTCCCTTTTAAAAACTGGGTCACTAGCCATCTCAGTGGCACTGAGGGTTGAGGCACTGGATGCCCCACCTCATGCCACGCTGGTGACCAGGGTTCAGAAACTGACTGGAGTTGTTGGGGGGTCAGCATGGGTTAGGAAGGATTGAGCTTCTGTAGACTGCTATCCTTCCTTTGAGAGGGGGACAGTGCTGTGTACTGTAGCCTGACACCCAGCAGTGGCTGGGTGCAAGCACAGGCATGTCACCCAGAAGGGGGTGGTCCTGCGTCAGGGGCATATGTCTGCTTCCGCGGAGGCAGGAGCTAACCGCCCTGCCCACTACATGGTTCACAGGCTGGGGAGAAAAACTTAGAAAAAAATGGAGCTGGCAGGCTCCATGATGGCCGGCTGTACCCGTGCCAACCTCCAGGATCTGGATGTTGGCTTCCAGAGAGGTGAGAAAGTCGACGCTCTTCTCCCTGGCCCTGTCATGGGGGGGGGGGCAACTCATGGGGGATTCCCCAGAGGATCAGGTGTGGGGCACCAGACTGGAAAGACAAGCCACCCTGAGGGAGGGGCTAAGAGCACCTGCAAGCCCCCCAGAAATTGTAAATGGAAAAAAACCCTGGTAATTTAGAAGGGAAGAATTCAGTCCCCAGATTGAACATTTCTCTTGACTACCTAGCACCTTTCAGGTTTTTTATATACAGCTTTTTGTCTTCCACTCTCTTTCCCTCCAGGGAGGTTAGATGGTATCTCCCAAAGCCATGGTGCCTCTATTTCAGCCTTTTCAGATCCTTCAGCCTCTGCCAACTGGTAGCATAGCCCTGGTACTAGGAACAGCCTTCACCGCCGGTGAAAAATGCTAGTGAGTGTTTGGCATCCTTTTCTATATTATCAACCTGTCCAGCTGCTTACTGCCCCACACCTAGGTGTTGGCTCTCTTTTCTTTCCTTTCTCCTTTTTCTCCACTCTCTGGAGTGGCAGGAGGATGAGGACAGTGCTCTTGGTCTTCTCCAATCTCTTTGCTATCTTTATGGATTTTGTATTTGATCCTGGGTTCTTGTCCTCTGTGAGTACAATACCTCTTTCCTGAATTGGCTTCTGCCATTCTATTCTCAGAGATTCCTCTGGATCAATCTCCTTAGACCAGCCAGAGCTGTATGCCAAGGCTGCGGCCCTATCTCCACCTTTCTGTCTAGGTGGTTAGTAGGCTCTGGCTCTTATTCCCACTTCACCCATACTGTTTAGGGCTCCTCCTTATCTTCCCTAAGTTGGTAGTCAGGTTTTACTATTTTCATGATTTCATATCTTGTATCCTTTTCCTATTCCTTTGGGCTAAGAATCTATAGCCCTATCTCTCTCTTTCTCTACCACTAGTTTACCTCCCAGCTAACAGAACTGAGGAAGGTAGTGGGCCGGCATCGGTTACTATTCATTCCACAAGCACAATGTCACCATGTCTGTCTCGTGGGTGGCACCAGCACTGATGTTGGTTCCCTAGGCTACAAATGAATTTGATCCCGCTGGATCCTAGCACTTTGGGCTTAGATCCATAAATGTGTCTAAATGGTGAAAGATATTCTGGAAGATCAACAATTATGGTGAGTACCTAATTTTCATTTCTAGGGTTGTGAATATGGTGCACTATCCACACTTAGGCAGTCTCCTTTCCCTCTAAATTCCATTGAAACATCTTCAAGCTAAGCTCCTCCCACCCACCCAAACAGTATATTTTCTTGCTCCGCCTTGAGATGTCAAATCTTCCTTTCTGCTGGAACAGTCTGCTCTCCTCCTTTGCAGCTCCATGCACATGGTGTAGGCCTGAGTTTTCCAAAACATTTCAAGCTTTTCCCCCCCATTCTTCATTCCGGTATGGGGCGTGATGAACCTCGATCTGGTCTCAGCTTCAAATGATGTATCGCTTATAATCAAAAACTTTCCAAGACAGACCTGTACTCCTCATGTGTTTACTGCCTCGGGACAGAGCCACAACCCTCAGGCTTGCAGCCTGTGTAAAACTTTACTACCTTCATCACTCAAGGATTGGTACGTCCACCTCCTCCTTAGTTGGCTGGATGAATGAGACCTCCCCCCCCCCGGGTTCGCTTTAAAGATTTATGTAAAGTGGTGTCTGTGGCTGCTGGCTCAGCATCTCAGCTCATAGCCTTAGATAAGGGGGTGGCCCGGACCGTGGCAGTTTCCTTGTCGGCATCCACAGTGCTACCAGTCAGGGCCAGTGTTGGGGCATCCTTCACTGGCACTTTCATGAAATGTGCCAGTCTCTGGAGATCCTAGGAAAGGGCCCTTCCTGGGGTAAAAAGAAGATGGCTGAGAGACCCTGCTGTCTGTCATGGGACCAGGAACGAGCATGCTCAGTGTGCAATGGCTGTCTAGCACTAGGCCTTAGCCAAGCCTTCCTTTGTTGAAGGTCAGGTCGCTAGCTCCACAGGAACCCCATCAGGCTTGTTGGTCATGACTCAGGCTGACCAACTGGTCAAGATTGTTTTTGACAGTCGGCCCGGTAGCACTGAGGGTTGAGGTGCTGGATGCCACACCTCATGCTGTGCTAGTGACCCTGGTTCGGGACGAGCCTGAGTTGTCAGGGGTCTGCTAGGGGGGAAGGGTGTGGAGTGAGATCGAGCCACCACAAGGCAGCTCTGGGAGGGACTGGAGGCTTCCTGACCACTGGCTGCCACCTGGTAGAGGGTGGATGGTGGCACCAACCTGAGGGAGCTCCGGGGGATAGCCATGGGGAGGGGTGGAAGGGGCTGAGCCAGCATCATGGAGCGTGCATGCGTCTCCATGCATGCACAATGCCCATGCGCTGTGGTCCCGGAGAATTGGAGAAAATGGGGCAAAAACCACAGAAAATATAAATAAGAAAAAAAAGATTGTTCTTGACCCAGTCGACCCGTTATCTGAAGGGATCAAGGATGACTTGGTCATGAGGAATCTGGTCCTTTCAACCCTCTCTCAGGATAGTCGGGAGAAGCCAGTTGAGCAAACTGTCTCTTCCCATAAGATACCTCCTTCAGGGGTCCAGTGGAAGGATCCGGTGCATGTCTTGTACACAGCCCATCCTTCCTCATCTCCTTGCTGTTGATGCTGTAGTCGTCAGTCAAGGTCAAGGTTCTGGTCTCGGTCAATATCGTGGTGCCCAGAATCTTCCCATTCCAGCACTCAGCCTTCGGTCAGGAAGTGCCATTGACACTCCTCCTCATCCTTGGATAAAAAGAGGCTCTGTTGCAAGTTGTACTGGCACTATGAGGAGCTGATGTAACAGCAGTAGGCCCTCAGATATGGTAGGCCCCTTTCTCGGACACCAGCGCTTCACGGTCTCCCCTGGTCTGGCCTGCCCCTTCCTGCCAAGTCAGGTCCCACCAGTGATGACTTTTCTGCTGATTCATGTGCACCACCACCCAAGTAGCCCTTACAGGGGGCTCCCACCAAGGCTGCTCATTGAGCTACTGGCCTTCTTGGTCAGCTGTCTGCGATCACCCATTCAGATGAGTCCAGGGTGGTTCATGGAGATAAACAGCCAAGGGCAGCATTTGAGGAGTTTTTGGACTCAGAAGGGTCCTCTACACAATCCTTCAGGACCATGTGCTTTGACCACGAATCAGTCGAAGACCTGACCGCTGAATATGGAGCAGTCTCCTTTGGAGTTCTACTTTGGCTCATCTCTGAATCATGGAGATTCCCTTGGAGCTGTTCCAGAAGCAGGCTCAGTAACTCCCCCCCCTTACTGAGATCCTTGATTGGGATGATTCCCCGGAAGGGTGGCCTTCCCTGTGGTGGAGGCTATTTTGGGTCCTGCTGTGGAGCTTTGGCAGCATCTGGCTTCGTGCATGGTGCCGTCAGCTCACATGGTCCATAAGTACGCAGTCCTGACTGGTTCCCTCCCTGGTTTTTCAGACCTTCCCTCAGCTGACAGATTGGTGGCAGACTCTGTCTTTTGTAAGATAGTTAACACTGGGGATGTAGACAAGCCTCCCACCCTGAAAAGGAGTCCAAGAAGTTGGACCATGTAGTTAAGAAGGTCTATGCAGTGTCCTCCCTGGGTCTCTATCAGGTGAGCTCCACCTTGATGATGGACAATTTTGGACACATCCTTATGGGTGTCCTGGACCATGTCCTTCCCCGTCTTCCTGCAGATCTGCAGTTGGTGGTTAGCATGGTTGGAGACCAGGGTCGCTCCGTAGCCAAGCACCAGCTTCAGACTGCCATGGACATTGGTGACTCCTGTGCTTGGTCTGTATCATCAGTGGTCGCTATGTACTGTGGGGCCTGGCTGCTGATTTCTACCTTCACGGCAGATACCCAGCACAAACTCTTTCCCCCTAGGGCACCTCCCTAATCCATAAAACCTACTGCACTTCTTACTGTAACCTGAATGTAAAATTTAACCTGATTAAAATTGTTTGTTGTAACCTGAATGTTAACACTTTTCACCTGATTGTAACTTTTATTTCGGATTGTAACCCCAACTCCATGTGTCATATATTCCACTTGCTATGTATTTAGTTCTATGTTGTGTTTGTCTTCATTCTGACGTGAAACCTCTGTAAAAGAGTCATTGACTTAAATGTACTGTAATCTGAGATAAGAATAAATAAAAATAAAATAAACTGGCCAATGTCCCATTCTTCGGCACTGACCTTTTTGGTCCTGGGGTGGATGGGCACCTCAGTAGGACTGAGAAGTCCAGTGCCACACTTGATTTGGTGATGTCCTCATAGAAGTACCCCAAGGTACAGAAGCTGAAGAAGTCCTTTCAGTTTCAGCCTTTTCCATCTCAGCAGCCCAAATTGCAGCAGCCCCTGCAGGGGCAATTCCAGGTTTGGCAACCTAAGCCCAAGTTCACCAGCCATAGTTCTATGAAATCAGGAGGTTGTTGCAGCAGGGCCCTTCTGGCATCCTCCAGGGCTACTTAATGATGGGTTGGAAGTGTTGGCCTCCCACCCACAAGGTCCCTTCCTCAGCTCCCCATGGGGGGATTGGCTTCACCATTTCTGGCATACCTGTTATGCCATCACTTTGGACAAATGAATACTGGAAGTGGTGGACAGAGGGTTGCGTCTCGACTTCCAGGCTCTCCCACCCTACTGAGCCCATGTTTCACAGGAGTCCATGATGTTGCAGGACATGCTGTCCACCCTCAGGGAGGACACCACTCAGCTCCTACAGAAAGAACCCATAGTCCACGTCCCATATGCCATGGCTGGCCAGAGCTTTGTGTCCAGGTATTTTGTAGTCCCCAAATGGACAAGGGGGTTGGCACCCCATACCAGATCTGCATGATCTCAATCAGCTTCTGAGGAAGAAAATGTTCTGGATGGTCACGCTGAACCAAATCATTCCATCTCTGGAGCAGGGCATGTGGTTCTGCTTTCTGAACCTCCAGGATGCCTTCTTCCATATTCCAGTCCATCTGTCCCACTGGTGGTACCCACAGTTCTGCACAGGAGGGATTCTTTATGCATTCCAGGTCATACCTTTCTGCCCTCCTTGGCCTCCAGGATCTTCACCAAATGCATTGCATTGGTAGCAGGCTTCCTGAGGTGCCAAGGGTTCCAGGTCTATCCATACCTGGATGATTGGCTGATTGCCAGATCATCTTGGGAGGCAGTGGAGTGGTCCACTGACCTGGCCCTACAGAGCTGCTCAGCCTTGGGTCTTCTGATCAACCCAGCCAAGTTGGAACTCAACCTCTCGCAGGTCATCCACTTTATTGGGGTAGAGCTTGACTCCTTGAGGGCCAAGGCCCCATTCCCAGTGGACCAGGCAGCAAATCTTACCTCCCGTGCCCAATCATTTCAGGTTGGGCACTCGTACCCTTCCCAGGAATTCCTGCAGCTGCTGGGGAATGTGGCATCCTGCAGCAGCGTAATCCCATGGGTCCACTGGCAGATGTGGTGCCTGCAGTGGGAGCTAGCCCACCAGTGGTCTCAGTGTTTAGGTCACCTGGACCAAGCCAGTGATTCAGTCAATGCGGGATGCCCTCCAGTGGTACCTAATCCCAGAACGTCTAGAGGAAGTAGTCCTGTTTATCCACTCAGAGTCAACTGTTGCTCAGATGACCAAAATGTCTCTGATGGGATGGGGAGCACACTTGGGGGACCACAGAGTCCATGGGCTATTGACCCCTAGGGAGTCCCATTACCACATCAGCCCAAAACAGTTACTGCACTTAAGTGCTGGAGAGAGACCCCAACAATTTAACCAGTTCCACAGTGAATGCACCCCAACAAATGAGAATGGAGGTCATTGAGATTTCAAGAAGAAAAACAGTATTTATTTAGTCAATTACAGTTATAGCCTCTGCCAGTAACAAACACCTTACCCCAGTGCTTTGCCTAAAATACAAGGCTATGTCAGGGGGTGACCTCTGTTCTCATTTGTTGGAATGCATTCACTGTGGAACCCATTAGCACACCAGCCTGCTGGAGCTCCATACAGTGTGCCTTGCTCAGATGGAATTTGCTCCATCTATCCAGGGTTAGGTCGTGCAGGTCCAGATGGACAATACCACGGCCATGTACTACCTGAACAGGCAGGGTGGAACGCACTCCCTTCAATTGTATCATAAAGGCCCTTCATGCCTGAACCCTCCTGCACAGCTTAGGTGCCGATCTCCTGGTGATTCACGTGGTCAGAGCCTTCAACCAGCTAGCTGATGCCCTTAGCCGAGTGGTCAAGGCATCTCATAAATGGTCTCCGCATCAGGAGGAGGTAGATCACCTATTCTCCCCATGTTCATCTCCTGGGAGAATGTGAACCCGAGGCTGTTCTGTACCTGCCCACCCCTCAGTGTGGGACACGGCTAGGGGATCCCTTCACAAGGCCTTGGACCCCAGGCATCTCTTATGCCTTCCCTCCCTTTCCCCGGTGTTAGGGTTGAAAACCCCCCCTTGGAAACCCAGCCCACCCCCTAACCAGCATTGGGGTGTGCAATAGGGTCATTGGCCCTAACTCTCACCCCATCACATGTGTAAAAAAGCAGAGGTATAGGAGAATGGGGTGAGAGTTAGGACCGACGACCCCACACACGCACCCCAATACCAGTTGGGGAGTGGGCTGGGGGGTCCAAGGGGGGTTTTCAACCCTAACACCAAATTTCCTCACTTTTGTCACTATGGAACAACCCTAACTGATGCATTAAGTGGAGTTTTTTTGCCTCTGATGTCTCTTCTTTTTGAGAATGATTACGACAAATAGTGAAAGTAATGCAGCGGCAGGAGTGCAGGGCCCCACGTGATGTCTTGTGACATAGTAACAGGAACAGCAACACAAACAGAAGTGCTAACTGTGGCGCACATGGTAATGCAAGCGCGAATGAGAACAGAAAGGGTAACGCACACAGTGGCGTAGATGGGAACGGTCTGCCACGTGATGTGTTGTCACATAGTAACATGGTGCCTGCAAATGGAAATGTCAATGGGCATGGTGATGCAAAGTGAAACAGAAAGAGAAACAGTACTGTGGACACAAATGGCAAAAAATAACAGAAACGCAAGCGCAAATGAAAACGCAAAAGATAATGTACATGGTGGCGAAGACGTCAACTGTAAGTGAAACGGGTACAAAACCGCAAGTGGGAAGGGCAACGGTAACAGTAATGTAAGCGTACAGGCTGGTTTTCCCCAAAACCTGCATAAAGAAAGACAGTGAGTACAAAGAATGTATGCATAATAATGGGTATCGGAGCAAAAAATGAGGACTTGGAATATTAAATAGGTTATATTTCAGGAACCGTACGACGTAGAAAAAAAATTTAAAAGTCATATGATTTATGACTGTCCTGGCTAGTTTTGTACCCAATGGGGGGCTAAGTATTTTTCTGATGAAAAGTCCGTATCTCACACCATTTCCGAGATACAGGCCCTGAAAGGCGCGGCGAACGCCGTAATGTTATCCTATGGAGAAAAAAGAGAAGTTCGGAGTGCCATAACTTTGCCTCCCTGTAATATTTTTTCACCAAACCACTGAAAGGCACATCTGTGGGCTGTTGGCTGTCTTCCGTGTAAATTTCAGGAAAAAAGACCAAACCGTTATTTTGCAGCAGGGTGCCAAAGGATTCCTGTACTGCATCGGGCGCCGTAATGTTATCCAATGGGAAAAACTGTCAACTTTGGAGTGCCGTAACTTTGCTGCCATGTAATATTTTTTCAACACAACACTGAAAGGCACATCTGTGAGATGTCAGCTGCCTTCCCTCCAAATTTTGGCCCAAAACTCCCAACCATTCTTTTGCAGTGGGGTGCCAAAGAATTGCTGTCATTTCCCCACAGCTTAGAAAAGTACTGTCGCAATTTGCGAAAGCTTTCGCAAAAATTTGCGACACTTTCGTGAGCACGAAAGTACTTTGTGAAACTACTTTTCCCAGAAATTTGAGAAACATATTTCTGGGGTGTTTTACCCCAAAATAAAGACATGGCTAGCATCCTCAGGCTCTGACTAGGTGAATACAAAAATAATTAGGTTGCTAGAGGGTCCCAAATTTAAATGGCAAGCATTTTTCTGATCACTAACTGAAAACAAGATGGTGGATTTGCGAAAGTAAGAGGGCCATTTGCGAAAGTAAAATTGCATTTGCGACACTGTCGAACTTTTTGTTAACTTTTCCCATTAACTTATAATGGGAAATTGTTCTTTGAATAACTTTTGAACCGTTTAATATTTTTTCACAAAATCTTTGAAAGGCACAACGAGGACCCTGGCTGCACGTTCCCTGAAGATTTCAGGCCGGTCGCGCAAACCGTGCGACCTGTAGGCACGACCGTAGAACTCCAGAAAAAGCGTAAACAAACGCGCAGATCACGCTTAATAACTCCGCAGCCGTGTATCCGACCAGTACAAAACTTGGCAGATCCCAAGGCGTATGGATCTTGATCGTGTATTCCAAATTTCAGGCAAATCCGTCAAACAGTTGAAAAGTTATTAAGGTGCAAAATTTTGGGTTTAACATGTAAATGGATCCTCTACCATAATATACACATATACATACTCACACATACACATACACACACATACACTTACATACACATACTGTCGCAGTATTTGCCCACCCTGGTATCCTGTTGCTTCCCTGCCAGGTAGCCCAGAACACAGGTGCTGTGACTGAGTCACCATTTTTGCAGTCTCTCAATCACGGTTGTTGTGTTCACAGGATACTGCCTTAGGGCCTCCAGTACTGTGAAGTCAGCCATTGCCCTTTCTGGGGCCATCCTTGGAACCACCTCCTCTGCATCCGCTGGTGCTGCCTGTGGTTCCAGGTTTGTTTCTGGCACTAGTTCCAGCACTGGGGAGAGGGTCAGCAATGAGGGCAGTGCCAAGTTGGGGTCCGATGCCAGGTCTGATTATGGCACTGTGGGTGGTGCCAGATTGGATCCTGGTGTGGAGGCCAGTCTCTGGGTAGGTTCTGGCACCATTTGTGGTGCTGGGGCTGCCTTGGTACCTTCAACTTCAGGTACTAGGGTCCTTCTGAGAAGCAGGTCCCTGTCTCGTGAGGTGGGGGTTGGGGGCTTGAGGTCGGCATGGAGGCCCATTTCCACAGTGGCTGAGTGCTCTTGGAGGAGCCAAAGTGTTGACCCAACCCTCCTTTTCTCACTGGAACTGGCATGTCTTGCATTTGATGGGGACAGGGGCTGCCTGCAAGGGCCAGACTGGCTCCAATCACCTCACCTGGGGGTCCACCCCAAGGGCACCACTGTGTTTACCCCTATCAGGTTGGGTGCTCATTGGTGGGCAGGTTATGCAGCCCCCTTCTCTGGGAAGGGTCCCCTGCTCACTCCCACAGCCCTAGCAGAGGACCTACTCTGGTCTGTCAGGGCTCTTCTCCCCCTCCTCATCCTCTGCCTCCTTCTCCTCTCCCAGGCCTCTTTGGCCCTACAGGGTCCATGACTTGGGAACAGTTTAGGGCATCAGTGACTACATTCCCTGATACCTGAGGGCTGTGGATGAGGTCATCTTTAGACCTGAACCACCAGCCTTTCAGTCCCTGAATCAAGCTCCTTGACCTCTTCATCTTCCTCTTCCAAGGAAGAGGACTCCTCCATCTGTCATCTGACACTGATCTCACTAGCTGTCAGTAGTTCCTTTCAGAGATGCTTGAGGAGCTCCACATTTCCCATTTTGCAAGCTGCAATCCTGCCCATGTGATGTGTGTAGTGCTTGGGGAATACTGTACTGGCAATCTTGTCTTCCCTCCATGGCCTTGACCATTTATGGAAGCATAACACAGGGCCTGGCATCATCTCTCTGCCCTTTCTCCAGCCCTAATGGACTGTCAGCACAGGTACTGCACACCCCTGGGGTCTTCAGGTGCTATGCCTCACCCTTTTTCAGGAGTGGAGCTCCTAGACACCCCTTCTGGGCATTGTCACCCAAGGCACGACTGTCCCCCGGAGTCCAACTTGGCTGAATTTGACCACTGGGGTAGAAGAGTCTTCTCAGCAGAACACCTTCTCCTGTGCATCTCGGTGCACCAGGCCCACGAGGCTGCCTATGCCAGGCTCCTGTGGATGATGCCTGGGCAACTCCTGGCATCTATGCCTGATTCAGAGGCTACCAAGTACACCATCATCCTTGCTGCCCATGGTCTGGAGCTGGCAAAGCACCAATTAAAGGAATCTTACAATGCCAGTGAGGTAGCTTGTAGACTGGCAGGAACTGCAGTCTACATCAGATGGACTGCATGGCTTTGTCTTTCAAGGTTGTCACCCCTTGGATGGCAAAGAATAAGTGCCTCTCCATTCCAGGGGACCCACTTTTTCTCCCGCAGGGTGAGGCGCAAGTTAGCTGGGTGCCTTCCATCTCCCAGGCATTGGGAGTCTCCATCTCACCCTAACCAGTCTCAGGCCTCTCCAGGCCTGAGAGAGGACCCCACCTCCTTGTTTTCCCCCACACAGGAGTCTGAGGGAGGCTTCTTCCCTCAGCATGTGGCTACTTTTTCCCAATACTTCTGATTATATTTCCATTCTGCTGTTACCATCACGCCAGCCTTCTAGGTGCACCTTGTTTCAGACAGCTCTCAAGGCGTGCCTCTCAGCAGATCTCGAGTTCCTGTTCTCTGACATCTCAAGCCCAGGTGGGCCTCATATCTTCACAACCTCTGGCGGTGCCTTCTAGGGCTGTTTCCTCCATTTTTCTTCCTTCATCGGTATCCCATGCACCCTGGATTATCGAAATGGGTGGAGTCCCCATGGACCTTCCTCATCCAGAGATGCTCTACTCCCTTCTCACTTTTGCAGGGTTTAGACATTTCTTTTACTCCCTCACCATGTTTACATAGTGGTGATGCGGTTTTCCAATGGGACATGCCTTTCTGGCTGGAAAGTGTACTTGTTAACTGCTAGGCCAGGTATGCCTCCATGTCCATGGGAACTCTGCCCCAAGGGTGGTCTCTCACCCCTTCAGAGGGAAAAAGAGGGAGAGGAACTTCCTCAGTAGAATTCTTTACCCAATTGTGGCTGAGTCTCCCCCCCTCCAAAAAAAAAAGGGACTGTGAAGGGGACAGAGAACATGTATTCTGCTTCTCTCAGGCAGATAGCCAACTCTATCTCTTATGACTCCCTATTAGCACCCTTTCTGTAAAGGGATTCCTGGGACAATTCTTCCCTCTGCCACTCATTGAAGTCCTTCCTATATACAACTAAGACCTAATTTCTGTTCTACATTCTGTAGCAGAACATGTCATCTTGATTACATTCAATAGGAAAGCCCCTCTGCTTGCTGTACAGGGACGTTGTTTTTCTTCAGTGTTTGGGACTACGATACTCATTTCCACTCTCTCTCTTCTCCTCCCTTCTCTCTTTTCTCTATTTCTCTCTCTCTCTGTCTTTGGCCTGCCCAGTGGTTTGGGTCATCCCTGCCCAGAACAAGCCTAGAGTCCTTGCCTCTCCCTTCTGTGGTTGTCCTTAGAGTTTTAGTTTATATCATTTTCTTTTCTTGTCCCTTGGGCTCCCTTTTTTCTCTGT
Organism: Neoceratodus forsteri; assembly: GCA_016271365.2. Taxonomy (NCBI): domain Eukaryota; kingdom Metazoa; phylum Chordata; order Ceratodontiformes; family Ceratodontidae; genus Neoceratodus; species Neoceratodus forsteri. The sequence continues at coordinate 565,445,186 of CM057449.1, read as the reverse complement.
CTAATTTTCCTCTTCCGGCGAGCAGAACTGAGGTGGATGGGGGACCGGTGTCGGTTACTGGCCAACCCACGAGTGCCACATCATTTTTTAGTCTAAAGGACAGCGCTGTCTCTGACGTCGGCTCCTCCTTCTAAAAAAAAAGCTTAAAACTACATGCTCCCACGGAGTCTGGTGCCTCCAGCATATACCCAGAAGTAATGAATGGTGAAGATATCTTGGAAGATCAAGAATTACGGTGAGTACATTATTTTCACTTTTTTAGTGACCAGCTACCTCCCCTATCTCATTTATTCTAAAGTCCCTCCTCTATGTACAAGATGTGATGTCATTGATGACATTGCATCATGTTTTAGTCAATTACAGGACTGCAGTCTGTGACAGAAATGAATAAATCAAGCTGCAGAAATCAGAAAGGCTCCCACAGTAACCTAGGACACTCGACACAGAAATCAGAACAAAGGGCCACAGAGCACTTGGAGCCCTGATTATAAGTCTAATTATTCATGAGGTAAACACATGCTCTGATTGGCTACTGTACTGGGTGTTACTCCCTTAGAAATAACAAAAGGACAAGGATCCAGCACTCAGTCCACTAGAAGTACACAGACCATTGGTGTCTATTCCAACAGAACTTTATTTCATTATTTTTAAAGATGAATGTCAGAACAGCTGCAGTGCTCAGACAAACAGGAACACAGGAAGACTCATTGGAGCCCCAGTGTTTCATATCTGCCATCCCTGGCATTTTTTTAAGGTGTGTTTTGACAACATATATGGCCAGCTTTTGAAGGTACAATGCAAATTAATAAGTGCATAAACAAACCACCACAATAGTGCATTACAAAGAAAACACTTAGAAGTTTTCAGAATCTACTATAATATTCTGCTAATATATACCATATCAGTGGGGAATAAATTGGGTAAATAAGTCATATTATTTTGGGATAAATATGGGATACACAATGGAGAGCTGTCAGATAAATTATTTATCTACACAAGTGCTGTTTGACTTCAGGTAACCTCCCGAGTGGCATATGCCATGAGCGAGGTGTCCGAGGTCAAACAGCACAAGTGTAGATAAATCATTTATCTGACAGCTCACCATTGTATATTTCATTTATGCAACAGGGATGCTTTCTGTCAGTGCAGGGACATTTGCTTTTGATTGCTTATCTTTTTTTGCATACGTTTGTCAAAAAGGTGAACAAAAAATTACATTTTCTGCTCTTTTTTGCCAATTATATAAAAATCTATAAGGTATCTATAAATGAAACACCACTCCTTTTGTAGATAATTTTGTGCTGAACAACTTTCATGCTCACAGTTCCATGCTATATTTTTTTTGTTTTAAAGTTATTCGCATTTGAATATGGGTAGTACTGCTACTGAGACCGAACATTCTAAATGAGTTCCGGAGTGCTTGTGACATACTGTAGCTACTATATGGATAAATTTTATTTATTCATCAGCTGTGAAGATAAATGGATTTATTCAACAGCTTCTGAGTCCATGCCTATTGCATAAATATTTATTTTCATTTATGTAACCCTCTTGTTACCCAGGGTTACTAGAATCCCAGTAAGACCTAGTGGTAGGCAGGGAAGGCAGCTTGTGAGACTCCAGTTAAATGGGTTTCACACTGTCTTACTCTGTTCTCAGTCTCAGCTGTGACTGAAGGATGACATCAGCAATAGAACTATCGCAGCTGCATGAGCCACATTGGAATCTGCAGCAAAGGGAGTTGGTTAGAACGTTGGGAGGTTTTGAAGTCAGTCTTCAGTTCAGTCTTCAGTGAGTGTGTGTGAAGTTGGGAGCTTGCTGAGAAAGCAGCTCAGTGAAGGCTCTAGCAGCCTCAGCCCTGACAGAGGGCTACTTTTAAGTAAATAGGGTGTGTGTCTCCACCTTAAAGAGAGACACAAAAGATAACTGAAGTGGTGGAGACCACTGTTTTCGGGTCTCAGTGCCCCCTTCCTCCGGGGGAGGCAGGAAAGGTTTCCCTGCAGATTCCTGGGGCAACCCCCTAGTTCTTCTTGTGAAGGAAAAGCTGCCTATGTTTTCCAGTGTTTATTTGGGAGAACAAGAAGATTTGTGAGTCACCTGTGGGGCACCTGCAACGGTAGGGTGAGTGTCTGCTCTTGCTAAAACTGTGGGGCACCTGCAACGGTAGGGTGAGTGTCTGCTCTTGCTAAAAGGGCCTATGTTTTTCACCCTGGGACTTGTGTGACAATGTGGGGATTGAACTACTAAATATTGGGAAGCCTAGAGTAATGGGCTAAGCAAAGTAAAAGTAGGTTCAAGTCCAGAGCTTGTTGGGATGCAAATGATATGTAGAGGAGATGTGACAGACGTCTACCCAGAATCTACATTTGAAAGTTCAGTAAAGGAATTGTTCAGTTTCCAGAGAAATGGCCGGGTATGGGCTGTGGGAGCTGGAGGTGGGTGGCCCCCATCTTTAGTGACCAGGTTCACCTCTACAGATTTCTTCTGTGGATTTCTACTTTGCCTCAGGCACTTGGCCAGTGATGAGGGAAGTACCCAGACATGGGATTGTAAGGAAAATTCTCTCTAGGAGTGGAAGACTCTAGTGTGGTTTGGGGAGCCACAACAGGATAATTGGTTCATTCCTCAAATGGACCACGGATCAAGTGGCTGGCGGTGGAGCCAGGCCAGTAGGGAAAACCCAAGTAGTGTACAAGTTGGGCTGTGTACCCAAAGCTGCGTGCAAGTCCGGGCTGTGTGCCTGGTGGGTTTAGAGCCTGAGGGCTGGAAATGGTGATAAAGTGTTCTGTTGTCTCTAATCTGCATTACCAGGAAATGTAGCCCCATGGGGGTCCATCTATGCTTTGTTTGTTCAGCTTGTAAGTGAATAAAAGCCACACTGAAGAATCCCATTCCTGGTTCTGGACATTACAGTTATTGCTGCCTGTGTTTGGATTTACTTGGGTGCCCCTGTTCAGAGTAGCCAGACCTAGGTCCCCTGTGCCGAGTAACCTCATCCTTCCCGAACCCAGTCCCCACCAGGTACTGCTGTCAGCTTCAACAGCATGCCACCTACCATTTTGCTAAAAAGGCAGGGGTGAGGGGTTACAAAAATGGAGGCACCGCTTTGTATTTTGTTCAGGGAGGAAGGTGCTCAGGCAAGGGGGACTAGCATTTTGGCTATCTGGCAGTGGGTAGCCCAAAAGCTGAAGCAATTTCCCTAGTGTTTTGCTGTGTGCTGTGGATCTTGTGCTGCTGTTTAAAATTGCCAACTATTTACCAAGGAGCAGTAAAGCCAAAGAGTGTGCCCTTGTCCTGCATCAAAATTGTTTACAGCATTTTTGCCAGCTTTAAAATGAACTGTTATAAAGAAAAGTGTGGAAGAGTAGGGGTAGCAACAGGAAAATTGTGCCCTGGACGTTTGAAATGCTTTTAAAATGAATTGTGGTAAAGAAAAGTGTGGAAGACTAGGGGTAGCAACAGGAAAATTGTGGACGTTGGAAATGCTTTTTGAATGAATGAGAGACTTGCAGGTGTAATGGCTATGTTAAATGGCTGAAATGGGCTCCCGTCGTGGAGTCAGTTGAAAAAGGAAAAAAGTTGCATTCTGCAGTTTAAATTTGCCTGCTTGACGATCGCCGTGAGGAGAAGAGCCCTCGTGAGGAAGAAGAGGCTCATTTGCATGGCGTCATGTGATTGGTCAGGCTGAGATCAGTCCCGCCCCTCAGCCAGCTCTACAGTGACTGCCGCAGCATTCGAGAGGGAGTGTGAGTGGAATGCGTGTACTGGCTAGTGGAGGAGTGTCGCAGAGTGTTAAAATCGCTGTAAACCTTGTAAAAATAGACTTTCTAGTTTAAAATAGGGCTCAACCCACTAATCGATCATCGGAATTGCAAGTGTGGTGGTCAAAAAGGCGATCGGTAGGACTGCCCACCCATTTCTGTTCTGAGGCCCCCAAGAACTGGCTGCAGGCCATTTTCCCCTTCGCAGCAAACTGCTACTGATAACAGTAAGTAACAACCTAAAAACTGCTCAAACAGTGATTTTCTGCCCTATGCCATATAAATGTGTGTGCAGCAGTGCAGTCGCTTTGCAAGTAACAACTGTGTCAAGTCCTGCCAGCAAGCAAAAGTCTGTTAAGCCATTGACTGTGTGCATAGTAATGAATTCAGCTTCAGTTTAAAGTCTGAAGCCAGAGAGAGACTGTGGGTTGTAGCCAAAGTGCAGCACTAGTTATACAGGCAATCCTGTGCTAAAAACCTGAAGCTTTAAGGGACTGGTAGTCAAAGAAATGTTACCAGCATGTAAAAAGTCAGTGGAAAATCCATGTAAATGTGTTTAAAGCAAGAACAGAGCAAGTTGTGCAGTTTGAGCAAAAGTTATCAGTAGTTTGTGTAAATTGGGTGTGCAGTGGCTTGACCCAGATTCTGAATGTTGATGCACAGGAGTGCTGCCACCACCATTATAGGGTGGGGTAGTAAAGTAAACACAGCAGCAACTAAAGAGTGTGTTCAATAAAGTGGGACTTTCAGTTACAGTGAACTTTTGTTTGTTTTTCTGCAGTTATGGCCTCAGGACCAGCTCGTTACCTGGATCATGCCTGGGTTGCAGTAACATCAGCAGTAAATAGACTGAGAGATATTGAAAAGTGGTGCTATGGAGGGCAACTGCCTCCTCGTGTGGCGATTCCTGGTATTGCAGTGCATGTATGTCAAATATGTTTGAGAGCTGGAAGGGACATCTTCATGATTCCTCACTGTGCTGGATGCCTAGAAAAATATGGCTTGTATAAAGCGCCTCAAATTCGGTTGGATCCCACATGGACAAAGGTTCAGGAATCTGCAGTTGGCAGCACACAGCACCAGGCGGAGCCTGTGGAGGAAGGCCCCTCGGGGGAGTGTGGCACAAAGCTGGAGGGTGCAGAGTTAGAGACAGAACCAGAAGTTGAAGTTTCGGATGCTGGATCCCAGAAGGAAAGTTTGGATAAAGCATCAATAGACCCCTGGTGGGGGGCCTAGCCCAAGTCTCTTAGGTGAAGATGAGATGCGGGAGACCTTTGAGTGGGAGGTGTCGACCTCCATGCCTAGTGATGAGTGGATAGTCTCAGGAGTGAGAACGACTACTCACTCCTGGGCTCAAATCCTCAGTGAAGAGGAAGATGAGGGGGAACCTATGTGGCCTTGTGAAAAAGGAACGGGTGCACAGCCTCAAGATCTTGCCTCGGAGAAACGTATGGAAGAGAGTGGTGATGCCACTGCCCTGGCTTCACAAGAGGAAGAAGTCAGGGATCCATTTCTAATTTCTTTAAGGATGCGTAGCTGGCAGAACCAGGACTGGCCACCCCCAAGCCAGGCCAGCGGTCTCAGATTGATCAAAGCAAATAAAGAGGAGAGACTGTTTCGTAGGAAGGCAAATGAGATCTATGGTATGACCTTTCCTACCTTTCCTCGGAAAGTCTGGTAGGAGATTGAGAACAGCAGGAAATCCTGAATCTGGGACGAAGCAATGAAAAGTGTGCATCCTGTGGCCAACAAGCATGTAAAGAACAGACTATTTCATGAGAAGTATACCCAGTGGAAGAGAGGCAGGACACTGTTTATAGACAGAGTGAGAATAGTGGACGGAGAGGGACGTGAAATCTCCCACTATGTGAATTATGTGCGCCCAGACAGGGTAATAATTCAAGCTTCTGACCCCCGGTACTACTGGCCTCGGTGCAAGGACCTCCCAGCAAATGTGCCCGTGCCTACAAAATGGAAAGCCGAGCAGTGGTAGTCAATACTGCCACACCAGACTGTGAAGTGCCTTTACTGATTCACCAATATGGACATCCAGGACTCAGGTGCCCCACGTTCATCAGTCTACAGTGTACTGGCCTTTCCAGAAACCATCAACTGGCCCACCAGATGACTTCAGATCCAGAGAGGACACCAGCCCAGCTGTCTCCTGTTCATCGCCTGGTAATCGGATGACGTCGGACCAGCTGTTTTCTTTTTTCTTCCTGTTCTAAGGTTCCATCTCCAGAGATGACATCAACCCAGCTGTTCCCAGATGTGCCCTCCTGTGGTTCCCGGAAGATGTCCTCCCAGCTGTATTGGAAGAAATGCTGCCAGGGAGCGTCTTCGTCAGAGGTGCAGGTCGGTCCCAAAATTTCCAGTCTACAAGTGGCTGGTAAGTCTGAACTTTCCTATCTTTATGACATTGCAGTACACACCCTACACTAGCAGACTTCAAAATGTGTGAACTGTCCGCAAAGACTCTCCCCTTCGGGACTTTGACCTGTTAGAACTGTGATTCACCGGGCTCCGGCCCAGGAGAGACTCTTTATTGGACTAGCCTTCAGGCATTGTGGTCACTAGTTGGGACTTTTAGGGCACTCCATCCCCCCAAATGTATATTGTAAATAATGTTGTCGTTTTCTAATGTAAATACTATTTTTCTACCTTTTTTCTAAAAAATATCTTTTTGGGATTCTTTAGTGTTTTGATGGTAGGGGTCTAGGTAGACTGTGTATGCAGATTAGGAGTGTGTGTTGTCTTTCTTTTTCTTACAGGTGTTCCTGGGAAGACAGAAGAGAAGACAAGAAGAGGAGGAGGGGCTCATCGGAGTTCCTCATTAGTACTTTAGTGTGTAGAAATTTAAAGTACTGGGGTGTTATTGTTATTACTGTATTAACCCTTTCCTTCCACAGGTGTGGTTGTGGGGGTAGGGAGAAGACAGTAACATGGTATAAAATGTGGTATTTTAATGGTGTGTGGTTGCAGGTTGCCCAAGGTCGGGGAGGTCCCCAGGTTGTTTTTGTTTTGGGGGTATTAGGTTAGAAGCAGATAGGTTTTCCCTAAATGGTTAGGGGGGATAGAAAGGCTGTGGTCCTGAATGGCCATTGGGACTGCAGTGCTGATCTATCAGGGCTATGCTCTGGACAGTTCTACCAGAGCCACTAGGCATCCATAGTAAGTGGATAGAGTAGAGGCTGATATATCAGCTAAAGGCCTCTAGGCCCTTAGTGTTGCCTGCCTGTGCTTGCACATGGTAGGAGGGGGCCTGATCACCCCCCTCCGCAGGTAGCACATAGGGTGGGATGGCCTAAGGCCGGGTAAATAATGACTGCGGACAGTCATTTTGCTAGTCAAGGGCGAGTGTAATCCCCCTGTTACCCGGGGTTACTAGAATCCCAGTAAGACCTAGTGGTAGGCAGGGAAGGCAGCTTGTGAGACTCCAGTTAAATGGGTTTCACACTGTCTCGCTCTGTTCTCAGTCTCAGCTGAGACTGAGGGATGACATCAGCAATAGAACTATCGCAGCTGCGTGAGCCACATTGGAATCTGCAGCAAAGGGAGTTGGATTTGGAACGTTGGGAGGTTTGAAGTCAGTCTTCAGTTCAGTCTTCAGTGAGTGTGTGTGAAGTTGAGGCTTGCTGAAAGCAGCTCAGTGAAGGCTCTAGGAGCCTCAGCCCTGACAGAGGGCTACTTTTAAGTAAATAGGGTGTGTGTCTCCACCTTAAAGAGAGACACAAAAGATAACTGAAGTGGTGGAGACTGCTGTTTTCGGGTCTTAGTGCCCCCCTCCCTCCGGGGCAGAAAAGGTTTCCCTGCAGATTCTTGGGGCAACCCCCTAGTTCTGCTTGTGAAGGAAAAGCTGCCTATGTGTTCCAGTGTATATTTGGGAGAACAAGAAGATTTGTGAGTCACCTGTGGGGCACCTGCAAAGGTAGGGTGAGTGTATGCTCTTGCTAAAAGGGCCTATGTTTTTCACCCTGGGACCTGTGTGACAATGTGGGGATTGAACTACTAAATATTGGGAAGCCTAGAGTAATGGGCTAAGCAAAGTAAAAGTAGGTTCAAGTCCAGAGCTTGTTGGGATGCAAATGATATGTAGAGGAGATGTGACAGATGTCTACCCAGAATCTACATTTGAAAGTTCAGTAAAGGAATTGTTCAGTTTCCAGAGAAATGGCCGGGTATGGGCTGTGGGAGCTGGAGGTGGGTGGCCCCCCATCTTTAGTGACCAGGTTCACCTCTACGGATTTCTTCTGTGGATTTCAACTTTGCCTCAGGCACTTGGCCAGTGATGAGGGAAGTACCCAGACATGGGATTGTAAGGAAAATTCTCTCTAGAAGTGGAAGACTCTAGTGTGGTTTGGGAGCCACAACAGGATAATTGGTTCATTCCTCAAATGGACACTGAGATCAAGTGGCAGTGGGGAGCCAGGCCAGTGGGGAAAACCAGAATAGTGTACAAGTCGGGCTGTGTACCCAAAGCTGTGTGCAAGTCCGGGCTGTGTGCCTGGTGGGTTTAGAGCCTGAGGGCTGGAAATGGTGATAAAGTGTTCTGTTGTCTCTAATCTGCATTACCAGGAAATATAGCCCCATGGGGGTCCGTCTATGCTTTGTTTGTTCAGCTTGTAAGTGAATAAAAGCCACACTGAAGAATCCCATTCCTGGTTCTGGACATTACAGTTATTGCTGCCTGTGTTCGGATTTACTTGGGTGCCCCTGTTCAGAGTAGCCAGACCTAGGTCCCCTGTGCCGAGTAACCTCATCCTCCCCGAACCCAGTCCCCACCAGGTACTGCTGTCAGCTTCAACAGCATGCCACCTGTCGTTTTGCTAAAAAGGCAGGGGTGAGGGGTTACATTTAGAACACCATTTATTTTACTTGGAACATTTTATTTCCACTTAGAATCTGGAAATAGAACAGAGAACAATGGTCCAGATATAAAATTTATAACAGAAAGAAAGGCAGTTTTAAGCTAAAACAAGGTAATGCACCAGTAAAAATATTACAAATGGTGTGGTATATATCTAATACATAATGGGTTGCAGCATAATAACACATTTATCTCCACTAGTGAGCGGTAAGACCCATAACTCACAAGTGGCAAAGCATAATATAATTACTATATTAGTCTTTTCCTGCGGCTCTATGTATCCAAATGCTTACATTATATCTTGACCCGAGTATCTTACCCTGGGAGCGCATATGTGTGTCGAAAGGTTCTATGTTTAACCTTATTCAAAATGGCCACCATGAGCTGAATGAGAAGTCTTTAAGACAAAAACAGGAGTATTAAGAAAACACAACAACAGTGCAGTTTTAATTTGGTTATTAAGACCTGGCTAAGTCAATGCTCCCAACTGGCATATCTGTTAAGATTCCCTCATAGTCAGCTTTCAATGTTTCCACTCATGGGACTTAAACTAACTTGTTCAATTCCAATGAACTTAGGAAGAACACAAGTTTCTGCACTCAGCCAAGAAGTGAAAAAGGACACATTGAATTTTAACAAGTTTAACAGGGGGTTATTTCTAAGTGAGGAGAAGGGATCATATCCCCAGCGCATCAACCAGCAATTGGTCTGTATCAGGGGTCAGAGTAATGCTGGCTGCATTGCTGAATTTATACACACAAAATAAGCCTGTTTGATCAAGTAGCAATCAGCTTAAAGTGATGTAACAATCAGTTCACATCATATGACTTTTAAGTCCCGATAGCTATTAAAGTGAATCCAGCTTAAAGTGATATAACAATCAATTCATACTGTATGGCATTTAAGTCCCAATAGCTATTTAAGTGAATCCTGTGTATGTGTATTTGGTGGGGGGAACTGTTGTTGTCTATGTGGCCTGGTGCCCCTGCAGTCATCTGTATGTGGGACATACAGTAAGACAGCTCAAGGTGCACATCCAGGAACATATAAGTAAGCAATAACCCACTCCAAGGTGTGGGGTATTGGGGATTATACCATGGACCCAGCACACTAACCAATCAGATAGGCAAGGTGGCACCTTACCTCCATTGATTATTTACCGATAATCACCGCAAAAGGTGCCAGCTAGCCGCATCTCAATAACCAAAAATATAAAAAATAATTCCAAGCCGCCATGTTTATTTCCTCGATAAACTTTCCTATAGTAACTAGCCCTCTACCTCTGCAACCACAACACCTAAAAAACAACTTGTTGAACCAAGAGATCATCCAGCAGCATTTTAATACCTCATTCACTTAAACCGACCACTTTATCCAGCTGACTTGTTCTCTAGTGAACTGCCATTTTCTCTCCATGTCACTCCTGCTTCCTCTCCGCTCTATCCCCACTCTCTCTTCACTACTGTGCCACTGTATCTTATCCCATAATTTGTTAAAAAAAACAAAATGAAATGGCCACAAAAAAGCTGCATAATAAATTAACCCTCAACACCATTGTGGCCACATACCCGGAAGCTGAAGAAAAAAACATGATCTGTAAAGCCCCACTCTGCCCAGCCACAACGCTAAACACATCTCGCTGTCTGCCTATTTGAACCCCATACCGGAACAAAAACAAACCTTCAGTCTCTCGCTCTCTGACCTGCATGCAACTGACCTTAGTAAAAAACAGCATCTATTGAACTTCTCTCTCACTCGGCTCACTAAAACCCTCAAGCTGTGATAATTGTATTGCTGGGGGTGGGAGGGAAACATCTTCTCAAAATTCAATCTATTACAAGGAACTATTTTTTGCAACTCAGCAATAAATTAAAATACAATTTCAAATAATACAAAACACTATTTTTCTTTCTTTTTTTTTTTACATAAAACCTAAAATAAACATGGTACAATCGCTATAAGCCACTCGGGGGATGTGGGTTATCGGGAGATTTACCACACCTGGGGCGGATTTACCCACTCATCTGTGCCTCGTGGGCAAACCACCCCAGCTGTAGTAAATCCCCGATCCCACCCCGGTCTTATTGCTTGCTCACTTCAGCACCCCAGTGTGCATTGGAGACACGAGGTCGCAGCCTGCGTTCTCATAGCACCCGGGTGTTGATTAATCCAAATACCCGCAGACACCTGGAGTGGGTTATTGCACACGGGCTGTACAATAACAGCAATATAATTAACAGAAATGGTTTAATTAATGTAGAAAGTCACAAAATGTTACTGTATCCTGCCGTCTTACAAAGTAGTCCTCAAGAAATAATGCATAGCACAGTTATATTATGAGACACAAATTGTAGAAATGTACTACTGCTGCATTTCTGCCATTTGTTGTTCAAAAAATAACTGTGCTTATGACTTTTCTACTGTGAAACCCAACAGATACACTGGAAGAGAGTGCGACTGGGGAAAAGTCACGATTCCGACATTTGCAGACATCTGCTGCACTGAGTAACTGGCTACTGGTGCACATCTCAGCTCCTTTATTATTACACAAGGTGTTGGTCTGCAGTGTGTCAGAGAACAGGGACAATGACTTGCTGTTCAGGATGGCATGGATGGGGGGGGAGCTTTGAAGAGTCTGCTGCTGTCTCCCTGTCGGCACCCCACTGCTCCCTGTCTGTTTCTCTCTCACGCACAGCACCAGTCGGTGATACAATCATCTCTAAATGCAACAGACAGTGGCCCGATTTCACTGCTTCTGTTGCTGCTTTGCCCCTCTGTTTCCAGTCCTCACAGCAGCTCACCGCGATGCAGATGAACAAGAGAGAGGCACACACACAGACAACGTGGACAGTGCAGGAAGATTCTGCAGCTGGTTTAATGTGCATGCTGTGTTGGCATGTCTCTCTCTCAATAATGACATCTCTCTGCACAAACTGTGATGGTGCAGGTGGTGAGTCAGCGAAGGGGCGAGTGGCTGGGGAAACTGAAAATGTACTGCTCTTGCTCTGTTGCTGCCACTGTACATATAATCGAGCTGGATACCAACACAGAGGACTGCTGAGTGTGGGGTTTGGCTAACAGCCTGTTGGTGAGGGGAGGTCAGGAGACTGGAGCATGTGGTCAGGAACATTTTTTTTGGGAGGGTAAGCCAAGGGGACCAGAACCACTCACTCTCACTCTCACCAGTGCCCACACACCAGAAGCCGCGATCATCTGAGTTTGCTGTCAGTGCACACTCTCTCTGTTTCGCTCCTCGCATGGACAAGCTGTCAGTGGGAATTGTTCTGTCATGTGAGAGAGAGAGACAGAGAGAGAGAGAGAGAGAGAGAGTCGTCGGCTGCATCTCACCCTCCACAGACAGAAAACGATTTGTCTTTTGGATGACCGACTCTCTGGTGCTGTTTTTTCACTCTGTTGCTGGGGCTTCACACTGCATGTCGAGCTGCTCGCTCCCTGTGTGTGTGTGTGGGGGTGGGGGTGGGGGCTGTTGAATCAAATGTGGACTGGCACTCACTCACCGAAACATCACATTCTCGCTGTCCTGCACCCTGTGTTTTCTGGTCGCGCGTGCTGCTGCTATCCGAAATCTGTCTCTCCACAGTGCTGTGGCAATCTGATGTCTTCTCTCTATCTCTCTGTGACAGGACAGGATCAATTGTCGGGGGTTGGGATCGATGTGCAGAGTGGCACATAGACACACATGCTGAACACCCAACAGTGTCTCTCCCACAGCAGTGTCTGCTCCCTGCTTCGAGATCTGTGGGGTGGGTGTGCAAGACACTACTGCTTGCTAAGCTGACAATTACAAATGGCTGCTTCTCACACTGCAGCCATCCATCAGCCAGAAAAAAAGCTCTGTTCTTCCCAGTGATTCCCACTAAGAACTGCTCACAGCAATTGTGAGTATATGGTGCATTAATGCATGGTCAGGTGGGAGCCCTGCACCAATCATAGAAACATAGACTTTGACGGCAGATAAGGACCACTTGGCCCACCTAGTCTGCCCATTTCCCTACCTACAGGATAAGTTGCAGATCCTAGTTAACCAACAGCCTATTTCTTCTTACCCCCCTTAAGAATTGCCTTATATCTGTCCCATGCATTCTTGAATTCTTCCACAGTTTTAGACCCCACAACCTCTTCAGGAAGGCTGTTCCATGCATTCACCACCCTCTCTGTGAAAAAATACTTCCTCACATTGCCCCTGAGCCGTCCTCCCTCTATCTTCAAATTGTGTCCCCTTGTTCTTGCACATCTCTTTTTCTGAAAGATGCCACCCTCTTGGACTTTGTTGATTCCACCGAGGTACTTAAAAGTTTCTATCATGTCCACCCTCTCCCTCCTTTCCACAAGAGTATACATATTAAGCTCCTTTAGTCTCTTCTCTTACAGCTTCTCTTGCAGACCTTGCACCATTTTAGTTGCCCTCCTCTGGACTGCCTCCATCCTGTCTATGTCCTTGTGGAGATGGGGTCTCCAGAACTGAACGCAGTACTCTAAATGGGGTCTCAACAACTGTCTGTACAGAGGGATAACAACTTCCTGTTTTCTGTTGGTGATGCCTCTCCCTTTACATCCCAGTATCCCCCCAGCCCTCCCTACTGCCTTCTCACATTGCTTGCCAACCTTAAGGGCATCTGATATGATTGCCCCCAGGTCCCTTTACATTTTTGTTGTTGTTACTACCTCCCCCCATTGTGTAATCCTCCCCAGGGATTTTGTTTCCCAGGTGCATTATTTTGCACTTCTTTGCACTGAATCCAAGCTGCCATACTTCTGAGCATTCCTCCAACCTTGCCAAGTCCTTGCCAAGGTGAGACGGCAGTAAGGAGGGCTGGGGGGATACTGGGATGCATAGGGAGAGGTATCAACAGTAGAAAACTGGAAGTTGTTATCCCTCTGTACAGACAGCTGGTGAGACCCCATCTGGAGTACTGCATGCAGTTCTTGAGACCCAGTCTCCGCAAAGACATAAACAGGATGGAGGCAGTCCAGAGGAAGGCAACTAAAATGGTGCAGGGTCTGCACCAGAAGACATATGAAGAGAGACTTAAGGAGCTTAACATGTATAGCCCCGAGGAAAGGAGGGAGAGGGGGGACATGATAGAAACTTTCAAGTACCTCAAGGGAATCAACAAAGTCCAAGAGGGTAGCATCTTTCAGAAAAAGAGGTGTGCAAGAACAAGGGGGCACAATTTGAAGATGGGGCTCAGAGATAATGTTAGGAAGTATTTTTTCACAGAGAGGGTTGTGGATGCATGGAATGGCCTTCCGGAGGAGGTTGTGGAGTCAAAAACAGTGGTGGAATTCAAGCATGCGTGGGACAGTCATAAGGCAATTCTAGGGGGTGGGGGTAGGAAGAAGTAGGCTGTTGGTTAACTAGGATCTGCAGCTTATCCATTAGGTAGGGAAATGGTCAGACTGGGTGGGACAAGCGGTCATTATCTGCCTTCAAATTCTATGTTTCTATATGTTAAGTCCCTTCTCATCCTTTCCACGCCTCCTTGTGTATCAACCCTGTTGCAGATCTTTGTGTCATCTGCAAAGAGGCATTCTTTTCCTTCCAGTCCCTCTGCAATGTCACTAATAAAGACATTAAAAAGGACTGGACCCAGTACTGATCTCTGCAGTACCCCACTAGTAACCCCCTTTCTTCAGAGTTGACTCTGTTTATAATTACCTTCTGTGTCCTGTTGTCCAGTCAGTGCTTTATGCAGGCTACCACCCTGGGACCCACTCTCAGGCTGGTTAATTTGATTATTAATCTTTTGTGTGGGACTGTGTCAAATGCCTTGCTAAAGCCTAGGTAGGCCATATCCACATCCCCTCCCTGGTCTACTACTTTGGTCACCCAGTCAAAGAAATCAATTAGATTCATCTGATATGATCTTCCCACTGTGAACCCATGCTGCCTTGGGTGCTGTGCCCCACTGGCCTCTAGGTACTCAACAACTCTTTCCTTCAGAAGTGACTCCATCACTTTCCCTACCACAGAGGTCAAACTGAAATGTCTGTAGTGTCCTGCCTCTGTCTTGCTCCCACTTTTGTGAATGGGAATTACATCCATCTTCCTCCAGTCCTCAGGTACCACACCATCCTCCCATGATTTGTTAAAAAGGGTTGTCAGTGGTGTCACTAGTTCTCCCCTTAATTCTTTTAGAATTTTGGGGTGAATTGCATCAGGCCCCATTGCTTTGTCCACCTTCAGTTTTAGGATTATTTCAGAACCCTTTCTTTTGTGAAAGGACTGGCATCGACCCCCCTATCCAGAGTGCTTCTGTTAATTGGATTGGGTACCTCCCCCTCCTCTTCTTTTGTGAATACTGAGCAGAAGTATTCATTCAGTATCCCTGCTTTTTCACTGTCCCTCTCTGCCCAACCACTGTCCATTCTAGTCAGCCTCACTATCCCTTCCTTTGTCTTTCTACACTCCCTGATGTGCCTATAAAAGGTTTTATCCCCTTCTTAACCGAGTTGGCTATCGGTTTGGGCCTTTGCTATTCTGACTTCCCTTCCTGCTTCCTTCTGCCTTAACTGGTACAGTTCTCTGTCCTGCTCCTTCTGTGTTTCCTTATATTTCCTAAATGCTATCTTTTTCTCCCTAACCTTCCCCGCCACCTCTTTTGAGAACCATAGTGTTTTTTTATTTCATTTTGATTTGTTTATTTGCTTCACACAAATCAGCTGAATTACATTGCTAAGCCCATGTTATAAGAGCCATTGTACATGGAGATGAAACCAATGCCCTGGGTGCACACTTTAAGGCTGCCCATAACCAGGATCTCTTCCAGTTATCCTTCATGGGGTTATAGCATATCTTTTCCTGGGGGGGTGGGGTGGTGACAGGTTGAATTGCCTGCTTAGACAAGAGACCTCATGGATAGTATCACTGAATGCTGAACAACTATTTGACTTCAATGAGGAAGTTGATTATGAACCTTATTTAAAGTAAAATTAATTATTGGAGCCTTTTAATATTATGTCATTGCCTTGTACTTATTGTTTTATTTGCTGTCTTCCCAGGTAGAGATGGGTGAAATGGCCCCAATTTGCTCCGCGAAGTGATTCGTGGAGTGAAAGCAAATTCGCGGAGTGCTCCACAACGCAAAGCGGAGTACTTCGCGTTATAATGGGTAATGTGAAGTCCATTGAAAACAATGACTTTGCATTACTCCACCTTCCCAAACCACTACTCCATCAATTCTTAAGGCAAAATATATTAAAAACAATGTACTTCGTCTCACTTCACCTTGTTTTTAAGCTCCAAAGGTGAATGTTGCAGTGATTCAAGTGATTTCAGGTCACATGGGCTCTAGATTGTTCTGCACAGTCTCATTTTGTTATAGTGTATGTAGGACGCTGTAGGAGACAGTCTGCTCTGAGAGCTCTCTGTGATTCAGACCTTCTAAAAACTGTTAAAAAAGCCTTTTTGAGTCATTTTTTTTGCTGAAACTTTAGTTCATCGATTGTAGGAAACCCTCCTGTGCTCATATCATCGAGAGTTTATTGTTTGTGTGTGGATTTTGAATGTTAATGTACAACATTCAGTTTGTGTACTGAGAGACAGTGGAAGTGTGCTTTGGGGGAGGGGCGTATCTGTGGTGTAGGTAGATTAACTTGGAGAAAAAGACAATTCTGTTTTGGTGATATTTTTCTTGCATAACTGTGTTTTTTTTTTTGTTATTATAATTTGTATTAACTTTTCACATGGGTAGGGTACAGGATATAGGCAGTCACAAATTAATTGTTACACACAGGTGAGGATGGTTCAGGACGTCGAATAAACCATATAAGTTACACACATTATACAGAGTACATAAATATTATAGACCCATGCTGAAAAGGGGGGGGGGTCTCAGGGAAAGGCATATCAGGTGCAGATGGGGTCAGGTTAGCTGGAGTCTACATACACATTCTCAAAAGGTTACTCCCCCCCAAGTCCCTGACACCAGTCAAACGACTCCCATAGGTTTTAATATGACTGGCAGTTCTGCTATTCACAGGTATAATCATCAAGGAATGAAAGTTGTGTCTTTGGTCATAATATATAAGATCCATCTAGTCCATTTTAATGTACATAAGTCAGAATGATCATTCAGGTGGTAGGAGATCTTTTCTGACCTATAGATGCAGGTCAACACACCAAAAAACTAATAAGAAGGGGGAGCAGGGAACATTTATTTGTATGTTAATGACAAAACTGTAAAACCAAATTTAAAAAATTCTAAAACAATAAAAAATATAGGAAGTACATGTACAAGGAAATTGGGATTAAACTTCTTAAGGGGTATCGGCCCCGATGACCTAATGGCGGTGCTGGATCTATCGAGTTTGTCGGGTGAATGCATGAGTCCAGATGATCTTGTCTCTGCCTATAATGAGGCTGTAAGAGATGCTCTGGACAAAATTGCTCCTGTTCGTGTTCGGCCTCTCACCATCCGTTCAAGAGCCCATGGTTTGATGGCTCCTTGAAGGAATTACAAGTAGTAGGCCGGGCAAGGCTGGAGAGAGTCTACGGAAATCGGGCCTTGATGCTGACAAGCTTAGATTGTGCCCATTATGAAGGCTACCAATCAGAAATCACTCGTAAGAAGGCAGAATTTCTGTCCAGAGATTTCTGCTGCAAGGAATCGACCAGCTCAGCTTTTCCAGACTGTGGACAGACTGTGCAATCAGTCTGTCTTCAGCCTAGAAGCTTTTTCTCAGCTTAGATGCGAGGAGTTCGCTCACTTTCTTGCAGATAAGGTTGCCAGCATCAGGTCCGGTATTGGTCCGGCCTCTCCTTCGGGGGATTGTTGTGGACGACTGGTGGTATCTAATCCTCGGCCTGTTTGGTTGGATTTTCACTGCACAGAATTCATGGACATTGTGAAGATCATCCAAACAATGCGACCAATTAGTTGTAGTTTGGATCCGGGTCCTACACCGCTGTTACTAGGTTGTGTAGAAGTTATCTACCCTATCCTTGCTGACATTGTCTGGAAATCCTTGGAGATGGGGGTTTCCTGATCCCTTAAGGAGGCGGTAATTCGACCACTCCTTAAAAAATCCTCCTTGGACCCAGACTGTCTAGCTAACTACCGGCCTATCTCTAACCTGCCATTTGTTGGTAAGGTTATTGAAAAGGCAGTTGCATTGCAATTGGATGATCATCTCACCTCTCATAATGTCTATGATACTCTCCAGTCTGGCTTCAGGAAAAGGCACAGTACTGAGACTGCCCTTGTTCGGGTATTGAGCGACCTCCTAATGGCTAGAGATCGAAAGGCTTGTACCATCTTGGTCCTTCTTGATCTTTCTATGGCATTTGACACTGTAGACCATGGGGTGCTATTGGAGCGACTGCGGGTCTTTTGCGGGCTGTCTGGTACAGTCCACAAGTGGTTTCATTCTTACCTCACTGGTAGGTCTCAGAGAGTTGTCACTGGAATTTATTCCTCTGACGCTTCCTCTGACGCTTTCTCCCTACCATGTGGGGTACCACAGGGCTCCATTTTAGCTCCCATGTTGTTTGCAGTGTATATGCTGCCATTGGGAGAAATCATCAGGAGATACAGTTTGAGTTTTCACTGCTATGCAGATGATACTCAGCTGTATATGTCCTTTCTCCCCGATCAGAGTGATGCACTCTCTGTACTTAATAACTGCCTGGATGAGATCAGAACTTGGATGAGTTCGAGCTGGTTAAAACTTAACCCGGATAAGACCGAGGTATTGGTTGTGGATTCAGGTCGTCCTGGGGGGGGACTAGGTGTTGGAAAGCCATCGAGCTTATTACTTGGTGGTGTACCACTCTCTAGTTCTTCACAGGTTCGAAATCTGGGCGTTATTTTTGATGACGGTCTGACCTTAAAATCACAAGTGTCAGCTGTTGTCAAATCCTCTTTTTACCATCTGAGGAATATCGCCCGGGTGAAACATCTGATTCCCCGGGAGGACCTTCCAACTTTAGTCCACGCCTTTGTTACCACCCGTCTGGACTACTGCAATTCCCTCTACCTAGGGCTACCAGGGGTTGATATCCGCCGCCTTCAGCTGGTGCAGAACGCTGCAGCCAGGCTTTTGACTGGGACTTTAAGAACCAGTCATATTACGCCTGTGCTTCGCGAACTGCACTGGCTGCCTGTTTGTGGCGGATTATCTTTAAGGTTGGTTTACTAACCTTTAAAGCCCTACATGATCAGGGACCCAGTTACCTGAAAGATCTTCTGGTTCCCTATTGCCCCCTTCGTCCTCTCCGCTCCACCAGTGAGAGATTGCTAGAGATTCCCAGGGTTCGTTTGAAGTTATCGGGATCTCGTGCTTTTGCCTTTTCGGCTCCCACCCTGTGGAATTCTCTACCTCGCTGGTTAAGAGAATGCCCGACCGTTGACAGTTTTAAAATTGCTTTAAAAACACATCTTTTTACTTTGGCTTATTCTTTATAGTTATGGTTGTTAATGTTTGGATTTTTTGTCTTTGTTTTATTTATTGTTGTACAGCGCCTTGAATTTGAAAGGCGCTTTATAAATTTGACTTGACTTGACTTGACTTATTAACAAATGCAAGGAGCTTACACAGTGCAAAAATGGCTGAATTCCAAATTATTCTAAATAATGAAAGGATAGATATAGCAGCAATAACTGAAACATGGTGGAATGATAATTCGGAATGGTGCAATAGCATACCAGGTTATAAAACATATAAAAATAGAAAAGATAAAAAAGGGGGAGGAGTGGCTTTATTTGTAAAAGAGAACATAAAATCAAAACAATTTAATGATTTGTTGGACAGTACAGCATGTGAAATCATATGGGTTGAAATATTAGGGGACAAATTACGCAAACTTCTTATTGGCCTATGTTACAGACTGCCATATTCGAACCAAAAAATAAATCAAGAAATTATAAAGAGTATAAATGATAAGTCAAACTATAACAAAACATTATTGATGGGAGATTTTAATTTTCCAGGGATAAATTGGGAAGATAACATAGGCAGCAACAATAATGAAAACTTATTTTTAGATACATGTTTAACAAATGGATTATATCAACTAATTCATAAACCTACTCGAAATAATAATATACTTGATTTAGTATTAACAGATGTTCCAGATAAAATAAAAAACATAATGGTCAAACCACCACTACTATATAGTGATCATATGATAATTACTTTTAACAGTTCTGTGCAAATAAAATCTGTAGTAGGTAAAACAATTGTTAAAAATTATAACAGAGCAAATTTTATTGAGCTAAAACATGATTTATCTAGCTGGAGATGGGACAACAAATTAATGTCATGTAGCGACTTATGGATAAAAATCAAAAATAAAATTCTTGGGTTGGAAAACAAATATATTCCAATAGGACTGTGTATAATAAAAAAAAGGTAAAATTCCATCATGGATAACTCCATCTATTATTAAACTAGTTAAGCAAAAACAGAGATATTTCAGAGCTATGAAAAGAAATGGAAGTGAGTATAATATATGGAAATATAAGACATCTTTAAAAAAATGTAAAACTAAAATCTAGCCTTTATCAAAGATGATGGAAAAAGCTTTTATTCTCACATAAATAATAATAAACCCAACTCAAGAACTGTTGGGCCATTAATTATAGACAATAACAAAATAACACTTCATGATAGCACAGAACAATTTAACAAATACTTTTGTTCAGTCTTTAATGCTAAATCAAAAATTGCAAAACAATCAATAAATAACATAATTGAAAGGGACTTAGTAAGTGAGATAACTAAGAGGAGATTATGATTAATTTAAGTAAATTAAACATAAATAAATCACCTGGACCAAACAAGTTACATCCAAGGTTATTGAAAGAAATCAAAGAGTGGCTTGTAAATCCGTTCTACAAACTTTTCAATATGTCGTTAAATACTGGCGATGTTTCGAAGGATTGGAAAACAGCTATTGTGACACCAATATTTAAAAAGGGTAATCAATCACACATACTGTACAAAATTACAGACCTATTAGTCTAACTAGTATAGTGGGTAAAATCTTTGAATCAATTCTTAAAACTAGGATCGAAAGTGAGTTACGAAATAGGGGATTAGAGGATAAATTACAACATGGTTTCAGAAAAAATAGGCCTCGTTTATCAGGTAATATGGCCTTTTATGAGTATATAAGTAAAAGCTTGGAAAATAATAAAGCATTGGACGTAGTATTTCTTGATCTTTGTAAGGCATTTGATAAAGTACCGCATGGACTCTTAATAGAGAAAATGAGATCTTTAGGAATTAAGAATCTAATTATAAACTGGGTGGAAGAATGGTTAAATGACCGTACCCAGTGTGTAAATATAAGGGGGCATATATCTGGAATATGATCTGTGAATAGCGGAGTCCCACAGGGATCGGTCTTGGGGCCAATCCTTTTTGATATATTTATATCAGATATGGCATCCGACCTAAATAGCTTCGCTATAAAATTTGCTGATGACACCAAAATAACAGCACAGGTTGAAACCCTAATAGACTACCAAAAGCTTGCCAGTGATCTAAAAAAAATTTAAATATGGGCTGATAAAAATCAAATGTCCTTTAGCATTGATAAATGCATTATTATGCATTTTGGAGGAAAAAAACCCTGCACTATCAATATGCATTAAAGGGCCAAGTAAAAAGACCTGCAATGCAACAAAAAGATCTAGGCATAATAATAGACGCTGACCTAAATTTTCAAGTTCATTGTAACAACATTATAAACAAGACTAATAGGCAAATAGGCTGTATAAAGAGAAGCTTCGCTTCCAGAGATAGATGTATTATGCCACTGTATAGAGCTTATGTGAGGCCACATCTGGATTATTGTTCCCCTCTGTGGAGTCCCTACCTCAGGCAAGACATAAATAGAATAGAAGGGGTCCAATGGAGAATAACAAAATTAGTAGGTGATATTTCCAGCAAAAGTTATGAAAAAAGATTGGAAGAGCTGGGAATGTATTCCCTGGAACAAAGAAGAAAAAGAGGGGATGTTTTATTCATGCGTAAGATTCACAAAGATGATGAGTTACTTACACAACTGGATATGTCCTATAATAAACATAACTGTAACTTAAGAAGTCACAAATACCAGTCGACCCTTACATATCCTAAAACAAATAAAAGGAGATCTTATTATACACAAAGGATAATCCCCTTGCGGAATTCACTTCCTAGTTCCCTAGTAGAAAATGCTGATCATGTTAGTTTTAAACATAAACTTGATACATTATTGTTATAATAAACATGGAATATACCAGCTTGGCTGGAGACATGCTCACATGGGCATCAGCCTTTTGTATGTCTATACCTCCTAGTATAACTCCTAGTATAACTATCTCTCTCCATTCCGACATAGTGGGGATCCGGAGAGTAAGCCAGCACCTGGTCAGGGCTTTCTTAGCCGCTAATAGGGCTATCCCCACAAGGTAACGTGGGGGTATCTCTAAGTCCTCGGGGTAATACATGCAGTATAAAAAGGTCAGCAGTTAGGATGAGTGGGTGTCCAAGGAGGTCGGTCAACTCAATTGTAGGGAATTCAGAAAAGGTTGTATGCTTGGGCAGGACCAGAATATGTATGTGTGGTGTGCTAAGAGCTCGCTGCATCGGCACCAGCATGCCACCGATCGTGTTGTTGAAAAGTGAGCTGTTATTGCTGGGGTGCGGAAGTATCTGGTCATTATCTACCATGAGAAGAATCTCCAGCAGTTTAAATTTTAAAAGACAGCCCCTGTCCCACTGTTGTATGGAGATATCTGAGCCCAATTCTATGTTCCACTTTGCTCAGATCCCTTCAGTGTTTGTCCCTAAAGTATCTCCAAGAGCCTTGTATAAAACTGAGACAATGTGGGAGATCCTGGTAGAGGTAATATACTGCTGGAGACAGGATATTGGTGGGGGGAAGCCTCAGGGTTTTGTAACCCCACTAGGAGGGAGTAGTAGAAGTGTCTCAGTTGCAGGTATCAACAGAAGTCTGACTGTCTTAGACCATGTGACTTAGCTCCTGGAAGGATTTAAACTCCCCACATTTAGGAATTATGAGAGGGTTGAGAGTTGGAGATGATCCCAGGTACCAAATGTGTGGTGAGAGTTGGCTGGGGGGAAATCCTCCAGGAGGGCTATTGGGCATAGAAAAAGTAGGTATGAAGAAAGGGAGAAGTGTCTGTGGATCGCTTTCCAGGTTTTTATCTGATGTGTGATCCATTGGCTTAGGGTCGGCCGGTCTAGGGGATGGGGGGGTGCGATATAAGGTTGCCCTAACCAGCTTATTAAATGACAAAAGACCCTCCTTGATTTCCCTCCAGAGGATGGGGCTAGCTCTCATATATCAACTGAGAAGAAAAGAGAGATGAGAGGCCCAATTATGGAGTTTAAGGTTGGGGTGGGCTAGCCCTCCGCATCTTCTTGGGAGGTAAAGAACAGAAAGTCTTATTCTATGGCATTTCCCAGCCCATATAAATCTACCGATGGCTTTGTTCCATACTTGAAATGTTTTAGCTGTGATATATATATATATATATATATATATATATATACAGTATATATATAGGCACATTTTGGAAGAGGTAGAGAGCTGGGGCAGAGTTACCACCCAAATAGCTTCAACTCTCTGAAGGAGGTTCAGTGGGAGGACACTCCACCTTGCCAGGTTCATCTGGAGTTGGGCATAAAATGGGGCATAGTTGTTTCTCATTGCTTTCTCTGCCTGATGTGAGAGATAAATGCCCAAATATTTCAATTTTTCCATATCCCAACGGAATGGGAATTTTTGCTTAAATGATAGAGAGGGGGTAAAACTAAATGTTAGGGCCTCCATTTTGGTAGTATTGAGTTTGTACCCTGAACAGCTGCCAACATTTTCCAATATGTTAAAAACAGTTGGGACAGATAGAGTGGGATTAGCTAGGAAAAGCAAAACATCGTCAGCGTACAAAGCTATGCGATGTTCCATCCCCTCCATCTGGATCCCGTTTATTTGAGGGGAGCGTCTAATGGCTTGGGCTAGTGGCTCAATAAAAATGGCAAATAGGCCAGAGGACAAGGGGCAGCCCTGGTGGGTTCCCCTAAATAGAGGGAAGTAGGTTGAGTGGTGAACCGTTACCTTAACACAGACCTGGGGGGAAGAGCAAAGTGATTTGATCATTGAAATAAAGGGGGTTGGGAAGCCCAATTTTGACATAGTGGCAAATAGGAAGGGCCATGACACCCTGTCAGATGCCTTCTCATAATCTAGGCTGAGAAGGACAGTGGAGTCTTTGTGGGATTGCATCTCCTGGACCAGATGAAGTGCCCTCCTTGTATTGTCTGTTGTGGATCTGGAGCTGACAAATCCTGTCTGATCCAGGTTAATTATAGCATTGTATAACTGTGTTAATGTACACACAGTAATATTTTCAATAATTTTTGCCATTTGTTTGCTGATTGTTGTGGTGCAGCACAGCATAATTTTAGTTTGTTTAAAATATGTGGTTATATTACTGAAGTTTTCAATTTGCTATGCATTACTTAGTATGTGTGTGTGAGTATGTGTGTGACGCATGTCATCAAATCAGACACCTTTTAATGTGCCACATAAAAATTTCAGCAATGTGAACCTGCTATCCACTGCAGCTGTGTGATTTTTGTGCTTCTTTGTGGTATCTTTACTGGTACTAGTACTAGTGACCATTACTGCAACAGTGCAGTACACTGCCCCCTCCCCCCCGTGGCGCACCCCAACCGGCAAAGGTATTCTTTTCCAGATTTTAATTTCTGATGGTGAGCACTGGTTAGGTGTTGTGACTTTGCGTCTGCATCTCTTTAGTGCGTAGCGCAATCTTAATCTGTCTGTGCATTTGCATCTCTTTAGGGCCCAATCTCCATCTGTAACTTAAATCATAGTTGTTTCTTTGGCTTCTGTTCAGAGTACTGGACAGGTGTGGTGCATAATTCTGCATGAACATTGTACTCATTGATATGTGTTTTTAAGTCAGGACCATCATCACGAGTCACTCGTGATACAAATCACGTTCTTCATCATCACGATCACAAATGCAGTCACAAATCATGCTATACGATCATGTCATGAATCACAACATTTATTTTTTTACTAGTTACTTGGATGTATTGTAAGCCTGTTTTGTAGTATCTCTCCAGGCTTCACCACCCCACCATTGTACTCATTAATATGTGTTTTTAAGTCAGGGAGTTTTGTGCTACAGCTCATCGGGGAAGTACAGCCATAGGCATTTGCATTCCTTCCTGTACAGCATGTGAGTTACAGTACTGTACATAGTGGTGGGCGAAGTGATTCATGGAGTAATGTGTAATCCGAGGAGTACTCCACAATGTGAAGTGGAGTACTTCACTTCATAATGAGGAATGTGAAGTCCATTGAAACCAATGACTTTGCATTATTCCACATTCCCCAAATCATTTCTCCACCAATTTTCTTTTTTTTGTAATTACTATTTATCTCTCCTACCCAGCCTGCCACCCCTGACCCATCAGGGGAGACAACCAACATCCTACTGCCTTCCACCCTACCCAACCGAGCCCAGATCCCCATGGAGCCATGTCTATACCCCCTGGGTGGGGACTGACCCCAAAACTTGCATATCATCGGTCAGGGCTTGCTAAGCAGGTGGATGCGAATCATGGGCACGTCCAGTCTCTCCATCTTCCCTGCAGTGGCGGGCTTTTTTTTCCCATTTCCACCCTCCACATACAACATGTGACTCCCCTGATGTCAGGTGCTAGGCGCTGATGTCTACCCTGCAGTGCGGCCAGCCAACCCCATGTAGGGCTTGCAGTACTTCGAGCCTCTGCTCGGAGTCAGGCAAGTGTGCAGGCAATGGCCTGTACCCTCCCCGGAGAAGGCGAGCTGTCATGGGACACTCCAGCCTACCTCCCCCCTGCTGACCCACCAGCAACCTGAGTCTGCTCCCGAACCTGGGTCACTAGCGTGGAGCAAGGTGTGATGTCCAGCGCCTCAACCTTCAGCATCACCGGGCTGCTTCTCCACCAAGTTTAAGGTGAAGTACATTGAAATCAATGTAATTCATCTCACTTCCCCTTGTAATTGAGCTCCAATTGAAATTATGCAGTGATTCATGGGATTGCAGGTCACATGGGCTCTAGACTGTTCTGCACAGCCTCAGTTCTGGCTTGGGTAGTGTGTGCGTAGTGGTAGCTGGAGACAGTTTGCTCTGAGAGTTCTGCGATTCAAAACCTCTAAAAGCTGTTTAAAATGCCTTTAGAGTCTTTTTTTTGGCTCAAAATTTAGTACATCGATTGTAGGAAACCGTTTGTGCTCATATCATCGAGTGTTTATTGTTGTGTGTGGATTTTGAATGTTAATTTAGAACAGTCAGTCTGTGTACTGTGAAGTGTGCTTTGGGGGAAGGGCGTATTTGTGGTGTAGGTACATTAACTGGGAGAAAAAGGCAGTCTTTCTGTTTTGGTTATATTTTTCTTGTATAACTGTGTTAATGTACACACAGCAATATTTTCAATAATTCCTGACATTTTTTTTGCTGATTGTTGTGGTGCAGCAGTGTATAATTTGTCTGTTTAAAACATTTGGTTATATTACTAAAGGTTTTCAATTTGCTACACATTACTTGTAGTGTGTGTGTGAGTGTGTGTGTGCGATGCATGCCATTAAATCAGACACCTTTTATTGTGCCATAGAGTAATTGCAGCAGTGTGAACCTGCTATCCACTGCACCAGCATTAATTTTTTTATACTGCTTTGTGGTATCTTGGTAGTGGATTTATACTGCCATGCACTAATCCCCCAACTGGCAAAATGTATTCCTTTCCAGATCTGGATTTGTGACTTGTGTTCACTAGTTGGGTGTTGTTGTGCCTTTTCGTATGCATCCCTTGAGTGTGCAGTGCAATCTTAATCTGTCTGTGCATTTGCAGTGCATTATTAATTCTGGGAAACTGCATTTCTTGTTGCACTCTCATTTCACTTCATCAGCACTGGGGAATTTTCTGGACACAAGACAGTAGCATTTCATTAGAATGGGGGAATTTTCTGGACACAAGACAGTAGCATTTTGGGGATGCACATTAATTCTGGTGACTCTGTGTGTGACCACTGCATGCATGACTGAGTGCGCCATTAATTCTGGGAGACTTTGCATTTCATCTTATGCTCTCACCACACATTCAGTCACTTCACTACCAGTCTAGCATGTCTTGTAAAGTGCTTTGGTATACTCTGTGTATGAAAAGCACTATATAAATGCTGATTCATCTTCTTCTTCTCATTTCACTTCATCAGAACTGGGGAGTTTTCTGGACACAAGACAGTAGCACTTTGGGGATGCACATTAATTCTGGTGACTGTGTGGGTGGGTTGCTGCCAATATTGTTGTCACTCCTCCTTACTTCGTGTTTAAAGTGGAATGACAATGCAGTAAGTATGATAAAAGGTGAAGTGGTACTTTCTATGGGGCACTCCGCTGTGAAGTGCCAACGTGAAGTGGCCACTTCGCGTTCACTTCGCAGGCGGATTTTAAATTCGCTGCATCTCTACTTCCAGGTGATTGTTTTCTATAACTCCTCCTTCTAACTAGAAATTTAGACTGACTTTGTGATGCATTGCACTGGTGAAGGGCTCTCCATGCATCCCCAGATTATCACCGGCTGTACTATAACACGCAGCAGGAAGATATGAATTTTCTTAAAAATATAAAGATAATATAACTAGACTTTAGTGAGGGTGCCTCCTTCAGATAGCTTGGCAGTGAATTCCACAGGGATGGTGTGGCAACGGAGACAGCACGGTCTACCAACTGCTGCAACCTAGCCCTGGGGACCACCAGGAGGCATCCCTCGGAGGAATGGAGAGCATGAGTGGGGCAGTGAGGAACCAGAAGTTCTTGCAGGTAGTCTGGTCCTCAGCTGTGCAGGGATTTATAGGTCAGTAATCCGACCTTGAAGGCAATCCTCGATCTTATTGGCAACCAGTGCAGTTTACAGGCATAATATGCTCAAATTTCGATACACCAGTCAACAGCCTGGTGCCACATTCTGCACCTGCTACAGATGGCAGAGATTGCCTCCAGACAACCCCAGGTACAGAACATTGCAGTAATCTAACCTAGATGTGGTGACGGCATACACTAGAGTGGCAAGGTCATTAGTTGGAATCAGGGCTCGGATCCGAGCAATGTTCTTGAGATGGTTGCAGCCATTTTGGACAAAGGCCAACACCCGAGTATCAAGTGTCAGACCATCGTCAAGGACCATGCCCAGATCCCTGACCCAAATAGAGAAGTTCAAGAGAACACCTCCCAGTATCAAACCATGGATCATTCCCTTGCCCCCCTCCATCCTGCTGATGACCAGAATCCACCACCAATACCTCTGTCTTGTCTGGGTTGAGTCATAGCCAGTTCCGAGCCATCCAGCTCTGAATCTCGGCCAGGCAGTGTTAAACACAGAGGCCGCCATCTGGTTTTCCAGGCGCACAGGACAAGTATAGCTGGGTATTATTCGTATAGCAATGAAAACCCAGCCCATACCACCTGATAACATCTCCTAAAGGAAACATGTACACTGTGAACAACAGAGGTGACAGGACCAACCCTTGTGGAAGAGAGGCATCAGAC
This sequence comes from Neoceratodus forsteri, assembly GCA_016271365.2. Lineage (NCBI taxonomy): Eukaryota > Metazoa > Chordata > Ceratodontiformes > Ceratodontidae > Neoceratodus > Neoceratodus forsteri. Next base: position 565,416,960 of record CM057449.1, on the reverse strand, counting down.
TTGATGAGGATAACTCCATTGTCACCCTCTGCATTCTTACCCATGAGGTAGGACCTAAACCAGCTGATGAGATTACCAGTTAGTCCACATCAGTTCTGCAGTTGATCCAGTAACACCTCATGGCCCATGGTGTCAAATGCTGCAGAGAGATCCAGGAGAACAAGACTGGTATGCTCTCCCTTATCTCTCACTATAAGGACATCGTTTAGCCCCTTCACCAGGGCAGTCTCCATGCTGTGCCCAGGTCTAAATTCAGACTAGAAATGCTCAAAAGTGGCAGAGGAAGTGAGACGAGTCTTCTAAAATCTTCCTCCCTAAAAATGGGAGGATTGAGACCAGTCTGTAGTTGGTGAGTCTCTCTGGGTCCAATGAGTTTTTCTTCAAAAGGGGCCTCACCAAGGCCTCTTTCATGGCCATAGGAAAGATCCCATACCCCAAGGATCACTGTGGATGATCTCAGCAACCGCAGGTCCAATCAGGCCAACACAGCCAACCAAAAGTTGGGTTTGACCTGGGTCTAGATCACAATAGGTTGGTCGCAGCCTCAAAACTATCTCAACCACCTCATCCACTCCAACTGGATCAAACTTACCCCACACAAGAGAGGTGCCCCGGCACATTACCAGTTTGATCCCACAAGCTCTTTAAGCAGCACTGGAGGAGATATCAGTCCTGATAGAGGACACTTTGTTGGCAAAGAACAGAGCAAACTTATCGCACCTCGTGATTGAACTTGCTCCCTCAGTACTAAGACAGGCTGGGTTCAACAACCCATCCACCACATGGAAGAGCTCAGTCGGTCTGTTCCTTGTTGCGGCAATCTCTCTTGACAGAAAATCCACCTTTTTCTGTGCGATTGCCCTTTGAGAGGCACCATAATGTGACCTCAAAGCCATTTTGTCCTCCATCAGTCCCGGCCTCCTCCAGCACCGCTCCAACCTCCGGACCTTTATTTTTAACTCCCTGAGTTTCCCATCACATCAGGGGTGGCCTCCAGTGAGTAGATAAGTGCGGGACATAGATGGGTGCAATAGAGTTGAAGGCTGCAGTAACAGCCCTGTTATAGGATGCCTCTGCCTCCTCCACACGCATTGTGCATGCAGTTTCCACACTCGATAGGTCCAGCACCACCTGTAGTCCTGTTGGCGACAATCCCCACAAAAGGCAGTACTGGACTATCTCCACAGAGGACAGACCCTCAAGGGCCACCAAATGTGAACCTCATGGTGCTATGATCCAACCAAATGACCGGATCAATCATAAGGTCATCGACTCCAAAACCCAGTGTAAACACCAGGTCTAGTGTGTGGCCATGTGAGTGGGTCACTGAGATGACAACCTGTGACACACACAGAGCTTCCATGCTCTGAAAGAGGTCATGACCAAATGATGAGAGTCTATCGTCAACCCAGGCATTGAAATCCCCCAGAACCAGCCATCTAGGGGATTGCAACACCAGGCCAGCAACAAAGTCCTTGAATTCCTGCAGGAACTCCTTGTCCCTGCCTGGTGGATGGTATATGTCAGTGTTAGTGGTTCAGTAGGTAGCACACTCGCCTCTGAGGCTGTGAGATCAGAGAGCTGTGGGTTCAGTTCCCACATCTGGCACTTGGGTTAATATCCCAGTACTGACACTGTAGTGCAGCATGAGAGGGGTGCTGCACTTTTGAGGTGCCCTCTTTTCGATGAGACGTTAAACCGAGGTCCCATCTGCCTGGATTGGTGGTAGTTCAGGTGGATGTTAAAGATCCCATGGCACTTATCAAAAGGAGTAGGGAAATTTCCCTGGCGTCCTGCCAAATTCCTCATTCACTAAAAAAAAAAAATACCACCAACAGCTTAATCTGGTTCAAGGTCAGTTGACATTCATCTGTATCCCCTCCCCCAGGTTGTGCCTGAAAATAGGCAGGATTTGTCTAGTGCACTTACCCAGTCAACAAAAACTAAATAAAATAAATATTACAAAAATCCAGAAGCCTGCGCCAGCCCCCACCCCCATATGGCAATACTCTCAAATGACCTGGTAGGACCCACCGATAGCACTCACAGCATATTACCTTGTGTGATAGATTTTGTTAGCTTTTTTTTTAAATAGTATTTATAAAAATGTGTGGGTTCTTTTGGCGAGTTAGTGATATTACACATCCCCCATCCTAGTTGCCATAGCCATTGCTATGGATGCGGTGTCAAGATGATGAGCCAACACTGTGACATGGCAGTTCATTGGTGTCACAGAACTTCTGAGGAAATTAGAAACCATCACCACAGAAGATCTGTGGCAAATGGTAACCCTGCCGCGGAACTTGGTCCCAAAGTGCCACAGAATAATTGGGGTCTTGCTTATAGTTGCTGGGATTTAATATTGTTGCTTAGCTAGCAACAATGGATTGTTTATATTACAAGGCAATTTATTTATTTTTATTTATTTAAAAGTTTGGTAACCAGGAGAGGCACACTGAGCCATTATTTCCAGGTACAATCTGGGGGAGAGGAACCTGGGAGGCAGGGTTACAAATAACAAAGATCAGGCTAGTTACAAATTGCCTTCACAAATACATGACAATAACAAGATTGGTAGGCTGAGTTACAGATAGCCTGGGATAGGTACAAGTACAACAATTGTGGAAAAATTATGAAGATGAGATTTTTCTTGATAACTTATACAATTTCAAACAACAAGAGTATTTGGTTGGGCTAGACTAGACATGGATAGCATTTTATTTTGACAGCCTGGGATAGATTTAGCCTTGTTGGAAGCAAGAACATGGGGGAGGTAAAGAGTGGGATAAGGTGCATCTAAAGACATTTAATGAGGGTAACATGTGGATAGTAGCTGAAAGGGAGTTCCAAGTGTGGGGGAAGCGGCAGGATAAAGCAGCCTTCATGGAGTTTGAGTGAGGACGGGGATGGAGAAAGTTTGTGGGTCTCGGGATCGCAGTTGATAGGATGGTTTGGGAGATAGGGGAAAGAACGGAGGTGAGGTAAAGAGTAAATGCATCAAACCAGTATTTGGCTATGAAGATGGAGGTGCGGTGGTGGCGATGTGTGGAAAGGGGGAGTGATAGAGAGGCATATAGGAGGCAGTTGTGGGTCCTGGGGGGGCATTTAATGTAAGGCGACAAAAAGCATTGTAAAGAGAGTTCAGCCTAGAGAGGGTGGAGCTGGATGTAGATCCATAAATGATACCGGCATAGTCAAAAATGGGAAGGATAGTTTTTGAGAGTAGTGTAAGGTGCGCTGGGGAGGAGAGAGCATCTTTGTTTCTGTAGACAGCATCGAGCTTAGGATGGAGTATAGAGTGGATGTAATTGATGTGGATAGAGCAGTCTAGGTGGCTGTCTAGCCAGACACCTAGGTACTTGTAGGAGGAGACGGAATCCAGAGCAGTGCCTTCGAGAGTATAGTAAGAGGGGTGTGTGGGAAGGTTCGAGAGTTTTTGTGGGGTGCAAAAGGTGCTGTTTTTGTGGTATTGAGTTTTAACTGGTTTTCTTGGAACCATTTAAGGATATGGTTAAAGTTGTCTTGCAGCTGTGTGGCCACTGTCGTGGCAGAGGGTCCGGAGGCATAAAGAATGGTATCATCTGCATAAAGGTGTATGTGGGATGAGGTGCAGACAAGGGGGAGGTCATTGATAAAGATAGAAAAGAGGATGGGACCTAGGATGGAACCTTGGGGTACGCCTGCTAGGATTGGAAGAGGGAGTGAGATGGCATCACCTGCTTGGATGCATTGGGTGCAATCAGACAGGTAGGACTTGAACCACTGAATTGTGGGAGGGGCAAGGCCAGAAAATTCCAGTTTAGTGAGGGGTATAGGGTGGGAGATGGAGTCAAAATCCTTTGATAGGTCAGTGTATATGACAGAGGTAAAGTGTCCTTGGTTCATGCCTTTACGAATGTCATGGAGAAGAGAGGAGATAGAGTGATTTTTTTGAAATTTGGATTGGTAAGGGGAGAGGAAATTTGTGTTGGAGAGGAAATGGGAGGGCCTGGTTAGGACTAGGGACTCCTGGAGTTTAGCTAATATGGGGAGGAGGGAGATGGGTCAGTAATTTCCAGGAGTGGAGTGATCGCCTCCTTTGTGCAAGGGGATGACTTTAGCAGTTTTCCAGGCTTATGGGATAATGCTATGTGAAAAGGAGTGGTTGAGCAGGTAGATAGGGGGTGTGTTATGGCTGGGGCTGAGAGCTGAAGCAGTAGTGGGTCAAGCCCATCGGGGCTAGACTTGTGTGAATTTAATGTCTGGAGGGCATGTAGGACTTCTTGTGCAGTAGTGGGGGAGAAGTGAAAGCTGTCTGTTGATGTGGTGTGTAGGGGAGGGTGTGTGAGCAGGGGTAGAGGGAAGGGAGCAGGTCATGAAGAAATAGTTTAGGTTGGTTACAACTGTAGGGGGGTCAGAGACTAGTTTGCCATCAATGAGGAGGGCTGGGGTCGAGGATTTGGTGTCGGGGGAGACAGGGAGGAGAGTGTTTGACAGAATTTGTGGGGAGATGTGAGGTTCTCTTGTAGGGTGTTTATGAAGTACTGGGCTTTGGCAGTTCCAATTTGTTTGGTGCATGAGTTTCTTAATGAGCGGTACATTGTTGGTCAATGTGGGAGAGTGAAGCATTATATTTTGCCCATGCCCAGTCACGGCAGATGCAGAGCTTAATTATGTCTGCAGATATCCAACGGCGGTGATAGTGTCTTAATCTGTGGCATTGTGCTGTGGTGTGGGTATTCCATGTCTTGTGGAAGAAGAGGGATAGTGCAGAAGAGGGATAGTGCTGTGTTGACATCGGTGGAGGCATATAAAAGGGACCAGTTTGATGAGGCAAGGTCGTGTAGTAGTGCTGTGGTGTTTAAGGAGTTTAAGGATTAAACCCAATGGTAAGTGGGGGTAGAGTGTGGTAGTTGTAGTTTGCGCATGCAGTATGTCATGAGGTGGTCACTGAATATGTCGGGGAGTGTGCTGGAGGAGGTGATCCTGTGGGGATGGGTGGCAAGGATCCAGTTTAGGAGGGTGTGGTTGTTTGAGTGGGGGTTGGGTCTGGTGGGTTCTCCTATGAGTTGGTATAGGTTTAGGGATTCTATTTGCTGAGCTATGGGTTTAGGTTGGGGGTGGTCCAGTTCTGGTTAAAGTTGCCTAAGAGTATGAGCTCTCCGAAGGAGGCAAGGGATGATATGGTGGATATGTTTTTGACCAAAGAGGGGACAGAGGATTTGGGGGAGGCACAGAGTACACCAGTAAAGATGGGGAGAGTAGAGGGAAGTTATACTTTAATAAGGAGGAGCTCATGTGATTTTCGTGCAGACTCCCTTGTGAAGACTGAGCATGGTAGGTCTTGATGTGTGTAGATGGCTACCCCTTCTCTACGCTTTGAGCGGTCCTGTTGGTAGAGGTGGTAGTTGGGTAGGCTCAGTTGGAAACTGGGGATTCTGGAAGATAGCCATGATTCAGTTATGCAAAGTATGTGAGGGTTGTGTTGGGATACCCAAACTTTAAAGAGGTCTATTTTAGGGAGTAAGCTTCTGGACTTTAGGTGGTATATACTGTAATGAGTTCTTTTGGGAGCGGGGAGTGTTGGGTAGTTGGGTCAGGATTTGACTGGATGTTTCTGGCTAGTAGGAGGAGTAGGCAGAGAAAGAAAAGTTTATTTCCAGTTTTGTGTATTTTGAACAGGATGTACCATATGGGTTTGGTTGTTTGCTGGCAGGTGAAGTGGGACCTGTTGAGAAGCTCCAGGTTGAGGGTGGGGGAGGCTAGGTAGTGGAACGGGGAGAGGTGTTAGTGTGAGGTTTAAGTTGAGGGTAGGTGGAGTAGTGGTAGTGCGTGGAGGTTGTGGGTAGTGGTTCAGGGTGTGGTTTGCTGCAAAAAACAATCCACCCAGAAAAAAGCAACAGAGGCCAGATCCTGGGTACATGCAAGTGCGGTAGCCAAAATGGCACTGGATGCCATGAAATCTAGCTCAGAGGAAATTACCTGGCAGGTTTTCTCCTGGGCAGGTCTGTCTGCAGGTGAGGTGAAGGGAGGGGGGCAGGAAGGTAGTGGTGGCGGGGGCTCAGGAGCTCTGAAGAAGAATGTGGCTGAGCTCATGGTGATGGTGGTCCTGGGGCTTGAGTGGCTCATCCACCAGCATGGCTGCGAGGCCATTGCCCGGCTCATGCCCAAGGTGGTTTGGGTGCTGGAAATCCTGGAGGTGCTGGTCAACAGGAACCACATCAACACAGAGCTGGAGGAGCTATGTTTGGAGATGGACTAGGTGAGGCTGGAGAGGATGGACAGGATCGAGAAGGAGAGGGAAGCACCAGAAGGCTGTACAATTTGTTTTGCTTTCTGTGCCTTCTGGACTCTAGTGCAATTCTGCCTCAAAATTTTCCTCTGTCTCTCCTAAAATGTGAGGTTTGGTGACCGAACAGTAGAGACAGCAGGCACAAAATAATGTCAAACATTACATTTACAAACTTTTTTTTTTCAGAAAATACATTTCACACCAAGTCCCTTAAGCTTCCAGCTCCTGAGAGCATATTGCCAATTCTTAATATATGTCCCTGATTTTTTGTGTTCGCTGTGTGCGCAAGTGCAGTGAACATGTTGGTATGAGAGTGAGCCTTTGAGTGGTGTGACACTGTCTGCCCAATGCAGAGTAGTGTTGCAGGGGCCCAACAGTGCAACACCAATCAGCACCCAGGCTAACTATGACAGAGTTTCTGGCTTGCTGGGCAGGGATGGCACCAACTTCAGAAGAAGTTGCCGTCCCTTTGATCCGCATCGCCCAGCAAGTCAGACTGATCTGTCATGGTCAGCCTGGAATGCTTGCCTGCAACAAAGAAAACTGTCCATCAATGTCTGTTGCTGGTGGCCCTTACTGTCCACCAAGTCGACCCTCCCTGTCAACGCCCCCCACCCACACACACACAAACAGTAGTGACACTGGGGGTGCTCAATCCCTCAGTGTAGAAGAGAACCATCCATTGACATCTGTTTCACTCCCCCCAAACATAACTCAGTGACACCGGGTGTGCCCAATCCCCCAGTGTCCTTAATGATTTAAATACTGTCCCTCACAGTGACACTGGGGATGCCCAATCCCCCAGTGTCCTCCATTAATAGAAAACTTCCTGAAATAAAGAAAACTGTCATTTTTTTCTTGAAAAAAAGGAAACTGTCCATCGTTGTCTGCTGCGCCATTACCCACTCCCACCTGACCCTCCCACTGAGGACCCACCACCCCAACCCCCCACTCCATCCTTACCCACTGGAGGTCTGTCACCATAATCTTCCTTGAACCGTAGACACAGTTTCACTCTTCAAAACCCAACTGCAAACTGAGGTAAGTGCTTTAATGTATTTCAATGGGGTTTTCAGTTTTAAAGAGCTAGTGTACTGCCTAGAAACTGCATGCAATTAATTGCAACTTTCAGATGTAGTCAGCTATCACTTCTTATATATCAAGTATTTTTTCTTTTCTGTTTGCTAATTAGAAGATGTTCCACCTGGCAGAACTGGGTGATGTAGGGAGCAGCACTATGAAGGAAAAAGAAAAGTCAGTTCTGTTCCTCCCACTACATCAACACTGAGACCACAATGACTATGAAATCACTAGTAACCAATGAGAACCATTTCTCACTGCCAGGTTTCACTTTCAGATGAAGCAGCAGGGACTGGCTCTCCATAGTTACTAGTGATGTCACAATTTCCTGCATTTTGACTGGTAGCTTGTGAAAGTCACTGCTCAGGCTGCAAGGATTGTGGTGCATCAAGGTGTCTGGTCTCATTTCTGATGATGTAGTGGGAGGAACAGAACTGACTTTTTTTTTCCTCCAGACATAGTGCTGCTCCACACATCACCCCAGTACTGCAAGGTGAAAAATCTTCTAATTAACAAACAGAAAATAAAAAATACTTGAGATATAAGAAGTGACAGGTGACTGCATCTGAAAATTACTATTAATCCCAAGCAGTACACTAGCTCTTTAATGTATTTCAGTCGGGTTTTCAACTTAGTGCCATAACTTGGCCATTTTTTTATATTTTTGCCCCAGATTTTCCACATACCTTTTTTGGGACCCCACCTCATGAACAAGTAAGTGATATTATGAAACTCTGTCTCAAAAGGTGATTTGGCAGTTGCTGTGCAAAATCTCCGTTTGGGCAGGAGTTGACTATTTACTTCACCTTTTTTCATGAGGTAGGATCTAATGTTGAAATGCTGTAAAATTTAAAAAAACAACAAAGTTATGAACCTGCATTGAAATTCATGAACGCAGGCTTGTAACTTTAGTAATTTTCAATATTTTGACCCCACATTTTCAACTTAGCCATTTCTTCACACCACCTCATGATCCTGGACAAAATGTGGTTTTGCATCCCAAAAGGTGATTCCACAGTCACTGCATTGTTAATTGGATTCAATTATACAGTTTATACAGGTTCCTGGTGGGTAATTCTCAGTAATTTAATAAAGCCAACATGCTATATCTTTGCCAAATTAATGGTACTTTATTATGATAGTATTAATAAGATTAGCCAGAAAAATTCTATTGTGCTAGTTTACAATAAGGAATACATGCTAACATTATTTTTAAACATCAGGTAGCCCACCACTACCTAGGTGTTTCTGTTACAATTTAGTTGTAAAACAGCCAAAGGGCAATCCCACGGGGGTGTTTCTAACATGCAATCTAGACAGCTATTAATATTTGCATTACAGAGCTACAGCATTTCAGAGACACATGGAATCATATGTCTCTGGATCCCTGAGCAATCTATGGATAGTCTCAGACTGCATCTTGTCCAACACTGCGTCTTCTCGAAGGGACGCTGGACATAACCATAGGTCCCATATTTATGTGTAGCAAGCTTATAAAAAAAATGCAAGGCTGGAATTTCCCAAAAACTACCTCAGCAGTTTTAAACACAGATGATATGTCATTCAACAAGTCATAAGACTTGAGTTCAAAAATACACTGGCCAAAAGATACCTTGGTCACAAGATACTTTGCTGAGACATGTGGTCATCCTTAAATGGAAAAACAAGTAATCAGGGGTTTTACATTTATCAAAAATAACTCTCTTTAGGATACAGAAAACATACGAGGGGACTTCACATTTACTTTAAATAACTTGCTGACTAGACAGTGGCCAAAACAAGGATATGATTGTTTCTTATCAACTCTCTGTAAATGAGGAACTGTATATCTAAGCTGCAGCTATGACCTTGGGTTGAAGGAAGGTTTTGTACAAAATATCTCTGCTGAGCAAAGCAAAGCTAATTTTCTTTAGAACCCTTATTGTCTACAGTTATTTAAAGGGCCCCAATACCTTTTGAACCTGAGCATTTACACAGACATCAATTTGCACAGTGGTATCATTATTTGCATGGTTTCAACAATTACTCTCCAAACACCTCTGCACTTACAAGGCACATCAGTCTACATGTTGGTATCATGTAGTCATCTACTAGCCACCTTCACCTTTTACTAGCCCTTTGCAGCCTCTACACTAGCCATTTTACACCTTTCTATCTCCTCAACCTTTTGGTTAGCCAACTACATATTGTTGATAAAAGTTTGGTCACTGTTTACTAAAACCTTGGCAACTGGTCACTAAACTTTTGCCACTATCCACTTTCAACAATCCCCACCTTGAAGGTAAGAGGCCCCTGAGGGACTCAAACCTTCGCAAAAATTGAACATAAATGTAAAGATATTAGTTATTAACTGAAGGTTAAATAAACATTTTTACTCTTAAACTGTTAGTCTAGGTGAATAGGTATATGATTGAAAACTGGTTGCCAGCATACAGATAGTCAAGGCATTTATAAAAAGCATTCTGCTCTGGAGTTGGTACAGGGGTGGTTACAGATGGAACACAAATGGTGAGTTTGTAAAACATAGTGCAGAACTCAGGGATGTCAACACCACAATTGAAATATGTGAAAAGATGCTAACATGTGATACCACATATAACACAATATGACATAACAATATTTGTTGATGAAGAAGAGTTAATGGAATCCACTTTGAGAGTGGATAAGGTAGATGCTACCTTGTGTTGTGGTGTGGCATACCCTTGGAGCTTGATTGAAGAATCTGTTGATAATGTCTCTTGTTAGATAGGTCACTATAAATCATAACAGTCCATGAAATTAACAGTCCATAAAGTTCATATAAGTAGCCACAGGTTGGTGTAATTACAGTACAGGTGAAATGTAATTTGCAGAATGGTGGTAACCCCACAAGGCACATGGGGCAATGCAGACAGTAATTTAAAAACAAAACACCAGCATAGTAGAAAAGTCAGTGTTCATGTTGCTGGCTGCTGGATGGCTGATTGGCAGACACACTGGCCAGGGGTGCATTAGATTGTGCATTGAGTCCTTTTAATGGAGTTGCCACACACACATTGGCATGGTGTTTGTGTTGTGGTAGTTGATTATACCCTGGCACAAAGATTAACAGTCCATAAAAAGGTAACAGTTTACAATAAACCACTAAAAACACAGTCCATAATAGAGCAATAGGTTTGTATAAAGTACTAGTCATGTTTGGAACAAGCAGCAGTGAAGAAAATGGATGTCTTGTTTGAATGTCAATTGAAGAAGAATCTTCTTGCTGAAGTTAAGGGATTGCCTCTACCCCAGACTTAACTTCATAGTAAGCAGAAACAATAAGCTTGATTGCAGAGTCCAAACTGACTGGACCTTTTTCAGTTGATTTAAAGTTCTACAAATATGTGTAATTTTGCTAAAAACATTACACTTGCAGAGGTAATAATAACTTGATTCATGCAATAGTCCTTATGTGGAACCAATCAGGCACAAAGATAGTGATAACATCAAAGCTGTGGCAGTTGTTTTCTTTTCAGGAAAAAGAAGAAGGTCTTGGCAACTTAGATGAAAGTGTTACTGCTGTTGTACGTGGAGATCTTATGTGTGCCACTCTGTGGAAACCTGCAAACTTGCAAAGTGTGTTAGAAACTGAGCTAAGAACACTTAAATAACAATGTTTTAAACCAATGACTTTTTGTTTTGTAAAGGGTGGTGTGACAGAGCCTAAATTCTGACAATTGGAAAGAGAAAAATAAAAATGGGACATCAACTGCACACCTGGGGGTGCAGGCCGAGGTCCAATTATACCATTTGACCATCTGTAAATCCATGACAATGTTATGGTTACATCCTGCTTTCAAATTACAGAAGCGGATATACAGTGATGAACATAATTTCCCTCTTTTAACTGAGACCCGAGTTATAAAATCTTGTAATGTTACAATAACACACTTCAAACATATAGTTTATGGCAATATGCCTGTTACACTATGCAATAGTGGGACAAATACATATATTGTTGGCCTATGCCAACTTAATAGTAGTGCCTATTGCACCTGTGACAAGTGAAAGGGTCTACTTTATTTACCCTGTATAGTGAAATACTACAAAGTACTGAGTGAAGTAAGGCTTGAAGCATAGGTTTAGAGCACAATCTAAATTCTGCATATTATAATTGTTAAGATTTAAAATGACAAAACCTGCATAGAGTGCACTTATTTTTCAGGGGTACCTGTGAGTAATGAGACAAACAGAGCATTAATTTGCCTGGGGTTTTGCTATGGAACATATTGTAGGGGTGGGTCAGCAATGCTGGCCCCAGTATTTAGGTTTGGTTATGAGCATTAAAAACATTTATACATCTGGAGCACTTTTCTGAATACACACATGCTACAGTGTAGCAAGATGTATATCAAAACATTATAACATAAACGTGAAACATAAGTATTTTTGCAATAGAACAATTTCAGTATTGAGCATAATGCATAAAATACATTTTAAACAACAAATATAGACTGCAAATTTAAGTCAAAGTCTAGGAATCTTAGAACATTGTGACTTTACTTGTTGAACATAACCATGGAATAAGTTGCAGTCCTTGATAAAAATTACTTAGTTTTGGTTGAAAATTATTATTGAAGCAATCCACCATTCTGTTTTTGCTACCTTGTAAGACTTTTTCAGGGTCTGCGATGCTTAGAACTTTGAAATTATAAAAAAAAAACTTTGTCTGCACTTATAGAAAGCAGACAATTGCATCCATTGCTGTAAGGCTATGAGAAGTTGTTTTACATTTGTTTGGACAGGATAAGAAAGCTAAAAAGACAATCAAAATACATGAATATGTGTGGAAATACATACACAATCCCCCTCCAGCTTAACCGATTACTTGTTGAGGGCAGAAGCCCTTGTACTAATAATAAGTATGAGGTTTAACTGTTTGCACTAGAAAAAGCAGAATGACTTGGGCTGGGTTATACTGTTAAAATACCTTGGGTCTTTTTTTTTTAAACCTGTAAATAAGAAACAATTATTAGCAGATATACATTTTTTGGTATTTACCCCTATGGGGAGACAGTAATGTACCTTGCAACCTTTGTGGGTATTACACTGGAAAGAAGGGTAATATGCCCCCCCCCAGCTCCTACTGGTGGAAGAGACAGCTCGAATACTGTAGCAATAAAAAGGTTAGCTGTGGATGGTGACATGAATATTAACCCAGAAATGGTCTGGCAATATTAGTAGCCTGTTGTGCAGCACCTTAAAATAGGTGTGCATTAGATAAATGGTAATGGGGTGGCCCCACTGCAGTCCCCACCTACAACACTTTGAATTACAACAAGATAATATTACAATTAGTTTAGTAAGTTTCATACCTTAATATAAAGATGGGGAACTTCTTTTTCTCTAGAAGAAAGAGAAGAAACACACAGACAAACAACAAAAACAAACATTCAAGTCTAAAAATAAAACAAGATTATTTTCATAGGATAAAAGAAGACAAGCGTCCCTGGGTTCCCTTAACCTAAGCATGACAAAATGACAGCTGAGTTTATAAAAGATTCAGAGTGATGGTAATACTGTACGTATGTGTTTCTTAGAATGCATTTTAAAAAGAGAAAAAAAAATGATTACACCATGGTCACACATAAAAACAAAAGCCATTGTTTTTTTTCTAACTGTAGATAGCAAACTCTCAAAAACAGCTGTAATAGTTCCTTTTCAAAAGTGTAGTGTATATATAAAAAAGTGGAAAAAAAAAAGTATGGGGAGGTGATAAATAATTCTCCCCTTCCAGCTGGAGTGCCTTGCTTAGTATGGGGATCATGTGATATTGTTCAGGAACAAAGAAACTGTGCTTACAACCAAATGTTCATTGCCTGTGCTGGCTGCAAGCCCAGAAGAAAGGAGAAAAAAAGTTTGTTCCTCTTTACTCAGAATGCCAGTTCTGCAATAACAAGTTAAATTGCATGGTTCACTCTTGGTGTGCTTTCATGAAAACATACATTTTGTGTAAAAAGTTGTGCTTTAGGTAGGGAATACACCTCAAGTTTGAACTGGTAGTAACATAAAATGTTGAAACACAAGAATGTCAAATAACATGCAAAAGGTCACACAGTATGCATGCAAGGGTCGATCAAACCCAGCTGTTTTGTAGAGTCCTTGAACACTACTGATATTAAAATATCTTTAAATAATAATAGAGCACAAAATAAAACTGCTGGCCAAGACAGTACACACACACAAAAAGAAATACTTAACACAAAATAAGACTGACATTATTTGACACCAATTTTGCTGAGGTAATGCCCATAGTTTCATTAGACACTATACGTGTTTCAGATATATGTGCTGCCTCCTGCCTGTCTTGTAACACAGACAACCTTTTTAAACCAACAAATTTATACATATCTCCATGCCAAATCTTTTTAGAACAAAACTTTTTTTTAACACCTTTCAACTCCTTTTAAATACAGCACAATATACCATCTGTAAGTGGACACATCTAGTATAACATGGTTGCACCTTTTGGCGTATAGCCAAAATATGGCACTCTGCCATTTTGCAAAACGTTTCTGTTTTTAACTAAAAGTATGATAAAGCCATTCATAGCTGTTAACACATTACATTTTCACCTAGCAGTGGCTTAGCATGTTGCCTGCAAACTACAAATCTTTCTGCACATTGCAATCTATGATGTCATATCTCTTCACCTTCAACACTACCTGCTTCAACCAACAACTACATACAAAAGTTCTTCACTGACCCTATCTCGGCAGCACAAATGTTTTATCAAAAATAAATCCAATTAAAACAGTTAGATATAAGGCAAAGAAGCTTCTTCTTTTTTTTTACTGTAACATGTTCTGCACCAAAGGCAGTCAATGCTATCTTGCAACTCTGACAATAGAACATAATTACAGAACACAGATATAAGCTGGAAAATATGCTAGAAAGAGATGGAGCATTAGTTTAGTTTAGTTTAGTTTATTAGTCTAGGAATTAATACCTTTGAGCCAGGGCTCTTTTACAAAGGTTCCATGTCACAAAGAACATTTAACAAAGCACGATACACATTACAGGTAAAACCAGACAGGAAAGTTACATCATAAATTTGCTATTAACAGTTTAAGAGCAGTAACGTTTTAAGTTTCATAGAAAAACAAGCTATAACAGGTTCAGCGGTAGACAATTTGAGGGTTAAGGAAACTTCCAGGAGAGGGTGACCATTAGGCGCCAAAAGGAGGCTAGAGAGGAGGGAAGGTGGTGAGCGGGATAATAAGTGAGAGGGACAGGAAAAAGGGGGTGAGTTTGGGTGGGAGACAGGAAGTAGTAGAGGTACCAGAGGGTTCATTAGTCAGGAGGAAGAGGCCTCAGATGTGAGGATGGACATGAGGAGTAGTAGTCTTTATCTAGCTCAATCACAGTTGCTAGAGGTGGTGAGGTGGGCATAGAGCATGGATTTGAAGGCTTCAAGCGAGGTTGAGGATAGAGTAGGTGGACTAAGCGCATTGAACCATGTCGGGGCCCTGTATCGAAAGATCTTTGTCCTGTGCAGTCCATCTCAGAACCAGGAAAGGTTGGCGTTCAGATCTGGTGGAGGGTCGTGAGCCAGGATTCAGTTGGAGTAGTTTTGAATACATAATGGAGTCAGTCCCAAAATAGATTTTTGCCATTGTGCAGGTGAGATAAATAAGACGATTTGATAGGTTCAACCAGCCTGATTCATAGTACAGATCACACGTGTGAGTCAGTCTTTGAGCCCCGTGAGGAGCCGGCAGGCCTTATTTAGAGTGATTGAGATCGCCTTAGAGCAGTGGAGGTAGCTGAGCCATAAATAATAAGGCCATAGTCAATGATTGAGATTATGGAACTCTGTATAGCTATTCTCAATGCCGCTTGATTTAGAAATTGACGGTTACGAATAGTATTCCAAGGCGTTGGTTCACTGTTTTCGCAGTGTTGTCAATGGGGTTGCAAAGGAGAGCCCTTGGTCAAAAGTGATGCCAAGGTATTTGAAAGTATTTACTTGGTCCAGTGTAATTCCATGAAGGTTTGTATGGTGAGTGGAGTATGCCTATTTTTGTTTTGGTGATTGGAGAAGAGCATGGCTTTTGTTTTATTGTGGTTTAGCACAAGTTTACTATCCAGGAACCACCTTTCAACACTAGAGAAAGCAAGTTGCAGGCTTTTTCGTAGGGAGTTTGGATCCTTGTGGGAAGAGAAATTACAGCATCATCAGCGTATAAGATTATTTTCTCCTGGCAGATATCTGGGAGGAGTTAAGGAACAGGCTAAAGAGGGCGGTCCAGGAATTGATCCCTGTGGTACACCTGAGAGAACTGGTTTGAAGTCGGAGTTCATTAGACATTTACAGCCTGTGACCGATTGGACAGGTAACTTTTACCCAAGCACAAGGACCCCTTGCCAGGCCTAGGCTAGAAAGTAGGGAGGTAAGTAGGCCATGATGGACTGTATCAAAGCTTTTGTAAGATCGATAAAGACTGCACCTGTTTGGCACCCTTTGTCCAGGGCTGAGTGGACTTCTCCAGAGAAATCAAGTAAGGCTGTTGTTGTACTATGTCCTTTCCTAAAGCCATGCTGTTGATTACAGAGTAGATTGTATTTGTCCAGGTAATCAGAGAGTTGGTCTGCCACTATTCGTTCAAGTGCTTTGGAGAGGGGAGGGAGTATTGATATTGTCGATAGTTTCCTGTTGAGGTTTTGTCCCCCTTTGTGCACTGGCGTAACTATGGCAGATTTTCATTTGTTGGGAAATTGACTTTGGCAAAGTGACAGATTAAGAATTTGCAAGAGGGTGAATTACTTCATCCAGGGTGAGAGACAGGATTTTTAGATCTAGCGTGTCACTACTTGTTCTGGATTTGGAGCAGGCCTTTCTTATGTACTTGTGTGCTTCGTGCACTTTGATTTTCTTGAAGTAAAATTGTGGTTTGTCACGAGGGGTGTTTTGTGATACTAGGCTAGGCACAGGTAAGTCCGAGAAGAAATCTGGGGGGAGGACCCCACTAAGGTCTGTGAATGTCTTATTAAGCGCATCTGCAATAGACTTTGGGTCAAGAGTGGTGGATCCATCAACTTTCATAATGGTAGGTGATGATTTTGATTGTTTACCCATTATGTTTCGAATGTTGTCCCAAAAAGCTCTTCCATCACCCCAGGTGGATTCAAGGGCATTTTTGAAATAGGCGCTCTTCATTTGCCTAATTTGTGAGGTACATCTATTTTGTGCCTGCTTGTATTTTAGGGTATCATGAGGTGAGCCTGTGTCTCTGGCAACTGCCCATTACCTTTTTAGTATACGTGTCACAGAAATAAAACAGACAGACATAAAAAAATAACTTTAAATAATAAAAAAAATTCAGACTTACCCGGTGCCAAGGTATTTTCCTTCTTCTTTTCTGATACACTGGTCCAATTGAGAAAACCGACTGCAGGATCTTCATGATCATTTCAAATGCTGCAGCTATCAACCCTTTCAAAGGTTTTCTTTTGGCCATTTCAGTAACATGACAAACCAAGTCTTTTTCCAGAGCTTTGGTTTGCAGTTTTTTTTAAAAAACAAAACTGTAGCAGTACTAGGTGCTAGGTTGAGATCCAGCTGGTGGAAGTCCTCAGTACCTGGGTTTGGGATTAAATGTTTCAGCCTCTATAGGAAGCAAGGGAACTTGAAATTGATACAAAAAAAAACTTGAAGCTACACAGATAGGCAACATGGGGGGGGGGTTTCAAATCATCCCGTGTGTAGTCACACCTACTGTGCATACATCCACAGTAGTTTATTTTCTATCTCTAAATGTTGCTTATCTAATGTTACTTAATCAGCCACTGCTTTTCTACTAAAAGCAGCCTGAACTGTGAAAGCCATCATCGGCTCTAACAGTATATACTTCTAGAAAGCACAAATTACAAGGACAGTTGCCCTTGCTTGTTTGAGAGACTTTTCCTTAATACATCTCTCCACATATTCTTAAACCTGGGGCCCTCAACCCCACACATAAATATCCTTAAACCTGGGTTCCTCAGACCCCCACATAAATATACATTACCCTTACCCAGCTTATAGCTGTCCATAGATCTTTTTGCTGTAGGTTCAAATACACTCAAACACTCAAGAGTCCCTTAGACTCTTTTTCCCAGCCCCACAGTTAGGTTATGACCCTTGCCTGTGCGGACTCTGTCTAGATTACAAAAAAAAACTTTACCAAATTACCAGAATTACAACCAAACCAGCTCCAAGGCTAAGGCTCACCATTTTGTTAATTGGATCCAATTATACAGTTTATACATGTTCCTGGTTGGTAATTCTCAGTAATTCAATAAAGCCAACACTCTATATCTTTGCCAAATTAGTGGTACTTTATTATGATAGTATTAATAAGATTAGCCAGAAAAATCCTATTGTGCTAGTTTACAAAAGGGAATACATGCTAACATTATTTTTAAACATCAGGTAGCCCACCACTACCTAGGTGTTTCTGTTACAATTTAGTTGTAAAACAGTCAAAGGGCAATCCCAAGGGGGTGTTTCTAACATGCAATCTAGACAGCTAGTAATATTTGCATTACAGAGCTACAGCATTTCAGAGACACATGGAACCATATATCTCTGGATCCCTGAGCAATCTATGGATAGTCTCAGACTGCATCTTGTCCGGGACTACGTCTTCTCGAAGGGACGCTGGACATAACCATAGGTCCCATATTTATGTGTGGCAAGCTTAGAAAAAAAATGCAAGGCTGGAATTTCTCCAAAAACTACCTCAGCAGTTTTAAACACAGACAATATGTCATTCAACAAGTCATAAGACTCGAGTTCAAAAATACACTGGCCAAAAGATACCTTGGTCACAAGATACTTTGCCGAGACATGCGGTCATTCTTAAATGGAAAAACAAGTAATCAGGAGTTTTACATTTATCAAAAATAACTCTCTTTAGGATACAGAAAACATACGAGGGGACTTCATATTTACTTTAAATAACTTGTGACTAGACAGTGGCCAAAACAAGGATATGATTGTTTCTTATCAACTCTCTGTAAATGAGGAACTGTATATCTAAGCTGCAGCTATGACCTTGGGTTGAAGGAAGGTTTTGTACAAAATATCTCTGCTGAGCAAAGCAAAGCTAATTTTCTTTAGAACCCTTATTGTCTACAGTTATTTAAAGGGCCCCAATACCTTTTGAACCTGAGCATTTACACAGACATCAGTTTGCACAGTGGTATCATTATTTGCATGGTTTCAACAATTACTCTCCAAACACCTCTGCACTTACAAGGCACATCAATCTACATGTTGGTATCATATAGTCATCTACTAGCCACCTTCACCTTTTACTAGTCCTTTGCAGCCTCTACACTAGCCATTTTACACCTTTCTATCTCCTCAACCTTTTGGTTAGCCAACTACATATTGTTGATAAAAGTTTGGTCACTGTTTACTAAAACATTGGCCATTGGTCACTAAACTTTGGCCACTGGCCACTTTCAACTGCATGAAATCATCTTTTGACTAGGAGTTGAACATTTTCTCTGCACTTGTTCATGAGGTGGGATCATAAGAAGGGTATGTTGAAAATTTGGCACACAAATATTAACAAACAAGACAGTTGCACTGCCCAACATCATCACTTCTACTTTGCATTCTTAAATGTTAATAAAATGATTCCTTCACTGAAGCAGTTTTCAAACACACACACCCTCCCCATGACACCAGTGCACACGGCAAGCATTCGGTATTGATAAATGCTTGTTATTACTTGTATCACTCTAGAACAATCATAAATCTATGACAGGGAATCAGACTGATAAGAAACATCATTACAAATGTGGTTATTTATTTATTTAAAAGTTTTATCAGGAAGACACACTGAGCAGTAGTGCTCGATTCCAGGTGCTTCCTGGGAAAGGGGGCAGAGGGAAACGGTACATACATAGGCAGTGAAAACATCCAATAATTTACAATAAACAAGGGTATTAAAGTACATACTTAACAGGAAGCTAGTATACAGACAGCATATGAGCAGAGCAGTTTTACACAAGTTGTGAGCAAATACAGGAGCAGTGGTAACAGTAACTCATGAAAAATGAAACCAATAATGCAGAAATATACAGAATAAAACAGAAAACAGCAGGCAATGTGGCCATGGGAGACAGGAAGCCCAAAAACTGAATTGCCTGTTGCAAAAATAGACAACATATTACCTGCAGGCACAAGATGATGTGAAATGGGAATTGACGAGAGAGAGCTGAAGTGCTTAGTCTGGGGCATATGTCTGATGTCAGATGGGAGGGAGTTCCACAGTTTAGGCACCTGGTATCTGAAAGATGCTTGGCCGTTATAGGTGGTCACCCATGGGACAGCCAATGTGCGTGTGTCATAGTTCCTAAGGGGGTGGACAGGAGGGGTAGGAATAACCAGTACATCTGAGAGATAGGTGGGCAAGGACAGGGACCAGTACCGACAGTGAGTCTGGTGCAGTGGGACAGGTGGAGGTCGTGGAGTGAGGTAAAGGAGAGGGACCTGTAGAGCGCAC
This sequence comes from Neoceratodus forsteri, assembly GCA_016271365.2. Lineage (NCBI taxonomy): Eukaryota > Metazoa > Chordata > Ceratodontiformes > Ceratodontidae > Neoceratodus > Neoceratodus forsteri. The sequence goes on along the minus strand of CM057449.1, from coordinate 565,397,088 downwards.
AGTGGTGAGTGGAAGGCAGACTATCCAGTGCAAAGTGGCAGAAAGAGTGGAAGAGGGGGTCCAGTTTGGTTAATATGGACTTGGGAGCAGCACTGTAGACTATGTCACCGTAGTCAAAAATAGGGAGTATCATTTTCTGTACCAGGGCACAGCGAGCTGCTGTTGGTATGTAACTTCGACTCTGATAGAGGGCACCCAGTTTGGGGTGCAGCTTTTTGTGTATGACATCAACATATACAGAAAAGTCAAGATGCTGGTCAAGCCATACCCCGAGGTATCTGAAGGAGGAGCAGGCCTCCAGGTAATCCCATCCAGGGTGTGGAAGGAGGGGGTAGCAGGGAGCCTAGAGAGTCTCTGTCTTGTACCGAAGGTCAAAGAGACTGACTTCTTGGCATTGAGAAAAAGATGGTTTGCATGGAACCAGAGCTGAACATCATTAAAATCCTGCTGTAGTCTGGACTCATAGTCTACAGTTGATGGGGCAGATGTATACAGGACTGTGTCGGCTGCGTACATTTGGATGGTTGAGTGTGGGCAGGTGGAGGGCAGATCATTTAGGAAAATGGAGAATAGTAGCGGTCCCAGGACCAAGTCTTGGGGGACCCCAGAGGTAACTGGGAGGGGGGGTGAGCTGGTGCTTCTGATTTTTACCACCCAGGAGTGGCCAACCAGGTAGGAGCGGAACCAGTTCATGACCAGGGTAGAGAGCCTAGCCCGTGAGAGTTTTTCAAGTAGGAGGGCATGGGAGACCATGTCAAAAGCCTTTGCTAGGTTGACAAAAATGGCTGTGGTGATAAGGCCTTTGTCCATACCATCTAGGATGTTATTCGTGAGCCTGAGGAGCGAGGTGGCAGTAGAGTGTGATTTCCTGAAGCCAGACTGGAAGGGTGAGAAGAAGGAAAAGGAGTTTAGAAAGGTGGAGAGTTGAGAGAGGACTATGTGTTCTTGTAGCTTAGCCATAATGGGTACGAGGAAGATAGGTCGGTAGTTTTCAGGGACTGAGGTATCACTGCCCTTATGGAGTGGATGACTGTTGCATGCTTCCAGTCCTTGGAGATGGATCCTAAGGCAAAACAGAGGTTTATAAGGTCAGCCAAAGGGGCGGCAATAGCAGGGGTTGACAGGTGTAGCATCCTAGAGTCCAGAACAGAGGGGCATTTACCTTTCTGAGAGTTTAGGGAGAGCAAGGCATAATGGACTTTGGATGAGGTAACCTGCTGAAAAAGAAGGGGGAAGTAGTAGTAGGAGGAGATTGAGCAGAGAGGTCAGGGGGTGCTGGGAGGGGGGAGAGTGGAGAGCAGTGTAGAGGTGCAGCTTGTAAATGAGGCATTGAATTCAGAGGCCACTGCTTCTGGGTCATTTATGACAGCCCTGTCTGTATTTAGAGCTGGGTTTGGAGGTTGAGAGGGAGGGGTAAAAACGGATTTTACCACCTTCCAGAATTTTGTCGGCCAATTTATATTAGCCTGACAGGAGGCTTTAAAGTAATTTGATTTGGCTAGTCTGATTTTTGTAGTACAGCTGTTATGTAGGGTATGGTATATATTTTGGTGATCGGGGTAGCCAGAGACCTTGAAAGATTTCCAGGCCTGGTCTCTAGCTTTGGTAAGGGACAGGATGTCGGGGGTGATCCAGGACAGGTGAGCACCCCGCACCCATGTGCATCTGAGCGGGGCATGGTGATCCCATGCAGCTAGGAATCTGAGCTTGAAAAAATTCCAAGCTGCATTGATAGGGGTGGCATTTGGGATAAAGGACCAAATCTGTGGATATAAGGTCAGTTAGGAGGGAAGCTAGATCCAGGGATTTGTATGAACGTGTAAGAATAGTATGGGGGGGACTTTAGGCCTCAAAATTTTACGGACAGAGTAGATCATATGGTGATCACTGAGAGAGTTAGGCAGGATGCCCGAGGCTATGATGTGGTGCTGGTGTGAGGTCAGGGCCCAGTCGAGGAGGGAGTGCTTCAGTGATTTATGGTTTGTCCTTGTGGGTTCAGAGAGCAGCTGGGCCAAATTTAGGGCTGCTACTTGATTCTGGATCTTTGAATTGCTGCTGGCAAGCCAGTTTACATTAAAATTTCCCAGTATATGAATCCTGTCCCCAGTGGCATGGGATTTCAGGGTGCCCAAGAAGTCCACGATGGTAACCAGGGAGTAGTCGGGGGGGGGCAATATGATCCAGCTGTGAAAATGGGGGCGGTATAGGGGAAGGAGAGCTTGATCAACAAGGCCTCGATTGACTGCGGAGTTGTAGGTATATTGACTTGGGTGTACTGGAGGGAGGTCGATATGTACATTGCTATTCCACCACCCTTTTTACTGCCAGGATGGTCTTGGTGGGTAATTGAGTACCCCGGGATGGAGAATTCGGGGTCTTTGTTGTGGGGTTTGAGACAGGTTTCTGAAATAATCATAATGTCAGGCCTCAGGGAAAGTACTGTTTGCTGGAGCGAAATTATTTTGGGCAAAAGGCTGCAGATATTTAGGTGCATTAGCTTGAGCCCCCGGGGCAGTACTAGTGGGGTATTTGTAGGCCCGGGGTTAGGTTCAATATTCCCTTCAAGTAGAAGCAGCAAGGTAATGAAGAGATTGGTAAGAGGGATGGCTCTCTGGGGCTTTCGAGGTGAGGATAAAGGCAGGGACGGAACAAGAGTTTGGCTGCTGGTGATAGAGTTCAGGGCTAGGAGACCTAGATGAAAGGAGGGTGGTAGTATAGATTAGCTAGACTGCCAATTGCAGGATTAAGTCAGGAGATGTGTTTGTGTGTAGGGTAGCCAGTGCTGCAGCAACCACTGCCTCAACTAGGGACACCAAATTTTCTGACTCCATTGATGGATGTAAGGAGGGGAGTAGTGAGGCAAGGGGTAAGACAGATGCAATTAGAGAGATGTGAAGAAGTAGCATGGCGAAAGTAGGGGAGTGAAACAGCTACAAGGGATTTTCTTGTTTTGGCTCTCTAGTGGTGGAAAGATATAGCTTGCTAATGGGAGAATCGACTGATAGGTTATTTTACCCACGTGATCCACCCCTCACTAGCTATATGAACAAGGGTTCACTAAGGGTGGTGGTGGGGTAGCCGACGCAAAGCGTCAGCGGGGCTTCCACACGCTGTCCCAGTAAGCCAATCAGATGTACCTTGCAGCTTACTGGAGAGAAGTCAAGGGGAGGGCAGCTCCTCTGAGCCCTCGCGACCACCGGGGGGGGGCAACTGATGTGCTGAGAAAGATAAGAAGAAATGCAGTTAAATAGCAGGTAAGGAGGGGGGGGGCTAAGCAAACAATGTGGGGGGGTATATCCACATGGCTAGGGACTAGCGCAGTCCAAGCCGAAAGGTAAGCTGAAGCAGTTTTCAGGACTTTGAAACAGTGCAAAAGGGTCAAAAAGCTCAATCTACAAACATGCACTATAAATAAGTTTAGCTGTGAACCCTCATATCGCAGGCTGTGGAAATTTCTTAGCTACACAGTAGTAACAGTATCTTTAGACCTTAGCACAGGCAGCCTCCCTTAAAGTAAATTATTCATGAAGCCAGAATAACAGTAGCTGTGACAAAAACAATTGGGTAAAAAACTATCTGTAGACCTATGGCAACAGAAATAATTAAAGGTAGCAAGCCTGGAGCTTTTAGGCAGAGGTAGGAGTCCACAGTGAAAAATATGCTGTTTAAATTTATGGTTTGGCACCTAAAAACAACCGTTGTTCAACACGCTGTCCCATTAAGCCGATCGGACGTACCTTGCAACTTGCAGGAGAGAAGTCAGGGGGAGGGCAGCTCCTCAGAGCCCTCGCGACCACTGAGGGGGGGCGCCTGATGTGCTTGCAGCTTGCAGGAGAGAAGTCAGAGGGAGGGCAGCTCCTCAGAGCCCTCGAGGCCACTGAGGGGGCGAATGATGTGCTTGCAGCTTGCAGGAGAGAAGACAGGGGGACGGCAGCACCTCGGAGCCCTCGCGACCACCGATGGGCTCAAGAAAGAAAGAAGGCTCCTGACTTTTGAAGCTCACTATTAGTGCAACATGACAGTTATTTTGTTCTTGATGTATTTTGAGTAGTATTCATGGAACAGACACCTTTCTTCTTAGATCATCAGATTCCATTTTTTTTTCTACATGTATTTTATGCTTTTGCCCGTTTTTCTCCCTAGAGTCCTGGGACTCCGGGATATATGGCAGTGCGTGCACGTGGAGGCGCACACGCACTCTGGGTACTGGCTTGGCCCCTTCCACCCTACTCCTGGCAATCACCGGGCCCCCCATAGCCCGAACTGCCATCTGTCCTCCAATGGGTGGCAGCCAAGGGCCGGGGAAACCCCTCATCCCTCCCCGGGAGAGAAGAGCTGCCTTGTGGCAGCTCAGTCCTGCTCCACACCCTCCCCCCCGACAACCCAGGCTCATTCCCAAACCCGGGATGCTGGTATGGCATGAGGTGTGGCATCCAGCGCCTCAACCCCTCTGTGCCACTGGGCCAGCTCATCAGATTCCACTGTGAGACTTCTTGTCTTTGAAACCATGTGCTCATAAAGACATCAGGGGCCAGATACTGAAAACTTTGCCTGGTGGTCAAAGTAACTACACAGAAACATAGAATCTTATGGCAGATAAAGACTGCTTGGCCCACCCAGTCTACCCTTTTTTCCATTCCTACATTGTTACTGCAGACTGTACTTGATCTGCCACTCGTTCTCCCTCCCACCTTTCCTTTCCACTATGATTCCCTTGTGCTTATCCCATGCATTCTTGAACCTAGCCACTGTTTTCACCCCCACCACCTCTGCTGGAAGATAATTTCAGGAATCCATCACTCTTTCTGTGAAGAAGTACTTCCTAACATCTTTCCTGAATCTACCCCCCCCCCAGCTTCATTGCATGTCTCCTTGTTCTTGAGCACCTTTTCTTCTGAAGAATACTTCCTTCCTGTACCTTTTTATCCCTATGAGGTATTTAGAGATCTCTGTCATATCCCCTTCTCCCTCCTCTCTTCCAGGGTGTACATATTGAGGTTCTTTAGTCTTTCCTCATAGGGATTTTGATGCAAACACTGCACCATTTTAGTTGCTGTCCTCTGGACAGCCTGTATTCTGTCTATGCCCTTCCAGAGATGTGGTCCCCAGAACTGCACACAGTACTCTAGGCAGGGCTTTACCAGAGATCTATACAGGGGTAACACCACCTCCCTCTTTCTGCTGGTGATACCCCTCCCTATTTTTGTTGTTGTTGTTGTTGACCGCCTAAATGCACTAGACAAATTCTGCCTATTTTCAGGCATGACTCAGGGGAAGGGGATACAGATGAATGCCAACTGACTTTGAACCAGATTAAGCTGTTCGTGGTACTTTTAGTAAATGCACCCCAGCATCCAACTAGCTCTCCCAGCTGCCTTGTCACATTGCCTGGCGACCTTTAGGTCATACGATATGATTATCTCCAGATCTCTTTCCTGCTTGGTGGTTGTCAATACCACTCCACTCATATTGTACTCTGCTCCTGGGTTTCTCTTTGCAACCCAGCTGCTATACCCTTGACCACTCCTCTAGTTTTCTCAGGTCTCTCCTATTGCAGATTTTGGTGACATCCGCAAAGAGGCAGACCTTCCCTTCCAGCTCCTCTGTAATGTCACTTATAAAGACATTAAGAGAATCAACCCCAGCACTGATCACTGAGGCACCCCATTTGTCACTCTCCCTTTCTCAGAGTGAGCTACATTTACCACCACCCTCTGTCGCCTATCTCCTAACCCATTTCTTACCCAGTTTACCACCTTTGGATCCACTCCTAATCTACCCAGCTTGCTTACGAGTTTCATATGTGGAAGGATGTTGAAAGCCTTACTGAAATATGTCGATAACATCCTCCCAGTGTTACCGAACATCTGCCTGTGAGTGACGGATAGCTGCCGGTTATGTTCCATGGGCTTACTGTGGTGTGTTCATGTGCTCCATGGACCATGTGACATTGGGCCCTGCTGTGTCCAGTGATTGGCTGACACACATGTCAGTCACAGTAATGGGCACTGTAGTGGCACTGTCTGTGTGGGGTGTGCTAGTCACAGCTGTGCTGCCATATCCCCTCTCTACCATAGTCATACAGTTGCATATGACATATGGGCTCATCAGTGGGCCCCCCCGGTATAGATTGAAAATGTGGCATGGTCAATTGGGAGGGCATAGGTGGGTCACAGGTATGGCTCATCCATGTTGCGCATTGGGGGTATACTGTCAGGGCTTGTTTTTCACCCACAGGACATATGTGCTGGGTGCACACAGCTGTGTACATGTTTGTCTCACTGTTGTCTGTGCATTGCTTCTCCAGATGATATCAGATAGCCTAGCATGTGTGATGTACGTGGACCACTACAGTACAATGTACTGACATTGCACATTGTCCCATATGCCATATTCTGGTTGGGGAGGGGACATAGTACACTGTTTAACAGTTGTGCATGGTGTTGCTAGCACAGTTTGGGGGGGGTTTGATGTCCATGAGGGTACTGACACTGATCTTATCTGTGTCAATCTTCACCATTCATCATTAGTGGGTATAGCCCTCTGGAGCTAGGACCCTTGGGAGACTTTTTTTTTCTATGGGTGGAGTTGATGCAGGGCCAGCGCCGCCCTCAAGGCCAACTTACTACGTGGAGCTCGCAGGTTGGCCATTAACTGTCATTGTCTCTGCCCCAACCTCAGTTCTTCTTCTTCTCCCGCCATCGAGTGAGGATCTCGTGAGGAGACTACTAGTAAAACTGCATGTACTCTGTGGCCTAGTTCATTCAGGTTATTATCTTGGTTCTGTTTCACCCTGCTCAATGCCGCTTGTTGGTTGCCGGTAAGACCGTTCCTTTTTATTTCTAAAGCAACGATGAGTACCGTGTTTATTTAATTTTCCAGTTGTTCATGTCTTGTCCAGGGGGCCAAAAGTTGTCAAAGGTGGGGTGGCCACCTATGCGTCGGTGTCCTGTGGCCACCTTTATTCTGTCACAGACCAGCATGACTGCTGTCTTTCCTGCCTTGGCCTGGCCCATGACATGGACAACTATGACACCTGCTTTTCTATGGACCGCCGAGTTCTTGAGTTGCACGTGTTTAAAGTCGGACGTGCGCCACTGACTTTTGGGGGACGGGTTTGCAGCTGGTGGGCCAAGGTTAGGACTCTTGATCCTTCCTCTGGGTCCCCTCCTGGTCCTCCATGGCCCATGGAGGAGGGGTCCTCTGCCATTTCCAGACTTGCCATGAGCTTCTTCAGCAGTGCAGGAGGCCCAGTCTGTCCCTCTTGGGGGTCAGGCAGGAGGCACAGCTTTGGCAGTCGCCTCTTCGGAGGCGAAGGCTCCCCTGGTGTTACATCCTGGGGCCTGTGGGCCCGGGCTGACACTGTACCTGATGCTGTCTGTTGGTGCCGCTCCCTTCCCTCTGGTGCCACTTGTGGTGCTGGAGGCCTGGGCGGTGTTGCGGGCAGTGCTGGGCCATCCCTCAGTGCCGCTTTCACTCCTGGTGCCGTTTGCAGTGCTGGGGAATGGGATGGTGCCATGGGAGGTGTGGATTCTAGTTTTGGGACCGTTTCTGGTCTCGGTGTCATGCTGAGGACGATGCCACAGTTGGCGCCATCTCTGACTCCAGTGCCATTTGTGGCACTGGGGCAAGAGCGGCACTATGTTCGGCACTGCCTCCGACTCTGGTGCCATTCATGGTATCAGGGGAGATCGCGGTGCCATGGTCGATGCTATTTCTGACTCTGGCACTGTTCATGGTGCCAAGGAGGTTTGCGGCACTGGGCGTGGTGCCGCACTTGGCTCTGGTGCTGATCACAGTGCCGGGGCTGAGGGTGGCCCTGCTCATGGTCCAGGAACTGGCGGGGATGGAGGAGTGACCTGGTATCAGCCCTCTCTGTCCACTTCCTCTGAGGGGGACTCGGGGTCCGATCCGGATTGGCTCCCGGACTCTTCAGAGTCCTCCAGTCCCTCCAATTCCTCCATATCCAGCACCTCAGCCCCTGCTAGGCCTCCCTCTGTAGGTGGGATGATTTTGGGTGATTTTGGGGTCAGTGGGACTGACTAACTAGCAGGGATCCAGGTGGCCTCTGCTGTGCAGCCTGGAGTTACTGGTTCCCCCTTCCTTGGTGTGCCTGGATAGTCCACCCTTGGGACAGCCTGGAGCACCCCAGGAGGGGGGAGGGTACTGTGCCCTGGGTAGATTCTTCGGAGTCTGCCAGGGGTTGCCAGTTGCCTAGGCTAGTGGTAATGAGGAAGAGGGCTCTTTCAGAGTCTGAAGGGTTGAGGGGTAGGAGTTTGGTGCAGTCGCTCCCCCGGGACCCTCCCAGCTTCTGGGAGGAGCTGTAGCACAGATCCTTGCCCTTCCTCTGATTGCTCCTCGAGAGGGGTCTCTACTTTGAAGGTCAGGGGCCATCCTTTTGGGCTCAAACGGTCCTGGTCACCTCATAGGTGGATTTCTTCCCATGGACATAGCTCTAACCATTCCGACCCAGGTGAACGGTTGTTAGCTGCTGGGAGCCCCGGGTCTCCTTTCCAGTTGGGAGCTACCGCTAGGCCCTCCTGCTGGGCAGAGGCCATTCTCCTTCTGCTAGAAGTTTGGCCCCTATGCCTCTATCTCCATCTCCTTCTCTCTCAGGTATTCTGGGTTCTAAGGGACCTCTGACCTGGGAACAATTCAGGGCTTCAGCTGCACATTTCCCCACCTACCTCAGGACCATGGATGAGCAGGTGTTCCACCACGCCTCCGTGCAGCGTGACCCTGAATCACTGAACTTGTCAGCCTTCTCATCCCCCTCCTCAGAGGGAGAGGAACCATCTGTCCACATTTCCCCAGCATCTGATCTCTCTTCATATCAGCACTTCCTCACAAGGATGCTGGATGAGCTCCATCTTACCCCTTCCTCTGTAAGCAATCCTGACCAAGTGACGCGCGCCTTCCTCAGTGAGTACAGTGCGGCCAACCTGGTGGTTCCCACCTGGCCTGTCCCCTTCCAGGATGCATCACTTTGGCTCAGGTAGTGCCCCTTTTGCACTGTTCCAGAACCAAAGGACCTGCGCCAGTGGTATTGCAGTCCCCTGGAGACTTCAGGTACAATGCCTCAGCCTTCCTCGGGTCTGATGCGCCTGGACACTCCCTCTGGGCTTCACACCCCACACCATCACCGATCGCCAGACTCAGACTCTACAGATTTTGATTTCTGGGGCAGAAGGACCTTCTACTCAGCACGGTTTCTTCTTTCCATAGTTTCGCATCAGGCCCACTATGCTTCCTATGATAGGTTCTTGTGGTCCAGTCTAGGCCAATGCCTAGCCTCAATGCCTGACATGGAGGAAACTAGGCAGACCATTGCCCTCTCTGCTCAGGCACCTAGTAAGGGCATCTTACGATGCCAACGAGGTAGCCTCCAGGATTGTAGGGACAGCCATCTGCACTAGGCAGATGGCGTGGCTTTGCCTATCCCAGTTGTCACCCTTGACCTGGTGTAGGCTGATTTCCTCCACCTTCCAGGGAACCCACCTTTCCTCCCGTAGGGTGAGATGGCATCTTTCGTGGCACCTTCCCTCTCTCACTGGGAGTTCTCTGCCTCACCTGGACCAGTCTCGGGCCTCTCCAGGCCCATAAGAGTTCTCCCCTCCGGTGTCTCCCCCCCCCACTGGAGGCCAAGGGACTTAGTCCCTTAGAGATGTATTGGGCCCCCTTCGGAGGGCTCGGTACTCACCTACTAGTGATGAATGGTGAAGACTGACACAGATAAGATATGAAAATTATGCACCGACCGTAATTCTTGATCTTTCTGTGTATCTTCACCATTCGTCACTAAATCTCACTCACCTTCCCCCTCGGGCCCCAGTCTCTGGGCTTCCCCCTTCCCCTGCGTATCTCCCTTTTGTTTCAGCTCTTCCCTCTTTCCTTCCCTTGTGGCCAGGAGGGAGGAGACCCTGGAAAGACACACAGGGAGGAGATTCTCTTTGTTTGGGGTCTCGGGCAGGGAGGAGTAGTCTCTTCTTTCTCCCTCGCCTGTGGTGGTCTCCCCACTCCCTTCATTCGAGGGTGGGTATAGGGGGATTGAGACCTTCCTGCCCCCTCCTCCAGACCCCTAGTGTTCTTGTTTTCAAATGTCCCTTGGGACTAAGCCCTTTTCATATTTTAGGGTTTTCTCCTTTGGAGTTCTCCCTTTTGTTTTTTTTTTTGGGGGGGACACACTTTTGACTACCTGGAGCTCTATTTTTCTAAAGCTGCTGGTCCTGTGAGAGCCTTGCTGCTGGCAATTCCAGGCTTGCCTCTTGTCTGCCTGAAACTCTATTTTTCCTAAAGTTGTTGGCCCCTGTGAGAGCCTTGTTGCTGCCCTAGCCAGGCTTGCCTCCTTGGCAATCTTCTCTCCTCTCTAAATGGGCAGACTGGTTGGATCAGGCGGTCCTGCTGTCTTCAACCCCCTTGAGAATTGGGATCCAGGTTCGTAAGGTCAGGGAGCGGAGTCCTTTCCTTCGCCCAATTGTTTTTCTCTTCCTTCTTTCTTCTCCCTCCTATCCCTCCTCTTTTCCAGAGATTGGGGCCCCTCCCAATCCCTAAGTTTAGTTATTTTCTTATTCTGTCCTCTCTATCATTTATTTCTCCTTTTGGTTTTTTATCCTTTCCTTTTATCTATCCCTTGGGTTCTCTTGCACCACCCTTCCACCCCTTTTTTCCTCTCTCTCCGGCGTCTCAGAACTGAGGTAAGGGTGGAGTCGATGACAGTTAACAGCCAACCTCATGAGCACCACATAGCACGCCTGCCTTGAGGCAGCGCTTGTCCTGCATCGACTCCACCCAGAGAAAAAAAAAAAAAGGATGCCGCGGGGTCCTAGCTCCCACTAGTGATGAATGGTGAAAATACACAGAAAGATCAAGCATTACAGTAGGTACGTAATTTTCATTTCTATTCCCTTCAATCTGCAGACCATACCACCAGGGGACAGCAGCAGTGAGGGCACAGCCAGGGGTCTGTGGCTCTTGGCTTGCAGGCCAGGGATGGCAGTGATGGGCAGCAAGATGCCATATGTGAGTATGCTCCTTTGTGGATTACATATGTTGCATTCCTTGCTGGGTGGGGCATGTATGGTACCCCTTTACAGCACAGTGTTGCCACCATATGTGCATTTCATTTTTAATTTTCAGTTCATTTATTTTACCAGGAAAAGCTCCATTGAGCAAACTCATTTACAAGGAGGTCCTGGGAAGGACAGTTGAGTTATCATAAAACATTGTTACAGAGTACAGGTTTAGTAAAAGTACATAATATTGTACAGTAAAATCAGTGATACAGAGAATGAATGCAAACTGAGCACACAGTATATGCTTAACTATATTCTAAAGGATGTAAGCAAAAGATAGAATGAGAAACAAAGTCACTTTTTCAGTAGGTTCAAGTGCCAGGTGACAAACCCCCAATTACAGACTAAGTGCCCTCCTTATTGCCAGCCAATGTTCAGCTCTAGGTGCGATCCAATGATGGTTAGATTATTTGCAAGAGCAGATTTCAGGATCATGATTTAAAAGTAGAGATCTGAAGAATCTTTTCCCACCAAAGGAGCTAAGTCTGAGAGTTTTTTGTAGGTTATTCCAGGCTGATGGTACTAAGGTGCTAATGGCAGGAGCTCCAAAAAGCATTGAATATGGGGATATATCAAGTAGAAGGATGTTGTTCTTTCTTAACACATAAGAGCTTGATGACCTCTTAAATAGTTCTTGAATGTACCTGGGGAGGTCATTGGACAATGCCTTATGTGTCCACATGTACCGGTTGTGAAGTCTATGCTTTGCCAGTGATGACCATCCTACTGCTTTGTACAGGTTGCAGTGCTGAGTTAAAGGAGGTAAGCTTGTGATGAATCCTAAGGCCCTGTGATACAACACCTCCAGTTTTGTCAGACTAGTGGCAGTGCAACAGCTACAGTATATATGATGTCGGCATAGTCAATGATGGGCACAAAAGTTGCCTGAACTAGTTGAAGTCTAATATCTAGGGGGAAGCAGTGACGATTTCTGAAGAAGAACCCAAGTCTGAGTCTAAGTTTTTTACAGATTGCATCTATATGCTTAATGAAGGAAAGTTTGCAGTAGATCCAGACCCCTAGGTATTTATATTTGACCGCCTCTTTGAGACATTCACCAAACAGAGTATTGATAGGACGATACAACCTCTGTTTTCTTCTGGGACTGGTGAACCACATTAACCACATTACTTTTGTTTTATTGCCATTTAGTAGTAGTTTTGAACAGTAAAGGTTCATTTGCAGCTTGTTAAATGCTGCATGATGATTTTTATGTGTAATGTTCAGATTAGTACCTGATGCATAAAGTAACATGTCACCAGCATAAAAGTGTAGCTTTGCAGTACTGATATTGTTGTACAGGTTGTGTAGATTGAGAAGAATAGGGGTCTAGGTACTGATCCCTGCAGTACGCCTTTGGAGATGATTGTGCCAGTAGAATGAATGCCTTCTGCTTTGACTTGTTGCAGGCGATCAGATAAGTAACTCTTTACCCACACTAGGGCTGATGCAGCAAACCCAATATGCTTCAGATTATCCAGTAGGATAGCATGATCAACAGTATCAAAAGCCTTGCTTAGATCGAGGAAGATGGCTCCCACAGATTGTTTGTTGTCCTAGGCACACAACCAATCATTTTTTACCTTTGCCAAGGCTGTGGAAGTATTATTTTTAAGGAAACCTGATCGGTGCGGTGACAAGGTATTCGTACCATCCAGAAAGTCTATTATTTGGAGGCTGATGAGTTTTTCCATCATCTTTGCAAGCATCGAGGGTATTGAAATGGGCCTGTAGTTGTTTAGCTGACTTGCATCACCAGACTTATGAATGAGGATAATGTGCACTGATTTCCAGCTTGACGGAAGTTCACCACTGCTTAGGGACAGATTAAAGAGATGTTGTAGAGGGGCTGTCAGCTGGTTATAGCCCACATTTAGGTAGTAAGGTTCCAGTCCATCAGCTCCTGCACTCTTCTTTTTATCCAATCCCAGTAGGAGGTCCTCGACTTGCTTATATGAGACAGACTGGAAGGAGAATACATTATGCGAACAGTCTTGAGTTAGAGGTTTTACCAGAAAGCTGGCAGCAGTAGAGTTGTCAAATGCAGCTCCAGCTGCTGCAAAGTGGCTATTTATGGCTTCAATTATAATTTGCTTATCTGATATTTCAATACTGTTAACTACGATTTTTTGCAGTAGTGAGGGAGGAGATGAGGCACCCTCCAGCGATTTTGCCAAGTTCCAAAATTAGTGGGCATCCTTTTTGGTGTCATCCAATGATTTGTAATAGAACTTCGCCTTAGTGTCTCTGATCACCCTGATCGCCTTAGTGCAGGCGTTTCTTTTTTTCCTGAAGATGAACCAGTCCTCCTTTTTGGTCTGCCTGGCCATAGCCCAATGTTTATCTCTGTCCTTTAATGCTTCTTTAATCTCCTTGGTGATCCATGGGGAGACATTTTTTTTTTACTCTTCTTGTTTGAATAGGTGCATGTTTGTCTATTACCACAAGGACGTTTGTTTTGAAGAGGTCAAATGCTAATTGAATCATTGGTGCTAGGTAGAAATCCTGCCATATTATTTTGGCCAGGTCGTTAGTAAACTCAATTGGGCTAAATCTGTTTCATCGTCTTTTAAATATGTATTTTGCTTGGTCCGGCTGAGGTTTGGAACCTCTTACACATGCCACCATATTGTGGTCACTTATGTCGTTATGGAATACATTAGTTGCTATTATTTTATGTGGTCTGTTAGTAGTTACTAGGTCCAATAGCGAGGAGTTGAGTGGGTTCTTGGGACTGGGACTCATTGGTTCCTAGATACCTGGGTGAGTCCTTCCTTGTTGCAGAAGGTTTTTATTACATCAGATTTTGAAGTAAGCCAGTTGAGATTCAAGTCCCCTAGGATAATGGTCTCATTTGGATGGCTGTTAATCCACTGGAATCGATGATACATCAGTTGAGTTCCTCCTCTAGGTGGTCTGTAGCAGCCGATGACAATGCTTTCGTGCTTAGATATGGCAAACTTGATTTCCAGGCATTCATATTCATTAGCCACAACTTGAGAACTAGTAACAGTCACTGCATATTTCTCTTTGATGTAACATACCACTCCTCCCCCTCTACTAACCCTGTATAATTGAAATAAGTTATAGGAGAGTATATTCACTGTTTCCGTTATCATTAGAATATCTAGTTTTACCTGATCTACCCAGACTTTCACATCATCTAATTTATTTAGCAAGCTGCATGCATTTAGCAGAAGGATTGTTTGCCCTTTTGCTGAGGCAAATTCTGAGGGGGATCCATAAATGACTTCTGGGCCAGGGTTGACCTCAACATTGCCTGAGCAGATTAGTAGTAACAAATTAATCTGTCTGCTCATTTTGGCATTCCCCGTCCTGATGTGGCATCATGTGAGAGAGTGTCCATCTCTATAGCTTGTTAGTTTGCTCGCAAGTAACTTCTATGTATTGCCCCAATAAGATTTGAAACATTAATAATTAGTGGATGGGGTACTGAAGGTGATGTTAGATGAGAGACAATTTTGTAGAAGTGATTTGTGGTGGATGGGACTGTAGAGTTAATATTTAGGGAGATAGCCTCCTGCCACGGAGCACTGTTATGATTTGCAGTTAGCCATACAAAGAGTATAAGGAGAATAACTGTGGTCCTCATAATGATCATCGTAAAAGTGACAGTTTGGGATAATGCCTCTAGTTTTCCAGTGAGTGGATTCTACTCACTAAAAAGTTGTAGCTTCTTCCCACTTATAATGAGGCTCAAATAATATCACAGATGTGAGACCCTGTGCTAGAATTTACAGATTTGAGACCCCTGCCCAAGGTACAAGCATATGGCACAATAGGCTGGTGCATTCACCTCACTAGTTATCCAAAGATGTGCATCATACCTTATACCAGTAATATAATGGAAGTATGCTATTTTGCTAGAAAAGTTCTCCCTATGCTGTGTATTATGACAATGCTTTGACTAGACAGAGTGTGGAAAATAAGAAAAAGTGGTCCCTACTTCTACTTATTAAAGTAGTTCAATATTTAGAGAACATTAAGGCAGGCTTAACCACTAAAACATCCTAGTTAGGGAAGAGTCAGTTATAATACATGTCAAATGGTTGGATAAACTTCAGGAATATTTAAGTCATATTAGCACATTAAGTTAGCCCTTTAGGCTGTTACTTACTCTATGGATATCTGAGAATAGGTCCATGAAGTAGAATAGATGGCCGGTTCTAGCCACTCTTTCACAAGCCAGTGTCTGTATACTTCTCCTCCCTGACCCAATCAATGAGGAGCACTGCCTATTTAAAAGGTTGAGGGGGCAGGAGTGTGGGATAAAATCCTCGGTCTGTTGAGTTGTTGGGAGAGTTGCTCCTGAGGCTGTAACTTGCTGATATATTATTAAAATGTAATTAAATTAATTTTTTGCAGTTCGGCAGGTAATGGTGTGGGGAGGGGGAAGAATTAGGCAGTCTTTTGCCCTCAGACCCCGATGCTCCTCTGGTGGCTCCAGTAGCAGGACTGGCTACCATGTCACTGGTCCCAGGGGCATGTGGCTATGGGGTGCCCATACTTCTGTGCTGCTGTGCACAGCATCACACACCTACTGCAGCCTGTGGAACAGTGCACCTGGCCAGTGAATCCACTGGCTACACAGCCTGTGGACCTGTGTTGTGGCAGCACATGTCAGCTCACAGTCCTGCACTGCTGCAACATGGTGTGTCATGCATGCCCAGATCAGGCAGTGTTTGTACTCTGCACGTAGCACTCCCTTACACGAGCACACACCCTCCTTGGTGCTATGGTCCTGCTGTCCTGTATCTGCATCCTGAGGGGTTGCACGTCAGCCATTCAGTGGCCCTGTCTCACATATGTGGCTGTGATCTGCTGGCATGGACATAGAAGATGATGGCAGATAAGGACCGCAAGGCCCATCCAGTCTGCCCATTTTTTCTACCTTATGAATGTGCCATAGGCCTTTACTTTGTCAATTGCCTACCTATTCATACTCATCTGTATTGCTCACTTATGCCTATGCCATGCCTGTTTGAAGCTCTGCACTGTGTTCATATCCACCACTTCCTGAGGTAGACCGTTCCATGCATCCACCACCCTTTCTGTGAAAAAGAACTTCCTCACATTACCCCTTAATCAGCCTCCCTCTAATCTCATGCTGTGTCCTCTTGTCCTGCTGTTTTTCTTATATTGAAACATGTTAGACTCTTTCACCTAGTTAATGCCTTTAAGATGTTTGAATGCTTCTATCATATCACCTGTCTCCCTTCTTAGCTCTAGGGCATACATACTGAGCTCTGTTAATCTGTCCTCATATGTTTTCTGATGTAGTCCCTGCACCATTTTTGGCTGCCCTTCTCTGGACTGCCTCCATTTTGTTAATGTCCTTGTGCATGTGCGGCCTCCAGTACTGCATGCAGTACTCCAGATGGGGCCTAACCAGTGTCTTGTAAAGAGGGATTATTACCTCCTTCTTACGACTTGTGATACCCCTACTAATACACCCCAACATCCCTCTAGCCTTACTTACTACTTTTGTGGTCTGCTTGGATGATTTCAGATCATCTGTGATGATGATGATGCCCAAGTCTCTTTCTTCTCTTGTAATTGCCAGTAACTCCCCTCCCAACCTATAGGTAGCTTCAGGGTTTCTCTTCCCTACAGATATGTGCATGATCTTACACTTCTTTGCCTTAACCCCCTTTTGCCACTCGTCAGACCATTTTTCCAGTTTTTCCAGCTCTCTTCTCATTCTGCCCACCCCATCTGGATCATCTTCTCTGTTGCAGATCATGGTGTCATCTGCAAACAGGCAAACCTTACCCCTCCAGTCCATCTATAATGTCACTGATGAAGATGTTGAAGAGGACTGGCCCCAGGACTGATCCCTGAGGAACTCCATGTGTGACTTGCATCTCTTCTGACTGCATACCGTTTACCACCACTCTCTGTTTTCTGCCTGCCAACCAGTTTACCACCCAGTTGACCAACTTCTGATCCACCCTAAGCCTACCCAACTTATTAATCAATTTTCTATGTGGAACAGTATCGAAAGCTTTGCTGAAGTCAAGGTAGGCAACATCAACTGCACCCCCTTGATCCACCACTCTGGTTACTCAGTCAAAGAAATCTATGAGGTTAGTTTGACAGAACCTTCCTGTTGTAAACCCATGCTGTCTTGGATCCTGTGCACCTGTGAAATCCAGGTGTTGCACTATCCTTTCCTTAAGGAGTGCCTCCATAATCTTGCACACTACTCCCTGCTGCTACTCTTGTGGAGCGGGATCACATGAGCCCTTCTCCAGTCTTCTGGGACCTCTCCTATGCTCAGAGACTCACTAAACAGTTTTCTGCTAGTTCCACCCTTAGCTCCTTTAGTACCCTGGGATGTATGCCATCAGATCCCATTGCCTTGTCCACCCAGAGCTTAGCAAGCTCTTGTAGAACCCTTTCCTTTGTGAAGGGACTTGTGCACACCTCCCTCCCCCTGTGTCCATGGTGCTGAGCTGTAGGTCCTGCCCTACCGTCTCCTCAGTAAATATTGAGCAGAAGTATCTATTTAGGATGGATGCTTTTCCTTGGTCCTCCTCTACACACTCCCCCTTATCCTCTTTGATCTTAGCAATATCCCCTTGTCCCCTTCTTTTATGTTTGTGCTAGTGTTTCCTCGGTTTGGGCCTTTGCCTGCCTTACTGCCTTCCCTACTTCCCTTAGGGAAGTTTGGTATGCCTCCCTATCTTCATCCCGCTGTGTTCCATTATATTTCCTGAAGGCCAGCCTTTTGGCTCTGACCTTTTCTGCTACAGTTTTTGAGAACCAAAGTGGTTTCTTCCTTCTTTTGCTCTTGCTTTTCTCCCTAACACAATGGGATGTTGCTTCAAGTATTGCATCCTTAATGCTTGCCCACTTTGCCTGTATCCCCTCACCTGTATTTCTTCTTGCCAGAGCTAGCTTAACTCTGTTGGCCATCTTATCAAAGTCAGTCTGCCTCCTTGCACCTTGCGCATTGGACTATACGTGGTGGCCTACGGTCCAGTGTGGGCACATACATTCAACACTAATTGGCCATGTAGGAGGCACTGTTCTCCCACTGTGTTCTCCATGTGTACTGTGCATGGTCCATCTGCTACCATTCCACAGTTGTATTATACCGTTGATTGTAGCTTTCTCCTCCTGTGGCTTGTGGTGTACTACTCCCATACATATGCCGTGGGCATGTTTGCATTGTAAACATTGTACAGCGGGCATGTAGTGTGTGGTATTCAAGACTGTGTCATAATGGGAAGGTGTATTGTCTAGTTCCTGTGGTTGTGTGTATGCCTTCAGCATGCATACACTGCATGGTGTGCCTATGGCCTGGACATGGTCTCTATATATGTTGTGTGTTCACAGTGGTGTGTGCCATCCGCATTTGGCATGCATACCACCACATTGCACTGTGCAGTCCCAGTGTGCCACCATGACAGGGTGGTGCTGCACACTGTGGCCACTGACCCATTGTCTGACCATGGAGGGGGGTGTTGCTATTGCTGTATGGCTCTGTGGTGTGTCATGCCCTAGGGTACTGTGTCCATTCCATGACCACATGATACACTTGTGTCATGGACTTTGTGTGTGGCTGTCCAGAAGACTGTGGGAACACTTGCACAGTGTCTGCAACACAACCCAGTGGATTGGCACTACAGGCTGCAGTATGATGCCATGTGGACTGTGGTTGTGTGGTTTCCGATAGTGATGTTGCAGTGCTTCATAGGGCTGCATTCTGTTCCATTGGGCAGCATGTCCTGGTCATTTTGTTGCTACAGTATATTTTATAGTACTATGGGGCTGACTGGGGTTTACCTCAGGGAGGCTGTGTGGCGGTAGTGTGACAGAAACTACATTGGGTATGCATGGGGCAGCATCCCATCAGTGGTGGTGGTGGTGGCAATGACCCTACAGGCCTTCACATCTGCATGGGATGTGCTTATGTGTACCATGGGGTTCTGTGCTGCTGCATACTGGCACATGTCAGGTGGCATCTGCACCATTTCCAGTGCTTGCTACATGGGCATACTAGTTGGGACATGTTGTATTTCTCTGGGCCACATTCTGGGTTCTACATTACTCCACAGTATCAGCTCACCATTCTTACATGGACACCTTTCCCCCCATTGGTTCACAGCACAGTTTTGCATGTGCCAGATGGCTGTCGGAGGGAGAGGGCCAGGATGACCTGCTGTGGCGTCTCGTCAGGCAGCAGAGATTAATACTTGAACTACATGCCCTGTTGGTGCGACTTTCCTGATGGACTGTGGAGCTCCTGGAGCAGCTGGTGCAGCGGCAGCAGCCGGCTGCAGATCAATAGACTCCCCCATTCCCTGGTTTTTCCTACTTCCCTGTCACCCCTCTTGTTTTTTGTTGTTGATTTTCCAGTTCTGATGTATATAGTTACCACTGCTGTGTTTACAAAATATATTTTTTGATGTTATGATCCTGTGTCCTGTGTCTTTATTGGTTACCTGTAGTCAGTTTCACTGCTGTGCTGTGTTGCACCTAATGACCACCTGCATCACCCTGGTGGCTGCCATCCTGGCCTATCATGTGGCGTGGGTTTCCTCACTGCTCTCTTTGCAGTGTCTGTAGCTGTGCATCTGACTGTACATTGTTGTGGGCATGGTAAGTTTGTCCAGCAGTTGGCTGACACATTCTGTCCTCCGTGTGTACCCTGCTTGGCCTGTGTGCATGCCAGACAGCATCTGGCTTGTGACTGTCCATAGACATGATCTGGTCCCTCATCCTTGGGTGAACCCCACCAGCATTGCCTGGCTGGGGGGGGCCTTGGTCTGCAGGTCTGTGTGTGGTTTTGTCCATGTGGCCATAGCTGACGTCCATCCCCCTGTGTTCTCCTGCTGTGTGTCTTGTGGTATGCTGTCCCCTGCTGTGTATCAGTGATCCTTGTCTCCTCCCCCTGTGCATAGAGGGCACAGGTTGAGGTTGTACTGGCATGATGGCATGGCTGGGTATTTGTGCAGAACACTTCCCCACTGTCTCGTCCCTGCTCTTTTTCCATAGTTCACATCCGTACAGTGTTGCTACATTTTGGGCTACATTTCTCTTGGCATTGCCTTTGGTGTATCTGTTGCTATTATTTTGTGTTGTACACTGCTCTTTGCTCAGGATTTCTCATTTTATGCACCGCTTCTTTGCTGGCACCCCCAGTGGCCATGTGGCTCACCTGTGCCTAACTCCACCTCTGTGTGTACTGTACTGCTGTTGCCGTTTGCAGTGCCCCGTTGCTATATTCAGAGCTGTCCTCTTTGTTATATTCAGAGCTGTCTTCTTTGCTGGGCAGTCTTTGCACTGCATTCTCAGCTATGTTTGTCCGCCTTCATTTGTTCACTATATTCAACTGTGTTTGTCCTGGGCTTTTCCTTTGAATATTGCGTGCAATTGGTTGTGGGCTAATTTTGCCTGTCGGGCAGTGCAGATTTTGCCTGTAGGCAAAGTTTTAAATACTGGTCCCCTAATCACAGAGTTAGCTCTAATAGTAACACTGGGGGCTTGATTTTTGAAAGAGATACGGCAGCACAGTGGACTTGCGGCAAGGTGTTTGATGCAAGTTGTGACTTGCGCCAAACATTGCAGCAAGTGCGATTTTAAAAGAAATGTGTGCAAATGCCCACTGCACATCCAGAATGTGGGATGTAGGGAGTTAGACCAGTTACTCCCCGGTCTACCTTTGCATTTGGGATCGTGGCACTTGTGCCAAACCTTTGGCGCAAGGTGCCGTAAAGTGGAAAAAGTGTCACAACTGCACCAGCCCTTCTAAATTCAGACTGAATGGTGTCCGAGGGGTTTTGAAGCAGTTGTGTCAAACTTTGCCATTGACGCAAGCCCTGCAGCCACCTTGTCAAATTGAGCGCTGGTACTTTAACACTGAGTCCATTCCACAAAAGTGAATTTTTGCAACTATTGTTAAATGTAAACCTGAACAAAAAGGGAACATATGGATGATAGTCATCCCCTATCTACAAAACTATTGCTTATCCCTTTGCAACTTTATTCATTCGGTTCCATACAACTGGTTTAGTTCTAGATGCATAAACAGCCATAATAGTTGCAGTGCACAAGTCTGGGGACTGCAAAAATATTATCAGCAGTAGACCTGCATTTTTCTTTAGGGTACTTTACCCAAAATACAGGAAAGACTACTGTGGGCAAAACAAGACAACTGTATTTATATAGTGCTCAATCCAGGAAAGGCTGAGTGCTTTACAAAATTAAATACCAATCACAAGACAAAATATAATACTGCACTAACAATAATTAAGATAAAATTGAATTATGTCAAATTAAAAGCTTGATCAAATGAAGGTTTTCAATAAAGCTTTGAAGGCCTCCACCGTGTTGGTGGAACAAATGTAATAGGGAAAAGAATTCCATAAAATAGGGGCTGCCACTCCGGAAGCCCTATCACTGAATGATTTGAGTTTAGTTGGATAGACAATCAACAAACCAGCATCGGTGGAGTGGAGAGGGTGGACTGGGTGGCATGGAATTAGTAGCTCTTTTAAGTAGTCTGGTCCCAAACTATGTAGGGCCTTGTACATCAACAAGCAAATTTTGAAGGCGATGCACAGACACAAAGGCAGCCAAAGCAGATCACATATAACTGGTGTGACAAGGTTCCTCAGTGTAGAACCCACCAACATCAGAGCTACAGCATTCTGCACTAGCAGCAGTCAACACATCTAACCTCCAGACAACCCTATGTACAGAGCATTAAAGTAGTCCAGTCTAGTGGTGACGAACGCATGGATAATCATTGCCTGGTCATCCTGAGCTAAGTACAACTGGATCCTGGCAATATTCCAGAGATGAAAAGAAGCCAGACTGAACAACAGAAGATACAGCAGCTCAGCACCAAAAACACAGATGTATCATCAGGGGCACAAGATAGGCACAACTGAGTATCATCTGCATAGCAGTGAAAACCCATGTAATACCATCCTGTGATCTCCCCTAGTGGCAGCATATACGCAGAGAATAAAATGGGGGTAAGGATCGAACCTTGAGGAACACCGC
Organism: Neoceratodus forsteri; assembly: GCA_016271365.2. Classification (NCBI taxonomy): domain Eukaryota; kingdom Metazoa; phylum Chordata; order Ceratodontiformes; family Ceratodontidae; genus Neoceratodus; species Neoceratodus forsteri. The sequence goes on along the minus strand of CM057449.1, from coordinate 565,374,979 downwards.
AGGACAACACCGATGGCTCAGAGGTAAAGTTCCCCAGGGCTACCCGCTGGGTCCTCCTGGCCAAGTAAGAACCAAACCAGCACAAAACTGTGCTGGTAAAGCCCACATAATTCTTCAGGTGATTCAGCCGTACCCCATGATCCATTGCGTCATATGCCAATGAAAGATCCAAGAGCACTAAGATTGAACGTAGTCCTCGGTCCCTCTCAATGAGAGAATCATGAGTAACCCTGACAAGAGCCGTCTCAGTGCTATGCCAAGGCCTAAAACCAGACTGGGGAGGTTCATAGATTGAAAGAGACTCCAGAAAATCCATCAGTTGCTCAACCACCACTTTCTCAATAACCTTCCCTTAAAAAGGAAGGTTAGAGACAGGCCTGTAATTTGCTAGAATGTCAGGGTCCAAAGATTTATTTATTTATTTAGTTTTTGTTGACTGGGCAAATGCACTAGACAAATCCTGCTTATTTTCAGGCACGACCCGGGGGAGGGGGGATACAGATAAATGCCAACTGACATTGAACCAGATTAAGCTGTTGGTGGTATTTAGTGAATGGGGGGAAATTTAGCCAGTGCACCAGGGAAATTCCCCTACTCTTTTCGAGAAGTGCCATGGGATCTTTAACATCCACTTGAACTTCCACTAGAACAGGCAGATGGGACCTTGGTTTAATGTCTCATCCGAAAGACGGCACCTCAGGAGTGCAGCACCCCCTTCTTGCTGCACTACAGTGCCAAGTATTAGGATTTAACCAAAGTGCCTGGTGTGGGGATATAACCCACAGCCTTCTGATCTTCCAGCCTCAGAGGCAAGTGTGCTACCTGCTGAGCCACTGACACTGAAGGGGCCTGACAGTGACCTTCTTCAAAGCTGAAGGAAAGGCATCCTCCCTCAAGGGCCTATTCACGATCTCAGCAAAAACTGGATCTATGAACTCAGTGCATGTAGACCATGATTAGTTGATCAATCAGGTTGAGAACAAGAGCTCCTTAACCCGGCATCAATCTAGGTTCAGGAAGGGTTTCTCTACCATGATAGCTCTTACTAATTAAACAAAGTACCAATGGTACTCTGTGGTGCCAAGGTCTGAATGATTATGATGTAGTTGCTAATATGAAAAGAAAGGACATTAGATATGTATGGGCAACCTAGACTGATATACACATGGACACACATAGTAACTAGAGATGTATGAAGTTAGCAAATTTCCCTTCATAAATTAATTGGTAAAGTTTGCCAGATTGGCAAAGTTTGAAATGCTAGCTTCACAAAGTTTTTAGCAAGCAAAGTTACATTTTTTTCAAGGCAAGTCTTGCTAAGTAATTGGTGAAGTTACCACTTTGCGATGCCTTCACCTTAAAAAATACCACTTCACCAAGAAAATTCAATATGAAGTGGCAAAGAGTGAAGCTTGGGTAGAGTGGGAACTTCACAAATTGATTCCCGAAGGCAACATCGCGAACTGTGACACATAGAACCTATTAGACACACACACTTGAACCCACAAAGTTACGAACACAGATCCTCAAACACACACAGACAGTTGTACAAATACATATAGCTAGGGAGTGACACATGGAGCCTCAGACTGACACACAAATGCACCTCTGATCCACACACACACACACGCACATGCACAGACAACAGATACATGGATGATTATACAGGCACGTACAGTATTATCAAACAGACACACATGGATCTCTGAACCACCATGCACCCACACCCCAGGAAAGACATACATGGACTCTTCATCTCATATAGAGTGTCTCAGATAGGCACAGGGAGTGCAGGCAGAAACACTGAACCTTGACATAGTAGTTAAGTGACACCCCATATAATGTGGAAGTGTGGCAGAGGTGGAATTTAAACCCTTGTCTTCCAATGCTCAGGTTTTATCACCATTAGCTCCCCAACTTGATTACTCAAGCATGCGTGTATGTTTAGTACAAAGAGGCAGGTTGCTTTAAATTATGACCAAAATAAGTATGCATATCACACTGCAAACAGTAAACCAGTGAGAGCATAAATAATAAATATGCAAACATATTCTTCTTGGCAGACACCAGCCATCTGGCTCCAGCTTTCCTGCAGCTCAACACACTATAAAAAGTCTACTTACAATATCTACTGTGCACCAGTTGACAATAAAATACGTTCCATATATGTTGCACCTTTTAAAATCTTCATGAAGAAGTTATGGGTATTATTAAAATGATTGTCCAGAGTGCTATCCTGAAACCACTATGCAGTAGAAATGGCTTTTTAGTTGAAATATGTTAGTTTTACAATAATGTTTTAATCCTTTTTATCTTCACACATTTTTTTTTCTCTTTTGTCTAGCACTGTTTTTGCAGATGCAGGTACTTAAAGGAGAGTACCCCTGAATCAAAATAGGACACTGTGACTATAAGACCCTTAGTACTTAATGGGCTCTGTAAGTAGGGGGAACTTAAGCTGTTTCTGCAGTGTTCTTGATCCCTGTCATTCAGACCTCAATCAGCCAATGTGGCGAGAGAAGGGTTTGTGCTTGTCATTGTCTACCAATCTGTGCATGATCCTGGATGAGTCTGTGCTGGGTGGGGGTGGGAAGGGGTGTGGAGGTGTGTGATGTAGTATAACAGGGATCAGTGCAGGAGGGGAGTACCGCTGGACTACCAGGGAATGTATCTGTCATATCATGGGTAAAGTGGGAGAGAGCTGCCATTAAACTGCCAGGAAGTGATTTCTTATGTCATTAAGGATCAGAGATGGAGGGTAAGGGTGTCTCTGCTACCAAAGCTGCCGGGGGAGACAGGGGATCATGCACCACTGTAAACACTGATAGGAGTCGGGTTTTAGAAATGGCAAATAGCTGTGCCACTGCACCTTTTTAGCACACCCCAAATCCTTTGAAGATACCATGATGTCCTGTATGCTAGAAGGTAACCTCATTTGCATTGGTGTGGTGGCCCATTTAACACAATCATGCTGCCCACTGAACAGCACACTATGGCATCCTTTAAATATAGCCCTGCCCCATTTGAATGCACTCTGTTTGGTTAGTGCTGCACTAACCTTCTGATTATTGGGGTCACTTAAAGGGACACTGTCAACCTCTTTTGCATCATATTATTTCCAGTTAAAAACCCACATTTTATGGTTGCTTACCTTCTCTAAAATTCATTAATGTTGCTGTTTGTTTTGTCTGTCTCCTTGTTAAATACAACTGAAATGCATGGTAATGTATATTTATAAACAACTTTTTTTTGTTTCAAATCCTGAATCTGTTCTTCTTGAATACTTTCAGAACATTAGAAGCACCCTTGAACAGTGCAGTTACTCATGATGCAGTAGCCACCTAAACTCCACTGCATCATGAGTAGCTAGACTGTTGAGGGTGTTCCTAAGTCCAGGAAATATGCTGTGGGACTTGATCACAGGAATGTAAACAAACAGGTTTTTGTGCGGTAACACCAGTATGGTGGACAGTCTGTTTTTCACTTTTTAAATGAAAAAAAGAATCAGAATCAAATTACTAGCTACATCGGCAATCTTTACAGAATGTTAGCAATCATAAAATGTGTTTTTTGAACAAGGGACACTTTGAGGCCTAAGGAGGTTGACGGTGTCTCTTTAAGACTAACTTCATTCTTTTTTACTGCTCCTCAGAGGGGAATTTTTCTTTGAATATTTCCACTATAAATGGCATGATTTTAGACCAAGTCAATAAATTCCATTATTTGGGGGTCTGGCTTGACTATGACCTTATATACAGTTGCCTTGTGGAATTGATTACAAAATCTGTTCCTCAAAAGCTGGGTTGTATGTACAGACACAAAAACTGTTTTTCACTTCATGTCAGGAAATGTCTTATAAAACAGTTTTAACCTCCTAGCACTGAACATGTCAACCAAATTTACAAGGGTTCTGGCAGCTTAGTTTTGACTCCTCTTGAAACAGTATATAACAAAATTTGTAGGTTTGCCCTTAAGGCAAGTATTTTTTGGTTTTATTTTAGAAATTTTAGATGGTAAAGGCACACTGAGCCTAAGCTAATTTTCAGTTGTGTCCTGGGAGCACATGGAGAAACATGGAAACATAGAATTTGATGGCAGATAAGGACCGCTTGGCCCACCCAGTCTGCCCATTTCCCTACCTAATGGATAAGCTGCAGATCCTAGTTAACCAGCAGCCTACTTCTTTCTACACCCACCCCCTAGAATTGCCTTATGGCTGTCTCATGCATGCTTGAATTCAGCCACTGTTTTTGACTCCACAACCTCCTCTGGAAGGCCGTTCCATGCATCCACAACCCTCTCTGTGAAAAAATACTTCCTTACATTACCTCTGAGCTGCCCCTCTATCTTCAAATTGTGCCCTCTTATTCTTGCACACCTCTTTTTTTTGAAAGATGCTACCCTCTTGGACTTTGTTGATTGCCTTGAGGTACTTGAAAGTTTCTATCATGTCCCCCTCTCCCTCCTTTCCTCGAGGCTATACATATTAAGCTCCTTTAGTCTCTCTTCATATGTCTTCTGGTGCAGACCCTGCACCATTTTAGTTGCCCACCTCTGGACAGCTTCCATCTTGTCTATGTCCTTGCGGAGATTGGGTCTCCAGAACTGCATGCAGTACTCCAGATGGGGTCTCACCAGCTGTCTGCACAAAGGGATAACAACTTCCTGTTTTCTACTGGTGATGCCTCTCCCTATGCATCCCAGTATCCCCCCAGCCCTCCTTACTGCCCTCTCACATAGCTTGCCCACCTTTAAGTCATCTGATATGACCACCCCAGGTCCCTTTCCATTTTTGTTGTTGTTAGTATCTCACCCCCATTGTGTACTCTTCCCTGGGTTTTGTTTCCCAGGTGCATTCACTTCTTAGCATTAAATCTAAGCTGCCATACATTTGACCATTCCTCTAACCTTGCCAAGTCCTTCTCATCCTTTCTACCTCACCTTGTGCATCAACTCTGTTGCAGATCTTTGTGTCATCTGCAAAGAGACATACTTTTCCTTCCAGTCCTCTGCAATGTAGCACAAAGACATTGAAGAGGACTAGTCTAATACTGAATCCTCTGGCACCCCACTAGTAACCCCCCTTTCTTCAGAGTGGACTCCATTTACTATTACTCTCTGTGTCCTATTCTCCAGCCAATTCTTTACCCAGGCTATCATCTTGTGACACACTCCCAGGCTGGCTAACTTGTATATTAATCTTTTGTGTGGGACTGAGTCAAATGCCTTGCTAAAGTCTAGGTAGGCCATGTCCACAGCCCCCCAGAGGTTAAGTGACTTGCTCTGAGTTACACAGTATGCAGGTGGTGGCCATGGTATTCAAACTTAGGCCTGCTGGATCTCCATTTTAACAGCTGGTTGCTCTGCCTCTAGACTGTACTGCTTTCATTTTGTGCATCATTGGGATTTGTATACAAAACAACCTAAAACTGTTCCATGGGGCATCCCTTTGTGACTTCCTTTACCCCTGATGGCACTCCATTTAGGACTACCCTTTGAGTCTTCCCATTCAGGCCATTTTTTACCCATCTCATCTTATGTACTACTCCCAGGTTACCTTTTTTTATTTATTTAGTTTGTGTTAACCAGGTAGATACACTAAGCCTTGGAAATCAAAAAGAAAAGCTGTGCACACCTAAGTCAGCTCCAAAATTAGTTTATTATTCTAATTCGGTATGTTGTGAATTAGGCAAACACTTGGTACACTAGGTTGAAGCCCATTTTCAGGTATGACTGGAGTACAGCACGTACAGCAAAAGATAAACTGAAATATAAAAATACACATTATAAATCAAGTATATAATACTCAACTTGTTACATGAAACAATGATTCATTATTTTATCTCTGCATTATGATTGGACTCAGTATTGCATTTTCACAGGCAAAGAGTAAAAGTAAAATGGGACTTCAGAATTCTGATGTTCGACTGGTTCATATTTCTCTCCCAAACTCTCCTGTCTAAGAGCAACTAAACAGTGCCAAGAACTGCAGCAGACCAGACTGGGTCTTTGTCCCCTCCCCTGAAACCTCATCTCAGGTAGGCAGGTAGGGATTCACCAATGGGGGTGGGTTGGTGTTGTGGCACCCTTCCCCGTGGGAGGAACTACTGGGGCTGCCCACAGGGTATGGACATATGGATATAGTGGGAGTGAGGGGTTAAAAAGAGCTGTGGCCTGCAACCCATTATCACTCTTCTTTCTCAGCTAAAGATTTTCTACTCCAGACAGAATTGCTCCTTTTTCTCCTCCATTCCAACCAGAATTGAATTTCCAGCAGTCAGTTTCATTTCAGATATTTCCTGTAAGATTTTGCCTTAGGTAGACTTGTTTTCCCCCGTAGCACATTCTTACAAATAAATGATTTAATTAGTGCTATTGTAGTTGCCATGATCAGCCTGTTACAGGTTTTTCTGGTTAATTGGGGCTGTTTAGCAAGCCTCCCTTTCCCCACTTAGCAAGCCATGAAACTGTCTTTGTTCTTAGCTCAAACTGTCTTTGCCCTGCCATGTGTACCCTGTTCCATTCTTGTGTGAAATTTTGTGCAGACTTTTTTGGTTAAAGGGATATCTGAAAATACAGGCGCTGTAACTGGAAACATTTTGTGTATGCTTTGGTATTAGAGAACTAAGCTGGAAATATAGTACGGTGTCCGTAACTGGCAAAATGTTGCTTTTTCCTTTGTATAGAAGGTTGTTTAAAATATGCAATGTGTAACTGGCAAATGTTGCTTTTTGTTTGGTTCTCAACTCGGTGAATGCTACTGTGTAGAGTGCTAAGCTCTAGGATCTAAAACATGTACACAAGACTACTGGGGTTATTTATAGTGGATGTTAAGAAAATATTCAGTACTGGCTTGCATTTTGGGGAATTTACAAGCTGAACTACAGTGTTCTATGGGCATTTGCCTTGTCTGGGGAGGGGCTGCCTAAACTACAGACTGTTATCTACTTAAAGTTCCTTCACCTCAAGTCCCCCACCCCTGTATGGCTTGTTTCTTTTGTTTCTGGAACCATGCCCATGCAGTATTACCCTTATAGTCTTTGTTGGTGGGGGGGGGGGGCAGAATAACTGTTATTTTTCCACAAAATTCATATAATGTGTACTTTTAGCCAGTAAGTTATATATTGTGTCTATCAAGTTATTCCAGGCTTTAGTACATCAACTGAGTTTTGCCAAATTCTGGGCTGGGGACAAACACCAGCAATGTTGCAGATACAGTTTAAATCAACAGATCTTCAATAAACAGCATTGCTACAGCCTATGGGCATGCAGGCCTGTATGCAAAAAGACTCTGCCTCTGTGTGGGTGATGTATGCAAAATTCTTACTATTAATAATGAAGCACAGCTGGCCCAGTGGCACTGAGGGTTGAGGCACTGGATGCCACACCTCACACCATGCCAGTGACCCAGGTTCGGGAGTGGGCCTGGGTCGTCAGGGTTCGGTGGGGTTGGGGATGGATTGAGCACCCTAGGTCTGCTCTCCTTCCCCAGGGAGGGTGGGTTCACTCAACCGTAGCTCTGACAACCCCTGGCAGTGACTGGGGGCACTGCAGAGCCTGGCCACAATGTTGCAGGGGATTGGAGCTTCAGTGGACGTTCTCCTGGTGCACGTGGGAGCATGTGTATGCAGGGCTGAGTGTCATTGCATGTCCAAAGCTCCGGGGCCAAAACAAAGAAAAATCCCCCTGTCATTGGGTTAGGTGACGGTGAATGTCTGCAGGTCTGACCACATGCCCAAAGCCAGCTGAGTCTCCAGTTCTCCCTGGGGTCTGGGGCCTCCCCATGGGGCCAGGAGAGCCCAGATCTCCCTTACCCAATGCAGTACTCGGGGATCAGTTCAGGCGGGAGGTTGAGTCAAAGAACCTCAGTCAGGATCCTGAGAGATGCCCCAAAGGTAGGGAGTATAAACAGAGTCTAAAAAAAATAATGAAGCACAGCAGAAGTCATGCTATTGCTTGGAATTTATCAAAAAAAAAAGAAATTGCAGAGGGGTAATTCATTTTGTTTCTTAAAGAAAACCATTAAAATTAATCATGATGGTAATGATTATCAAGTTTGGCAGGCATTTTAATTGCTGATTTTCTTTTTAATGCCACTTGCTGTTACAGACATCAGTATTCTTCTAGCTACTTCAGTTTAGGTTACCTCACTGCATATTTTAAATATTACCTGTGCTGATACAGTACATTTAGGTTTACCGGGCAGCAGGGATGGGCCAGTGCTATGCCACTTGGCAGTCGGTGTTCCCAGCTTCTGGGTGGCAGCTTGCCAGACTTCTGCGACAATGCCCTCCCCCCAGGAGCCCGGGTTCACTGAGACAGCTAGTCTTATGAGATGAGGTCATGCCAATGGTATTAACATTGTTTTCCTTTTGAGGGCAGTAGTTTCTTATCATTGCAACCTGTAGCAGTGTGGACATGCCCAGCAAGCAGAAAAAGGCTTCATCCAGCAAGGTAGCAGTAGCCCTGGCACTGGAAAAACAGCTCAGGGCCATGTATAGTGAGAAAGGGTGAGGATGGTTGTGTGCTTGTTTGGAGGGGACCCCACTGTCTAAGAAGAAACTGCTACTGGAAAAACAGAAGCAGCCAGCAAAGGAGCTGGTTGCGCTGGTTGCGCTGCCCCGAACAAGGTAGCCAAAAAAAAAATGTGAGAGGTAAGGCAGATGCAGGGGTAATGTGGTGTCTGATGAATTCAGACAGATGGTAATGAGAGTGCTTTGAGGAGCCCCTCTAGTAAACTCCCCTCTGTTTCAGCTCTTAGTCTTCACAAGGGCAAAGAAGGCATCATGTCAAAAGGAGGCTGAGGCAGATGTGGTAGTGGTAGGGGATGCCCAACCCTCCCAAGGCCTGAGGAATTCAGAAAAATGGTGATGCAGGTGTTTGGAGGGGTTCCCCCAGTCACCCCTCCTCCGGTCTGACCCTCAGCCACCACAATGGCAAAGGGAGTCATGGGCCAGAAGGATGCTTTTTCTATCATGTAATATTTTTATCAAAGATTTTGATGTTTACATACATGAAGATGTCTCCTCATTCCGCTACTTGGGGGTATGGCTCAACTGCCATCTTTCCTTCTCAGACCACATTGATGCTATTTCAAAAAAACTACGCCCCATGTTTGGTGCACTTTATAGGAACTGCAGTAGCCTCCCTTCCCCGTCTGACGTGAACTGGTCCAGAATATGATACTTCCCTCCTTTGATTATTGTGACATTGTTTATGGTGCAGCCCCTAAGTCCACTCTATCTAAGCTGGACACACTTTTTAATGCCTTCTGCCGCTTTGATCTCGATGCCTCACCCCTTACCCACCACTGCGACCTCTACCGTTCCCTGGCACTACCGTCCCTCGGAAACCGTCGCATTTCACACTGTGCTAAATATGTATCTAACCTATAGCTTGGCACCATCCATTCTTACCTCTCCTCCGTGCTCTCAGCTGCCCCCTTCCCCACCCATTATCTTAGATCCTGCGACTACCACCAACTATCAACCCTAGGCAGAAGACTACTGCCTGGCAAGCCGCCTTCTCACACTGGTTACCCAAGCTATGGAATTATCTCCCACCTCAAATTCGGCATTCCTCCTCTGCCCACTCTGTTTCTACTGCCCTAGCTAACTTCCTCACCACTATTTGCTCCTGTACCTTATTCGGCCATGCGCCAATTGCTCCCCTACCCACTGCCCGACCAGCGGCCTTAACTTTGCTATAAATGCTGGCATATAGCCCCAACCTATGCACTTTTGTCCTGTGCCTTTTTGTCGTGCACCATCATGTGTTCTATGTCTTCTGCTGCTTATATCTGCTTATTATTGTGTGCTAAATTTTCCCTTGTATTGCTGCTATATGTCAGCTAATTGTTATATGCTCCATACAAAATACAATGTACTCCATGTGTTGTTGCTTGTTGTTTAATGCAATTGTAGCCATATGCTGCTATTTGCCTCTGTTATTTGCTCAGTTGATAACCTGCGTGTTATCCAACCCCCTTTTACCCCCTCCCCCAGGTCGCACCAGGAAACGAGCATCTTGTTGCTCAGTGTGCCTTTCCTGGTGAAACTATTTCAATAAATAAATATATAAAAATACATATAAATCAAAAGGCACGCTTCAGTATTGGTTACAACAAACAAGGTAAAACTTGAAAGAACAACAATAAGCATACCAACATTAAACCATGTCACACTAAGAATTCCTTTATCTTAATATGCAGTCACATTACTTTTATAACCAGGGTAACAGAGTGAAAAGGAAGTTTATCTACCCTTGAGGTGCAAGTGTAGCCTGCACGGAAAAATTTCTGTCTCCATCAAGGAGGAGCCTCAAGTAGTAGGGGGGCAGTGGTTCAGATTTAGGAAGGGTGGTTCCCTGGGTCAGGGAGAGGGATGGTGCACAGGTGAAATTCAACATACTGGCCCCATTTCTTGATGTATAAGGGGGAAATATTGTTTGTACTGCAAGTTAGTGTCTCAGAGGTAGCCAGAAGTGATAGGGCTGAGTGCCATGTCAGGACTGAGGCGGGGGGGGGGGTGATGCAGTTGCCTCCACTTCATCAGAATGGTTCTTTTGGCTTCCATGATGGCCACGGGGTCGTGACCCATCAACTGAGATGTTCCCCCAAGATAATGAGTTCAGGAAATGGAGGAATTGTAGTCTGCAAGACGCCGGAGCAATCCTGTAGTACTGCTGATCAAAAAGCTAGAAACTGGGGACATGACCAGATGACATGAGACAGATGGGCCCCAGGGGCATTGCATCTCAAGCAATTGGAGTAGGGTAACAGGCCTCATTGGTGGAGAAAGACCTGACCTCTGGCATCCCTGTATGCTATGTGTGCTGCTTTGAGACATGCCACTCATGTTTCCCCAGGTATACTCATTTGAAGCTCGGACTCCCACTCTTGGTTGCACTTCACCATGGGGTCAGGCTGGGCATCCCTAACTCTATGGATCCGGCCTGCCCTTCCCTTATGTGCTTGGCCCTTGTGGAGTGAATGGAGTCAGGCTCATTCTGATTATGAGGGAAATTTGTGCTGTATCAGCTGGATAACACTATGGAGCTGCAGGTGTCTCCAAAACTCTGTTCTGGGGATAACAAATGTTTCTTGAAGCTGGTGAAAGGTGAGCAGTATGTCCATATTTGGTGCTAATAAGTCTCCAATGGTATGTACACTTGCATTCGCCCATGACGGCCAGTTGACAGGGGCCTTGCCTATCTGCACTTTTGAGGATCCCCATAAGTGTGTGTATTGCCGGAAGAGGCATCGGGTACCTTTGGGGCATTGTGTTTGTGAGAGGTATTGTTGCCATGCCAGTCTGGTGGCCATTATGATTGGGTTATGGTCCTTGTGTTTCAGAGGAGAAGGGCTCAGAAGAGACCTCATCCACTGCATTCTCATTGATATCCTGCTTGAGTGACACCCATTGGGGCATGTCAGCACTTTGAGGGACAACCCATTGGATCACTTTCATCATCCTGAAGCCCCAGAGATATCCCTGAAACCAGGGGAAACCCAGTCCCCTTCTGGACCAATGGACCCAATGTTTACTATTGTTAAGCCTTAGCACTCTACCCGCCCAGAGCAGCATTGCTAGTAGTTTGTCTGTTTTGACGAAGAGAGTATGGGGACGTGAGAGTGGGAGATTGGAGAAAAGGTATGTCAGCCTAGGGAGGATGAACATGCACACAGCTTCAACCTTGCCCTTGGGAGTTAGATGCAACTTCATCTATGTATGACCAGATCTAAGGCCCTGAGGAGAGGGGCATAATTGCTAGGGATTAGGTCCTCCCATTTGGAAGAGATGTTGATCCCTAAATATTTAAAGTCCTCCTTTGCCCATTTTAATTGTGAGTCTCCATAACAACTCGGTGTGCACCTCAAATTGAGGGGGATATGGTGGTCTTGTTCCAATTTACACTGAGCCTGGACACCTGTGCAAAATTATCTAGTAAGACCATGATCTGGTCCAGGGATTGCTCCGGGTTTGTGAGAGTGAGGAGGAGGAGGTCATCTGCATATATGAATTCACCAAGCATGTGCTCTTGCTAGTGTTTATACCTTTCTTGTTAGTGGATCAATGCTATCAAGAAAAGCAACAGAGATGGGGGGCAAACTTGTCTCATCCCCCTATAGAGGGGGAAGGTCTGAGAGATGTTGCAGTCTGTGAGGACCGTGGCTAACTGGGATGTGTATAGTGTGGTTATCCAACTACGAAAGATGGGGCCAAAGTCGTACTTCTTCAGTATTGCATGAAGGTAAGACCAATTGGCCGCCATGGCTGCCATCAGTAGGGGACTTGTCCTGGCCCACCATTTTAGTTGGAGCTCTGTGCAGAGAATGTCCACCCTGCCTTTCCCTTTACTAAGCCCTGCTTGGGAGGGATGAATGAAATGGGGGAGCACCTTCTCTACCCTACTGGCTAATGCCTTTGTGACAGTTTTTGTGTCAGTGGATAGCAGAGATATAGGGCAGAAGTTCACACAGTCCAGAGGGTCCAATGACTTTTTAGGGAGTAGGATTATCATGGCCTCCTTCATGGGGGGGGTAATACCCCATCATCCCTTGCCACTGTCAGGGCTACCAGAAGTGGTGGGACAATAGCCTGGGGCATTAACTGGTATAGGTCAGTCACCATGCCATCAGGTCCTGGGTCTTTACCCTTCATGGGTTGCTTGAGGGCAGTGGATGGCTCTTCTGCCATTAAGGGGGCATCTAGCTTCTCCCTCAGAAATTGAGATACTTTGGGAGAGGGCGTACTCCCCAGAAAGCTATGCAGAGAGGATTGGTCATGGTCGGGCACTAAGTGTGAGGTGTATAGTTGGGCATAATACTCGCACACTATCCTATTGATGCCCTCCGGTGTTTGAATGACCTCTCCTGCTGCATTATGCAGTGCCAATATCTGGGATTCTGCTTTTTGTTTCCAAAGCCTATATGCCAACAGTTCCCCACTCTTATCCCCTGATTCCCAGTAAATGTGTTTAGTCTGAAGCATAAGCCTTTCAGCCTTTCTAGTGAGGAGGTGGTCATTTTATATTTAGGCCTACAATGTTTTCGACCATTTCCTGGGTAGGGTGGGATTGAGGTGTGACTTTAAACCACCTCTCCTAACTTTTTAGGGACTTTTGCAATTGTACCAGCTCTGCTCTTCTTTGCTTGTTCTGGTGTGCGGTATAGCAGATTATGCATCCCCTGATGTAGGCCTTAAACGCTTCCCTTATAATCCCAGGTGATGTCTCCCCATTATTGTTGGTTTGAAAATACTGCTTGGCTTCCTGAACTATCCACTCACAAAACTTGGGGTCCTTAAGCAAAAGGGGATTGCATCTCCGCCTGGTGGAGCGGGTCTGATCTGGGGGGGGGTGCAGAGCAGGTCCACTGGGGCATGGTCTGAGACCAATATGGACTCAATTGTCAGGCCATGAGTGTTGGGTGAGGCTCCTCCATCAACTAACCAGAAGTCGATGCGACTATGGGAGCTGTGTACCGGAGAGTAGAAAGTGTAGTCTTTACTATCTGGGTACTCCTTCCTTCAGACAGCAGAAAGGCCCCATTTCTCCACTAAGGCCTCCAGGGTGGCCCTAGCCCTTGGATGCAAGTCAGGCATCATTTGGGGACCTGTCCAGATTAGAAAGGGGTCCGGTGCTAGGGGAAGGAAGGAAGGGAAAGGAAACATTGTTTAACAAGGAATAGGACACTAAGCCGAAGCTTGTTTCCAAATGTGACCTGGGAGCACAAGGAAGTTAAGTGACTTGCTCAGGATCACACAGTGTGCACCTAAGCGGCTGTGAGATTCAAACTCAGGTCTCCAGATCTGCAGCTCAGAGCCTTAACCCACTGTGCTATACTGCCTCCTTGGTGCTAGGTTGAAGTAGCCCCTGTTAAGGGGGGGCACCAGTGTTGCCTTTTACCTCTGTCAGGGCCTGACTGAGTTCAGCGGAAAAGTTGGCATCATCGCTATTGGGGGCATATAGATTGGCAAGTACTACCTGTCCCCCTGGAAACACAAACCATGTCACTATCCACCTGCCCTCAGGGTCGGCTTTGCACCCCTCCAGTTGCCATTGAAGGGCTTTGTGAAGCAGTATGGCTATCCCTTTGGATTTGGATGAGGCTGATCTATGATGCACTTGCCCCACCGATGACTTTTTGAGCCAAGCTGCAATTTTCACGGTTAGATGTGTTTCCTGGAGGAAAGCTACATCTGTTTTGAGATACATGTACTTCAAGTGTTATAATACCTTGATGCGCTTCACTGGGTGATTTAGTCCCTTAACATTCCAGGAAACTCATTTGACTTCGGCTGGATGCCCTGCTGCCATGATGCCAATCTGACCCTTTTCTGCTTTACCTTCTGGTGAAGATAGTACTAGTAGCCAGCAGGGATAATTCCACTTCCCATAATCTCAGGGAGGTTCTACTTTAAAGGGTGTGCCATCCCCAGGTAGGCTTAGGTCCCTACCTACGTGGTTCAAACCAGAGGTTGGAGAGCTGGTGGTCTCTGCTAAGGGGAGTCCTCCCTGGGTGGGGAGGGGGGTTGCAAAGCTGAGCTTGGTTCAAACTTTTGTGTTCAACCCCTATGCCTCTGAGCTCTGGTTGGCACAGGTCCAGTGCACACTGTTGCACAACTTTGGGAGTGAGGGGTGTTTTAATCATGACAAAACTTCAGCAGCGGCTAAAAAGGCACTATATCAACTGTAACTGGAAGAGAAACAACACACAACAACAACAGTTATTATAGTAAAATCACTCAATAGAAACCCACTCCCCATGCACAAGGAAGTGACAATAGAGCAAACAGGTCCATGATCTGGAAAAGTAGTGTTAGTAGATATAACAAAACAAAGACAATTTAAAATATGTGTGGAGTAAGCGAAAAGGACACACAACTGTGATCCAAGCCTTGCCACTAAGGTACCAGTCTGGGGTTGAGTAGTGAACCTAACTGCTAAACACTGACTCGTTCCCAGTATCATATTATTGAGACACTTAACATGAGCCTGTGATGGAGTAATTCTCCGTAAGGTGCGGTGGCGTAGTTCTGAAATCTCCCTATCCATGGATAGGGCAATTGGTACTTCAAAAGAGTGGGCATATTCCATGGATTTCCCTGATGGAGCAAGGGGGAGAAGCCCCCATGGTCCAGAGCTCTTCAGAGCCTGGGGTTTATCCATTACATTGCAGAAGTGCCGAATGGAGTTGCTCAATATAGTGTACTAGAAGCTACAGGGGGCCATAAAATCAAGGGGCTCATACATCTTTTGGGGGGAGGGAGGGGAAAGGGGTGCAGAGGTGGTAAGTGCAACTGATAGTGGCCTAATCTGTGCCTCTGTGGTGACCACCCTGCACTCCTCCTGTCCCCGGGGGTGGTATAGGAGGACCAGGTGAGTATTCTGTGGGAGCTACACAGGGGCCCCACATAGGAGTCATAATACACAGTATTGACTAAGTACTTTAAGTCTGGTGCTTCCCAACCCCCTGTGGGGTTAGATGCATAGCAGTGGAGCAAATCAGCAGTCTAGCTGCCTGTAAAAAGTCAGGATGACACAGGCTTCCAAGTCCCTCACCCTGTCAGAGGTGGTTTCTTTCTCGCTGAATTCACCTACTGTCAAACCAAACGGTGAAAAGACAAGGCAAATTTTATTTTTTATTGTGCCCAATCCCTGTCCACACAACTCATCAGCTCCTCAGGTGGGTCAGCAGAATCCTCAGGTGGTAGAAGGGGGAATTTCTGGCAGTGTGCATGTTAGCAAATGAATCTCTAGCTGCTTTAGCTGGAGGGGAGCACAGGTCATTGCCTTGCCTGGTGCTTCGACGGGGATGACTCCTCAACCTTTGTGTCTGCCACTGCGGTCCTGGAGATCTTCTGCCCCTCCATCCTCCAGGCTCTTCAGGCATGTTTTGCTTTGAAATGCTGGCCTCTTTGCTGGAAGAACAGTAATTGTTTACTTCCTTTGGGAGGGCTGGTGCACTGGTCCCCTTGCTCTGCTGCTTTGTCTCCACATTCCTAGGCTCTGAAATCTGATCACGAGGATCTTTACACAGCCTTCTGGGGGATGGAGTTCCTACCTAGACATCAGGCCAGTGACAGTGACTCCATCTGTAAATTCTTGTACATTTCGGCCCTCAAACGTCTGTCCATTACAGGAGATTGAGAAGTCAGTAAGTCCTTTGAAGTGATACTGTAGTTCTGCCTGCTTCAGTGCAGATTTGCTCATGTTGTACTCCTTGTGACATTAAACCACCTCTGATGAAAAATCCTGGTAGAGGGAGACTCAGGAGCCTTTCCAAATAAGATCATCCCTCTCTCTGACCACCCTCAGAAGTCTCCCCTTCACTGAATATCTAAGGAGGTAAGCGATGATGGGACAGGGGCGGGAGTCGGGTGGTGCAGGGGGGCCTCTGGTGCGGTGGGCCCTCTTTACCTCTACCGCACCTTGCCAGCCAGAACCCATTATCGATGGTAATAAATCTGATAATAACATCTCTCTGTTAGTACCCTCCAACTTCTCCAGGACCCCCAGGATCTGGAGGTTGTTTTGCGACTCCCTGTTTTCCTGATCTTCTGCCCGGAGCCATAGGGGTTACAAGCAGTGCTCATGCTGTGGGTCACCCTCGAAACAGGAAATGGGGCAGCCATAAGAACTGGGGTTGTTTACAGGCCCCCAGACCAGGGGGAGGACATAGACACATTATTGTTAGAAGAAAGACAAAAACATGACAACTAAAGGGGAGGTTCTGATAATGGGAGACTTCAACATACCAGATACAGATTGGTCAATACCAGTAGAAACATCTGCCAGAACTAGACACATGGTGGATTCCCTACAGGGGGAGGGCCTCAAACAACTGGTACAACAACCCACAAGAGATAGGGCTATCCTAGATCTAGTGCTGACTAGCAGGGAAAGGATCACAGATCTCCAGGTAGAAGGTCACCTGGGGGCCAGTGACCATCACATGGTATGGTTCAGTTTGGCCACTACAACTAAATTATCCCATTACAAGGCAAAAATATGGGACTTCAGAGGAGTTGACTTTGATAAGATAGCCAACAGAGTTAAGCTAGCCCTGGCAAAAAGAAATACAGATGACGGTGTAACCCCCTTATTACCCGGGGTTACTAGAATCCCAGTAAGACCTAGTGGTAGGCAGGGAAGGCAGCTTGTGAAACTCCAGTTAAATGGGTTTCACACTGTCTCACTCTGTCTCAGTCACAGCTGAGACTGAGAGATGACATCACCATAGAACTGTCACAGCTGCGTAAGCCACATTGGAATCTGCAGCACAGGGAGTGAGTTAGAACTTTGGGAGTTTTCAAAATCAGTTTGCTGTTTTCTTCCTAGTGAGAAGGAAGTGTTTTCTGTTTACCTCCTTGGGAGAAAGTTAGAGTCCAGTTTAAAGTGGTGGAGACCGCTGTCCAGGTCTCAGTGCCCCCTCCCTCCGGGGGGGTGGAAGAGAAGTCCTCTGTGGATTCCAGGGCAATCCCCTACTTTCACTACAGAAGAAAGCTGCCTTTTACAGTTTCTGTTCTGTTCATATAACAGTGAAAGAAGTGGTACTTCGCCTGTGGGGCACCTGCAACGAAAGGGTGAGTGTTGTGCTCTATTTGAGAGGGCAAACAATATGTTTCTTCAGTTTGGAAAATGTGAAGAAAAGCTGGGATTTGAACTACTATTTGGGAGGCCTATTGTACTAGGACAAACAAATGGAGTAGTTTAAAATTTAAAGTCTGAATGGATTTCAAGTAATGCTGTAGAGGGGGTGCTTCAGGTCATCCACCGTTTAATTTACATTTCAAAGTTTAACTTTCTGTTTGTCCAGAGAAATGGCCGGGTATGGGCTGTGGGAGCTGGAGGTGGGAACACCCCCCATCTTTAGTAACCAGGTCCACCTCTACGATTTCTACTGTGATTGCTACTTGCCTCATGCGCCTGGCCAGTGATGAGGTAGGTACCCAGACGTGGTCACAAATTGGAAAATCTCTAAGAGTCGCAGGACTCTAAGTGGTGTGGAAGCCACAGGATGGGAAAATATTCTCCTTGTTTGATGGGAGTCCGAAGGAAGTAAGAAAACAAATCTCTCTAAGAGTCGTAGACTGTAAGTGGTGGGGAGCCACAGTTTGGGAAATATACTCCTTGTTTGATGGGAGTCACTCCAAGTAAAGTTGGGTTCATTCTTCAAATGGACTGCCAGTCTAGTGGCTGGCAGGGGAGCTGGGCCAGTTGGGCTGTGTATCCAAAGTGCATGCAAGTCCGGGCTGAGTGTCTGGTGGGTCCAGAGCCAGACAACAGTAGAAATGGGTTCATTCTTCAAGTGGACCGCCTTGTAGTCTCTGATCTGCATATACAGTGAACGTAGCCCTTTGGGGGACCATCTATGCTTTGTTATGTTCAGCTAGTTTTGAATAAAGCCACACTGAAAAATCCCAGTCCTGGTTCTGGACATTACAGTTATTGCTTCCTGTAGTTGGATTTACTTAGGTGCCCCTGTGCAGAGTAGCCAAACCTAGGTCCCTTGTGCCAGGTAACCTCATCCTCCCCGAACCCAGGTCCCCACCAGGTATTGCTGCCAATGCCAACAGCATGCCACCTGTCATTTTAGTAAAAAAAGGCAGGGGTGAGGGGTTACAAGGGGGTACAGGCAAAGTGGGCAAGCATAAAGGATGCAATACTTGAAGCAACATCCCATTGTGTTAGAGAGAAAAGGAAATGCAAAAGAAGAAGGAAAGCATTTGGTTCTCAAAAACAGTAGCAGAAAAGGTCAGAGCCAAAAGGCTGGCCTTCAGGAACTATAAGGGAACACAGCGGGATGAAGTTAGGGAGGCATACCAAACTTCTCCAAGGGAAGCAGGGAAGGCAGTAAGGCAGGCAAAGGCCCAAACCGAGGAAACACTAGCACGCACAGTAAAAGAAGGTGACAAGACTTTCTATAGATACATTAGTGAAAGGAGAAAGTCCAGAGGGGGTATTGCTAAGATCAAAGGAGATAAGGGGGCATGTGAGGAGGAGGACCATGTAAAAGCATCTATCCTAAATAGATACTTCTGCTCAGAAGAGAAGGTAGGGCAGGGCCCACAGCTCAGCACCATGGACACAGGGGGGAGGGAAGTGAGCACTAGTTCCTTCACAAAAGAAAGGGTCCTACAAGAGCTTGATAAGTTCAGGGTGGACAAGGCATTGGAACCTGATGGCATACATCCCAGGGTACTAAAGGAGCTAAGGGTGGAGCTAGCAGAGCCATTATCAGAACTGTTTAGTGAGTCTCTGAGCACAGAAGAGGTCTCAGAAGACTGGAGAAGGGCTCATGTGATCCTGCTCCACAAGAATAGTGGCAGGGAGGAGGCAGGGAACTACAGACCAGTCAGTCTTACCTCAGTAGTGGGCAAGATTATGGAGGCACTCCTTAAGGAAAGGATAGTGCAACACCTGGAATCCATAGGAGCACAGGATCCAAAACAGCAAGGGTTTACAAAAGGAAGGTCCCGTCAAACTAATCTCATAGATTTCTTTGACTGGATAACCAGAGTAGTGGACCAAGGGAGAGCAGTTGATGTTGCCTACCTTGACTTCAGCAAAGCTTTCGATACTGTTCCACATAGAAGACTGATTAATAAGCTGGGTAGGCTCAGGGTGGGTCAGAAGTTGGTCAACTGGGTGGCAAACTGGTTGGCAGGCAGAAAACAGAGAGTGGTGGCAAACAGTATACAGGCAGAAGAGATGCAAGTCATAAGTGGGGTACCTCAAGGATTAGTCCTGGGGCTAGTCCTCTTCAATATCTTCATCAGTGACATTGCAGATGGACTGGAGGGTAAGGTTTGTCTGTTTGCAGATGACACCAAGATCTGCAACAGAGTAAATGATCCAGATGGGGTGGGCGGAATGAGTAGAGATCTGGATAAACTAGCAAAGTGGTTGGAAGAGTGGCAACTGGGGTTTAATGCAAAGAAGCGCAAGATCATGCACATGAAAAAAAGGAAACCCTGAAGCCACCTATAGGCTGCAAGGGGAGTTGCTGGCAATCACAAGGGAAGAAAGAGACTTGGGCATCATCATCACTGATGACCTGAAATCATCCAAGCAGACCACTAAAGCAGTAGGTAAGGCTAGGGGAATGTTAGGGTGTATTAGTAGGGGTATCACAAGTCTGAAGAGGGAGGTAATAATCTTTCTTTACAAGACACTGGTTAGGCCCCATCTGGAGTACTGTGTGCAGTATTGGAGGCTACACCTTCACAAGGACATTAACTAAATTGAGGCAGTCCAGAGAAGGGCAACCAAAATGGTGCAGGGACTGCATCAGAAAACATATGAGGACAGATTAACGAAGCTCAATATGTATACCCTAGAGCAAAGGAGGGAGAGGTGTGATATGATCGAAACATTCAAACACCTTAAGGGCATTAACAAGGTGAAAGTCTAACATGTTTCAATATAAAAAAAATAGCAGGACAAGAGGACACAGCATGAGATCAGAGGGAGGTCGATTAAGGGGTAATGTGAGGAAGTTCTTTTTCACAGAAAAGGTGGTGGATGCATGGAACGGCCAACCTCAGGAAGTGATGGATATGAATACAGTGCAGGGCTTCAAACAGGCATGAGATAGGCATAAGGGAGCAATACAGATGAGTATGAATAGATAGGCTATTGACAGAGCAAAGGCCGATGGCACATTTATAAGGTAGAAAAAGAAATGGGTAAACTGGATGGGCCTTGCGGTCCTTATCTGCCACCAACTTCCATGTTTCTATGTTCTAGGCGGCACAGGACATGGTGCAGGAAGTCCTCACAGTCCTCCAACTTCTGTTTGAGGACATGAACTCTGTCTTTAAGCATTTTTACCTCATTGGAGTTCGCAGCCATGGTGATCTTAATCTCGGCCATGTCTGCAACTAAGGTCTCAAGGAGCTGAGTAATATATAATAGTGAATCTGCATTGTCCTGCAGTTAGAAATATGAAAGAAAACTGGGCACACACCAGGCTGACTTCTCAACAGTTGTAGGTTTATTAGTTACACAGCATGTTTAAACACAGCCGCCAATACCCCACGTGAGCGACCCATCTTTGTGGGTCTTCATCAGGGAGAATTCCACAGGATGGGTCGCCACATAGGGCTGTTAGCACTGCAGTTTGACATGCTGTGCTAATAAATAAAACCTGCAACTTTTGAGAAGTCAGCTTGGGGTGTGCCCAGTTTTCTTTCATATTTCTAATCAATTGTTTTTCTGGAGTACCTTTGGGACAATTTATGTGCAGTCCCTCCTTGTGTTATCAATTGTTCTGAGGTTGAGAGACCCCCGACATGATGGCCATGCTGTTGGTGGGCACACTTGCACTGTCTGGCAGTGCTGACATGTGGCAGGTAGGCCTTCACTCGTATCTCTCTGATAATGTAAATCCCATCATCCCTGTTGTACGGTCTCGAGAAGGTGGTCCTCCGATTGCTCACCACACCGGAGACACTTTGGGCTCATCAGCTTCATTCAAGAAAGGCTCTGCTAGGGTGAAAACATATCCCAGACACTGAGAAGAGATGGAGCTGGTGTATCAAACGGCTATGCTCGTTAGTGGCTAGCCATGCCCCCTGGGACAGAAGGATGCTGAGCCAGACGTGGTGGTAGGGTGTCCCAACCCCCCCCATGCATAGGATCCAGTGCAACCGCTCTCTCACAAAAGCAGCTGGAAGGCTAATGGTGGTAGTAGTGCATCTTGCAGAGGCAGTCCAGGTCCAGCAGCAGGGAGCAGGCAGGGTGCAGATGATGCCAGGAGCAGGAGGTAGTGAGGCAGCACCAGCAGCAGTGCCTCCTGCCTTGAGGCATTATGTCAGCATGGCACAGTTGGTTGGCTCCCATTTGTCTGACAAGATCTGCCAGTAGATTTGTGGGCGTGAATACACGGACATCTTTTCATTATCAAATTGGCCCAAGAAGCTGAAAGAAAACAAAGTGAAAAAAGAAGACTCTAACAAGAAGAGAGGGTTAACAAGACTTTTGCTAACTCACTGGCAGGTTTTATAGTTTTTGCTAGCACTATATGTTAGACTGCCCCTTAAAAGAGCCTTGACCTGTTTGACTATCTGAACAGTATCATGTGTGCCCACAGGCAGGGGGAGGGGCTGGCTAGAATATGAGGAGTTCCGGCCCCATATGCAGCATGACCCATCTAAAGACTGAGGCATCCTAGACATGCCTGTGTTGGTCGACATCATACACAGAGATGGGGGTCATTAATACAGACATGGGGCTACCAGTTAAAGTACCCCAGTCTCATAGGCCCAAACCAAATGGGACCCAAAATAAAGAGTGTTTCAATTTCAATAAAGGGAGCACAAAGTTTTGGCACAAGTGCTTTGCCTGTGACCAGTGGCACCCCTTCAGCCAGTGCAAACATGGGAAGCCCCCACAGGGAGGGCACTAGCACTTTCAGAAGAAACAAGGTAAGCATGATGCCAGCTAACCTGCCCACTCTGATAAGAGTGGACCAGCTTGGGCCCTGGCTGGAGCAATACTCGGACCACAAGATGACCACCCAGTTGAAAGAGGGATTCACGGATGCTTTAGGATACTGTACAAGGCCCACAGCAGGGCTATGAAATTGAGAACCTAAAATTGACTAGAAATAGGCCACAAGTGGTCCAGGAGAAGCTCTGCAAATATCTGGGTTTAGGGAGGGCTAGTAGCCCTTATTCTTCCCTGCCATTTCCTGGTGTGTGGGTTTCTTCTATTGGCCTGGAACCCAAGAAAGCCTGGATAAGTACCATATGATCAACTGCCTGTTGTATCCAGACATCAAGTCAGTGAATGACCACAATAACCAAAGCTACACTGTAGTTTGGTATACGTCATATGACAGAATGGTTGAGGCAGTACGCACAGTCAGGGACTCATATGGCCAAGACAGATGTTGAGTCAGCATTCTAGCTGCTACCAGTTCACATGGCCAGCCAAGACCTGTTGGTGATGAACTTTGAAGGGAAGTATTATGCTGATAATTGCATGCCTATGGGGTGTTCAGTGGCCTGAGCAGTATTTGAGTGCTTTAGCACCTTCTACACTTGGCAACTAACAAAGAAATGGGGGGGGGGGGACAGAAGATTGTTCACTATCTGGATGACAACTTGTTCATGGGCCTGGCCCACTCCCCAGTCTGGGGACAGATGCTGGATATCTTTCTACTCTGGTGCCACAGCTTTGGTATCCCATTGATCCCTGGTAAAGTAGGGGCCCCAAACTCAGTCATGTAATTCTTGAGGCAATCAGATTAATGCAGAGATGCAACAATGCCACTTACTCCAGGACAAGATTTAGGTTCTTAGAGCTCTTCTAGGTCATGTAATGCTGGTCAGAAAGATCACCCTAAAGGAGCCTCAACAATTGGTAGGGCAGTTTAACTTTTCCTGCTGGGTCATCTGATGGACAAACAATTTTGCGGTGCATGGTGAAGTTGGGGTCTGGTGCCCAAAAGCCTCATCATTAAAAATGGGTGACAGGGGCTTCAGGGAAGACCTCGATTTGTGGTTAACCATCATCAACCACTTTATCGTCATCTCCGTGTGGCCAGTGGTAGTGGACAGGTGAGAACAGGAACTGTTTATAGATGGGTCCGGAGAATTGGGTTTCAGTGCATACTTCAGGGGTGCATAGTGTGCTGCTAAGTGGCCCTCAAGTTGGGTAGAGGCTGGACTTATGAAGCAGGTCGCCCTGCTAGCATTTTTTCCAATAGTGTTGGGACTCATCTAGTGGGGGACATCAGTTGAGGGATAAAAAGGCATTTATGCAAATCCATAATATGGGAGTGGTCCAAACCATTAGTCGGCAACTGGAGGACAAGAGCCCAATGGGAGATCTCATGTGGATATTTATCCTCAAGTGCATGCTGTTTAAAGCTTTATCTGTCCCTGGCATTAAGAATGGTATTCCTGATGCTTTATCGCATTCACGGTGGCAGAAGTTCAGGAAGTTGGCTCCTGCAGCAAACAGGGATATACATTCGGTCCCACCTTTCCCATGAAGGTGGTTACCCTTGGGCCTGGGAGTGTATAGTTAACTCCATTGTGCCTAGGACCAGAGTGGCATATCACATATAACACCTTCTGCATGGAGGCAGGATGGCCTAATAGTTGTCCTATTCCCACAGAAAAGTTGTGCAGCTATATATATATTGGACGTTAAAGAGTGGGGCCTGATGCCTTGGGTGGTGGGACAGCATCTAGTGGTGTTGTCATGCTTCACCTGGATGTTGAGCTTACTAACATACTAAAATGCCAGCAGAATAGGCCTAACGGTCTTTCGTGTCTGCTCGTTTGGTCAGCCTCCACCCTGGGTGCTGACCTTGCTGCCCCCCTCGCCTCCTCTGGCTTCTCCCTTCCCAGTTCCGGATATTCTTGCTGCATTGAATTTTGCTTCCAGAACCCTTCCCCTGTACCTGTCCCACCCCATCTTGAACCCCTCCACTGTCTCTGCCTCCACCAGCCCCTAGGCAGCGCATTCTATGGCTCCACCACCCTCTCAGTGAAGTAGTACCTCCTCCTTTCTCCCCTGAATCTTCCCCCTTCCAGCTTCCACCCATGCCCTCTAGTGGCCCCCTCCTCCTTCCTTCGAAGCACCCTGACTGTTCCTCCCCTATTTACCCTCTTCATGTACCTGAAGACCTCTATCATGTCCCCCCGGTCCCTTCTCTCTTCCAACTTGTACATATTTAGCTCTTCAAGCCTCTCCTCATAGGTCCTGTCCCCCAAGCCCCAAATCATTTTGGTTGCCCTCCCCTGGACCCTCTCCAGGAGGGTAATGTCCCTCTTTAAGTGTGGCCTCCAAAACTGCACGCAGTACTCAAGGTGCGGCCTCACCAAGCAGTTATACAGAGGGAGTATCACTTCCCTCCTTCTGGAGGTGATCCCCCTAGCGATGCATCCCAGCATCCTGTTGGCCTTGGCTGCTGCCCTCCTACAAATCTCCGAGTTGTTCATCTTGACATCCACCACCACCCCCAGGTCCTTCTCAGCCATCGAGACTTGTAGCATTTCCCTCCCCAGGGTGTACACTTGGCCTGGGTTTCTGGCCCCCAGCTTCAATGACATTATTCAAACTTTCAAGGTTTGGAAGATCCTTGAGGGTTGGAGCAAGGGAACTCCAAAACTGGTCAACTAGAGTTGCACCATTAGCCTGGCGACACTCAAAAGTGTGAGCGGTCCTGCAAGCAGTCTTCTGGTCTCCGATGGAGGTTGGATTATGCAAGACCATGTTTTTGTTGGCTTTCTGTAGGGTCTTTTGGGTCTCAGACTTGGTGCAGCTGGCAAACAATGAGGTCCCCACAGGACTGCAGGACTCAGGTGTAGAAACATAGAAACATATAATTTGATGGCAGATAAGGACCGCTTGGCCCACCTAGTCTGCCCATTTCCCTACCTGATGGATAAGCTGCAGATTCTAGTTAATCAACAGCTTACTTCATCCTACCCACCACTAGAATTGCCTAATGTCTGTCCCATGCATTCTTGAATTGTCCCACTGTTCCTGATTCCACAACCTCCTCAGAAAGGCTGTTCCATGCATCCACAACCCTCTGTGTGAAAAAATACTTTCTAACATTACCTCTAAGCCGTCCCCCCTCTATCTTCAAATTGTGCCCCCTTGTTCTTGCACATCTCTTCTTCTGAAAGATTCTACCCTCTTGTACTTTGTTAATTCCTTAGAGATACTTGAGCGTTTCTATCATGTCCCTCACCTCTCCTTTCCTCAGGGTATACATATTAAGCTGCTTAGTCTCTCCTCGTGATGTCTTCTGTGCAGACCCTGCACCATTTGGTTGCCCTCCTCTGAACAGCCTCCACTCTGTCTATGTCTTTATGAGATGGGGTCTCCAGAATTGCACGCAGTACTCCAGATGGGGTCTCACTAACTATCTGTACAGAGGGATAACAACTTCCTGTTTTCTACTGTTGATGCCTCTCCCTATGTATCCCAGTATTCCCCCAGCCCTCCTTACTGCCTTCTCACATTGCTTGCACTCCTTTAGGTCATCTGATATAATTACTCCTAGGTCTCTTTCGATTTTTGTTGTTGTTATTAACTCACCCCCCATTGTGTACTCTTCCCCTGGTTTTGTTTCCCAGTGCATTACCTTGCACCCTTTTTGAATTGAATCTGAGCTGCCACATATTTGACCATTCCTCCAACCTCGCCAAGTCCCTTTTCATCCTTTCCACCCCATCTTGTGTATCAACCCTGTTGCAGATCTTTGTGCCATCTGCAAAGAGACATACCTTTCCTTACAGGTGCTCTCCAATGTCACTTATAAAGACATTAAAGAGGACTGGTCCCAGTGCCGAATCTTGTGGTACCCCGCTAGTTACCCTCCTTTCTTCACTGTGGACTCTGTTTACTATTACCCTTTGTGTCCTGTTGTCCAGCCAGTTTTTTATCCATGCTACTACCTTGAGACCCACTTCAAGGCTGGCTAACTTGTATATTAATCTTTTGTGTGAGACTGTGTCAAATGCCTTGCTAAAATCTAGGTAGGCCATATCCAAAGCCCCTCCCTGGTCTACTACTTTGTTCACCCAGTCAAAGAAATCTATTAGGTTTGTCTGTAGCGGTGACACTGAAGGGTGTGCATGTTATGCTCCACAGGAGTAAGATTGACCAAGGTGGTGTAGGTTGCTGGTGCACCTTGCAGGCTCCTGGTCGGTTGGTGTGGGATTTAAGGACTATGGTGGTGGAATACATGACTCTCTTCCTGCCAGTGGGGTGACCTTTCTGTGACATGCAGATTGCTTCCCAGGCATAGATTACCAGTTCAGGCATGTCTTTAACCTTGGTGGTGCAATGGGTAGGGTTGAACCTCAAGAAATTTAATACCCATTCCTTCAGGATTTGGCAGCAACAAACATCAAGGCCCAGGGGCTTATGGATGGGAAGATTCAGGCCCTAGGCAGTTGGATGTCTCAAGTGTTTTGCATTATGTAAGATAATGGGTGCTTTAACAATGTATTTTTGTTTTCCAGGTTCCCCTGATGGTCCCAAGTAGTTCAGACCTGCATACACTGAGCAGTGGAAAAAGCAGTATGTCAACCTGAGGGGAAGAACCTGGCCATTCCACCACAGCAAGTGTAAATCTGATGGTTGGGTCAGAGGGGCATGCACTGGGTGGAACTTCTCTCATGGACAGTGGAGGCCCAGCATGGAAGTTCATCAAGCATACTGTACGTCTGGGTGGAAACAACCTAGGGCTCTGAAAAGCCATCGACCTGCTTTTCAGAATGAAGGAGGACCTAAGGTCCATTTATGAACTGTGGTCTGGGACCAAAATCATTTGGTCTTAAATAATTAAAAGTCATCACTGGCTTTATGCAGAGAACTTTCAGGCCATGAATAAAGCGTGTATATGCATTAACAGGGAGATGTGGCCTATCATAGAGTACATTGGGGGAGCCCTGGTGTGGCATAGTAACATCAACACATCCTGCCAGGAACTTTATGCCAGGGATGATGTTCATTTACTGGACAATGGTTGGGACTTATTGTTTGATTCATTCCATCAGGTCTTTTTGGAGTATTTGGAGTGAGCTGCCTGGGGAGGGAGGGGGTTCAGAGTGATGGTACAAGGGGAACATGGGAAGAAGTTGAATTCTTCTGAAGGACTCTTCTTCTTTGATTGGCATGAGTTGGGATGCCATATTATCTGGTCTTCTCATTTGGGGGTCGCAGTCCAACCTCATAGAGGGGTGCAGCACCATAAGACGGGGGGGGGGTGGGTGATCGCTTGGCACTCGATAACATGACCTCTCTACTCACTGAGGTTGGGTTACAACTCAGAGAGGTATGTCATTCCCTTGGTCTGCATATGGGTAATGCCCTTCACGGGAAGAAGTGTGGAGACTCCAATGTGACTGGTAAGACTTCCTGAGCTGCGCACTTCACCCCACTCATGTAATATGTGATTTAATAAACATATGTCTGCAGTCATTTCTCCAACACTGTTGTTGGGTGTGTGTTCTTCCTATTACTTCTGCTTGTTCTTCATGATATAGGATGGGGGGATGGACCAGCATGCTGCAGTAAGCAACAGGGAGAGGGGAGAGTGAACACAAGTCCATTCTCGGTGCAGAGGGTCCAGAAGGAATGGGAAGCCTTGAAAAGAATAAGGCAATGGGACCAGTTGGGATTCATCCAAGGGTCCTCAAGGAGCTGAGCAGAGTGCTGTCCACCCCTCTGGCAGTGCTCTTTAGCACCTCAGTGGAGATGGGGGATGTTTCAGAGGACTGGATGGGGCCAATGTGATCCCACTAAACAAAAGTGGCAGTAGGGAGGATGCTAGCAGCTTCAGGCCAGTCGGTCTCACATCAGTGGTGGGTAACTTAATGGAGACACTGCTGAAGGAGAGGCTTATGGAGCACCAGGAAGCCAAAGGGCTGAGGGACCACCTGCAGCATGGTTTCACAGAGGGGCGGTCATGTCAAACTAATCTCATAGATTTCTTTGACTGGATTACCTGGGAGGTGGATCAAGGGAGAGCAGTGGATGTGGCCTATCTGGACTTCAGTAAGGCTTTTGACACTGTACTGTGCTGAAGGCTATTTAAGAAACTAAGCATCCTGGGTATGGGAAGAAAGTGGCAAGGTGGTTATCAAACTGGTTAAGATATAGGAGGCAAAGGGTGGTGGTAAACAGTAGCCACTCAGACAATAGGAGGTTGACTAGTGGGGTGCCACAGGATTTGGTGCTGGGACCAGTCCTCTTCAGTGTCTTTATAAATAACGTTATGGAGGAGCTTGAGGTTTTGTGGATAATACAAAAATCAGCAAGAGGATTGACACTCAGGAGGGGATGGGGAGAATGCAAAGGGATCTGAGGGAACTTGAGGAATGATCTAGGGGGTGGCATCTGGGTTTCAATGCCAAAACGTGGAAGGTTATGCACTTAGGGCTGCAGAACCAAGGGGCTGTGCATAAGATTGGGGAGTGGAGCTTACAGTCACCAAGTAAGAATGAAACCTAGTGCTAGAGCTACCGTTTGTGATGCCGGTGACTTGGATTTGGAAATGAGCATGGATTGTTAGGGGCCAGCCAGGGAGAAGAGAATCAAGTGCCCTGTAGGACGCTCTCCTTCTCCTGGTGGGTGGGGTGGGGGTGCCACGTCTTGCTGCAGCACTGCCACCTACGGACATGTGGGTGGTAGGGTGCACAGGACATAGTGAGGGAGGGACGTGCCATGCTGTGTATTGTGTGAGCATGCCATCACATGCTCACGTCGGAGATGTAGTCCCAAATGCCTGCATCCCTGTGGGGAAGGGATAGAGTAGCAATTCGTGGGGAACTGAAGACTGGAAAACACCCTGGCTGGCAGGATGATTGGTGACCTCTGCAGGCCCGCTCCTGGTTACTCAAGCTCTTCCTGAATCTGGATCTGGACTCGGTGGGTTCAGGGATTCCCTGCCACCCTCCTATGGAGGGAAAGCTGTGGGGGTCTTAGGAAGATGTAAGTCCTAGGAGAAGCAGCGGTGATGGGGCTGGGAGGATCAGCAGGAAGGAGGGCCAGCCAGGGAGACAGGAGGAGAAACTATAAATTAAAAAAAGAAAGAGACCTAGGGATCATCGTATCTGATGACCTCAGGGTAGCTGGGCAGGGTGACAAAGCAGTGGGAAGGGCTAGCAGGATGCTGGAGTGCATTGGGAGAGGGATTTCTAGCAGGAGAAGGGAGGTGGTGCTGCCATTGTATTGCTCACTGATGTGGCCCCACCTGGAATACTGTGCCCAGTTCTGGAGGCCAGACCTCTGCAAGGCCACTGAAAAGGTGGAGGTGGTACAGAGGAGGGCAACAAACATGATGAGGGCGTTGCACAAGAAACCATACAAGGAAAGACTGCAGGACCTCAACATGTGCTCCATGGAAGAGAGGGGGCATGATTGAAACCTACAAGTACCTCACAGGAGTGAACAAGGTGCATGTGGAGATTCTGTTTCAGAGAAAGGAAGGCACTAGAACAAGGGGTAATGCAATGAAGCTAAATGGGGGACGTTTAGGAGAGATTTGTGGAAATACTTCTTCACAGAGAAGGTGGTGGGTAACTGGAATAGCCTGCCAGAGGAGGTAGTGGGGACAAAGACTGTGGGGAGCTTTGAGCATGCTTGGGATAGGGACAGGGGCATATCAGGTAGAGGAAGGGGGGGGAGTGACACCTATGACCAACTAGGGTTGGTGGTAATAGAATAGGCAGGGACAAGGGGCAGGCTGAATTGGCCTACATATCATTTTCTGCTGACAAAATCTATCTTTTTATGGAAAAGGGGGTTATTGGGACAGACAAAATAATAAACAATCTGCCAAGCATTGCAGCAGATGAAACCTTGTCTTTGCCCCCTCCCCTAAAATCTAGCCTCAGCTAGGCAGGTAGAGAGCTACCCATGGGGTGGGTAGTTGTTCTGGTACCACCCACAGGGGAAGGAACCACTGGGGCTGCCCATGGGGTCTGGGCATCAGGATGGGAGCAGAGAGTGAGGGGTTAAAAGAGCCTGCAACTCTCCCTTACTCATCTCCCAGCTTCAGATTTCAAACAACATGAAGTTTTGCTGTATTCTGACATATGCAGTTAGCCCCAGCACTTGAACTGCCCCAGAGATGAAAGAGTTAACTCTATGCAGAAGCATAGAACGTTGAGCTAGAGCTCGGATTTCAAACCTTTGTCTGTGGTGCTTCAGAGTGTAACCATCTGATTCTTTACTCCGCCTAACTGTGAAGTCGCTCCGGAGATTGCGCCTTCGCTCGGTTCAGTAAAGTTTCCTGAAAGTGTCGGTTTTCACCGATTTATTATTTTTCCGGTTTTCAAGTCTCTGTCTATGGTACAGTAAGTGTGTAGATAGGTAGTGAACTGTTTTGTTATTTTGTTCTGTGGAAATTGTAATTTCTTCGGTTCCCTAGCGGTCGGTCAGGATGGGAACCGACTGTTTCTGTTTGAATCTTTCCTTTTGAATTTGTAGTGGTGTGCCGGTTCTGATCGGTTCCAAAAAAAACGGACTTTTACCGGTTTCTTTCCACAACCCATAACATGGTTGGTTACCGATCGAAGAGTCTTACGTGGCGTAAAAGCTGTTAAGGGTAATTTTGTTAGTCTGGCCATGTCTGAGAAACCCAGGAAGAAAACCGGACCCACTGGGTTTCAACACTGTGGTTAGTGTGGGGAGGCTTTTGTTAAAGCTGATCCTCACCTCATCTGTGTTTATTGTCTGGAGTTTGACCACCTCAAAACAGACTGCCAAATCTGTAAAAGTTTTCCCAAAGCCACTATGGATAAAAGATTGAGTAGGCTAAAGGAAAGGGAGGCCAAGAAGTCCGCTGACACAGATGGCCAGCCAGGTTCTGTTGCGGCCGAACCTGAGGAGTTGCCCACTGACCTGGGCAATACCTCATCAGGCAAAAGGAGATCTAACTCAGAGGGGTTGGTTCCAGCAAAAAGAGAAAGGAAATCAGCCAGTTCAGATCCATAACCGTGTACTCCAACCACTGATGAGATAGCCAAAGTGATAAGTATTGCTCAATCACTTCGATCAGTTCCGTCTGAACCGACGCCTTTGGCTAGGCAGTCGGTTCGGATGGATCCTACCCCGTCGGATTAAGATCCAGACACCTATAATGAATTGGAGTGGGAAGGGGACAAAGACTATCCAGAACAAGATGATGAGGATGATGATAATAATGATTTAGAAGGTCTGGATGTGCCCATTGAACCGGACATCTCCCCAGACAGACCCTCCAATGTCTCCCCTCCCAGGCATTCTAAGTCCCCTTCCCACTTTCTGTTCTACAAAAAGGTGGCTGAAACCCTCCAGCTATCTATGGTAGAAGCTGCAGAGGAGGAAGAGAAGCCTGATTTTGTCGAGATGATAGACATCCCAGATCTAAAAGGCTGTCTATTCCCCTCCACAAATCTTTGGGGAAATGGACAAAAAATATTCTTCAGACATCAAACTCTTTACCTCCAGTGGTCAAAAGATTGGACAAGATTTACATATTGCCAGGCTCAGGTACGGAGTTTTTGTACAATCATAGCAGCCATGCTGGGGTAGTGCAGGCTGCAGCCTGTGACGGGTCTAACATACCTTTGGCTTCACACCCCCCAGATAAAGACTCCAGGAAAGTGGATGCCATGGCCAAAAAACATTTGGCATCCTCCTTGGGACTCAGACAGGCAAACTATATGGCCTATGCAGCCAGGTACCAGAAGTCCAGGTGGGATACTGTTCTAGAAATGGCCAAACAGGCTTCCCCCCAGCTGGCCAAAGAGCTGGAGGAGGTGGCTGCTGATGGGATTGAGGCATCCAAGGTACAATTCCATGCTGCTGTGGACTCAGATGATGTGGCATCATGAGTTATGGCTACATCTATGTCTCTCAGGAGATTCGCTTGGCTCAGATGTACTAGCCTTTCGCAGGACACCCAGGCTAAGGCCATGGATTTCCTTGTAGTAGGGAATTCTCTGTTTGGGGAGCAGACAGAGGCTTACATGAAGAAAATGGATGAATACAGGACTACTTACAGGAGTGTTCAGGCCAAGGACAGGCAAGCCACTCCTCAGAAGCAGCAGTCTAGGGGCAGGGGCAGGCCCTTTCACAGGCCTTTCTACCAAGCCCAGGCCTCCTCTCCCTTCCCACAGAGGGGGTTCTTCTTAGGGAGAGGCAGGAGGGGAATGAGCAGGGCTGCATCCTCTTCCCAGTCTAAGGCTCTTGCCAAGCAGACACCCTGATGTGTCAGCCCGGGTCGACTCTCCAATTCCAGTAGGAGGCAGGCTGACTTACTACTTCCAGGCCTGGAAGTCTGTTACCTCAGACAAGTGGGTCCTGGAGGTAGTAAGCCAGGGATTGACCCTCAGTTTCAACAAATTTCCAAAAATGAGGGTCAGGTCTTTTCTACCTGCAAACATCTCCGAAACCATTTAATTAGCAGCAGAGGTTTCCTTTCTGCTGGCTCTCAAAGCCGTGGAGAGAGTTCCTACTCCACACAGGGGCAAAGGTCTGTACTCTAGATACTTCCTTACCCAAAAAAGACAGGGGAGTGGCGACCTACCCTAGACTTAAGGTATTTGAACAATCACATTTTAAAACCAAAGTTCAAAATGGTGACTCTGGGAGTAATTCTTCCCTCTCTAAGACCAGGAGACTGGTTAGTTTCCCTGGACCTCAAGGATGCCTACTTCCATATTCCCATCAGGTACTCCCACAGAAAGTACCTCAGGTTTGATTGAGTTGTCTTCAGGTGATTATCAATTCAGAGCTATGCCTTTCAGTCTAACATCAGTTCCAAGGGTGTTTACAAAGTGCCTTGCAGTAGTAGTGGCCTTCCTCAGAATGCAGTTCATTTCTCTATTTACATACCTGGATGACTGGCTCATTGTAGGGCAGTCTTCCGACCAGGTCAAGTCAGCTCTACAGGTCACTCAGGATCTGTTCAGTTCCCTGGGGTTCCTTCTCAACCTGCCAAAGTCAGTTCTCGAACCAGTACAGCTTCTCACTTTCATAGGGATAGAGTTAGATACTGTTCAAGCAAAGGCATTCCTTCCACTTGCAAGAGTTCAGGCCCTTACAGATCTTGCTTCTTCTTTTCATCCTCTGGTTTCTCATCCAGCAAGACATTTTCTTCAGTTCTTAGGCCACATGGCAGCTTCCACTGCAGTGGTGCAAGGGGCCAGGTTCCAGATGAGAGACATTCAATTCCATCTAAGGTCCTTTTGGTCTCAGAAGAAAGACTCTCTTACCAAACTGATTCCAGTGACTCAGACTCTGGTCCAAGCTCTCCAGTGGTGGCTGGACCAAGACAATCTCAGGCAAGGTGTCCCATTTCTCAAGCAAACTCCCTCAGTGGTCCTCACTACAGATGCTTCTCTGTTGGGCTGGGGAGCTCACCTGGGAGCCCTCACAGCACAAGGGGTTTGGTCCCCAGAAGAGTCTATTCTCCATATCAGTCTTCTGGAACTCAGGGCAGTATTCTTGGCCCTTCAGTTTTTCTTGGACTCAGTGAGGAACAAGGTGGTTCAGGTCAGGACAGACAACACCATCACCATGTGGTACATCAACAAGCAGGTGGGCACTCGGTCTATGGCCTTGTGCACGGAGGCCATGAAAGTATGGTCTCTGGTCTATTCCTTACAAACTTCCCTAATAGCAGTTCACCTCCCAGGGAAGGACAATGTGCTAGCAGATGCTCTCAGTAGAATCTCCCAGGGCCATCGCGAATGGACCTTGAACCCTTTTATCCTAAAAGTAATTTTCACCAGGTGGAGCACTCCAGAGATAGATCTCTTCACAGCCCCAGACAGTCATCAACTTCCCCAGTTCTGCTGCAGACCTCCAGTCCTGGGGACTGTTCCCCTGGATGTTCTGATATTGGATTGGGAAGGCAAGTTCCTTTATGCCTTTCCTCCGTTTTCCCTGTTATTCAGGGTTCTAGTCAAGATCAGGTCACAACCCTGCACAGTGATTCTAATTGCTCCAGACTGGGCCAGGCAACCTTGGTATACTCTGTTGTTGTCCTTAGCAGTCTCACTCCCCCTGTCTCTTCCCAAGAGACACAATCTCCTAACATCCTCTCAGGGGAGGATCTGGTACCCCAATCTCCAGTCTCTCAATCTCAAGGCCTGGCTCTTGAAGAGTTAGAGTATGCAGGCCTGCACCTCTCTCGGGGAGTTTTAGACATCCTCAAGGGTTCTTGGAAACCTTCTACCAGGAAAACCTATAACCCCAAATGGAAAAGATTCACCATTTGGTGTTCACACAGGGATATCCTGCCAGATGCTGCAGGTATTGCCACATTCTTAGATTATCTGGTTCACCTTAATGGCTTAGGCCTTAGGCCAGCCACTTTAAAAGTTCATCTAGCAGCTGTTTCTGCATTCCTGTCAGCAGGGAAAGGCTCTTCTCTGGCATCCCACCCTGTCTTTGGAAAGTTCTTTAAAGGTCTGATCCATATCAACCCTCCTTTTAGAGAGCCTACCCCGGATTGGGATCTCAATATCTGCATTGTTCAGTTTATGCAGCCATCCTTTGAACCTTTGGCTTCAGCCGAGCTTAAGTACTTGACCTGGAAAACTGTATTTCTGGTAGCTGTCACTTCTGACAGGCGAATTAGTGAATTACAGGCCCTGTCAGTTGACTCTGATTTTATCTCATTCCGTAGAGATAAAGTGGTCCTCAAAACCAAAAGGAAGTTCTTACCCAAAGTGTTCTCAGATTTCCATCTGAATCAGTCCATGTCCCTTCCTGTGTTTTTCACTGATCATTCCTCTTCAGGAGAATGAAGATTACACAGTTTGGATGTTAAAAAGGCACTTAGCTATTACATAGAGCATACTAAGGCACATAGGAATGACTGTCTTCAATTGTTTCTCACTTATGGTGAAGTGGGAAAGGGTAGGCCAGCTACTAAAAGAACTATTGCCAGGTGGATCCTGTATACAATTCTGTTATACCAAGCTAGGTAAAACACCACCCTCAGGCCTGAAGGCCCACTCGACTAGGGGTACAGCAGCTTCTCTGGCTGCTGCCAGAGATATAACTCTGCTAGAACTATGCAAAGCAGCCACCTGGAAAACAGTCCATACATTCCCCAAGCATTACTCTCTGGATATCCAGGCTAGGAGTGATGCTGGGTTTGGTACAGCAGTACTGTGGAGCCTATTCCCAAAATAGGTTTGTTACCCTTCTCCATGGAGGTACTGCTTGGTAGTCTGCATAGGTCAGAATACAGCAAGACTTCATGTTGTTTGAAGAAAAAATTACTCACCTTAGTAATTGAGTTTCTTCTAATGGAGTCTTGCTGTATTCTGACCTCCCCCCTGCCTCTCAGAACCTAGTTTTTGCGAAGTGGGCTGGCAGGTGCAATGTTGCACCTCGGGGTATACCTTACATCCCTCCTCTTAGGGTGGGGTTGTTATTGTTCTATGTTTATTTATATATTACTATTTATTGTTCACTACCTTTTTTTTTTTTATCTTGGGTTCTCGACTTGAGTCTTTTGGGACCCACATTTTTTACCTGTTAGTTTATTGTTTACAATTTCCACACCAGAAGTGTAGTTAGTTGCTTGTAAGAATCTGATGGTTACACTCTGGAGCACCACAGACAGAGGTTTGAAATCCGAGCTCATGCTCAACGTTCTGTGCTTCTGCATAGAGTTAACTCTTTTATCTCCGGGGCAGTTCAAGTGCTGGGGCTAACTGCATATGTCAGAATACAGCAAGACTCCATTAGAAGAAACACAATTACTAAGGTGAGTAATTTATTCTTCCCGCCTACTCACCCTCATAAAAGTAGGGGTCCAGGTTGGCCAGGTTAGACTAGGAAACCCTCTGCTCCCTTATGGGTGACTGCTCTAGGGGTTGAGAAAGAGTTTTCCCTCAGGAGGATTTTCCCAGGTTTTCTGCCTCCTTTAAAAGGGACAAATCAAGATTACATTCAGCAGTAACTGTCTTAGTCATTCTACTGCGAATGGCTTGGGAGTCTCTCAGGGCAATGGTACAAGGGGAAAAGGGGAAGGAGTCAAATTCTTCTGATGGACTCTTCTTCCAGGGCTGGCATGAGGCAGGTGGGCCATATGACCTGGTCCCCAGTTGGGTGGTGGTAGTCCAACTGGATCAGGCTTACCTGTGGGTGCAGCCCCATCAGATGAGGTGGTCGCTTGCCACCTGGCCACATGACCTCCCTATTCACTGATGTTGGGTTCGAACTCAAAGAGATACGTCATTGCTTGTAGTGGTGCTTTTTCATCCACTGTTGCCAGAGGCTGAGAATCTACTACATTGAGTTAGAAGAAAACTGCCTTGGGACTTTGGAGTTACAGACCTGGTAGGCCAGTTAGTGGTGAGAGAGCTTGTTGGCTCAAAAAACTTTGCATTCTTATTTTAGGCTGATAGGCAGAAGCAAGAGTTCTGCCTTTTCTTTTCATATATAAATGGTTGGAGTTTTAGTGAGAGCAGAACATCTTTCTGTTGGGGTATTCCCCCCCCTTTTGATCTGTTGTTTAGATTTTAGGAACATGGGCCCAGATATTCCAAAGGGTTACGCATGACACAACAGTGTTGCGCCATGCGCAACCCACTGATGCGCCCTGGTGTGATATTCAAAAGGGAAAAGTGCGCCGCACAAATCCCGATGTGCCGGAGCGCATCAGTAATGTATGCAGGCACAGGTAGGGGGGCATGCCCATGCATAACCTGCACAGCCCGATATTCAGCCCGGGATTTGCAGAGCCATGCATACTCAACCCCTACTTGCGCCTGCAGAAAGTTAAGCCAAAAAAAAGGAACAAATGATGGCCACCCACAGGTGAGCTGCCACATTGCAGGGTGCAACCACGACGCTGCCACCTGTGGGTGGC
Source organism: Neoceratodus forsteri (assembly GCA_016271365.2). Lineage (NCBI taxonomy): Eukaryota > Metazoa > Chordata > Ceratodontiformes > Ceratodontidae > Neoceratodus > Neoceratodus forsteri. Next base: position 565,337,619 of record CM057449.1, on the reverse strand, counting down.
CTGAACTCCTACCACACCTGGCGGTGCCCTCCTTCGCGGGCATCTATTTAAATAACCCCCCAATATCCTGGTGGTCCAGTGGACCAAGTGCTGCCCGATGCAGGCATCTGGTTAAATAAAAACCCGTCCAATATCCTGGTGGTCCAGTGGACGATCACTGCCGATCATGGGCATCTGTTTAAATCACCCCCCCCAATATCCTGGTGGTCCAGTGGACCACACTCTGCCGATCGCGGGCATCTGTAAAACATAAAAATGTCCTATTACCTGCGTGGGAACGTCCCCCTCCTCACCCACCCACTAGGCCCCACCACCCGCTCCCCGGTCAGCGGCGGGTGGCAGCACCACCGCCTGCCACCCTGCCCACGACAGACAGCTCAGTGGGGCTGCATGCCCAGTGGTTCTCAGTGTGAGCCAATGGGCATACAACCATACCGTACTACACAGTCGAGATATGGGAATGAATCATTCACATATTTGGAATGTGTAGTACAGTATAGACTGCACACCCATTGGCTCACGCCAGAACCAATGGCGTGCAGCCCTACTGAGCTGTCGTGGTCGGCGGTGGCGGGTGACAGGTGGTGGGGTGCTGCTTGTCCGCCGGCTGAATGGGGGGAGCGGGGTGGTGGGGCTCAGTGGGTGGTGTGAGGGGTACCCTAGACCACCAGGGTAATAGGACATTTTTATGTTTTACAGATGCCCACGATCAGCAGAGGGTGGTCCACTGGACCACCAGGGATATTGGGTGGGGGTGATTTAAACAGATGCCCATGATCGGGCAGTGATCGGTCCACTGGACCACCAGGAATATTGGACGGGGGGGTTTGTTATACCGATGCCCGCGATTGGGCACATAGAGGTCCACTGGTCCACCAGGGATATTAGACTAGGATTTCTTTTTTCAGACAAATGCCCACGATCGGGCTGCAGGGGGAGTTGGTCCCCGATGGATGCTGCCTGGCAGGGCACCAGGCGCAAGTTGTCAAGGATCGGCGCACCTGCATACTAATGGGATGCAAATGGGGCCATAATGACATGCAAATGGACCCATGTGTGCCTTGCATAAATTATGTCCCCATTTGCATGTTCCCTTTTGAATATCGCAGGTGCTGTGAATGGCACAATGGCACTTGAGCTAGGGCATCTCCATGCTTCACTCTGGCCACTTGCGCTGGCACAGTGCCACTGCGCCATGCATAATGGGGGTGGCCAGGGTGCGATATTCAAAGCTGCTGAGCCAAAGCGCAGCTCGTTGACTATCACCCAGGCCACACCCCTGCGCAACCAAGTTGAGCTGCGCCCAGGCTTGTGCCACAGCCTGGCGCAGTTTGAATATCCGGGCCATGGTCTTTTGGTACTCATGGACTTTGCAAAGTGCTTAGCACTTGCTTACTTGGACATTGTGGCACTGTTACACACCAATTTTTTCAATCCTGAATTTTGAATTTTAAGTTTTGTTTTAAATTTTCCGGTGGTGGTATGTGTGATTAGGGTAGGTTGAGTGGCATTAGTGTTATTATAAGGTTGTAATGTATTAGGATTGTGTGTGGAATGATTTGAGTGAATAGGGTTAGAGGTGTGAGTGGGATTGTGCTATATACTACTGGGGAGTGTAATTTGGGTTTGGGGTTTGGGGTATGGGTAGGAGTTGATTTCAGTAGGTATAGTAATTTGTGTTAGGGCTGGGTGTGAGCCCTCTAGACTTAGCTACTCCTTAGCTCAGCTGCATGATCTGTGTCCCATTCAGGACCCCCTGCTTCCTAGAGTTGCCCATTTTTTTGATGCAGGGAGGTGGGGATTATGAGAAGACAAGGTGGTCGGCAATGGGAGTGGGAGGTACTAATCGGGGGGGGGCATTATTAGGATGGGTAGGACCAGGAGACAGCCTAGGGCAAAATGGGAACTAGAGAGAGAGATGAGATGTGTTTGGTTCCCATACCCAGGGATCCCACTGGACTGTTTTTCAAGTAGATTTATTGTGAAGCTAAAAAGCCGTTAGAATTTACAATCGAACGCATCATCAATATACAATACAATAAAAAACTCTATCAACATAAGCATTCACTTACAAGTATATTGCACACTTTTCCATATTCCATATAACATTATTCCACTAATACTTCTCATACACTACATTGAAAAGGTGCATACAGATTAAATATTGCATTTAAAAACATATTGCACACTTTCCATATTGCCTATATCAGAATTCCCATATTCCGACTACTATATGTCATGCCTAGCTAAGTTACATGAAATTATTTTCTTTACTAACGGTGAAGAGATATTTAGCTAGTCTTTCAATACGCCATTCATCTTTTGTGTGGGACATGATATTGGTGAGGGTGGTTTGATCTATTTGATAAGTTTGATTACAGAAAGAGCCTAGCCAGTATATTCTTTCTTTACCGTACCAGGTACAATCCGTAGTACATGTATAAGATCTTCTGTACCTCCTTGAGAACAATCACAATTATTTGTAGTGAGGGTTTTTTTATCATATCGCTGTTGTAAAACTTTACTGGGAAATTGTTCAAACTTATATCCAGTAAAAATATTGGGAGGGTTAGGCTCTTGTAAAATATCTAGATATGTTTTACATCCAAAGTAGTAGTTATTCTTAACGAACCATAATGAGTACCCTGAATTTCTTATGGATTCCAAATCTTGCTGGTTCCAAAAATTTGATATTTTTTTAGTTACATCTTTTTTGTATTTAGTACTCAGGGAAATGCCCTTTTCCACTGCTAGTTTAAGAATTTTTAACTTATATTTTCCTAAAATTTCCATGACCTTGGGTAGCCAATAATCATTTATGTATCCCATATCCAGCCATGTTTCTTTTTCTTTCAAACATAATTTAACTGCCAGGGAATCTGATACTCTAGTAAATCTTATTCAGTAGTTTATCTTATAACTGTCAAATTTTGCTTTAATATTAGTAAGGCCAAGTTCTGCTCTTATGTAGGCAGAGGGGCAAGAATGCCCCGCCCTAAGTACTTTCCTCAATGCCACAAATAATGGGGATAATAATTTCTCTGTATCATTACATTCCCAGACTTCTGTTCCATACAAAATCTGTTTTTCCAACTTAGCTTTTACCACAGTTAATAGTGGCTTGATAGATAAACCACCATATTCATAACTGAATTTTATCAATCCCCCAATATTCTTTTTAATTTTTCTGAAATTACATCAGTGTGTTCTTTCCAGAGACAATTTACATGTGCTGAGATACCTAGTAAACATAACTAGGCACAACTTCCACCCTAGCACTACTCAGTCTCCATGAGTTGTAAATAGTTTTTTTGGTCCGACCATTACTATTATGGTCTTTTTTAAAATTTTATCTTCATTTTAAGTTCAGATGATTTAGTAAAAATAAAGTCAATTTTTTTTATAAACCTGATTTGGTTAATGAAAACAAAACAGTATCATCTGCATAAGCTAGCAGTGGGCAAGACTGCAGGCTGATTTTTGGAGAATCAGGAAGCTCATGAAAGTTTTTCAGCATGTTATCAATGTATAGTGAAAAGTGTAGTGGTGCTAGGACACAACCCAGTCTCACCCCTTTATTTATTTTAAAGACTGAGGAGACATTGCCTGACGCTCCCAGGCATATCTTAGCCCAAGTAGTATGGTAAAGAAAGGCCATAATGGCCACTAAGTTTTTATCTAGCTCTCTATCGATTAATATGTTCTATAATATATTTCTAGATAATGAATTGAATGCTTGAGAGTATTTTATAAAAGTAGTATAGAGTTTTCCACCTCGCAGTTTTACATACTTCTCTGTCATATGGATTAAAATGAATACGTTATCCGTTGTGCAATAGCTGTTCTGAAAACCAGCTGGGTATTCACAAATACCTCCAGTTAGCTCAATCTGAATTTTAAGTATTTCCAAGATAATCTTGCTAAATATTTGTAAATTTATGTCAGGTAAGCTGATTGGGTGGTACATGGCCAGATCAGTTAAATTTCCCTTTTTATGTATAGGTATTATATTAGCACTTCTCCATGAAGCTGGATAATACCCTAAAATAATACACTTATTAAAGAATATAGTTAAGACTTTTCCCCAGAAGGTAGCTTCTGAGAGATACATTTCAGAGGGAATACCATCTGGGTCTGCCGCTTTGTGTTTTTTGAGAGAACTAATGGCCAGAAGAACTTCTAACATAGTAATTGGTTGAAGATCAGTTCTAAAATTTATAATCTCTGGAATTGCAACCTCATTAGGGTAAAAAAAAATATCAGTGAAGAACTGTAACCACTCTTCTTCTGTAATATATGTATCTATTGCCTTTTTATATTTATCATTACCCTTAGCCACCGGAGTCCAAAATGTCTTACTATTTTTAGTTAAAACTGCATCCAGCATCTTGTCCCACTGTTTGGAAATAGAGGCCTGTTTCTTAATTTTAAGAATCTGTTTATAATTTTTCTGTACTTGCTTAAGATTTTTTAATTGTTTATTTGGGTTTTTCCTATATTCTCTATATAAACTTCTAATAACCTTTTTTATTATTCTTACATTCTTGATCAAACCATCCCACCTGGGAGTTATTACTGTTGGACTTTAGAGGACATTCAAGCTTGAGCTTTATTCTTTCAAAAAGAGCAATAATTAAGTCAGAGAACTGTACTATGTTCATGTTCAGGAGGATGGAAGGCTCAATTAAAAATGTAGAATCTTCAATTATACTTGCCAATTCTATTTCATAATTATGTTGCCAAATTATCTTTTTATTTGCTCTTATTTCTGTAAACTAGACAGCATCTGTTGAAACTGGAACATCCTGTGTTTGCTCAAGAGAGAACTCTAAAATTAAAGGAAAATGGTCGCTTTCAGGCCTAATTTTGACCTGTAGCAATTTCCAAAAGCTCAAATGTCCTGTCCAGACACATAATCCACAATTGAAGCACCTCTAGTAGAGATATATGTAAATTATCCTTCACAGTCACCTGACAACCTAACATTTAGGGGATACATGTTATATTATTTTAAAATTTCAATGAGCTTTTCTCCCATCTTATTTTTTTTTTCGTCCTTGGACTTTCCAGGGCACAAAAGGTTATCACAATTATTAAATAGGAACATAGAATTGTCCACTAGGCCTTCAAATCCTCCAATTCTAGCACTGACGTTACCTGCCGATAAGATTTCAGAGTTAGAAAAATCTTGTATTGCTTCTAAAATAACATTTATGAAGTTGTCCCAGATTGTCAGAGAGTAAAAATTTGAGTTCTCAGGGGGTATATAGCAGTTAATTAAAGTTATCCCTTGATTGCCTTTTTCAATGTAGAGTGCTATAAGGTTAGAACATTTTTTCCAACATTGTACCTTACTGAAGGAGTCTATCCTTACAAAGGAGATGAGCTTCCCAGAATGTCTACCCTGCACATGCACTTTCTTACCTGTTACATGAAAGCATTCAAAGCCATTAAGACTAATTTCTTCACCATCTGTGTGCCAGGTTTCTTGAAGACTTAATACATCATGTTCTAAAATAAAACTTTTCCACTCATCATCACACTTATTATTCGCCCAACCAGAAATATTCCATGATAACACCTTCAGGCCTTTACTCCCATATGGGGTAGGCACATATGAGTTTTCCAGACTTTCCAGTCAATTATTGGTTTCATAGGCAGTGAGAGCCATGAACCTGTTAGATAAGGGAATACTGCATACATTCTCATTCTTCCGATTGTCATTTCTGGGAGCTGGGAGAAACTGGTATGAATAGGGGGAGGCATCACCAGTAGAAAACAAGAAGTTGTTGTCCCTCAGTACAGACAGTTGGTGAGACCCCATCTGGAGTACTGCATCCAGTTCTGGAGGCCCCATCTCCATAAGGACATAGACAGGATGAAGGCAGTCCAGAGGAGGGTAACTAAAATGGTGCAGGGTCTGCACCAGAAGACATACAAAGAGAGATTAAAGAAGCTTAATATGTTTATGGGCAGACTGGGTGGGCCAAGCGGTCCTTATCTGCTGTCAAAGTCTATGTTTCTATGTAATACACTTGAGGAGAGGAGGGACAGGGGGGACATGATAAAAACTTTCAAGTACATCAAGGGAATCAACAGAGTCCAAGAGGGTAGCATCTTTCAGAAAAGAGAAGTGAAAGAGCAAGGGGGCACAATTTGAAGATAGAGGGAGAACGGCTCAGAGGTAATGTTAGGAAGTATTTTTTCATGGAAAAGGTGGTGGATACATGGAACAGCCTTTCTGAGGAGGTAGTGGAGTCAAAAACAGTGGGGGAATTCAAGAATGCATGGGACAGATATAAGGCAATTCTAGTGGTGGGTAGGAGGAAGTAGGCTGTTGGTTAACTAAGATCTGCAGCCTATCCATTAGGTAGGGAAATGGGCAGACTAGGTGGGCCAAGCGGTCCTTATCTGCTATCAAATTCTATGTTTCTATGTTACAGTGTTCAACAATTTGGAATCTATAAGGTGAATACCAAGCTGGTCTAATAAATTAGCTTTCTCTTGTATACCGTCAGTGAGATTATTACTAGTGACCAATAGATTCACTTGCGAGCCAACATCTGCCCTGTGTGCACTAATTCTGCCAAGGCACTCAACAGGGACATATAGGGAATTAGTGAACAGGTCACTAATGGCAGTTGTTAACCCATCGTCTGTCTCATTTTCCATAGCATTCATTCCAAACATGATTAGGATTACTTCTTTATTATTGTTATTAACTTTGGATTCCTTCCCCACAGGACCTCTGTTAAATAGTTCACTGTTGGGGTAGGTAATCAGAATGCCCTATTTTAAGAGATGGGTACTATTAATCCAGACATGGTTAGCTACCCTGGGGGACTTAAAAGATATATCAATCATTTTAACTTCTTTTATTGGAATATTCTTAACTTCTACCATGTCAACCACTGTAAGATCTAGATCTAGCTCATTTTTAAAAAAGTCCACCATATATGTAACAATTCCATTTTTTCCAGAAATGTCTCACTTTTGTGGGTCTAATAACATGATGAGAGGGAAGTTGTTAGTAGCCGGAACTGGTTCAGGAATTATGAAGGCAGAGTTAGATGTTACCTTAGTATCCAGCCTTTTAACAGTATTATCGTTCATATTGTGTCTAAGGGACCCAGGGCACTGGGCTTTTCCAGCCTCCTTGGGTATCTCTGGCACCTTTTTCGAGGGATAATTCCCAAATTACTCTGCAACCTAAAGACTTCTCTTTCTAGTGTACTTAACTGGGTCATAAGATCCAGTTGAGGTGGAACAGGTTTTGCCTCTTCTACCTGCCCCAACTGGTTTTTCAGTTCACTGGGGTGCACCAAAGTGGGTTTGTTAAGAATTGCTCCTGATGTGGCACTTTGTGCCTCTAAAGATATTTTACAGTCAGAAGACTCACTCCCTGCTCTCAAAATTACTTCATTAGCTAACTTGTTTATTTTGTTCTTTTTATCTCTCTTTCCCATACTTCGTTTTTTCTCCTTCTATTATTGTTCTCTATACTTTTTAGTGTATATATATATATATATATATATATATACACAGAATGTATATATATATATATATATATATATATACAGTATATACACTACGAAAATCAGGCCTTGGTTGAGAAGGGATATGCTTCATGTTCTGTGAGCTACTCTCTTCCTCAGGAATAATACTGGCTGGCTTACTAAGTACTTCACCCAACTTATATCTATTGATTGCCATTTCTCTTAATACATCTAAGAGGTCCTTATTTATAACTAGTTGATCCATTATAATAAGGCTGGCATAATGTTGATTTTCCATAGTTAGGATCATATCCTCACTCAACCTGCAAACTTCGTAGGAAGGACTTTGTTTAGACAATGAGACATTTTGTCCCTCAGGAATCTTAGCTTGGCAGTCCCTACACAGCTGAGTGCTAGTAAGCTGTTCATCAAAGCATTTTAAACCATCAATGGTAACCTGTAGTTTCTGAATGATGTTGCTAATCTCAGGACCAGTTTCATTAAAGGCCTCAGCTACACTATCTTCTTTAAAACTATCTTTTATTTATTTATTTATTGATGAATATCGGATACACACCTTTGAGTCAAAGACTCCTTTTCAAAGGTTCCACGTAAATTGAGTAAAGAAGCAAAACAACAGATAGTTCAACATATACAAAGGCAACAGTGCGAGCAGAGGTAACAAAAGTAGCAAGTACTACAATCAGTTCAGTATCAAACATGGTTACAGGTGGTTGAGACATTGCAGCTAGTAATACGTTGGTACATAGAGTTACAGGAATAGGAGCAAAGGAAACTATCTTTTCGAGCACCAAATATTTGGTGTAGCTTGGAGCTCCTGAGAGTTAAAAGAGCTACTAAGGTTTGTAGAAAGATTATTTTTGACTACTATGGGAGACACATGGTCTCTAGTATCTAGTGCTCTTTGCTCTATTATTTCAGGCCCCCTATTATGGGAAGAGTCAGCTGTGTCTGTAATTACGATTGAATTAAGTGCTGAGGGACTAGGGCTCAACCTCCCTTTGCTCATAACTGTAATCTCTGAGATAAGGGAAGATTTTGGGGTAGAGGTGATGCTTCTACCACCAATCCCAACTATGGGCACCAAATGGTCAGTTATTTTACTTTGCTTTTTTTTTTTACTTATTCTAGATGGTTTGGGCATTTCTACTGCTAAAGGAGAAAGATCAGGATTTGTCATTCTTTGCAGCCTAGTATTGACCATTTAAGCAATAATGCCCAACAGGGTGTGTCGTGCTGGGATAACATCATGCCTCAGGTGGTTAGGCACGAGGCCGCAGGCCAAGTGTGTCCAACAACTGAGGCGTGACGTTATCCCAAGTGACACACACCTGGTGGGCATTATTGCTATTATACAATGGCTCGTTGTTATATATAAAATAAAAAAATAATTTTAAAGAATGTTTTTTAGTGTGGAAAAGTATTTTTTTTCTCAAGAGGAGATGCAAAAAAAGAGGTCATCTAGCTCATCATATAGCTCATCTAGAAGTTCACAGTGAGGCTGAGACTAGACCCGTGATGTTGTACTGGGATAACATCACGGGTCCAGCCCAAGATTGACCAATCAGAGACCAGGAAATTTTCTTGCCATTGTATAATATCAGGTTTCATAGGTTTGTCAAGCTATGTAGACATTTTATCCTTAAAGCTTGCTGATTTCACTAATTTGGAAAATTTGTAAATTTAATATTATCCCCAAATGTTGAATCAAGGTTTATTTTAAATGAATCCATATTAGGACTATCAACAACTTCAGCTGGGAGCTGATTCCATATCGGAACTACCCTGAGACTGAACCAGTATTTCCTTCATAATGGATTCCATTTGGGTAGATATAGTTGTTTGGCATGGCTCCTTGTATTGACAGTCTTTCCAAGGGCAATAATTCCTAGTTCATTAATGAGTATAGGGTCAGATATAGCTCTGTATAATAGACACATGTTTGCCCTCAGTCTTCTATATTGGAGAGTATATAAATTGGGTGATTTCAATCTAGTCTCAGATGTCATATCTGACATTCCTATAAGGGCTTTAGTGAATCTATGTTGCACCCTCTCAATTTTTTGAATATCTTCATATAATATGGTGACCAGACCTGAGCACAATACTCAAGATGTGGTCTCACGAGGGCAATATACAATGGCATCAATACCTCAGTCCTACAACTAGAAATATGTCTGAGTATGCAATTAAGATTTTGATTTGCTTTATAAATTTGTGCCTTACAATGAGATCTAAATTTTAGATCAGGGTTAACTATTATACCTAGATCTCTTTCCTGGTCTGTTTCTGATAGAACTACATTGCCAAGTTTATATTTCTGGTGTTGATTGTGCAAACCTAGATGCATAACTTTACACTTTGTAGGATTCAGTGCTAATTTGTTAATACTAGACCATTTCATAATCCTATCCAAAGTTGTCTGAAGAGCTATGTTAGTTCCTGGATTATTTATTACAGTAGCTAATCTACAGTCATCTGCAAATTTGAGTAAAAATAAGTTGGGGTTAATGTTGATACATATATATATATATATATATATATATATATATATATATATAAAAAAGACAGGTAATAAAGATATTGGACAATTACCTTTGTATAGTGCCTACAGTTATTTATAATGACTTGAAGTGCTAGTGCCACTTGAAAAATTTCTAACTTCTCTAAATACCCTAGACTACTTAAATAAAACCATAAAACCCAGTAAAAAGTGTATTAAAGGTCACCAGTACAGGAGAATAAATACTGTACAAGAGGACTATAGCAGGACTTAATTGGAGTCTGTAGTTAAAGTAAGCCAACAAGAATGGTCGGAGAACTGGAGCTGCTTATTTTGCCAAGCAATTCTTAATGTGCAAAGTCACTCCTTTCAAAAAATGAAATAATCAGTTCACTACTCGACAGTCCACAAGGGAAACTATTCCCAAAACCAGCATTCCAGCAATGATTCTAGTGGCAAAAGAGCAGTTTGTTGGTACCACCATGGGCTTATTAGAACTCCGTTGACTTAAAGAGATGCGGGATGAGTCTAAATGAGCAGATGCTGTAGAAACGCTGTCAGGACCTTCTTGACACAATGCTGGTTAGCTCAGGTACAAAGTGTTCCTGAAGTGCATATATTTTGAATCGATTTAGGATGATTTGTAAAGGAGGTCCACCACCTTTTCTTCAGGCGAGGTACTAAAAATACCAAAAACAAATAATGAGGAGCAATAAAAGACTAGGGCCAAACTCCTCTCTTATTACAATTAAACTGTTAACCCCGGGGTGTATACAAATATAAAATGACAGCCCTATCAGTGTCTTAACATACTACTCTAAAATAGAGTGAGACTGAAAACATAAATAATTAACAATAAATCAAAAGAGGCTTACTTTTGTCCGGTAGATGCAATTCAAGGAACAAAATACAGCGCAGGTAAGGGGGCTGCTACCTCGCCACTCTAACGACTTCACACGAACCTCGGTAACCCCACAACATATCAGCAGCAGAAAAACAACCAGTAAGCTGATAAAATGATGGCCTAAGCACATCTAGCAGCAATTTTAGTAAATTTAGTAGTCGGATAAGAGAAAAGCGGCATACGGCTAAAATATGCTCCTCTAATCTGGCACTTGGCAAAGTCTGAATGCCAGATTCAGCGCATGTGCAATATAAAGAAGATGGTCGTATGACCTTAGCTTCCAAACCGGTACAAAGATTAACCAGCTGAAAGTATGTGAATTATATATGTATTAAGACAAAAATGTATCTTAGCCAAACATTATTCAGTGAATATCGGCTAACTTCTAAAAAAAGGCTGTAACTTAGACAAAACATAAAATAAAATGCAGAGGCAACAGACAGCAAGCACAACACTGGGCATAAAACAGAAGGTAAACAGAGCTCAGTAAATAAGCAATTTTAACAATAAAAGCACATCCATTAGTGGGGTACTGCATCTAAAGTTTTGTTTATACACCAACCCAGGAGACAGTGTGAAAAGTTTAATCCAGCTAGCTCTCCAGATAAAAAACAAAAAAGTAAAAAGTAGGAATATGTTCCTTTAATGGTGGTTCTGCAGGGCTTGAAATTGCAGATTTCAGCAGCACAAGACCTTCACCTTTTTTTTTCTTCTTCACTCCATAAGCCATCCAACTGGCCTCTTTGGGACACCTCTAAATCCAGCAGGCAGACCTCTCCTGCAGCCTTCCTCCTAGGGGGAACAAAGACAGAAAGGGAACAGAATCACAGTCTGCGAGTGCAATAAAATTGTTTGGAAAGGCTACACCATTACTCTGGCAGTGGTATCATACCTGTTCAAAATTTAAAACATGCAGTATAGCACTGCATCCACAGTCCACTCCCCAGACTGTGGAGCGTTTAGCACAGGCAACCTTCCTCTTCCACTGGTAAAATCACACTGAATCCTCCTCCAGCAATTCAGTCTCACATGGAGTACTCCCCACACCAGACTGAGTGAGCAGGTAGCTGGTGGGCTGGCTGCCTCACCCCATCCCCTTCTAGTGGTGTTATGTAATGCAAGGTCAATGAGGAACAGGAGTGCCATTATGGCAGATCTAATTTCAGGTTCCTCAATCAACCTGGCTGTGTGATGATGTTGGTCCAGTGTTGGAAGCAATGATCCCAGCTGGATTCTCTGTGGTTCACTGCCCGCAGAGGGATCATGGGGGTGGGGTGGGGTGGTGGTCATCTGTTTTACATCCAGGGTGAATTTCACTGTGAACCCAGTAGGGGAAGCCTTGTCATTTGAATGCATGTCTGTACATGGGGGTCTAGGTGTAGGTTGCAGGATCCTCCTGGTGTACCGGCCTGTGGGGCATGAGGGTAATTTCCTGCAGAAAATCACGGACTTCATTGCTGAGAGGGTGTTGGAGTCATCCAGATGATTTATTCTAGATGACTTCAGTGCCTGGGTTGATGGTGAACTCTTACATTTTGGCAGGGATTGCCTCCAGTTGATGGAATCACTGGGCCTAGCACAAGTTGTTACTTCTGTGACTCACCAACACGGGCATGCCTTGGACTTGGTTTTCTCTCTGGGGCTCAAGGTGAGTTAACCTCGAGATTGATCTGGTCAGTAGGTTGGATCATTGCACGGTGAAGTTCTTTTTTGGGGACCCTTCCTGTAGTCCTTCCCCATTGCAGATGGTTCAGTACCATCTTTTAAAAGGACTTGGCCCAGAAGGACTACTAGCAGTGCTGAACATCATGGAGATGTTGGCAACTTGTGAGGTGGAATCAGAGAATGTGGTTCTAATCTATAATAGGGTTGTTGCCGAGGCCTTCCATCCCTTAGCACTGATCTGTATACAAACTCGGGTCTCACACTTTGGGTACCCATGGTCTGATGGAAAGGCATCACTACTGAATACTGACAATCACTTGCCTGACACCCAGAAGCTGGAGATGAAAATCCTGACATAGAAAATCCTGACCCGTGGGATTTTGCCCCTGTGGAGTTATTATAATAATTATGGTATGTGTTGCCTCCAAACAGGTAAAACAGTCCTTCGCAGGCAAAATCCCACTGTCGGGATTTTGATTTTGGGATCTTCCTCTGGGCTTCTGGGTGTTGGGCTACTGAGTGTCAGCATTCAGTAGTAGGTCCGATGGAAATCTTAGGAAGTTGAAGACTCGGGGTCTGAGGTTAGAGCGCTGCTGGAGGTGGTCTATGGCAGAGGAAGGCATACTGGCTTTGAAGATTCATCATGATGACTATTAAAGGACAGTCTTCTGTAAGAAGGCAGCATTTCTGTCCAAGGAAATTGTGGCTGGCAAGAATCGAATGGCTTAGCTTTTCCATAATGAGGAGAGGTTGCTACATCCAGCCTGTCTTCAGTTGGTGAGAGCAGTGTCACATCCAGCCTGTCTTCAGTTGGTGAGAGCAGTGTCATAAGCTAAGTGTGAAGAGTTCACTTGATTCTTCTGGGACAGTATCCTTGATTCGGGTCTGGACCTCTCCAGACAGGCTGTTGTGGCCCGGCATGTTGGGCAGGGATCTCACGGCTGGATTCAGCTGTCCTGGATGGAGTTTCAGTCAATCTCAATGGATGAGATCTGTGAGGTAATTTTGGAGCTGTGGCCAACCTATTGTGAACTAGACCCAGATCTCATGCATCTACTAATGAGCTACATATGGGGTCTTTGTAGTCAGTGTTTGCTGGAATAGTCTGGTGCCCCTTGTTGGAGGCAGTCTTTCCAGCAGCATTGAAAGACATGCTGCTTTAGCCCATCTGGAAGAAGCCAGCTTTGGACCTGAATATTCTAGTAAATTATCATCCCATCTCTAACCATTTTTTGGGAAGGTTATTAAGAAGGTTGTGCAGTGCAGCTTGAGGTGCACTTCTCATCTCATAACATCTATGAGCCCTTCCAATCTGGTTTTTGATCTGGGTATTGTACTGAGACAGCATTAGTCAGGTTGCATAATGATCTTCTCAGGGCAAGAGATGGGTGAACAGTCAATTCTCATTCTCCTTGATCTCGCTTCAGCATTTGACACTATGGACCATGGGTTGCTGTTGGATCATCTGTAGGAATACATTTGACTAACTGGAACTTTCATCTGTTGGTTTGAGTCCTATCTCAGGGATAGGATGCAGATGGTGGTGATGGGTACTTTCTCATTGTCCCCAATGCCCCTGCCCTGTGATATGCCCAACAGCTTGGTCCTCTCACCCATATTATTTGTAGTGTACATGCTGCCCCTTGGAAGGATCCTTCGACAATACAATCTGAGTTTTCACTGCTATGCATTGTCTAGGTGCTTAATTTGTGCCTATCTGAAATCCAGAAATGGATAGAATCTAGTTGGCTGAGGGTAAACCTGAATAAGACTGAGGTGCTGGTGATTGAGATAGGTCAAAAGGGGGGAGCAGAGGCAGTCATAGGAAAGACGGGGCTTTGGCTCGGGTCATCCAGGCTGTTGGCCTCTACTGAGGTGAAAAATCTAGGAGTCATTCTCTGTGAATGGTTGACACTGGAGGCTCAGATGTCAGCTATAGTCAGGAGGGGCCTTTATCACCTGAGGAATATCAATCAGATTAAGTCCTTTATCCCTCCTGAAGACCTACTGACTCTAGTGCATGTGTTCGTGATGTCTTGCCTTGATTACCATAATGCGCTCCACTTTGGGGTTAGTGGAGTTACCATATGACGCTTGCATCTGATGCAGAGCACAGCTGCCAGTTTTCTGACTGGTCTTTCAAGATCTAGCCAAGTGATCCTGGAACTGTGGGATCTACACTGGCTGCCTGTGAACTGGTGAGTTAACTTCAAGGTTGGTATCTTAACCTATAAAGTCCTACATGGGTTGGGTCCAGACTACCTGGCAGAGCTCCTGCATCCAGTCCTTGTGCCCCCTTTGGTTCTCAGAGGAGGGCCTCTTTTAGGTCCTGAGCACCCAGCTAAAGTTATCAAGATATCGTACATTTGAAGTATCTGCCCTCTTTTGTGGAATGCTCTACCCAGGGGATTGAGGGAGGTCTCCTCAGTGGAGGTCTTTAAAAGGGGATTAAAAACATATCTGTTTAACCAGGCATTTGGAATTGAAATAATTCTTCTCTTCAGCAGAAATGGAGGTGTAACTGTGGTGGGGGATGGGGTGGGGGGATTAAGGGTGAGGGGGGGCAGCAACGGTGTCTGGACCGTGTGCTGCAGATTTGAGCAGACTTGATAGATCTTTTGGCCTACTCTGCTGGCATCTTAGAATGTTAGTATGTTAGCTACTATATATATATACTTTTAGAGTATTATTTAAGCTATTTATGTTTGTTTTTATCTATTTATTGCCTGTCATTTCTGTACAGGGCCCTAATCCTTCGGGGAAGGGTGCCTTATAAATAAAGCTACTACTACTTCTATTCCCTCAGTCTGCGCATGGGTAATGCCCTTCATGGGAAGGGGTTTGGAGGTTTTTGAGGTGGCTGGCGAGACTTTTAGAGCTGCACACATCATTCCAATTGTGTAATATGGCATTTAATAAACATATGGCTAGGGCCATTTCTCCAAGATTGGGGTTGTGTATGTTCTTCCGGGGAAAGGGTGTTATGGGGACTAACAAGACAATACTTTTTGGGCTTTGTGTTATTATTCAGGGTGGCTTCACTTGTAACTGTACCGGTTCCCTGTACCATAAACATGCAGATCTCCTTCTGCTCTGATATGATGGGCAGGGCCTAAGTGTCAAGGCCTTGTTCTGAGGGCTGGCACTGAGTGTTCACTGTTTACTTCACTTCTTCCTAGAAATATTGGCACCAGGGACCCCAAGTGTGCCTCCACAATTGCATTCTGATGTAGAACCCGCTGAAATTCACACCCACCCTGTGAAGTGCCATGGACACAGTGCAGCTTGGGACTCCAGGGGGTGGCAACATGTTGGGACAACTTACATTAACACCCTCCTGCAGAGACTGAGAAAATGTAGAGGACACTACCTCTGCCTCCTGCCAGCCCACAGCAGAGATCCAGGTTCAAGACACAAACTCTGGTTGCCTGCATGTCAAGTGGCTGTTCAGACTTGCCTGGAATCTTGATTTGAATCCACAGATTGACGATGGTGTTAGCTTTTAAGTGATACATTTAAATGTCAATTTTTTTGTTTTTAATGAAAAAACAAGGCCTGTTTAGTTGTCTCAAGAAACTGTATACATTTGATGGGACTCATCCCTTCAAAATCTCACCAGCTGAAAAGAGAACTACAGAGGTCATCTGTCTCATTAAACTTGCTCTCTAGTTTTCTTGCCTTCAGCAGATTTCTAGCTAAAATAAATGGAGCTGGACCCTGACACCTCATCAAGGTTAGCTTCCTTTGTATACTGGGTTGTTGTTTTTAATAAGACAAAGGTTGCATGGGTCATAAATTCTAATGCAGTAGGTCTCCAATTGGAAATGCTTCAAACTACCTAGGGCAAAAGAAAGACTAGCTGTTTCATAGCAAATTAGAAACAAATCTGATAGCATCTCTCACCTCCAGTGCTGGAAAGAAACTGCACAATTATTAGTTTGAAGAAGAAGAAGAAGAAGAAGACATTAAGCAAACTAAAGAAAATTAAGCAACCTAAAGAAAACATAATCGCTTCAATGGGTAAAGCTACAGGCCCAGTAGTTAGGGACGGCTATGTTATGCACTGAATCAAGCTAGCATACATTTTGTTTGTCAAACTATAGTAGCAGTAAACAGTAACATCATAGTGTGATGACAGAAGGGACTTAGGGTCAATTTTGTCTGCAGCTCCTGAAGCATGGCAGTGACCATACCCCAGTTTGAGTATTGTTGCACTTTTAGCCATTCTATACTTATTCAGTGTCATAGTCAGTGATATTGTTTACATGACTTCACTGTTTCTCGGCCTCTTATTTGGAAAAAGTAGCACACTTTACTCATATTGGGAGGATTGTGATGTAACTCAACATCGGAACAGAAACATAGAAAATGTTGGCAGAAAAAGCCCACTGATGCATTCAGTCTGCCCTATTTCACCCTACCGCGGGACTTAATGTCTAGTTGGGGTTATTGCTCTTACCTCCCCCCTTGCCCCACTGCCTTACTGTTTCCCCCCTGTGCAATTATAGTATTAGTATTACAGTATTATTAGTATTAAGCCTTTTACTTGGTCCCAGCCATATTTGAAACTGTTAATGTTTCTAGTACCCACCACCTCTGCTGGTAAGCTGTTCCATGGTTCAACCACTTTGTCTGTAAAATAGAAACTTTCTCATTTCCCTCCTGACAGTGGCCCCTGCCAGCTTCCACCCATGTCCCCGTGTTCTTGATTTGTCAGTCCTGCTGAATATTTACACATGCTCTACCTTGTTCACTCCTTTCCAGAACTTAAAGGTATCTATCATATCGCCTCCTCTCCCTTCTGCTCTTCAGTGAATACATGTTCAGGGCCTTCAGCCGATCCTCATAGGATCTGACCTGCTGGCCCTGAATCATTCTGGTTACCTAACACTGTATCAATTCTAGCCGGTCTTTGTCTTTTCTTAGGGTGGGCTGCAGAACTGGGCACAGTATTCCAGATGCAGCCTCCCATTCTGCAGTTCTGTCTGTGGAATCACTGCTGTTGGATGAAACATGGGGAAAAAGGCTTTCTCCTAGCAAATATTTGAGAGGTAAGGTATTTATTTTAAGGGAAAAGGCCACAATAATATTCTCTGTTACGTGTCTAGTGCTACTGCTTTGAAACACAATTCAGTGCCATTGCTAGGATCAAGTGTTCTTATCACAGTTCCTACTGTGATATCTTGCAGGATATAGCAGGAACTCAATATAATTCAGTGGCAAATTAGTCATGCAGTAAACTGTGAAATCACACACAGAGCACTTGACTCTGGTGGACATCACCGTAGATATTGACTAACAAAGTTGTAGGGCCTGATGTTCAAAGCATGGGACCTGGCACAAACTGAACACTCTGCACCTGTTAAATTGTGCTGGTTCCCAAAATACCATTGTTCAGCAGCATGTTTGCATCGCCCAGTGTTCAATCCCCCTGTGCAAGTGTGACACAACCCAATTTGCTGTTCCAGAGATTACTGGTTGCTATCAGGGATTGCATCTGCTAACATCCTTGTGACTGTGTATTAAGTACTAGCTATGATGTAGTAAACCTTCTTATAGTGTAGTGCTACACAATCAAACAAAGAGGGTCTCCCATCCCATTTGAAAAAGATGTCTTCTGCTTATCCAAAGAAGTCCTCCCTAAGACATTCCACCCCATCCAATGCAGTTCTTCCTGTTCCCCAGCCTGAGGGGTATCAATGCTTATGTCAATGGGGACAAGAGGTACCCCTCCATCCACTCCATACCCTAACCTAGGTTATTTTCCTAATGCCTAAAAGAAACAAAAAGGTGTACTCACCAGAAATTCATGCCTCTTGACAAAGTGTCTGGTTTTGATGCAAAGTGCCATGGCTTGAGTCAATGTTTTTCTACTTCACTATAGTCATGTTGGGCACCTGATGTTTTGAATTAAACTACCAAGTGATGCATTTCTGGTGAATGTGCCTTTTTCTTTTTGGTGTGTGGGTGGTCGCCCAAATTGGGCAGCACCTGATACCTCTTCTGAGACACAGCCCCCTTTGTTGGGTATGTGATGACCCTGCAACAGGGCATGCCTGGGCCATGCACATGGCGCTGTCTCCACCTTTGGTAAACCGGTCTGGTCTGGTAAAATGGGGTTCAGGGAAGAGTGCTCAAGACTCTATCAAGTGAGCCACAAGGGCATCGGCTCTTGGTGGGCCTGGTAAGGAAACTATTAACTTCTCTATCATTCTGGAGTCAATAACCAGATCGAGTTTTGTCTTTGTGTGTTTTTTTTTAAATTTAGGCTTTATTGAGAGCATTGCATCAGTTACCGTGTGCACATGTATTTCACATTAGTATAACATATAAATAAATATACAAGGTACACTTACATAAATCTTTCCTATCCGTTGCCTGTGGTTAAGTTGCTTTGCTATTGTCTTTATGTATTAGAGGTATAGCTCTTTTTAGTCCAACTGAACAATGTCTATTGTTGGCTATAAGCCAAAGTCCTTTTTCTGAAAATATTACATATACAATAAATGGATGGGGAAGTGTGCTTAATGAGAAATTAATGGTTGCCCGAGGTGTGGGATGCTACATAAACCCCAAGGGTGAAGGCCGAGGGGTTTATTAAGGCATTCCACATCAAGGGCAACTATTAATTTCGAATTTAACACACTTCCCCATCCCTTATTAAATACAATTGCTGATCAGCAATTTTTTGTTTTACATTTTTCATTTAGTTTGTGTTTGCAATCTTACCGCAGTTGTCTTCCAGTTGCCACTTCCAGTTCTGTGTGGCCACCAAATGGCAGGATCATCCAGATAGCGAGTGAGACTCAGACATGCTGCCATTTCTAAATGGTAGCATCAGCAAGATACATTCCTTAATTTTTTACAAAAGCGACGAGAACGCTTGCTCTGGCAGCTCCCCACTAAGCGAGTGAGGAGCCACCATGTTTTTTGAACTGAAAGCCTGCACCAGACCATACGCAGAACCAATCAGGGAGCAGGTTTTCGTGACTGACTAAGCGCGTGTTCCCCGTTATAAATCGTGAGTTAACACAGGAAATTATAACTTGGTCAGGCAATGTAAAACATTTCTGACCAGTTATTATATACAAGTAATAAACCTTTTGGTCTGAAAACTGATCAGTAGAAATGAATGTAACAGTACAAGTATAACAGTTCCTAACTGTTTATTTACGTGTACATGACATCATACAAGAAAGTATTTGACTGCAAATGTATAACTTCATTGGCGTGTATTTGAATATTGCTCCTATTTATTTAATTTGTCAATAAACTTGTCTTGGGCCAATCTAAGTGTAACTGATTCTTTCCATGGACATCACCTCATTGACTCTGTTTTTCCGCTCTGTTACTGTGGGGAGGGAGATTCATAGCCAGTGTGAGGTTATTCCCTTAAGGGCCAATTGTGTGAAACACCTCTCTATGGCTCCTAGGATGCAGGTGTCTGGGATGCAGACCTAGGATACAGTTCTGGAAGGTTGTTGGTACTACTGGTCCCCAGATCTTGCTCTGCTCATCTCTGATTGGGGAGCAGTAGCTCTGTGTATGTGGACAAAGTGAACTCCTTTTTCTATGCAGCCCCTCCAGCACCTGTCTGTATTTCCCAGCCTGAAGTTTGATGTAACTGTAGAGGTGTGGAAGTAACCAGATCAAGTTTAACAGAAAAACAGAGTTTTATTAACAGCAACAGCCTGCAAGAAAAGGGTTAGTGCAACCATAAACATTTAAACATGGACCTATTACGTGCCTGTTTGGGTGGGTCAGATCTACCCCTTTCCTCAAGGTACAAGGATTTAAACAGACCCAAACTATAGGTCCCCCGGGAGAATCACAGGTGCAGAAGTAGTGCAGGCCCACAGATGTTGCCATGGGTTGGCTGGCATTGGTGCACTTTAAACAGAGCAACGGGCTGAATTCCCAAACTCCATATACTATACAATTGCTTAAATGGCAGAAAAACTCCATAAAGCAGGGTATTTCTAACAAAGTTACAAAAACATGATGAAACACAGGCCACACTGTGGTGTATTCATGGTTTTCAGACCCAGCGGGATCCTCCTGATGCAGCAGACCACTGCACTTCTGCACCCCAGGACATCTACGATGCAGGCAGGTCCCCTCTTTCTATTCATTTCTGAACTGATCACTTGTAACACTTGCTACTAGCTCTTCTGACCTCCTTCTACTCTCTCTCTCTCTCTCTCTCTGGATTACTGAAGCCCTGGACCAACACAAACATGTCCTGGCTTCCAAACCCTTAGGTCAGTGGCAGCCCAGCACCTTGCTGTAGTGCCTGCAACAAGACCTGGATCAGCAGTCCTCAATCTTTTGCCTCTGTACTGGATCTTCAGCTTTATCAATGTGCTGCTTGCACACAGTTGCCACTGTCTTCCTCTACAAAACTCAACAACTCTCTTAACAATTACCTCTCTACTTCTTAGGCCTGGGATGATGCAACTCATACCCACTCACAGCAGAGTCAGCCTCTCCCCCCGCACAAGATTTGCCTGCCTCCAACGCAGTTCTACCTTTATAGGGCCTGCTCACAGTCCATTTCAATAGTAACTCCATGAAGCCAACAGCCACAGGACATAGAAATGCTGCCAGAATCTGGGGTCCCTTCAATTCCCAGAAACCTTCAGGAGTCCCTTTTGTTGCAGGGATCACTGAGTGTGGAGGCGGGCTCACCCATGTGGGTCCATTACAGATATTTCGAAGGCGTTTGATCTTGTTAATCATGATCATGTGATCATGTACTTACCAAATTCTTGAATCTTATTTTTTCTCCTACTACTGTTAGTTGGTTTCAGCATTATCTCTCTAACAGAAGACAATCTGATTTACTTGGTAACATGCTGTCCCACCTGACTGACATCAAAATGGGTGTTTGTCAAGGGTTCCATTCTGGCCTAATACTTTTCAGCATTTTTTTAACATGCTTCCTGTTGTTATCAGTGCTCAGACACACACACTACTTTGTATGCCAATGATAGCATCCTGCATACTGTAGATCTGGTAATAATCCCTCTGATATTGCTACCTGTCTTCAAACGGATTTTAACAAGGTACAAAAGTGGTTAGTGAACGGTGATATGTTATTAAACACTACTAAAACAACATTTTTACTTTTTGTGTGTGAACAGAAGTTGAAACAGTTTGACTTTGTTTTACCACTTTGTGATGTATCTGGGGAACAAATGAAAAAGTTAAAATGTTTTGGTATTTAGGGTTCATTTTGGACCTGTCTGACATATCAGGATCATGTAGATAATCTAATCAAATCTGTATATACCCATTTGGGACATTTGTATTGATTAAAAAACTGTCCCTTCAGTCTAGAGACATTCTAGTCTAATCATTACTTCTATCTGTCACTGATTATGGCCTCCCAATATATTCCTCAGCCACCTCACAAATGCTTCAAAGAGTCAAAGTGTTATACCACTCGGTTTGTCATTTTGCTGGTTCTGCTCATTGTTTTACTCATAACTGTGTCTTATACAATAATCTGGAATGGTTATCTTTTGAGCAGAGAATTATTTACAGTACTTCAGTCTAATTACATTTAAAAGGTTTTACAGTTCTGCAGTGCAATACTCTTTTATGTCTGATCTACCCGAAAGTCCACACCAGTGCTTCAATAGAGCTGTATAAATAAACTTTTTATGCCCTCCTTTCTATAAAATACCCTCAGGAGAGAGTTTTTTCTTGTTCTGTGTCATCAAGTTGTGGAATACTTTGCCTGACTCCTTGCTGTCCCTTGGCTCCATATTATTTTTAAGAAAAAGCTAAAACAATATTGTTTGAATCTCTCCCAATATTTGTGTAATGAGACTGATGCTCCTTGCTGTTTTGTTTTGTACTGTTCTTTTTTTCTTGTATATCTCACGTTCTTAAAAAATGGGCATCTAATGCTCTGGGGTTTACCTGGTTAACAAATTTTAAGCAAAATTGCCCTAGTGTCCACTGGTCTCTGCTCCTGCAAGCCCACTGACAGGCTTCCTGGTCTGCAACCTGTAAGTGGGCAAACAGGTTTATCATCTGCTTTCAGCAGTCAGCAGTCCTATATATCAGAATACCTTTGGTGTTTCCTTCACAAGGGTTGAAATACATAACACCTCAGGTGGTTCATCTTGTGGCCCCCATCCACACTCCCATGCTGTTGCAAGTCTTTTCTGACCCCATTAAACAAGGTTCAATAGAGTCACAAATAATTTACAGATTATAACAGGTCTTTCTGCCCACTTCATACCTGCAAAAGATTTTGAACAAGGTGTCCTATCTGGCATTCACTTCTAGATCAGTTAATGGCTGCAGTTCTGCTCCTCATTTTGCTTCATACTCAGCAGTTGTTCTTAAAATTTACTTTGCAAGAAACAAATATTTTTGTTTTCATAATGGTTCCCCTGAGTAGTCAATAACCATCACAACACCATACATTTTTCTCTTTTTCATTGACTAGGATTACTTTTCTAAAATCTCAAAATAACTATTTTTGTAGAAAAATGCCTCTCAGAGCTAAGATTCAGTACTGCGGAGGTTATTTAAATTTATTCTCCAGTCTCATCCTAATGTGAAAGCAACAGCACAGTTTATGTAAGACTAGTATTTGCTACAGTGCTCAGTGATACTGTGAAATTGGTGTAGCAGGTTGCAGAATGTGGCTGTTTAGTAAGAAGAGTCCCTGCTTGTACCATCGCAATACACCTTAGGTGTGCATAAATCCCCATTAACAGCACACGCTGCCATGCGTTATTGCTTATTTATAGACCAAATAAGTTTCACTCTTGATATTGAACATGTAACATTTTTAATGTTCCTGTTTCTAATTAGAAATATTTTTTTAAGAGTCTGCCTTACTAAGTTTGTTTGTTTATTTATTTATTAAATCGGATACAACAAGCTAACAAAGTACTGCTCTTTAAAGAGCTCCTGACACAGTTGAGACAACTTATAATATTCAGCCATAACTGTAGCTTATATTTTGTATTTTATTCTGTAATTCTCATCCTTATTTCCTTATTCTATTGAGGCATTTGCATTACTACAGTATATCTGCTCTTTGAGCTCTAGCTGCCTGCCTACAGCTTGCATCAAAATGCTGTTTATGACATCAAAATATGTTGCTGTGGAGATAATTATGATGTCATAAACATGAGATTGTGGTGTCATGTGTAGAGAAGTAGACAAAGTAGATAGAGTCTAGGGAACCGGGATCTTGTTTTCATGCAACTGTTTTCAGTAATAAAGAAAATGGAGAATTAATGGGATGGAGCTGAATATAAATCTTACTTTTTTCAGTGTTTTGCTAATGCTATTAGGGGCTCTTTAAATTAATAAAGAAATCAGCAGCATTGATGGATGTTTTACCTTTGGAAATGGTTTTTTTTTTTATATAAAGACTAATTCTTTTTCTCCTGATCAAGGCCTTTAGGATGTTCATGAACAAAGATGCATGTCTGAGGTTGTCTAATTTTCAAGCAAGCACACAGTGCTGTGTTGGTGATTGTATGTCAAGGCTGCAAGATTTGCCAAGGAATAATAAGTGCAATGGCTCTGACATCTCATCAAGTTTAACAGCCTGTGTAAACAGAGTTGCCTTTCAGTAGGGTATGTAGGGTCATTCATCGGAAAAAAAAATCGACTGATTTCTGAAACCTGATGATTTTCAGGACTGGATGAAACCATACTCACTTAAATGACTTTGTTGTAGGACTTCTGAACATGAAGAGGTTGGCTGGTAGTACTTCAAGGCTGCATGCTTCACTGCTGAATAGTAGGCAATGAAGGAAAAAGATGATAGTGATCCTGGGGCTAAGAGGGAAGCAGAGTATAAATATGATGTGCATGTCCCTTTTGCGAAAATTTTATGGATTCATTTTTCACTGCCAGATTTAGTTTTTGCCTCCAAGCCAGTACATTCTCAGAGATTTAAAATTGGACTTCTGTTTTATGATGCTCTTTCATATCAGTATCTCTCTTATGCATTGCTGGATAAAAAAAGCAGTAGACTTTTAAGAAGTTACAGTATGAATAATAAATATGATATATTAAGCTAGAAAAAGAAGAAATGTAAAATATTTTATTTTTTCCATTTATTTTGTGTTTATACCCCTGTGGGCTATGTATACATGTTTTTTTTTTATCAAGATTTTCTGCACTGGAGTGGTACCCCTTCTGAATGTAGCTGAAGCAAGCCTCTGTTGGAAAAAAGAGCTGAAACTCTTGTAGGTTCCCCTGTAGTCAGTAGCTACCTAGCTAAGAATCATCAGCAAGATGTCAAGAAAAAAAAACAAACAGCTAAATCTTTCTATAGTCAGGCTTCTCTACAGAACCAGACTATTTGCTCTAAGGACAATAGCCGCTAGGAACCTAAAGAAATCAGAACTACCAGGGCTTGCAATGCCATGGCATTGCACCGAAAAATGTCATAATGTGCCTGCAGCATATGAAGCAATGCTGGCCCCGCCTGCATCAGTTCCTTTTTTCCCCACCATCGAAGCACAACACTTTTTTTATCCAGGACCAGAAGGTTCTGCGAAAAGTCCCTTGAACCAGTGCACTCACATGGCCAACAAATAAATAAAATCGTTCCTTCGGAAAAAAATTAGCTTTAGTTTGTAATGTATTTCTTAATTGTCTTTATTGTTGTATATCTAAATTCAAAGTGTTTTTTTTTCAAGCAGTTTACAATTTTTGACAGTGTTATAATTTTTGACCTTGGCACCATGGCAGTCTGTCTGTATTAATTTGACTACCAATGTATTGGGTAAGGCTCCTGTTAAAGAGCTAGTGTACTGCCTGGAAATAATAATGTTTCAGAAGCAGTCAAGTATAATTTCTTTTTGTTGAAGTATATTTTTATTTTCTGTTTTGCTACTTAGAAGATTGTCTACCTGAAAGTGTTGAGTGTGATGTGTGGAACAGCATTCTACATGGAGGCTGACATAATCTGCTCTATTCCTCCTATATAGCATTAGCATTGTGACTTCACTGACTGTGACATGACTAGTAACCAAGAAGAAACAATCTCCTGATGCTTGATTGGTAACTTATAACACTTGTTACCAATCAGCCAGCAGGCCTTGTGATGAAACAATGAGCACGGTCACATGCTGAGGATGTCGTGGGAGGAATACAACTAGATATGTCTGCTTACAGGTAAAACATTGCTTTTAGCACCACATCCACTGATTTTGGGCAGAAAACCAACATAGAAAAATATAGCATATAGAAAAAGAGCATATAGAAAAAGATAAACACTTCAGAATTCAAAAGTATTAAGGGGCTACTTTTAAAAATTACTAAAATGTTCTGATGGCTGTCTTTTGGCACTAGCTCTGTAAATCTTGTAGCTGCAGCAACAAGATTTCAGCTCATGACCCCCACTCCTCTTGTTTGGAGTTTCTTCAGTGCCAGTCATGAAGCCTGACTTTGTTCCGAATGTCAGTGAATGACTGGACAAGCCATCAGGGGCAGACTTGCTCCTCTGGAATCTTCCAAGTGTTACCACAAGAAAAAGATTTGCTATTTTTCCTGCTCTCACACAGTGTCAGCTTCTTGAGACCACTCGATTTGCTTGTCTCACAAGAAAAGGAAAAGACTACAAACTTCCCTTTCCAGATCCTGATGATCTTGTTCTAGGTCTCTGGATCTGAATGTTGTGGATGAGGCACCTTTGCCATCCATGCCTCCTCCATTAACTTCCACGATGGGAACGGAGGAAACCTCACCCTCCACTTCATTCGGTCCAGTTCCTCTGTCTGTGACTTTACCACGTCCAAAGAGTGAGATCTAGGAAAAACAGTCTGTAAGGTGGCTTGTTCTTATAGAAGAATGGGTCCTTTGCAATGTGTTGGCTACAGTGCTTGATTGTGCCAACAGTAGTGCCACTCCTGTATTGATGTCAGTACAGCTCAGTACCGATTGCTCCTCTCACATCTTGTACTTAGTTGGGTGATGAATTTAAATATAATCCTGATCTTGTAGACATGGAGACAGAGGGTTATTATAAAAATATTCTTTCTTATTACCAAGACTCAGTTCACTACCAACACTAGGATAGTCTTCCACTGAGCTTGCCCAGTCACTGGAAATTTCTTCAAGCTTAGCTCCTCTCACCACTCACTGGTATCATCTTCTGGTTCTGCACCATTTCTGCCAGACTGTTGCTTCTGCTGGAAGGTACAAGATTCCTCCCCCATAGCGTCTACTAGTGACAGAAGATTCTTGCAATTTTTAAGCACTAAAACATAGAATTTGTTAGCAGAAAAGGGCTACTTAGCCCACCCAGTCTGCTTAGATGTTCCCTGTCTATTTTGCCTGTGAAGATTCTACCTTGTCTCTGGGAACCCTCCTGCCTCATTACTTCTTTTCTAATATACAGTGTAATCTTGTTTATTCAAACTCCCCCGGCAACATTTGCTGAGTTCAGATAAATGGGAGTTTGTATATTCAGGACCGCTATTGATTGTGATTGCATTTGTAAGGGATAGTGGCTAAAAGCTAAGCAAATCTTGAATCGAGTGTTAAGGTGCATATTGGGTACTGAACTACAATACAAGTAACATTAAACTGTTCCTCCAACTCACTGGTTTAGTATTTTTCAGTGAGTTGCTTAATGGGTACATTGCTCACTGCAATGAATTAATACAAGTTTCCAAAAGGTTTTCTCTAGCTGCAATTCAGTTTCAGCTTGCTTTAAAGCTCTCTGGAAACTTTTGTTAATGTAATGCAACTCATTAAGCAACCCATAAAAAAACTACAGAACCACTGAGTTGGAACCCGATTTCCCTACTGCAGTGTCAAGTACAACCTGACTGACATGTTATTCTATCCAATCCCACAAACAAGCTCTTACCCACTTCCACCCTATAGTGATCCTGCATTCAGATTAAAAGCCCTGCCCCCACCACCATGTTCTTTTCCCCGCTGTCTGGGACTTCACTTGCTGCCATTTTCTTCTGTTGTGACCAATCTGTCCAGCAATTTCAGGCTTAATGTATAAGGTTACCTTTTTTCTTTTTTAGCCTAGGCTGTCCATCATTCCAATTGGCCCTGTTCATTATTTCTCATTTGTCCAGTCCCTTAAATCCCCCAACTCACTCTCACCACAGTGCCCCCTTTCTCTCTTTATGTTCTCTTTCTCTTTTTTTAAAATGCTCATTTGCGGTTCTATTTTATCAAAATGATCAAAATCATGACTTAATATGTGTATCATTTCTACCAGTACACATATTAAGCTATGCTTTCAATCATTTTAGTAGTGCAGAGCAGCAAGAAAGAAATCACAGTTGTACCATCTCTCTGAGTCGAATGGCAGTACGTACTGAACAGGGCAACATTGATTTATGCTGTATATTATTTTACTGTACCTGGTGATCAAGTGGTTTGTGGCATGCTCCTTTGTCCCAAAGAAGTTGCCAATAATGTCCCTGTTGTATTGCTTATACTGTACTGTATGTAAAGCTATTGAAATTATGACAGCCACATCCCACCACCTGCCGGCAGCTGAAATGTCACCATCCCATCTAGATCCCCCAAAAGACTGTTTTCAAACAATAATCTCGCTCCTTAGTCTGTGTACAGTGCTGTAGTTATAGAAGTACTTGCTCTCTAAGAATGGTGCCTTCTTCCTCAGTAGCACTGTTAAATTACGTCATTTACAACTGTAGTGCCAGTGGGAAGATGGGACACACCACTCTCGGTAGAGCAAGTACTTCTGTAACTACAGTACGCAGACTAAGGAGAGAGATCAATGTTTTAAAACAGTCTTTTTGGTGATCTAGATGGGACAGTGACATTTCAGGCTGGACTTGAAGCAGCAGTGGCAGTGGCGAGCGGGCGTATGTGTGTGTGTGTGGCTGTCATAATTTCAATGGATTTACATACAGAGCAGTATAAGAAATACATTGGGGACATTTTTGACAACTTCTTTGGAACAAAGGCGCATGCCACAAACCACTTGACCACTAGGCAAATTAATATACAGCATAAAGCAATGCTGCCCTGTTCAGTACGTACTGCCGTTCGGCTCAGAGAGACGGCATAACCGTGACTCCTTTATTTGCGTTCTGCACTACTAAAATTATCAAAAGCATAGCTTAACATGTGTACTGGTAAAAACAATACACATGTTAAGTCATGATTTAGATTATTTTGATAAAACTTTACAGCAAATAAGTATTTAAAAACAAACTGTACTGTAAATGCAGATGAGAACTGCAGTGATGGAAGGAAATGCAATAAATGGGAGGAGACCAACAGCTTTAAAGGATTACTGTGAAAAAATAACCACTGAATTGAAAATGCATTGCATCAACATTGCAAATGAGCTTAGGGTAGTTTAGAGAAAAGTTGAATGTGAGTTGCATCTGAGTAGAAAGGTGGTTGGGAAACAGTTTACAGTTGCAGAACTTAGAGTTGGCACTGCATTGTCATCACAAAAAAAAACGAAAGAGCAGTGAGCTGGACGAACAGTTTAATGTGACATACTGTAGTGAGTGCTTCTGCAACATTTTTTTAATTTTTTTATTTTGCTGTATTCCTTAATACAGCATTTTTTTGTGCTTTCAGTACAGTGCTGTATTACTTCATAAGGCAGTCATATGCTTTGTTTCTTTAAAGTGTTGTATTACAGTACTTCATACAGCAGTGATCTGCTTTTGATTCTTTACAGTTCTGTATTACAGTATGCTTCATATAGCAGTCAGTATTTTGGGGTTTTAACAAACAAGTCTGCAACCGATGTTTAATGGTGCTATCTCAAGTTTGTATGACAGGCAGTTCAGGTGTGTTGGGGAGTTATCGAGCAGAACAGCTTTCAGTGGCAGATTCTTGCTCATAAGGTGTTGTTTTACAGCTGGCACAACCCCTCTCTGAACCATCTAACAAAGATAGTGTCATCCATCCAGGCATTATGCTGATCATCGTACAGTAGGGGAAGATTTGCCATATCGATGTGCCTGAAATATATACTGTAAGCTCTCTGGACTTCCCAAGCAGCAGAGGTTTTCACTTTGTGACCATCAGTGGCATTAACACAGGCAGGATAGTCATGCTGTCGTTTTGCTTTTTAAACCTAGGGGCATCTTTCTCACCCCCACGTGGCAGGGTCTTATCTGGCAAACACCTCCTATATAGACCAATCTCGTTTGCATTATAAAGCTGCTCCACAGTTAAAGACTCAGACTTAATAAGCTCATTCAGCTGCTACATGAATAAAGTTACACCTTCATTTGCAGAACTCAAGTGTTTCCCGGATAGGTGAAGCTGGCATATTCAATCGCATTTTCTAAAGTGATCTAGCCACCCATCACTCCCCACAAAACTGCCCCCGCTAACAACCAAGCCTGTTTTGAACTGTAGTGCATTCTCCTTCAGGAGAGGACCTGCAATAGGAGTTCCCTTCTCCCTCTCCTGATACAACCACAGATAGATAGCCAAATCTGTCTTTTTGGCCTCACAGGTTCACATACTTTTTAATTTTTCAGGACCTGATGATGCCTCCTTGGCCATGGCAAAACTGCACAGCTTGTCCTTCACTTCTTTTATGTAACTAACTCTGGATTTTCCAACTCCATATTTGACTGCTAGTGTCACATCTTTCTCACCATTCCCAAATTTTCGAGATGCACAGCTTCTGCTGGAGTGACAGCACAGTTCTCTTACACTTCACACTCATTTTAATAGCAAGAACTGTATTGTAAACCTGAAACTACTCTTTGCTGAGCAGCAAGAAGGAAGATGGAACAGATTGCAATGGATAAGCACATCAGCAAGCACCTCAGCCTCAGCCTCAGTCTTGACAGTGGCAAACTGAAATTGACAGGCCTGCACTGATTGAACAGCTGATCAGTGGGTGAAAAATCGAAAGTTCAGTTAAGAGGGAGTTCCGGTATTGTGGGGTTCGGATAAACAGTACTGGACTGTACCCCTCTGTTCATCTCATGCATGCTTGAAGCCCCACACTGCTCTAGGCTCCACCACTTCCTCTGACAGTTTGTCTCAGGGGTCTACCACCCTTTCAGTGAAAACCTTTCTGCTACAGCTTCATTGCACGCCTCCTGGTCCTGGTGCTCATTCTTGTTTTAAATAGACTCACTACCTGGACTGTGATCACCCCTGAGGTACTTGTAGGTCTTGGTTGTGTCTCCTACATTTTGAGATCCCTTAGTCTCTCCTTATAAGGATTCTCGCACAAACCCTGCACTATTTTAGTTGCCCTCTTCTAGACTGCCTCCACTCTGTCTATGTCCTTTCTAAGGTGCGGTCTCTAAAACAAGACACTACTCCATGTGGGGTCTCACCAGCAAGAGATACAGTGGCAACACAACCTCCCTCCTCTTGCTGGAGATACCTCTCTCTATGCACCGCAGCATCTCACTAGCTCTACCCACTGCCTTGCCACCTTGAAGTCCTTAGATATGATAACCCCAAGGTCCCTTTCCTGTCTAATGACTGTTAGTTCCTCCCCCTCAACCTGTGCTCAGTGGTGGGGTTCCTAAACCCTAGGTGCATGATTTTGCACCTTTTGGCATTAAACCCCAACTGCCATGTTTTTGACTACACCTTGAGTTTCCCAAGATCATGTCATACCCCCCTCTGAGTGTCTACCCAGTTGCAGATTTTGGTGTCAGCTGTAAAAAAGATATACAGTCCATTTAAGTTCTTCTGCAATGTCCAATATGAAGACATTGAGAGGACTGGTCTCAGTACTGAGCTCTGTGGTACCCTGCTGATCACCCTCTCATCCTTAGAGTGAGCTCTGTTAACCACCACCCTTTGTCTCCTATCTGTTAAAAAGTTTCTAACCCAGTCCACCACTTTGTATCCTATTCCTAGGCTGGTCATTTTCTTAATCAGCCTTCTGTGTGGTACAGTGTTGAAGGCTTTGTTAATATCCAGTTAGGCCACACCCACTGCCCTCTTCTAATCTATTTCCCTGGTCACCAAGTCAAAGAACTCTATCAGATTTATTTAGTATGACCTTCCCCCTGTGAATCCATGCTATCTTTGGTCTTGCAGCCCTTTGGATTGAATATACTGTACCTGTGTTTCTTTTAGTAACGTTTCCATTCATTTCACCACCACTGAAGTAAGACTGACCAGCCTACAGTTACTAGCCTTCTCCCTGCTGTGGCTGTTATGTAGAGGAACCATGTCAGCCCTTCTCCAGTTCTCTGGAACCATGCCTGTGTCCAGTAAACTGTTGAACAAGGCTATCAGTGGGGCAGCTAGCTAACCACATTGCCTGCTTTCTTCTGCTTTACTTGGTATACTTCCCTGCCTTCCTTCTTCTGCATTTCTTATATCTCTTGAATGCCACCCTTTTTCTTTTATTGCTCTTGCCACTTTCTTCATTTCTTTCAGTGAGTCGGATTTTTGACTTATTATTCTCATGTACACCTCTGTGATCTACATGATGGAGCACAAGAAACTGGAGTTCAAGAGATACATGTTATGGCAGAATATGTACATCACCAACTTGCATAATGCCAGTGTTTACTGCTTAGGTACGTAGCATACAATGAAGCATTGTGAGTGGTGCCAGACCATGCACCTTTCTTTTCTCCAAAAAGTGCAGGGCGTGCTTTCTTCAAGGTAGGCTCAAGGAATATCAAACATACGCATGGTGGCAGCACAGTTGCAGGCCATGGAAAAGGTATGGGAGCGCTATCCAGCTGAAGAATGTACCATGCAGCTCATGACTCTTTGGAACCTCAGGGAGTTTTGGAAATTTTTCCTCTCACTCCAATCTTTCAACAATGAGAGTCCCCCTTGTCATCAAATGCACAAAAAAGAAGAGCTGCTATTGATTGTGTTAGACTAGTTTGAGGGAGCATTCTCAGTCTTCCAGATTGAGAGGTTCCCAGGACCATTTGCCTCTGGTAGAGATCATTCTGGCTGAGGAACCATTTGACAAGTCCCACAAAGAGCTGTCAGCTGAGCCTTTTAAGGTCAACTAACCTGAGGAGGTCCCCTTTGAACCTGTTGACCATAAGTCTAGGGAGGATGAGAATTCATCCCTCACCCAATTGCTGGTGCTGCTGTAGGCCCCTACATTGAAAGGGATGGGTTTAACCATGTCCCAGGTTGAGCTCCCTCCAGTGCAACCACCTTTGGTCATTGCAACTCTAGTTTAGCTCCAAATGCTACTGGTACTGAGGCAGGTGGTGAGCACTTCTCTGCTGGTGGACCCCGTTGACTTCACAATCAACACCTAAGGTCAAGATCCCAGTTTTGTCTCAGTTGCAGTTTTGACATATACACTATAGCCACCATTGATCATGACTGTGCTCTTCTTTGTCTGGTGGTGTTGAGACTGTCACAAGTGAGGAATGTGACCTGGCAACAGTGGGCCTTGGGTACATTTGCCCAAGGTCATAGTAGACTGATGCTCCTAGCTGATAGGACCCAGCCATGGTTAACTCTTCCAACACCAAATGCAGTGCAGCATCCAGCAGTCATTCCCCTGTCAAATACAGCAGCGCTGCAGCAATCTATTTGATTGGAGCCTCCTTATCCACAATTGTATGAGGGTGCTCCTTTGAAGGACTTGAAGCCCAAGTCCCAGCTTCACAATCTTCTTTCAGTGGCTGACAGCCATCAAAGAGGGTCATCTACACTCCCATTTGGTGAATAATGCCCATCTTCCCAGACTTTAACTTAGAGGTTTTGTCTATGTTTTCATCCCAGTATCAACAAGAGATCAATTCTTTGGATAGCCCCTCCATGCTGGGGGATTATACCTCCACATCAGCCTTACTGGAGAATATGTCTGAAGCTCTGGACATTCTCCCAATGGAGGTCAAGAAGAGGGAGATACGCCCACTCATTGACATACTGGATCAGGATTCCTCACTGGGGTGATGGTCTCCGTCACCCAAGCCATACTGATCCTGGCCTTCAGTGCCTGGAAGAACCTGGCACTGTGTCAGGCTCCTTCATGCCACATGGGCTGCAAGTACGAGATTTCTGTGGGATGCTGGAATTCTCTTAGCAGCTGTCAGTGGAGGGGCTTGTGGCAGATGTGGTCTTCCATAAAACTAAGTGGTGGGGCAAATCAGACAAACCATCAGACAAGGAGTCCCAGAAGCAAGACTTTGTTGACTGTAAAATGTATACAGCTACCTTTCTGAGTGTCTGACAGGCTAGCTACATGGTTTTAAAGGATACCTAAACAACATTTTGACAACAAACTATTCAAAAATCTGACCTCAAACAGGACTAAAGGAAAGGCTGCTGAATTCATTAATGCTAAAACTACATTTACAGTATATAAGTTGCCTAAATGTGGTTCGAAAGCATCTGAAAAATGTAAAATCAACCTTCCAATTTAAAAAAAACTGCCTTACCTGCTTCTTAAAATGGCCGCCAAATGTGTTAAGTGATAACATCATCGGAGCCAAAGTCAGAGAGCTATATGGCTCTCTATAGTGCTAACTAGTTCATTTTTCCCTTTGTATAGAATTGTTTCACCAAAATGGTCAAAACCATGTGCATTATTTAGATCAATGCGCATGTTAGGCTATGGTTCTGTTCATTTTGTTTACTTTAACATGCTGAAATTGTGTTTTAATCCAACCGACTTTCTCTTTGACAAACCACAGTGCAGTACAAATCTTGAATAACCTGATGGTCTAGTGGTTATGGCAGATCCAGGATGCTACAATTGGGGGTGCTGGGAGTGTGTGCATACTTGATATGCACTTTTCAACATTTTTATGGAAACCTTTATATTTTCTGCTATTATGCTTTTCTAGTATGTTTTTGACTGAAACTACAAATGTAATCCACATTTTTGAATGTAAACACTTGTACAATAAATAAATCAGACTTCTTCAACAGAGTGAAATGCAGCCGTAGCAAGCGAGTACTTTATAATGGGATGGGGGGTTACAGCCACACCCTTCACCACCCCATCGATCCACCACTTGTTTGTAGCAATGTTATTCTGTATTCCAATGCCAGAGTTCATACTTTCTTGGAAATTAATAATATGCTTGTCTTGTCTTATCTTATTTTTCCATAGGAAATAATAATAAAAATCAATATTTCTATAGTGCTTTTCATACACATTGTATCCCAAAGGGCTTTACAACAATGCTAGACTGGTAGTGAAGTGACTGAATGTGTAGTGGCAGCCAATTCACATGTTAGTACCTGCACACAGCCTTGGACAACTGCATGAACTGGTTTTATGGGAAGGGAAATGTTGGCCAGGACAATAGGGTCAGGTAGTGATCATGGTGCTGGCAGCCCCACATCTTATTTCTCACAGTGATCTGCTCAAATTTCTCCCCTTCTGTCTTCCCCCTTCCCTGAATATAGCAGTACCTTGTCTTTGTGAACTTCTCAGTCCCCCTCTGGTATTCATTCTTTACTACTCCTTCTCATACCAAAAACTGGTGAGCTCATCATCCTTGTGCATCATGAATGCAAGTGGTGCAGTCCCCAGGTTTTTTGATATATCAAAAACAAGCAAATATTTCGAGTAAATCAGGCTGATAGCAGCAGGGAACAAGGGGAATTATAGGCTTTCCTATCCTTAAAAGATCTAGGTTACCTTTGATTAGGTACTATTAAATGATGATTGTGCACATCATTATGCACGTCATTTAATAGTGCCTAATCATAGGTGGATTAGATCTTATATGGGTAGGAATGCCTATGTTTCCCCTTGTGCCCTGCTGCTATCAGCCTGGTTTACCAGAAGATCATGTTTATTATTAATATGTAACAAGGACACAGGTGACTGTACTAACCACATTCATGATGCAGCAGGGTAGTGAGCTCACCAGTTTTTGGTGTGGGGAGCAGAAGAGAAGAAATAATGCCAGAGAGGGACTAAAGAGGCCATTCCAGCAGGGTACAGCTATATTCAGGTTAGAGGAAGGCAGGAGGGGGATGTTTAGTAGATTATTGTGAGATCTGAAATGTAGGGCTGCCAGCACCGAGAGCACTACCTGACTGTGAATGAGAGCAGTCAGTGATTACAAATACTCAGAGTGGCAGGGCTGCACTTAAAGTGTTACTTGAATTCAGTGTAGGGAGATTACCCTCAGGTGGGGGAGGGTGTTGAAGTTTATTAGGACAGTATTGAGGGAGCTGTGTATAGATCATTCAAGATTTAGAAGGGTGGTAGCCAACCAGCTCGCATTGTGGAGTAGGGCACTAAAACGTACTGGAGCTGATTTGCAGGGAACTGTCATGTGGGGTTCTGCAGATCATAGGTAAAGGAGCAGACTGACGCTGAAAGTCTGGTGGATTCACTTAAGGCATTAGTATGCCTCTCATGCTAATAATATTGTTATCCATAGTAAATGCAGACCTTATAAGGGCAGGAACAGCAGTTTTTCTGGTGAGTCCTGAGGCTTACTGCTTGGCCCATCACGAAGACACAATTGTCGGTTAATGAGGTGGGACAAAAACATAACAGGTGAACTGTACATACTGCTTTCACTATGCAGAAGGGTGGTGATCCACTCAATGTTTACTGTGGGAGCAGAAGTCAAACATTGCAAAGTGGGCAAGTGTGATTTGGGAGGTATTTATTAACAGTGCCAACTGATGATCCATATCGGTGTAGGTATGCAGAACTCTCTGAGGTATATGATTACAGTCTGAGGTGTGATAATTCTCTTCATGAGACCGCAAGCTCATATGCAGCCCCAGGCAGTACTAAGGACATGGTATGGGTGGTAGGGTGTACAACAGAAGGCAGGCTAGGTGCAGGGGGTTCACTTGGAAAAAGATACAACAGAAGTTTTTTTGTGGATTAACAGGAATGCATGAGCTTTGGAACTAGACCAGTACTTTGCTGTGTGACCCTAAGCAAGTCACTTAACTTCCTTGTGCTGCCAGGCCACATCTTTAAATAAGGTTTCTGCATAGTGTGTCTTTCCTGGTTAACAAAAAAAAAATCAGGGCATCACATAACCACTAGATCATCAGGTATTTGAAGTGTTGTACTGTTCTGCAGTTTGCCAAAGAGAAAGTCAGCTAAGTTGCAAAACATTTTCAGCAAGTTAAAGTAAATAAAATTAACAAAATCATAGCCTAACATGTGTACTGATCAAAATAATCCACATGTTAACACATGGTGTTGATCATTCTGGTAAAACAATTCAAAACAAAGAGGGAAAGAAGCCTATAGGAATCTATATTGGTGTCTGGCTCTGGCTCCGATGATGTCATCATGACTCTTCACTTAACACAGTTGGCAGACGTCTTAGGGAGAAGGCAAGGATGTTTTTTGTAAGTAACAGGCTGATGTTTACATTTTTCCAAAGCTACGAAACTGCATTTGTGTTATTTACATAAATGCAGTTTTAGCATAAATATAAACAGTAGCCTTTACTTTACCTCCCTATGAAGACAGATTTTGGAGTTTGCAGTTTTAAAAAAACAGCTTGTTTAGGTACCCTTTAATGGCCAGATTTGACCATTAGCTCTTTATTTATTTATTTTATTTTATTTATTTAAGGGAATCAGACACACCTTTGAGCCAGGGACTCTTTTACAAAGGTTCCACGTCAGGTTACTTGAAACATTAGGACAGGCAGTGGTTTTATGCAAAAGAGAAATAAACATAGCAGCCGGAGGGCATTGTCAATTACCAGAACATCACAATTGTGCAAGTCACTTTTATAACAACTTAAACAATATAGATTCATATAGGTAGCCATCCGACAGAGGGAGGTGAGGCCAGAGGCTGGTGTAAAGAGGGAGAAAGAGAGGGAGTGGGGGTGGGTCTGGGGCAGGGTCAGTGAGGATGTTTGTGGAGGGAGTAGAGGAGGAAGGAGTAGGGAGGGAAGGGTGAGGTATGGGGGATGGGGGATAAACCATTTAGGGGTAGCAGTCACAGGAGGCACAGGAGATGAGGTATTGACGTAGGCTGAGCTTAAAGGCATCCAGAGATGCTTTGCTGGTAACTTCTGCTGGCAGGGTTTTGAATCAGGAAGAGGCCCTGAAAAAGAAGGATCATTGGCCTTGGGTAGTCCTGCAAAGGGGAACAATGAAAGAGAGTTTTTTTTTAATTCCTGGTTTGTCGTGGGCATCTATATGGTCTCAGTAGTGCCTGTGATCCAGGGTGCAGTAGATCCAATGTTTGCTTTTTTGCTAGGATGCAGGTTTGATATTAAATTCTACCAGATAGCTGGAGCCAATTTGCCTGTTCATAGATCTCACAGGTGTGTGTAAGGTGGTTTTCAGATGTTTGGAGAAGACATGCCTTGTTTAGTGCTGTGGCAATGTGTCGGAGAGCTGTGTCAGTGGCAGACCCGTAGATCACAAACCCATAGTCTATTGTAGAGATTACTGAACTGTGAATGGCAGTGTTTAGGGCTTCATCTGTTAGGCAGTTCTTATATCTATAAAGCAGGCTTATGTGGGTAGTCACAGTTTTTGCTACGTAGTTGATATGTTCAGAGTATCCAAGTGTTGGGTCAAGAATCACCCCAAGATATTTAAATAGATGTACTTGTTCAAGGGTGGCCCATTTGCTGTTTGAGATAGAG
This sequence comes from Neoceratodus forsteri, assembly GCA_016271365.2. Taxonomy (NCBI): domain Eukaryota; kingdom Metazoa; phylum Chordata; order Ceratodontiformes; family Ceratodontidae; genus Neoceratodus; species Neoceratodus forsteri. The sequence continues at coordinate 565,299,510 of CM057449.1, read as the reverse complement.
AGGTCTCTGTTTTTATGTTTCCTGTGGGTACCATGGAACAGCATTGATTTGGTTTTGCTGTAATTAAGAATAAGCTTGTGGGATTTAAGCCATGCCTCTACATCAATGAAGCTTTCTTGTAATAGCAACTGAAGAATGGAGGGGTCAGAGTGGGACATGAAGATGACAGCATCATCGGCATAGAGTAGGATTTTTTCTGAGCAAGATGAAGGGAGGCTGTTTAGGAAAATGCTGAAAAGCATAGGACCCAGGATGGATCCTTGTGGGACTCCTGATCGGACCAAGAGGGGTGTTGAGAGAGATTCACCAATTTTTACCTGCTGTGTTCGGTCACTGAGGTAGCTTTGAAACCAAAGATTTGTGTCCGGAGATAGACCTATTAGAGATAGTTGTTGAAGCAGTAGTGAATGGTTGACAGTGTCGAATGCCTTAAGTCGATGAAGGTGGCTCCAACGAGATTCCCTTGGTCCAGGGCATTGTGGATGTAGGAGGTAAGCTCTAGGAGTGTCATGGTCGTGTTGTGGCCCTTGCGAAATCCGTGTTGTTCTTGACATAGCAGGTTATACTTAGTAAGGTATTCTATCAGTTGGTCGGCAGCTATTCTCTCCAGCACTTTTGAGAGAGAGAGGGGAGAATGGAGATTGGTCTACAGTTGCTTGTAACAAATTTATCGCCACTTTTGTGGATAGGTGTCACCATTGCTGATTTCCATTTTTGGGGGAACTGTGAGAGCATGAGAGATTTGTTAAGGATTTTGGTGAGGGTATCAGGACTTCATCGAGGGTAAGAGCAAGGAGTTTTAGGTCGAGGGAGTCGCTGCTTGATCTAGACTTTCCAAGTACTCTAAGGAGGTACTTTTTTGTCATGTCCTTGGAGACGGCTTTGAAGCAGAATGGTGGATTTCCCTCCAAATTTCTGACTTTGTCTAAGTTAATGGTATCTTGAGGGGGATCAAAGAAAGTTGGCGGTAAAACATGACTAAGGTTGGTAAATGCTGAATTAAAGGCATTTGCCACAGTGACTTGATCTGTGGTGATGTGGACATTTAGGTGGACTATAGCGGGTGGGACTTTTATTTTTTTCCAGTTATCTCCGTTAGGTTGGCCCAAAACCTATTTCCATCTTTCCAAGAGTTTGTTTGCGCTGTTTTGTAGTAGTTGGCCTTTTCATTTCGAAGCGCGTGGGTGCAGGCATTTCTTGCAGCTTTGAGGGCTTGAGTGTCTGCCCTGTTTCTGGTCAGTTTAGCATGTTACCAGAGGTGATCCTAGGCCTTCATTTGCTCAAGGAGACCAACGTTGATCCAATCTTGCATTTCATGAAGGGTGCATGTGCATCACAGGCTGTGTTGAAGCTTTGGATAAAGTAGTCAAGTGCAATGTCCACGTCTGGGACTGAATCTATAGGTGACCAGTCATGATCTCATAGGCATGTTTTTAGCAGCTACAGGTGGCCAGGCAGTAGCTATTTCACAAACTTTCAGATGCTATCCCTCTGCTTCCAACAGATAGTCAGTCTGAGGCATGGAGACTTCATGACCCGAGCTTGTCTGTCTCCAAGCACCAGTGGCAGGTAGCTCTAGAGTCAGCTAATAGTTTGGCTTGTGCAGTGGCATTGATCATGTGCAGATAGGCTGGTTGTGAGTTTCACCTTTTGCCCCAGAGACCCAGCATAAGTTAGTGGAATTACCCTTTTTGGGCACTGAAATCTTCATCCCAGAGTTGGAGGACTGAGAAGTCCAGTGTCACCCTGGACTCTGTGACTTTAGTCCAGTAGCTCAAGTGGCATTCTAATCCCTTGCAACAGGGCTCCTCAAGGTTCCTTTTGGGTATCTGGACAACAGCAGCAGAGACAGCAGTACAATCTGTATTATCCAGTCAAGTCCTCCAGAAAGCCCAGTGGGCAAGGTCAGTGAAAGGGGGAGGGGCAGTGGTGCTTCCACTGGCCAGTCCACATGTAGTCCTCTCCAACGATAAAAAGTGACAGGCTTGGGATGTGATCCCTTCACTTCATGGACCCTGCTATAGCTCCCAGTCGGGGCCCAACTCACTCACTTTCTACTTTGGTGATCCACTGGTACATCAGGCAGGTTAGTGGGATCAGGTTGTTTCTGGAATTCAAGATTCTCCCTCCCTGTCAGCCCAGAACACTGTTGGAATTTGTTGTTTCCCCAGATACCGTTTCTACACCGTGGAGCAAAGTCACTCAGTTCATGGAGTTCTGTCCTACATGGCCTTATGTTTCAGCTGTTAGTATCTCATTACTTTTTAGCACCAAAATGGATGGAGGCTGGAACCTCATTCTCACTCTACAAGATCTGAACAGATATGTGTGCCGGTGCAAGTTTTACATGGTCATGCCAAGTCAAATCATCCTGTCTTTGGAACCAGGGGCTTGGTTCTGTTCTCTGGACCTTCAAGGCATGTACTTCAGCATCCCAATTTGTCCATTGCATCACTCATTCCTTCACTTTCAAGTGCACAGAGCCCTTTATCAGTCCCAGGTGATGTTTGTCTGTCTTTCTTCCACACCCAGGGTGTTCACCAAGTGCCTGTCAGTCATAGCAGCCTTTCTCCAGTGCCAGGGGATCATGGTGTTCCCAAACCTTGAAAACTGGCTCATCAAAGGCAACAACAGGATGGAAATGGAATGGTCCAGAGACCTAACCTTCCAGATATTCTGGGACGTGGATCTTATGGTCAGTCTGGGCAAGTCTGAACTGGTACTGAAGCAGGTCATCCTGTTCATTGGAGCAGAGTTGGACTCTCTCTTTACTCTGGAGGAGAGGTGAGCAAGAGGAGACATGAATGAGACCTATAAGTACCTCATGGGGGTGAACCAAGAGCAAGAGGGAAGTCTCTTTCAGTGGAGGGGAGTACCAGAACACAGGGGCATGCAATGATGTTTTTTGATGGAGGAGAGTTTCAGGAGGATGTAAGAAAATACTTCTTCATAGAAAGGGTGGCAGATGCCTGGAACAGGCTACCAGAAGAGGTGGTTGGGGCAAAGAAAATGGGGTGTGGGATAATTGCATGGGCATATAAGGTCGAGGAAAAGGGGAGGGAGGGACACCTGGGACCAAATAGGGTCCAGGGTGTAGAAATTGGCAGGAAAAACAGAGCTCACCGGATGGGCCTACCAGCCCTTTCTGCTAACAAATTCTGTGCTCCTATGTTTCTCTCCAAGAAAAGTCCTGTTTGCGCTCAGATTTGGGGGGGGGAGATCTAACCCCCTTTGGGGCTCAATCCAGATTGGGCAATTGCTCCCAGCCTCGGACTTACTCTGGCTTTTGGGGTTCATGGCTTCTACAACAGCAGTGGTCCATTGTATCTGCTGGAATATGCTCCCCATTCAATGGAAATTGGAACACCAGTTGTCCCAAGCCCCTGCTGACATTAACCAACCAGTTTGGGGAAACCAGCTAGTGGAAGATGCCATCATTTGATGGCTGTTACCCCCAAAACACTGGGAGAGCATCACATTTGTTTGTAAGGAGCCTTCCCTCACCTTGACAAGAGACACATGGCTGGTGGGGTGGGTGCTCATCTACAGAGATGCAGAACATGTAAGCTGCATTCACAGAGTGAACCCCAGATAGTTTACACATCAACCTGCTGGAGTTCCTTGCAGTACACCAGGCAGTGAAGACATTAGCTCCACTGATCAGGAATCAGGTCAATACTGCCAGCATTGCCACCATGTTCTACCTGAACTAGCAGTCCTTTACACATTCCATCTGTTGTGTCAGGAGCCAGTATGGGCCTGATCACTGGAGCAGATGCTGCAGGTGGACCTGCTTACAGTCCTCATTGTAGGGGCAACAAAAACAGCTGGTGGACACTCTCAGTCTTGTGAGGAGACATCCCACACATGGTTTTTGCAACAGGAGGGGTGGTACCATTCCTGTACACCCAGTGGATCACATTGTTTGTGGATCTGTTTGTGTCCTGGGAAAACCGAGGCTGTTCTGTGCCCACCCTCTTAGATGGAAACACTGATGGGCATTGCCTTATCCTGGCCCTGCACCCTAGGTCTTCTGTATTCCTTTTCCCCCATTTACCTTGATCTACAAGGTAGTCCTCGAGGCATGCAGGGACAGGGGATTTTCATGGCTGGCCCAAGCTGAACCAATGGAGCTTCCATCCTCAAGGTAAACCCAGTCATTTCCAACAAATACAAAAGCCACAGCAGAAACTGGTGCAGCTTGCACAAGTCTCAAGTATAACCTCTGGAGGATTACAACTCATGTTCCTCTTTAACTGCCCTAGATGGGTCATTCAGTATGGGGAGTGCTTCTGGTCCTATTCTGTCACTAATAGGAGAACACTACCACCAACAAGTGGGTCCTGGTAGAGCAGCCACTGGATCATCCACCTAGAAAAAAGTTTTGGCTTCAGGGCCACATGGCCAAACACTTTTTGTTGGACATAGCAAGACAGTTAGGAAGAGGGCAGTGAAGAATGTCCTGGAGTCAAAAAAAGCAAATCCTATGTTTTTGTTCCCAAGAAAGTAGGCAGCATGTGCCCTATTCTAGACATCAGACATCTGAACTTCTACATGAAATACAAGTAGTTCAGAATGGTGTTTCTGGGCTCCCTACTGTCATACCTAAAACAGCAGTACTCATTTGCCTGGTTGAACATAAGGAATGTGGATGAGCACATCCCTATCAGACTGAGCCACCACAAGTATTTCAGATTTTAGGTGGATTTCAAACACTACCAGTTCAGAGTCCTGCCTTTTTGGCTCACGTCAGGGCCCTGTATCTTTACCAAGTACTTTGCAGTTCTAGCAGCTAATCTCAAAATATTTGGGATACAAGTGTTTCCTATCTGGATGAGCAGCTCATAATGAGCCCAGCCAGGAATCAGATGACGATATAGTAGTAGTAGTCCAGCTGGCAGGCTTCCTCCTCAGTTCCATGGGCATTTTACTGAACTTGCCCATTTCTCAAATAGTTCCAACTCAATTCAGTTCACAGGAGCAGTTCTGGATTCCACTCAAGCCATGTCCTTCCTACTCCTGGCAGTGACTGAGCAGACTCCATTGTGTATATGATCTATAATATCAGAATGAAGGAAAAAGTAACAGTTCTCCCTGAGCAGAGAATGCTAGACTTTATGGCAGCTACAGTTTTCAGTGACCCTTGCAATGCTTCACATAAGCACATCTCAGTGGATGCTCAGCAGCTAATTGACTCAAGTATCAAAACTGTTAGGTCACCTCATATGAGTGATGAATGGTAGACCAAAAATGAGAACAACCTCACAGGGTTCCCATTCTCTCCCTCAAACCCATAATGGCAGTGACAAGGGATGCATCCTCTCTGGGTTGAAGAGTGCACTGCCAGGGTTTCCAAATCCAGGACACCTGGCAGAGAGTGGCATCTACACATTTATTTATTTATTTAAACGTTGCTAACTGGGAAAAGCACCATGAGCCGAAGCTCGTTTCCAGGTGCCACCCTGGGAGAGGGGGTAACAGGAGGGTGACAGATGCAATGGAATATATAACACAATAACAGGCAGTGACAAAAAAAAAAAAAACCAGACCAGGTAAAAAAGTACAGTAATATATATCTAGGAAACTGTACAATCATATGTAAACTTGGAAACTATGTACAGATACAGTAGATACAAATTAGAAACTATATACAGTAAATACAATGAAGAGTGCAGCTATTGCACAGTGGTTTGTCCTAGAAAGGAATGGAATTGAGGCATATTGTGGTCATAGGCTAGGAAGGGGTGCAGCTGCAGGAGCTGACCAGTGTTGGTCTGAGTAAGCACCTGAGACAGTGGAAGGAGGGTGAAAGATGGGTTGGGAGGGGAAGGCTATTCCAGAGGGAGGGAAACTTGTAGGGGAAAGAGAGTTTACCAGCTGAGGTTCAGATATGAGGGAGAGAAAAGGTGCAGGCACAGCTAGACTGAGAATTATATGGAGAGGGAGATGCGAGAGAGAGGAGAGAGGTAAGGTATGTAGGGAGAGACCCAAACCAATACTTGGCAATGAAGGTAGTGTAGTGAGAGGACCGCCTCTGCACAAGTGACTGGAGAGAGAAGTCAGAGTAGAGGTTACAGTGGTGTGTTAGCGGGGGAGAGTTGGAGGTGAAACGACAAAAAGCATGGAAGAGGACATCCAGTTTAACAAGAGAGGTGGCTGGGGCAGCTCTGAAAACAATGTTGGCATAGTCAAAGGCAGGGAGGATCCATTTGACTAATAGATCACATCTTATGGGGATGGACAGGCTGGCTTTGTACCGATGGAGTAACCCATGTTTAGGGCGCAGCTTGGTGTGGAGCACACTGAATTGGAGGAGAAATCAAGTGAGGGGTCAAGCCAGACACCCAGATATTTTTAAGTGCTGACATTGTTGAGGAGGGTATCCACTGCTGAAGAGAAAACAGGCAGCGAGGGAAGTTTGGCAAGTTTTTGTTTGGAGCCGAAGGTCATGGCAATGGTTATCTTGGCGTTCAGTTTAAGGCAGTTGGTGTCTAACCAAGCTGTGACTGTTGAGAGGTCATGTTGAAGGGGGGATTGGATGGCTTGAATGGATGGACCAGATAGGAAAAGGATAGTGTAGTCCGCATACATGTGGATGTTGGAGTGGGTGCATACGGAGGGAAGGTCATTGATGAAGAGGGAACATAAATGTTTTGAAGATGAAGTTAGCCCTGTGTGGTAAGTATGCCCTGTTGAACATAATCCAAGGCAGTGCATCTCCAGAAAGACAACAAATGGGTCATGTTAGAGCAAGGGGAGTCAGTGTGTCGTATACACATCAGCTTGGTGGTTAGAACTGAATGGGTGAACACAGCTGCAAGTTCGAGTTCTCCAGAGACAAGAGACTGTTTCTTTTCCATGTGTTCATCTGTAAGCTTTGACCTCGCTATAAGAAAGCTACGTCTGTGTGTTATAGGTTAACTCACATTATTTTCAATGTTTTATCCTGTAAGCACTTTTGTTCTGTTTTGGCCAATGTGTAAACATATTGTGTAAATAAAGTAGTATTATTTATCACAATATACGGACTGGTTGTGCATTTTAAATACAAAGGGTACAGTTTGTGAATCTCTGGGGTACCTGTCATTCTGAAGAGCACACTAACTCTGGTTTAAGCAGTCTGAAAGCATATTCCTTCCTTTTACAGAGAAAGGAGTGGTGAGAAGTTTGCTAAAGACAGAACCTGCATTTCACTTGGGGTTTGAGCATTCGGCCTTGACTTGATCGAGGGGATCTGGTGACTGGGCTCAGGGAGTCCAGGTGTCTGTTGTGTACCACCTTTGCGCAGGGTCAAGCATGTGTGCAAGTAGACAGTGAAAGGCAGACACAGGTGAAGGTCTGCAATACCCGGCCACAAGAGGGGTGCTTATTGGGGCACAGAGAGGTGGGTTTGTCACATCTGATGCCTAAACACCTTGTTGTGGCCAGCTCTGTTCTGCCACTTATAGATTATGGGCTCCCTGTCTATGCAGCTGCCTGTGTAGTGGTGCTAAACAGAGTAAAACTGATCTAGAATAAGGCATGCTGCTTTGTGCTTGGTGCAGATAACTGCACTCATAGTTGCACCCTTTACACACTCACCACCTGGCTACTTTTAGCCAGCGGAATAAAGCTCCAGACCTGTTTGCTAGCCAAAAACGATCTCTTGGGCCTAACACCCCTACTTTAACAGACTGCTTCTGCATCATCTCCAAACAAGACAACACCAGGAACACAGCCAAGAATGCTCTTAAGCCTCCTTTTTTACATACTCAGCAGGACAAGCAGTCATTTACTGTCAGGGCTGCTAACTGGTTAAATGAATTGCCTGATACACTGCTGAATCTTTGCAAGTTTAATCAGTTTGAGAGATCTTTCCAGTCTGCATTTGCAGTTCAATGCAAATGTAGCCATTACATAATTTCATTTGGTTTCTCTCTGTACATAACCTGTCACTTTTTAAACAACAAACTGTATCAATTTTTTTCAAAACTGTACATAGTTGTTCTGCCTTAAGTGCTTTGAGCCTAACTGGACTGCATTTCCTTTGGAACTGCTTATTGTACTTGTAATGCTTTTTTTGTGACTATGTCTTTGATGTGGAACCTTTGCAAATGAGCACTTGTGTTCAAAGGTAATCTCTGAAGTTTTCAATAAAAAAATAAGATGTTTTACCTCAACAAGCAGGGTGGAACCCACCTTTATCCCCTGTGTAGGGATGCAGTGGGAGTAGGGACAAGAGAGCAATTTTCTGATCCAGGCCATCCCTCTGATGAAGAGTCATAGCGATTCAAAGTGCCGGGGTCTTAAGAAGCATGTTTTTACTTTCAGTAAAGTCAATTTGTCCTGCCTGGCACTTGGTATATGCTGAAATGTTGTTGTTCACATCAGATTTGTCTTACTGTGGCCAGCTCCATTCTATCACTTATAGATTATGGACTCTCTGTCTACACAGCTGCCTGTGTAATGGTGCTAAACAGAGTAAAGCTGATCTGGAATAAGGCATGCTGCTTTGAGCTTGGTGCAGATAACTGCACTCATAGTCGTACCCTTTACACACTCACCAACTGGCTACCTTTAGCCAGCAAGATGAAACTCCAGACCTGTTTGCTAGCTAAAAAGGCTCTTGTGGGCCTAACACCCCTGCTTTAACAAATTACTTCTGCACTGTGTCCAACCAATACAACACTGGGAACATGGCCAAGAATGCCCTTAAGCCTTCTTTTTAGCATACTCAGCTGGGCTAGCGGACATTTGCTGTCAGGGCCGTTAAAATGTTACTGAATCTCCCCAGGTTTAATCAGTTTAAGACACCTTTGTGGTCTGCCTTTGTAGTCCAGTGCATTTGCAACCATCGAACAATTTTATTTGGTTTCTCTCGGTACATAACCTGTGTCCTTCTGTGCAACAAACTGTATGGATTTTTTTTTCAAAATCATATGTAGTCGAGCAGACTTGATAGACCATAAGGCCTAATCTGCTGGCAAATAGTATGTTAGTATGTTAGTATGTTAGTTGTTCTGCCTTAAGTGCATTGAGCCTAACTGGACTTAATTTCCTCTGGAACTGCTTATTTCACTTGCAATGCTTTTTGTGACTATGTCTTTGACTTGGAACCTTTGTAAATGAGCATTTGTGGTCAAAGGTAATCTCTCTAAAGTTTTCAATAAATAAATAAAATAACATTTTCTACCTCAATATGCAGGGTGGAACCCACTCTTATCCCCAGTGTAGGGGAGCACTGGGAGTAGGGACAGGAGAATAACTTTCTGATCCAGGCCATCTTCTGATGAAGAGTCAGAGTGACTCAAAGTGCTAGGGTCTTAAGAAGAGTGGTTTTTACTTTCAATAAAGTAATTTTGTACTGCCTGGTATTTGGCGTGCATTGAAATCTTTTTTGTTTGCATTGGAATTGTAGCCCTGCTCAGCAGCACCCACCAGTGAGCAGCATGCAGCTTTGAGCTCTACATCCATCCAGAAGGAGAGTGAAATGTCCTGGCAGATGGTAACAGTGGCAAACTCACACAAGTGATCTTTCACAGAGGACGTGGAACAGTCTCAGTTTGACAACTGTGGTAAGCTGGAGGTAGACCTTTTTGCATTTTGCTTCAGTGCAAACCTGACCCTCTACTGGCCCAGAAATCTAGTGTATTAAGCTTTCAGTCAAAATGCATGCAGGCTGCAGTGAACAACTTTACATCTTCCTACCAGAGACCATTGGTTCAGAGGATCCTCCTCAAACTGGAGGCTAATGGTGGTCAAATGATTCTGTGACTACAATGCTGATCTTGGCAGATATGGTACCCACTGTTGTGTAAAATGGTGAACCAGGGTATGCTGGACCTCTCACTGAGATCCACCTTGCTGGCATATTTACAGGGTCAGCTGGTGTGTCTGAACCTTCAGTCAGAACACCTCTAAACTTGGCTTTTGAAGACACAAAAGTTATCTGAATAATAGGAAGAGGAGTATGGCACTTGCAGTACATAGTCCAGTCTTATGTGCTTAGGGTATTTGGTTGCCTAGTATATCTTTATTAAATTCTATGTTGGAGACAACAGCAGACAGTAACAAACAGACTGCCAAACAGGCCAATGTTTCATGTATCACCACTACACTTTTTCAAGGTTAACCTGCCATCTAGTGGTACACACACACACACACACACACACACACACACACACACACACACACACACACACTCCTCTGTAGCTGCATTACCAATGGGTGACATGACAGGCAGATCAAATTTCAAAATTCAAAAACGCTGTTCATCATGTAAAACAGTGATGGCGGGAAGGGAAAATACAGAAGGGGAAAATACAGATAGAAATAGTTATATTAAATGAGTATTATAAATAAGTTATATTACAAAACAATACAGATAGTGCAAAGTTTTCTATGTATGAGAACACAATATGTAGTACATGAGTACCTATGCTTAATGTGCTAATATATACAGCTGAGATACATCAGTGCAAACACATATAAAGACTTTGTTCTAACTTCTACAAGGATATTTGCTTCAGCTATATCTATGTGTATTATACTTCAGCCATAAACCATGAGAGGGTGTGGGTTATGGGGGGATTTACCATGGCTGGTGTGGTTTGGCCATGAGGCCGCAGGCCGAGTGATCAAATCCTCATGTGGTACACCTCGTGTGGTACCCGAGGACTGGAGGAAGGCAGATGTGATTCCCCTTCACAAAAGTGGGACCAAGACAGAGGCAGGAAACTACAGACCTGTCAGTTTGACCTCTGTGGTAGGAAAAGTGATGGAAACACTTCTGAAGGAAAGAATTGTTGAGTACCTAGAGGCCAGTGGGGCACAGGACCCAAGGCAGCATGGGTTCACAGCGGGAAGGTCATGTCAGACGAATCTAATTGATTTCTTTGACTGGGTGACCAAAGTAGTAGACCAGGGAGGGACTGTGACATGGCCTACCTAGACTTTAGCAAGGCATTTGACACAGTCCCACACAAAGATTAATAGTCAAATTAACCAGCCTGGGAGTGGGTCCCAGGGTGGTAGCCTGGAAAACATTGGCTGGACAACAGGACACAGAAGGTAATTGTAAATGGAGTCCACTCAGAAGAAAGAGGGTTACTAGTTGGGTACAGAGGTTCAGTCCTTTTAATGTCTTTATAAGTGACATTGCAGAGGGACTGAAGGAAAAGTATGCCTCTTGTAGATGACAAAAGATCTGCAACAGGGTTGATACATAAGGAGGCGTGGAAAGGATGAGAAGGGACTTGGCAAGGTTGGAGGAATGGTCGGAAGTATGGCAGCTAGGATTCAATGCAAAGAAGTAAAATAATGCACCTGGGAAACAAAACCCAGGGAAGATTACACAAGGGGAGGTAGTAACAAAACAAAAAGGAAAGGGACCGGGGTAATCATATCAGATGACCTTAAGGTTGGCAAGCAATGTGAGAAGGCAGTAGGGAGAGCTGGGGTATACTGGGATGCATAGGGAGAGGCATCACCAGCAGAAAACAGGAAGTTGTTATCCTCTGTACAGACAGTTGGTGAGACCCCATCTGAGTACTGTGTCCAGTTCTGGAGGCCCCATCTCTGCAAGGACATAGACAGGATAGAGGCAGTCCGGAGGAGGGAACTAGAATGGTGGGTCTGCAAGAGAAGCCATACGAGGAGAGACTAAAAGAGCTTAATATGTATACCCTTGAGGAAAGGAGGGAGAGGGGGCACATGATAGAAACGTTTAAGTACCTCAGTGGAATCAACAAAGTCCAAGAGGGTAGCATCTTTCAGAAAAAGAGACGTGCAAGAACAAGGGGACACAATTTAAAGATGGGGTGGTGGTTCAGGGGCAATGTGAGGAAGTATTTTTTCACAGAGAGGGTAGTGGATGCATGGAACAGCCTTCCTGAGGAGGTTGTGGGGTCTAAAACTGTGGGAGAATTCAAGAATACATGGGACAGACATAAGGCAATTCTTGTGGGGGGTAGGAAGAAATAGGCTGTTGGTTAACTAGGATCTGTGGCTTATCCTGTAGGTAGGGAAATGGGCAGACTAGGTGGGCCAAGCGGTCCTTATCTGCCGTCAAAGTCTATGTTTCTATGTTTCTAAATCCCCCCATAACCCATACCCTCGAGTGGGTTATTGTGATTATACCATGTCCCCTTCATTTTTTGTGGGAAAAAAAAAGTAAAATATAGTTTTTCCCAGTTTTAGTCATTTTTATTAACTGTATTATTCTGCTGCAAAGTATAGTTCCTTGCTGTTAAAACAGAATATTGAGGAAAACCCCAAGCTTAGATATATGCTGGCAGGTGCCATTTACTACAATTTGGTAGTGGCACTGAATCTGGAGATGACTTTTTTAATTTCTAGTTTTTATTTTCTTTGGTCATGCTGGGGAGACCGAGTAGGGAAAGGCAGCTTTACGGTCTTATAAAAATAACCACACAGTGAGACGCAATTCCTGTATTGCCATTAGACCTGGGACTTCTGTTTTGATTTGTAGAAAGCAAAAAAATGTTGCTCTTTACGGCTCATTGACAGAAACTGAGCGGCACACACTTTAATTTTATTAAAACACACTGCTGTCATGCTTTTAGTTGTCTTTTAAAATGGTGAGACCGAGATGCATTTTTTTACATACAGATGAGAACAACTGGGTCCGAGAGAGGGAAAGGTAGCGTGACAGTTGTGCGTCAATGTGTGCACCACTTATTGAGGAATAAGGAGGTGATTGCCAGATATTTCAGGAAAGACCGACTGGTTGCAGGAGTATTGTTTTTTTTTTTCTCCAGTAATCTTTGTGTGCTGTTTCTTGGGCTGCTGTCGGGGTCCTTAGATGTGGAGTACAGTTTGGTGGTACTTGACGATGAGTGGGTAGAGAGCCGCAGACTAGGTATGCCTACTTGAGTCTGCACTACGCGCCAGCCAGGCACTGTGAGATTGTAACTTTTTTTCCTTTTGAAGAGGACCTGTTAGCAGGGAGAATGAAATGAAAAGTGCTAGCTATTTTATTTTACCATACTCCAGGGATTGTGATCGGGTCGGTGACATGGGATGGGCTTAGTGGTAATTGAAGATCGCGGGTTTAATGTTTTTATTTCAGAAGTCAATTTGATTTGGGGGGGGTTGCGTCAGACTGGTAACTTTTGCATGGGTTATCGTAGGATTTACCATGGCAGAAAGGTGCCAGCCAGCCAATCACAGTACAGGCTTTGGGTTTAATTTTTATGTCATTGTATAATTTTGAATAAATCATGTGTGTAGTTCGTGTATCTTCTGCCTACCTCTTTGAGTATGGCCTCTAGATCATTGGCTCATATAATAGCTTGTTCTAACTTCCACAAAGATATTTGCTCTGGATATATCCATGTCATTATACTTTTGAACAGGTCATGTGAGTAGTTAATGTATTTTATCTCCTACCCGCCACTTAGGGTATAGCCACTAAATTATTGGCTAATAGCCAATATTCCAAACAATGGTGGAAAAAAAAGAAACTATACCATCTGCAAGATCTATGTGTAGCACTATGATATAGTAATACACACATTTGTTATAAAAAAGCTGAGGGGACAAGGGGTTTGGAGAATTGCACCAGGATGGAGGAGGAGGGGGTGTTGTATTTAAAAATGTTTTATGTGTACTAGGAGATGACCAAATGCTAGAATCCATTATATAGATAAACGAGCAAGGGATCCTTAACAAAGGAGGGAGAGGGGGAGAGAAGAGTAGGCAATATAAAAAGGTGAGGAAGGAGGAAGATCTAAAAAAAAAATGGGAAGGGATAAGAGAAGGACTAACAAAATCTGGACAGCCATGTGAGCCAATGCTAGAAGTCTGGGAAATAAGGTTCCAGACCTGGAGGCCACCATGGCAGAGGCAGACCTGGATATTGCGGCCATTACCAAAACATGGTGCACTGACAACCATGACTGGGAAATGGTAATACCCTACACAATGTTTAGAAGAGACAGGGTAGAAAGGAACTTTCTTTAGGTTAAGAAAAACATAAAGGGGACTGAGGTACGGGGAAATCGGGGGTTGGGGGTGGGGGTTGAGGTGGTGTGGGTCAACCTTGAGTCAGGAAATGGAGTGACTTTTCATATAGGAGTGGTATACAGGCCTCTGACATGGGGGGAGGACTTAGACAAATGAATGCTGGAAAATATTGACAAAATGGCTAAGGAGGGGAGGTGGTGCTGTAGTGGGACTTTAATCTGCCAGATGTACTGTAGATTGGAGCCTCCCTGCTGCAGCATTACCTAGATGTAGAGAAATCTTGGACTCCTTGCAGGAGGCATTCCTCAGGCAGCTAGTCAGTGAACCCACTCGGGATGGGGCAATACTAGACCAGGTGCTTACTAACAGGGACAGTGTTATGGACATCAGGGGGGGAAGTCATGTAGGGATCAGTGACCATCGCACTGTGTGGTTTAATATAAGAACAGCAGCAGAATCCAACTGCACAAGGGTGAGGATCCTGGATTTCAGAAAGGTGACTTTACAAAGATGGGGGAATGCCTCTTAAAGGATATAGTGGGAGGAGATGTCCAGGGTGGGATGGAGGACAAATGGACCAGATTAAAAGAAGGCATAGTAAAGGCAACAAATGTACATCAAGCAAGTAAGCAAAAGCAGAAGGAAGAGGAGACCATTATGATTCTCGAGGGAGGTGGCAAAAAGGGCAAGGGCAAAAACAGAGGCACTCAGAAGGTATAAGGAGACCCAGAGAGAGGAGTATAAGGAAGTGTATCTAGGGAAATGGAGGGAGGCAGGCCAAAGAGTAATGAGTGCAAAGGCACAAGCTGAGGAAAGAATAGCCCAGACAGTATAGAAGTGGAACAAGACATTTTTCAGATATGTTAGTGAGAAAAGGAAGACAAAGGGAGAGATTGTACAGTTAAAAAAGATAGGGAGAGGGCTGTATAGAAGAGGATCAAGAAAAGGCAAACATCTTAAATATTTTTGCTCAGTGTTCACAGTAGCTGGGGAAGGGGAGGGACCACAAATAAGCATCAAGAGCTTTGAAGGGATGGAAATGGACACCAGTCCCTTTTCTGAGGAGAAGGTAGGGAAAGCACTCACTAATCTGAGGGTGGACAAAGCCATGGGGCTAGACATGGTGCATCCAAGAGAGCTGAAGGAACTCAAGGAGGTGCTGGCTGCACCCCTGGCAGACTTGTTCAACAGTTCACTGGAGATCGGCATGGTCTCAGAGGACAGGAGAAGAGTGGCTGTAGTTCCACTTCATGAAAGTGGTAGCAAGAAAGAGGTGGGAAATGATAGATCTGTCAGCCTGATTTCAGTGGTAGGAAGCTAATGGAAACACTATTAAAGGAAAGGATCGTGGAATACCTGGAATCCAGTGGACTGCAGGACACAAGAAAGCATGGCTTCACAGAGGGAAGGTCGTGCCAAACAAATCTAATAGATTTTTTTGACTGAGTAACCAAGATGTTGGATCAGGGAGAGGACACGGCCTACCTGACTTCAGCAAGGCCTTTGATACCATTCCACATAGGAGGCTGATAAACAAATAGGATAGCTTGGAGGTGGGCAATAGGGTGGTAATCTGGGTAAGAAACTGGTTAGGGATAAGGAAGCAGAGGGGGGTGATAAATGGAGTTTGTTCTGAGGAGGGTAGTGTGACCAGTGGGGTATTTGGGGTCAGTACTGGGGCCGGTCCTCTTTAATGTCTTCATTAGCGACATAGCAAAAGAACTGGAAGGAAAGGTCTGCCTCTTTGCGGATGACACCAAGATCTGCAACAGAGTGGATACTCGGGGGGGGGGTGTATGCAAAGATGGTCAGAGATTTAAAATGGCTGGAGGACTGGTCAAAAGTTTGGCAGCTAAGGTTTAATGCAAAGAAGTGCAGAATAATGTACTTGTGTCATAGAAACTCGGGAGTGGAGTACAAAATGGGGGATACTTGCAACAACCAAGCAGGAAAGGGACCTGGGGTAATCATATCAGATGACATGAAGGTGGCCAGACAATGTGACAAAGTGATCAGAAGAGCTAGTGGGATGCTGGGGTGTATAGGTAGGGGTACTACCAGCAGGAAGAGGGAAGTGGTGTTGCCCCGTATAGATCATTGGTAAGACCCCACCTGGAGTACTGTGTCCAGTTTTGGAGACCACATCTCAGGACAGACATGGACAGAATAGAGGCATTCCAGAAGAGCGCTCCCAAGATGGTACAGGGTCTGCATCAAAAGCCCTATGAGGAGAGGCTAAAGGAACTAAACATCTATACCCGGGAGGAGGGGAGGGAGGGGGGAATATGATCGAGACCTTTAAATACCTCACGGGGGTGAATAAGGTACAGGTGGATGGTATTTTTTGGAGGAAAGGGTGCTCTAGAACAAGGGGTCACGATATGAAGCTGGAGGGACGTAGGTTTAGGAAAGATGTGAGGAAATTCTTCTTCACAGAAAGGGTGGTGGATGTCTGGAACAGTCTTCCAGTGGAGGCAGTGGAGGCAAAAACAGTGGTGGCGTTCAAAAAAGCCTGGGATGGGCCCAAAGGAATCATAAAGGAAAGGAAAGGAGTGAAAAAGAAAGTGCCATAGACCTAGAAGGGTATGCAGTGAAAGCAATCACAATGAAAAAGGGCAGACTGGATGGGCCAATTGGCCCTTATCTGCTGTCAGTAATATGTTTCTACATTTCTATAATCGTACAATATGGTTAACTCCTGAGCACTGTCCATTATTGACATTTAAAAAGATTACAATTATTATAGTCTCATGAGGCTGAGGGATAAGGCCTGGTGCACATATAAATCTTTCAACCTAACTGCAGATTTGGTGAAATTCAGGGCCCTGAAGTGTAAATGCAAAAGTGAACTAAAGTCAGCAAAAAAAGGCATTTGAGAGACCTGCAAACTACCAACATATCTGACTTTAAAAAATTCTGGGCAAACTTCAACTCCCTCCAAAAGGGTAAAGCCTCGGCAGCAGCTACTGACATAGTATCCAGTGGGACCCATTTTAGGGACCCAGCTGAATCTGCAAATGATATTAATGCATTACTCATGAATCTCAATAAATATAGGACTCTCACAACTGGAACCTCATCTCCTTCCCCAAAACAGACTGAGGCATCCTTCAACAGATGACAGTTCCCCTTCAACTTATATCCTGGTCTGATGTCCTTAAGCTATTATTGAAGTCGAATACCACAGGATCTGCAGGCTTTGACAAACCTGAGCCCACGCTCTTAAGGCTAGCTGCCCCAGTCATAGCATCCCCTATCACCTGGCTCTTCAACAGATCCCTCCTGGAAGGGAAGGTACCCAGCCTAAGGAAAGTGGCCTTGGTTACTACAATACATAAAGGGGGTCCTGAGAATTAGTAGAAAATTATAGACCCATATCAATCCTCCCTACACTAAACAAAATACTAAACAGGCATTTGTCAATGCCGAATGTTGTCCTGCTGGCATTGGCATTGGTAGTGCAGGAGTTAGAGAGATGCATAATAGGAATGGCAGTGAAGTATAGAACTGACATCAATCCCACCCACCCTGCAGAAGTGACTAGGCATTGGGGTGTGCCTTTCGTCGTTGGTCATAACGGGCCGCCACTACTCAACCCTACCCTGCAGACTCTGACAAGTGCTGCGTGGTGCCTTGGGGTCATCGGGCCTTACACTCACCCCATTTCATAAGGAAGCATGTTGAGATGGGTGCAGCATAGGAGAATGGGGTGAATTTTGGGGCAGAAGAGCCCAAGGCACACCTGGATGGCTGTCAGTGGCTGCAGGGTGGGGGGTGCAATGGCATGAGCATTACAGCTGACAATCCAAAGACACACCCTGACGCCTGTTAGTCTGTACAGGGTGGGACGTTATGGTTAGAAACCCTAATGCCCATGGCGTTTATTGGTATTTGCACTCCAAATTTTCAACATGGCCTTTTTGTGACCCCACCTCATGAAAGCATGTGGGACCTCTGCTCATGAACAGTGTCGCTGTGATTTTGTTAACGTGTCCCAAATGTTTATTTCCCAAAGTGACTGTGCCATTCTGCACCACATAAAATTGTCAGCTGCACCATTCATAAGGAGTTGTGAAGAGTTGGCAATGTTGAAAATCTGGAGTGAAACTATTAAAAATTCTCTAAGTTACGAGTGTGCATGAAAACTGTGCAACACATGCTCATAACAGTCTTTTCTTGGAATTATTTCACCAGATTTTTAACATAGGAATTTTGGGACCTCTGCTCATGAACAGTGGCAGTATGATTTTCTTAATCTGTCCCAAACATTGATTTCCCACAGCGCTGCGCAATTGTGCACCAGATGTGCGAAACCACATTTCAGGAGGATGTGAAAAATGACAGCTGTACTGTTGATAAGAAGGTGTGCAAAAATGGCAATGTCGAACATCTGGAGTGAAAATATTTAAAATTCTCGAACTTACGACTGTACTTGGACACTATGCAACACATGCTTGTAACAGTCATTTTGTGGAATGTTTTCACTAACTGTTTAACATAGGCATTTTGGGACCTCTGCTTATGAACAGTGTTACTGTGATTTTCTTACTCTGTCTGGAACATTATTTCCTACAACAACTGCATCACTGTGCGCCAGATGTGCTAAAACACATTTTAGGCAGGATGTGGAAAATGACAGCCATACTGTTCATAAGGAAGTGTGGAAAAATGGCAATGTTGAAAATCTGGAGTAAAAATATAAAAATTCTGGAAGTTATAAGAGTGCTTGGAAACTGCGCAATGCACGCTCATAACACAGTCATTGTTTGGAATTTTTTCACCACATTTTCAACATAGGGATTTTTGGGACCTCTGCTTATGAACAGTGTTACTGTGATTTTCTTACTCTGTCTGGAACATTATTTCCTACAACAACTGCGTCACTGTGCGCCAGATGTGCTAAAACACATTTTAGGCAGGATGTGGAAAATGACAGCCATACTATTCATAAGGAAGTATGGAAAAATGGCAATGTTGAAAATCTGGAGTAAAAATATAAAAAATTCTCAAAGTTACAAGCGTGCATGGAAACTGCGCACTGCACGCTCGTAACAGGGTAAGTTTTTGGAATTTTTTTACCAAATTTTCAACATAGGCTTTTTATGAGCCCACCTCATGAACAGTCACACTGTCGTTTCCTTAATCAGTCCCAAAAGGCGATTCCATGCAGTGACCGCAAAATCACCTTTCAGCACCGAATAATGAGATGACAGTGACTGAATTCATGAGGTAGGGTCCCAAGAACCCAATGTTGAAAATTTGGTGCCACAATTCTTAAAAATGTCTGAGATATGCACCAAAGTTGAAAAAAAAAATGTATGCCATTATACAGTTTACTGGCATTTCTTCAGTTCGCGGTCGGCTTTAAAGAGTGCAGATGTGTTCCATTCTGGTCCACCGAAGATCATCACGCCATGCACTGGAGGTAAGTATGGAGTGAGAGGGCTGTGTGGGGAGGTGGGGTGCACAGAGGGTGGCTGCGGACTGGGGAAGGGGACAGGACGGTGAGGGACCGTTTCCTTTGCAGGGTTTTATTTAACTCTAAAAATCGATTAGCGTTTTGCTCATAAAAGTGTTAAAACATTGTGAAAATGCATAGCACTTGCTTCAATGTGTTTAACAAACATAACACTTCTTTAAAATCTATATAAATACTTTCTGTATAGTTGGTATTGTCCCAAGAAAAAAAAAACTGCTAATCAATTATTAAAAACCATGCTTTGTTTCAGGTAACAAAAATAAAAAAAATTCACCGCAGAACTTTTTTTTTTTTTGCAGGTTTGGCCATACTGGGGTGGGCACTCAGTGTGGCACATTTCTTTGGGGTGGCATGTTAGCCACACTGGAGTGGGCTCCCAGTGTGGCACACAATTGGGGTGGGACAGCAGCAGAAAAATGGGGAGCGTGTTACCATGCCGACAGGAGGATTGGGCACCCCCATCGGTAAGCATATCTATGTTCAGGGGCATGATGCTGAGGGGGATTGGGCACCTTCTCGGCAGACCACATCAGTAAAGGGGTCTCATATGCCAACAGGGGGATTGGGCACCCCCCCATGTTGGCTTCCTAGGGACTGTGACTGGCGGGCGGCAGGTGGCGAGCCGCCGCCCGTCATGTTTCTTGAAATGTTACACTAGGCAAGGCACACCCTGCAGTGAGGGGTCACTTCCTCATTGCAGTGGCTAAAACATTTCAAGTTGGTGGCATGTTTTGCAACTGCTGTCATAGACAGCGTGCAATCTAATTTGTGCCATGGAGCCCAGCCCTAAAAAAGCAGTGGCACCACTGGCTACAACACGACTGCACCTACAAAATCTGCTCTTCCACTTCAAGCAACCCCAATATGTTGTCTGTGCTGTGAGCGCAAGACAACATGAAAAACTAATTTACAATCAATTACAAGATTACCTAAAAAGATACATTATGACCCCTGAACAGCACGGATTCTGAAAACAACATGGTACTGACACTACCCTTGTTAGCCTAACCACGTGCATCTTAAATAACATAGATAAAGGCCTGCTAGTAGGGGGGGTCTTTATAGACCTCACCAAAGTCTTTGATTTGGTAAACCACCAACTGTTAACCGAAAAACTTGAATCCCTGGGCCTAGAAAATCACTCACTAAAATGGTTCTCTGACTACCTAGATGGTAGATCACAAATTGTGAAGTAGTGTGGGGTCCTCTCTGACCAGCAGCAAATCCATGAAGGATTCCACAAGGCTTAATCCTTGAACCACTATTATTTTCATTGTACATAAATAATCTACCGCTACACATTGGAAAAGTGAAGGTAACCCTATATGCAGATGACGCGGTACTTTACAGTACTGCCCCAACTACAACTCAATTAAATAAGGAACTAGGAAAAGACCTACTGGTACTTGACAATTGGCTTATTGCCAACAAACTAGTACTCAATGCAAAAAAAACAAGGACAACGTTATTCAGACAGAGGAGCCTTGGCTCTGACCACACTAACCAACTCAAACTAAAAGTAGAGTTGGTTAACTCCTTCAAGTACCTGTGGGTCTACCTTGACCAGGATGGCATGTACAAGACCCACCTCAGTCACCTAACTAAAAATATAAACCAAAAGGTGGGCCTCCTTTACTGATTAAGCCCCTTTCTTACCTCTGAATCTCACCAT
Source organism: Neoceratodus forsteri (assembly GCA_016271365.2). NCBI lineage: Eukaryota > Metazoa > Chordata > Ceratodontiformes > Ceratodontidae > Neoceratodus > Neoceratodus forsteri. The sequence goes on along the minus strand of CM057449.1, from coordinate 565,278,394 downwards.
AAAATTGCTCAATGTACCCTCCTTCCTACCCTGCTCCATGGGGCCCCAGTGCTCTCCTCGGTCAAGGGCACTGAACTTCAGATGCTGAGAATGCTCTATCAAAGAATAGTGAGATTAGCCAACTCAGCAAGGCCACCTAACCATCACTGTACAGTGTTAGAATCCCTAAAATGGCTGTCACTTGAGGGCAGAATGACTACCCCTCACTATGTCTAGCCTACAAACTAAAGCTGGACAACACTCTCACCAGCCTAAAAAATCTGTTGCTACCTAAACAATGCAATAGAACCTTAAGATCATCAGAACTCCAATTGCTCCATGTGCCTAGGGTCAGAACCTTCAGTGGAACTAGATTATTCTCATTCTTCACCCCTGCCCTTTGGAATGGACTTCCAAGCAGCATCCAGACATCTGCCTCCCTAAAGGCTTTCAAGAATGAGCTCAAATCCTACCTACTGAAATTTAACCAATGTTCCTGTTACAAGTAAAACTGGTTAAAATTAGCACACTAGACCTCAACCTGTGAGATTTATGAATTATATAAATTATAGCTGCATTATAGTCCTATAATCTGTCTCCTGTTTCTGTTTTTGTTGTGCTTTATGTTGACTAATATGTTGTATTTCATTGTATTATGTGGCTATTGCTTCTCTCTAATTGTATATTGGATATATCACTGCTTTATGTCTCTTTGTAATTAACCTCAGGTCACCCCTCAAAAAGGGACCATCTGGTCTCAGTGGGCCTACCTGGTTACCAAAATTAAATAAATAATTAAGTGCAAGTGCATCTGGCTATACTTTAAAAAAAACCAAAACGCACACATCCATGCAGACATGCTTATCCGTATTGATTTTGGCAGTCCACAGTACAAGTTGCATTAAAATGTCCCGTCAATGAACTGGTTTAGCATTATGTTTTTGTTTGTTTTTGTTTATAGCTGGTAACTTGTATTGCACTTTTTTTCAATGCTTAACCAGCTCAAGAGCAGAGTTTGTAAAATGTTTTTGCAACTCATTTGGAATGCATCTGCAATCCAGTCATAACGTAATACAAAACTGAGTTGTAACCCTTAAGAAACAGATTTTCCAGGGTTTGGTACTTGATCCAGCAACACTTATGCAACTCAACCAAAAATGCTATAAGCAACTCACTGAAGGAACACTTTAATGTGAACTGTACCATAATTTCCTATCCAGATGGAGACAGCATATGCTCACATCCTTGGAGAGACTTATTAAACTGATCCTGACTGACTCAGCTGAAGTGGAAAAAGACATAAAGTACAAGCTGAAAAAGAAAATGAAACAGCAGCATTTAACACCTCTGCAGAACACCTCAGATTCCAGACCATATTGCAAGAAACCCTCAAGACCTATGATGCACGCATCAAAAGAACAAAAGCAAAGAAGTTTGAACGAGACAGAGATGACTATGAGAACGGCCAGGTGTTTGGAGTAAAAAAACCAAAAGCAACCTACCAGCACACCAAAGTCCATACTAAAGAATCCATCTGTCCAACAAGCAGACATGAACATACGAAATTTGCCAGCAGATAAAGGCCTAGAAGTTTATCAAGTCTGCTTGAATGTGCAGCTAGCACCCCTGATTCTGCAGCTGCCCCTCCCTTCCACCCTTCCCCTTCATTAACCTGCCCCCTTGTCCTGTCCCATCCTCTTTTGAAGTAGTCCACTGTTCTACTGAATACCACTTCTGCCGGTAACGCATTCCACCCAGCTACCACCCTCTCTGTAAAAAAGTGTTTCCTCATCTCCCTCCTGAACCTTCCTCCCTCCAGTCTCATATCATGGCCCCTGGTGTCCCTCCCCTCCCTTACTTTGAACAGCCCCTCTGTACCTGTCTTGTTTATTCCTTTCATGTATTTAAAGGTTTCAATCATGTCCCCCCTGTCCCTCCTCTCCTCCAGTGAGTACATGTTCAACTTCCTCAAGAAGGTGGTCGTGTCGCAGCTGGATGATCATTTGACCAGCCACAATGTCTATGATTCTCTCCAGTCCGAATTTAGGAAAAGACATAGTACTGAGACAGCTCTTGTCCGGGTACTAAATGACCTCCTAATAGTGAGAGATCAAAGGACTTGTTCCATCTTGGTTCTTCTTGATCTCTCTGCAGCATTTGACACCGTGGACAATGGGGTGCTATTGGAGCACTTGAGGTTTATCTGTGGGCTGTCTGGTACAGTCCTCAGTTGGTTTTGTTCTTTTCTCGAGGGTAGGACTCAGAGAGTGGTGTCTGGGATTTTTTCCTTGGCATCATTCCCACTATCCTGTGGGGTGCTGCAGGGCTCCATTTTGGCACCCATGTTGTTTGCGGTGTACATGCTGCCATTAGGAGCGATTATTAGGTGGTATGGTCTGAGTTTTCACTACTATGCAGATGATACTCAGCTGTACATGTCCTTTGTGCCTGGCCAAGATGCTGCCTTTTCAGTCTTTTAACAACTGTCTTGCTGAAATCCAGGACTGGATAAATGTGAGCTGGCTGCGGTTGAACCCAGAGAAAACTGAGGTGTTGGTTGTGGACCTGGGTCGCTGGGAGGCGGGTTTGTTGGTGGAATCACCCTTGGGTTTATGGCTTGGGGGTGTCCAGCTTACTACCTCAGACCGGGTGCGGAACCTGGGCGTTGTGTTTGATGCCTGTTTGACACTTAACTCTCAGGTGTCGGCAGTTGTCAAAACCTCTTTTTACCATCTGAGGAACATCGCCCGGGTGAAGCACCTGGTTTCTCCTGATGATCTTCCTACTTTGGTCCACGCTGTTACCTCCTGCCTTGACTACTGCAATGCCTTTTATCTTGGCTACCGGGGTTGAGATTTGCCGCGCAGCTAGTGCAGAATGCAGCAGCCAGGCTATTGACTGGTTCTTCTAGGTCCAGTCATATAAGGTCTGTGCCTATGGACTGCACTGGCTGCCAATTTGCTGGCGAATCACCTTCAAGGTCGGTTTGCTGACCTATAAGGCCCTACACGATCAGGGACCTGGCTACCTGAAAGATCTCCTCTGTCCCTACTGTCCCTCCTGCTCTCTCTGATCCACAGACGATGGATTGCTAGAGATTCCCAGGGTTCGCTTAAAAGCTTCAGGGGCCAGATCTTTTAGTTTTATGGCCTCATGCCTGTGGAATTCTCTACCTCATCAGGTGTGAGATTGCCCGACTGTCCAAAGCTTTAAGGAGGCTTTAAAAACATATCTTTTTAGCCTAGCATACAATGAGTTTTGAATGCTGTTGTTAAGATTAATTTTAATATTGTTTTAATTATTTATTGATTTTATTATGTTATGTACAGGCACCTTGGTTTTGGAAAGGCGCCTTTTATAAATAAAGATTGATTTGATTTGATTTGAACCTCCTCTCATACGATAAGTCCCCCAGCCCCTTGATCATCTTTGTCGCCCTGCGCTGCACCCCCTCCAGTAACTTAATGTCCTCTTTCAGATATGGGTGCCAGTACTGCACGTAGTACTCCAGGTGCGGCCCAACTAATGACCCATAGTGGCAGAATCACCCCTCCCTCCTCGAGGATATACCCTTGCACACAACCCAGCATTTTGTTGGCCTTTGCAGCTGCCTTCCTACATTGTGCCGAGTTGTTCATTGACCCTGTAATGAGCACCCCCAGATCCTTCTCCTCCTCTGTCTGAGCTAGCTGCACTCCACCCAGCTGGTAACTCCTTCTTGGGTTCTTCATCCCAAAATGCAGCACCTTGCACTTTTTGGCATTAAACCCCAGTTGCCAGGTGTCTGACCAGGTTTCAAGCTTTGCCAGATCATCCTGCAACCCCTGCCATCCCCCTAGGTCATCCACCACCGCTCCTACCTTGGTATCTCAGCAAACAGACTGATCTTGCTCTTGATGTCCCATGATATGTCTGCAATGAATATCCCAAACAACACTGGTCTCAACACTGAGCCCTGTGGAACACCGCTCGTCACCACCCTTGGGTGTGAGAGCTCCCCACCCACCACCATCCTCTGTTGCCTTCCCTGAAGCCAGTTTCCTACCCATCTCACCAGCTTTGCATCCGCCCCTGTGCCTTCTAACTTACTTCCCAGCCTTCCATGTTGCACCGAGTCGAATGCCTTACTGAAGTCCAGATACAGGACATCCACTGCATGGCCCCTGTCCAGTTGCCTAGTTACCCAGTCATAGAACTCCACCAGGTTGGTTTGGCAGGATCTGCCACATATGAAGCCATGCTGTCTGCTGTCCTGTAGTCCTTTGGCCTCTAGGAGTCCACCAGCCTCTCCTTCAGGATAGTCTCCATTAGCTTACCCACGATGGATGTGAGGCTCACTGGTCTGTAGTTTCCAGGTTCATCCTTGGGGCCACTCTTGTGGAGCCATCCTCCAGTCCTGAGGTACACACCCCAAATGTAGTGAGGTATTAAATAGGCCTGCCAAAGGTCCTGCAAGGACCTCTGCCAGCTCCTTCAGTACCCAAGGGTGGATGCCATCTGGGCCTGGCGCCTTGTCCACCCTCAGTGCCTTCAAACCCTCACGAACTCTGCCTCCATGATTTCCCATCTGTCACCCCTTCCCCCGTTTCTGCCATTTCTCCCTTGGGTGTCACCCCTCTTCTTTAGTAAATACTGAGCAGAAGTACTCATTTAGTGCTTTTGCTTATCGCACCCTGCTTCCACCCAACCCCCCTCCTTCCTAATCCTTACTATGTGGTCCTTACAGCTCCTTTTCTCCCTGATGTACCTAAAGAAGTCCTTCTCCCCCTTCTTAATGCCCTGTGCCAACCTGAGTTCTGTAGATGCTTTGGCTCCCCTTACTGCCCTTGTCACCGCCTTTGATTCTGTCAAATACTTCTCCCTGTCCTCTCCCCTCCCTCTTTTCTTGTACTTCCTAAAGGCAGCTCTTTTCCTCCTTATCTTTTCCATGACCTCCTTGCTCAACCAGCTCTGTTTCTTAGCCCTAGCCTTCTTGCTCTGGGCCTTGCAGCAGGTTTTGGTTGCCTCCACTATCCCCAGCTTTATGAGCTCCCACCTCTGGTTAGTGTCCATACTAGATTGAATTCTGGCCAGATACCCTTTTACCACTTCCTCCATCCTCCCAAAGTCGGCCCTCCTGAAGTCCAGCACTCTTGTGCCAGATTCCACTCCTTCCTGCCCATATCCAATGTGAGCCATACTGAGTGGTGGTCACTCCTGACAGTGGTTCCTCCACTGTAAGTTCTCTCACAAAGTCCCCATTTGTCAGCACAAGGTCAAGGGTATTCCCTAACCTGGTTGGTTCACTGACCATTTGCAGCACGAGCTGTCCTGAAGGCATCCAGCAGTACCTGCCCCTTCTGTTCCTGGTTGTTGGGGTACTCCAGTCCACTCCTGGCATGTTGAAGTCCCCCACAATCACCACACTACCCTTCTCGCAGGTCCTCCTAATCTGTCCTGCTAGTTCCCTGTCTAACTCTTCCATCTGAGATGGTGGCCTGTACACCACTCACTCCCATTCTAAGAATCCTATTCTTGGAATCCTGGATTTGCATCCAAAGTGACTCCGTACTACCCTCCTCCCCTTCCTCCCTTATACACTTCAGTCCTTCCTTCTCATATAGTGCCACACCCCCTCCTTTCCCAATCACCCTGCCCTACGAAATAACCTGTACCCTGGTACAGACAGGTCCCAGTCATTGTATTCGGTGGCCCATGTTTCTGTGATGGTTGCAATGTCCACCTCTCCCTCTGCCGTGAGCACCTGTAACTCTGCAGTTTTCCTCCCAAGGCTCCTAGCATTAAGGGTAACCACATTCCACCCTTCCCCCCTCCTCCCATCCAGCCCTCCTTTCCTAGCATCACCAATAATACTTGCCATTTGTCCTTTGTCACTGTTATGGGGGGTAAGCTCATATGATTTCCCAACCTGTGGTCTCTGCATATCTCTTGCCCAATTGCCACCCCCCACTCCTAGTTTAAATTCCCAACTTCCTCTATGTACTCCTTCATCCTCTGTTTCAACACTTTCTTTCCCTCCTCCCTCAAGTGTAGTCTGTCCTTGGCATACAGACTACTGTCCTCCCAGGTCAATCCCCACCCCCCCCCGGCAGCCCATACCCTTTAGCACAACACCAGGTTCTTAGCCATCCGTTAAATTCCTCTATACTCAGCTTTCTTGCTGTGCTTGCCTTGGACACTTGAAGTATCTCTGAAAAAGTTACTGATCTTCCTGCCCCCTCACATAATTGTGCTAGTTCCTCAAACCTCCTCTGGACTATATCTACTGTCTTGTCAGCCAGGTTGTTTGTCCCAAGATGTATAATTAAATAAGGCTTGTCCCTACCCCTTCTAGCATATTTCAGAACAGATTGTCCCACCCTTTCCACTGTCATTCCTGGCATGGCCTCCACCCAAATGCGACTATTCCTTCCCCTTGCTACTCCCACCTGACTCCTCTTAGTATTGAGTCCCCAGCACAAGATTCCACCACTCTTACTCCCTGCTTGCCTCCATTCATCTCTCTCTTATTTCCAGCTCCTCTTCTTCCTCCTGCACATTATTTCCTTTTTGCCCTGTTGCAATTCTCCCAGCAGAACTTCCCCGCTCCAGTTTGGTCCGGCATTTATCAATTACCTCTAATTTCATCATTTCCTCCTCCACCTTCTTCCTCTCTAGCAGTGCAAACTATTTTCTGAAGACCCTTCACAAATGCCCGCTCCCTCTCTCTGCATAGTAACCTGTTCTCTCCTTTCCACTCCATGACTTTTGCCACTTCCTCGCCTCCCCTCACAAGTCCCTATCTCCTCCTTCCATTTGTCTTTTGTCTCCTGACCTGTACACAGGTAGATCTTAGAGTGTTGGTTGTTTTCAAGACCTCCTTTTACCATCTTAGGAATATCGCCAGAGTTAGGCACCTGGTTCCGTCTGACAACCTTCCAACACTGGTCCACGCCTTTGTGTCCTAGCGCTTAGAATACTGCAACTCCTTTTACTTTGGGCTTTCAGGGATTGAAATTCACTGCCTCCAGCTGGTGCAGAATGCAGCAGCCCGGGTTTGGACAGGTTCTAGTAGATCCTGGCATATTACTCCGGTGTTGTGCGAACTGCACTGGCTGCCTATACGGTGGCACATCACCTTTAAAGTTGGTTTACTGACTTTCAAAGCCCTTCAGGGTCAGGGCCCGGCCTATCTGAAAGAACTTCTGGTTCCCTTCTCCCCTGGTCGATCGCTCTGCTTGGCTGACGAGGGGTTGCTAGAGATTCCTAGGGTGAATCTTAAATCATCTGGCTCTAGAGCATTTTCTTATGCTGCGCCTTCCCTTTGGAATTCTCTACCCTGTTGGCTATGGGAGTGCACCACTGTGGAAACACCCTTGGACAAAGATCTCTCTCCTACTGTGGGCCTAAATGGTTCAGTGATCTGCCTGCAGACCTTGACAACTCCCCCAGACTTGGCCACTTTAAAAATGGTCTTCGATCTCTTCTTGTCAGCAAATCTGATTGCCAGTGTTTCTGTTAACCCATGTCCTCGGACAGCCATTCTCACACCCGTCAAACACTGCCCTCTCTCACTCCCACCCTCCTGTTTCACAACTGCCCACCTCCCTCCCACCACCTACTACATCCCCTTGACAAAGCCTCACCTTGGCTGCTAAAACTGGATTTCTGCAGAATGGGAGCACCCTGTCTGAACTGTAACATGATTGTTAAACACTGTACCGCACTTAATTAGTGCTGCATTAATATGTTTCTCTGCAAGTGTGGTCCTGTTTCTCCTCACTTGTTATACCCTGCTTAATGTTGTAACTGCACACTAATACTACCTGCTAGTTGATGTTCTTTCTGTTCTGTAATGTTTCATCACCTGTAAATGTCTTGTATTCCTTTTTGACTTGGAGCCTTTGAAAATGAGCTCCTGGCTCAAAGGTATTAATCTGAACTTGAAATAAATAAAAATAAATAAATAAATAACTATCATGAGGAATACAATATATGTTACATTATATTAGGGTATATGATATTATATACTCTCATAACCTTTTTATATATTCTCAAAACATACTAAATTTTGTCTTTAATGAGCAGTATCATACATCTGCTAATTCATGCTTGAATCATTCGTGCTTTGACACCTTAGACCTGGTCTCAATTACTACCGTAGAGAGCCCAAACCTATGCTGTTTATACATGTTTGTTTATAATCTGCTTTACTATTTTCCTGCAGGGAAGGCATGCAGATTGTATCCCTTTCTGCTCCATATCACAATCAATCTTCCCAGTAATAGAAGAACTTTTGTTTTTACCATCAAAGACTGAATAACAGAATTTCAGTGTTTGGTGAATAGGCTTTAGTGCTTGTGTACACTTTAGCTTTTGGCCTTTCTCTTTTCCCACCCTCAGTAGCAGAGCCCAGTGGTGTTTAGGGAAGAAAAGGCTCAGCACTGAGGGTGAGTAGAGTGCCGAAGCAGGAGGAGGATGGGGAGGATGGTGGGAAACAAAAAATGCTGTGCGTGGAATGCCGAAAGGGCTGGCTTATATTAGGAATGGGGGAGGAGCTATTCCCCCACACTGAACCACGGGATCCAGGACAATGCTGAACCTGATGATTTAGAGATCAAAGCGGGAATGGAGCAAACGTAAGTCAAGTAGATGGGGATCTTTGATAAACAGAGTGATCCCAGTCACTTAGATATGCAAGTTTCTACACTGGAGATGGAGCTGGATATTGAGGAGTGCAAATCCGATAAAAATTAAGATGGAAAGGAGAAGGACAAGGATGAGCATCAAAAACTTCTGTGGGACCATAAAAAATGTTACAACATGTAGAACAGACCAGAAAATATCCGATGCCTAATGCAGTGGGGCAATGGAGGGTCCTGCAGGCTGGCACAAGGCAGATGAAGTCCAAGTGGCAGTCTGGGTTGTGGCAATCCAATGGGAGAAACCAAGTAGAGATGAAACCAGAAGGAGTATGGCTGAGAAACTTTAGGAGAGAACGGAACTGGCAGGAAGACATCCAAGGACTCTTGGCAGACTGATGGTGAGGTGGAAAGTGCAGAAAGCTGTCCTAGGGGAACCTCTGAAGACCAGAATCAAAATGAAGTAGGAATGAAGATATCCAAGGGGAGTACATTAGAAACTGTTCTGGAGTTCGAACAAGAAGATATCCGGGGAACACCCTGAAGACCGTCTTCAATTGATGATGGTATGAAGTGAAAACAAGGCTGAATGAGAAGAAGTCTGGGGAACCCTGGAAGACCTTTTTAGATTGATGAGTGTATGAAATGAAAGTTGAGAATCCCATTCTGGTGGATGGAGGATGCCCACCCGCACTCATAGCCTCCAAAAATAATGAGTTAGATAGACAGTGCCCTGAGGGCTGTTGGTATGGGCTAAGAAAAAGAGGGAAGGAAAAAGGGAGTCATCACAGTTGTACTGCATGAGGTCTGGTAGAATTTAGGCTACTGATGATATGACGAACCTTAGTGGGAAAGAGTTAACTACTTGGTTTCCAAATGTGGCACAGCTGGATAATGTCCTTGGCACAGAGATGTACTGTATGAACTAGAAGTCCCTTACATGACCATGAGGAGAAGAGGTGGCATGATTGAATGACATAGTGAACCTGGCAATGACATGGCGATGCTTCTTTGGCATCCTAGGGAGGCAGGTAGTAGCCAGTGCGGATCAAATGCTCAGCAGATCTGGAATGATATGTGCCACCTGCTGGAGCTGACAATATAGTGTTTAAGGTAGCATTGCAAAGGAAAGGCATTTTCAGAAGCCCAAGGGAAGAAACTGTGGAAGACATCCAAATGCATCAAGGAAAATGCTGGAAGAAGTAGAAAAACTGTGCAATTGGTATGGGTTAGCCCAGGGTCGGGTTGTTAACCTTGAGTGTACTATGCTGGAGCAGGAAATGATCCACCGGAATAGAAAGTATATAAATTAAGGGTTTGAAATGTACACTGGTAGAGGGTCACCCCAAGGACACGATCGGAGTAACTATGCAATAGTAGTCAAATATGAGGAGTGAGAATTGATCCAGTGTTGGTAGACACTGACTGTTCTAATGTTCAGAAAATCCTAATGGTACCTCAAGGTTTCCTGCATCCATGGAAGGTGTGTGGCTTTGTGCCTGTGTGGTAGGGACAAAGACAGGGTGAAGACCTGTTCATCAGAAGAAAAACACTGTACATAAAGTCCCTGAATCTGAAGCCATCCAAGTGGATGTGGTGAAGAACTGAGATATGTTCCAGAGTTTAGGTCCTTGATCCTAATTTATGAAGCAAAAGGTTGTGAGGACTAGCATTAGAAATTACTTCAGGAGCGGGGAGAAGAAATGCAGCAGCTGCAGCTGACTCCAATGAGTCCTAGTAATCCTGCTACTTGCTTATCCATCTTGTGCTCAGGGGAGGAAAACTGATAGTCACTGGACAAAGAAGGAAGTGGTTCTGTGATAGCAGAATGTCTCTGCTCTGTACTGGTCCTATTGGTTGAAACTGAGTATGTGCTGGAGTGAGACCACCCCAGGCTGATCCCATTTGTCCACAAACACAGCACTGATGGTTGCTACAAGAAACACTGGGGGAAAAATAAGGCTTGCTTATGGAGCCTCAGATTGGTGCAGAGAGAGACCTAAACTGAAGCTTGATGAGGCTGAAGGAAAGTCAGTGCTCTAGGCAGCAGACCTCTCCACCTCGCAGCATTAAAATACATAGCCCTGGACTTCAAAATTCAGAGCAAATGGTCAGAATGTGTAGCACTTACTTACTGTAAAGAGAGATGTCAACAAATAGCGGGCCCCATATATTTAGTGTTAAAGAATGATTCAATCAAATTAGATCAATGATTTAAGAGTCGGTGTGTCCAGAAATAGCTCTAACATTATGAAGAACATAGATGCAAGTGTAATAATCATAGCATTATGCCAGATTCATATGATATGCAATCAGTACAGAGCCAATGAAGAGAAACTTGCTATGGAGGCTGCCAAGAGCAAGTAAAGCTACTACCTCACTGTAACACTCAGTTTGTCAACAGATTTGGCTGTGAAAATGCCCAGTGAAGCCCCATGCACTGTAGGAATTTTTTTTTTTTTTTTACGAATTTCATGCAGTTCTACTAGTCAGATTGTTGTTGTTGTGGATCCGTCTATTGCATTGTTGTGGGGTACACCATGACAGGTTATGAAAGCATGCCAGAAGTGGCCCTGGTCTCCTTTCAATGCTTCAAGGATGTCTGTGCTACTGTGAGCATCAGTGCTTACTAACTGAGCTCGAACAATACAACTCTGCATATAGTGTGACCAGAAACAAAAATGACCCAGAGTAGCAGAATAGTGTGAGCAAGGCAAACGTTACTAGTTTAAATACAGAAGTCAGCACAATAAGTCTGCACTTACTGCAACAGAGCATGAAATGGCACTTTCCAAGGACACACTCTGAGCAACAGGTCATCAGGTAACCAGGGACACAGTCTTGTCTCAAACCCAGAAGTACAGAGGAGCAGAGCAGTGGCTCCAAAGGAGCAAAACAAAGCTCAAAAGGAAAGCAAGGGAAAAGCTGAGATGGAGCGAGGCATGGTGGTGGGGTGGGGTGGAGAACGCTAAAATAAAGCAGGAGCAGGGAAGGTAAATGGGAAGGGGAGGGGGAATGCTAGACAGACAATGGGGCAGCACAGAAAAAACAGGGTGGGGAGAGCTGGAGGGAGATGAGCGAGGAAACAGCAGCAGAGAACTACAAAGAAGAAAAGAACACAAATGGATGAAAAACAACTTGGGGACTGTAAGGAAATTAATTAGCATACACGATTTGCATATGCTTTACTAATGTACTTACATATGTGGGAGTGTGTGTGTGTGTGTGTGTATATATATATATATGTATATATATATTATGGTAGCACGGTAGTGCTACCATAGTTAGGTTGAGGAGCCATTTACATGTTAAACCCAAAATTTTGCACCTTAATAATTTTGCAACCATTTGACGGATTTGCCTGAAATTTGGAATACATGATCAAGACCCATATGCCTTGGGATCTGCCAAGTTTTATACTGGTAGGATAGACAACTGTGGCGTTATTAAGCATGATCTGCGCGCGGCATTTACGCTTTTTCTGAATTCTACGGTCGCTCCTACAGGTCGCACGATTTGCACGACCAGCCCAAAATCTTCAGGGAACATGCAGCCAGGGTCCCCAATGTGCCTTTCAAAGATTTCGTGAAAAAATATTAAACTGTTCAAAAGTTATGACAGTATGAACTTCTGTTTTTTTCCCATAGGATAACATTATGGCATTCGCCGCGCCTTTGAGGGCCCGTATCTCGAAAACGGTGTGAGATATGGAGTTTTTATCAAAAAATTATAGCCCCTGGGGCTACATATAAAACTAGCCAGGAAAGTGATAATACATATGACTTTTACATTTTTTTTCTATGTCGTACGGTTACTGCGATATAAGCAATTTACTATTACAACTACTGACTTTTTGTTCCGAGAGTCATTATTTTGCATACATTCTTTCTACTCACTGTCTTTCTCTATACAGCTTTTGGGGAAAACCAGCCTGTGCGCTGACATTACTCTCACCATTACCGTTTCTGCTTGCGGTTCCGTACTCGCTTCACCTCTACTTCATTCACGCTTACGCCATCATGTGCGCTACCCTTCGCTTTCATTTGCGGTTGCATTTCCATTGTTTTTAACATTTCTGTCTACAGTACTGTTCCTCTTCTGTTTCTCTTGCATCACCATGCGCATTACGATTTCGTTTCGGGCACAGTGTTACAATGCGACAAGACATCACCCCAGCCCCGCCGCTGCATTACATTCACTATTTCTCATTATCGCTCTCAAAAAGAAGGGAAATTAGAGGCAAAAACCTGTTTAATGCATCAGTTAGAGTTGTTCCACAGCTTGCATAAAAGCGAGGAATTCATGTTAGGTTGAAACCCCTTTGCACCCCTCCAGCCCACCCCCTCAACTGGAATCGGGGTGTGCATTGGGGTCATCGGTCCTAACTGTCACCCCATTCTCCTATTCTCAGCTTCTTTCCACATGTGATGGGGGACACTTAGGCTGATGACCCCAATGCGCACCCTGATTCCAGTTGGGGGTAGGCTGGAAGGGTGCAAAGAGGGTTTCAATCCTAACATCAAATTTCCTTACTTTTGTCACTGTGGAACAACCCTAACTGATGCATTAAACAGATTTTTTTGCCTCTAATATATGTGTGTATATATATATATATATATACATATATACATATAAACCCTTGCTTGGCAGGCAGAAGCCCACATTTTCTGCAGTTGTTTCAAGTGTGTGTTTCATACAGTAAACTTACCAGCTCACTCCAACTTGGTGTCTGCGTGATTATTACATGGTGTCAGAATGGACCACCTGCAGCCTCCTGCCACTCTCAATTTACATTGAAACGCATCTGAAAACTGGAGAAGATTTAAGTAGCAATTTGAAATTTTCTCAGTCACCAGTGGACTCACTGAAAAATCCCAGAAAATCCAGGCTATGACCTTCTTGCACATGGCAGGCCCTGATGCATTAGAAGTATTCAATACTTTCATTTGGGAAAAGGAGTAAGAGAAGGGGCAGCTGAATAAAATTATAGGACAATTTGAGAGGTATTGTAACCCAAGAAAGAATGTGACTTATGAGAGACATTTGTACGATACGAGGAACCAGAATTTGGGTGAGTCCATTGATTCATATGTAACTGAACTGAAGCTAAAGGCTAAATCTTACGAGTTTGGAGATTTAACTGAATCGTTGATCAGAGATAGAATTGTATGTTGCATACAGAGTGAGCATGTGAGACACAGACTGTTGAGAAAGGCGGACTTAACATTAGATGATGCTATAGATATATGCAGGGCCGCTGAACTGAGTGAAATGCAGATAAAACGCTGAAGTGGAAATGCTCAAGATGAAAGTGCAGTTCAAGTAACAGTTGTCCAGGAAGAAAGAGTCAAAGCAAGTGCCAATGTAAGCAAGGGGAGTTATGCACCCCGAGCAAATAAAGGCAAATGTGAAAAGTGTTGTTGTGAGCATGAGATAAATACCCAGCATATGGACAGTTTTGCAGATTGTGCCACAGGAAAAATCACTTTGCTAGGATATGTTGTGCGGGCAAATATAGCAAGATCCATGTTGTTGAGAAGATGTTCAGGAGAATGAAAGTACTTTCAGCATTGAAACTGTGACTACCTATAAACCAGAGACTGATTGGAAAGTAAATCTGAGCATAAATGGAAAAATGGTGATGTTCAGATTAGACACAGGAGCACAATGTAAGGCGATGCCTTTTCAGATGTATAAGACACTGTCTGGGGAAGCTATTCAAAGGTCATCAGCTAGACTGATTTCCTATTCTGGGAATAAACTGGATGTAAAAGGCAAAGTGATGTTGCTAACATGTTTTAAGCAAAAGTTTTACCTGCTGCCATTTCAATTGGTTAATGCAAATGAGACCCCAGTGCTGGGCCTGTCTACTTGCTTGGAAATGAAGCTTATGAAGAAGCTATTTTCAGTAGAAGTACAGGGGAAACCACAGACAAAATACTGGCTGAATTTGGTGATGTAGTTGAGGAATTGGGATGCTTAGAAGGTGAATACCACATTAAAATAGATAAAACAGTCAGCCCTGTGTTCTAGGAAAATACCTTTTGCATTGCAAGATAAAGTGAAAACTGAGCTAGAGAACATGGAAAGATTGGGGGTTATTGAGAAGGTGGAGAAACCCACGAGCTGGGTCAACTCAATGGTGGTTGTAGGAAAACCAAAGTATGAATTTGCATAGATCCCAGAGATCTTAATAGAGCAATTAAAAGAGAACGTTACCTGAAGAAAACAGTTGAAGAGGTTGCAGCCAAGCTAGCAGGAGCCAAAGAAGTCACAGTGTCAGATGCTGGGCATGCCTTTTTGCAGATTAAACTGGATGGGCCTAGCTCTGATCTAGTGACTTTTAATACATCTTTTGAGAGGTGCAAGTTCAAGTGTCTCCCCTCTGTAATTTGCTCAGCACCAGAAGTCTTTTCAAAAGAAAATTTCACACATTTTTGAAGGGCTTGAGGACACAGAGGTCATTATGGATGACATCCTAATATGGGGAGCTAATGTACAAGAGCACAGTGAGAGGTTGCGGCATGTTCTACATAGAGTCAGAGATAAGCATTTGTCTCTAAATCTAAAGAAATCCAAAATCAAAATGTCCAAGGTCCAATACATTGGACACAAGTTAAGTAACAATGGGTTGTTGGCAGACCCTGAGAAGATAAAAGCAATTACCCAGATGCCTGTTCCCCAAAATAAGACTGACTTACAGAGATTTATGGGCATGGTAAACTACCTGGCAAAGTTTATTACAAATCTATCAACTGTAAATATGCTGCTGAGAGTGTTACTAGAGAAAGAAACAGCATGGCACTGGGAGGAGTGCCACCAACAGGCCTTTCAAGAGCTGAAAACAGTTGTTACTAACCACCTGGTGCCGACCTACAATGAGCTAAGGAAACCTGTTGAATTGTCTGTTGATGCATCATCTGAAGGGCTGGGTGTCTGTCTGTTGCAGGAAGGCAGGCCAGTTGCTTTTGCTTCCAGATCACTTAATAAAGCTGAGAGAAATTATGCACAAATTGAGAAGGAAACACTAGTTATTGTGTTTGATTGTTCAAAGTTCCACCAATATATTTATGGTCGATCCCGGGTCCATGTTGAATCGGACCACAAGCCCCTAGAAAGCCTTTTTGAAAAACCACTGCCACAGCCCCACCAAGAATTCAATGCATGATGCTAAAACTGCAAAGGTATGATTTGTGAGTACAATACAAAGCAAGTAAAAAACTTCACATAGCAGATGCCTTGAGTAGGGCTGTGGGAGAAAAGTCTGTTACAGAAAATGAATTAGACAAATATGAGGTTTACACAGTGGACTATATACCAATCAGTGATGAAAAACTGAAATTATTTCAGTGAGAGATGGATAATGATTCAGCACTGGTCAAGTTGAGAGACATTGTTTTGAATGGGTTGCCCCAGGAGAAAACATCAGTGCATTCCGAGATAAGGCAGTACTGGCAGTTCAAAATGAAATTTCAATAGGAAATGGACTTTTGCTGAAGTGGAGAGACTGACAGCCCCCACGTCACTGAGATCAGACATGTTAACCAGATTACACAGCAGCTACTTGGGCAATGAAAAATGCAAGCGCAGGGCCAGAGATCTTTTATTTTGGCCAGGGATGAACAGTCAGATTAGTGACATGGTGGCCAAGTGTGGCATTTGCCATCAATTAAGGAAAGCACAATCTAGAGAACCGATGGTGCCACATGAGATCCCAGACAGACTTTGGCAAAGGTTGGGGCTGATCTATTTGAATTTGAAAGGGAAAATTATCTGGCAATGATTGATTACTACTCAAAATACATTGAGACAGCCAAGTTGCAAAATACAACAAGCAAAACGGTGATTTACCATATTAAATCACAATGTGCAAGACATGGTATTCCAGAAATACTTGTAACAGATAATGGCCCACAATTTGCCTGCACTGAATTCAGAGTCTTTCAACAAAGGTATGAGTTTTAACATGTAACGTCTTCACCAAGATACCCCAGAGTAATGGCATAATAGAACAGGCCATTCAGACAATAAAGAGACTGTTAAAGAAAGCACAAGTGGACCATCAAGACCCTTACTTAGCTCTTTTGGAATTGAGAAATACCACACTGGAGGGCCTAGGATCTCCAGCACAGCTGCTTATGGGCCACAGAACCAGAACTTTAATGCATACCAGATCTGAGCTACTTAATCCAAAAGTACCAGACGTTGAGGTGCGAGCTTCATTGTGATGGGCTCAAGAAAAACAAAAATCTTATTACAGTTTGCACGTCCGACCACTCCCAGCCTTACAACCAGGACAGCCTGTTTATGTGTGAACACCTGAGAATACCTAGACCCCTTCCATGGGTGTAGGCAGGCATACTCCAAGTACTCCATGGTGTGCAACTTTTTTTTAAAGGGGGTAGCAAACAGGTTCTGAACTGTTTCCTTTTTCCATGAAAACTAACAAAGAAAACACTGAACCTTTCTGTAATTTTATTCATAGGAGTCAAAACTAGAAGGACTAGTCTAAAAACAAACAATAGAAACACTCTGGATACAGAAGTTGATACCAGCCCATTTACAGAAGAAAGGGTTCTGAAAGAACTCTTAAAACTGAAGGTGGACAAAGCAATGGGGCCTGATGGGATTCATCCCAAATTCTATAAGAACTAAGGGTAGAACTAGTGACACCACTGACTACACTCTTTAACAAATCATGGGAGGATGGGGTGGTACCTGAGGACTAGAGGAGGGCAGATGTGATTCCCCTTCACAAAAATGGGAGCAGAGCAGAAGCAGGAAACTACAGACCTGCTAGTTTAACCTCAGTGATAGGGAAAATGATGGAATCACTTCTGAAGGAAAGAATTGTCGAGTACCTAGAGGCCAGAGGGCACAGTACCCAAGGCAGCATGGATTCACAGCAGGAAGGTCATGCCAGATGAATCTAATAGATTTCTTTGACTGGGTGACCAAAGTAGTAGATCAGGGAGGGGCTGTGGACATGGCCTACCTAGACTTTAGCAAGGCATGTGACTCAGTCCCACACAAAAGATTAATATACAAGTTAGCCAGCCTGGAAGTGGGTCCCAAGATGATAGCCTGGGTAAAGAATTGGCTGGAGAATAGGACACAGAGGGTAATAGTAAATGGAGTCCACTCTGAAGAAAGGGGGGTTACTAGTGGGGTACCGCAGGGTTCACTATTAGACCAGTTCTCTTCAATGTCTTTATAAGCAACATTGCAGAGGGACTGAAGGAAAGTATGTCTCTTTGCAGATGACACAAAGATCTGCAAAGAGTTGATGCACAAGGTGGGGTGGAAAGGATAAGAAGGACTTGGCAAGGTTAGAGGAATGGTCAAATGTATGGCAGCTTAGATTCAATGCTAAGAAGTGCAAGGTAATGCACCTGGGAAACAAAAACCCAGGGGAAGAGTACACAATGGGGGGTGAGATACTAACAACAACAAAAATGGAAAGGGACCTGGGGGTAGTCATATCAGATGACTTAAAGGTGGGCAAGCAATGTGAGAGGGCAGTAAGGAGGGCTGGGGGATACTGGGATGCATAGGGAGAGGCATCACCAGTAGAAAACAGGAAGTTGTTATCCCTCTTTACAGACAGCTGGTGAGACCCCATCTGGAGTACTGTGTGCAGTTCTGGAGACCCAATCTCCGCAAGGACATAGACAAGATGGAAGCTGTCCAGAGGAGGGCAACTAAAATGGTGCAGGGTCTGCACCAGAAGACATATGAAGAGAGACTAAAGGAGCTTAATATGTATAGCCTTGAGGAAAGGAGGAGAGAGGGACGTGATAGAAACTTTCAAGTACCTCAAGGGAATCATCAATGTCCAAGAGGGTAGCATCTTTCAAAAAAAGAGTAAGCAAGAACAAGGGGCACAATTTGAAGATGGGGGGGCTGGAGAGGTAATGTAAGGAAGTATTTTTTCACAGAGAGGGTTGTGGATGCATGGAACGGCCTTCCGGAGGAGGGTTGTGAGTCAAAAACAGTGGTTGAATTCAAGCATGCATGGGACAGTCATAAGGCAATTCTAGGGGGTTGGGGTAGAAAGAAGTCGGCTGCTGGTTAACTAGGATCTGCAGCTTATCCATTAGGTAGGAAAATGGGCAGACTGGGTGGGCCAAGTGGTCCTTATCTGCAGTCAAATTCTATGTTTCTATGTTTCTATGTAGTCACTAATACTCTCTTTGCATCCCAAGGACAATACAACTTTACAGGCTCTGGGCTGGTATTTGGGCGTCTTAGGGAACAATGCATAGCATTTGTATTTACCCATGCATAGCAACAACCATTGTCATGAGTTATAAAAGTTGTATTTATTGTGCCAAATAAGGCAACAAACATGGTCCTGGTGTACATTTATATATTGTCTGGCTATACCTCGGGAGGGGAGTAGATCACCCTAACAAGGGGGATGGGGTAGCAGTGAGTCCACTTGGTGTGCAGATCTGAAATCCCTGCCTACACCCCTGACCCCTTCAGTTGTGAAACGCTATACTGAAGAACCACATTCCTATGTAGTCCAAGCAAATGGGAAATTGTATCACAGAAACAGGAGAGACCTTTTGTTAACCCTTGAGCTGCGCCACTCCTGGGGCCCACAAAACTTGCACATCTGAGGAAGAAGGAAATGAGCAGGATGACAGTATGGAGGATGATGGGATCCCTGAGGTGCTTGCAATGGAGGTCCCTCCACAAGTGATGCCGGAGCAGTCACAAAGTGATCCTGTGGTGTCGGCCCCACCCCTAAGTAGTCGGGACCAATTGACTGGCACCAGCTCCAGCCCGAGAATCAGCCATGTCAGTGGATGGGAGATCCAAAGGCCCACCTGGCATCGTACTACAGTATATAAACTCACAAAAACGTTTAGCTACATAGAACTTTAGATATTTTACTTGGGGGGGGGGGTTCAATTGAGAAGGGAGATGTAAGGAAGTTAATTAGCATGCACGATGTGCGTATGCTTTACTAATGCACAT
This sequence comes from Neoceratodus forsteri, assembly GCA_016271365.2. NCBI lineage: Eukaryota > Metazoa > Chordata > Ceratodontiformes > Ceratodontidae > Neoceratodus > Neoceratodus forsteri. The sequence goes on along the minus strand of CM057449.1, from coordinate 565,258,808 downwards.
GCGCTAACATATATATAAACCCTTGCTTGGTGGACAGAAGCCTGCGTTTTCTGCAGTTGTTTCAAGTGTGTGTTTCATATAGTAAACTTACCAGCTCACTCCACATGGGTGTTTGTGTGATTATTACAGGGACAGCGGTGATACTGGAGATCTCTGGCCAGACACGGAGCGCATTTCAGACATTGGTTACTTACGGTAGCACTGCTGTAATGTCCCCTCTTGTGATCCAAACCACATCCTCTTATGCAAGCCACACACCAAAAGTCACTGCCGATAATGCAATTAAACAGGCAAGCCTTGTAATAATAAATTAATTGTTTTATAATCAATGGCTCTCCCCTTTTGCCATTGAGAGACCATGGCATAATTTGCCGCTATAAAGGAGCATTTATTATGGCAAACACATGCACGGTTCTCCTTCCTCTGTGCATGCACCTACACCAGTGTCTCCCTTTCTGGCTCACGCTTCCTTCCTACAACGGAGCCGCAAAAGAAACACGACGGTGAGTAATTTAAAAAAAAAATCAAAATGAGCACTGCTTTTACAGATGGGGGACTTTGAACATTGTTAAAAAAAAATAAGTGAGCTTGAATTGAAAATCCAGCTGCACGAAAAATAAAGTGGCGCATACTCGTAGCCACACCGAAACTGCTGATTTTGTTTTATATAATTGCTGTGGCCAAAAAGGGGCGAGCCATCAATTATATAAAATAAAATATGGGGTAGTGTGTTTAAACTCGAGAGTTTACACACACCCTTGGGGTTAGATGCTTTGCACAAACCCCTCGAGCTTCGCTCTTGGGGTTTATGAAGCATCTAACCCCACAGGTGTGTGTAAACTCTCGTTAAACACACCACCCCGTACTTTATTCTATGTATTATAAACAGCATTATGTTATGGGAAAGACACTCATGGAGAGTTGAATTAAAGGTATTTCTGGAGATCTCAACAAAATAACAATATATAAAATAGCAACATTGACCGAGGAGGGAGGAGGGGTGTGTGTGTGGAGGACACAGCCTCCCAATGCAAAGGAAAATTGCTAAATAAAATAGCGACACTGACTGGGAGGGAGGAGGATGGGGATGGGGGCTGGGGCTGGGGCACAGCCCTAAATGCAAGTAGTCTAAGCAACACAGCAACAGTTAAAAGCCAAACATTAAAAAACCAAAAGTGCAGAGCCATAAATGTTTCATGGACTTTTCTCAAACTTCATTTTTTGACTGTGCTTTTACGATTTCTGATTTAATTTACAAGTAATTTAGATGTAGTGGGTGTAAATGTTCTATGTTCTGCTTTCTTAAATACATTTTTCTGTGGTCGAAAAATGGAGCATTTCATGGTGCAAATGTACCATGTTCTGATTTAATAAATAAATGATTCTGTGGTCAAACAATGTGTGTTTTGAAGTGATTAGTTTTAGATGTTGTTTTTTTTTTTTAATTTGAAGAGCTAGGAGGTGCAGCCAGAATGTAGCATTTCACTTACGCTGATGTTTCGAGGTTGGAATAACCGTATTTCCTGCAGTAGCAGCGAATGCATACTTTCTGGCTGGAGATCTCCAGGAAACAGGGAAGGGGACAGCAACAGGTAAGAGAAAAGTGAGGCAGGGACAGAAGGAGCAGCCACCAGGAGCACAAAACAAAAAACATGCGCACAGTGCCATGAGGGCTGGCTTATATTAGGAGTGGGGAGGAGCTATTCCCCTACATTGAACCACAGGATTTAACCCTCCCAAAATAACCATTGAGAACTGTTTAACATCGTAATAGATAAAATATTCTCCAGACAATTTTGAAGTTATTACTGTCATAAAGCCAAATGCACTTGTCAATTACACACCCAATTCATCTACTAAGACAAATAGGACTGTATGGACATTTCATAACATGTCACACCATCAACTGCATCAGGACTCGAAGAAGATTTTGTTTTTCTAACCTCGAAGAATGTGGAACCACAGACCAGATGTCCTAAATCATGTGTAAATTCAAACTGGACTCTCTTTTTGTGTTGACTTTGATGTTATTTATTTAATACAGCAGGATTTAGTGACTGATAAACTTTCTGTTTATCCTACACAAACACCATCACCTGTCTGGGTATTTTATAGCCAGTTTTACAGTTGTTTATTTACAGATTCTCCTTTGTACAATGTTGTTCTTTCTGTTTTAAATGGATTGAGCCTAGCCAAGGCAGCAACGGTCATGTTATAACTAATTTGGGGCATTCTCACCTATACCACCAGTCCACCTCTGACCGTGCCCATCCTAGCCCCTGTCTTGACAGTGCAGGCTGGTCACATGGAGGGGATGAGACAGGCAGGCCACCCATGAACCTGGAACAATACCAGGCAGAGCACCAAGGAAAACAATAGACAGAAAGGACCTATGTGTAAAGAAAAGCTAACAGTTACTTTAGCCTGCTGGAAGTATGTAGTGCTTTTTTTATCTCTCACCATCATAGTTAGCTGCCTTCTAAAAGGAGCTTAATATGTATACCCTTGAGGAAAAAAGGGAGAAGGGTGACATGATAGAAACTTTTAAGTACCTCAGTGGAATCAACAAAGTCCAAGAGGGTGGCATTTTTCAGAAAAAGAGATGTACAAGAACAAGGGGACACAATTTGAAGATAGAGGGGGGATGACTCAAGGGCAATGTGAGGAAGTATTTTTTCACAGAGAGGGTGGTGGATGCATGGAACAGCCTTCCTGGTGAGATTGTGGGGTCTAAAACTGTGGGAGAATTCAAGAATGCATGGGACAGACATAAGGCAATTCTTGTGGGGGGTAGGAAGAAAGAGGCTGTTGATTAACTAGGATCTGCAGCTTATCCTGTAGGTAGGGAAATGGGCAGACTAGGTGGGCCAGTTGGTCATTATCTGCCGACAAAGTCTATGTATGTTTCTATGTTTCTATCACACCCTGACTCACAAACTGCTGTTTACCAGAAATGCAAAGTTATTTTCTTGCATGCTTTATTCTTTTACTCTAACTGGAAATTATCAGTTTATGTTAGTCTGATGGAAAAACACAGGCTGTTTCTCATACTAGAATATACAAGACCATTTCTCAACACACATACCATGGCTAGAAAATGCTATTGTTTCTCTGGCCAAGTCCAACCAGAGAACACTATAAGTATGCCTGTCTTCCCCAGTAGGGAGGATGCTCTGAGGGCAAGTTCTAGAAAGATGGCTGCCATGTGAGTTAGTCTCAGAAGATCTCAGCTGGACATTTGCTGATGGGTTACAGATAGACACAGCCACAGAGACAGGATGGTAAGAAACGGATCAGCTCAGAGCTTCTAGTATGAATCCTTTATGCAAAGAATAATGGTAATAGGCTATAGGCTAAGAAAGACTACTTTTGGGAGGAAATATTTATTTTATTTAGGCCTAGGCAAGATAACTGTTTTATGATGGAAATACTAGATTACAATGTACACATGACATGATTATTGTTACTTATTGTATTTTAGGAATAGGAGAAAGTCACTTCTGTTTATTACTTTTACTGGGAAAAATATAAGATATTCTTTGCTATACTGTACATCTATATTTATATATTTGTGGTGTTTTCTTCTAATCTAACAATGACTAATGGAACCACTGAAGAACATGTCAGATTTGGACTTTTCTCATATGAACCCTGGGCATTGGGACTTGTGGTCAGCTCAGTCCAAGACTAAATCATTGTACTGGGTTCAAAATCACTACTGGGCTAGATGACAATGGCACCCACTAACTCTGTGTTACTGATGACTATGTCAAGGACTAAGGACTGCCTGGTGGGCTCTTTTTCTAGTTGTACCAGCAAATAGTCCCAAAAGGCATTCAGCAGTGATTGACTCCTTGTGCTCTTGGCCACCAGGACCACCCAATCCATGTCTGGCAAGTTTAGGTCCCGTACCACGACCACCTCCCCTTTGCTACCTTTCTTTAAGTTCCTCTCCTTGACTCAAGGGCCTATAGACTACCCCAATCTTATTTTCCTGCCTGAGGCCACTATCAATTGCACCCATATAGACTTAGTTTCCCCATCATTACTGCTAATGCCCCCATCTTTGGTCACTTCAATGTCCTCCCTGACATAGAGGGTGATTCCTCTCCCTCTACTTGTCCTTCGATCCCTCCTGAATAATGTAAATCCAGGGACTGCCATCTCCCATTCATTATTTTCTGTGACCCATGTTTCTGTGATGGCCACAAGGTCTGCCTCAGTGTGTGCCATCATTGCCTAGAGCTCACTAAGTTTATTCCTAGGATCCTGCCTTTAAGGCATACCCCCTTCCACTTGTCCCCTGCTCTAACTCTACTACTGTTCATCTGGCTTCTATGTTTTCTCTCCTCTCCGTTAGTGTCTTTGCTCGTAGTTCCTCTCACAACTGTCCCTCCGCTTAGTCCTATAACCCCTATAACATTTCCTGTAGCCTGTATTCTGCTACCATCCCCTGCATGTTGAGGAGTACTATCTTGGATCCCCTTCTGCTCACCCTCCATTGTGGATCCTTTAGACCCGGAATCCCATGAAATCAGTTTATATGCCTAAATATAGACATCAAACTTCTCCAGTGCACTGGCTCCCTCTCTTGTCAGGTGAATCCCATCACCTTTGAAGAGTCTTCTGTCCCAGAAATCCCCCCAATCCCCTACAAAGTGGTATCTCATGTCCTGACACCACCCCTTGAGCAAACTGTTAAATTCTACTATCTCAGAACCCCAAATACTGTCCTGCCTTCCTGCCTGACCCCACACAGGGAAGACTTTGGAGAAGGCCAGGGAAGCCAAGTATGACGCCAACCTGTGCCCCAACCTATGGAAGCTCTGCTTCACTGCCTGTACTGACTGGTTGGCTAGATTGTTGGTACACAAATGCACCAGCACCTCAGCTCCCTCTCCATCATCCTCCCTATTCTATCTAAGTCCCGGTTGATTGATGTTCCAGTTATGCATTGGACCAACCCTCCTCCATCTGCCACTTCCAGCACTCTGTCCATGCTCCTAATTATTGAGTCCCCTATCACTAGGACCTTCCTTACAGTTTTACCCTCCCTTGATGCCAATGTGCTGTCCTGCCCATCTCCCAAGACTGACTCAGAGTCCACCGTTGCAGAGTAAGGAGCTTGAGCCTCCTCCAGTATTTGTTTATTGTTAAAGAGCTATACCTAAAAGGATACCATGTACACAGTTTTTCTTACATTTCTGGCACCTTTCTATATTTATAATGTGTGAATTGCATGGATTTTTCAAGCCTTTTTGTCCCGAGCTCAAGACTGCCAAAGTTAGTGCCAATAAACGTCTCTGCACGGATGTGTATTTTTTCTAGAAAGCATAGTTGGATACCCTTGCACTTATTATAATAATTGTAATCACATCAAGTGTCAGTTGTGGACAGTACTCAGGAGATAAGCTGTATCATATCATTATTTGTCTGTATAATGGTCACTAGTGTTTAGTCATTTCCTAGCCTAAATAGTAGAGTGTTAAATAAAACACCACCTTCCCCCATCCCCATGCAATTCTCTAACCTTCCCCCACCTAGCTTTTTTATAACAAATGCCTGTATTGCTATATCATAGTGCTATACATGCATCTTGTGGATGGTATAATTTCCTTTTTCCCACCATTGTTTGAAATATTGGATAAGAGCCAATAATCCAGTGGCTGTACCGTAACTGGTGGGTAGTAGGTATGCATGAACTACTCACACAATCTATTCAAAAGTATAATAAACACAGATATAGCTGAAGAAAGTATCTTTGTAGAAGTTACAACAAAGTTTTTATATGAGCCAGTAATCTAGTGGCCATACCACAAGTAGGTAGGAGCTACTTGAACTATCCACATGGTCTGTTCAAAAGTAAGACACATAGATATAGTGGAAGCAAATACAGTATCCTTGTAGAAGTTAGAATTAAGTTCTTGATATGTGTATGTAATTTGTATCACTGATGTATCTCAGCTGTATGTATTAGCACATTGGGTATAGGTGGTTGTGTGCTACATACTGTGTTCTCACACACTGAAAACTTTGCACTGTCTGTATTTCAAACTGTTTTGTAATGGAACTTATGATGCCCCCATACATCTCGAGTGCACTCTCAACACCTCCCCACCTTTGCAGTCCCTTAGAAATACTGACTCCCATTCTCGGAACATCCTATGTATGACCACCAGTTCAGGACAGGCAGCATTCTCCTATCACATGCTCAAACTGTGGAATTCTCTCCGACTGGCCATTCGGCAAGTCATATATGCAAACCAACTCAACTCCCTCCTCAAAGCCCACTTCTGCTCCTCATGTACATGCACCTAGACTACATTCTCCAAACCATGGCTAGCCAGAGACCCCAGGAACGGCAGTCACCACCTGTCAGTATGTAGCTAGCTCTAGTTATATGCCACAGAGCTATCCATCACACCCCATCTGGCTATTTCCAAATCCACCCATGTGTAGGTTATGGTATGCTTTCACTTCCTGATTATTCTCTGTATCTAAACTGTTGTTGTTGTACTTATATAGTGCTGTTTTATATTCTGTGTATCTCCAAATGCCCCTTTTTGACAATGTATATGCAGTCTGTATCAAATCTCACCTGCATTTCTGAACATAATATGTCCTGTACTTTATGCATTTGCTGATTGCACCTATGTATTATTACTGTTGTATTTAACTCTGTGCTGACTCCCTCACTCCCCATCCCCCAGGTTGTGTCTGGAATCGAGCGGTAGTCCGCTCAGTATGCTTACCTGGTAAAACTCTTGAATAAATAAATACATGTTTAATACAGCTATTTCTGTCTTTATTTCCCCCTTCCCTCTACCTTTCCTGTCCCCACCCTTCCCCCCTTCTTGCTCTAATTTTCTTCCTGTCTCACCCTTCTCTTAATATTCATATCTGAATTTAGCATACTGTCTGTATTAAATCCTATGAGGCTATTGTATTTTATGTATTAAGTTATGTAGTCTTTCTTTTGTGCCATACATATATTGTGAGACATGGGGGTTATGGTTTTATGTGATGAACAGGGTTTTTGAATTATGAAATTTTACTTGCCTATCATGTTATTTGTTGGTCATATGTCTGCAGGTGTGTGCATATATATTGTATAGCAGAAGATGGCTGGTTAGCCTTACAGGCATACGAACATATGAAAGTAGCCAGCAGAAGAAGACCACGTGGTCTATCTTGACTGCTCAAAATGATGCAGGGTCTTGGTTTTACTCTTACCCCAGTGATCTTGACTCCCCCCCCCATATCCCCACTCCTATGCCTTGAAAAAGCACAGGAATGATATTCAAAACGTTGACCTGTCCAGCAGTCTGCTTGTTACTGTCTGCATTTATCTTCAACATGGAATCTGATGAAGATATACTGGGAGACCAGTATCCTAAGTGTGTAAGGCTGAACTATTTAAGTGTTATGCTCTTCTTCCTAATATGCTTTGTCTTACATACTGTGCACTACAGTGACTTCGGTGCTGCCTCTGTGTTTGCAAGTGTCTCTGAATAAGTGTCCTACATCTTGCTAGTATCAATAAAACTCTCAACTGGACAAGCCTACAGTGTTCCCATGATGAGATTTCCAAAAAGCCACTAGACCTTTAAACTTGTTCTTTGGAATATCTCTGGGAGATCACTGAAATGCACCTGCAGTATTCGATATTCAAAGTACACTTGTTGGCCATTTTGGTATACAGTATAATGAAATAGTTAATAGACTTCCAATTGCACAACTGCCTCTCTTCAGGAGATTCCTCAAGAGGAATACTTCAGCCGAGACTGTCAGTAAGGAAGCCAGTAAGCCAACTGGGATCTCAGTTTGATGAGGTGATGAAAGGGCTAACCATAAACCATTTGAGCAAGCTGCCTCCTATGAGCAGAAAATCCTCCTATGGAAAACGATATCTTTTACGAGTCAGTCTCCTCCATAGAGCACCACTCTTTGATCTTAGAACCAGAGGCACTAGGATTCCATGGCAACTAGAACTTTCAGGGCTTTTGCAGGCCCTGTGCATTTGCATGGTATCAGTGTATCATGCCACATGCACTGATTGTGTAGGTAGTGGTGGCAGTTCCAGCTGCTTCAGTTCCTTTTCCCCTCTCACAATTAAATGCTACAGTTCTATGGAACCAGGATGTCTCATTGCTCCGATAAGCTTTCCTGTCTAGTTTGCTGTAGTTTTTCACTATTTATTACCTGTATTAGTTGTTCTTAGAAGTTTAGCATCATTATACTCTAATTTGCCTTAGTTTAATCAGTACCGATCAATGTCTCAGCCTTGTCACCATGACTACTGTTGCAGTTTTTAGGAGGCAAGCAATAGCTTCTGCCTATTGTCATCACTTGCACTCCCTTGTGCAGATTATAACTATTATTGTTATGTTTAGTGTGTGTGAATTGTTGTGGTGAGATCTGAGTAGGTACATGGCTAGCAGAATGAGGGGCCTCTTGTAGAGATTGCTTAAGCCACTCACCCCCAAAGGATTTCCATACCCACAATGCTTTGCACTTTTTTATCCTTTACAATACATGCATATGCATTGCAGAGAGTTACAAAAGTTAAAAAAGTTGGAAATGATCTGCCTTCCAATGTTGTTTACGCATTCTATGGTTACACTTCATTTTAAGTGCCCGTTTCAATGTAACTAATCATTAATTACATGTAAGAGGGTAATTACATTGTAGTTACGGTAGTAACTTTCAGCAACTCAAAGATTTCTATCATATCTTCCCCCTTCCTTCCTGAGTATGTGTTCAGTGCCTTGATATGCTCCTCACATGACCTGCCCTGTTGGCCCTGAATCATCTTTGTCACCATTTGCTGCACTGTCTCCAACCTGCCCTTATGTTGTTTTAACTGTATAATCCTGCTGTATATAAGCTAGCTTTACCTTGTAAGTCTGTTCACTGTCGCAACTGTAACACATGAATAATCTTGTACTAGTCAACTCCTAATGTTTCACTATATATAACTAATCCCGGGTCGCCCCTGAAAAAGGAATTGTCAGGGCTCAGTGGGCCTACCCGGGTACCAAAATTTAATAAATAAATAAATAAATCTTTCCTGAGGTGAGGACTCCAGAACTGGGCACAGTACTCCAGGTGTGGCCTCACCAAAGATCTATAAAGGGGTAGCATTATCTCTTTCCTTCTGCTGTCAATACCCCTCCCGCTAGAACCCAGTACCCTATTTGCCTTACTATAGACCTTCTTGCACTGGCTTGATTGTTTGTGGGTGTCACTGATGATTACTCCTAGGTCCCTTTCCACAGTTGTAGTACTAAGTCTTATCCAATCCATCCAGCACTCTGTCCTGTGGTTCTTGTTCCCTAGGTGCATCACCTTGCACTTTTTGGCATTGAATTTAAACTGCCAAAGCTTAGACTACTTCTTTAGCCTTTGCAGGTCACTCTGCATGTTCATGCATTCTTCATACTGCCCTTTTTGCAAACTGTCATTGCATTTCATGCATGTCAAGCTGACTGTAACAGGTCTTTAATGAATAGGGTTGGGAGGGTTTATATCAAATTATACAATGGCAAGAAAGAATCCTGGTCTCCGATTGGTCGGTCTGGGACTGGACCCATGATGTTATCCCAGCACAACATCACGGGTCTAGTCTCAGCACTGTGAACCAATGCAGAGGACCATGATGACCATTAGTCACTCATTTTTGCATCTTCTCTTAAGAAACAAAAATATTGTTCCACATTAACAAAAACACTCTTTAAAATTATTTTTTTTATTCTGTATTACAACAAGCCATTGTATAATAGCAATAATGCCCTCCAGGGTGTGTGTTGTGCTGGGATAATGTCATGCCTCAGGTATTGGATGCACTCAGCCTGCGGCCTCATGCCCAACCACCTGAGGCATGATGTTATCCCAGCACAACACACATCCTGTCAGGCATTATTGCTTAAATAATATATTATCAGTTATAGTTTTGGTTTTCTGTTGTTGGTAGTGATGATGTGAGCTGGTTGCTCATTGAAACACAGAAACTTAGAATTCATCAGCAGAAAAGGACCACTTGGCCCACCCAGTCATGGTGCACAAGGAATCACAACTGGGGCATGCCATACCAGGATACATGCAGTTCAGAAAGGATAGGAAAATGGGGGTTGTGTTGTATGTCAGGGTAGATGTCAAGACAACAAAAATGCAAGGGTGTAAGGAGGGGCTGGAAGTACTGTGGGTCACCCTGGAGACAGCAGGTGGATCCTCCATTCACACTGGGGTGATTTACAGACTTTCAGCACAGGGAGAGGATCTAGACAAGGAAATAGAGTAAGCCATTAGCAAGATGGCAGATAAGAGGAAGGTACTGCTGATTGGGGATTTCAGTTTACCAGATATTGATTGGAGCCTCCTGACTGCAGCCTTGGCTAGAAGCAGGGTCATCTCAAAATCCTTGCAGAGGGTGTTTTTGAGGCAATTAGTCAGGCAACCCACTCTGATGGGGCAATACTGGACCTGGTGCTTATGAACATGGACAGTGTTGTTGACATCAGGTTGGATGCCACCTGGGAACCAGTGATCACTGCACAGTGTAATTTAACATTAGGATGGCAGGAGGCAAACCATACAAGGATGAGGGTCCTGGACTTCAGAAGGGTAGATTTAAAAAAAAAATGAGTGAATGCCTCAGAGACGTTTTGGCAGGGGGGATTACCTTGATGGGGTGGAGGAACAGTGGGTTAGTTTAAGAGGTGGAATAGTGAAAGCAACAAACATCTATTCAAAAAAGGTGAGAAAGCAGAAGGAAAACAAGACCAACATGATTCTCAAAGGAGGTGGTGGCAAGGGTAAAGGCAAAAAGGGCAGCATTCAAGAGATACAAGGAGCTGCAGAGAGAAGAGGATGGTATGGTATGGACAGAGGATAGAGAGGTGTTCCAGCAAAAACAGAGGGAAGCAGGGGAGGCGGTGAGGGGCCCTAAGGCACAAACTGAGGAAAGAATAGCTGAGGGGGTAGCAAAGGGGGACAAGACCTTTTTTAGGTATATAAGTGAGAAAAGAAGGACAAGGGGAGGAATTATGAGGCTGAGGAGTGCAGAGGCTGATCAGATAAAGGAAGATAGCCTTGAACAAATACTTCTACTCTGTCTTCACAGTGGAACATGACAGTGATGGGCCACATATAGGTTACAGAACCACTGGAGGAAGGGAAGTAGACAGGTCCATTTGAAGAGGAAACAATCCTGAAGGGACTTGAAAATCTAAGAGTGGACAAGGATATGGGTCTGGATAGGGTACATCCAAGCATACTGAAGGAGCTCAGGGTGGTACAAGCTGCACCTCTGACAGCCCTTTTCAATAACTCACTAGCTATCAGGGTGATCCCAGAAGACTAAAGAAGGGCAGATATAGTCCAGTTCCATAAGAGCAGCAGCACGGAAGAGTCTGACAACTACAGGCCAGTCAGTCCTACATCAGTGGGGAGACTGATGGAGTCACTTCTAATGGAAAGACTGATAAATTAGCTTGTATCCAGTAGGTTACAGGACCAAAGGTAGAATGGATTCATGGGAGGGAGACCACGTCAGACTAACCTGATTTCTTCGACTGGGTTACCAGAGAAATAGATCGGGGGGAGAGTGGACATGGCCTGCTTAGACTGCAGCAAGGCCTTTGATGCCATGCCACATAGGAGGCTCATTAAAAAACTGTGAAGCTTGGGGGTGGGAACCAAAGTGTTACACTGAGTATGCAATTGCATGATAGATCTCGGACCAAGGGTGGTGGTTAATGGCACTCACTCAGGGAAGGTAGAGTAACCAGCAGGTTTCCTCAGGGCTCATTACTGGTTCCAGTCCTCTTTAATGTCTTTATAAGTGACATTGCAGAAGAACTGGAAGGGATGGTACGCTAATTTGCAGATAACACCAAGATAAGCAATAGGGTGGAGACTGTGGAGGGGGAAGAGAGAATGAATAGCAACCATAAAAACCTCTAAGAATGTTCAAGGGTATGCAGCTGGGTTTCAATGCAAAAAAATTGGCAAATCATGCACCTTGGGCACAGAAATCTAGAGGCACAGTACAGAATGGGGGAGGTACTGACGGTCACTAAATAGAAAAGGGACCTGGGGTAATCATAACGGATAACTTTAAGGTGGCAAAGACATGTGACAGAGCATGAGATAGGGAAAGTCAATAGGATGCTGGAGTGCTTAGGGAGGGGTACCATCAGCAGAAAAAGGGATGTGGTGTTGCCACTGTACTGCTGAGACAACACCTGGAGTAATGTGTCCAGTTCTGAAGAACACACCTCAGAAAGAACATAGACAGGATAGAGGCCATCCAAAGAAGGGCAACAAAAATGGTGTGAGGACTGCATCAAATGTCCTATGAGAAGAGACTGAGGGATCTAAACATGTACCTCCTGGAAGGCGTGGCATGATAAAGATCTTTAAATACCTCACAGGGGTGAATAAGGTACAGGATGGAAGCATTTTCTTTTTTTCATAAAAGAAGGTGTACAAAAACTAGGGGGCATGTAATAAAACTGGAAGGGGGAAGTTTAGGAGGGATGTGAAGAAGTATTTCTTTACTGAGATGGTGGTGGATACCTGGAGCAATCTTCCAGTGTGGGTGGTAGGGGTAAAAACTGTGGTGGGCTTCAAGCATGAGTGGGATAGGTATAAAAAAAAACTGGTATCAAAGCGAGAGGGGGAGGTGGCTGGAGACCAGGTAGAGTCTGTGGTGGCATGGATCAGATCATCATTTTCTTTTCAAGGTATTAGGCAAGTGCATGTTAGCAGGAGTGGTGGTGATTTGAGCAATAAACTATTGTACAGAGAAACTTTCTGGCAATATTAACTGAATGCATTGCCATACCAGGACAAAATGATACTGTCTGGTTAAGTCCATTTTTGAGAAAAAAAAAAACTTATTCAGATGTTTTTCTTAGTGCCATTGGATATAATTCTGTTGGGTTCCATATTCTAACTATATACACTTTGTAAGTTTCTGATACTATATTTGCTCTTTCGTTTGTAGCTGTGTGAATTTTAATAGAGTATTATAGTACATATTTTTACCTATTGGGTATGAGCTTCTATTGTTGTCAGTATTCTATTTGTATTTATTAGAGTAAATCTTTCTATTCTGATATTGCTATTCATTCCTGATATTGGTGTCTTTTAGCAGCAAGTGCTATATTTACTGTCCCTATCTCTTTCCTTGCGCTTTGTACCACCGCTTGAAAAAGTATAAACTTTGGTGTGAAATGTTGGTGACTGGAGTGGTGTCTGCAATGACTTTTAATGTACTTGCATCAATAAAGCATGCTAAACTGCTTTAGGTTTCAGATAGTTTTACTGTTCAGTTCATGTTGTTTTGAGCCCAGATTCTTGTGTTGGAAAAGCAATAGAGGATGTCTTCTTTGGTGCTACATGCCCCATATTGGAAACCTATTGCATGTCAAAGGTGGTTCCGCTGAGATCTACAATGCTGGTTCAACAAACTTTTTGTCGACCAACATCATAGCAATGGATTTATGTCGAATGCAAGTTGCGGTCGACATAAATCCAGCAGGAGAACCAGGTCCTGTTCTATAGGGGGCTTTGCCCCCAACCCCTTCCCCCAAACTTATGGATTATCAACTCCAAGTCAGAGTTGATTCAGAAAGGGGGTGCAGGACCGAGGGAAAGAGTGTTGGGGTCCCGGGTGGACTATTACAGTGAACTGTTGATGTTGTTGGCATTGACATGTTCACTGTAATAGTTTCACCAAACAGAAGGCATACCCTCCACTGTCACTGTCAGAAAGCACCTCTGGTGCTCCCAACAGAATCAGATGAGTGGCAATGACCAACAAAATTAAGGGGGCACAAATAAATATTTAATGGCAGGAGCCCTTGTATTTAATTAATTAATTAATTAATTTAAAACATTAACCAGGAAACGCATACTGAGCTGAGAACAGCTTGTTTCCAGATGTGTCCTAGGGGAAGGGGAGAAGGAGATAGCTAAATAATAAACTGATGAAAATAAGAAGTCAATTACAGTAATATAGTAATACATGAAACATAAATATAAATAATTAGAGGAAAATTAATAAATGAATGCAAGTAGAAAATAAAACACACTCTTACATGTGCAGAAAAAGGGAATAAGAAGAGGAGAGGATCATAGACAGTTGCAGGTAGGAGATCAAAAAGAGACTTTAGGCAGGATGGAGAAGAGGCAGAACAGATAGAAAAGGGAAGGGAGGACCAACGTTTAGGAAATGGGTATGAAAAAGCAGATTGTCTAGCAGCTAATGTTCTAGAAGGAACAGAAAGAAAAGAGGAATTAGCATTGTGGATATGGTAGGAGGAAGAAGGGGAGACGATAGAAGGGATTTAAGATAGGAGGGAAGGGAGCTAAACCAGAATTTGGATATATAAGATGCACAATGGAAAAGGTGCCTAGCATCAAGAAAGGGGAAAGAAAGTGACGAGTAAAGAGAGCAGTGGTGAGTAAGAGGGGGCAAGGTATAGCAAAATGACTGAAAGAATGGAAAAGGGGGTCCAGTCTGGCAAAAGAAGATTTAGGGGCACCACGGTAGACTAAGTCACCATAGTCAAAGATAGGGAGAATCATTTTTACTATAATTTCCTGGCAGGCAGGAAGTGGAATACCCACTTTATTCCTATACAATGCTCCAAGCCTAGGGCATAGCATTTGGTGAATAGCAGCAATATGCACTGAGAAATCAAGATGCTGGTCAAGGTAGACCCTGAGGTACTTAAAGGAGGATACAGCTATTTATATTGTAAAAAATGCATTGATACATAATGCCCCAGAACTACAAAACGGGCCAGCCATGTTGTTCACCTCTGATGCCTCTCACCATGGTTATGGGATCAGAGGACACATAGCAGCCAATCTGGGTTAAGAGTCAATTGAGAACTACAAAAGGTTCCTAGGAACTTTGGAGGACATCATCATTATTCCAGCAGATGTCAATCAACATTTGACTGACCCTCCAAGAGACTGACGAGGACTTAGCCAATCAAAAGGCTGTCTGTTGCTGCTTCACCAACACATTTTTCATCATGTAGCCAGCCTGTAAGAAGCAGTGGAGAGAGGCAGGCCTTTTGTCTGCTGAGGGAGAAGGCAACCGCATAGAGACTATGGAGGGAAAAGTGTGCTGATACAAGCATCAAGAAGGAGACTCTGTTCACAGCATTGAAGGAGAAAGGCACTGAAGTCTGCTGCTGAAGGCATCTGCCTGTAAGGATAACCTGCTCTGCAGCTTGGGGTAACCCGTGACAATGGTGACCGTGATTGAGCGCTTTCAAAAAGGGTGACTCAATCGTGACGCCTGTCCACAGGGCTACTGGGTAGGGATGGTGACTGGATGGGGGGATCTGCAAATATAGCAACAGGATGTTGCTATATGTACATGCATGTGGGGGGGAAGCGAGCTCACCGTGCAATGGACGGAAGGGGAGGGAGGGTTTGTGAGGTGCAGTGCGGCAGTGGGCTGCCGAGCTGGCCCTATGGCATGGTGGGTGGGCGATAGGCTAGGGTTGCAAGTGTGCTGGGTTCAGTTCCGGGCTTGTGTTCATTTTGTTGCGCCTGGCTGTTTTTTTATTTTTTCTGCTTTTGCCACACCCCAGACAGTACAATCCCTGGAATTGAGAATCCTTTAGTGGGGGCGCGGTACCCTGCATAAAAAAGTCCACGGAGCCCTTTTGCTGTGCGCTGGCAGTTTACATCGCCGAAACTGATTTTCGGCGATGTACACTCGCCCTAACGTCAATCGCCTTTCCGTGATCGCCATTATCACATGGAACCCAGCTGGGCCTTGACATGCATAAAGAGTCTTCTCTAGAAACAGAACAGAGGAGTCTGAGTAGAGATAGATGCAGCAGGGCCTAAGGCCACCATGCTAGCAACACACCAAGGTGAGCTGCAGAGACATGTAATCCTCAAGACACCCTTACAGACTGATGGAGTGAGAGCCCAGCTGAATCTGTGTGAGGGGCCAGAGAGAGACCAATAGAGGAGAGCTGAGGGAGCCTTCAGAAACAACACTGGAATTCAGATTTATCTGGCCAGGACTGCATCTAGAGACAGAGAGGCCTGCCAGCTTCAGGGTAACTGTGAGTGGCCATCTAGGGCCTTTGGGTGCTGCAACAGCAAATCTGTACATAATTCTACAGGCTTCAAGTAATGTTACATTTGTTTAACTAGGCAATGTGGTCAAGACCGCAGATATTGACTAGGGAGTTTTCCTAATTTTTGTTTAATTCAAGTGCACCAACTGTGGACAACCACATGCAGCTGCGATAGGCCTACACCAATTCAAAACCTGGGTATCCAGGTTTCACCAGAGAGCTCCTTAGAATTAGGAGAGTTCACTAGTACCAGTAAGAATTGGGGTAGTGGCCCAACAGTTCAGTTAGTCAGGTGCACAGTGTATTGTTGAGGGGTGGGCTGTAGCATTAAGTCTGTGCCAAGAAGGGTGCCAGAAAGCCAGCCAATTAAACTAGCGATAACTACATTTGATTTTACCCTTTCCTTTCCCTAGGACCCCCTTCCTGATTTCCACAATAACCCCCTTGTTATTTGTAGTAATCCTTGTGGTATGTGCAAATTGGCCCCTATGCACATAAGGGCACAAAGTCTATGCACTGCTTATCTGGGCATGTAGGCAACCTTAAGTGTGGGAGCTATGCATTGGGGGTCTCACTGACCCCCATGGCATGGAAGAGAGAGAGAGGTGCGCACCTTTTCCACACCGTTCATGCTGCTATGCTCACCTGGCCATTCACGCTGCTATGCTTTTGACTTGGGAGAGTGGCTAGAGGCATGCTAACAATGCACCATACACTAAGATGTGGAGTGCTGGTTGAAGGGAGGTGCTGGCTATGTGAGCACGGAACCTGCCATAGCTGCTGCATGCCCACCATGAAAAGTATCCTCCAGCTGTGGCAGGGACTGAAAACTGCCTTTGTCATACTGCCCTAGCCCTCCAGTCTGTCAGGTAGGGCTGGGGCAGCCATTAGGGCAATCACCCTTATTACAAGATTTCCCGGGATGCATGGTATCCTGCAGTCCCCTGTTCTGTACAGAGCAGGGGATTGCTTTCAGACCAGGATGGGCATCTGACTAAATGCTCACCTGTGTCTGCCAATCCACCCCCTGAGCAGCAATGTGCCGGGGAGGGGGGGGAGACATGGACAGGTACCCTGCAGTGGCAGGCAGTCATGGATGCCATACCCCACACCTGCTCACAGGTACAGATGGGCATGGGCCAGGTATGCACCTCTCACATATACCAGGCCCGTGGAACTGCATAGGCACCATTATTGGTAGAGTACTAAGATTCATAATTTACTAACTGTTCTTGCATTCTGTGGGAGCTGGGAGGGCTGTGCCAGTGGGGAAAATAGTGGGTTGGTACTGTTTACCAGGGTGTAATATAAGTCTTCTATCCAGTCCATGTTATCTTTTCCTTGGTGGAGGCACCTTGTAATTCACTACTGAAGTTTAGCTCAGCATCTCTGGGTAAAAAATCTCCACAGGAGTTATAGACCCAGACCCCTCAATCTTACTTAAGCCCACAGGGCAGGGGTAGAATACTGTATCCATGACTACCTGGTACACAGATTTGCATCTTTTTCACACAATGCATTATGTCTTATTGTTCATGCAAACCTGTGTTATTTTATTACATTTTTATGTCACACAATTTATATCTTTTTCATGCATCATGTGTTAATTGTCATGCAAGTCTGTTATTTTCACACAATTTGCATCGTGCAAATTTACATTTTTATTATGCATTTTGCGTTATTTGTCACTCAGGCCTGCATTATTGTCATACAATATAACACAGAAATTCGATACATATTTAGTGACGGTTTTCATTATACTACATCCTGCAATCTTGTTTGTGTTTCCACTTGACACACTGCTTTCTGTGGAACATTCTGAGCTTGTCTAGACCTCATTCAGCCATCTTGACCAGACATACATTCACCATTCCATTCACTCCCTGTAGTGTACATGTCTGTTTATAGAACAGGGCATTGAGGGTTGTCCGGCAAAGGCAGCAATATTGTACAACTTCACCAGGCTCTAGTACTTCAACCATCTCTGGGTCGGCTTTGCCCTTTGCAGTAGTCACTAGCATTGCATATTGTTATGGTGGGCATTGCAACAACATATTTCTTATAGATTATGCCTGGAGGATACTGTAGATGTGCACTTCTAAATACCTTTTCAGCTATAAGAGTGCTCAATCATGAGCCTGGGCTCTGGCACCTGTATTTATCAACACAATCAACACAAATGTGTTCTGTTTGGGTTCCACCCGGCTATATTTTTCAGGCCCAGTGACTAGAGCCAATAACTGGTACAGTAGAGTTCATCAGGTGCATAGTCAAGCCTCCACAAATGTTGCCCAACACACATTCATTTTTCCTAGATGGAGCAGTACTAGGCACTACCTCGGCAAGGCAAGATATGACATTTGCCACTGATCTAGGTCAGTTTGTGTTTTCACACCAGTGGCCCCATCATGCCTATTTTCTATGAGCATAGAAGAGGTGAGTGCCTGAAATTCTCCATTAATCTGCATTGTTATCAGTTCACAGTTCTGCCTGTAGGATATACAGTACTCCAGTGCCATGTTCCTACAGGGTGCTCCCACTCTTAAGGGTGGATCTCTTATGTCAATCAATTTGAGTATTTCCTTCTCTGCATTACAGGCTAATACAGCCCCATTCAGAGCTTTATCAGAGGGAGCAAGTCAACTAATCTGGGCCACTTTTCCAAACCTTTATAGTGTTTTTGAGTCTGCAATGCTGGAGAGTGCCGTGCCTCAGGGCAGCTTTCCAGCCCTTCTTGTAGAGATGCATAGGAGTACTTCTGGGGTTGCTCGGGAGTACTAATCTCTATCATCTCAATCACTGGATTAGCCTATACATATGACAGCTAGTAGTTTTTTATTAGAAGCAGCACCTTCATGACCTCCAAGAGGATCCCTGGTCTCTGGTGGCACCTTCCTCCCTCTATCTTCCTAAACCATGTCAAGAAGGCCCCTGATGTCTTGTGGCATCCCCTCTCTCTCTCCATCCTGTGTCAGGATGATGCCTGGTGTCCAGTGGCACCATACGTCCTCTCCTCATCTCATTACAAGAAGATCTATTATGTCTTGTGGCACCCCCTCCCCATACTGTGACAAGAAGACCCATGGTGTCCAGTGGCACACCACTCCCTTTCTGCATCCCATGCCAGGAAGACCCCTGATGTCCAGTTGCACCTCCTCCTGTTCCCATCTCATTTCAGGAACATCTCTGATGTTCAGTGGCCCCCCTTGCTCTCCCCATATGATATCAAGAACATCCCAGGGGTTTAAAACCCCCTGATGAAGCCTACCTGGCACTATGTAGGGGTGTTGGGTGTCTATATTTAAGTATACATAAAAATAAGCAGATTTTGCACTGACTGAGCCTGAGTGTTCTGTGGTGTTGTGTTCATCCTTTTTTTGGTTTTTTAGTATTGTCTAGTGGCACCCCTTCCTCTTCCTATCCTGTGCCAAGAAACCTGCTGTTCAGTTGCAGTCACACCCAGTCCCCCCCAGATGGAGACTGGCACAGCCTCCCTCTCACCTCAATCAGCTATAAGAACATATACCACAAAAGTGACATTAAATACAGCCTCCTTGTGTATATCTAATACATTTCCTGCACAACTAAATGTTGTGTTACTATAAACATAGTGTCTGCATTTCATAAATGGCATATAAGGAAAATGCCTGGATGGGAGAGACTAGGTGGGGGTGCTAGTAGACACCAGGGATATTTAAGGCATTGGAAGGGGTGCCACTAGGCACCAGAGATTTTCTTGCATTGGCATGGCATGGGGCAGGGAGGTGCCACTAGATACCAGGGACATTTTTGACATGGGATAGGGAGAGTGAGGAGGTGCCACAGGACACCAGCATCTGCCTTTGCACAGAATGGGATGTGGTGAGGGAAGGGAGTGCCACTAGACACCAGGGACCTTTTCTCAAATTATTTTGAGAGTAACACTGGATACCAAATAGTCAGACTGGAATCAAATATATTTGATTTAAATTCTGATCTGACCTCAGGCAGGATTTTGGAATAGATTTTGGATTTTCTGACTATGCAGTAAAATTGAGTCAGATTAGTTGTGGTGTCATTTATGCAAAACTAATAATCATCTCTGCAGCAACAGATGAAACTGTCACAAGTGGAAGGTTATAATGTCTTATAACATGGTAAGAAACATTTTTTTTTTTAATTTTTTAATTTTAGTCTTTGGTAACTGGGTAAAGCCCACTAGGCACAAGTACCTGTTTTCAGGGGCGTCCTGGGAGCACAATTAGCTAAAGCAAAGGCCAAAGAGTATAATTATCTACCCAAAATTACACACATAAACGTCGTACAAGCTATGAGTCTGTGCATGGGCACCACATGAACATATCAGTACATCAGCCTTACATACCATTCAGAGTGTCCTTCTCCTATACTACAAACTCACAGCAGTTTTGCATCATCAACCAGTGATGCTCACACTAATACTACACAACTCAAAGAGCTCTAATGGCGTCAAGCCCAGCCACCAGCCAGTAAGTCTGAAAAAGTGCTAGAAGAGTGCTAACAGAGCTAGCCCATAAGCATAGTGGAATGACTCGCTCATCACCCTAGAGATCTGGCTTCAGGAACAAGTCCGAGTCACTGGTGGCAGGTCAGGGGAGAAGGCTGGAGCATCCCAGAAGATGCTTTCTTTCTCTGGGGAGGGATAGAGGGTTCCATCCTCCTCTGAAATACTGCCACCTGGATGACCACAGGTGGCAGTACAGTTGGAGTGCTGATGTGAGGGAAGGACTTCACTGATGTCAGGTCTTTGCCATGCTTAGCATGAGCACAGCCCCATGATATCCCAGCATACAAAGTCCCTTGAGGACAAGGGAGAAACACCAGGAAAATGGTCTTAATGCCTAAAGACAAAAGACCCCGGAGCCAAAGGATGGTCCCTACCAATTGAGCACACCTCATGTTGAAGTATATTGAGGGTAGATCCTCTTCACCACATCCCCACTGGGGGAAAACCTCAGCAGCTTAGAGGTGCCTTGGAGCAGGTAGGGACACCTGGCTTTAGTACCCTGGGAGCTCTGGAAGAAAGTTGGGGTTTCTGACAGAAGAGGACATAAATACAAGTAAAAAGGAAAAGGAACAGAACTAACAGCTCCCACTTGTAATTGACAAAAATATGACAAGATAAAGTGTTTCCAAGTACTGCACCAAAAAACAAAAAAAATCAGTGGCGAAGCAGTTCAGCGTCATTGGGAGTGGGTGGGTGAGTGGGGTGAAGGAGAATAATGGTGGAGGTCCAGAGACTCAGCCAATGTAGGAAAAGGGACTACTTTCTCATTTCAAACAGCTTTCTGAACAAAACCTAATTTTTTTTCTTTAAGCTGAAGATATGTTTTGTTTTAGCAATACATTTTTCTTACCATGGTATATGAGAAGTAAAACACTTCAGGGATGCTAATTATGGCCAATAATTGCACTACTCGAGTGTATGTAAAGGTCTGAGGCTCTAACAGCACACTCGAGGCATGCAATTATTGGCCCATAATTACACACTCCAGCATGTCTTATTTTTTTTCATATGTACACAAACAGTAAGAACAGATTAATTTGTAGGACATCTCTTTGGTAATAAATAACAAGACAAAGAGAAATGAAGAAAACTCATGGAACAGAACCTGAATTGTGCCTAAATACTTTCAAACGGTTTCACTGAGACAGCAGAAGCTTCTTTAATAAGTCAGCGTTCACCTGATCAAACTGCGTTACATAAATAAATACTACATATGAAATCCTAGCTCATTTCCACTGCTTCCATTATGAAGTGTTTGCACATGGATTTATATGTGTAGCAGATTCCAGTCTGTTGCAGTAAAGTGCTTGACAGTGTTGAAAGGTCTGTCGGAATAGAGACTGTGCTAGTTTACTGATTTTGTGCAGCAGCCTATCACCTCTCCTAATGCACTGCATCAAAACATGCAGTGTTTCTTTATAGGGCCCTTTGTGATTTATGTAGTGCCCAATTGTCTCTCCCTATGCACTGTATAAGACATCCAACATTTTTTTCATTGGGACAATTGTGATTTACTAGAAAGAAGTTAGCAGACATCTATGTTTCCTTCAAGTGCTACCTCTTCAAATTATTCTAGAATAAAGCATGCTACTGTATGTATAAAGAGGTCTGGTGTGGGCAAAATGTTTGAAACCAATGACTGAAGATAGTCTTGAACCAGAAACAGGATGCATAGAAAATATTTTTGAAACTACTTTTCTTTGTTGCAAAACATATTTTATATAAATTGAAATTCTTCTTTGGGTAGTGCAGAAGAAGGAAAGTTCTATCTGATGAAAAAGTGGCTCATACAGTCATTTCAGATTCAGAACTCTGTGTTTGTTTCCATTTAAGATAAAGTCTTCTGTTTTCTTCAGGGTATGTGACACTCTTCAGGGGCAGTCTTTGCATATTCTGGTTGTTATTCTTTATAAGAAGAAACAAGGTAATCACCAGGCAAGAAGCCCAACTTGAAGCAGGTAGTCCAGCCTGTTGGAAGAGAAGAGAAGAGAAGATTTAGAGGCCACATGGAAACTGTGAATATCTGATGGATGGGATAGGTCCCCACATATAAAGCTTTAATGCAGCGCATGATTGGCATTCCTATTGGCAATATAGTGTAGTACTGGGACTGATATCATAAAGCACCTGAGTAATAAGCACAAGGAAAAATATTTGGGTAAAACGCTGTGTTGAAATAATCCAACCAATATTTTATTTTACTCCCTAATTCATTTTTAAATGGTATGTGATCTTCCCCATGCTATTTCTGTTTGCTGTTTGCAACAGTAACATACTGCAGGATTATGTGGGCTCTTTTTTTTAAAGCATATTATATGGGAAATAAATATTAGTATCCTTTATTGTGGAGGGGCAAATCTGCTTTTATTTTCAGAATGTCTGCATGAAAGTTGAGTTTGCGAGCAAACAGCTTGTTTGTACTGCAGTTGAACAGTTGTCCTACTCCTTTATTACATTCTGCAAGAGCAATCCTGCAAGTATTACTTTCCAGTCTAGAGAGACACATTTGAATTGTGCATTATCTACTCAAAGTCAATATCTACAGAACTGGGCCTTTATCCTTATAGGCATCTATATCCCAACCTTTTTAACAGTTTGTGCTTGAATATCTACTATGTAGGTCACATAATTACAGTACCAGACAAATGTCTGTTCTGTTCCATATTTACTCAGTATTTGTCATATAACTATAGTCTGCAATGCATAGGAGCTATCCAGGGCATAAATGGACTATCCAGTGACATGTTCTGCTTTACTGGGGAAACGGACAAGCACTCTGTTTCCCCAGTTGTTTTTATTTATTAGAATTTTGGTAACCAGGTAAGTCCACTGAGACTATGCAGTCCCTTTTTCAGTGACGACCCGGGTGACAATGATGAACACAGTACAATAGATAAATACAATAATAACATACAGGATACAGAGAGATTTAATAATGCTGCAAAAATTGTTTCAGTGGAAAGCCAGGTAAATAACTTAAAACAGATCAGGCATTAAGCATATATAAATAAACAGAATAACTAATCATATACAATATATACATAGCAGGAACACAAGAACAGGTGGATTACAAGATACAGCTATCAGAGTAACATAGACTAGGCATTAACAACAATATAAGGGTTATTTAAAGTAATTGCAGAGGAGGGGGGTTAGTAGGAAAGAGGTAAGCTCTTTTTTGAAGGAGGATAGGGTGGGGCAGGGGATTAAGTTAGGAGGAGGGAATTCCAAGCAGAGGGAGCTGAGAAGGTGAATGAGCGCTTACTCAATAGGTATTGCATCTTCTGGATTGCTAATAAGGGTAAGGAAGTAGATCTATGCATGCGTGTGGGTGCTTTTTTGTGAACGATTCCCCTTAGGCAAGGGGAATTATAGGGCTTGGTAAGTTTGAATACAAGACATAAGGTGTAAAACTGTAACCTTGAGTCATAGGTAGGCCATTGAAGAGGATACAGGGCCTCACAGTGGTGTTTTCTGGAGTTTGCTCCAGGGGCAAAACCTCCAGTCCTATGATAGAGTCGATGCACCTGTGCAAGGGAAGAGGATTGTGAGGAGAGTAGTAGAGGGGCACCATAGAACAAAATAAGGAGAAGGGATGTTGATGCAATCTTTTTACAGGTGGCTTTGGAAGAAAAAGGGTGGAGGCGGTATAATTACCTGAGCTTCTGATTTACCATTTTGGTAAGCTGAGTTGCATGATGCTCTGTTGAGAAAGAGGCATCTAAGTGAACCCCAAGGTATTTAAAAGTACTAACCACCTCTATGGGGTCTCCTCTACTGTTTAATGATCTGGTGCTGTTTGGTAGGTTTGGGGGATGGGTTATGGAAAAGCATAGCTTTTTTTTTTTTCGTATTTAGAATTAGGTGATTGTCAGAGAACCAGGTCTGAAGTGCAATGAAATCAGAGTTAAGGCTTTGGTTAAGCCAGTCTATACTGTTAGATGAGTGTATAAGATTGCATCATCAGCATATAATTGCACAGAAGTTGGGGAGCTCGCTGATAAAAAGCAAGAATAGTACTGGGCCAAGAATAGAACCTTGGGGTACTCCGTGTGAGATAGGCCTTGAAGAGGAAAGTGAACCAGACCATTTTACCCTTTGCAATCTTCCAGTGAGGTAGTCATGGAACCATGCAAGTCCTAAGTGATCTAGACCTAATTGATGTAATTTACAAGGAGAAGGCAGTGGTTGACTAGATTGAAGGCCTTAGTCAAGTCGACAAATACTCCACTGGTTAGAAGATCAGCATCACTTGCTTTAAGAATGTCAGTCGAGACTTTGACAAAGGCTGTGGTAGTACTATAGCCCTTCCTGAAGCCATGCTGGCAGTCTGTGAGAAGATGATGTGAGTCTAGGTAGGATTGTAGCTGAATGTGCAAGATCCGCTCCAGGATCTTAGCCAGTGGGCAGAGAATTGAAATAAACCTATAATTTTCCACAGCGTGGGTCCTCCCCTTATGGAGGGGGACCACCACAGCTACTTTCCAAAGACTTGACACTTTACCAGAGAGGATGGATCTATTTAGAAGATTACAGACAGGTGCGGTGAGTGCTGCTGACCCTAATTTGAGAAACCTGGGTTCTAATGTGTCATGGCCAGGGGAGCTATCTGACTTGAGATTTGATAACAGCCTGAGGACTTCTCTTCTAGTGGCTATTTTTGGGTGGAAAGGGGAACGGGATCCAAGAGTGGCATGATGCTGAGTAGGGATAGAGAAATCTGAGACTGGCAGCAGGTGAGCTGTGTACCTATCAAGGTCAGTGAGGAACAGATTAATTCCTTCTGTAATGGATGGGAGATCTTGAAGGAGGTGGCCGCTGGACAATATGAAGCTTGGACATTGGGTCGATATACCTTTGATCAAAGAATTGATATGTTTCTAGAATTCTTTGGGCTTGCTAAGATTCTCAGTCTGGAGTGAGCGGAGGTAGGTACGTTTAGCACCCTGTACCCTATTTTTACACTTATTTCTCAGCTGTTGATAATATAGCCAATCAGAATGAAGGAGGCTGTGTTTATAGGTCTTCCAGGCTGCATCACGACTCTTCATGAGAGTCCTGATTTCAGTAGAGAGCCAGCGTGCCTTAATACCCTTAGATCTACATCTAGTAAGTGGAGCATGTCTGTTGATAATGTTTTAAAGGTAAGGATAAAATAATCGAGTGCCTGGTCTATTGAGTCCTTCTTCAGAAGCTCATGGCAGTTGTTTAGAAAATACAATACTTATAACAGCTAGATAATGCAGAGAAAAACAGAAAAAAAGTGTTATCTTATGTCAATTAAATTTATATGCAGTAGGATTCCTTGTATGTGTGTTGCACCAAGCACATCTGAACCCAAGGTTCATTCGGACTGAGGGCAGTATTGTACTGTTAAACTTCTCTGACATCATCTTCTGGTTTTTTTTAAATGAGTATTTTAAACCAATGGGGATTTTTTTCTGTTTTTCTCTGCATTATCTAGCTGTTATAAGTATTGTATTTTCTAAACAACTGCCATGAGCTTCTGAAGAAGGACTGGTTGGTCCGCAAGCTAGAGCACTTTGTTCTTGTTGTTACATCTATGTTGGTCCATTAAAAGGTATCAAATCATTTGCTTCTGGATCTATTCTTGCAAGGACCAATACGGCAACTACTAAATCTAGATTTGGTCTATTGAGGGGAGCCGAGTAATGGGTATCCAATCAGCATTACTAATAGACATTGAGAAATGGTCTATGTTAAACTGAGACATTTTCCTGGATTCATGTATTATGGGTGGTGGGGCATCAAAATTATTACGCCACACACAGTAGGTAGAAGAGTGGTCACTAATACAATCTGGTAAAACACTGACTGTTTTGATCCTATGTGGGCAATTAGATAGTAACCAATCCAACAGCATTGCAGTGCCTGTTTTGGAGTTATGTCTTATTTAATTAAGTGTTTAGAAATTAAAATTAAGGAGCAGACTAGGTGGGCCAATCGGTCCTTATCTGTCATCAATTTCTATATTTCTAAGTTTATACTCATAGAAAGTCAGCATAGGCTAAGTATCCAGATTATTTTTATTGGACTGAAAAGGTCATCAAGGGAGTTTACGTAAGCAATAACACTCAACAAAGTGTGCATCAAGCTGTATTGACATGTGCTCCAGGTGCATGGTGAGGCAGGAGGCTGCAGGCTCAGTGCCTTTAATCACATGTGAAATGTGTCAGTATAGTCCGATGCACATCCTAAAGTGTGTTATTGTGCTTATAAAATGGCTATTTTACTTTATAATGTGTTGAGGAATTAAAATATTTATGTAAACTTGTGAAAATTGTCCAAGTTTGCTTGTATTATTCATTAAGTAGTTCCTCAACCTCCTGGAACTACATGGGAGTTTTAGCTTTGCATTAGGACTTTTGTCCTAATGTTGCTTCCACACTTCTAGTCCCAATAGCTTCTTGTTTTACTGCCCAGACCCCCTGCCCCCAACACTGGTATAGAGTGTTAGCAAGCTTCCACAGAGGAAAGCAACACTTGATATTTAGCATGTTAGTGTTTTTGACATCTAAAAAGAAAAATGTCTGCAGATCAGGAGTGTGGCTAACATTACAACTGTGTACAAAGTGAAGAGGTGAGCATGATCGTGCTCATGCATCTTTCAGAGCAGATAATTTTGCTATGGCTGTATTGCCAACACAGAGGCTTGTTTTTGTACTCTGTGGATTGTGAAGAGTGCAGCTAACATCAGTACCAGGACACAGGGGTTTGTTTTAAACAGTGGTGACATTGTTCGTTACAGAGTGTGCTTAGTGCACCTGCTTAGCAAGGGAATAAACAAGGCTGCCAGACATTTTTTCTCAGACATGGCTACATGTGGTAATACGTAAAGAGGCTAAGTGCCAGGATGAGTGTGCATTAAGCAAAATCAATGCACGGTCATGTGACATGTTTTAGTCTGTTCAAATCATGGGTTTTCCTTTGCCATTTTGTAAGCATAATCAATGCATCATCATGTGGCATGTTTTAGTGTATTAAAATTGTGGGTTTTCTTTTGCCATTTTATAAGCATAATTATAAAATGTGTCTGGAGAATTCTGCATCCTGATTGGCTGAGAGGTGCCTGTAGACGTGTCTTTATCAGGGCATATTGTGCCAACTAACACCTCTTCAGCCAGTCAGGGTGGATAACAATATAAATCACTGTGCCCAAGTCTGTCCTGTCTGAGCTGGGGTGTGCTCTTATCAGGCCATAAATCACACCTCATTGTGTCTTATTCCTTACTCAATGCATGGTCATGCAACATGTTTAGCTTATTAAAACTGTAGGTTTTCCTTTGCCATTTTATAAATGTAGTTGATATCACACTATGCTGGCAGTATAGTCTAGAGGTTAGAGTAACGAGCTGTGAATGAGCGTAGTACATCCAGCAGAGTTTGATTCCCACAATCTCCACCTGCATACTATGTGACTCCGAACAAGGCACTTAACCTCCCCAGTACTCCATGGTCGCCACTGAAAACAGGCACTTGCACCTAGTGGGCCATACCCAGTTATCAAAGAATAAATAAAAATAAATTCTACACCATGGTATGCTTAAAGAATAATCCATATCAGGGTGTGGGTTATAGTAGGATTTATCCATGTCTGGTATGGTTTGATCATGAGGCTGCAGGCCAAGTGACTAAACCACATCAGAAGTAGGTAAGTCCTACCATAATCCTCACCCTGGAGTGGATTATTGTTAATGTATACTGTCCCCCTTCACTTTTTGTAACAAAAAAGTAAACGAAAATACAGTTTTTTTCAAGTTTAAATATTTTTTTTTAAATTTGCACCAGAAAAAATAGCTCTCCATTGCTAAGTAGCATACTGTATATTGAGAAGACACTCCACCCCCAATAGAGACAGTCATATGGTTACAGGAATGCAATGTTAGATGTTAGTGTTGTATTTTTTTTTGTTTAATGTTTTCATATTGCATAGAATAAAGCTATCTGCTGGCAGCGATGAGCGGCTCGGAGACCGAGATGCAGCATGCCAGCCCCATTCAGTACTATGACAGCTGGCGCTGAATAGGGAGCTGACATGTTTCTTTTTCTCTTTTTTCATTTTTTTAATTCTTACTTTAGTAGTCAGATAGCATGGTACCCATATTGAAGTGCAGGTGGGTGTTCCTCAGGTCACTTTTGGAGGTTGTGAACTGCAGCTGGGGGGGTGTAACTCCGAGTGTGGGTCTGAGCGGCTTCTTAATGATACTGAGTGCAGGAGTGAGGGTCATTGCCCACAGAAAGAAAGAAAGAGAAGGATCCCTTTCAGTGCTGACTGATTAATGTATTGTACAAAGAGATGAGGCAAGGATCAACTACAGTGGAAGGAGATCTACTACTGAGATACAGGGCCCAGGCAAAGGGGAGGACAGGTTGAGCGGCCGTATGTAGCCATGAGGGAGAGAAGAGAAAGCTGGGGTCTGAGTTTGGCCCGCATTTCATTTAGGAGGTACACCACATTTATTGCAAATTAAGTACTGCAGTACATGAATGGTGGGATCATTTTTGGATTGTAATCTTTTTTTTTTGTAATGTTTACTTTTTTTTTTTTTATTTACAGACTGATGGTTTCAGTTTGCTAGGCATGCAGGATTTCCCCATGGTGTTTAGCAGGAAGGCAGTTTGGAACAGCAGAGCAGGAGTAGTGATTTACTTTTTGTTTTGTGATATGGCTGACTGGCACCTTTTGTGGTGGTTATGCTAGGATTTACCATGGCAAAAAGGTGCCAGTCAGCCAGTCAGAGTGTCCCATTCTCAGACCCCATTGTATAATGCAGAGTTTACATGTGACTGATGTGTGTCACAAAATAGCAGCTAGATATTTTAGAGAAGCTTTGAAAACTGATTTCCCCTCTCACATTTGTTTGTTTCTGTTGTTGAAAATGTAGAAGCAGAATCACATTTAATATAGATTTTTAAATCCTATGTTTATCTCCAGTGCTGACCCCATCTGCTGGCACACCCCAGCTCTGTCACCAACATTCCCTGGACTTACCCCCACCACTTGCCTTGGACCAGTATCTAATGGAGGGGTGCCATGCTCAGTGAGGATACTAGTGCCATCCTGATGCCTGGGAGATGTTCCATCTAGTTTCCATCCTGAGGGTGACTGGTGTGCAATATTGCACATGAAACATAGAAACATAGACTTTGATGGCAGATAAGGACTGCTTGGCCCACCTAGTCTGCCCATTTCTCTACCTAGAGGATAAGCTGCAGATCCTATCTAACCAACAGCCTATTTCTTCCTACTCCCCACAAAAATTGCCTTATATCTGTCCCATGCATTCTTGAAATTTCCCACAGTTTCAGACCCCACAACCTCCTCAGGAAGTCTGTTCCACGCGTCCACCGCCCTCTCTGTGAAAAAATACTTCCTCACATTGCCCCTGAGCCACCCCCCCATCTTTAAATTGTGTCCCCTTGTTCTTGCACATCTCTTTTTCTGAAAGATGCTACCATTTTGGACTTTGTTGATTTAACTGAGGTACTTAAACATTTCTATCATGTCTCCCCTCTGCACATGGTGGTGTTCCTGCATGCTGTTGGATCTGGTGGCCACTTTTCCTTGCTGTTGTGTGCCCACTTGCACTGCTACCCAGCTTCTGCCAGGTGGCAGGCAAGTAACAGAATTTGTTGTCCCCACTCCCTGTGGAAGGAGAGCTGCCCATGGGACACTTGCTTGTCCCTCTCCAGCTGGCTGCTGAGTGACCCAAGTCCATTCCTGAACTGAGGTTGCCAGCAGAGTCGGCAGAAATACTATTGCTGTGCTACTGATATATAACATTTAATAACATTTTTTCCATGCTTTGTCTCTGGACCTCCAACTCCTGGCCCTGTGACACTCTCCCAGCCCCATCACTGATCCTCCACGGTTATCCACTACTGCTTTGTAATGTCTTTATAGGTGCAATTGGAGAGGGACTGTAAGGAAATGTGTGCCTCTTTGCAGATGACACAAATATCTGCAACAGGGTTGGAGGCAGTATGGCGCAGTGGGTTAAGGCTCTGAGCTGCAAATCTGGAGACCTGGGTTTGAATCCCACAGCCCCCTAGGTGCATACTGTGTGACCCTGAGCAAGTCACTTAACTTTCTCGTGCTCCCAGGTTGCACCTGCAAACAAGCTTTCAGCTTAGTGTGTCTCACCTGGTAAAATAATAGGTATTAGGTAAAAAAAAATACACAAGGGGGAGGGGTGGAACGGATGAGAAAGGACTTGGCAAGGTTGGAGGAACAGTCAAAAGTATAGCTTAGATTCAATGCAAAGAACTGCAAAGTAAAGCACCTGGGAAAGAAACATCTAGTGGAAGAGTACACAGTGGGGGGAGAGGTACTAACAACAACTAACAGCAACAAAAATGGAAAGGGACCTGGGCGTAGTCATATCAGATGACCCAAAAGTAAGCAAGCAATGTGAGAAGGCAGTTAGGAGGGCTAGGGGGATACTGGGATGTATAGGGAGAGGCATCACCAGTAGAAAACAGGAAGTTGTTATCCCTTTGTACAGACAGTTGGTAAGACCCCATCTGGAGTACAGTGTGCAGTTCTGGAGACCCCATCTCCACAAGGACATAGACAGGATGGAGGCAGTCCAGAAGAGGACAACTAAAATGGTGCAGAGTCTGCACCAGAAGCCATGCGAAAAGAGACTAAAGGAGCTTAATATGTACAGCCTCGAGGAAAGAAGGAGAGAGGGGATATGATAGAAACTTTCAAGTACCTCAGGGGAATCAACAAAGTCCAAGAGGGGAGCATCTTTCAGAACAGGAGATGTGCAAGAACAAGGGGACACAATTTGAAGATAGAACAGGGATGGCTCAGGGGCAACTTGAGGAAGTATTTTTCACAGAGAGGGTAGTGGATGTAACGTAGACAGCCAGTTCTGAGTGCTGTATAATATTTTTTTAATATAAAATGTATTAATGACTATCTCTGCTGAAAAATCTAATGCTCTAGGAGTGACCTCAACCCCCCAGTTTTCAGATGACAGATGCAACCTAAGTGAAATGCTGACAGCATGTGTATCACACACACACTCAGTTTTTAGATACAGTGTGTTACATGGCAGACCAGGAGCTAATTACAGAGTTGTTTAAGTTAACTTTGTTAAGAGGGAAATCATAAAAAAAGGTTTATGACATTAAAGAGAAAACCCAGGTTATTACACAGGGGTGCGAGGCTGTAAATGTTCATATGAAGCCTGAGTGAGGAGGATGCAGCATGGAACAAAAGAGATGTCATTTGAAACATAAGTCGTGCTGAAGGATTGCAAAATTGATACTTTGAAAAGACTACTGTTTTTTTTATTAGATATATTTTTAAATATAATCTGACAGTGGAGGAGCTAGCTGACCTCACCAAAAATGGTTTGGCCAATACAGTTGTTTAAGGAATAATTCTGTTTTACAGAGACACATTTTTACCTAGACTCTGACCAAACAAGATTGGACTTAAGCAAGTATTTAGAGACTAAGTACTGTAGTAGGAATTTGTGCTGTTTAAACCTTGTTTCTTTTAAAAGATGTGTATGTTTTTTGATATAAGAGTTCTGTATTTTGTGTTTCACATATTTTTAACTATTTTAGTAAAATTCTTTTTAGAGCTTACTGGGTCTGTCTTTGACTTCTTTTTATTTTGTAAGAAAAGTACATGGTTATTGCAGATACTAAACATAAGCTTGAATGGTGGTACCAATTTGGAAAGAGAAGCATTTTAAATCTGAGGTCTTTATCAAAGTTTTAAAGGGTTCATCTCTGCACACCTGGTTAGGTGCCTGTAGGCAAAGATATCTGGCCCCCCTGAAGACAGATATATCTGAGCCTGTGCATTGGGTATGCTAGCAACAGGTTAACAGTTTGAATCCCTCCAGACTTGAGACCAAAGGTTGATCTGAACTCACAAACACAGACAAGAGTGTTACCTTGTCTGTTGCACTGTTCACAAGACTGAGCTTAGAGGTTGGCACTTTGGGAGTAGAGGGCCTGACTTGCTGAGTGGGTTTGTGATAGATTGGTTGGCAGCAGTGGCATAATTTTGGTATCACAAGCTTTATTGTTCTGTGTCAGCTGAGACTGTGAGCTCTCTTACAAAGAAAGAAAAAGACAGAGTTTTATTTTAAAAAGGAAACAGAACTATATATATCACATGGCTTACAGTCGAGTTCCTACCCATTTTATTTTTTTCTCTAAAGTGCAGTCAGAGTAGCTGTAGTCAGGGAAGAAGAAGATGGCTTCTGACTACAGCAGGCACACTGTAGATTACTTGAAACAGTTGTGCGGGGACAGGGGAGTCCCGCTTGAAGTGACAGCCAAAAGGCAGAACCTCATAGAGGCCCTGATGGTAGCAGATACCCAGAGCAGCGAGTCACCGACCGTGACTGAAAAGGACAGCAGGGCCACTGTCAGTGAAGGGCCACAGCAGCAGGGAAAGGTCACCAGTATCCTGGATCCAGAAGTACACGGGCTACAAATTGAGTTGCGCAGGATTGAACTAGAGGCAGAGCGAGAGGAGCAAGAGGCAGCCCAAAATGCAGAACGAGAACAGAGACAGGCAGATCGAGAGGCAGAGCGACAACAGAGGGAAGCAGAATGTGAAGAGCACGAGCGCCAGCGAGCTGCAGAGGAGAAGAAAGAGTGAGAATGTAGAGAGGCAGAGGAGAAGAGAAAGCAAGAACACAGAGAGGCAGAGGAGAGAGGAGCGCCTGTGGCAACATGAACTGGAGAAGCTATGACTCCAACCAGTGGCACCAGAGCAGGTAAGTGGCTTGGGTTTAACTGGGACTGCAGGACTGGGCTACAAATTGAACTCCAGATTAATAGCTGAGTTTAAGGAAGGGGAGGACATGGATGCCTTTTTAAATTATTTTGAAAAGTTTTTATTCAGGCTAAAATTCCTAGAGTCCTGGAGCTTCCAACTATCGTCGCTACTTACCGTGAAAGCTCAGGATGCATTGGGTCAAATGAACAATGAGAACAGTGACAATTACAGCAAGTTAAAAGCTGCACTGTTAAAAAAGTTTGAATTAACTGCTGAATCATACAGAGCTAAATGCTGTAAGCTCAGGAGGAGCCCTGATATGAGCTATGAGGAGCTAGCCACGAAACAACGTCAGTTTTTATAATGTTGGTGGGAAGAAAGTGAGGCAATCTCTGTTGATAAAATTGAAAATGTGATTTTATTAGAACAGTTTTATTGGGCATGCTCAGTACAGCTAAAAACCTGGCTAGAGGACCGAGATCCAAAAACAGTGCAAGAGGCCGCTGAACTCTCGGAAAGCTATGCCAAGAGCAGACCTGCTCTGAGAGCGAATGGGATGGGTGTGGCAGTGCAGAAAGGGAAAAGTGTACTTTCAGGGCAGCTAAAACCCTCACTGCCTCCACCGAAACCAGTTAGCTCAAGGTTTCAATGAAAAGATTTATCTGAAGTAAGAAATGCATGTTGTCTGTGTAAGGAAGCTTGGCATATTGCCAAACAGTGCCCCAAAAAGGCGAGCCAAAATACACAACAGTGTGCTAGAAAAGAAGTGGGTTGTTTGTGTGTCCCTGAGAGCGTGCCAGTGAACATGAGGGAACACATGCAGCCAGTCATAGTAAATGGTGTACAGACGCAGGGGTTAAGGGACACAGGGGCATCCCTGACATTGGTAAAGGGGGATCTGGTACAGCCTATACCCAATAAATACATAACTGTACAAGGGTTTACTGGTGAAAAGAAAACATTGCCACTCACTAGTGTTCTCCTGGACTGGGGTGAAACAGGGGGAACTGTGCAACAGGTGGCTGTAGCCAACACATTAACAGTCGATGTGATCCTGGGTAACAATCTCCAGCAGGGAATGGTATGTGCAGTTACCCATAGCCAAGCGGCAAGGGAAAATAGTAGTTCCCTGAACCCCACAGAAACCAGTGTGGAAACCACTGAAAGGCTGATTTCCCAGCCTGTGTCTCTAGACGGGGAGACTGATAAAAAGGGGTAGAAATTTCCCCGATAGCAAGTGACCACACAGCTACAGAAAGATACTCTGAAGAGGGAGGGGTGATCTATTGTCAGAGGGTTGGGATTGACAGTAATCCTGAGGGCCCTGACGGTAGTGCTAGGGACCCTAATTTAGCGACTGAAGGGAACATGTCCCATACCTTGGGACTGTGTGAGGGGTTTGCAGCTGCTCAGCTGGGTGACCCTAGTTTAAAGAAGCTGAGGGTTTGGGCAGACTCGGACGGCACACAGGAAGGTGACGGCAGATGTAAGGTTTATTGGGAAAATGGACTTATGTATACTCAGGCAGTACAGACAGAGGGAGGGATGCTTGGCAGGCAGCTTGTCGTTCCTCAGGGGTATCGTGAGCAGTTGCTCAAAATTGCACATGATATTCCCTTGTCTGGTCATCTGGGAATTGCGCGTACAATGTAGCAGTTAGCCCAGAATTTCTACTGGCCTAACTTCACCCAGCAGGTGAAGGAGTATTGCAGGGCTTGTCACCGGTGCCAAGAAATAGGGAAGGTGGGCAAGAAAACCCAAGCTGCCCTGATCCCCTTGCCCATAGTGGAGGAGCCATTCCAGAGGGTGGGAATGGATATTGTGGGGCCTTTAAATACCCCCAGCTTCCTCAGGGAAGAGATCCATCCTGACTGTGGTGGATTATGCCACCTGGTACCCAGAGGCAGTCACCCTATTCTCTCTGAGGACAGACAAAGTGACAGATGCCTTACTTGGGATTTTCTCCCGTGTTGGGTTTCTGCAGGAGGCAATCACAGATTGAGGTGGTTCCTTCATGTCAGACCTGAGGAAATGTTTATGGGAGAAGTGTGGGGTGGTGCAGAGATGCACGACACCGTATCACCCACAAACCAATAGACTTGTGGAATGATTCAATGGTACCCTAAAGTCAATGCTCCAGGCATTTGCTGAATAGCATTGGAGGGACTGGGAGAAATACCTTCCCCACCTGTTGTTTGCATACAGGAAGGTGCCCCAGGGGTCAACAGGATTTTCCCCCTTCGAACTCTGGTATGGACGCCGGGTACATGGGCCCCTAGACTTGATCTGGGGGGACTAGGAAGGCAAGCACACCTCCCAGGGAACTCCCATTGTGGATTATGTCCTTAGGTTTAGGGAAAGGCTGAAGGCACTTATGGGGAAAACCCAGAGTAACCTAGCAGCTGTTGAACAGAAACAAAAAGTGTAGTACGACCGCAGAGCCAGAGTTCGCTCGCACATGGTGGGTCAGGAGGTCATGGTCCTTATTCCAGTCTGGAAAGAGAAGCTGCAAGCTGAGTGGGCAGGACTGTACAAAGTGGTTAGGAAGGTAAATGATGTGAACTACATTGTGGAGTTACCTGACAGAAGACAGACTGAAAGGATGTACCATGTCAACATGATGAAGCCATATGCAAATAGGGCTGACATGGTGTTTGCAGTGTGTAGTCATGGGGAGGGGACAGATGAAGGAGACCCCCTTCTGGATTTGCTGGAGGAAAGTAAGTGGGAGTCCCCTGTGGAGGCAATAAAATTGTCTCCCCAGCTGGCCCTGGACCAGGTAGAGGAAAGTAAGAGAGGTTTTAGCCGACTTTGCCCCCTTCTTTAGCGCCAAGCCTGGACTAACCCCTTTAGCGACACAAGATGTGGAGACAGAGACACAGATGCCCATATGGCAGACAGCATATCGGGTGTCAGAGGCTGTTCAAAAGGACATTGGGGGGAAGGGGAGGAGATGCTGGATTTAGGGGTAATCCAGAGATCCCACAGCCCCTGGGCCTCACCTGCAGTCCTTGTACCTAAGCCAGATGGCTCAACTCATTTCTCTGTGGACTATCATGGACTGAATGCAGTCACAAAGTCCGATGCCCACCCAATGCCCTGGATGGATGAACACCTGGACAAGTTGGATGGGGTGACCTACCTTATGACTATTGACCTGACAAAGGGGTATTGACAGGTAGAATTGACAGACAGAGCTAGGGAGAGGTCAGCCTTCATCACTCCGATAGGTTTAATTGAGTTTAAAGTAATACCTTTTGGAATGAAGAATGCCCTGGCCACTTTCCAAAGGTTAGTGAACCAGGTGTTAAATGGTGCTGAGGAGTACACTGTGGCATACCTGGATGACATTGCCATCTTTAGTACCAGCTGGGAGGAACACCTATCCCACCTAAGGGAAGTGATGGGCAGGATACAGAGGGCCAGGCTCACTGTCAAAGCTGGGAAGTGCCAGGTGGCCATGGGGGAAGTGGCATATCTCGGGCATGTGGTAGACTGAGGATAGCTCTGTCCTAACCAAATAAAGATAGAGATGATCCAGGCGTGGCCCAGACCAGAAACCCAGAAACAGGTCATCAGCTTTCTAGGGACAGCAGGGTACTACAGGCAATTACAGTGCCCTGGCTGCTCCCCTATCTGACCTGACAAAGAAAAAGATGCCAAAGAAAGTTACCTGGGGTCCAGCCTGTGAGGAAGCCTTTACCAGACTAAAGGAGGCACTGTGCAGTGCTTCTGTTTTGACAAGTCTTGACTATAGCAAAACCTTGATAGTTCAGACAGATGCCTTAGACATGGGTATTGGGGCAGTACTGAGCCAGACGTCCAGCCAAGGGACAGATCACCCAATTATGTACCTGATTAGGAAGCTGCTTCCCAGGGAGCAAGCGTACTCCACAGTGGAAAAGGAATATCTTGCCATAGTGTTGGCCCTAAAGAAATTAGAGCCATATTTGTATGGGCAGCATTTTGTGGTGCAGACTGACCACAGCCCCCTGGTTTGGCTGACGTAGATGGGGAAAATCAATGGCAGACTACTAAGATGGAATCTTGCTTTACAAGAGTATGATCAAGGAGTGACCTCAACCCCCCCCCCCCAGTTTTCAGATGACAGATGCAAGCTAAGAGAAATGCTGACAGCATGTGTATCACACACACAGTATGTTACATGGCAGACCAGGAGTTAATTATAGAGTTGTTTAAGTCAACTTTGTTAAGAGGGAAATCATAAAAAAAGGTTTATGATGTTGAAGAGAAAACCCAGGTTATTACACAGGAGTGCGAGGTTGTAAATGTTCATATGAAGCCTGTGTGAGGAGGATGCAGCATGAATCAAAAGAGATGTTATTTGAAACATGAGTTATGCTGAAGGATTGCAAAATTGTTACTTTAAAAAGACTACTGTTTTTTTTATTACATATATTTTTGAATATAATCTGACAGAGGAGGAGCTGGCTGACCTCACCAAAAATGGGTTGGCCAATACAGTTGTTTAAGGAATAATTCTGTTTTACAGAGACACATTTTTACCTAGACTCTGACCAAGCAAGATCGGTGAGCACTTAAGCAAGTATTTAGAGACTAAGTACTGTAGTAGGAATTTACACTGTTTAAACCTTGTTTCTTTTAAAAGATTTGTATGTCTTTTGATATAAGAGTTCTGTATTTTGTGTTTCACATATTTGTAACTATTTTAGTAAAATTCTTTTTAGAACTTACTTGGTCTCTCTTTGACTTCTTTTTATTTTGTAAGAAAAGTACATGGTTATTGCAGATACTAAACATAAGTTTGAATGGTGGTGCTAAACTGGAAAGAGAAGCATTTTAAATCTGAGGTCTTTATTAAAGTTTTAAAGGGTTCATCTCTGTACACCTGATTAGGTGCCTGTAGGCAAAAATATCTGACCCCCCGAAGGCAGATATATCTGAGCCTGTGCATTGGGTATGCTAGCAGCAGGTTAACAGTTTGAATCCCTCCAGAACTTGAGACCAAAGGTTGATCCGAACTCACAAAAACAGACAAGAGGGTTACCTTGTCTGTTACACTGTTTCCAAGACTGTGCTCAGAGGTTAGAACTTTGGGAGTAGAGGGCCTGACCTGCTGAGTGAGTTTGTGACAGTGGACACATGGAATGGCCTCCTGAGGAGGTTGTGGGGTCAAAAACAGTGGGGGAATTCAAGAATGCATGGGACATACATAAGACAATTCTGGTGGGGGTTAGGAAGAAATAGACTTGATTAACTAGGATCTGCAGCTTATCCAATTGGTAGGGAAATGGGCAGACTGGGTGGGCCAAGCAGACCTTATCTGCCGTCAAAGTCTATGCTTCTATGTTTTATGGAGTTGGAGGATGAGGAAGTGACCAGTGTGGAGCAGGAGGAACAAGATGAGTGGGCAATGCATTCAGAACTGAGTTCTGTGGCCTGAAAGAGCTGGATGAAGATGAGGGTGAAACAGAACTTGATCAGCCCACTGTTGGGAAAGAATACCAGGGTGCCTTTTGCCGTTATCATCATCCAGCACAACTAATCTGGCGTGTCTGAAGATAACTTTTTCTACTAGAAGGCAGCTCACAATTTTTCAAATAGTCGAGCATAAAGCTAAATACCTACATAGTCATCCTGAAGCAATTCTATAACAAAACTAACTTCTGAGATGATAACACTAGACTTGCAGCCTTTCAGAGTCATGGAGCATTTTGTCTTTAAAAAGCTATTGAATCACTTGTCACCATGATACAAAATTCCATCCAGAAAGTATTTTTCTACCATTGTTGTGCCTCAGATGTATAAGGCAGTTAGTGCAAAACTAAAAAAATGTTTTAAAAGATGCAGTTGGTGGTGCTGTACATCTCACTACTGGCATATGGACAAGCTGTCAGACAGAATCATTTATGTCACTGAGTGTTCACTGGGTGTCATTTACTCGCTGTGGTGATACAGACAAATCCCACCTGATACTGGCTTCCATTCACATCCAGTAAATACCACAGGATCACACATCTTCCAGTATCCTGGATGAGATTTATAGAGATACACAGTGCTGGCTTACATCACAAGGGCTTTCTGTAGGTTTCATTGTGGCTGGTTCAAACATAAAGAAAACATTGTCTGATGTGGGCTTTGTGAACATTTGATGTTTTGTAAACTGTCTCAATTTAATTGTGCATGCCTTCCTGGAGGAGGACAGAAATACCAAAGCTGTCACATATGTGGCAAACAGAATATGCACACATTTCAGCCACTCCTGCAAAGCACGCCAGCAAATGCAGGCCATACAGGAAGAACACGGACTGCCTCCAAATAAGCTCATCCAGAATTTTGCAGCAAGGTGTAACTCTACATTTTACATGTTCCAATGATTTCTGGAGCAAAAATAGGCTGTAAGACAGTACACATTGGAGAACAGCATATGGGATACTGATGTGTACGTTTATCCTCAACAGAGAGCTAGTTTGGAACTGCTCATCAAGATCCTGCAACCCACTGAAGAAATTGCTATGGAAATGAGTTCTAACAGCACCACACTGAGGCAAATCATTCCACTCATAAAGATTCTTAGATTTCAGCTAAATGGAATCAGATAACTTGGAAGTTCCAGAAAGCTAGTTTCAGATGGGAGAATCCCGTGCCCCTGAAAGGGACTTAACAACCAGAATAAAAAAAGAGATAGTCCATCAAATGGTTAAAAAAAGTCAGAGATGATGAGAAACCCTGTGAAATGCTGGAGGCAGAAGACTATATTATGGCAACAGTACTCTACCCATGGTACAAGATTAAACAGATTCCACAGCATGACCCCAATGTGTTACAAAACTGCAGAGAGAAAACCATTCAAGAAATAGATTCAATTCTGAAAAAAAACACCAGCGACAACTGTTGCAGCCCCCTCATCCATTCCTCCTGCCCCTTCACAACCCTCTCTTCTCCATCAAGCAACAAAATAGTCAGCTACTGCCATTCGTTCCACTTCTACTAGTCAACCTAGGGGACTGTTGGACGCTGTTGGCACTGAAAAAACTCAGCCCTCCCTTTTCTATATATTACTGCCTCTTCCAGGTTATGACTAGCTGCTATTTGGCAGAAAAAGGTATTGAGGGGGAAATGCAGATTCTATAAAATACTAGCAAAGCAAGGAGCCTATGTGGTCTGAACTTATGCAACTAGCTTTGCAATGCATCATCTGTCCAGCAATAAGAGTATTTTCATAGGGACTCTTCAGCTCTGCAGGTAATATGGCAACATATATATGATCTAGGCTACTGCCAGAAAATGTGAAAAAATTAACTATCTTAAAAATAATCTTCCCCCTTGATCAGTTACACTTATGACCTGTAGCCAGAAAATACATTTACAAGTGACCACAAAGTTGACAGTATACCATACCAGTGTTGAATAAACTGTGTAAATAAGTCATGTTATTTTGGGATGCATATTTATTTTCACTTAGAACACTGTTAATTTCACTTAAAACACAATTTATTTAACTTAGAACATGTTATTTCCACTTAGAATCTGGAAATAGAACACAAAGAACAATAGGCCAGATAGAGAACTTACAATGGAAAGAAAGACAGTTTTAAACTAAAACAAGTAAAACACCAGTAAAAAGATTACACATGGTGTGGTATATATCAAATACATAATGGGTTGCAGTAGAATAACACATTTGTCTCCACACATGAGTGGTAACACCTTTATAACTAACCTGTGATTTTGCCACCCAAGTTATGGATCTTACCACTCATTAGTGAAGATAAATGTGTTATTCCACTGTAATCCATTATGTATTCACAATGTATGGACTAGTTGGAAGAATAATATTTTTTTGGGGGGAAAATAACGAATTCAATAAAGTATACTGAATTAGTTCCTTTTCAAATCCTTCAGTGGGCTACACAGTTTTTTGAACCTGATGGCACAGTTTTTGCAGGATGTCCTATTGGACTGAGCCAATGTTTGGATTGCCTGAATCTGATGGCACACTTTTTGAAGCAGGTTCAGTTGGACTGAACTGTTGTTGTGTATTCGCTTAACAGGTAAGTACACTGGAAAACTAATTCCTTTTACAGGTGTGACCCACATAAAAAACATACATACAAAAAAGACAAAAAAAAATACAGTACGTAATATATCAGACTAAAAATGTCTTAATTACAAAGAAGATAGATACTCATATAAAACAATTAAATTGTAATACAAAAAAGCATCCTTAGTTCATTTGCAAATACTTTAGAAGAATGCAACTGTCTTATATCACAAGTAATTTCATTCCAGATAGATGGAGCAATATAAACAAAGGCCCTCTGTCCACAATTAGATCTCATAAAAGGTATTTTAAAAACCAAACCATCTGTCCTATGTCTGGAAAAATAACCCTCATCATAAGGCCTCAGCAAATTGCAAAGCTTTTGTGGGACTCCAGAACTAATAATTATATGTGTACATTTTGCTATACAAAAGTGGAAGTTCAATGGAACAGGAACCCAACATATCTCTTTCAAAATTTCACAGTGATGGGACAATTTAGGATAATTTAGAGCAAATTTATCAATCAATTGTAATAGAGTAGATGTTTTAGAAATTATTGTAGCAGAGGCAGTGTCAGTTATAATGGCAGCATAATTTACAATAGGACCCAAACAATGGTTAGAAATAGCTAGCCTAGATTCCCTAATAAGGAGTGAGCAAATTCTATACAAGGGGGCCATTCTACAATGAATTCTGGAAGTTACCCTCATAAAATGAGGTTCATAACTCAAGTTAGTATCTAATAGGACCCCAAGGTACTGAAATGTGTCCACTTACTCAAACAATGATCCATTAAGGGATTTAACCTGCAGGCAATGACCCACAGTCCTTAATCTTGCCATAGTTTCAAAGATCATCACTTTTGGTTTTACTTTATTTAAGACCATTCTACTAGAAGTAAGGGATGATTGAAAATTACACATTTCCTTTGTTAAAGAATCACTTAAATCGCTAACAGAAGAACCCTGCTTGTATATTACTGCATCATCTGCATAAAGAGTAAGAAAAGCATTATTGATTGCTTTCACTTGCTGGTCAAAAAATAATGAAAACAAAGGTGGTCCTAGTATGGAGCCCTGAGGGACCCCACAC
Source organism: Neoceratodus forsteri (assembly GCA_016271365.2). Classification (NCBI taxonomy): domain Eukaryota; kingdom Metazoa; phylum Chordata; order Ceratodontiformes; family Ceratodontidae; genus Neoceratodus; species Neoceratodus forsteri. The sequence goes on along the minus strand of CM057449.1, from coordinate 565,216,270 downwards.
TTGACCATTACAGAATCAGAAATAGCACCTCCAAACTTAACCCTTTGTGACCGATCCTTTAAATAGTCACCAATCCACACCAATAAGGACTGTCCAGCTCCCAAAGACCCCAGCCTAGAAATTAGTAATTGATGGTTGACCAAGTCGAATGCCTTGGTCAAGTCCATGAACACGGCCCCAGCCAAACAACCTTTATCCATACCATCCAGGACCGTGTTCATGAACTCAACCAAGGCAGTCTCGGTACTTCTACCTTTGCAGAAACCATAATGGTTTTGGGACAGCAGTCCTAATGAATCTATATAATCAGTCAGTTGGTTATAAACTATCTTCTCCTGCACTTTAGCCAGGACAGCTACAATTGAGATTGACCTATAGTTTCTAAACTCTTGCTGTGAACCAGACTTATGAATGGGAGTCACCAAGGAGTGTTTCCAAATATCAGATACAAAGCCTGTTGAAAAGGACAAATTAAAAATAATGCTAATTGGGTATGCTAGGAATGAAGCAACATCTTTCAGCAAGCCAGGACACAAACCATCAGAGCCTGCTGAAGTATCCCTTTTTGATTTGTCTCAATAACTTCCTAACTTCTTTAGGAGTAATAGCCTTTAGATGAAATGTACTAGTGTTACTAGAATCAGTGATAGATCCTTAGTGATTCCCATCTTGCTGGTCATCACAAAACTTAACAAGAGCAGTAAATCTTTTGTTGAACTCACTGGCTATTTCAATAGGACAAGTCAACAAATCATCATTAAATGTCATAGTACTCAGATGATTAACATTGGGTTTTATAAGAGTATTGATTGTTTTCCAGAAAGTTTTAGTGTTAGATAAACCTGCAGATTGTTTTTGTTGAATGAAATCTATTTTAACTTTTTTATCTGGGCTTTACATTGATTACGTAGAGCTCTGTAAGTCTGGTAACTAGGAGCAGAATTTCTACTTTTATATATTTTCCATGCCTTATCCTGGTGTCTCATAAGTTTAATTAAAGAAGGTGTTAACCACCCAAAATGCTTCCCACGAACCCTTCTTTTAACACATGGGGCAAATTGATCCAAAATATGTGTATACTCAGTGATAAAAAAATCCAAAGCAAAAATAACATCAGGAATGGAATATAGGTAAGACCAATCTATGTTACCCAGCTGTAAACAAAAAGTATGTAACTCAAACCTAGTAAAAGATCTTGAAGTTCTTATGATTGGCTTAGATTTCTTCAAGCCACCATGATTCCATATGCAAAACACAGCATAATGATTGCTTAAAGCATCAGAAATCAGACCACACTTTATCATATTACTAGGCTTATTTGATAAAATCCAATCCAATAGTGTGTGGTTAGTAGATTTATTATTATGTCGAGTAGGTAGAGTAACCAACTGTTGTAAACCAAACTGGAACAAAAGAGTATTTAATTTAGTAACCTCGGGACCAATCCAATTCAAATTAAAATCCCCCAAAATTATAAGCTTTCCAAAAGCCCTGTTATCTAACTTATCTTTTAGTTCCTGGAAACCAAATATACTACCATTAGGTGGAAGGTATACACAGCAAATTATTAATTTTTTAGTAGAACCCAATGTCAGCTGAATGCTAATATGCTCACAATAGTTTATAGTACCCTTAAAAATACTATGCTCTTCTACCACTAAGCTGTCCTTAACGTAACACATAACCCCTCCCCCTCTACCACTTTTACAATCACTTCTGAACACTTCGTAAGCAGGAACACATATTTCAGAGTTTGAAACAGTAGGGTTCAAACAAGATTCGCTCAATGCAAAAATATCAGGATTGTATAACCTAATCCACGCTTCCACCTCTTGGAATTTAGAAAATATACTTTGAGCATTAAAATGCATAATTTTGAAACCTTGAGAAAATTGTATGAAATAATCACTATCAGCCATATCATTTACATTAGGGCCAGGATTTGTTTCAACATTACCAGACCGAATCAGCAAAAGTAAGCAGTGGAACCAAATTTTTACATATGTGTGAACAACATATGTTTTTAACTTCTGTTTTCTAATGGAATACCCCACATTGTAACTCATATAATTACCGCTAACCCCAAACATCATGCTGCAATTAAAAACAAACTCAAATGGTTGGTTCCCAGACACACTAACCTGTTTACCTTCCTGAACTCTAAAATCATTTTTCAATACATGACTAAGTGTACCATCAGTGCATGTCACACATAATACATACACTGCACCCAGTAAAATCTCTCTATTAGTCATATTAAATAGTGAACAGTAAAGTAATTATGATTATTAATGTCCCAGGAATCAAATATGCAGTGTTCTATGGTCCGGTCAGCCTCTGGTCTGACTCCGGTCAGACTCCTCGCTTCACTTTTGTGTTGCCTTTTCCTGATGGCACAACTTTTGCAGCAGGTCCTATTGGACTAAACTAATTTTTGGATTGCCTGAACCTAAATCACTTGGAGTTTAGAAACAGCAGAAGATGCAGTAGTCCATCATTGCTGCCCTTCCACGTCAGTCGTAATAATTCTTAATCCCAACCCTAATCAAGTAATCAGCCAGTCTATATTTAAATGTACTAAAAATTTCACTCTGTGCTACATCTGCAGGCAAGTTATTCCCAAAAATAAATATTTTGAATTGCCTGAAACTGATGGTACAACTGGTTACAACATGTCCTATTGGACTGAGCTAAGTTTTAGATGACCTAAACCTGCTGGCACAATTACTGTAGCATATCCTATTGGACTGAGATCATTTTTGGATTGTCTGAACCTGATTGCACAATTTTTGCAGCATATCCTATGGGGCAAAACTAAGTTTTGGATTGCCTGAACTTGATGGCACAACCTTTGTTGTATGTCCAATTGTACTGAGTTAATGTTTGGGTTGCCTGAACCTGAAGGCCCAATTTTTGCTGCATGTTCTACTGGGCTGAGCTTAATTTCTGGATTGCCTGAACTTGATGGCACAACCTTTGCTGTCTGTCCTATTGGACTGAGTTAATGTTTTGATTGCCTGAACCTGAGGGCCCAATTTTTGCTGCATGTTCTACTGGGCTGAGCTTAATTTCTAGATTGCCTGAACTTGATGGCACAACCTTTGCTGTATGTTCTATTGGACTGAGTTAATGTTTGGATTGCCTGAACCTGATGGCCCAATTTTTGCTGCATGTCCTACTGGGCTGAGCTTAATTTCTGGATTGCCTAAACTTGATGGCACAACCTTTGCTGTATGTCCTATTGGACTGAGTTAATGTTTGGATTGCCTGAACCTGATGGCCCAATTGTTGCTGCATATTCTACTGGGCTGAGCTTAATTTCTGTATTGCCTGAACCTGATGGCCCAGTTTTTGCTGCATGTTCTACTGGGCTGAGCTTAATTTCTGAATTGCCTGAACTTGATGGAACAACTTTTGCTGCATGTCATATTGGACTTAATTAATTTTTGGATTCCCTGAGCCTGCTGGCACAATTATTGTAGCATGTCCTATTGGACTGAGATAATTTTTGGATTACCTGAACCTGATTGCACAATTGTTGCAGCATGTCCTATTGAGCTAAACTAATTTTTGGATTGCCTGAACTTGGTGGCACAACTTTTGCAGCATGTCCTATTGGACTGAGTTAATGTTTGGATTGCCTGAACCATGGCTCAATTTTTGCTGCATGTCCTACTGGGCTGAGCTTAATTTCTGGATTGCCTGAACTTGATGGCTTAACCTTTGCTGTATGTCCTATTGGAATAAGTTAATGTTTTGGTTGCCTGAACCTGATGGCACAACTTTTACAGCATGTTTAATGTCCCAGTTTTGCAGCATGTCCTATTGGACTGAACTAATATTTAATTGCCTAAATCTGATGGCACCATTTTTGCTGCATGTCCTATTGGACTGATTAATTTTTTGAAAGCCCGAAGGGCATCTTTCAATAAAATCACTGCATGTCCTGTCCTGACTTGCATGTAACATTTGCATTCCCTGAATATTTCTTTCAGAATAAAAAATATTATCTTGATTCAAGCATTCTCTTATAAAGGAGAGCTGTTTACGGACAATTACAGACTTGACCACAGAGTTGCTTCTGACCTGCCTGGTGTTGTCTCCCCTCGTCCACTTAACAGACTGAAGTCTATCACCAGACTACGATGTACCACTGCTTTTTTCTGTTGTGAAACAATGTCCTTTTTCAATACCAGACTATAATTATGTATGACACTGATTGATTTGTCATCATTCCTGAAGTTCTTCAATCCTGAATTCATGATCGATCATCTACATATTGCTCCTGGTTGTACTGTTTACTCATGTCTATTCTCAGCGGGGCATCTTTCTTAATTTGTTGTTCATCTATGTGCTCCAAAATGAAGGACATGTAGTTATTTCTTGGTAGGGGGTGCACAAATGTGTCAGCAGTTTGGGTGGGTGGGTGGAGGGGACACCGTGCCATAGAAAACAACTGCATGACTCTCAGTGCAGCAGAGAAGCAGCTAGTATAACAAGCTGATTTGTCCATTGTTTACTAAATGGCGTCACCCTCTCAGGTCAAACAGATCATTTTACACTATTACAGTTAGGCAGGATGCAGGAAACCAGGTCACCTGCATGCTGCCACATATTCAGAATTAATCAGCATGTCCATGCTACTAAGCTCTCAGTTTTCATTTCCTGAAATGCTGTTTACTATTCTGTATCTGTGTCATTGATCTTAATGTGTTTTATACAACTGTATGGCAGATTTTCAACTTTGCTTATGTTTTACAATAGGTTCTGATTAAAATCAGAACTTATCAGTACTTGGGTCTGGATCCTAATCCTTATAATAACGTCAAGATATTTTCGGGTCTGTCCGACCCTACTATGGGCAGACTGAGTGGGCCAAGTGGTCCTTTACTGCAGACAGTTTCTATGTTTCTGTTCTGAACTGTCTGGTTTCAGCTGCCAGCTACAATACGACACTTTCTCTCTCTCTCTTTTCTGCCTACAACATGTAATCTATGTAGTATGTATTGAATGTGAAGAAAGGCAGATGGCTGACAGATAAAAACATCTGTGAAGGGTCTATTTTACATTATTTAGCAACATTTTGTTATATTTTTTCTGGATTTTAAAACTTTTATAGTGTTTGTTTTTTTAAAAGTTGCCTACTTTTACACCTATTTTATATAAGCAATAAGGCACCCTGAGGACACTGGTGGGTTTACCCCACAGTTGGGGGGGGGCTGAAGTCACTCAGCTTTGCCTCATGCCTCACTGTGCCCCTGACCGTAGAGTAAACCTAGTACCCTTACATCCTGTTGTGCCTTATTGCTAAAGTATACCATACAAGATACTATATGGTTGAACTGCTAGAAAAGGATAAGAAGGAGTGAATGACACTGTAATTTACTTTTCCTTCAAGGATTATTTATTTTTTATTTATTCCACATGACAGAATGCCGACTGAGCCAAAGCTTGTATATTTACCCCATGAAGCACAGGGAGGAGATGAGACCTGACTGACTTGTTGGGGGGGGGGGTCACACAGACAGTATGCAAGAAGTGGCACTGATCAGTGGATGGCTGGCAGATTTTATTTCACACACAGGTCTATCACACACACACACACACACACTAGTTCACATGCTGGACCTAGGCTATAAGGGCTGGCGCTGCAGCTGCTACCCACAGAAATTCAGGGACCTGGCCTAACCCGCTATAACAAGGTACTTTACTTTTCCATCAAGGAGTAGTTATTTTTTATTATACCATGGACCTCGGACACCGACCAATGAAAACGGCAGGCTGGCACCTTACCTCTGTTGTAAATCCTCTGATAATCACCGCAAAAGGTGCCAGCCAGCTGCATCTCAATAACAACAACAAAAATTTTTTTTAAAATCATTCCGAGCCGCCATCTTTGTTTCCTCGCTAAACGCAAATCAGCATGGCACCCCCTCCAGCCTTCTCCCATAGCTCACAAAACATTAAAAAAATAACTGCCTGGCATAAACACAAATTCCACTCTCGCATTTCTTCAAAAAGTAACAGCAGCTTAAGAAACACGTGGCAAACCTTTTGAAATATGTCCCTGTAATGCTCGCTCGTTCCCTCCAAATTCCATCGCTCTTGCTGCTTCCGGTCTCCTAGCTCCTTGCTCATACCTCCTACCCGCCACAGTGCCACGTCCAGACCACCTTCACCTTCACAGTGTTAGTGACAAAATTCCATATTCCCACATAACAAAGCGAAAATTCTTGTCACAGCGGTTTTCTTGCTAGAAGCTTGTACCCGAGGCAGCAGTTAAAACACGGCAGTTGCGTTATAGCGCTCCTGCTGCACCACACAAACTGCCTGCTCCTACCTAATATCGCGCTGCCTCCAACACAAACTATAAGCAAAAACCCAAACAGCACATAATGGCATGCTACATAGTTTTGTACAGGAGGGAGAGAGAGCCTGTATTAGAAACTGTGCAGTGCCTGAAAAGGGGGGACGGTGGGGGTGAAGCTGCATTACAAGCTGTACAGCACATCTTCTGCCTAGCAACAGGGAACTATTTACTATAGAGTAAGAATACCTCACATTAAAATCAATAAAAAACATTTTTTTTTTACTTTTTTAATATCATTTTTTAATATTTTTACTTCCCTCCCATAGTATAATCGCAATAAGCCACTTGGGGGTGTGGGTTATCGGGGGATTTACCACGGCTGTCGAGGATTTACCCACTCGGCTGCACTTCATGGGCAAACCACACCAGCTGTGGTAATCCTCGATGAACTCCACACCCCCCCATGGCTTATTGCTTAATTCATTCCACATGATGGAATACCCACTGAGCCAAAGCTTGTATATTTACTCCATGGAGCACAGGGAGGTGGAGATGAGAGCTGACTGACTTGTTTGAGGGGGTCACACATACAGTATGCAATAAGTGGCACTGGTTGCTGGCTGGCTGTCAGATTTTATTTCACACACTAGACCTAGGTTATAAGGGATGGTGCTGCAGCTGCTACCCACAGAGATTCAGAGACCTGGTCTAACCCTCTGTGATGCAGTATTACTTTCCTTTTCCTTCAAGGATTATTTATTATTTATTTATTCCATGTGATGGAATGCCCACTGAGCCAAAGCTTGTAGGTTTACCCCACAGAGCACAGGGAGTTGGAAATGAGAGCTGTCTGACTTATTCTGGGGGTGTCACACAGACAGTATGATTTTATAGTGTATGCTGGAATGCTGTACTAATGCGATTTCCCAGCACTTTAAATCTTCGTTCAGCCACACAATCAACAATGAATTGAACGCTGTACTGACCATATGTGCAGAACAGTGTTCTGTTCATTTACACTGGGAAGCTCAAGACGCTTATGAAAGCCCTCTCAGGAAAAAAACGCTGTCTGTCATCAGCATCTAACAAGTAAGATGGCAGGCTGTTCTAATTTATCTGAAAATGCTGTTACATTTTAAACTTCTTGCTGTTTGAACTGCCGGCTTTCAAGATTACAGGTATAGTACTGCTGTTCTACTATTTTTATTTTTTGAAAAATGCTGTAACATAAATTACTAGTGTTTTATGCTGCTTTTATTCTTAAATTTGTTTCTAATTGCTCCCACGTGTTTACGTGCTGTGTTCTCCTGGGTCACCATATACTATAAAAAATATTGGCTTCTCAATCTCGCTGAACCAGTGTTAGGTTCATACACTTGAGGTTATGATTCCAATAGGGACCTCTAGGCTTTGCTCTAGGAGTCGCATGGAATCATAAACCCCATCTGTGGCTGAACACACTGTTTCAGTATGATTGCTTAGCCAGTATTCTCTATATTACACACACATACACACAGTAGTTCACAGTTGACACACTGCACCTAAGCTATAAGGGCTGATGCTGCAGGCGCTGCTACCCACAGAGATTCAGGGACCTGGCCTGAGCCTCTATGACACAATATTACTTTGCTTTTCCTTCAAGGATTATTGACATTTTTTCTATTATTTATTCCATGGGACGGGATGCCCTGCACACTGAGCCAAAGCTTGTAGACTTACCCCATGGAGCACAAGGAGGAAGAAATGAGAGCTGACTGACTTCTTCGGGGGGGGGAGAGGTCACACATATGGTATGCAAGAAGTGGCACTGGTGGCTGGCTGTCAGATTTTATTACACACACGTACATGTTCACAGTTTATACACTGCACCTACAGTAGGCTAAGGGCTGATGCTGCAGGCACTGCTGCTACCCACAGAGATTCAGGGACCTGTCCTAACCCTCTATGATACAGTATTACTTTTTCCTTTAAGGATTATTCCATGTGATGGAAAGCCTACTGAGCTAAAGCTTGTAGATTTACCCCACAGAGTACAGAAAGGAAGAGATGAGAGCCGACTGACTTGTTTGGGGGGGGGAGAGGTCACACAGACAGTATGCAAGAAGTGGCACTGGTGAATGGCTGTCAGATTTTATTTCACACACACACAGTAGTTCACACACTCTACCTAGCCTTTAAGGGCTGATGCTGCAGGCACTGCTATCCACAGAGATTCAGAGACCTTACCTAACCCTCTATGACACAGTGTTTATTTTTTCCTTCAAGGATTATTCCATGTGATGGAATACCTACTGAGCCAAGTCTTGTAGATTTACCCCAAGGAGCACAGGAAGTAAGAGATGACAGCCGACTGACTTGTTCGGGTGGGGGGGGAGTCACATGGATAGTATGCAAGAAGTGGCACTGGTGGCTGGCATACACACACACACACACACACACTAGTTCACACACTGCACCTAGGCTATAAGGGCTGATGCTGCAGGAGCTGCTACCTCAGGGACCTTGCCTAACCCTGTATGACACAGTATTTATCCTTCAAAGATTATTCCATGTGATGGAATACCCACTGAGCCAAAGATTGTAGATTAAGTAATAAATTTACTGCATTGAGCACAGGCAGGAGATGAGAGCCGATTGACTTGTTTAGGGGGTGCACAGCAAGAAGGCTAACTTGGCTGGTAGTGGTAGTAGGTGGCACGGTTCATCCCCTCTGCTGCCAAAATAAAAAAAACCTGGCACTTGACTCACTCACTCACTTACTCCCAGTCTTTCTCCACCCAAGTCTCATCTGACTCCCCAATCCTCACTCCCTGACTCCCAGACCAGACCCAGTCCCCCAATCCTCCCCAAAGTTTTCTTATTTGTTGTTTAAAAAAAATGTAAAAAACTAATTATAAATTTTTATTTTGAGAGTCCAACGAGTCCTCCCAACTAGTTACAGCTGCCAAAAAGCAGCAACTTTTACACAGCACATGGAGCAGCCAGTAAATGCTGCTGCTCCTTCTCCATTCTGTTCCTCTGCGCCAGCTCCTAAGGTGGACCACGTGAGTTGCTACAGAGCAAACCCAATCAGGTGCCACCTTAGGAAGACAGACAGCTTGCCCATTCAATTAGCAACCAGAGTCTTATCTCTGGTCCCTCCTGTGCTCTCGCGTTTCTTGTGTCAGATTTGCACAATAGAGCCACCCAAACCTATCCAAATAGCGGAAAGTATTCAGAAACGGTTCATTTATGAACACTTCAGGATGTTTGAGTCAGTTCGTATTTTTGGCGAATCAGTTCACCCACCCCTAATATTATGTAACTTCAGCCCTTCAGTTCACACCTCCACTGCCTGTGAATATGGAACAAACTTAAGTCATCTGCACTGAGACAGTGGGGGGAGGTGTCAAAAAGGGGTGGGACAATCACATGGGAAAAAGGGATATGGGGACAGTTGGGAGAGGGAGGGAAGAAATGCTCCATACTTAGCCTGCTCCTTGTTAACGTTTGTTTGCGTTCAAGCGATGCTTCCTCCTGTGCCCCCACCCTGCTGGTGCAATGTTTGTGCAGGTAGGGAAACATGGAGTCCAAGTGGCTTTCAGGCCACATTAGTCACGGAGTGATCAGTGCCATAGAAAAGTGCTGCTTCCTCCAGTGCCCCTGCTGCTGGTGCAGTGTTCATGGGGATGGGGGAGCATGGAGTCTGCTTCTCCAGTGCCCCTCTGCTCTGCTATTGCACAGTTCCTGGAGGCAGCATGGAGTCCATTTAGCTCTCAGGCCATATTAACTGTGATGCCATCATCACCGAAGAAAGGGCTGTTTCCCAAGCTGCCCCCTGCCCTGCTGATTCAATGTTTGTGGGGGCAGGTCAGCGTGGAGTCCAAGTGGATCTCAAGCTGCATTAGTCATGGTGCAATCAGTACTGAAGAAAGGGCTTCTTCCCCTAGTATAATGTTCATAGAGAAAAGGGAATAAAGAGTTCAGATATGGCTTTCTGGGGTACATGACAACTCGCTCCCGTCAATTCATTCCCACTAAATATGCTCCCAACAATTCGTTCCCTTGCAAACTCGCTCCCTTGCAAACCTGCTCCCGTCAATATGGTCCCACATTGCATTCATGAGAAAAGTACAAAAACAGACAAGTAGGCACGTGTAATACAAAAAAAAGTCACCCCAAGTTCAAGTCCAGATCTAAGTCCAAGATCTGCTCCCTTTTCCCTTCATAAAGGAAAAAAATAAACATGTTCAGAACCACACGCTTTTCTTTGTGTTTTTCTACTTTCCTTCTGAATGCCTCTTCAGCTCGAGCACATACTAGTAACTCCCAAAAGCCTAAATATTATGAGAGCCTCCTTCTAACCCCTTTTCTAGCGGGGAAAATTCAACATTTTCAGCATTTTTAATATTAAATCCCAGGAGTATTCTGAGAGACTGAGGCACTGAAAGCTGATCCTTCTAAGCCCTTTTCTAGTGGGGAAAATTCAACATTTTCAGCATTTTTAATATTAATCCCAGGAGTATTCTGAGAGACTAAGGCACTGAAAGCTGATCCTTCTAAGCCCTTTTCTAGTGGGGAAAATTCAACATTTTCAGCATTTTTAATATTAATCCCAGGTGTATTCTGAGAGACTGAGGAACTGAAAGCTGGTCACAAACCACCGCTGAACACTGACCGCTGACCACAAACGTTCACTCCATGTGAAGAGCCTCTGCCTTTCTCTTATGTATAAGGAGCAAGCAGTGCCAGAGCAATGTGTACCCCATCCCACATTCAACAATTCGTACAGGTGGTAACATTCTAGGTCAGGTGATCCGAATCCCACCTCCTAAGCATTGTAACTACCCATATGTCTGTAAAAAAACATCCCTGTCTAGCTCTCTAGCTCTGTTTAGTATTGCTGAATAGGGTACATAGTGAAAGCAGTAATTGTTAACACTGTAATTTGCCATATGGAGTCAGAGACCTTTCGCCTTTCGACATTGGTTTAATTCCTTCATCTGTAGAGTCGAACAGAAGCTGTAAAGTACAGGTCTCTTAAAATCATGGGAGTGAATTGTCATGGGGTGGGTTGTCATGGGAGCAGGATGACATGGGGGCGAATTGTCGGGAGCATATTTAGCGGGAGCTAATTGTTGGGAGCGAATTGTCGTGCTCCCGGCTTTCCGGCCTCTGCTTAGGTGGTGCATGAGTTGCCAAAAAACAGTCCCTGCAGTGGTCCATGGCCCGACTTTGCAGTCCGAGCACAGGCCAGGGAAGCAGAAGAAATGAGCAGCTTTCCAGCCACTGCTTCGCTGTTGCTATGAGTGCTTCTTGGCAGTAAGACTTGCAGAGGTCCAGGCAACTAGGAAGATGGGCAGCATCTGGCCACAATGTAGGGTTCCTTGGGGAAGCTGCAGCACTGGACAGAAGCCCAAAGGTAAACTCCAGACTTGGAGCAGGGGTTTACATCATGCTGTCTGAAAGTTTCTGTCTGGTCTGTACTTTTTTTAATACTTCTGTTTCTGCTTGTCTGCCTCAGTCAGTCAGGGGGTCAAGGGTCAATGTACTATGCTCTGTGTTCTGCCACCTCCCCCATTCCCTGCCTTATACTACTGTTGATCACCACGATGCCTGCCCTCACCACATTGGTAGTCCTGTGGTGGCTTTAGTGATTGCATGCACTCACCCAATGATTCTCCATAGGGGCTGGCCAGTTTGGGATGAATATGCCCACCCATGCTCACTTCTGCATGTCACACTCATGGGCACCAGACTCCAGCCCAGCTCCAGCAGAAGTTGCCACCAAATTGCCTATGGCACTACATGCTGCTAGTAAAAAATCCCTGCCCTCAAAGCTCTGACATGACACTGCCAGACTCCTTCTTCCCCTACCATTCCACTCCAGCTAAGTCTATGGGTAAGTAGTGACAATGAAAAGAGTAAATTGGTCAGTTGGTTGTGTTTATTATTTTGTCAGTATCATTGCTGCATATTTGCTTGCTGCAGCCTGCAGTCGATGACTACTGTAGGGTGGCATACTACTATGAACTATGGTCACTACACTGTAAAGCATTGGTATGGTATTAACTGTATTGATGTGGCCCTGGGGCTTAGGTAACAACTAGAGTCCTTTTACTGTACTAAGTTGACTTTCTGCTCATTGTGTGTGGAAATAATTGAAGCAGACTGCAGCATTGTTGCAGGAAAAAAGAGATTTGTTTAAAGGCAGTAAGTGGGTTGGTCAGTTTACCTGCCTGGTGGTGCAGTGGGTGGGTGGTGGCAGGAATCTTACCAGGAGGGATTTGCAATAATTGTTAGGCCCTCAGGATGGCTCAGGAAACTCCCTCCCTCCAGGAACACAACTTCATCAAGCCATTAAACATTACAGTGGTTGACCCCAGCAGACCCCAGATAACACAAATTGCAACAGTGGTAACAATGAGAATACTCTGCCTCATCTCAAGGTAATGGTCATGGGTGTTGCTGGTTTGTGGGTTTTTATTTTTTTACCCAAAAGGCAAGGTGAGTTGGGAACTCAGGCAACAAGGGCCAGCCCTGCTGCCAAGGGTGGTGCTCTGCTGTAAAGAGAGGTGTCACCACAACGATCACAAGAGTCATGAAGAATGTATTCACTCTGAGGCAAAGAGGAGTACAGTGCACCCTCTATTATCCACCCCTCCATTATCCACCACCCTCTCTATTCACTGGCATGACCTTTTGTACCATTCTTTCTCTATGGAAATTCTCTCTATCATCTGCCTCCCTATCTGCCATCCGTCAGCACTTTCTGGTGTACAAGCTGTATCTTTCTCATGTTATTCTCCCTCTGTTATCTGCCAAGTCACTGGCACTGACACAGTACATTATGGTCCCAATTTTTTGGTTGTTGTAAATGACTTAATAAGAAATATTTTTCAGTGCACTGCTGAGCATACCTTTCAACTGTACTACATTACGAGGAACATTCCTCATTTTACTTCACAAAAGCTCCCTGTTCCACATTGTGAGGACTTGTTCCACATTCAGTATTAACATTTTTTTTTAAACTTTCCATCTTTATTGTTATTCAGATATACAAAGTATTATAAAAAGAAAATACAGTTCTGTAAGAGCTTATAGAACAAAAATAAATAAAACTAAAAAATTAAAAATGTACATGCAATAGTCCATATTCCTTGATTTCATTTAGAAGCACTGTGAATAGGGTCCCGAGTTAATACCCTTAGAGAGTCAAGGAACAAAATCTTTACGTAAGGGTGTAATATACATCACCCATCTTCTCCATCTATTCTCAAACTTAACTTGTGATTTATTAAGTATGGCTGTTAATTTCTCCATTTTATACAGCTGAATCATTATTAAGGACCATTGGTCCATCGTTGGAGGAAGTGGGGAGAGCCAGTTTTTGGTTATAGCTTTCTTAGCTGCGAGAGTAGCCAAATTCAAAAAGTCCCTCGTTTTGATATCTTTACATGACTGGGGGTATACTCCAAAAAGGAAGAAGAGGGGGTCCACCACTATATCTGAAGAGATTATTTGCTGCAGGGCCTCTTGGAGCTTTACGAAGAAGACCTGCAGAGAACTGCATGCCCAAAATATATGGCCCAGAGTGGCTGGGGTTTGTCCACACTGCCTCCAACATGCCCCAATAGTGGGGTTGAATTTCTGACTAATGGCTGGAGCATGAAAATATCTTACAGTCAGTTTCCACGCGAACTCCTTCCAATGCCCTGAATTCACACCCTTCCCCATTATCTGTAAATATTTTCCCCATTGCAAAGGGGAAATCTCGATTCCAAAGTCTTTCTGCCAGGATACTCTGATTTTTTCTGTTGAGTCAGCATTTAACAAGACAAGAGCTCTATAGAGGGTAGAGATTAAATGGGAGGGGACTGGATGTTTGTCTATAGCTTTAATAAGGATCAGTAAAAGATCGGGAATTGGGGAGTCTCCCCATTTGACCATTCCTAGTTTCTGAAGATAATCCCTCGCCTGAAAATATCTAAACTTGTCTGCATAGGGAATCCCATACTTCAGGTTTAATTCTGTTAAGGATAAAAACCTTCCCTGAGGCATAAAGTGGTACACTAGATGGAGGCCCCTCCTCTGCCACTGTCGAAACCCCTGATCTAGCTTAGCCGGGGTGAAGGAGCCCATATATGGTAAAGAACATAATGCTGATCTCCAATCAGAAATCCCATCATGCATCAGCACTCCCTGCCAGTATTTTAATGTGGAATGAGTATATGGGTTATCCACCCTGTTAAGTTTTATCGCGGGTGGGGAGGATAACAAAGTCCGGTACAAATTTTTAAGTTCCTCCTCTTGGTTCTCTATAGATTTCCACCTAGCCACATAATTTCCATCCATCCAGTAAAGAGGTATTCTGAGCTGAGCAGCTATGTAGTATTGTCTAAAATTTGGTAGTGACAGCCCCCCCTGCCTCCTGGGTAACTGCAATATGGATAGCCTTATCCTGGGTCTTTTGTATGCCCAAATAAATGGGTTTATTTTTCTTTGCAAGGTTCTGTAAAAGGTCTCTGGCAGTACTATGGGAAGGGTCTAAGCTAAATATAAAAAACAGGGTAGGACTATCATTCTGATTATTTCAGCTCTATGATGCAAAGATAAGGGCAGCACCCTCCACCTCTCTAAGTCAGCAGACAGCATTTCCAGAGAATGGACATGGTTTAAGGAAAAAAGGTCTGTATGAGATCTCCCTATTAGTACCCCTAAGTATTTAATACACTTTAAGTCCCAGCAGAAAGAAAATTTAATCTTCAACTCCGTAGAGGGGACATAGTTCAGGGCCATTACCTCTGTCTTAGAGGGATTAATTTTATACCCGGCTGTATTTCCAAATCTGGTCAAAAGTTCCCAGAGACAGGGGAGAGAATTCTTGGGATCTGTCATATAGATTAATAAATCATCAGCATATAATGCTAGTTTGTGGGTGTCTGTGTCCTCTTCTACTCCCATCAGGCCTTTTTCTTTCCTCAGTGCCTGAGCCAAGGGTTCCAAGTATATGGCAAAAAGGAGGGGTGATAGAGGGCATCCCTGCCGGGTACCACGAGACAGCATAATGGGGGGGAGAAGGAGCCATTCACCCTGATGTAGGCTTTGGAGTCAGAGTACATTAGTTTTATTGATGCGATGACCTGTTCAGGTATACCTACTTTCTCCAATACTTCCCACAAAAAGGGCAATTCGACCCTGTCAAACTCCTTTTCAGCGTCCAATGAGAGGAGCAGAAAAGGCGCCCATTTCCTCCCCACCCTATGAATCAGATGCAGAGTTCTTTTAATGTTGTCCTGCATTTGCCGGTCAGGAACAAAGCCTGTCTGATCCAGATGCACCAGTTGGGGTAGAAATTTTTTGAATCTGTCTGCAAGAATAGATGCAAATATTTTATAATCTATATTAAGCACTGAAATTGGTCTGTAAGACGAGCAGGACGTTGTGTCCTTACCTGGTTTTGGAATACTAACTATGTAGGCATACCTCCATGAATCCGGGGTTGCTTTACCTTGCTGAACCTCCCTATATGTCCTCAATAGGGTCGGGGTTAGGTCTTGCCCAAAAGTTTTATAAAATTCACTTGAGTAACCATCAGGGCCTGGACTTTTACCTGTTTTTAAGGCCTTGAGTACTTGATTCACCTCCTCCCCAGAAATTGGTTTTAATAAGGCCTGTTTTTGCTCACTTGTTAATGTTGGAAGCTCAAGCTCTTGCAAAAAGGCCTCAATCCCCTGAGGCTGCATTGCTTTCTCCGAGTGGTAAAGAGAGCTGTAAAAGGTTTGAAACACTTGCTCTATCTGTTTGGGAAGAGAGACCAAGTTGTTTGTCACTGGGTCTCTAATTTGGGTTATGTTAGAGCGTGTCCTATGCTGCCTGAGCCTATGTGCAAGTAAACGAGTGGCTCTAGGGCCTTCTTCATAATATCTTTGCCTAATAAGCTGCAGAGCTTGTTCTGTGCAAATGTCAAGAATCCTCTGTATTTGCTCCTTAGTAGCCTGGAGGAGAGGAAAAATCCCCACATCTCCTGCTGCATGTTGGGCCTGAAGTACACAGTACTGATGCTGGAGTTTATCTAAGTGCTTTTGCTTTTTTTGATGAGACGCAAATTTTATTATATCCCCCCTCAAAACAACTTTCAGAGTATCCCATAGGGTACTCATGGGAAATCCCTGGCTATTATTCTCAGAAAGAATCTGTCTGATTCTCCTCTGAATCATAACCCTGAAATCTTTTCTGTTTAAGAGAAAATTATAAAATTTCCATAAAGTATTGAGTCTCCCCCAACACATTTTCATTGTGACGCAGGAATGATCAGAGAGAACTGAAGGGGATTGTACACAATCTTGACTCTTATATAAATGTTCCCTAGGGACATGTATGTAATCTATACGAGTGTATGTCCCGTGGGGAGAGGAAAAATGCGTGTACTCTTGTTTATTAGGGTGTAGGTGTCTCCACACGTCCACCCACTGAGCCTCTGAGAGGAAAACCTGAGTTGCCCTTTGGGCTGGATTATTTTTAAAAATTCTCGGATTTGTGGTATCCAACGGGGATACCATCTGATTGTGATCACCTCCCAACACCAGCATTCCCCTATGTACCTCCATGACCTTTTGGAGCAATGATTTTCTTATTTCGCTCCCGGAGCTGGGAGAAACATATAGGGAGGCAAGGGTGATATCCTGGCCCTCCAGCTGTCCCACTGCAACTGCCAGCCTACCCTCAGGGTCTACATATGTATTCGATAGTTGGAAAGAAACATTTTTGGGAACCAAGACTGCAACCCCCCTTCTCTTGCCTTTCTGAAAAGCTGAGGCTACAATAGTAGTAAATCTGAATTTCGAAAGCTTTTGATGTTCTCTCTTACTTAGGTGGGTTTCCTGCAGTAGTATAAAAGCTGGATTCAATTTTTTAAGGGAGCAGATTACTCTATATCTTTTAATGGGATTGTTAAGCCCATTAACATTATGGGAGCATATTAAAATCGTAGGAGGATTACCCATATGTCCAGAGATTAGTGCCTAAGTCTGCCCGCAGAGGACTGGGTTGGATTCTGCCAGGTAAAAGTATACCCTTTCCTGTTACCTGTGGGGTGAAGTATACATCCCTTCTCTTTCCCTCTTCAGACCCTCTTTTCCCAGGCACCCATGGTATCCTTAATAAACTATTGCGAAAAGGATTAACCTTTAAAGTAGATACAACAAACATGTCTGAAAGAAAAACTGTCAGACTTGTAACCATTAACAAACTAAGCAACCTATTTACAGTTGTACTCCCAAAAGGGAGGGTGATAGTCTCAACTCTCCGGAGCAGGGAACGAAAGTCCCCCAGGGAGGAAAAGTGGCCAAAAATCTTAGCCAGGCCTCCCTGACCCCTCTTGCTTTCGGGGCCGAGTGCAAGGTGCGCCACCCAAATAGGAATAGACCACTCGCCCCATCAACAAGGTCCAAATCGCTTCAAACTCCAATCTTGCCCTAAGAGAGAGAGAAAAAAAAAAACACTGGGGGGGAGGGAAGGAGGAGGGGGGAATGGGCAATAGGGATACTGGGGGAGAACAGAGTTAAGACAGGGTTTATATGGATCATATTAATATTGAGCAGATTTGCATAGCAGTCCAGATAGTGTCTCTATCCAAACGCAGCTTGTGAGCCCTGTGTAGTCAAAGGGCTTCTGTTAACTGAAAAATGTACATGAGGGTATAAAAAACAGTCTTTTCCTTATTAAGACAATGCAGGAATTGTTCAGGAATAAGTAGCATTCAGTCCTAAGGGTCTCCGTGGCTACAGAGTATAAGAAACATAACCATTGTAAAACTTAGCTTAGTCCTCAGTCTTGATCAGGTGTTCTGGTCATCAGCTATCATTTTTTTGGTTGGATTCTGTACTCTCCACAGGCTCTCCTTAATTTCCTGTAAAGAGCTGAGAATGTCCCATTGCTTGCTGAAGCCTCCTCTCTTTTGCATACTCCTCTGCCAGCTCGAGCATGTGGGATTTTTTTCCTGTGGTACCGGACCCGACGTCTGGAAACTCCAACCCATACTTTTTAGTTCTGGGTATATTTCTTCTGGGGATGCATAGCTTTTGCTGCCTGAGTTCCAAAATACCTGCAGGGTTGCAGGATAAGGAGTCTGGAAGCGCACTCCATGTTCTTTGAGAGCTCTCAATATGGGTGCAAAAGCTGCTCTCTTCTTCATTATCTCAGTTGGGTAGTCGTTGTCAAACAAAAGTTTAGCCGAATTGTAAGTAACAGTTTTCTTGGTCCACGCAGCCTTCAGAATCATTTCTTTGTCTCTGTAACTTGAAAATTTCAGAACTACAGATCTGGGTCTGGCAGCTTTGTTTGTGGGTTTTTGTGTCAGAGCTCTGTGGGCTCTTTCAATTCGGAACTGGAACGTGGACGGGAGGTCCAGAACATCCCTAAGCATGTCCGATAAGAAGTCCTCCATTTTCCCAGTTTCTGAATCTTCAGGGAGACCATATATACGGAGATTATCTCTACGTGATCTAGCTTCTAGATCTAGTAGTTTCTCGTGGAACATCTCCTGTTGATCTATCAGAAAGTCCACAGCACGATGCAGATTCTGGGTCTCCTCTGCCATCTCGCCTGTTGTAGCTTCGGATCGATCCAACCCTTTTTCCACTTCTGACAGTCGAGTTTGCAGCAGGGTGAATTCTCTTTTATTTTCTGCTCTAAATGCTCTGATTTCCAACAGAAGCATCTCAAAACATGAGCGGGATAACTCCTCTCCTTC
This sequence comes from Neoceratodus forsteri, assembly GCA_016271365.2. NCBI lineage: Eukaryota > Metazoa > Chordata > Ceratodontiformes > Ceratodontidae > Neoceratodus > Neoceratodus forsteri. The sequence goes on along the minus strand of CM057449.1, from coordinate 565,197,227 downwards.
TCTGTCCGTGTCCAGATCTCCCGTTATACTGCTCGCAGGCGAGACACTACGGCTGGGGCTAGGCCTTCTTTGTGATCCCGTTACATCTGAACGCCCTTTGTGTCTCCCTGAGCACGATTTAGCTACATCTTTACCTCCAAACAGTTTCTGACTGATAGAACCTTAAATTTTAGCCCTTCTCAGTTGTTTTAGAGGCTTTATTTGTCGGACCTTGCTGGAGCTCCTCTTTCAAGCGGCCATTCTGGGGGTTACGTCACCAGAAGTCCCAGTATTAACATTTTAAAGCAAAAATCTATAGTAAATGATGCAAAAATATATTATTCAATTAATAATAGACTTTCTGAACATAAATGCAAACCTTTTAACAGTGTTCTGAGCCTCCTAGGTAAAGATTTGATTAAGTGTTCCACATTTTGTTCATTTGTTCCACATTTTGAGAGGCAATGTTCCACATTTGGGGGACAAAAGGTTGAGAGGTATGCTGCTGAGGACTATGTTACCTTTGAGAAAAGAGCTGAAGTTTTCAGCATCTTTATTTATGAAGAGATTATTGAAATTGTCAGGGGTAAAGAAGAGGAAGATTTCATATTAGAAGCAAGGGTGAATTTTAACATTGTTTTTCTTGTCTGGGACTTGTACTAATGCAGCTAACCCTGTACTTGTCCATTTTGACTAGTGCAGGTCTTCAGTTGCTGACAGTGAACTTAAAATTTTCCTAATTTAGCAGGCTTTAATCCTCATGCTAGTCTCCTTCATTGTTTAAGATGGCTAGGTATGTTTAACAGTTCTTTAAGAGCTGCAATTACATGGCACCTGGCAGTGTAAACTGGGTATCCCACAAAAAGACTGAATGTGAGTCATTGTCACCCCATTGTTACAGTTTCCAGTCAGTGTCTAAGCTGTGATCAGGGGTTGAATGCTATTAAGTCACTAGCTTCCAGTGTTCTGTGTTTGTGTCTCCATGTGTGTTTCTTGTACCCCACATTATTATTTATTTATTTGCTTTTGTTAACCGGGTAAGCACACTAGACAGCCAAGTGCCTATTGTCAGGGGCGACCCAGGAGGGTTACAAGGTAGATGCGTACAAGAACAGTAAAGGAGTCAAATTAAACATACAGAAAATAACAGGCATAACAGGGGATTACACTTGGTAGCTAACAGCATTTGAGAACAATTTTGCACATGATCAATACAGTAATGGTACATACAGGATGGATTAGGAGGCGAACGGCAGAATACATAACAGGTTCGATCAGAGTAAACAGGACTAAAAATAAGTGCCAGCAGGGGGAGGGTGCACTGGGAAGGAAGTCAAGTACTAGTTACTCAACCAATTACAGGAGGAATAAGTGCAATTAGTGCTGAGGCCAGTATCCCTCATTTTCCTACATTTTGAGTATTGTTGCCCAACATTTCAGGGAAAAAATGTTAAGAGGTATATAATGTCTACCATGCAGGTTGTGGGTTTTATCTCAGCCTCCTCATAGTCACTTCCTCTCCTTTTATCTTCCCAAACTTCCAGCTCCGTATATTCCCTGGACACCAGTGCAGGCTGATGAGAGAGAAGGACTTGGATTCTTAAATGAAATTAGTCATGACAAATAAAGCCAAACAGATGTCCATCACTGATTATTTTAAAGTTTATTGATGATAAAAGAGAAATGAACTAAACTAGATTGTAATAGTCATACTGTATTTTTAAGTATTTTTGTTACTGAACTGTACACAAACAATGAAACTGAATAGTTAATACCTAAATGCAATCATGTGCCAGTGTCTCCATATTGTAACAAAGCAACATAACACACCTCTGTTATCTTCCACCCTCTATTAGCCACCAAACAGTTGGTGCACCAAAACTGGCAGATAAGGGTACACTGCGAATGCAAGGGAGCATATGGTTTTGCTGACAAGTTCATTAAGTTGTCTTTGGTGCTCCTGATGCCTCTGGACTTGCTATGCTATCCTCAGTCCTCTCCCTCTCCTCGTCCTTGCCATTATTGATGACTATGTGAGTAACAGTGCAAGGCAAGCCTCAAAGGTGGAGTTACCTTGCTGCCTAGTTGCCTGCCTCCAGTGTTCCCTGCTCTGACCACCTAGTCATGCTCTCACTGGCCCCGGATCCTTCCTGGTCCTGTTTGGCACTTACCCACCTTTGCCTCCTCAAGTTGAGTACTGTTACTCCTCCCCTGCTGGCCATATTGCTCACTGAGGTTCTTGCTGCCTGAGCGAGGCAGCTGCAGACCAATTTTATGGTAAATAATAGGTCGTGGCACAATATTATTAAGCTAGGGGCTAACAGTTGTGTTTATTAAATTGCATTTCTCACACTGTCACTGTCTATTTTGTTCAATTCAAGGAGAAAAAATATTTAACTGTGTGAACTATGAAGAGACTGGAGACAAAATTTGTTTGCTGATTATTTCTACTTTGGAATTTTTTTTTAAATATATATTTATATGTACATTGGTGCCGACCCTGACTGCATTATAGTACTTTATTTCATTTTGGATTTTTCTCGAGTTTTATGTGTGACTGTGTTTCATAAAAAGAAAGTTGTGTCCATTAATAATAGATTGTAAGTCAGTTTAGTTAACACATACATTTGGTATGCATTATGTGATTATCCTGTTAATTTGCATTTTATTGTATTTCTTACTACTGCAATGCCAGCTCATTCTCTAATTTATTTTTTAAATGTGACCAACCAGAGTCCAACCTAAAATGTGTGTATGCGGACTGGAACAGCAGTTGTGTGTGTTTGGGTGGAGGAAGCAGAGTTCTAGGCCAGTGCCTGTGCCCGTATGTCTTCCTGGGCCAGTCATTCATCTGAGTTCAACATGTTTCAAGTGCTGATTATTGCAGCTAATTGTGAAGATGACAGGGGTCTCACAGCAGTATGGAAAGAGAGGCAGTTGCAGACTGGGCTTGTGCTTGCTGCTGCTGAACTTTACTTGAGTTGTGCCACAGGTTAATTTATTTTCCCATTCTGTTGTTAATGTATATTCCCTTAATGAAGCGTGTTTTTTTTTTTCAAACTTTACTTGATTTCAAGATAAGTTCAGAACACCATAACAATTTGTCCTGGAACTAGTGCCTTTATCGGATTCTTATAGCTGTGCAAAGTTTAATTTTGAATAAACTTTATAGATACTATGAATTTAAACCCCAGATTTCTGCCATAATGTCTGTGTGGGCAGCAACACCGTTACCATGTGAAACAGCACAACTGGGGGGGGGGGGGGGGCTGGGTGTATATTTATGGGTGTCCCTCATAACATGGGGCAGCACAATAAGTGTGACAGCTTGCAAGCAAACATGTTCATCATTGATCAATGCATGTATTTATATATGTATTTAGTTTTTGTTGACCAGGAAATGAGGGCTAGACAATACTGTCTATTTTCAGCCTCACAGGGCAGGGTGATAGTTACAGATGCAAACTAACTGAAACTGAACCAGATTAAGCTGTTGGTGGTATTTTAGTGAATGTGGGAAATTTAGCTTGGACACTCGGGATATTCTATTACTTTTCTTAAAAACTGCCATGTCATCTTTAATGTCCACTTGAACAACAATAATAAAAGGCAGAACAGAAACTGATTTCTGTTGCAGTGTACCCCATTTTGAAAGCTTTGTAGATTCAACCCTACCATATAATTCTGAGTGCTTTTACACTGTTCTCAACAGTTCATGAAGTAAATACTGTATTTAGTGGCAAAGGTCATTGCTCCATTTTTTTGATATGTCCATTTTTCTTGTTTTAATGTTTCTGTGGTATAATACTACTTGTGCTGCACCACAGGACCATGGAAACTGTCTGACGATTGAAAGGCATAGCCTGTGGTTCAGTGGGCTGAAGCATTCTGCCATGCCCTCTGCCTGGCCTATTTAACACCATCCTTCCTGCTTCACTCAGAAACATTTTTTCTTTGCAGCCAGAGGCTTTGCTGAACTCTGCCTTCCCTAGCTGCCCCACTTCAGTGTTTGTCTCCTTCTTCTAGTGTTTCAGATTTTCAGTTTGGTTTGTGCTGCCTTTTGTGCTGGTTTGCATTTTTTCTGCCTTTCTGGGTCAATATTTTGCTTTTGCCTCTGGCTGCTACTTGTGCATCTCTCTGTCTGTGCCTGCTCTCCTGGGCTTATGTTTCTTCAGTTTTACTTTTTGAAGGGTTTCTAGTTTTCCTAGTATCCTGCTGCCCCCTTTGCTTGCACTGTGCTATCCAGGCTACCATTTACTTTATATTACTGTTAACAATCCCTAAGTTTAACTGCACTTGTTATCTATATGCTTTTCAGCTCCACTTGTTTTCCCCACCTGCGACAGTTTCCTGTGCACATCCACCCTTAATTGTTTGCACCCAAACCTGGCTTTACTCACTGCCTGGCTCCACTCTTCAGCTATAACTCCCAACTTTTCAATTCTCATGTGCTTGCATTTCTAGCAGTTTCATTGTTGCTCTACTATGGTGGTCTAGCATGTTTTCTGTTTGAAACTGATGTGCTATTCAGTTCTGCCAGCATATCAAGAGTTCATTTGTAAAACTTATGAATATGAATAGTACTGAGAAATCTTTATCTCACAATAATTTTGGCTTATTGCATACCACTAAATTATTGCAGTTTTACTGAATAATTTTAGCCAGCAAATACTGCAATGGCATTTAAAACTTTATGTGTAACATTTATGAATGAAACATGCCTTAAGACTCTTATTTGGTAATCATTTGTAGTACTTAATGGGAACTTTTTTTGTATTCTATTTATCTGCCTTCTCAGCAGAGTGAGACCCACAATCTTCAGCCATCACTCCTGCACCCTCCGGACCCAGTTGTGTGTGTGGGCCACATGAACCCACAGAACAGAGGGACAGGCCAACATCGTGCTGTACCCTGGACAGACACTTCTCTTGGGTCCAGGGATACAGGGTGCAGCCATCAGCCACAGAGATCACTCCCTGTATTTTTCCTCCATAGTTTTTAGCCCTTAAGTGCAGCGTGCAATAACCTCTGGGCACTGATGTACCGACATCTTGCCGCACTCCACCCCCCTTATGTTGCCACTGGTCTGGTAGTGCCCCCGGTCATCACCAGGGCTGCTACAGTGTCGTGGTTCCCTGGATCCCTCCCCGGGATAGGAGATCAGTCCTCTGGATGCTCCATTCTATCCCTCCCCTGCTGACCCCTGGTGGCCTGGGTTCACATCCGAACCTGGGTCACCAGTGTGGTGTGAGGTGTGGCATCCAGCACCTCAACCCTCAGTGCCACTGGGCCAGCTATTAATGGGAACTTTTATAATACGCAGCTCTCTACACTCTCTCAGCACATAGAGGGAGTCTTGTATAACTTGGAGTACCTTTAATTATTTACACCTGGCTTCCCTCAGCCTCTCAGCTATATGGAGGTCTAGCATGCTTCATAATTGGTATTGACTTCTTATTCCAGTTTTGAGATGCATTAAAGTATTTACAGTATGAGCAAACTTTATGAATTTGAATAACTGTCTCTAGTGCCTCACAGTTTGTGAAGTTGTGAGTCTGTTACTCTCACTATGGTACGTCTCATGTATTTAATTTACAAAAGTGAGCCAGTAACTACCATTAATGGTGATCTACTTGTAGCATTGCTATTATTCCCATGGTGGGGGGCTGTGGTGTTGCAGCAGGGCATTGTGGTTTCAGGTAGGCGAAAGAGCAAGCGTTTATATAAGTTTCATGAATTTTAACTCTGCTCCTTAGTAATCTAAATAATTCATGCTGCATTCCTTGTGGACAGCATTCACAGTGTTTCAGGTGTACAACTTATCTCTGGTCAGTAACTACTAACCTCCCTAGTTATGGGACATCATTCAAGAATTTCTGTGTAAGCTTCTGAATTTGAACAGTAATGAAAAATTAATTTAACATTAATTTGGCCTCCCTAACAGAACTAGTTGGCATGGATTACCTATATATTTTCAGTTATGCTGTATCTCATGTATCAAGGCATATCTCCCATTCTAATATACCATGTGCAAAAGCTGTAAAAGAATGTGAATATATGCATAGATACATAGATACATGGACACTGTCAGCAGATAAGGGCCTACTGCCCACCCAGTCTGCCCATTTGAGTTTGTAAGTTCACTTTATGTTTTCCTAGAAGTCTGTTGCCCCTTACCCCAACCTCCAGAATTCCCTTATGTCTATCCCATGCATTCTTAAATCCTGTGATTGTTTCAGCCCCCACTACTTCCTCTGGCAGGGTGTTCCACTTATCTACCACCCATACTGTGAAGAAATTCTTCCTCACATTTTCTCTGAATCACCCTCGCTCCAACGTCATTCCATGCCCTCTAGTCCTGGAACATCTGTTCCTCCCTGTAAGATACTTGTATGTCTCTATCATATCCTCTCTCTTCCTCCTTTCCTCCAGAGAGTACATATTCAAGTCCTTCAACCTGTCCTCATAGGACTTGTGATGCAATCCACATACCATGTTTGTTGCCCTCCTCTGAACCTTCTCTACCCTGTCTATGTCCTTACGTAGGTAAGGTCTCCAGAACTGTACACTGTACCAGACTATCTAATTCCTATCTAATTTCCTAAGTTGTCCAATAATGGACTACCTAATTTTCTTTGCTGGCTAATAATGTACAGTATTGAGAATTCAGAATTTCACAAATAATTTGGCATCCCAAGTGGAACTGATTGGCATGTATTCCCTGGAAGTTACGGGAATTGATGTTCTGTTTAGTTTCTCAGACTCACTTGGGGGTCTGGTGATTGTTCAGATTAAGCTATGTGGAGGTTTAGTCTACATTAATGCTTGAGGAATAGTGTGCATGAACTATGTGAGGGTCCACAAATGCTTCACAGTTGCATTTATGCTCTCCTTCATAAATCAGAGGCATTACAACTGTGACCATTAATTACTATTGCTCAGGGCCTGCCCTGTGGCTGATGGCCTTGCTGTGCACCCATGAAGTCCGCATCTTGAGCATGCAAAATTCAAGGTGGGGTCCTTATCTGGCCCATACTGGGAATGTCCTCACTCTGGACAGAGCTTTAGCCATTCAGATGTATCGGCAGCACCTCCTGATGTAGAATTTAAGACTTCAGCTGCAAGTGGTGGGACCCTTAAAGAGCCCAAGGGGGGCTCCTTTAGTTCACTGAGTGGGTCCAGCAGCACTGTCTGAGCTGTTCTCCTTGCAACCAACTCCAGATCACCTGGTCTGTTCTTAGGTTCACACAGGCCAGCTGAGTGCCTCAGCAGTTGTTGCTCTCCTCCTGCTGCCTTGGGGGATGGTACTCCCATGTGGGAGTACCCCGTTGCTGCAGAGTGTGCTCACAGCCCTTCACGGAGTTCCCATTAGAGGGATAGAGTGAGAGCCTGCCTCCAAATTGAAATTCCCCTGAACTGGGTTTCTAAATTGCAGCAGCAAAGCAAAACAAAATATCTGAAGCCTGGGGGGAAGGCCACCTAGGCCTATGATCCCTAGAAGTTTCCTTCTCAAAGGTTTATATTTTTTCTCTCCTCTGCGCCAAAGGTCATAATATCTAGTTAGTTGTTATAATAGAGTTAATATAATAGCGTATTCCCTAGATTGTTTAGGTAGGTTTCTGCTGTTGGATGGAGATGGATGGTGGTCCTCCTTTGCCATTCCCTCCCTCCTTAGGAAGTTATGCTGTCTTGCTATTTAGTCATTCACACTTATGTGAAGGGCACTACATGTTACCCATCGACTCCTGCTGACCTACATGAAGGTCCTAAATACACAATACCTACTTGCTAACCTTCTGCAATGCTTTCTGCTCTACACTTTTTTTGGGGCTCCTTCCTAAGGTACCTTTATGCTAAAGGAATCCTTTGCATGGCACCTCTAGGGGTGGGACCCTCTTCCAGGGTTCCTTGCCTTTGGCATCTTTATAGGGTGGTATTCCGGAGGAATAGAAAGGTGAACAGCCACAAAGGTTTATTCAACAAGTTGCATAAGCACAACACTACACCGAGTTATGTAAGCACACTGAATTGAAAAGCTTAGCTTGTGGTTCAATGGGCTGAAGCAACCAACCATGCCCCCTGCCTGACCTATTTAATGCTGTCCTTTCTGCTTCACTTAAAAGCATTCTTTGCTTGCCCTACCATCCTCCCTCCTGCTCCAGTGGCTCACCCCTCTCCTCAGGGCTCCTTCCTAAGATACCTTTATCCTATGGGAATCCTTCCTGTGGCACCTCTAAGTGTGGGACCCTCCTCCAGGGTTCCTTGCCTTTGGCATCCCTACAGGGTGGTATTCCTGAGGAACAAATATGTGAATGGCCACAAAGGTTTATTCAACAAGTTGCATATGCATAACACTACACCTGCATTGAACCTATGTGAGGTTCAGTTTCCATGAACCCCACATCAGAATATCTGGACCTTGGCTCTGTCTAGTCAGTCCAAATTCCTGCCCAACAACTACACAGCAAATATAAGCAAGCAAACATTCAGCATCAACAAATGCATGTTTCAAATTAAACCTTCTTCAAGAACAACATCATACACTGTTCACAGTACTATATTTATTATGGCTGCAGTAGGTGGATCCTGCAGATGTTTTGCATGTAAAAAAGGAGTGATGTCATGTTTTCTGTCCATGGAACTGACTGGATATGTAATTAGTCTCCTATGCCTTACTGTCCTCCAAGAAATGTTTTCTGTCCTCAAATAAATACGCTTTCATGTTAGTCAATGGTTGCAGGGTACTATTTTCTTTCTTAAATGGGCAGCACAAGAACTGGAACCTGAGTAATGGGAGGCAGCATTCATTTTTTCAGGGAGAGTAAGATCCACCCCACCTCCTCCCAAGAAGCTCCTAAAGATCACCCCACCTTTTTTTTTGATTCATGTGTGAGGGACATGAGGTGGATATCATATTGGAACAAGACACAGTAGTTTGGGACCTGGAGCAAGCAACAGAACAAGTCTGTGGAGTGATTGAGTTGTGGAGCCCCTGCATTTTATTAAGGACTAGGAAAACAGAAGATACTTAATGCCTTTAAACTGACTTAAAAACCTTTGGAACAAATGATTATCAGAGCCACCTGTGGACTCAGAAGGAAAGCGTAATTAAGGACTGCCTGGAACTACAGCTCCCAAGGAAAACAATAGACACAGTGTTCTGATTCATGTTGAAAGGTTTTCTTAAACATTTATATACTAAAAACATAACGTTCATCTTTGGGATTAACACTATTTGTTTACTATGTGTATGTATGTGTGTGTGTATATATATATATATATTTATAAATATATATATATATAGTTTGTCTTTTTAGTAGTTTCAAAACTTTGAAAGCATTGGTGTTAATAATGCATTTAGAAATACATTTTGCAACTGTCTTTACAGTTAAACATGAAGTTTCATATGAGGGCACATTTTTTGGGGAGGGTCAACGTATTTTAATCATGGGCACAGTACTTGGTAAACATAGACTTTGATGATAATGTGTATTTTTTCTTTTAAGTTTGAGAAGTATGTATTATATGTAAGTGTAGCAGTGTTGTAATTGAGTTTATATATGGCAAGTAGGTAGGAGATAGTGTTTTGAATGTGGCAGTAAGACCGATTTGTTAGGATAAATATATGCTGTCTTGCAAATAAGAACAAATTGTATGGGATACATTTTGCAAAACAGTGATTCCAGTGATTTTTTTTGCCTAGGCTGTGAGAGGATTTTTTTTCTAACTTTCCCTGCTTTCCCTGGGTGTTTTATGACCTCTGGGGGCTGCCATTCAGGTTTGTTTTATTGCATCTTGTCCAGGATAGTCTTTCCAGAGTGCCATTTGGTTTGATGTCTAATAGCCCCTACAGAAGGCCAGTGTCTTGTTGGAAATGCAGTGTGTACTGAGCCTGTGTGGCTACTGAGTTTTGCTTCTTTGTTTTTAGAATAAGTTGAAGCGTGTCTTTTTACTTGATGAATGTTTGTAAAAGTGTAAATCATATTTGCTAGTGCAGCTGTGAGTTGCTTTACTGTTTTTTGTAGATTTAACTCTTGACTTCTTTTCATGACAAGCAATTAATATTCCTGGAACAGACTTTGCCTTTGAAGCTCATATAAAGTGATGTTTTATGTCACTGTGTAGTTTGTCACTTTATAGGCACTTCAATGGCAAAGCCTTTTCATGCAGGAATGTTTACTGCCTGTCATAAACAGAAATCATGAGCAAAATCTACCAAACACAATTAAGCAAGTTAGTTTCAAAGCCAAACCTGTTTGTGCATGGAAAGATGTTACAGAAAGGAAGACATGCAATTATTTCAAGTCTACAAGTTAAGCAACTATTTTTTTAACCAGCCTTGGCTCAGCTCACATTCCTATCCTGATCACTCATTTTCACAAATAAATTCTGAGAGATGTAAAGTCTCTCCTGCTGGGTATATGGTGTTATTCACACTCATCCTCCAACCTTGCCCCCACCACCTTGCTTTGTATTTTGCATCAGCTATAGCATTTCAGTACAACAAGAGGTGACAATGTATATTTTTTTCTGGACTTGCAGTGTTAATTGAGCCGTCCCCAATCTGTATCCTTTCAAGAATTACTTTATGTGGTATGCATACCAGCTTGGTTGTTTCACTCTTATTTACAGCTTTACACCTCTATCAGTTTTTAATCATATTTTTTTGCCCTTTGAATAACAAGGTACAATACCTATAGCTTCTCAGTTTCTTTATTATGATCTCGTTGATTTCTGAAGACCCTCTTGTAAACTAGGTGCTAAACACAACTTAGTTTTCTTTGTCGTTTTTGTGTGTGTAGTTTTATGATGCTTGTAACCATAGAAACAAGGGTGCAAAGCATGTATCTTACAAGTAATGACATATAAAAACACATCATATACACAGTAAAACCAATGAAAATATATACTGATTCCTCCCAGTTCCTAGAAAATAAATTGTTTCTTCAATGTGGACTCTCAGGCATTCAAGTTGTTCTCAGATTAAATGTTACTTTTATAAATATAGATTTAACAAGAGTATCTTTTAAAGTACTGGTTCAGTTAAATGTTAATTGTGGTCATGCTGATATCACATTATTCAGACTTGGTTCAGTATCTAGAAATTCCCATTTTCTGTTTTTTATGATCCAAGTTATTTTATGATGCATGTATTTTATGAAAATCCTAGGGCCTGTCTTACTGCTGTGCACAGCTACTAAGTGCTCCAACTGTGATTAAAAAATGACAAGTATAAAAATAAATTAAAATTAAAATTCATGTAGTCTACTAAGTACAGTAGATTGGTACAGGACCTGTAAAACAACTCGTAATGTACTGAAGGTAAACTCAAAAATAGTTGTAAGTTCTTTTCACGTCCAGTCATATAGTGGTATAAGAGAAACACAAAGATGTGAAACTCTGGAACCCCACCATCTGAATGAATAGGGAATGCACATTTCATGATGCATAGTAAATCAAAAAAAAAGCTGCAACACAAAAATCATAGAAACATAGAAACATAGACTTTGACATCAGATAAGAACCGCTTGGCCCACCTAGTCTGCCCATATCCCTACCTACTGGATTAGCTGCAGATCCTAGTTAACCAACAGCCTATTTCTTCCTACCACCCAGAAGAATTGCCTTATATCCATCACATGCATTATTGAATTCCCCTGCTATTTTTGACCCTACAACCTCCTCACGAAGGCTGTTCCATGTGTTCACCACCCTCTCTGTGAAAAAATACTTCCTCACATTATCCCTGAGCTGTCCCCCTTCTATCTTCAAATTGTGTCCCCATGTTCTTGCACATCTCTTTTTCTGAAAGATGCTACCCTCTTGGACTTTGTTGATTCCCTTGAGGTACTTAAAAGTTTCTATCATGTCTCACCACTCCCTCCTTTCTTCAAGGGTATACATATTAAGCTCCTTTAGTCTCTCCTCCCATGGCTCCTGTTGCAGACCCTGCACCATTTTAGTTGCCCTCCTCTGGACTGTCTCCATCCTGTCTATGTCACTGCAGAGATGGGGTCTCCAGAACTGGATGCAGTACTCCAGATGGGGTCTCACAAACTATCTGTACAGAGGGATAACAACTTCCTGTTTTCTACTGATGATGCCTCTCCCTATACATCCCAGTATCCCCTAGCCATCCCTACTGCTTTCTCACATTGATTGCTCACCTTTAGGTCATCTGATATGATTAAACCCAGGTCCCTTTCTATTTTTGTTGTTGTTACTACTCTCCCCCCCCCATTGTGTAGTCTTCCCCTGGGTTTTTGTTTCCCAGGTGCATTACTTTTCACTTCTTTGCATTGAATCCAAGCTGCCATACTTCTGACCATTCCTCCAACCTTTCCAAGTCCCTTCTCATCCTTTCCACCTTCCCCTGTGTATCAACCCTGTTGCAGATCTTTGTGTCTGTAAAGAGGCATACTTTTCCTTCCAGTCCCTCAGCAACCATCATGTCAACGAGTTGAGGTATCTTTGCATGGTATGGTCAGCCCCCACTTCACAGATGCAGTCCCTATTCTCTACAGTAAGATGGAACATCTTGGTGTAATGAGTATGGAATACTAATTTTGTGATTGATATCATAAGTGTCACTGTTTGTTCTATGCAACTCCCCCCCTCAAAAAAGGATAATATAGAAATATCCCCAAGGTGACATATGCATTGTTATATATTAAATAGCAGCAGCCTAATATCTGAAATTGGACTGATCCAAGCTTTGTAATTCCTAGGAACAAGTCTGTGTATAACAGAAACTGGAATAAGTGTTGCTATGTAAAATAGGAGCCCCCATGTGTTATCTGGAAAAAAAATGTATGTATTATCCTAAATATTTTTTTATTCTAATTGTGCATAGAGGAAAGAGTCACAGTCTTGATGTCAATCACAAAAGTAGCAATCAGTAGTCTATAGATAAAATGTTGCATCTTAATGTAGAGAACAGGTATTGCACATGCAGAACAGGTGTTTGCCATGCTATGCAAGTACAGGTCAACTGAGTCATGATGCTTGGTTTGATTGGCCTCAATATGAATAATGAAATGTGCATTCCTCATTGATTCTGATGGTGGGGTTCCAGGGTTCTGAATCAGTCTGTTTCTATCGCTACGAGTATATGATCATTACACAAAACCTTTATTGCTTACCATTCCTTCCATTAAAATTGACACCTCCATATATTTTCCTAATAATGTGTCTGCCTTCCTTAGAATAGAAAATAAAACAACTCTTTCTAGTTAAAAAGTATTGTGTTGTTTCTCCATGTGTCCTTTACAATTCAACACAATCTCACTAATTTCATTATGCAGCCGTGATGGATCTGACCAGGTTTTGTTTATTTAGTTTTTGTTGACCGGGAAAGGAGGACTATTCACACAGCATGGCAAACGAACAAGAATAATTAAGATCAGACATTATCCATGAGACACCCTCTTATAGTTATAAGAGTACCTGGGATGATTAGATGTAAATAATCCTCATTGGTTAGACATGATGTCATGATTTTAAATGATGAATAATTTTAATGAAAGGTTCAGTATCAGGGGTGTAAACACCCTGAATAGCAATTCCTGATCCAAAGACCATCCATGCATAAATGGGGTGGGGGCTTGTAGTGGACTGTATTATTAATGATGATAGACAGACTAATCATTCAATTTGCTAAGTGTAATGAATGATGTTGACCACTCTGCCACCCCCACATTCTATGGTAGTCACATGCCTTGCTTGATAATACTGTGACCAGCTGACTGTATTAGTCGAATGGGAGAAGGCACCCTGTGGGTTAGGGAGGGGGATTACTGAGTTTTCCAGATTTGTGGACTACAGTAATATTGGCACTCCAAATTATGGGTCAGGTGTTAGAAGAGGGGGTCACTTCTTTAAAAATGACATTTTGTGAGTTAGGTGACTTGGACTAGGGAAGAGTTAAATTGAGAGGAAGTGGTCACCTCATGGCACAGTGCCAGGAGTCAGCATATTCTTTTTTCAAATGGGGTGGAAGGCAAGAAATTACTAGGATAGGGAATGTGGCCATGGACTATTACTGGCCACCAGGGGAGAGATAGAGGGTTTTATTTATTTTTGTTTTAATTCCCCCTCCCCAAGTACCAAGTAATGAATAGATGAATATGGGGTGCTGAGTATTTGGAAAAAAGTACTTCTACACCCTTAGCAGTATTAAAAACCAACCCTTTCATTACAGTTATGCCACATATATAGAATAATTTATGGACAAGGCTGTGTTTCCATTGAGGGTTATCATGAAACAGAGTGACCAATCCTATTAAATATTTTTATTAGCCATATTTCTGATGGACTGGAGGGTAAGGTGAGTTTGTTTGCAGACAACACAAAAATAGGCAATAGGGTAGACATTCCAGGTGGAGTGGAGAACATGAAGACTGACCTTAAGTGTCTGGAAATGTGGTCGAAAACATGGCAACTAAATTTTAATGCTAAAAAATGCAATATTATGCACCTTAGAAGGACTAACCCAGGAGAGAATTATTACCTAGGAGGAGAAAAACTGGAATCCTTTAAACAGGAAAGAGCTCTGGGAAACAGATGGCCTGAAAATGTCCAAGTAATATGAGAAAGTGGCATTGTGAGCAAATGATATGTTGAGATACATAGACAGGGGGATTACCAGCAGAAAAAGAGAGGTCATCCTGCCACTCCTGATCACCGCCAGCGGGTGCCAGGGGAAAACTTTGGGGAAGGGGACCCAAGTTCAGATATCACTACTGGAAACACAAGGAGAGGCATGAAGCTGGCTCGAATGCAAGAAACAATGTAACAGTTTATTGAACATAACCAAACAATAACATTACACTACATATCTATACCCTAAAACTCTAAAACTCTACAATTAGAACATTACTAAATTCAGAACTTTACCCCCATGTGATGAATCAGTAATGAATACTCAACATCAGCCACCCTTGTGTGTCAGAAGGAGAAGAGGAAAAGAAAGCAAGAAGGGGAATCAGCTGCAGGAATAGGGAAGACATACAGCAGAACACAGGCCAGGACTATTCCAAGGCAGTGTTGGCCATCGGTGCAAAGGTCTCTACAGACCACTGGAAATGACGCCCTTCCAGGGAAAAGTCTGCCACAATTCCACCCAGCCACAGCCCCAATGTGGACTGCCGGGACTCAAGGTCACCCAGTCACAGCTCCCACATGGACTGCCTGGACAAAGGACAAACAAGGGCATGACAGCTGGTCAGGGCAAACAGGGTTGGGGCACCTGTGGATACACGCAGGCTAGAGGGTGGCGGAACAATAAACATTTTTATTTACTTAAACTCTGTCTGTGTGTTTTATTCTAAGCCATAGGTACTATGATACTCTAAATACAAATAAAACCATTCAGAAAATATCAATAAAGGTAAATCACAGTGGCACTGTCTCTTGGTGACCATCATTGGCTGGCGGGCATTATCCACATTTATGCAAACAGTTAATTGGTTAAAGTTCCTGACTCAACGGAGCCTTGCACTTGCCTTGCCCCTTTAAATTTAGCACAAGCCACAATAAGATTCCATCTGTAGACATTAGACAACAGTTACCATCAATTTGTATAGTTCTTGGCCCCTTTTTAGACTGGAGGGCCTGACGTTACCACTTTAATTCTGCTGAGACTGTCATCGCTCCTTTAAGGCTACTGTTCCTATAGGCGATCAATCATGCTGCAACATCCCAGCCCCTTGAGTCATTGTTTATGGGGCTTTCCTGTGGCTCTGCCCTATGGGCGGTCTTTTGCTCTGGTCTTGCCTGCCCCCACATTTCAATGGCTCAAGGGAGCCCTCATTTTGACCCGCCCCATGGGCGGTCCTATATTTGGGGCCTTGTCCTTGCCCCGAGTTACTTCTGGTGCCTGGAGTGCCCAAGATTTTAAAATTAAAATGAAAAAGATTTCTTTCTGTCTTTCTTTCTGCGGCCAGCACTCGAATGTGGTGCTGCCACCACTCACCTTGCTGCCCTTCATCTGCTTCTAAGACCAGGACTGGAGCTGGAGATGGTAGGGCATGGACCCACCTCCTCTGCTGCACGAAATGGAGGGGACGGCCTACCCCTGTTGCTGCCAGCCCTCCCGAAACACCTGCTGCTGAACTGATGCTGGGGCCTTGCCTGAACCCGCTGGCCCTACTGACTGGACTGCTGTGCTTCCAGCTTGTTGGAGGGAGGGCAGGCCTATCACAGCTGCTGCTGTCCCTCCTGGAGCACCTTCCACCTTGGGATTATTGGAGGGGACAGCCTGGACCTGCTGCCCCTCCCGACAACCATCTGCTGGGCTACTGGATGGAAGGGCTGGCCTTTACACCTGCCGCCCTTCCTGACGGAACTTCGTTGCCACCGATGTGGCACCAGGACCTATGGACCACAGCTGCCATCGGAGAAGATGGAGCGATTATTCGCGGACTGGCCGGGACTTCGGGAGGGACCCTGGGACATCAGGTTAGTCCCTCCCCTTTTGCCGAACCCCGGTCGGCCTAGCACTCCCTTGCACTTGCTGCTACTTCCCCGCTCGCTAATGGACTGAACCGCCACTGCTGTTCAAAAGGGCTGAGGATTCCATCTCAGAATCCTGATGAGCCCACTCCTGCCTGCACGCCCTCATGACTGGGCCCATGAGAGCAGGTGCCCAGCGAGAGGTAATGGGGTGGGGTTCTATCAGAAGCTGCAGTCTGGGAAAATGAGCAGGGAAATGTTTTATTTTTTTTTTTAAATCGGAGCCCTGCTGTGGCCTCACGTTTTGGGGGGGATACCTGTCTAGCGGCCCTCTCTACACCCTGGGGCACCTTCCAGCCACCCAGCCCCAAGGCACCTGAATGCCCATATTTGGAGGGCACCAGACTCTGGGGCACTACATTCGCCCCCACATAAATATATATGTCCTCATGTATAGCTTAACTTAACCTACAAAACACTCTATACTGTATACTATACCATTGTTCTGCATTCTTACCTGAGCTGCCTCGTGCTTTGGACTCCTTGGAGCACTGCTCTACATCCTGTCCATGACGCCAACATTTTGTAAAGAGCACAAGTGTCTGTTCTCACTGATGGTGTAGCGGTGCTTGAAGTAAGGAGAGGCAGGAGACAAACTCGGGAATAAAAGCAGATTTACTAAGTGGGAGGTACCAGGGGAATCAAGCAATAAACAACCAATAGCTATACTACCACTTAGTATGCTGTATCTTAGGATCCTATAACTCTATGGATTCTTATACTCTAATGGGATGCTTATACTCTACAGGAATTCTTTGACTCTCTAAGGATGCTTATACTCTATGGGAATTCTTAGACTCTATAGGGATGCTTATACTATATGGGAATTCTTATACTCTATAGTAAACTTATCATTACAAGTTCTATACTCAATCTGGTACTGCATTTCAATGTACAAATACAACCTGTTGATCAGTAGACTGACAGAGCATAAAGTCCTTCCTAAGTCCGGAGTGGTGGCCACCAATATGTTCCGCTGGCCGGCTTTTAGTTGAATTGGAAGAGCAAAAGGGGTAAAAGAACTGAACAAGCAAGAACCCTAGCTGCGCAAGAATCCTGGCTAGAGAGGGTTCCAGAACAATAGTGCTGTAAAGAAACTGAGATACTGGATGTGAGAAAGATGTGGGAGCCTCTGATCAGTGGAATTCCCCAAGGAAATGAGAAGACACACTGCTGTAGACAAACTCCTAAACCAGAACTGGTTTCAGGGAAATTCAGGATGCAGATACTGAGTAGAAACTGGACTCCAGGACATCAAACAGGATGCTGACACTGGGCTGAACCTGGATTCCAGGATACCAAGTAGGATGCAGACACTGGGTAGAAACTGGACTCCAGGATACTAAGCAGGATGTAGACACTGAGTCAAAACTAGACGCCAGGATACAAGTAGGATGCAAACACTGAGCCAAAACTGGGCTCCAGGATACTTGCATTTGAGGCCTCACCCTTACTTTTATGATGGATCCCTGTCTGTGAACCAGGGTGGTTCCCTGCACTTCCTAAACACTGTTGGGAAGGGGAATGACTTGACTTTCTGAACGGGAAGCAGTTGGCCGGTGACTAACTACGCTAGACCTATACTGGCAACCGGCCCCAACTTGTAGCACTGAGAAAGGAACTTTAGTCTTTGAGTGGTCACTGTGATCAACAGTACATGAAGAAGGTCAGAATCAGGTGAAGGCGATTAGCATCAGGCTGAAAGGTTCAGTTCTTGGACAAGCAGACAGTTTGGTAGCAGACAAGACAGTTCCTGAGCAGAGGTACTAGTGTAGGATTAATCCCATAGTCTCAAAGCATACTCCAAGGGAAGAAAACCAGCATAACATTTTGACATAAGCACAGCATATACAGGGTTAATCCAATAGTTATTTGTGGCGCAACAGTTCAAGTAGGAAATGGTGGCTGTAATATAAGATTCAGGTACAGTCTTTGTAAAACACAGTCTCACTATTTCTACAGTGCTTTACTTCTCCATATACTCCCAACATTACACAGCAGCGATCCAGACAGGAGTTTTAGAAAGGGGATACACTGGTGAAAAACCTACCAAAATCTAAGGGCTAGCTATGTGGGGACCCTGGGGTATACCTTCTGTACCCTTCCCACTGATAATAAGCTCCAAGATCATCTAATGGGAATATTACCCTAATGCAAAGGTAATCTGATTAGCTCAAGTACTAAGAGTCTCTCCCTAACTGTCCTTCCCCAGATTAGGGCTGATGGGGGAAGTTACATGGGTTACTAGCCTGAAGGCACAGACATGGCTACTAACCTGGGGTTGTGGCTAATTACCTGACTTACTCCCCTTGGCTGCTTACTAGTTATCACTAAAACAGAGTGCCTTTCTAAATCACAGGAGGTCACTCGTTAAGCATTAGCTAGCTTCTCTATTGGTGGCCACCTGGCTACTGTGGCTACTGAAGTAACTGGGCTCACCCTGCCCATACTGGCCCTTATGTGTGCTAAATAAAAATAACCAGTAGCAATTGGGTTAACTAGCCCTTTCTGGTAGCCCACTCGGCTAGCTGGCCTAAGGCGCAGGGGTATTCTGTACTCTGAGCTGGCCTTCTTGACTTCTTGGGGTCTATGTGGCCTCTTAAAAAAACTGGGATCAGAATTTCCCCTTTAAATAGCTGGGCCTGACATTGCCCCTTTAAATCAGTAAAGCCTGGCAGGGACCTCTGTCCATCATTTGGGCTAGTCCCGCCTTAGCTCTGCCCCCACCTGTGCTCTATGCTGGAGCTACCTTTAATACATTTAAATATCTCCGCCCACTTGTGCTTCCTCCTCTAAGGGGGTCTTGCTCTGCCCCTCTAGGCTACCCCTCAGGCTGTCCCTCCCAGTGCCTGATGGTGCCAAATACACTTTTTAATTATTTAATTAAAGCTTTGGCGGTCAGCACCTGCCAGCTGGTGCTGCCACCAACTCACCACCCTGACCCAGAAAGAAGTTGCTGCAAGAGGAGGCTGGAGGGAGATGCTGCTGCTGTGGATTGCACTGGGGAAATGGGCAGGTGGGCGGCGGACGACTACGGGGCCTTACTGCTCAGCCCGATTCTCGGCTGCTGGGATGCGGCCCCACTTGTGGGCGCCGCCACCCAGGGACCGGATTAACTTTTTAATAATTTTAATTTAACTGGGCTATACGAGCCCATGATGCGGGAACTCGATGACTTCCAACTACTGCGGGGGACTCTGTCGGAGCACCGCCACACTGAGGGAATGGATAGAGCCGGAGGAGCTGCTGCAGTGCAGGGATGAGAGGAGGACTACAGGTACTTTTTGCCACTTTCAATTACCTCCCTGCATTCTCTCTCACCCTGTTTTGGCCGCAAACTTTTCTTTTCTTCAGTCGAGACGCCTGGTAGCGCTCACCCGACCACACCGACTGCTGGCTTCCCCCAGGACATTTGAAAATGGACGTTACCAGCCACAGAAGCCCTCCCTGGCATTTGGGACACCGAGTCCCTAGCGACCAGGGAGGCAGGCAGCTGCCCAGTGCGAGGATGCCATTCCCTCACGCTAGGCCTGGGTAGGCTGCAGAAGCAAGGGAAAGAAAAAATAAAATAATTTAACTGCAGCTGCAGTTTTATTGTGGAGCCTTGGGCACACAGGGAACTGGGGAAAACAGGAGGGGAAGTGCACTATTTGGGGCGTTACATATTTACTTTACTGATTTAAAGCGGCAACGTCAGGCCCAGCTATTTAAATGGGAGAGTCTGATCCCAGTTTTTTTAAGAGGCCACATTGACTCCAGCAAGTCAAGAAGGCCAGCTCAGAGTACAGAATACCCCTGCGCCTTAGGCCAGCTAGCCGAGTGGGCTACCAGAAAGGGCTAGTTAACCCAATTGCTACTGGTTATTTTTATTTAGTACATATAAGGGTCAGTGTGGGCAGGGTGAGCCCAGTTACTTCAGTAGCCACAATAGCCAGGTGGCCACCAATAAAGAATATAGCTAATGCTTTACAAGTGACCTCCTGTGATTTAGAAAGGCACTCTGTTTTATTGATAACTAGTAAGCAGCCAAGGGGAGTGAGTCAGGTAGTTAGCCACAACCCCAGGTAAGTAGCCATGTCTGTGCCTTCGGGCTAGTAACCCCTGTAACTTCCCCCATCAGCCCTAGTCTGGGGAAGGACAGTTAGGGAGGGACTCTTAGTACCTGAGCTAATCAGATTACCTTTGCATTTGTGTAATTTTCCCATTAGATACTCTTGGAGCTTATTATTAGTGGGAAGAGTACAGAAGGTATATCCCAGGGTCCCCACATAGCTAGCCCTTAGCTTTTTGTAGTTTTTTTACCAGTGTATCCCCTTTCTAAAACTCCTGTCTGGATCGCTGCTGTGTAATGTTGGGAGTATACGGAGAAGTAAAGCACTGTAGAAATAGTGAGACTGTTTTACAAAGACTGTACCTGAATCTTATATTATAGCCACCATTTCCTACTTGAACTGTTGCGCCACAAATAACTATTGGATTAACCCTGTATATGCTGTGCTTATGTCAAAATGTTATGCTGGTTTTCTTCCCTTGGCGTATGCTTTGAGACTATGGGATCAATCCTACACTAGTACCTCCACTCAGGAACTGCCTTGTCTGCTACCGAACTGTCCTCTTGTCCAGGAACTGAACCTTTCAGCCTGATGCTAATCATCTTCACTGGATTCTCACCTTCATCATGTACTGTTGATCACGGTGACCACGCAGAGACTAAAGTTACTTTCTCGGTGCTATCAGTTGGGGCCGGTCGCCAGTATAGGTCTAGCGTAGTTAGTTCCTGGCCAACCACTTCCCATTCAGAACATTAAGTCATTCCCCCTTCCCAACAGTGTTTAGGAAGTGCAGGGAACTACCCTGGTTCACAGATAGGGATCTGTCATAAAAGTAAGGGTGGGGCCTCAGACGCAAGTGTCCTGGAGTCCAGTTTCAGCTCAGTTTGCATCCTACTTGTATCCTAGAGTCCAGTTTCGACCCAGTGTCTGCATCCTACTTGGTATCCAGGAGTCCAGGTTCAGCCCAGTGTCAACATTCTGTTTGATATCCTGGAGTCCAGCCTTGGCCCAGCTTTCGCATCCTGTTTGGTTTCCTGGAGTCCAGTTTTGACTCAGTGTCTGCATACTGAATTTCCCCTGAAACCAGTTCCAGTTTAGGAGTTCGTCTACAGCAGTGTGTCTTCTCATTTCCTTGGGGTCTTCCACTGGTCAGAGGCTCCCACATCTTTCTCGCATCCAGTATCTCAGTTTCTTTACAGCACTATTGCTCTGGAACCCTATCTAGCCAGGAGGCTTGCGCAGCTGGGGTTCTTGCTTGTCCAGTTCTTTCACCCCTTTTGCTCTTCCAATTCAACTAAAAGCCGGCCAGCGGAACATATTGGTGGCCACCGCTTTGGACTTAGGAAGGACTTTATATTCTGTCAGTCTACTGATCAACAGGTTGTATTTGTACATTGAAATGCAGTACCAGATTGAGTATAGAACTCATAATGATAAGTTTACTATAGAGTACAAGAATTCCCATATAGTATAAGCATCCCTATAGAGTCTAAGAATCTGTAGAGTTATAGCATCCTAAGATACAGCATTCTAAGTGGTAGTATAGCTATTGGTTGTATACTGCTTGATTCCCCTGGTACCTCCCACTCAGTAAACCTGCTTTTATTCCCAAGTTTGTCTCTTGCCTCTCCTTACTTCAAGCACCGCTACACCATCAGCAAGAATAGACACTTGTGCTCTTTACACAGCGTCCAGTTCTGAAGATCACATCTTAAAAATGATATTAACAGACAGGGCTTCAGATACTGTAACTCCATTTTGGGAGTATTTAACTCCCAAAAATAAGGCAAAAACTTCCAAAATAAAGGGAGAGGAAGTCACTGACTTCCAAATGTCAAAACTGAAAATCCAACATTGGATAACTATCAAAACTGAAGGCATAGAAGCAAAGCAATTGTGGCCTTTTCTAAAATAAACTGTATTTTACCACTAATATTTGTATTAAGATCTACAGTATAAATTGATCCTTCTTAGAATACTGGCTTTCAAACTGTGGGATCTGGGAAGTATTTTGACTTCAAAAAACTGGAATGACTTCCAGATTTTGATACATGGAAGTATTTGACTTCCACAAAAAATTAACTGAACTCCTGTTAACAAAATGGAAACGGTGCAGAGGAGAGCTACAAAAATGATACGTAACTGCACAACAAATCTTATGAGCATCTGCGTGACTTAAACATGTACTCCCTGGAGCAGTGGAGGGAAAAGGGAGCCATGATCGAGACATTCGATATTCCTAAAAGGGATAAACAAAGTGCAGGTTCAGAACCTGTTCCAAATAAAAAAATCACTCAAAAACCAGGGGGCACAACATGAAGCTAGAGGGGGTCAGATTCAGAGACAATACACGCAAGTTCTTCTTTACTGAGAGAGTGATAGATGCATGGAACTGCTTTCCACAGGTTGTGGTGGAGGCAAAAATGTTGGGAACTTTTAAAAACACGTGGGATAGATACAAGGGCACCACCTGTGTCCTCATAGACTGGATCCTAGTCCCAGACACTGACAAGATTGGCTGCTCAGGTATCCTGCCTGACACCCTAAGTGACCATTCACCCATATATTGTGTATGGCATACCACCATGCCCAAAGTCCAATCCGCCATCATCCACTTCAGGGGCTTCTCTCAGCTTGACCCTTCCCTGTTCAAAGCTGATCTGGCCAGCCAAAACTGTTCCCCTCTATGGACCACCTCAGATGTCAACTTGGCCCTGTCCTACTTCAATGACATATTTTTAATGCTACAGAAAAAACATGCCCCTGTCACCACCCACAGAGTTCAGGGCACAAGCACCAAGTGGCTTACTCATCCCCTCCTGTCCCTCATGAAAGAAAGAGATAAATGTTGGTCCGCTTTCAAAGCATCCAATGCCCAATCCGACTGGGCTGCCTACCGAAGCCTCAGAAACAAATGCAAGCATGCCATAAGACAGAGTAAAAGTAGCTACTACAAGTCCTGCTTAACCTGTACCCAAAAATGTCCTCATCTTTACTGGAGTCACCTCAAACAAGCCCTGGGCTACCAAGTCACCACCATCACTCCAGACTTCTAGATTGGTGGAGTACACTGTAACAACCCACATACCATCACAAATGCCTTCGACAGTCTCTTCTCAGATCTTGCCGCTACTCTTAACCTACTAGACAAAAAACAGGGAGCCTCCTCCTCACTACCACTGCCTCCCTCTAGCCATCACCCCTCTTCTTATTTAAAAAGGTCTCAACTCCAGATGTTCTAAAACTACTAAGAAATATCCTCGAATCGAAGTCAGCAGGTCCTGACTGCCTTCAGTCGAGACTTCTGAAACTAGCTGCAGATGAACTTGTGGCCCTTCTTGCAAGGATCATTAACCTCTTCCTCTCCATAGCCACTGTTCCTTTTGCCTGGAAGCAGGTCAATATAGTCCGTGTTTAAAAAAGGCATTTGTAAAGCACTATCAAACTGTCGCCCAATTGCCATCCTACTGGCCCTAAGCAAATTAATGGAAAAAATCATCGCCACCCAGCTCACTGCATACTTTGATAATTACAACTAACTCTGTCCAGCACAACATAGTTTCTGGAAATGTCACAGCACCACCACTGCCATGCTGACAGTTAAAGACGGGATCTGTGCATCCCTTGATAAGGGTGAATACACTGGTGCTGTGTTTATTGACCTGATAAAAGTTTTTGACATGGTCAAACTACTACTCCACAAGCTAAGCTCCCTTGGAATCTCCATGCATGCTCTCCTCTGGTTTGCCAGCTATCTAGCTGACCGAAGACAGAGGGTTAAGATAAACAATACATACTCCAACTATCTCACTACCTTCCTGGGTGTCCCGCAAGGATCAGTTCTTGGTCCCGTTATTCTCTCTGCAAATCAATTTTATACACCAGTGTTTCAACAACAACACCACCCCTCTCCTGTATGCAGATGATCTTGTCTTCACCAGCCATGCCCCTGACATTAATGTAATCAACACACTCTCTACCGATTTCCATGTAGTCCAGTCTTGGATGGCTGAAAATAAGCTCCTAATTAACCTATTCAAAACTCAGGCGATGCTCTTTGGCTCACCCTCCAGGCTACGTACCAACAACACCCCTCTGCAAATATTCTGCAAAAATAGCACCATCTGAGAAATAGTCACCTCCTTTAAGTACCTTGGCTTCACCATTGACCAATCTCTGGACTTCGCCTCACATACTGTATCTCCTCTACATGTAAGGCCACAAACTCTTGCCTAGATCTTGCATACAGAGCCAGCAAAAACCTGGCTCCTGCCACCAGGTATACTATAGCAGGTACCCTACTTCTACCAAAGCTCACATACGGTCTCCCTGTCTTTGCCAATGCCTCCAGCTCCAACATGTGTATATGGGTGGTCAGTTATAACAATATATGTCACTTTGCCCTCAGTTGTCACCACCTCACCCACCAGTGCCTGTTGTATGAAAAACTTGGCTGGTCCTCTCCCTCCGCTTTAATGGACCAAGCACTAGAAAAATTTGTCTACAGCATACTAAATACTTGTTTCATGCCTTGCGACCAGTGCTAGTCACTACTCACTCAGATCATCTGACACTGCTAAGCTCACCATCCCCCAGTCCTGCCCCAGCTTTGGTGAAATGTCCTTATCTATGGCCCCCAAACTCTGGAACAGCTTTCCCCCTCATCTGCAGTCAGCCCATTCTGCAGCCTCCTTCAACTATCAACTATGCGCTCATCTTGCACAGCTCCACATATGCACTTGCTCCAATCACCATCTGCATACAACTCCTCCCTAGGTACTCTTTTCTGATTCCCCCTCTGCCAGTGTTTAAAAAAGGCATTTGTAAAGCACTATCAAACTGTTGCCCAATTGCCATCCTACTGGCCCTAAGCAAATTAATGGAAAAAATCATCGCCACCCAGCTCACTGCATACCTTGATAATTACAGCTTACTCTGTCCAGCACAACATAGTTTCTGGAAATGTCACAGCACCACCACTGCCATGCTGACAGTTAGAGACGCGATCTGTGCATCCCTTGATAAGGGTGAGTACACTGGTGCTGTGTTTATTGACCTGATAAAAGTTTTTGACATGGTTAATCATAAACTACTACTCCACAAGCTAAGCTCCCTTGGAATCTCCATGCATGCTCTCCTCTGGTTTGCCAGCTATCTAGCTGACCGAAGACAGAGGGTTAAGATAAACAATACATACTCCAACTATCTCACTACCTCCCTGGGTGTCCCGCAAGGATCAATTCTTGGTCCTGTTATTCTCTCTGCACATCAATTCTATACACCAGTGTTTCAACAACAACACCCCTCTCCTGTATGCAGATGATCTTGTCTTCACCAGCCATGCCCCTGACATTAATGTAATCAACACACTCTCTACCGATTTCCACGTAGTCCAGTCTTGGATGGCTGAAAATAAGCTCCTAATTAACCTATTCAAAACTCAGGCAATGCTCTTTGGCTCATCCTCGAGGCTACGTACCAACAACACCCCTCTGCAAATATTCTGCAAAAATAGCACCATCTGAGAAACAGTCACCTCCTTTAAGTACCTTGGCTTCATCATTGACCAGTCTCTGGACTTCGCCTCACATATCTCCTCTACATGTAAGGCCACAAACTGTTGCCTAGATCTTGCATACAGAGCCAGTAAAAACCTGTCTCCTGCCACCAGGTATGCTATAGCAGGTACCCTACTTCTACCAAAGCTCACATACGGCCTCCCTGTCTTTGCCAATGCCTCCAGCTCCAACATGTGTATATGGGTGGTCAGTTATAACAATATATGTCGCTTTGCTCTCAGCTGTCACCACCTCACCCACCAGTGCCTGTTGTATGAAAAACTTGGCTGGTCCTCTCCCTCCGCTTTAATGGACCAAGCACTAGAAAAACTTGTCTACAGCATACTAAATACTTGCTTCATGCCTTGCGACCAGTGCTAGTCACTACTCACTCAGATCATCTGACACTGCTAAGCTCACCATCCCCCAGTCCTGCCCCAGCTTGGGTGAGATGTCCTTATCTATGGCCCCTGAATTCTGGAACAGCTTTCCCCCTCATCTGCAGTCAGCCCATTCTCCAGCCTCCTTCAACTACCAACTATGCGCTCATCTTGCACAGCTCCACATATGCACTTGCTCCAATCACCATGTGCATACAACTCCTCCCTAGGTACTCCTTTCTGATTCCCCCTCTGCAACCAGTTCCCCCAGTAACATCAAATGACTAGAAAACCTAGTTTAACTGCACTAGGCCAGGGCTTGACCTGTTATTATGAAGCTACTAAGCACTGTATCAGGTCTGCTGATATTGTACTCTTTGCCTGTACCATGCATTATGACCTGTATGACCTGTACAATTTCTGTCATATATTTGTTACCTACACTGTGACCCATGTATCATACTCATTGATTGAATACTATTTGCCTTTTGACATTTCTGTTATCAACTGTATTGTTAACTGTGTATCTTGTGCTATTGTAACCTCCTGGGTCGTGCCATAAATAGGCATGTATTGTACTCCTTTGTTTGTATACTATCTGCCTTTTGAAACTTCTGTTCATCAACTGCATTGTTAATTGTGTATCTTGTGCTATTGTAACCTCCCAGGTCGTGCCTGAAAATAGGCAAACTACCTGCGTAGTGCACCCTACCTCGTTACCAAAAACTAAATAAACAAACAGTGAATAGCAGTTAAGAGAAGGGGGTAGGCTTATAGACAGACTAGATGGGCTGTATGGTACCCTACTGCCATCACTTTCTATGTTTCTATAACACTGAGAGCTGAGCACTGGGAGGTCCCTGTTGGCATGACAAACCTGAGATTGAAACACAGCCTTGGAGTGTATGGCTGCTCATACCTTATTCTGTATAGTGCAAAGGGCAGCAATACAAACATTGTTTCTGGTCTGAAATGTAAGAAAGAGAGACAAAATGTTATGTTGTTTTCTTTTTTCAATGACTCTCTTCTCCCACCAGTGACTCAGCCAGGCCACCTGCTTGCTAGATAAACCATCACTTCTGCCCACCTGTTAGACAGATTGTTGCTTCTGCCGACTATCCCAACATACAGCTTGTCCAACACAGGTACTAGCAACTTGTTTTTCAGTGAATGACTGACTGCATGGTACAGATACTGGGCACCCTCCTGCCCCTGGCATAGATGCATCGGGGTCACACTTGAATTTGTCGATTTTGGTAGGTCATTGTGACCAAATGCTCCTGCCCTCTCCCCTCCATGCATTTTCTATTTCAGGCTGGGCAGAGAAAGAAGGTGTGTTTAAATAAGCTTTTGATTACTAGTGTGAGCAGCTTCTAAGTATAAATCAAAAGGCTGATTCCTCCTTTTGTTGAATGACATAACTACCGCAGCACAACAAAAACTCATTGTGCTGCAGTAGATATGTCACTACTACAGCAGGACAACATTTCTTAGTGTAGGATTTCCATACACTATAATGTGTTACTAGAAATTATATTATGACCAGCTCTGGAGGTGAGTTAAAAGGGTCTTTTTCCTCCTGCACTTTTTATAAAAGTTGTCAACACTATATGTAATGCATACAAACAGTTCAAAAATGTCAAAGTTCTAAGGTCATTTAGCATAGTCCATCCGCCCACTGGGATTGTCTGTAATTTTTAACAAAGTAAAATATTTTGATTTTAACTCATGTTCCATTTTTTAGAAACAGAAGTCTTTAAAATGATTAATAAATAAAACAATATGGGCCAGATATTCAAAACTTTGCTCTGGGCAAAAACCATTTGCGCAGGTTTAGCGTGGGATTAGCGCGGGTCTGCCATATTCAAAAGGCCAAATAGCGCAGGCAAACTGCATTAGCGCCGGGCAAAATTATAATGTATGCAAGGGGCAAACTGACATGAATACAGGCGCAGTGCTATATTCAGCGACTAGCGCCGCACTAAGTGGTTTGTGCGACTTAAGCGCGACACTTAGTGCGGTGCATATCTCACCAGGAAAAGCTGGTCTTAATCTTTGGGCAATCAGCTTGCGCGACATTACGGTTTTGCACGCTTGGCGCCGGCCTTTGCGCGACCAACAAATAAATATGACACATAGATAAAGCCAAACATAGAGGAAGCATGCTGCTAACTGATGGCATCACATGATGCCATCATCTGCCACCAGTCCCAGCCATGCCAGGCAGTAAGTGGTGACCCTGCCACCAGTGGACAGCCGGCAGTGTGGCCATACAGCACACACCTGTGGACCACACTTCCATGGACACCAACAGATGCCAGCACACACATGCAGCACTGTGGGCATGGAGGATGTTGAGGAGCATATCATGGTGGCGAGTGTGCTACAGATCAGGTGTGGCCACAAGGCTGGGACACATCATGCAGTGTACATGGGTCAGTATTGGGAATACCCCAACACCAGTGTGCCTTTCGGATAATATATGCCCCCCCCGGCCACATACCTCACAGTTGTACAACTGCCATAGCACACAAAGCCAGAAATGTACATGTCACTGTGAGCATCCATGCCACAGGTGCAGCATCTGTGGGTCACACAACAGCGTAACAGTAATGTCCAGTGTCAGAAAACATCCGCAGGTTGGGCCGCTCACTGTGTATAGTGCAGTCATCATCACTGCCCTACACACCATAGGCATTGCTGTGTCCACACACTACTGGCCCCCATGCTACGGTAGCTTCTGCTGTGCACTGTAGCATGCCCTACAATGTGACAGTTGCATGCAGCACCACCACCACCTGTGCCTATGGTGTCCTGTCCCTGGGGTATAATATGCTATGCTATGCTGTACTGTTTACATGTAGCCTGCAGCTATCATCATGCACTGCCAGACTGACCTACAGGTGGAGCTAGGTTGGACCTGGTCAGCCCTGTACTTCCAGACTGACCTACAGGTGGCTCTGTGGGACTCTGCAGTAACGCTGGGCAAACTGCGTGCAAATCAGGGTATAATGAGATACTAATCTGGTTGTTTGCCCAGAGACTACGTAAGTAGGCTCATTTGCATAACGCACTGAATATGGCAATTTTAGCCCGAGCAGCGTGTTTGCTCCGGCTAACTGCTTAGCTCGCACTAATGCCGCGCTAATGTGTTAGTGCGGCTCAACGGTATCGGGAATATTATACAGTTTTGATCACTGTTCTTTCATCTGCTGCTTCCTGCAGCTGTACTGAGTCCATGCATTTGCTGGCACACATTGGCCACGTAGTTCGTCTGTACCTGCCCTCATGTTGCTGTGTACTGTGTTGTTGTTGTGGGTTGCACTTCTGGTTGCTTTATTCAGTGCTGTCTTATTCCAGGGCTATTTTTGCCCTGCACTCCCAGCCCAGTTTGCATGGCCTCATTACCATGCCATATTCGGAAGCTGTTTGCCCTGGTCTATTCCTTTTGAATATAGCGTGCTCTGTGCTCCGGGCTAAGTTTGCCCGCTGGGCAGTGCTAATTTTGCCCCGGGGCAAAGTTTTGAATATCTGGCCCTATATAGGGGTCTGTGTATTACAAGGCTATAATACCATTGAGAGCTTCTAGGGATATGTGGAGCTTGAAGGGTTCCAACATGTCCCAAGAAATAGAAACATAGAAACATAGAAGTTGATGGTAGATAAGGACCACAAGGCCCATCCAGTCTGCCCATTTCTTTTTCTATCTCATGAATGTGCCATTGGCATTTGCTCTGTCAATAGCCTATCTATTCATACTCATCTGTATTGCTCCCTTATGTCTATCCCATACCTGTTTGAAGCCTTGCACTATATTCATATACACCACTTCCTGAGGCAGGCCATTACATGCATCCATCACCCTTTCTGTGAAAAATAACTTCCTCACATTACCCCTTAATCGGCCTCCCTCTAATCGCATGCTGTGTCCTCTTGTCCTGCTATTTTTCTTATATTGAAACATATTAGACTCTTTCACCTTGTTACTGCCCTTAAGGTGTTTGAATGTTTCGATTGTATCACCTGTCTCCCTCCTTTGCTGCAGGGTATACATACTGAGTTCCATTAATCTGTCCTCATATGTTTTTTGATGCAGTCCCTGCACTATTTTGGTTGCCCTTCTCTGGACTGCCTCAATTTGGTTAATGTGCTTGTGAAGGTGTGGCCTCCAATACTGCATGCTGTACTCCAGATGGGGCCTAACTAGTGTCTTGTAAAGAGGGATTATTGCCTCCCTCTTCCATCTTGTGATACCCCTACTAATACACCCCAACATCTCCCTAGCCTTACCTACTGCTTTAGAGGTCTGCTTGGATGATTTTGGGTCAACTGTGATGATGATGCCAAAGTCTCTTTCTTCCCGTGTGACTGCCAGCAACTCTGCTCCCAACCTACAGGTGGCTTCAGGGTTTCTCTTCCCTATGTGCATGATCTTGCACTTCTTTGCGCTAAACCCCAGTTGCCACTCTTCCGACCATTTTGCCACTTTATGCAGATCTCTTCTCATTCTGCCCACCCCATCTGGATCATCTACTCTGTTGCAGATCTTGGTGTCATCTGCAAACAGACAAACCTTACCCTCCAGTCCATCTGCAATGTCACTGATGAATATATTGAAGAGGACTGGCCCCAGGACTGATCCCTGAGGTACCCCACTTGTGACTTACATCTCTTCTGACTTTATACCATTTACCACCACTCTCTGTTTTCTGCCTGTCAACCAGTTTGCCACCCAGTTGACCAACTTCTGACCCACCCCAAACCTACCCAGATTATTAATCAATCTTCTATGTGGAATAGTATTGAAAGCTTTGCTGAAGTCAAGGTAGGCAACATCAACTGTTTCCCCTTGGTCCACCACTCTGGTTACCCAGTCAAAGAAATCTATGAGATTAGTTTGACAGGACCTTCCTGTTGTAAACCCATGCTATCCTGGATCCTGTGCTCCTATGGATTCCAGGTGTTGCACTATCCTTTCCTTAAGGAGTGCCTCCATGATCTTGCCCACTACTGAGGTAAGACTGACTGGTCTGCAGTTCCCTGCCTCCTCCCTGCTACCACTCTTGTGGAGCGAGATCACATGAGCCCTTCTCCAGTGTTCTGGGACCTCTCCTGTGCTCAGAGACTCACTAAACAGTTCTGATAATAGCTCTGCTAGTTTCACCCTTAGCTCCCTTAGTACTCTGGAATGTGTGCTTTCAGATCCCATTTCCTTGTCCACCCTGAGCTTATTAAGCTCTTGTAGGTCCCTTTCTTTTGTGAAGGGACTAGTGCACACCTCCCTTCCCCCTGTGTCCATGGTGCTGAGCTGTGGGCTCTGCCCTACCTTCTTCTCAGTAAACACTGAGCAGCAGTATCTATTTAGGATAGATGTTTTTACATGGTCCTCCTCCCCCTCACGTGCCCCCTTATTTCCTTTGATCTTAGCAATACTCCCTCTGGACTCTCTCCTTTCACTAATGTATCTATAGAAAGTCTTGTCACCTTCTTTTACTGTTCGTGCTAGTGTTTCCTTGGTTTGGGCCTTTGCCTGCCTTACTGCCTTCCCTGCTTCCCTTATGGAAGTTTGGTATGTCTCCCTATCTTTATCCCGCTGCGTTCCGTTATATTTCCCGAAGGCCAGCCTTTTGGCTCTGACCTTTTCTGCTACTGTTTTTGAGAACCAAAGTGGTTTCCTTCTTCTTTTGCACTTCCTTTTCTCTCTAAAACACAATGAGATGTTGCTTCAAATATTGTATCTTTAATACTTGCCCACTTTGCCTGTACCCTCTCAAGTGTATTTCTTTTAGCCAGGGCTAGCTTAACTCTGTTGGCCATCTTATCAAAGTCAGCTCCTCTAAAGTCCCATATTTTTGCCTTGGAATGGGATGATGTAGTTCTAGTGGCCAAATTGAACCATACCATGTGATGGTCACTGGCTCCCAGGTGACCTTCTACCTGGAGATCTATGATCCCTTCCCTGTTAGTCAGTACTAGATCTAGGAAAGCCCTGTGTCTTGTGAGTTGTTGTACCAGTTGTTTGAGGCCCTCCCCCTGCAGGGAATCCACTATGTGTCTAGTTCTGGCAGATGTTCCTGCTGGTATTGACCAATCTGTATCTGGCATGTTGAAGTCTCCCATTATCAGAACCTCCCCCTTAGCTGTCATGTTTTGTATATCTTCTTAGAGTAATGTGTCTATGTCCTCCCCCTGGTCTGGAGGCCTGTAGATAACCCCAGTTCATGTAGCTGTCCCATTTCCTGTTTCCAAGGCGACCCACAGTTATTCTGGCTCCTTATTTGTATTCTAAATTTCTGTAGCTTTGATATTTTCATTGACATAAAGGGCCACTCCACCCCCCTTTTTGCACCTTGGTCTCTTCTGAACAATACATAGCCGGGTACTGAAGTCTCCCAAGTGTGGTTACTGGTGAACCATGTCTCACTAATGGCTACTATGTCCAGTTTAGCCTCTGTCATTATTGCCTCCAGGTCTGAGATCTTGTTTCCCAGTCTGCCAGCATTTGTGTACATGATTTTCCACTGGCCAGATTTTAGTGCGTTGGTTGTTGGGCGAGGTCTGACGTTTCCCCTGTGCATCGTATGGGGAGCCAGACCTTTTTTCTTACCTGGTGATGTAAATGAACTACAAACATGCTGAACTCCTGTTTGATCACTAGCTGAGGGGGGAGGGGTGTTCTTCCCTTTTGACACATTGAGTGCTGCACCCCTCTCCCCATTTGCTAGTTTAAATATTTTGCAAAGGCATCAAACTTCTGCCCCAATGCACTGACTCCCTCCTTAATCAGATGCAGTCCATCAAATTTAAAAAACTTTTGCTTCCAAAACTGTTGCAAGTTACCTACAAATTTTTGTCCTTTTGCCTGGCACCGGCCCTTGAGCCACATGTTTAGCTCCCCTATCTCCCCTTCTCTGAACCTCAAGATGGTGCTATGGTATAGAAATCACAGGCCCCTATCTGTTATTTTGTCAGCTGAAGAGCCGGCCGGCATTTACTGTACATGATGGTTATATGATGGTTACAGTAAAATGTGATGCAATCTTATCTTTCTTTTTCATAATACCATTGTTGGAGCTGCATCTATAGTATTATGAGATCTTGTACTACAATCAATGGCTTTCCAATGATAGTATTACTGGACTTTTTTTGTAAAGGTTTCAGTAGTATTATTTTAATATCTACATTATGTTTATACAGTATGCACAGTTCTTGTATCCCTTATGATTATAAGAGTTTCTTCTCAAATCCATTGTGTGCCAGAACTACTCAGCTTTTCTTTGCAGTTCTGTTACCCAAAGAACTCGAAAAGACACTCACAACTATAACAGGCACAGTATTGGTACATGGTGGAAACACATAAAATGTAATATGATTTAGACAATGACTGACTGGAGAAGTGAGTGGAGGAATACGCTGTTTGCCATCCCGGGGGGTGGGGGTGGGGGCTCACAGTGTTAGTAGTTTTTTTCCAGGGAGGTTTAGGGATGATGGTTCTGATGCTAGGGTTGGAATTCCAGTGTTGGCAAAATTTTCTTGGAGTTTGGGCAACGCTGAGGATGGGTTCCCAGTGTCATTAAAGTTCAGCTGCCAATGTCAGTCAGGTTTTTTGGGGGTGGGACAGCACTGGGGATGGCATTCTAATGTTCGCAAGGTTATTCAACTGAGGAATTCTAACACAGGAGATAGGCTCCTATTATCTGTAAAGCTGTTTTGGGGGAGGGGAGTTCTGACATGAGGGGATGCTCTTTTTTTTGTTTGTAAGGTTATCCAGGGACAGGGAATTCTGACACCAAGGATGAGCTCTTGGTGTTGGATTGGTTTTATCGGTGCCGGAGTGGGTCCTTTGGCACTGCATAGCTAGTTTTTTTTTTTTTTTTGGGGGGGAGCAACCGGCATGAGGGATTGCACACAGTGTTGGTAAGGATATTCAGGGGGCAGGTTTGACACCAGGAAGGGTACCAGTCACAGAAACATAGAAACACAGTGTTTCTCAGCAGAAAATGACTGGTAGACCCATCTAGTCTTCCCTATTTTCCCTGCCTATTTCTTCACCTTGGACCCTATTTGACCACAGGTGCCCCTCCCTCTTCCCTCTTCTCTATTTATTATGTCCATGTGTCTGTCCCACACATGCTTGAAGCTCTCTACTGTCTTCACCCCCACCACCTCTTCTGGTAGGCTGTTCCAGGCATCCACCACCCTTTCTGTGAAAAAGTATTTTCTCACATCCCTCTTAAACTCCTCAGCCCCAAAGCTTCATAGCATGCCTGTGTTCTGGTGCTCTTCCTCCACTGAGAGAGACTTCCCTCTTGCACCTTGTTCACCCTCATGTGGCACTTATAGATCTCAATCATGTCTCCTCTCATTCTCCTCTCCTCCAGGGAATATGTGCTGAGCTCCCACAGCCTCTCCTCATACAATTTCCCATGCAATCCCCACACCATTTTGGTAGCCCTCCTCCTGACAGCTTCTACCCTGTCAATGTCCTTGCAGAGATGCATCCTCCAGAAATGTACACAGTACTCTAGGTGGGATCTCACTAGAGAGCGATAAAGTGGCAACACTACCTCCCTTTTCCTGCTAGAAATCCCCCTCCCTATGCTACCCAGCATCCATCTAGCCTTGCTTACTGCCTTGTTGTTCTGCCTTGCCACCTTGAGATCATCTGGTATAATTACCCCAAGGTCCTTCTGTTGCTTGGTGACTGTAAGTACCTCCTCCTGTTTTATATACAGCACCTGGGTTTCCCCTTCCCAGGTGAATGACATTGCACTTTTTGGCATTGAAACCCAGTTGCCACACCCTAGACCACTCCTCAAGTTTCTTCAGGTCCTTTTTTATTTTTCAACCCCTTCCTGGGTGTCCACCCTGTTACAGATTTTTGTCATATCTGCAAAAAGACACACCCTCCCCTCTAGTTCTTTAGCAATGTCACCTCTGAAGACATAGAAGAGGGCAAGACCCAGTACTGATCCCTGTGGTACTCCACTGGTCAAACCCCCATCTTTCATGCCCCACAGAAAGGTAATTCAGGTGAAGAGAATGTTCTGAGAGCAGGGATAGGGTCCCAGTTATGGTAAGGTAATTTTTTTAGGAGGGGAGGTGACACTGAGGATGGCTCTTTGTGTCAGACATATTTTCTTGGGTGAGAGACACTACAAATATGTGTCTTTGCCAGTATTGTTATTAAGAATTGGGGTGGTTCTTTCTGATTACCAAGATGAGCTCCTGGTATTGGCCAATGTTTTTTATTTTGGGGTGAAAGTTTCCTATGATGGGGATAGGGATGGGATCCTAGAGTCTAGAGGGTTGTTAAGTGGGGTTCCAACACCAGGAATTGACTCCTGTTATCTGTAAGGTTATTTAGAAGGGGGATTCTTATACCAAGAGATGGGTACCCAGTGTTGGCAAGGTTTTGGGGGAGAGATCTGACACCAGGGGTGAGTTTTCATTTTAAAAAAAATGTTATTTGGAGGCAGGATCTGACACCAAGGATGAGCTCCCATTGTTACACATAACTTTAGGTGTAGGGGATGGAGGGGACTCCATCACTGGGGACGGGCTGCCATTGTTGGCAAGATTCTTACTGTGACTGAAGCCCGGTACCAGTGATGTTTTTCAGGGGGGGGGTCTGATACTGGGGATGGGATCAGAAAAGTTATTTAGGTGGAGGAAGAATTCTGACACCAGAGATACAGTAGTATGTGTTGCCAATGCTATTCAGATGGAGGGTGACACTGGTGATTGGGTCCTAGTGCTGGTCAGGATTTTCAGTGAGGGATTTGAGTGTGCACTCTGACACTGAGAAAGAGCTACCAGTGTCAGCCAGGTTTTTTTTTTTGCGGGGGGGGGACTGACAATGTTCATGGGATCCCAATGTTGGTAAGGCAATTTTAATGAGGGGGTTTCTGATACCATTGATTGGATCCTGATATCACAAAGGTTACTTAGGATGGGGGAGGTCTTCTGACACTGGGGATAAGCTGCTAGTGTCTTTAAGGTTAATTGATAGTCCTGAACTGGGGATGGGCCCCTTGTGTTTGTCAGTTTTTTGTGGGTAGGGGGACTTTGATTTAGGGAATGGGTATGCATTGTTGCTGGGTTTTTGGTGGTGGGCTACCAAAACTGGAGAGTTTGTTTTTTTCTGGGGGTCTGATGCCAGGAATGGGACTAGAACATTTATTTGGGTGAAGAGAGGGTTCTGACACCAAGGACGGTATCCAGGTATTGTCAAGGGTATTTGAGAAAGAGAGATGGGTAACAGCAGGGGTGGGTTCCAAGCGTTGGCCTATTGTTTTTGTGAATGGTGTAATATGACACTGGGGATGTGCTCAGATTGTTGGTGAGATTATTCAGGTTTGAGGATTCCAACACTGAAAATAAGCTCTTGGTGTGGTCTACTGGTGTCAGGTAATCACTACAAGGATCAGGTGGTAGACAGTAGTTCAGGGGGAGTGTGACTATAACAAGTTTGCAAAGGTGTTACTTAAAAATACATTATGATAAAATCCCAGAAAATACCAGTATTTCTTAAAACTGTTACATCATTTTTATTTCAGATTTGTTCCGAAACTAAACAAGCATCACCTTTGTAACAGGATCTAAGGAACCTGAAAGTCACAGGTTTCAGATTATTACCAGTTTCCAGTGTTCTTCAAAAAGCATCATAAAATTGATATTTCTATTTGTTTTGGACACCTTGTAACTTAACAGCTGCCTGACTAATTCTTACCAACTTTGCAGGGTTTGCAGATCTGTCAGAAAGGCTGTGCATTTTCAGATCCCTAGGACAAAGTATGGCGATGATAAAGTGGCCAAAAACAAGGTTAATACAGAAGTTCTGACTCAACCCTCATTACAATGGTGGTATCACACCACTAAAATATAAACTATTTATAGTAAAATGAGTTTTTCATTATGAGGCTAAAAGAAGAAACTATGCTTTTTTTCCACTTCAACTAAACTCCCTGCCCATCTGCTAAAATTCACCCAGACCTCCCTAAAAGTATTTAATTTAAAAAACAAAACTTATCTTTGTGTGTGTTTTTTTTTTTGGTTGCTAAATAACAGTACCACGGTCACTGTGTTTCCACTTCCCGCCATGCTCTGTACAGAGACCGCCACTCTGTAAGCTGGCACTGAATTGCTGATCACTGAATGGAGGTATGTATAGAAAGCAGAGCAGGGAGCTTGAGAATAACAGCAGTTGAACTCTTACTTAGCTGCTCAAAAAACACAACAGAGCTGCTTTTGGGGGCCAGGATGGGTTTCAGCAGTGGTGGGGTAATCTGGTGGATAGCAGAAACATAGTCAGGTTGGTACTACACTGCTATAAGGTGGGGAAAATGGCAGCAGTGTGTTTAGTAAATATAAAAACACATTATTCACCATTTTTATATGACTCGTGAAATGTAAGGCTATGCCTGAAGTTTAGTGGTCAAGCAGCCAGCCACTCCCACTTCCTGAGCTATATAAGCAGTTCCTCTAAGCCTCTCTGTGAAGCATTTTTTCCTTGCAGCCGAAGGCTCTGCCGGAAGCTGGGCTTCTGTGCTTATTTTTCTACTTCTGGTTTGTATTTTGCCTTCGGCTGTGTGTGCTTCCTTTTCTTTTTTTTGGGGTGGGGGGCTTTGTTTCTCAACTCCTAACATACTGCTACTCCAGAGCTCATGCTGCTTGCTTTTACTTACAACTGAAATTACTTGCACAGCAACTCCTAGCATTCTGCTACGCAGAGCTTGTACTACTGCTTTCGATTAGCTACAACTTCAGCCACTGCTGCTGACTGTCTACTTTAATTACTATTATACCCAGTGCCTGTGTTTTAACACTATGCTCACCACACTCAAACTACTGCACTGCAACTACATTCATTACATGTGTGTTTCGGCTCAGCCATAGCTGCTTCATGTTACATACCTAATTATTTTCACCTGACACAGTTTACTCTGACCCTATCTGTGCTTCTCATTTTACTGCAGCTTCCCTGCACTGCCTGGCTACACCTGCTTTCAAGCATTATCTCCCTGTTTTATTGCACTTATAACTCTGAGGTCAGCCAACTAGCTCTTGCTGAGGCTGTTAATATAGATTGATTAAAATTTGTCTTCGCCGCCAAAAATCCTCAGAGTCTGTCACCTTGATTTGGCTATGTACTGTCTGGTTGGTTTGCTCCCAATTCAGTTGTTTAATTGCTATACAAGTTTGCTGCTGGTTTACCCATCACGACTACTGCTTACTGACCTATGTGCAGGTCTACACTTGCTTATGCAGCTGTTACTCTTTGCTTACGCAAACCATTAGTTCATGCATTCTGCCATCCCTTTGGCTTCAGCTTGGGATTCTGCTGCACTCTATTTGCATTCGACTTTGCAAGGTCTCAGCACTCCATGCTCATTACGATCTCAGCACACCGTGGTCATTCAGCTCACCAGCTTTTCAGCTCTCCATCAATTTCTGGGGCATGCCAGCCATTCTATTTTGGTGCAGGGTTCCTGTAGCCTACGGTCTCCCTCTGCATTTGGTTCGCATCATGGAGTGTGTCCAACTTGGGGTGGGATCCTTCTCACCTGGCCCATAGCTGGGAATGTCCTTGCCCCAGGCTTGGCTTTAGCTGCCTGCTATGTGACAGCAGCTCCTGGTGTAGAATTTAAGACTAGCAGTGAGGGGTGATTACGACGCTCTCCTCTGGCTCTAGTGTTCCACTATAACGGTTGGCCATTGACTTTAGTGGTTTCCCTAGCAAGGCACTTTCACCACATTCTCCCTACGACTGCCTCAGGTTCACCTGGTTTGATTTAGGGTGGGTAGGTCAGGTGAGTGCCTCAGCAGTTGTTGCTCTCCTTCTGTGCCTTGGATGCTCGTATTGTTGCAGAGTTTTCTTGCAACCTTCCACGATGTTCCTGCTAGAGGGTTTGAGTGAGAGCCTCCCTCCAAATTGGAATATTTTCCACCTCCCTTTAATTGGGTTTTCCAAATTGCAGCTGCAGAGCCATCACTAAATAAATTTTCCCAAGCCTAGAGGGAAGGCGACCTAGGCCTTGGATCCCCAGAGATTTCCTCCTCACAGGGTTTTATTTCTCTCCTCCATTGCCTCAGGTCATAACACTTAGTTAGCATAGTTGTTTTCCCTAGTCTCTTTAGGTAGGTTCCATTGTTGGATGGAGGTGGAGGATGTCCTGCCATTCCCTCTCTCCTTAGGGGATTCCCTTCTCTCAATGCAAGCCATCAGTATCATGCTACGCTAACCTGGGCTGTTACAACAACTGAGCATATAATTGAATTATCAAACTGCCCATTCTTCTGTACTACTACGTTACAGTTACTGCTTCTACAGCACTGTTACTGCTTGCATTATGCTTCGTGTTGCCTCCTATTTGGGGATGATACTACATTTTTTAGGGGGGATTCCTAAGGTACCCTTAACCATGGGAAACGTGCCGTGGCATCTCTAGGGGTGGAACCTTCTCCAAGAGTTCCTTGCCGTCATACCCCTACAGGGTGGTAATTCCTCTGGAATAGAGTGTGAATGGCCAAAACCAAACTAACACAGTTGCAGAAGCATAACACTATACTGGCTGCATAGGTCAGTGAAATGTAAGGCTATGCCTGAAGTTCAGTGGCTAGGCAGCCAGCCACTCCCACTTCCTGAGCTATATAAGCAGTTCCCCCAAGCCTATCTGTGAAGCATTTTTTCTTTGCCCCACCATCCTCCCCATCTCCTCCAGTGGCAGCACTCTCTCCTTAGGGGGATTCCTAAGGTACCTTTAGCCATGGGAAACATCCTGTGGCACCTCTTGGGGTGGAACCCTCTCCGAGAGTTCCTTGGCATCGTACTCCTACAGGGTGGTAATTCCTCTGGAACAGAGTGTGAACGGCCAAAACCAAATGAATATAGTTGCACAAGCATAACAATATACTGGTTGCATAGGTCAGTGAATTACAGGATGTGTGATGTCAAAAGTGTGACTTATGAGGCTTGAAACCATGGTCTGATTGTGAGTTACTGGCCTTAGACATACATAATGTTATCATACATAATGATGTCTATTGTCTTCCAGTGCTGTAGGAGGTGAAACCTGCAAAAGCATGAAAGAGTAGGTGTTACTAGAAGGAACAGTGAATGTCTGCATTTCTGGGATTAAATATCAGGAAAGCAGTAATAGAGTCAAGCGGGGCATAAGACTGGAAGAAAGAGCTTCTGTAGTTACAGGTGTAAGCAGGGTACGCATGAAGCAGGGGCTTAAAGGATAGGGGGACAAAGAAGAGGAGGCATGGAGTGTGGTAGGCAGGTTGTTACAGAGGAAGGAAGTTGGGAGGAGTATGCAGCCTTCCTAGTGAAGAGATTTTGGAGTGAGTAATGAAGAAGCTATGAGAATAAAAGGACCTGATAGTATAACAGAAGGGGATAACAGGTGAGAGGAGGGTGGAGAGGTAGCAGGAGAGGGAGATTACCAAGAATTTAGAAAGAATGGCAGCACAATGGGAAAAGTGTCAGTTTTCTAGCAAGATGAGGGAGTGGTTAGCTTAGAATGAGTAGTGGTGAGTGCAGAAAGGGTAATCATAGAATCTTGATGGCAGAAAAGGACCCCATTGACCCATCTAGTCTGCCCTTTGGCCCCTTACTCCTCCCTCCTCCCACTGGCCCTCCTCTCCCCACAACTCAGCCCCATATGTCTGTGCCATGCCCTCTTGAATTCCTCCATTGTTTCAGCCCCCACCACCTCCTCTGGTAGTCTGCTCCAGGCCTCCATCACCCTCTCCATGAAGAATCACCCCGTCACATTGCCTCTGTATCTTCCTCCCTGCAGTCTTAAGCTTTGCTCTCTAGTTTAGCCCCTTCCTTCCTTTTAAGTAAACAACCCTCCTTCACTTTGTTGATGCCCTTCACAAACTTAAAAGTTTCAATCATGTCCCCTCTCTCCCTTCTAGTCTCCAATGTGTACAGATCCAGTTCCTTACAGCTCTGCTCGTA
The DNA here is from genome assembly GCA_016271365.2 of Neoceratodus forsteri. Lineage (NCBI taxonomy): Eukaryota > Metazoa > Chordata > Ceratodontiformes > Ceratodontidae > Neoceratodus > Neoceratodus forsteri. The sequence continues at coordinate 565,155,775 of CM057449.1, read as the reverse complement.
TGTTTTCCCTTGCATACCCAGCACCATCCTGTTTACCCTTCTCTGAACTCTTTTTATCCTGTCTATGTCCTTTCACAGGTGTGGTCTCCAAAACCGTACTCCGTGCTCCAGGTGCGGCCTCTCTATGGCTTTGTAGAGGGGCATCAGTACTGCCCTCCTTCTGCTGGTAATACCCCTGCTAATGCATACCAACATTCCATTGGCCTTCCTTACTGCCCTGTACATTGGTTATCTACCGCTTGATACTATAATCCCCAGATCCCTCTCCTGCTCCATTACTTTAATGGCCTCCACTCCTAGAATGTATCCTGCTGGTGGATTTCTATGCCCCAAGTGCATCACAGTGCACTTTTTGGAATTGAATTTCAGTCACCAAGTCTCTGACCATCCCTCAAGAATGTTCAGGTCCTGCTTCATGTCCCCCCCCCGGGATGTCCACCCTATTGCAGATTTTCATATCATCAGCAAATAGGCACACCCTCCCCCTTAGCCCCTCTTCTATATCACTGATGTAAATATTAAAAAGGAGGGGGTCCCAGTACTGAACCTTGGGGCATCCCACTCATCCCTCCATCCTGGAGTACACCCCATTTACCACCACTGTCTGGCTTCTGCCCGACAACCAGTTCTCCACCCACCTGGTTAGTTTACCACCCACCCCTATACTTTACAATTTACGTACCGACCTTCTGTGAAGGATGGTGTTGAAGGCCTTGCTGAAGTCCAGATAGGCTATGTCCACCGCCCCTCCCTGGTCAACCACCTGTGTCACACAATCAAAGAACTCAATCAAGTTCATCTGGCATGACTTCCCTTTGAATCCACTATCCTCCAGGTGGTTCTCTACCCTCTCTTTTATTAGTGCCTCCATTATCTTTCCTACCACTGAGGTGAGGTTGACTGGGTGATAGTTCTCCGTCACCTCCCTGCTACCCCCCCCCCTTGTGCACTGGCACCATGTCCACCCTCTTCCAGTCCCCCCAGCACCCTCCCCAAGTCCAGAAACAAGTTGAACAGCCTTGTCAGTGGGGTTGCTAGCTCCTCCCTCAGTTCGTGGCTCACCCTCAAGTGTAAACCATCTGGCCACATTGCCTTGTCCACCTTCAACCTGCCTAGTTCCAACCTAACTCTTTCTATGCTAAACAGGCTCGGGTCCACCCTTTTGTCCTCACTGCCTCTTGCCCCCTTCCCCTGAGCCTAGATCCTCTGCCCTCTTCCTCCTCTGCAAATACCGAGCAAAAATGCTTATTAAGTTCCTCTGCTTTTACCCAGTCCCCTTCCAGTGGTACCACTCCCTCCCCCCTCAGCCTTGCAATCCCTTGCCTTCCTTCTTTCCCTCACATATTTAAAAAAAAGTTTTGTTTCCCCTTTTGGCCTGCTTAGCTTTTCTCTCCTCTATATCTGCTTTGGCCCTCCTTATCTTCTGCCCTACTAGTCTCTTCATCTCCCTATAAGCCTCCCTGTCCTCCTCCCTTTGTGTCCTCTTATATTTTCTCCTGCCCCCAACTGCTCCCACCACCTCCCTTGTAAACCAAAGTGGTCTCCTCTTCTTTTCTGTTCTTCCTTACCTTCTTTATGCACATTTCTGTGGCTTTCAACACACCTCATCTAATAGTTTCCCATAACTCCTGCACTTCTCCTATATTCTCCATTCCCTCCATTTCTTCCCTCACTATTCTTCTCATTCTGTTAAAGTCTGTGCTCCTGAAGTCCATAACTGTTGTGCTGGTCCAGTTAACCTCCCTCCCTGACCTTATACTGAACCTTACTGTCCTGTGATCACTTTTGCCCAGTCCGTCTCCCACCTCTACCTGCTCCACACTTTCCCCATTTGTCAGGACCACATCCAGCAGGTTGTTTCCTCTTGTAGGTTCCCTGCTATAAGAATACATCCTGCAGCACCTCTAGTATCCCCCTGCTCCTAGCCGACACTGGATCCAGGATGTCCCAGTCCACATCTGGGAGGCTTATGTCCCCCACCAGGAACAGTTCCCAATTGTGGGCCATCCATGTGACTCCCTTTATCAGCTGCCTAGCCCTTCATCCCCCTGCATAGGAGGTTTGTATACCACCCCAGCTGCAATGATTCCCCAGTACTTCTGTCCAGTGTTACCCACAGGAGCTCTGTCTCCTCATCTTCCTCCTGCCCCTTGGTTACTGTTATGTTGTCCTTGATTAATAAAGTGCTCCCCCTTCCTTCCCTCCCTGTTCCTTCTAAAAAGTCTCTAGCCTGGGACAGTCACCTCTACCAGGTACGATATTCTGTCCACCAAGACTCGCTTGTCGCTACTATGTCCAGTTCTTTGTCCCCCATGATGGCCTCCAAGTCCACCATTCTGTTCTCCATGCTCCTGGCATTATCTGCTAATCCCTTCAAAATTCCCCCCTTCTCCCCTTCCTTTTGCCAAGCTTTTGTCAAACATACTATCCCTATCCTGGGGGGGAGGCTGGTAGCCCCCCATGTCCCCTGACTTTTGGTGTGGATTGTTTCTTAAGCCCCCCCATCTAGTTTAAATTATACATCCTCTCTATGAACTCTTCTAATTTACTTTTCAGCATTGCTGCTCCCTCCCTGTTCAGGTGCAGTCTGTTCAGGGTTAACAAGATCTTGACCTCCCACATTGAACTCCAGTCCCCCATTAACCCATATCCCATCTGCCTGCACCATCCCACTAGCCAGTGATTAAATTCCTTAATCCTCTGATTTCATGCAGTACTCACTTTTGGCATTGGCAACACCTCTGAAAAAGTCAAAGATTGAAACCCCAGACTACTACAATACCTAGCAAGCTCCCTGAATCTCACCTGCATCTTCAATAGGCTATTGCCCTCCAGATCATTGGTGCTCAGGTGGAACACTAGGTGAGTTTTCACATCCTGCCATTTTCCCCATGACGGTATATTGTGCCTTACCTCTAGTGCCGTCATACCCGGCAGGCATTCCACCCAAACTGCCCTGCTCCTGTCTCCACTGCACCCCCATCTTATTCCCTTTATTATTGAGTCCCCAGTGAGTAGGACCCTACCCCCTTCTCCATCTGTTTGTTCATTTGTTCTTTTATCCAATTCCTAGCTCCTGGCATTTCTTTTACTTCCTTTTTTTCATTTTCCCCCTTGTCTATCACATCCCTCACTCATGAGATAATCAGCCCACTCCCACCCTCAAGCTGCTCAACACCCCCAAAGCAGACTGAGGAAAAGAATCTCAGCTCCCAGCAATTTAAACTCAATTATTTTATTTATTCATTTATTGAAATTTTCACCAGGAAGCTGTTTCACCAGGAATTAGCTGAAACTGTTACAAAACACAGAGATTGCCTGAAACTGTTACCCAACACATAAACTTCCAGAAATGCAGCTGCTCACCACCATCAAAGCAGACTAAGGAAAAGAAACCTAGCTTCCAGCAATTTAAACTCAATTAGTTGAAACTGTTACAAAACACAGAGATTACCTGAAACTGTTACACAAGACAGAAACTTCCAGAAATGTAGCTGCTCACCACCCCTAAAACAGACTGAGGAAAATAACCTCAGCTCCCAGCAATTTAAATTCATTTAAACTAATTTAAAGCCAAACAACAGAAAGAATGGAAAAAGGGGTCCAGCCTGGTTTGGGTACACTTGTGGGAGCAACACTTTAAACCACATCTGCATAGTCAAACTCCAGGAGGATCATTTTGAGGATGATTTTAGAGTAGACAGTAAGGGGAGGCAAAATGTGTTGTGATTAAGTGTGCAATGTTTGGAGTGCAGCTCTTTGTGAATGGTGTCAATGTGGCTAATGAAACTGAGGTGCTGATCCAGCAACCACAAAGGTATTTGAAGAAAGGGACTTCCTCAAGGGGGGAAGGGAGCTATACAGAGCCTTTGATACTGTATGCTACCAAAGGTCTTTGAGATCGCTGTTTTATCATTTAGAGAAAGTCAATTGGAATGGACCCTGCACTAGAAGTCAAAATCTCACCAGTCCAATGATTTGAAACAGTAATATCATCCCTGCAAATGTGGGTGTGTGAGTAGACACAGACTGAGTGGGTAGGGGGTCATTTAGGATGACTGAGATCAGGGTGGAACACGGATATGATCTGATAAAGGATGGGGTAGGGAGCCACCTACAAGGACTGACTGCTGCTGGTCAAACAGGTGGGAGTGAAAACAGCTGACTGCCAAGTTAAAGGAAAACTACACCAAAAACTTGAAAAAATATATGCTGTGCAGAGTGTTTTAATTTGTATGTGAAGTTCTAGTGTTTCCTTCCCTCTGACTGGTATTAGAAGTTTTTCCTAAATTAGCCTGCTAGCTTTAGGGTAGTTTTACAACCCCTGGAGATCTCCATAACAAATAGCTTTATTGCATTTCTTTGTCCTACAATGCACCTTGTTTTATGTGATGGTGATGTAGCAGAGCCCATAAATCCAACAGAAAGCATTGCATTACAATCAGTTCACAACAATAGAGATGGCTATTTTAAAATCTGTAGAATTCAGCTTGGTGACCACCTCATCCTAAAGGTTTTACTGTCCTGAAAACTTTGCTGCTGGTAATTTTGTGCAGCTTGTAAAGCTTCCAAGATATTTAGTTTGTTTGCATGTGTGTGTTGAATGTTGGGTCTCTCTTACATCATAGTCACGTGAGACAAGATGCACTGTGGGAACAAGAGATACAATTACATTATCAGGTATGAAGATCCCCAGGGGTCGTAAAACTAGCAAAAAGCTAGCAGGCTAATTTGGGAAAAACTCCTAATACCAGTCAGAGGGAAGGAAACACTAGAACTTCACATACAAATTAAAACACTCTGCACAACATATATTTTTTCAAGTTTTGGGTGTAGTTTTCCTTTAAATGGAACTAAGGACACAACTCTATACAGACACCTGAAAAAGGTATTCATAGAGTGCTGGGTTCAGCTTGGTTCTATTTAACTTGAAATTTCCATTGGGTTCTAATGAACCCGAAAATGTTATGGTTTGTCCATCCCTAGAAACTAGGGCTATGTGAACCTTCCAAAGTTTGACCTTGCAAACTTTGTCTAGGAAACCATGAAAAGTTTGCTGAAGGTCTATAAATGGCAAAGTAGTTCATGTTGGTTTCACCACTAAAGCAATAGGAAATGGGATAAGGAGCAACATAATGTATTGTGCTGAAGAAGCACCCAAACAAACAGTAGAATGATGGAGTGGGCAACTTTGAGGACTACTAGTTTCAAAAACTGAGTTCCAGTTATGCCATGGCTAAGTGTTGTGCACACTAGTTTCATGGGCAACATTGCCCCAAAAATTAAAAAATTCAGACTGTGCAGGCCTTGCCAAAATTGAGCAAACATTAATCCACGGAAATAAGTGAAGAGAAAGATGTAGACTATGCGAGTTCCTAAAACTGTGTGTCCATTGGGACATTACCACACATGGATAATGCTTCCCGTTATGTCATGGCTAAGTGTTGTGCGCACTGGTTTCATGGGCAATATATCCCCCAAACTTATTTATTTGGCCTGTGTAGGCCTTCCAAAGATTCACACAATATTAATTTGAAGAAGATTGAATGAAGATGAATGAAGATACTGACAACAACAAAAATGGAAAGGGACCTGGGGTTAGTCATATCAGATGACCTAAAGGTGGGCCAGCAATATGAGAAGGCAGTAAGGAGGGCTGGGAGGATACTGGGATGCACAGATGTCAGTGTCAGTGGCTCAGTAGGTAGCACATTCGCCTCTGAGGCCGGGAGATCAGAAGGCTGTAGGTTCAGTTCCCACATCTGGCACTTGGGTTAATATCCCAGTACTGTCACTGTAGTGCAGCATGAGAGGGGTGCTCACTTCTGAAGTGCTGTCTTTCGGATGAGACATTAAACCGAGGTCCCATCTGTCTGGATTGGTGGTAGTTCAGATGGATGTTAAAGATCCCATGGTGCTTACTGAAAAGTGTAGGGGAAAGTTTCATTGAAACAAAAGAAATCGTACAGTACCAAAACAAAAGCAATTTGCAAAAACTCATGTGGACTCAAAACAGAAGTAAACAAAAAAACAGAACAGAACTATGCATATCAAGAGACAATCCATCGGGTCACTGCAAAATCAGAGTTCGTGATCCAAGGAAGAGCTTTCCAAAGTTCAAGTAATGTCCCCTTGGAAAATAATGTAAGTTCATGTACATAAATGTTAGTTAGGTCTGTTACGATTTTCTTCTCAAGCTCTGAATAAGAACAGGTTTTTTGCTGTAGAGTAAACAGACATCAAGCCATCCAAATATTCCATTTAATTACTACACAAACTAGATTTAACGTGTCCAGAGTCCAAAGGGACCACTGGGGAGAAAAAAACACCATACATAATATTCTGGTAAGAAACCGTTTGAAATAATGGAGTGGTCCAGACTGTTGCCAAAAAACCCCACCAGTGCCGAATAAAAGAAAACTCAAAAAATAAGTGTGATATAGTTTCCAATTTAGAAATACACAATAGTCTAGAACATTGTCGGTCTTGAGACTGCTTGTGTTTATGATTATCTTTGACGTTAATTCTTTCATGACACGACAGCCTATGAAAGTCCCACATGTGAGCAGGCACCCTTTTACACCGTAACAAAACCAATAGGGAAGGAAGATGTTAGCTAGGGCACTTTTCAAAGGGCAAGTGAATTGCACAAACGGTCAGGAGCAGATTATTATATAATACTTTATGAAAAATTCATTAACAACATCTGGGTAGATATCCTCCACTGTTTCAAACGTAAAAACATGTGTTTAATATATACCAGTATACCCAAAGTTTGTCGTATCACAGTTAATGAATCACATTCACATAAATGAATCCATAATCTGCAAGAATCATAGAACCAAGGTTCCCACCCTCTCTGAGTATTTATCAATAAAGGCTGAAGATTTGCAGTCAAAAAAATACATGAAAAAAATAACAGAGGATTAATCATGTTAACACCCCCCTCAGAAATAGGTAAGTAAGTAACATTCCGTTTTACCGGATTAAGACGGCTTCCCCACAGATCTTGAAAGAAGAGACTAAGAACTGCAGTTTCTAATTGTCTAGGGATTGGGAATACATAGCTTAAATAAAGAAAAGTCGATATCAGATAAGTCTTGATTAGGAAAACGCGCTTCTTCTTCCCAATCTGCCCCTTATTCCATGAGGCAACCTTAAGTTTGCCTTGTTGTAATTTAGCAGACCAATTAAAAAGGTCAGAATCTACAGTCCCAAAATAAACTTCCAAAATGTGTTGAGGCCCCTCAACAAGTTGTAAAGGACCAATATGTGAAAAGGTGGCTATTTTCGATCCTAACTGAATACCAAAACTTTTGGTAAAATTTAAACTTGCACCAGAAAAATCACCAAAGGAAGAACATTCCTGGAGGGCAGTAACCACAGAGGCTGCATTAGCCACAACAATGCAGACATCATCTGCATATGCAATTGCCGTATACGGCAAGATTAAAGTAGAACTAGAAAGGGCATGAATCTGAGCATGAGTATTCAGACGGCGAAGCAAAACATCTAGAAAAAATACATATAACAGAAGGCTCAAAGGACACCCTTGGCGAACCCCTCTTTTCATGGGGATCATAGGTCCAACCCAACCATTCACAACAGACACAACAGTGACAGTCCTATAAAAAGTCTTAATCCAGCGAATCATTTTACCAGGCACATGCGTAAAATGTAATGCCTTCCATAAAAAATCATGGTTAACTGAATCAAAAGCCACCTTCTGATCTACCGATACAGTAAAATCCAAAACAGAGTCTGCGTAGCCATGAGAAAATAATTCTCGAAGGAGAATCAAATGGTCAGAGATTCTCCTGTTTGGTACAGAGCAGGACTGAGCAGGGTGCAAAACCATTTCAGCTATCCTCATAAGACGTTGTACAATGATTTTCATTAATAACTTAAAGTCAGTGTTTAGCATACATAAGGGGCGCCAATTCTCAAGAGAATGTATATCACCTTTCTGTTTATAGATATAAATCAAAGTACTCTTAGTAAAATCTACAGGAAAAAACTCACTAGCTAACAGGGAGGTAAATACTGAAGTTAATTCAGGAATCAGGTGGTCACCCAGTACCTTATATAAGGCAGTGGGGAGTCCATCTGGACCAGGAGTCCTCTGTAAGGGTAAGAAAGAAATAACCAACTTCAATTCTAACTCAGTAACAGGTATACAGGCTGAGTCAGAACACGGCTGTGAAGGGATAGGGATGTCAAGGTCCCTATACAACACCTCAGGATCAACATCTGCAGCTGCAAAGGAAGAAAAGAGGGCAGTCGTGTAACATGTCACTATCCGACAGATGTTCGACTGAGAGGTACATAAGGTGCCATCAGAATCAGCAAAACACAACATATTCTTTTGTGTAATTTGTTGAGAATTCGACTCAAAGGAGCAAACAGCTCTCGTGCCTACGACATTAAATTTGTGTTGATGATAGAGTTGCTGTGATTGTCTAGATTAGAATTTCAACATATCATTCTGAATTAAGTGCAATTGTTGAGAAAGATCTTGTCCTGTCGTATAAGCTATTGTCAACAAGGACTGAAAGTATACCCTTTTTTGTAAATATTCCAAATATTTTCTTCAACATTTTTGACGACTATATATTTTCAAAAAGAGCACCAAATCATGTTTAGTGTCCGTCCACCATGCAATAGGGTCTGCATAACAAATAAAAATGGATTTCCGGGCCTGAATAAAGGATAAAAGGGACTGCATGAAAGTCGGAATTTGCAACAGAGATATGTTGAATTTCCAGAGTCCTGGTCCTTTGCGAACAGTGACATCAGAACCAAGGCCTACGGAAAGCAGTTTATGATCAGAAAATTCTACAGCTTGTACAGTAGCAGAGGTAATTGGGAGTGTGCAGGACAAAAACACAAAATCAATTCTGGTAGCCAGCTTACCCTTTTGAAATGTAGGAGTATGTTTTTTAGTAAAAGAGTAATAGGCATCCATCAGATGAGCAGTCGAACCAACTTCCTAATTAGGTGAGTCACAAAACAATTTCTGGGTAGTAGCAAAAGAGCTTTTGTCAAGAAGACTTAAGCCACAGTTAAAGTCACCAGAAAATATCAACTGAAAGGAGGTATGCCAATAAGGGCGGAGTAAAGAAAATAAAGCTATACATGCAGACTTAATTTGGGGAGCATAAATATTAATAACCCGATAAGGGCAGGGCCCAATTAAAAAATCTAAGACTAACACTCTGCCAGGGGCTACGTCAATCAATTTTAGCAAACGAAAATCTGGGATATTGAATAAGATCCCAAGTCCGGAACAGGAGTCCAGACCAATGGACCAAAAAGAAGGACCTAGAAGCCAGTCCTGTTGTGCCTGTCGAATCTCATGGGTGGTATGGAGTCATGTATCCTGCAACAGAAAGATCCCCATAGGTAAAAGCCATAAACAGGAAAAAATCAATCTTCTTTTTGCCAGACACTTAATACTATTCACATTAATAGTATGACAAACAAAGTGAGACATAACACAAGGAGAACAGAGACATCTTACGATTTCCTTTTTGCTATCACCTTTTTCCCTTTTAGCTTAACCCTGGCCTTCCACTTCTGAGAAAGACCAGTACCCAGTTGAATCTCAGAATCAGTAATACCATCCGGGAGGGAAGATGCAACAGAGGAAGAGTCAGACTCGCCTCCAGCATCATCAGAAACAGTTTGGAGTAGCTCAAAGGCATTAGATAAAACCACAGGAGGGGGTTCCAAAAGCAAAGGAGGTGATGGTAATGCCCGGGGGTAATTTCTCATAGACCTCCGATGCATAACACTAGTGGGTACTCGGGGGTGGCATAGTACTCGGGCCTGGAACAGGGTCCAGGACAAGCTGGACAGATTGGACAGGGTCAGGGGTAGGAGGGGTCATCTCAGTAAGCGGTGCCACACAAGAGGCCACCGGGGGTACCACAACCTGATCTACAACAGGCTCAGGGACCTGCAATAGAGGTTGAGTGACTACTGAAGTCGGCTCTACTAAGGTGGTCCTAAGATGAGCCTTCTGGGCTTGCGTGATTACAAAATGTTGATCAGCACCATCATCATGTGTGGCCTGATTATGAGCAGCCCACGGGCAATTTTGAAAAGTATGACCTAGCTCATCACAAAGATTACATTTACACTCATTTAGACAGTGAATCCCCACATGACCCAATTCTCTGTAGGTATTACATTTCAGCTTATCACAGACATTACTAAGGTGAGAGGGGTCACTACACCAGTAACAAGCTTTCGGTTGTCCAGGGTAAAACAAGACCCCCCTATCACGACCTATGAAAAAAGAATTTGGTAGGTGCACTGGACCAGAATCATTAGAGTGTAACAAAACCTTAACCTTCCAACCTCCAGTCCAAATATTCTCTGTGTCCAATAATGCCTCAGGCTGACCCTGAACAGTACAATGTTGTTTTAGCCAATAGACAACGTCTGTGATGTCAACACCTTCGTTCCGAAACAGGACAGTAATATTCTTAAAGGCTGGTTTGGAAAGGGGAATGGCCTTAAACGGGGTCCACAGGACAGTATTTCTTAAGGCATGATATCGTGACCAAAAACGCTCCAAGCCACGAGGCGTTTGGAAGCTGACTTCAAACGTAGTTTCGCCGGAAATATGAATCAGTGCATATTTCGTGAGAAATTAATTTCAGAGAGTCCTTGAGTAGTGTCCGAGCTACATACACTCGGTCCGGTGGCTCAGGTAAACCGCCCATATAAGCCAATCGTACCACATTATGCCATTTTGCAGCCAGAATTGGAAATTTAAACAATGAGGAAAAAGAACGATTTGGCTCTATTTTCTTTGAGGGGGGCTCCACTACTGCAGGAGCTGTATTCTCTGTAATGGTAGTGGGAGAAGCAGCACAAATAAGAGAACCCTGCAAAGGTTCCAAGACTGGGTGCTGGGTAAGTTCCAGTTCCTTGGGGAGACACAAGGGGTCAGACATAGGCAGACTTCTGTTTGGTGAATGCTGCAGCTCAGGAAAATCATTGAGACAGGGGGACCGAATAGGGGACTGACCAGAAACCCACTTCCCCTCTGTAGGTTCCTGCACCCAGCCAGCTCCTTGCAATGCTGTTTCTACAGACCAGGTAGTTGTTGTAGCAGGATTGGTATCAAGAGACAGCAATTGAGAGGGAGAGTGTGTCACAATAGGCAAACTAGGCACTGTATGCAATGAAGTCACTCTAGTCTGCAGGGGCAGCTGAGAAGCAGTCGGGAGTATTCCAGCTGAGAACTTGCCAAGATGGGCTGCACAGAGCGGCACCTCAGCCACTTGAAAAGGCAATGTAGGCTGTTGCAAAGTATTATTGTGGGCTGCAGGAGACATACATCCTGCCAATCTGACTTCACAAATCCGTTGCAGTTCTCTGTTCAAATTCTTCTTTGTAATCTCAAATTGACGTTCTGCATCACCCAAACGGTCCTGAAGCTCATTTCCAGCCAAACAGACAGTAGCAGAGTCAAAAGTGGAACAATCCCTCATTGGGATGGCAAGGGGTAAAGACGTTTGAGAGTCCATGTCAGAGTGACCCAGCAGAGGTTCTAAAGTTGTAACCTGTAGTGTAGATTCATTTTCTGCAGTAGACACAGAAACCAGCTTTGCTTCAGTAGTTGCAGATGTGGTCTCTACACACGCAGAGGCAGGAGTTGAGACCAGGTCTCCCACCTCCATCGCTACCTCCTCAGCAAGCAAGAGTGCGTCCGCCATCTTGGACAGAGGTTCCCCCTCTAAAGTGTAGGGGAATTTCCCCGGTGTCCTGGCCAAATTTCCCTCATTCACTAAAAATATCATCAACAGCTTAATCTGGTTCAAGGTCAGTTGGTATTTATCTGTTTCCCCCTCCCCTGGGTCGTGCCTGAAAATAGGCAGAATTTGTCTAGTGCACTTACCCGGTCAACAAAAACTAACTAAATAAATAGGTAGAGGCATCACCAGTAGAAAACAGGAAGTTGTTGGCCCTCTGTACAGATAGTTGGTAAGACCACATCTGGAGTACTGTGTACAGTTCTGGAGACCCCATCTCCGCAAAGACATAGACAGGGTGGAGGCTGTCCAGAGGAGGGCAACCAAAATGGTGCAGGGTCTGCAACAGAAGACATATGAAGAGAGACTAAAGGAGCTTAATATGTATAGCCTCGAGGAAAGGAGGGAGAGGGGGGACATGACTGAAACTTTCAAATACCTCAAGTGACTCAACAAAGTCCAAGAGGGTAGCATCTTGCAGAAAAAGAGATGTGCAAGAAGAAGGGGGCACAATTTGAAGATAGAGGGGGGACATCTCAGAGGTAATGTGAGGAAGTATTTCTTCATAGAGAGGGTTGTAGATGCATGGGACAGCCTTCCTGAGGAGGTTGTAAAGTCAAAAAACGGTGGAGGGAACTCAATAATGCATGGGACAAACATAAGGCAATTCTAGTGGGGGGTAGGAGGAAGTAGACTGTTGGTTAATTAGGATCTGCAGCTTATCCATTAGGTAGGGAAATGGGCAGACTAGGTGGGCCATGCAGTCCTTATCTGCCATCACATTCTATGTTTCTATGTTAAGACAACAGTGCAGCATCCCACAGTATAGGCTATGGGTTCCAGAAATTGTGTGCCCATTGCAAGGGATAGTGCCACACATGGGACAAGGCTTCTAGTTATGCCATGGCTAAGTGTTGTACACACTAGTTTCATGGGCAACATTGCCCCAAAAATTATTCATTTCATCCTGTTCAGACCTGGCATAAGTTGAGCAAACATTAACTGAGTAAAGACAGCAGTACAGCATCCCACAGTGTGGGCTACTGGGGGTCCATAAATTGAGTGCTTATTGGGAAGGTGCCACACATGGACAAGGCTACCATTTATGCCATAGATAAGTGTTGTACACAAAGGTTTCATGGGCAATGTTGCCACAAAAATTAATTTGGCCTGTGCAGGCATGGCAAAAATTGAACAAACATTAACTTGAGTGGAGATAACAATGCAGCATCCCACAGTGTGTGTCCAGGCTACTGGTTCCCCCAAAAAACAAGACTAATGGACACGTACGCCCTCCCCATCCTCCTCCTCCGCTGTCTTTAACCCAGCTGGAAGTGTATGAGATTTATCCTCTATAAACGGTGGCAAAAAGGGATTTGGATAAATGGGCAGGTTATTTTTTTAAAATGTGAGCATCTCTACATTTTGGGCTGAAATGCATATTCTCTTGTTGGTGATAATATTACTTGCAGCACTGACAATCCTCTCTGAGTATATACTTGCAGGTGGGCAAATGAGGTACTCAACAGTGACCTGTGTCAGAGAGTGCCAAGTGGTCTTTTTTGTAACCAGTATAATAGATGCTCATATCCTTCTGCTAGTCGCACATTCTCATCCAGATAATCTTGCACCATTTTGTTTGCTGGCATCTCAGGCATCACTGTGTCAGGAAGTGACTTGTAATGCTTTGTCATCAAACCATAGTCAGTTAGTTTTTTCCCACAGGGGTTTGTCATCAGTTGCTATCTTTCTGGAGGGGTGCAACAGCACTAGTAACAGGCTGACTTGGAGACAAAAGTGAATGACTTCTGTGATGTTCAGTAGCTATAGAAACATACTCAGATCTTCCTTGTTCCCTCTCCTCCACATGGCCTGTCAGTGCGCAACAAGGAAAAATGATAATCCTGTTCCTGCTTTGTGACATATGTACTGGAACCAGACAGATAAGCAAGGCTTTATAGGACTTCTGATTAAGAATGTATCAAATGGGGGGGAGGGGTGATAGAGAGGTTGAAGGAGGAAGATGTTTGTTTCAGAGCTCCACTAAAGGCAGTGGCTAAAATCTGCTAAAGTCCTGATTTTTGCTATTGGTTTCCAGTTTTAATGACACAAATCAAGAAAGTTAAGGACCTAGCAGAGGCTAGGCTAGACAATATAGACAAGTTTCTGTCACCAAAAACGGGGAAAGTACCTCATTTACAAGCAAACGCTGATCTAACCATTTCCGATGAGGTAATGGCTTCCATGGCAGCAGCAGTGCACCCTGAACTGGGTGCTAAGCTGAAAGCATCTGCAAAGCTGACCCTACAATCAATTCAACCATTCTTATTGGGATTCCAGGAGGAATCTCATTCATTGTTCCAGAAAGCTCAGGGTTCATTGGCTGATATTTCTTTGAGATGCTCTCAAATAGAAGAAAGAAGGATTGATTAAGTCTGCTTGCTGTGGAGAAGATTTTTATAAGTTTTACTATTGTTTTTTTAAACTACAGGAGAGAAGGATTAGTTAATGCTACTTGTTGTTGAGAGAGTTAATGTGCAGAGGATTTTTGTAAGTTTTTATATTGTTTCTTTTTTTTTATCTAGCTTATGGTAGAATTTAGCTTAAAGGTTTCTGTGGCTGGAGTGACTGCACAGGGCATGCTCAGACTTGCCCACCCACAAAGCCTTTAAATTCTAACAGAGCCATCAAACTGCAAGAGAGAAGGATTGGTTAAGTCTGCTTGCTGTGAAGAAGATTTTTTGTAAGTTTTGCTATTGTGTTTTAAACTACAGGAGAGAAGGATTAGTTAAGTCTTCTTGCTGTTGAGAGAGTTAATGTGCAGATGATTTTTGTAAGTTTTTATATTGTTTTATTGTTTTTTTAATTTAGCTTAAGGTGGAATTTAGCTTAAAGGTTTCTGTTGCTGGAGTGACTACACAGGGCATGCCCAGACTTGCCCACTGGCAGAGCCTTTAAATTTTGACAGAGCCATCAAACTGCAGGAGAGGAGGATTGGTTAAATCTGCTAGCTGTGGAGAAGATTTTTGTGGCTGTGTTTTTTGAATTAAACTTAAAGGTTTGTGTGGCTGCATCTTTTGAATTTACCTTAAAGGTCCCTGTGACTGTGTTTTTTTTTTGGAATTAAGCTCAATGGGGGCACAGTGGCACCACTTAAAGCCAAGGGGAGGGTCCTAAAGAGGACCTGGGGCAAACATCGTATTTCTGGACTGTATGTGTTTGTGAGACCTGGGAATGCTATTGGTGGGTTTATAATTTTGTTTGTAAACAATTGCAATCAATATAGAGAAACTGTACTACATTGTTCTGCATAGGTAGTGTGAACCATGGGTAGGATTGTAGGGTGCAATGGTTGTGGGACAGCAATGCGGATGAACATACTGTGGAGGCTAGGAGGGTGCCCAATATGCCACAGGCTAAGGAAGGTCAAGGACAAGGTTCAGTGGCTTAGCAGGGAGCTGGGGAGGTTGAAGGTTGAGGGGAGGATTGTGTCGGTAAGAGGGCTGACATCTGAGAGTATTGTGGGGGCACCACACAGAAGGAACAGTGGGTCATGGGAGGGGTTGGGGAGGAGGAAAACTGGACAGGAAGTCAGCTGATGAAGGGTGGACTCTACTAGGACCTAGAAAAAGTGGAGCAGCAGTAGGCAGGAGGGAGGAGAAAACACATAGTAAGGCAAAGGGGGTAGGGAACATGTTTGCTGTACTAGCAGCACATGGGAAAGAGGATGCAGTAGGAGATTGCACAAGGGATAGTACTCAAGAAGAGGAGGGAGTGAGGGGCATTGCTAGTGGAGAAATTGAGCATGGGGTGGCAGGGGGAGGGATAATACTTGGAGCGGTGAGGAGGGAGAGGGAGGTTGCCAGTCAAACAGGTGGAGAGGGAGGGGTCTCAATTGAAAGGGGCAGGGGGGACACATTGGGGCAAGTGGTAAAAGCACCATCTTGAGCAGCCCTAGGAATGAGAACCTAGGTGGGGGGATGGCGACTGCACAAGGAAAGAGGAGGGGGTGTACTGGTGTTGTGGGACACCATACTCAAGGGGCTTAGATGGGGCAACAAGGGGGAGAGGCACTGTTGGATATGGGTGAAGTCCATTAAAGGCAGACAAGGCAGGACAGACAATCCTAAGGTGTGTAAGGAGGGGCAGGAGGAAACCACACATTGTGGTACATTTGAGGACAAATGATCTAGCAGGGGAAATAGTGGAGGTAACAAGGGAGAGGACTGAGGAAGTGGGTAGGCTGTGTGAGGAGACTGGGGAGTCTGTGGCCTTCTCCGAGGTTCTCCCAGTACCCTGCTCAAGCACAGTGAGAAAGGAGAGGATTAGGGAGTTGAACACATGGTTGGTAGAATGGTGTCAAACTAAGGGGTATGGGGTTGTGGGTGGCTGGGGCAGTACCAGGGATAATAACAATCTATTTGCAAGGGATAGGCTGCACCTGAGTGGGGAAGGGAAGGAGGTATTAAAGCAAAGACTGGAAAGGTATATTGCAACAAAGATGGATTTAAACTAGATGGGGGGGTGGCAAGTGGACAGCAGGTAGGTAGGGATCCAATAGAGTGGAGTCACAGCCTACCCCCCAGGCTAGCAGGGAAGGACTCGGGGCGGCCGAAAAGGGAAGGAGTAGAAGGGAGGAGATGGAGGCTGGTGAAGAGAAGGGGGCAGGATGGAGGGTGATCTTGCTAAATACAAGAAGCTTAGGCAACAAATCAGCTGAGCTACAGGCACTCTTAACAGTGCGGAGGGTGGATATTGCAGCTGTCACAGAAACGTAGGCAACTGAGCACTAGGACTGGGATCTGGCAATCCCAGGATACAAATTATACAGGAAGGACAATGAGGAGGGGTGAGGGGGTGGGGTGCCAGTCTTTGTGAAGGATGGCATCATATGCACAAGGGACAAGGGGGAAGAAAGGAGAACAGAGGCAATCTGGCTACAGCTCCTAGATTCAAAGGGTAAGAAATGGAGGACTGGGGTGGCATACAGCCCAACCGATCCAGTCTGAGGAGCTTGACAGGGAATTAGTGGGACAAATCAGAAGAGTATGTAGCAAGAGAAGGTGGTCATCGTGGGGGATTTCAACTTACTGGGGGTTGACTGGAGCATTCCGGTTACCTCCAATGCTAGGAAGCAAGTGTTCCTGGATGCGATCCAGGAGGGTCTCCTGACACAGTTGGTTAGTGTACCTACTAGGCTAAAGAACACTTTAGATCTGGTATTGTCAAATGGGAAGGCAGTAAGGGAAATAAAGGTGGAGGACCCACTAGCCGACAGCGATCACCAAACAGTGTGGTTTAATATCATGATAGGTGGGAAGCCATAGAAATCAGTTACTCGGGTGGTAAACTTCAGGGGACGGACTTTGGAAGAATGCAGGAAGTACTGAAAGGGAAACTTGAGGGCATAAGCCAGGAGATGGATGTGGAGCAGAAATGGGATATTATTAAATTGGGGATTACAGAGGTAACAGAAGCCTGCACCAAGAAACAGAGTAAGAGGAGCAGAGCAAGGAAACCATGCTCATTGAACAGTGAGGTATTGGAGGTGGTGAGGCAAAATGAAAGGAGCACCAGAGGTATAGGAGGATGGGGAAGGAAGTGGACAGGGAGGAGTATGCAAGATGGTCCAGGGAGGTGACCAGAAAAGTGAGAGAAGCCAAGGCCCAGAGATTAGCGCAGGGAATTAACGGGGGGCCGGGGAGAAGAGACTTTTTCAGATACATCTGGGAGAAAAGGAAGTACGGAGACAATAGTGAGGATAAAAAGGGGTGAGGAGTGGACGGAAAAGGGGGAGGAGCAGGCGGAAGCACTGAGTGAATACTTTTGCTCAGTGTTCATGGAAGAAAAAGGGGGGACCAATACCACCATGGACTGGGAGTGTGGGCACGGGGGGAGTGGAGGTGACAGATGGAAGAACTAAGGCAAATAGAGTCCTAGAGGGACTGAGGGCACTGAAGGTAGACAAGGCACCTGGACCAGATGGTATCCACCTCAGGGTGCTGAGGGAGAAGGCAGAGGTGTTGGCGGAGCCACTAGCAGATCTGTACAGCACCTCACTGGAGTCAGGATGTGTGCCACTGGACTGGAGGATGGCACATGTAGTTCCATTACACAAGAGTGGACCAAGGGATGAACCGGGTAATTATCGTCTGGTAAGTCTCACCTCCATAGTGTGCAAACTCATGGAAATGATACTAAAGGAAAGACTGGTGTTGTACCTGGAGGACAATGGCCTCCAGGATGTGAGGCAGCATGGGTTCATTTCAGGGAAATCTTGTCAAACCAACCTGATACAATATTATGACTGGGTGACAGATGAGCTGGATAAGAGTCATGCAGTGGATATTCCTTACTTGGACTTCAGCAAGGCCTTCAATTCAGTGGCTTATGGGCAGCTTGGGGGAAGCTAACTGGTGTAGGGGTAGGGGAAAAAATGACAAACTGGATTACAAGCTGGCTGAATGGGAGGCTGCAATGGGTGATGGTGAGAGGGGAGCTCTCAACTCCAAGGCCGGTGATGAGTGGGGTGCCACAGGGCTCTGTGCTGGGGCCAGTATTATTTGGGCTCTTCATATCAGACATTGCACATGGGGTGGTGAGCAAGATAAGTCTGTTCACTGACAACACCAAAATCGGAGTAGTGGTGGATGGAGGGGAGGGATGATATTAGCTGCAGGGGGACCTAAGCAAGCTATAGGAGTGGTCAGAGAGGTGGCAGCTGGGGTTCAGTGGAAAGAAGTGTAAGGTTATACACTTCAGGGTGAAGAACCCAAGGAGAGAATACTGGCTGGGGGGGGGGGTTAAGCTGGGGATCACTGAGGAGGAGAAGGACCTAGGGATAATGATAACAGAGACCATGAACAACACTGCCCAGTGCAGGAGAGCAGCTGCAAAAGTGAACAAAATGCGAGGGTGCATAGCGAGGGGGTTTTCATCCAGGCAAAGAGAGGTGATCTTGCCCCTCTACAGGTTGCTGGTAAGGCTACACCTAGAGTATTGTGTGCAGTTTTGGAGGCCATACCTAAAGCGTGATATCAGGCTACTGGAGGGGGTGCAGTGGAGGGCAACAAAGATGATATGTGGAATGGAGGGAAGAGACTATGAGAGCAGGCTGGGAGACCTGAATATGTACATCCTGGAGGAGAGAAGGTACAGGAGGGACATGACAGAGACATTCAAGTATCTGAGGGGGATCAATAAGAATGGGGCAGATGGGGTCTTTAAGCTAAGAAGGGGGAGGGACACCAGGGGGCACAGGCTAAGAATAGAGGGGGGAAGATTTAGGAGGGAAATGAGGAGGCACTATTTCACAGAAAGGGTGGTAGCAAAATGGAACACACTCCCAGAATGGGTGGTATCATGTATATCTGTGAACAGCTTTATAAGTGCATGGGACAGGGCTCAGAGGAGAGTGAGGGTGGGGGAGGTGTGGGTGGCAGTGGGATGACAAAGGGGAGGGGATGGGGCAGCTGCAAACTAGAGGTGCTAGCTGCACACTCGAGTGGACTTAGATAGACTGGGTGGTCTGTTTCTGGTGGCACATTCATATGTTCATAGAAACTGCAAAACTGCGAAGAGTGGAATGGAGAAGAACGCGAAAAAGTTGACTGGAAAGGTAATGACTTTAGAAGGAGCTGTGAACACATCCCTACATGAGCAGCTTTCTAATATATTAAAGTTTGAGAAAATTGAAAATGCCCTATTGTTGAAAAATCTGTGGCTGATAAGTTTATCAGCAGATATTCCTGGGGCTGAACTGAAGTCACAAGTGGAACATATCCTTACTTCTGTTTTCTCTTTGGACTCTTCCCTTAATTTTTGAATCAGTTTTCCGACCACAATCAAGAAACTCGAAGGGGAGCCAGATATGTTATATGCACTCTTACAACTATTATGCAACATAATCATATTCTTCAGCTCGCCAGGCAGAGAAAGGGATTTCAATACGAAGGTAGAAATCTCCGTTTGTATCCTGATTTCTGTTTGATTACATAAAGGGGGAGAAAATGCTTTTTGGCAGTTAAAGCAGAGTTTATCCAGACTGGTGTTATAGCCATTTTACAAGCTCCATCAACACTTAAAGTGAGTTTCCAGAGGAAGGATTATTTCTTCCTGGATGTTGATGCTGCCCGTGAATTATCTGAAAAAAATGTCGCTATTCCTGCAGATTTAGGATCGGATTTAGAAGATGAGGGAGATGCGGACACCACTCAGTATGTATCTGTGAAGTGAATTTATCTTTTTCTTTAATTGTTGAGAATATAGACTTTCTTTGACTGGAATCCCTGGACACTTTTTGGATTGACTGATTGGACTAAAATTTAAAGTATTACAGATGCTTTTGCTAAAGTTACTTTTTATAAAATTATTTTAGAAGTGATATTAAAGCTTGGAGCATGAAACACAATGGAAATCAGACTAAGTTTTGCTAATCGATAAGATTTCAAAAACATTTACTTAAAAAACATTTAAAATTCTTTTACCCCCCTAAAAAGTTAAAAAATATACTTTTGTTTGTAGTCTGTAAATTACTTATTATTGAGATGCTTTTCTTTTTAATGAATATACATTGTGAGCAGTTATTATTCTTTTTCATCTCTGGAAAATAAAAATAAAGTATAAAAAAAAGAATGTCTCAAATGTGTCTTTGAACTGAGGGTCCAAGAGAGTGGCCAGGATGTAATGGTTATCTTATACGCATTTGTGAAATGTACATGTCATTTCATAAACATAATTGTATTCTTTCTACAAGATAGAAATCAGTGTTATTCTCCTTTTCCTCATACTAAGGATTCATACAAAGAAGACACAGGTTAATGAGGGCAATGAGTGGGATTACCTGGCTTAGACCTGTTGCATCAGCACTAATCACCCTTTGTGTCCTCCTCAAAGGGCTTAAGCACAATGCAGAGGGTCTCCTTCAGGTGCCACCGATTTGGATTGATGTTTACATCTCTCTTGCCAATACCATGCTCTATGGCATACTAGTGGATAGCCTTCTGTTGTTCTAGCAGCCTTTCCATGATTTAGTAGGTGGAATTTCTTCTGGTTGCCAGATCCTTTTCAGCTGGTGGAGGGGTATGGATTCCACAGCTGAATGTTTCTTAATAACTTTCTTGCCTTTACAGAGTGACTACAATTAACACAAACTTTTTTGACCAGACCTACACAAGTCTACACAATTGCACCTTCTTCATCTAGGAGTCCATGTACTACTAGATTTATACAGTGAGGAAAACTTGGAACGTGTATATGAGCCCTATCCTCAACTGCCTTTGCAATGTTCTTTGCATTATCTGATTCTGTAAAACATGGTGCTAAAGAGTGTGGTGTCAGCCACTCATCAAATTCCTCTGGAAGGAAATGTAACAGGTTTTATGCATGATTGTCATTATCAAAGCCAGCAATATATAAAGCTGCCCATTTGCACAGGTTGCGGGGCACTACTGACTTGTGGCTACTGCTGCTGCCAGCATTTAACTCAGAGGAGGAGGAGGAGGAGGAGGAGGAGGCGAAAGAAGAGGAGGGAAACAAAGAGGGGAAACTTACCCAATGGCAGTCACTGCCATGTATTCAGTAGTCGAACCATTGGTCCACATGTCAGTGGTGATGTGAACGGCTGGAACAAATAATGCTTTCAGGGCATGCAACACCGTCTTATAGGCATTCTGATACAAATGAAGAAGAGCCACTGTGGAACAGTAGGCACAGCTGGGCACCTGATACCTTGGCACAGCAGCTTGCATTAGAGATAGAAAACCTGTGTTGCTCACAAAGAGAATGGCAGCAAGTCAGTTGCTAGCATTTCCACAATTGCTCTTGCTAACATTTTTGCCTGAGGCTGTTTGCTTTATATTTTTGGCCCATTTTGAGGGACTGGACCAGTGAGAGCTGAATGTTTTTTTTTCCCTGGATGAGACAGTTGGCCACTATTTTTGCTGCCGAGACACAGAGAAAAACAAACAAAAAGCTGGCGCGTCTCAGAATTTTCAGTGGTGGTGCTGCTGCAGGGGCTGGCTACTCCAGAAGCTGAAACAACACATAGACAAATGCAGAGCACTCAAAATAGGAATCAAGAACAGCCACAAACTAAAATAGTTGCATAGTGATCAATATTTTGGGTGCTAAAACAGCCTGTGCAAAGAATCACAATAATGGAGACACACCACGGTGCCCCAGTGCTTCACCATGTAAGGCTTCCTTAAAGCCTATTTTAGTTTCCGCTGTTCTTGAATCCTATTTTGCATGTGCTGCATTCATCTGTGTACTATTTTTTTGGCACCCCTTGGGGTGAAAGTGGCTGGGGCTTAGTGGCCCTTCAGAGGTGTGGGAGTTAGTGGGGTAAAGAACTGTTGAATGGAAGAGGCTGGAGTTGTGCATCAGCTACCACTTCAAAGACTTTCTTCCTCTTTCTGTCTACCAGGTCTCCTAATGTTCTCATCCCCTAGCTGTCATCATTATTATCATCATCAGCAGCAGCATCACTGTCAGGTGCTGCTGCTGAAGTCATGCATTGGCATGCCTTCTTATTGTGACATTTGTGGGACTTCATCAAATGCCTTTTCAAGGTTGATGCTCCCAGACATGTTCCCTCCCTTACACCGACTCTGCCTGTTTTTACATAGAAGAAACAATACATGTGTCTGTGATTCTTTGTCCACTCTAAAGAAATCCCACACCACCGATTTCATAGATTTGGTCTTTCCTACTGGCACTCCTAGCTGTTGCCTAATGGGCGGCTATTGTGGGCTGCATCCATATCATCACCCCCTTCTCTTCTTCCTTCTCCAGTTCTTCAGGGTCAGGAAATGGTTCTTCTTCCTCTACCAAGTCTCCAGGGCCACCAGTTTTGTCTGTGTCATCTTTATCTACTGTCATTAGAGATGTTTGTTGTGCTTCCCTTGTTGTTTTGTGGCCTTTCTTTTTTTTTTGTTGTACCACCAATTTTGGTCTTTTTTGATCTCTTATGTGTGCCTTCCCCAAGTTGAACTCCCGCCTGTGCCACCTTCTCCTCCTCCCCAGAACTTCTGCTGCTATCTCTTTTATCAGTTGTACAATCACAGTCAGTATCTCTGTCCCCATGTTCCGCCAAATCACTTTGCTCCTCCTCCTCCTCTGCCTGCATCTCTATTGACGCACTCCTTTTTTCTTCCTTTTTAGGGCTACAGTGGGCATAGCCCCACAGAACTCTTGCTATCAAAAAAGGACTCGGCACATTCCTTCCAACCGAACAACATGTTGGAGTTGCAACACAGTTGCCTCTGCATCCATGAAGCACTCTATTCACTGTCTCCATTAGCAGTCGCACTGCACTACTTTTCTTTATTGGTGTTCATGGCAGAACATAATATTACTTCTGACATATCCAGATGAGTTGTTGCACTTACTGCACATGTGCTAGTAGTCACGCATGTGCAGCAGAGTGCAGTAGCCATCTTGACACGCTCGGAGGTGCCATGTTCTGCCATGACCACTGATGTTTTATTTTTATAGCTACTCTCCCACCCGACCCTCCCTCTGCTTTCCCCCCAGAACATAAAGAGTGACACTGGGGTGCCCAATCCTCAGTGTCATGATCAGGACTCCTCCATATTTTGTTTTAATATTTCCTAACTGACCCTCCCTCCTCTCAATGCCCACTGCCCCCCCCAAGAAACGTAAGAGTGACACTGGAGGTGCCCAGTCCCCCAGTGTCATGATCCAGAATCCTTTTTTTTTACTCTATAAAAATAAAACTGTCCATCAGTGTCTTTTGTGGCCGTTCTTGTCACCCCCTCCACCGTTCTACTCAGGACTCACCACCCCGCACCACCCAAGTCCTTACTTACCCATCAGGGGTTCCAACACCGTAATCCTCTCTGGAATGCAGACATGTCTTCACGCTTCAAAGCTGGACTGGGAACTGAAGAAACAGGTATGCGGTTTAATGTATTTCAATGTATTTTGAACTTAGTGGCCATTTTTGCATATTTTTGGCTCAAAGTTTCAACATGCCTTCTTTGGGAGCCTGCCTCACCAACAATTACACTGACATTAGGAAAATCTGTCCCAAAAGGTGATTTCTCGGTCCCTGTGTGAAATCACCTTTCAGGCAGGAGTTAAAAAATGTTCTCTGCCCTTGTTCATGAGGTGGGATCATAAGAAGGCCATGTTGAAAATTTGCTATTAAAATATTAAAAAACAACAAAGTTATGAGCCTACGCTGAATTTTGAGAACGCAGGCTCATAACTTTGGAAATCTGCAATATTTTTACCCCAAATTTACAACATAGTCATATATTTACAGCACCTCATGAATGTGATAGGTGTAATTTTTCAAATCCTGCCCAAAATATTTTTTATATCCTGAAAATTGATTTCACAGTCCCTGTGTGAAATCACCTTTTGGGCAGGAGCTGACAATTTTCTCTGCTCTTATTCATGAGGTGGGGTCATAAGAAAGCTATGTTCTAAATTTGGTGTAAAAATATTTAGAAGAAGAAGAAGAATCAGCATTTATATAGCGCTTTTCATACACAATGTATTCCAACGCGCTTTACAAGCAGTGCTGGACTGGTAGTGAAGTGACTAAATGTGTGGTGGCGGCCATATCACACACACACAGCCTGGATAATTGCATGAACTGGTTTATGGGAAGGGGAATGTTGGTCTGGACACTGGGAATGTTCCCTACTCTTTGTGAAGAGTGCCCTGGATTCTTTTACTTCTACCTGGATACCCACCAGGACGTGTAGAAGGGACTTCAGTTTAATGTCTCATCCGAAGGATGGCACACCCCAGCAGTACAGCACCCCCCAATACTGCACTCAGATGCCAGTGATTTTTAGGTGCAAGTCCAATCCCGGTGTGGGACGAGAACCCATGATCTTCTGGTCCAGAGGCGGAAGTGCTACCAACTGAGCCACACTGACACCTAAATATTAACTTAAATAAAAGTTAGGAGGCTATGCTGAATTTTGTAAATGCAGGATCATAAGTTTGGTAATATTCAATATTTTTACCCCAAATTTTCAACATAGCCATTTATTTACAGCACCTCATAAATATGACAGCTGTCATTTTTAAACTTCTTCCCAAAATGTGTTTTTACGTCCCGATTGTTGATTTCACAGTCCATGCGTGAAATCACTTTTTGGGCAGGAGTTGAACATTTGTTCTGCCCTTCTTCATGAGGCAGGGTCATAACAAGGCTATGTTGAAAATCTGGTGTAAAAGTATCACAAAACAATAATTGTATGAGCCTACATTACATTTTACTAACGTAGGCTCATAACTTTGGTAATTTTCAATCTTTTTACCTCAAATTCCTTGGCTACAGCCCTATTGGCTCTGGCCAGTTTGTTTGCACAGTGATTGCTTGTGTTGTAATCCTTGCAGTGCTACTGCGAGTGATTCCTACAATGTGAGATATTTTAAAGGACTATTTGACCACTACTGTCATCTTCCTTTACACTTGCACTTCCCAGTGAGGCAGAGGGTCTGTTACCAGGCCCAGTATGTTTTTTGGTTTTCTTTGTGACTGGACAATCCCATGCCACCATCTCCTTGGCCTCTCTGTTGCTCCATTTCCTAATGCTTGCAACAACTCTCAGCCACTTGGGTGATGCATGATGAAGAGTAAGACTTTATTTAATTTCATTTTTGTATGTTATTTTTTGTAATATTTTTAGTTTACTTTTTCATTTATTTTTATTTTAGTTTTTTTTATTATTTCACTTTTTAATTTTTTTTATTTTTAGTTTACTTTTTTATTTCTATTGTATTGATTTTTTTTTTATTGTTTACTTTATCAGTGGGATGCCACCAAGGATTACCATAGGCCAGGCACCAAGTCGCAGCCAGCAGGCACACACTTGCTGCCCACTGTGCAGATCACACTGCAACAGCACAACTCAAGATGACACACACTCAGGCTGATTTAGGAGGAGGAGGAGGAGGAGAAGAAGGAGGAGGAGGAGGAAGGGACTTCGGCAACTTGAAGGAATGCATAGAATCCTTTGTTTTTGCTTTACTTTTTTAATGGAATGCCACCAAGGTGTCAAGTACCAGGGGCCAGGCACTGACTTGACAGCTGGCATGCACCTGCTGACCACTGCCCAGGTCACACTGCAACAGCAGCACAGTTCAGGATGACACACAAACTGCTTCAGGACTTAGAAAGAAGGAACTGCTGCAACTTCAGCGAACATGAAACTAAGAGTTTTGATTTGAATATTTCCACAAAAAAATAAAAATAAAAATATGGGATGCCACTAAGGTGACAACTACCAGCGGCTGGGCACTAGCAAGCTGCCAGCTGGCACACTCTTGCTGCCCACTGCCCAGATCAAACTGTAACAGCACAGCTCAGAATGACACACACAGGCTGCTTCAGGACTCAGGAGGAAGGAACCACTGCAACTTGGGGAACATAAAGACAAAGATATTTGATATGACAGTTGCCACAAAAAGGAAAAATATATTTTTTATGGGATGCACCAAGATGACAAACATCAGAGGCCAGGCACTGGCACACTGCCAACTGGCACACACTTGTTGCCCACTGCCCAGATCACACGGCAACAGCACAGCTCAGGATAGCATACATGCAGGCTGCTTCAGGACTCAGGAGGAAGGAACTGCTGCAGTTTTGCGGAACATGAAGAGGACTAAGTTTCCCTTGAAAACTGCCCCCCCAAAACAGTTTTTTTTTTTTGGGGAGGGGATGCCACCAAGGTAGTAACTAGCAGGGGCTGGGCACCAGCACGATGCCAGCTGGAACACATTTGATGCATACTGCCGAGGTAACAATGCAACAGCATAGCTCAGGACGACACACACACACACACACACACACACACATGCACGTGCGCTTGTGCTTCAGGACTCATGAGGAAGGAACTGCTGTAACTTGGGGGAACATGAAGAAGACTACGTTTCCATTTAAAAACAGCCCTAAAAAATAAATACAATTTTTTTAATGGGATGCCACAAAGGTGATGATTACCAGGGGCTGGGCTCTGGCATGCTGCCAGCTGAAATACACTTGATGCCCACTGTTTAGATTACATTGCAACAGCACAGCACAGCTCAGAATGAGACACACACACACACAGGCTGCTTCAGAACTTAGCAGAAAGGAACCACTGCAACTTGGGGGAACGTGAAGAGAAAGAGTTTTGATTTGACAAATGCCACAAAAAGGAAAAAAAAATGTCTGTATGGGATGCCACCAAAGTGACAACTACTAGGGGCCAGCACGGTATGCTGCCAGCTAGCACACACTTGCTGCCCTCTGTCTAGATCACACCGCACCAGCACAGCTCAGGATGACATACACACAGGCTGCTTCAGTATTCAGGAGGATAGAACTGCTGCAACTTGGGGGAACATGAAGAAGACTAAGCTCTCGATTATCAAAAGGTACATAGATCAATGCAAGTTGCTGCATGCTGCAAAATGTATCAAAGAAAACTGTGCCAGCCACTATGCGCCCTGTTCCAGAAGAATTGTGATGTGTACCGATCCATCTGCAAAAGGCACAAGTTGCAATCAGTACCATAAAAAGGTGCGCATCCTGTGGAAATGATGCAAACCATGACAGGAGAGTATGGTGCAAGAGATGGCCACAGAGAGCAGGCAATGCATGATGCAGGACAAGTGGGCAGCCAGAGGAGGAAAAAAACTTCACAGCAGAGGAGATCGATCCTCACTGAAGAAGTCGATGCCAAGTCAAGTTACTGTTATCTAGAGGAGAGGACAAAGATGTGCATGACCGCAGAAAGAGAGCATGGGATGAGGTGGCCTCCACAGTAAATGCAGTGGGCTCAGTGGGATGCTCCATTTGGGAGCTCCAAAAACATTATCATGATATTAGGTGCAGGTGCAAGGAAAAACTGGCACACAACAGGAGGAGTGCATTGGCCACAGGTGGCGGTGGCAGCCAGGAAATGCCCCTAACCAACTAGGAGGAACACATAGCTGGACACCTCAGCAGCCATATCATAGAGGGTGACACCAACTTGGATACCTTCTGGCTACAGAGCAGTACAGGTATGTCTGAGGACACAGTGGCAAAAGGTGGGGGGAGCACCACGGGGCACACCCTGGGCAACAGTATTAAGAGGGCCAGTGTGGCTACACTGGTGTGTGTGTGCAGAACAGAGAGGAAACAGTCCTCAGCTGCAACCAGGCCATGAGGCATGGCGGTTGTGGATCCTGGAGGACACGAGTCACAAAGACCATGCACAAGGGGCACACTGTAGCCTGTGGACTACATGTTACCCTGTATCACTACAACTGAAATCCTACCCAGGCATGTGTAGAAGGGGTGCATACCCCTGTGGAAGTGCTGTGCAGTGTATGTAGCAGAGGTCAAGGGATGCACTGCTATGATACATGTATATCCATGTGTGTGAAGGTATGGAATCTGGCCGTCAATGTGTAACGTCCATGATTGTGTGGCACGTGGTACTGCATGATTCTGTGGAGCACAGGCTGACCGTGTGAAGCTCACAGTCATGTGGACCCACAGTTCAGGCATACGATTGCATGGGGATGCATAGATGGCTGGTAATAGTGCTGTGATGGCCCTGAACATCAACTGGATGTGCGGAGATGGAGAACAGGCTAAGGGGTAGCCAGGATGTACAGTCACATCCATGACATTGTCGGATGTGTCCAGGCATGTTGTGGAATACCAAAAAAGACCACCCTGGTGGCCAATAGTGCAACAGCAGGCAGGCAGGAATGTTCTCCATAGATAATACAGATAGTGTAGGTAATATCAGATCATGTGTGTGGCTGCCACTGCAGGTGAACAACAGCATGGGTAGTCACACAGGTGTGATGCTGGCAGCTGGGTGGTAGATGTGTGACAAAGATGTGGGGTGTGTGCCACAGATGCATTGAGGCGAGTGCAGTACAGGACATGGTGCATTTGTACATGCAGGGGACACAGTCTTGTGGTGTGTCTTGCAGGAGGGGTGTGTGTACTGTGGAATTGACGTCCAATGACCAGGATGTCCATGGTGCCTGTGGATGGTTGTCAAGCAGTGGTGGTGCTGCTACTGCATAATAGTCATGTTATGTAGGGGTTGTGATACAGTGTAGCACCATGTAACATTGTACTCTAAAAACAAGCATGTTCTCCTAACAGTGTACACGACAGACAGGCAATGTGATACATGCCCGTAGTGGCACAACACATGACAGTGCAAGTGACTGGACTGTGGTCATGCTGGTCATGCATGCAGATGGGATGGCGGTGGCATCCACCCCAATATGACCAAGGCAAGACCGCATGGGTAGAGACGGTTGAAGTGGGGAAAATTCACTCTGCAAAATATTTTGAGGATTTTCCTCATTTTGCAAAGTTTGTGAAGTGGAACTTTACCTCTACCCCCCCACCAAAACGACACAAAATGCGGAGTTTGGCAGCTCTTCTCATTTTGCAGAGTTTTGGGTGTGTGTGGTGAAATTCCACTTCACAAATTTCGCGAAATGAGGAAAATCCTCAAAATATTTTGCAGAGTTCAAACTCTGCATTTTGTGGAGTTCTTTTTCTAGGGTCTAGTCTGCCCACCCCCCACCAGTCGCCACCTCACCTAGAATAAAACTTCCGTCGTGTCTAGTACCCCCCCCCGACGATCCATGTAAAATTACAATTATTAATAGTAATCTCTGGTGTCTAGTGCCCCCGCCGTTCGCCAACAGATGTAAAATTTAATTATTAATTCAATCCCTGGTGTGTAGCGCCGCCCCTCCCCCCGCCTATCGCCAATCGATGTAAAATCTAAAATGATTAATTCTAGTACCTGGTGTCTAGTGGCTCTCCCCATCACTGACCCAATGCTGAATAACATTATTTCTGTAGCGGACCCCTCCCTCCCTGTCCTCATCCCCAAATGTTTCCAATTCCGGGTGTCTAGTGGACCCCCCATCACCTCATCAGGTAGTGCCCCCCCAACCCCACTCCCCCCCACGCTGACCCCGAGCAGGTAACCAGCACAGCCCTCCACTCTCCACCATGGCTGGCCACCCAACTGAGCTGGAATGAATGAGCATGTACATTTACACATTTATTGATGGGGGCAGGGTGGTGGGGCACTACCTGATGGGGTGGAGTGCACTAGACACCAGAGAATTGGTAATGGCAACATTTGGGGATGGGGATAGGGAGGGGGCTCCACTACGGAAATAATGTTATTCACCATTGGGTTGGTGAGGGGTTGGGACCACTAGACACCAAGTATTGAATTAATAATTAATTTTTGGGGGGCGAACCACTAGACACCAGGGACTGAATTAATAATTACATTTTACATGGGGCAGTGATCGGCAATTAGAGGGGAACACTAGACACCAGGTATTAGAATTAATCATTTTAATTTTACAGCGACTGGAGATCGGTGGTGGTGGTGGGGGCACTAGACACCAGGGACTGCAATTAATATATTTTACATGGGGGTGATCAGCTGGGGGGCAGACTACTGACACCAGGAATTGAATAGAGGGATTGGTGGGGGTGATGCGCCATTTCTAACTTCTCCTTGCTTTGTTTTTTTTTTTTAAGTGCATTTTGCACTTAAAAAAATCCAAAAGTTACAAATGGCAAATTTTTAATGAAACAGGAGTTGGCAACTTTGTGGAAAATTTGCCGGTGGAGTAAAACTTTGCTGCATCTCTAAGCATGGGCCGCATATACGATGACCCTAGCACAGAAACATAGAAGTTGTCAGCAGAAAAATACTTCTTGGCCCACCTAGTCTGCCCTAAGGTTCCCTATCTACTGTGTTACCGCAGATCCTACTCAATCTCCAGCCTTATGCCCCCTGCCCTATTTTTAAGGTCCCCTTGTGTCTATCCCATGCGTGCTTGAATCCTGCCCTTGTTTTGGTACCCACTACCTCCTCTGGGAGTGTGTTCCAGATGTCCATCACCCTTTCTGTGAAGAAGTACTTCCTCACATCTCCTCTGAGCCTCCGCCTTCAAGCTTCATATCATGCCTCCTTGTCCTTGAGCATCTCTTTCTATGTAAATGCTACCCTCCTGTACCTTATTAATACCCTTGAGGTATTTGAATGTTTCTATCATGTCTCCCCTTTCCCTTCCATCTTCCAGAGAGTACATATTTAATTCCTTGAGTCTTTCCTCATAGGGCTTCTGATGCAGACCATGCACCATTTTGGTTGATCTCTTCTGTACTGCCTCCACCCGATCTATGTTCTTCCTGAGATGGGGCCTCCAGAGCTGGACACAGTACTCCAGATGGGGCCTCAGTATCGATTTATACAGGGGTAACACCACCTCCTTCCTTCTGCTGGTGATATGCCTCCCTGTACACTGCAGCATTCTACTGGCCAGTCCCACTGCCTTACCACACTGCTTTGCTGCCTTCAGATCATCAGATATGATGACCCCCGGTCCCTTTCTTTCATGCTAATTCAGTAACACTGTACTGACATGGGGGGGGCATGCCACATGCAGTCACAAGTTGAAATGGTGTGGAACTTGAGGTGTCAAGAGTGGTATAGATATATAGGGTGTATGTCAGCAATGGGCTTCCAGACCAACAAGGAGAGGTCACACAATGATGCAACTGTCATGCTCATTAGTGTCCCTCAGTGGTGGTAATCTGTGGGGAGCAGCGTCATGGCAGATCAACCTGCTACAACGGACACACAGGGAAATGTGAACATGTGGTTCAGGTCAGCAAGTAATACTGTGCACTCCCACCCTGTGTCATCCACAGGCGCCAACGCTACAGTCCGCACACCACCCTTGCTGAGGCAACCCCTAGTGATGTTCCCGCAAGACTGTGGTCCACAGGTGTCATAAATGGCCACCCATGTCCCCATCATAACTGACATCATGCTTGTGCCGACATGTGCAGCAACCTGTACCTTTACTACCCCCCACTGATGTATTAGTAGGCCCTGTGCAGACACTAGACCCTTGCATATCAGGAGGCCATCCAGCTGATGGCAGGCAGCAGACCAGGCAGGTGGCAGAGGCAGTGGGCAGTGAGACCACCAGGGAGGCACAAGAAGACACACCCACAGGTGCCCTCCCCCCAAAAAGCAGGGGCCAGAAGCCAAGGCACATGGCCATGCAGGAGCAAGCAACAGCTACAACAAACAGTGTCACTAGCAGTGATGGCAAGAGGGCAAACAGGCACTTAGGCATGGCTGTGCAGCAATAACAGCCTGAGGAAGGGCCCCGTAGGATGTCCAGAACTCCTCTCTGTACAGGGATTCATCATGGACAACTTGGATAGGCCGAGATACCATACCATGCCTTGTTATGTCACATGGAAGGACTGCAACATCTGGGTTACAACAGTCGCACCAATATGGTGGGTGCATGAGGGCAATATTTGGGGGGCTATCATGGTTGGGTGGGGGGACATTACTGTTGGTCTGATGAGTTTGGTGACTGGGAATGTTCATGCATGGGAAGCACTAAAAGAAATAATTGCATAGCACCGTTGGAAAGGTAATTTTGTGCTGAACAATTTTGCCACTCATACTTTGTGTGTAGCACTTATGGTTCATGAGGTATTTGCATTTGTTTGTGGCATGCTGATTATGGCTTGATTTTGCTTCAAAAGGCCCAGGATGCAGTGTTAAGAGTATGCAGGACACAAGTGGTGGAACTCTCAAAGAGCTCCTGTGGAGTGAATGCATTAAATACCTGGATGCTTGATGTAACACTCAGAGATATATATATATATATATATATATATATATATATACACACACATATATATATATATATATATATATATATATATATATATACACATAGATACATAGACAGTGTCGGCAGATAAGGGCCTATGGCCCACCCAGTCTACCCATTTGAGCTTGTAAGTTCAGTTTATGTTTTCCTAGAAGTCTGTTGCCCCTTACCCCTGACCTCCAGAATTCCTTTATGTCTATCCCATGCATTCTTAAATCCAGTGATTGTTTCAGCCCCCACCACTTCCTCTGGCAGGGTGTTCCACTTGTCCACCACCCGTTCTGTGAAGAAATTCTTCCTCATGTTTCCTCTGAATCGTCCTCCCTCCAACTTCATCCCATGCCCTCTAGTCCTGGAACATCTTTTTTGCTTAAAAATAGTGTATTCCTACACCCTGTATATATATATATATATATATATATATATATATATATATATATACAACCTATATGTATATAGCAATATGTGACTGACAACACGCTGTGTAATATAAATCTCTAAATCAGGATATGTGTGGCATTCATTCTGTGTCAGACAGAAGCTAGGTCACATGGCTGCACCATGAATGGCATGCCTGCGCTTGTGTGGGCGGATGGTTTCCAGCAGCATGTAGGTGGGACACAGTGCAGTGCACAGACAGTTCAGACCTTAGACTTTACATGTGGGACCTGAGACATGCCTTTTGGCTGGACTGCATATTGTCCTGCCTATGGACCCCCTCCGTATGGCTATGCATGGGATATGTTATCCTTGGGGGGGGGCCAATATCACAGTGAGCAACAATATACAGAGTAGGAAGGCTGGTGTCATAGACAGCTCTTGTCACGTGATGCGTCAGGCCACACACTGCCCTGCATACCTTAGACACACCAATGGGGCACATTGAAATGCAATGCTGACAATGACCATGTTGCCAACACTAGAGGAAGGGTTACAGTGTGCTTGATCATGGTCACTGCAGGCAACATGCACAGGATGGCACAGTGACTGCCACTGTGAAAATGCAACAAGGATTCTTTGACTGACGGAAGCACACATACAGCACGATCAAAAAGTAACAATACTAGTTTTATTTAAAATGGGAATGGGGTGAAGGAAGGGGTTTAAACAGGGGAATCTAAATATCAACAGCGATAACTGTAACAATAAAACACACATACAGCAAGTCAACAGTAGCCATAAAACACACATAAGTTAACATTAGCTATATAACACACATATGACAACAGCAGCTATGAAACACACATATGATAAATGTAACTATACAAAACACATCAGATAACAGTAACTATTAAACACACAGTCACAGACCACCAAACACTACTTAAACATATGTACAAATGCCAACATGGGTGTTGCACCCATGCTATGATGGACCATGTCATATGTGGCCTACATATTCTGGTACTCCCTCAATGTTCTCATAAAGGCCTACAGAGTCCCCTGCATGTGCACCATGTCCTGCAGTAAGGCCCTAATGTGGTTGTCCATGTGCTGCAGCAAGTTACATGGGGGCATTTGAGCTGGGGTGTCCTGGCCATGGTTCATAGGCTGTGCTGCATGTTCAGGGGCAGCAGACACAGCTCCTTGCACTGCATGGCCCTGTGCCTCAGATATGGCTACATTCAGGGACATGTCCAATGGTTCAACATGGGCCACATCCTCAGCTACGTCTGCCACCTGCTGCCCATCACTGTGCTGTGGCCCAGCATCAACAGTGTCTGTCATCGACACATTGGCCCCTGGTTGTCCTCTACCTACAGGTTGTGTACACATCCTGATGCATCTGCAGTCCCCTGCTGGTCCTCCTGCTGCTCTGGCCCTTCCTTTCTGATGGCGACAATGGTCATGCTGGACACCTCTGGTGGAGTGTGTGCTTAGTGTATATGCTGGCATCCTGTCATTTTTGCCTCCTTATAGCGCGTATGAGCATTCTGACCCGGGGGTTGTCTCTCCGGCCTTCCACTCCTCCATGCTGATGGCCACCTGTGGCATAAAACAGAAACACATGTTAGTGCCCTGTGGGGATGAAGACAGATGCAGTACTTATGAGGGATGGCACAGGTGGAAGAGTGGAGATGGTGAAGTGGTGCCAAGCATATTCCAGAACTGTGCCCCACCACTGTACAGGCGATGGTGATACCGTTACGCAGGCAGATGCAGGTTGACACCACAGTCTGCAGCCCAATGGCAGATGTGGCCTCACATCCCATATGAGTTTATGGGACTGGGGCAACTGAATGTTCTCCATAATGTGTCTCATAATGGTGGTGACTGCCAACATTGGCTGGGTGCATGATGTGGTGCATGCATGCCATGTACCCTCCCCTTTGTTTGCCAGGGGGCTTATGGACATCATCGTGGTATGTGCTGTTTGCCTCAGTATGTTGAAAACTGTTTTGAGTTGCCCACATGACAGGGCACACCATGTACGATGGTGGAAGGGGGCAGTGGCACAACTGTGTATCACCAGGCTGGGTCATTCAATTCAATTCACTTAATTTACCAGGTAAGACAGCTGGACCAAGGCCCTTTTTCAGTATCGACCTGGTGCTTCAAACAATGAAGCAAGACATCAACAATAAAAACAAGTACAAAATATTTGAACAATAAACACAATACTAGATACATTTACATACAACAAGTGATTGCAGGTAACAATGCAAATATTTTTTTTTTATTTCCTGTAATCAGGAAGTATATTCCAAAAAACAGAACATTGCACTGAGAAGGCTCTCTCACTCATACAAGTGTTTATCTTAGGAGTTCATAAACATAACACATGTGAAGAGCGTAAAGATCTAACATCCTCCTTCAGATTGAATAACCTGTAAAATGGTGATTTACAGCCTTGTGAAAGAATAACATTAGTCCAACAACCAGGCTCATAAAAGTCAGCCAATTTGGGAGGAAGCCAATTAAGTTCATTATATAAAACACAATGGTGCGTGTTATAAGGTTTTGCCAGCACAAATCTACAGAGTTAAAACATTTATTTAACATGTCCAAATCTTTGGAAACTAATTTAGCAAACAGAAAAGAGTTATATGGTGTACATCTACAGAATGGCCCGATGGTGGTGTTGGTGGTGGTGGTGGTGGTGGTGGTGGGGGGCAGGTCGTCACACTCCGGGGAGCATCTATTGCTGGGTGGTTTGTATACCTTTCTGGGGTCTGTTTCTATGACTCGGCCACTCAGTGTCATGTGGGACAAGCATGACTCATGTTCCATTGCATGCTGCCAGTTATGTGACCACAACAATGCATGTTGGGGGGACAATAATGTCACAGTTTCTCCAGTGTGTTGGTGGGGTCAGTTGTGACACATGCACCCATGTTGTGGATGTGTCCCACCACAGTCACCCTCGGGTGCTGCCTCCAACAGCTGGTGTGGTGGAGCTTGACAGTGAACAATGTAGCACAACACTCCAACTGAACAGCGAGTATGTAGGGGTACAGTCCCAGAAGGTGCCTTGGATGTCCATGCCTCTAGGTGTGCCATGTGAGAACAGCACGGCAACATAGCCAATGCAGACTCCTGCAGTGCCAGCCTGGAAAATGGACCAAAGGTCCAGACTGTGTCAATGGTAGTGGTGTTGGTGGAGGTGTACGCAGGTAGGAGAGAGTGCATGCATGGTAGTCGGAATGTGTGGTCTGCCCATATGCCCCACCCATGCCATGGATGTTCTGTATGCAGTTATGTACCTCAGCTGTGACACTGTGGATAGGGTGTCACCTGGGCAATGATGTAATGCAATGCCATTTATGTATGCATTGCACAGTTGCCCATTCCACATTGGGCCTGCCAAGGTGCACATACACAACAGCACAGTGCCACTGTAGGTATGGTGAATATACCATGGGTGGCAATTTGGTGTGTGAATGTTTGACTTGCTATACATGCCTCAGGCATACTTAATGCCCATTATACTCCCTTTGTCACATGAATGTGGCCGGAGTCTGTGTGGCATATGATGTGCCCCCATGTCACACATCTGCAACCCCCCCCAACTTGACCATGTGCATTGGATACATCGGTCCCCACAGGTCATGCATGTGATCCACCTGTGCCCTCCCTGTCCCCACCAGCCACCCTCATGTACTGTACCCTGTAGAGGGGACAATATACCCTTGGCAGTAACCCCCTGTTTGGCTATGGTACACGTGGGCAGAACAGCCATCAGCAGGCATGCTATGGGCCTTGGCCTGTGTGCTTGCCATATGTGTGTAGTATGCCTTAAATGAGCATGACGGGCATGACTGTGCCACTGGCATCACCTGTGCTGATGGACATGCCACAGGATGCCACAGGTATGGCATGCACACTATACTGGAGCAACATAGGGTGGAGGACTGCAGTGCGCACTGCACACACCCTGCAGGTAGCTACAGGAGGCCCTTGATCCATGTCCACGACCACATCCACATGCACAACAGGCAGAAGTCATGGCCTCACAATACCAGGGAATGCTTGTACGGGCATACTGCTGACACTCATATGTCTGTGTGTGGCAGGATGACACACATCGCCATAGGACATTGCTTCACTGTATGACATGCCAGAACTGTGACATGAGGCAGTGCCAGGACATCATCAACCTCTTCACAATTGAGGTAGTCTGTTGCTGCATAGTGACACACATATACACGTGCCTTGAGGACACCCAAGGACCAGGGACATTAACCCTGGACACCCTCTCTTGTTGGATATGTCACTGGACACCATTTCTGTACACTGCCCCTGTGTCTCCTGGGCCATGCGGTCCACCCCTTGTATGGGGCTGGAACATGTACGCACATCCTGCCCTAATGTACATGTTACAGATCACCTTGCATAATGAAGCACCAACTTTCACACACCACACCTAATCCCATACCTGCTCACTAGACACACAGCTACACAACAATGGTGTATATGCACAATCGGGTGGGAATTACATGTCAGAGGTGTGTATACCACCTGCGTAGCTCCACACCTGCGGACAGGTGTGCACCGCCAGTAATCACCAACAGCTGCGCCCTGTCCACAGGCATGCCCCTGGCACCCAGCACTCCACAGGGCAGCCAGGGGAAGAGTCAAAGACCCGGCTGGGTGTCAAATTGGATGCCAGGACTGGGTCTCTGTGTGGATCCCCTACACAGTGGGGCGCAGGTTGGCAGCGCAACCTGCCGATGACCATCGGCTGGCACCTGTGCAGGTGAGAGTAGGGTGAAGCCACTGGCTCTCTCGAGATGTAGCACCAGAGGTGGGCACAGGGATGAGGTGGGGGGGCACTGTACCCTGCCATATGTCTGGCGGGACCGGTGGCGGGTGTGGGCCAGCGGTACCATTTAGGGGGGCTGCATCCTTGGGCTGGTGCCCCTGGGTTGTGTGTGTTGGGTGGGGGGGGCACCTGTTTGGGGCCACGCACCAATGTGTGCTGGGGTAGGTGGTGCCAGGCGGCCATATGGGGTCCGGCTGCAGTGGTCCCAGCGGTACTGTGAGCTATCTGCCCCATTCAGGTGAATACAGGATGTGTGCATGGGGTGCATAGGAAGCTTATGGAAGGGTTCTCCCTGGTGTATCCTGCGCCCTCCTCTGCACCCCAGTGGCCATTACTACGTGCCATTGTGCGTGGTGAGTAGTGCTTGACCACTCCCCATGTGGTGCAGTCTGCGGACTTGGGGGATTGGGTGTGTTGGGGCTGTGCACCCCATTGAGTGAATCCCATGTGGGGGCAATGGGTGCAGAGTGTCTCCGCGCCTCACATACACAATGCAGGACCTCCACGCCACCATTCATAGGGCCATTGTGTGCAAAGTGGTGACCCCCCAGCCCCCATACCACAGATGCCTTCGGGCACAGGCCACTGCCATATGACCCCTGCTATGCTGCCCCCCGCGATAGTGCTGGGTACACAACCCCCCAATCAACTCGGGTTTCTCCATACATCCTCCAGGTTTGTGCATACTCAAAGCAAGGATGTGTGTTTTTGTAGGGAAGAGGGGGAGGCTGTCACACACAGCCACCTGCACAGACCAGGTATGCAGTATTCTCTGGCCCAGTGGTCAAGTGGCGTCCATGGCATGGTGTGTGCCTATTGTCCCTGGGGCGATCCCCCCTTGGGGCTGCAACACTGGGATACACCATGGCTGCCACACACATGACATACCCTGGTGGTGGACGCCATGCTGTTACAACTACTGTGTTACAACTACTGTTCTCGCCCATGTGATACATGTGGCTGTGTCCTTGCTTTTCATTGGTGGAACACAGCCCTTCACACGTGCATGTACAATACTGCTGGGTATGCACTTATACATTTGGTATCCTGCCACCTCCAGGGTCATACTGGCTACTTGTCATGATGTCAGAGGTCCATGACAACTAGTATCTTTGTCAGTGTGGTCCACATTCAAAAAATGTCACTTACCCTGACCACTGTGACCTGTTGAAGTTGCCTGGTCTGCCATGGTTGTGCGTCTGTGGTCCTATGAAGACACAAAGGCATATCTCACATTGTTAATGTGCACTAACCAGTGCAGCTATATGTCAGCATCATGTTAGCTGCTGTATATGTGACTGGTACCACTTACCTTTGGCTGTACATTGACCCATCATCATGGCCACATCTGCTGATTGTGCCATGTCCTTCAACAGCTGCAGGATGGCAGGGTCCCTTCTGGACATGTCATGCCAGCGGTGTTTGAGCTGGTGTGGTTTTCTCCTGACACCAGACATTTTATGCAGGCAGGCCTCAATGAGGTCCCACACCCTGTTCCGTTCACTGGGTGGGGGGGCATCTTTTGCATCCAGGGGACTACAATATCCTCCCCCATTGTTATACCAGACTGATTAGCTGGGCAGTTTCTTCTGGTGTAAAACTGGGTGCCCTCCCAGTAGGTGTTGCCATTGTTGCTAATAATAGCTTTAGTGCACAATGGTGTCCTCCTCGGTTGAAATGTACAGGCCCAACAGTACAGGCTGGCATTGCACATTGTCTGTGTTGGAGCCAAAGCATGCATGCAGCCGCACATCTGTGTTTGCACATTGCGTGTGTACGCAAGATGCAACTGCATCAGTTTTCTGGCTGCAAACACACATTTCGTCTGTTTTTCCATGCATGTCCTGGCTGCATGTCACTAACAACATACAGTTGCATGATATTTTCACCCAGA
Organism: Neoceratodus forsteri; assembly: GCA_016271365.2. Lineage (NCBI taxonomy): Eukaryota > Metazoa > Chordata > Ceratodontiformes > Ceratodontidae > Neoceratodus > Neoceratodus forsteri. The sequence continues at coordinate 565,116,129 of CM057449.1, read as the reverse complement.
TGTGGCCTGCGTAATATACATGCTGCCGTTTGTACTGCAAGTCTGCCATAGTTCACAAACACTACATTATTCACTGTTTCCCCACATGTGTCAGCACTACAGTAGCAGTGTACAATCTGCAGCTCAGTTTCTCACACCTGCTACCTGACACCCATGATACAGGCCTGCTGAGCATTGATGGCCACGTGTCTGCTGCGTAGCCCCATAGCCTCCAGCCACACCTGTTGGCACCTGCTGGCCCTGTGTGTCCCCACTGACATAACTGCCACATGCAGACACTGTACCATTGTCAGGTGTTGGATGCGAGTCCCACATAAGGTACCATTCTCCAGCCCCTGTACCATGCTATGTCACCACCCATCCTATTCTACCCCCCAGTCATAACACAGCTATGCAGTCTGTCCATTGACAGACTATGCTGCTGGGTTTGAGACAGAGTTCCAGGGGCACATGTGGCCAACCTGAGTCATCTACGGCAACACACACGTTGGTCCATTGGAGCACTGCACACCCCTCTCCGGTGTCCCTCATGGCCTCTTGCCCTGTACACCTGGATATGTGTCACATGCACTGACCTATCATGTATGCCTCTTGTGTACTGCAGTACTCACATGGGGCCCACATACCCAGGTTGTAGACATCAGATGGATGCCAAGACTCCCAGCCACAATGCACACCTACCATTTGCACCATGCTGTTGCTATGTACACCTCGGGCCACTATGCGAGTTCGGCCCTCACTGCAGCACTGTCGGATGCACACATGTCCATCAGGCGGGGCATCACTAGCAGGAAAAAGGGAAGTCATAATTCCACTATACAAGACACTAGTGAGGCTCAACATGGAGTACAGTGTCCGGTTCCGGAGACCTTACAGTATCTACGTAAGGACATAGACAGGTTGGAGAAGGTTCAGAGGAGGGCAACAAAGATGGTACAAGGATTGCATCACAAGTCCTATGAGGACAGACTGAAAGACTTGAATATGTACTCTCTGGAGGAAAGAAGGGAGAAAGGGGATATGATGGAGACATACAAGTACATTACAGGGAGGAACAGGGTGCAGGAAAACACTATTTTCCAGTGAAAAATATGTTCCAGGACTAGAGGGCATGGGATGAAGTTGGAGGGAGGGTGATTCAGAGGAAATGTGAGGAAGAATCCCTTCACAGAAAGGGTGGTGGACAAGTAGAACACCCTGCCTGCGGATGTAGTGGGTGCTGAAACAATCAAGGGATTTAAGAATGCATGGGATAGACATAAGGGAATTCTGGAGGTCTGGGATAAAGGGCAACAGACTACTAGAAAAACTTAAAATGATCTTACGAGCTCAAATGGGCAGACTGGGTAGGCCATAGGCCCTTATCTACTGACAGTATCTATGTACCTATGTATCTATGTAGGGACCCCTGTAGTCCACATTGCTTCATGGGCCACCACCAGGGGGCCTTCACACATATGTCAGAAGGGGCATGTACATGTCTCTGGATATTATGCTGGACCTGTTCATTGGGACACCATTATGTTTATCATGTACCGAGACATCAATCACTACCTACCAATGGGATCTCCCCAGTAACCTTCTGTAGTCCAGTCAATTACTGGCATGTGAGTCAACCTATCCCTGCCTACAGCACTGCCTATGTGTGTGTGCTGCTTCCCCATCCCCCTTCTTGTCCCCTTAGGTCACTCCTCAATCACCTCATCTACTGTGTCAGCACTGCATACCTTTTGGCACTTCCTCGCTGGTTGATGTGTTCACCAGGTGCCACTTACTGGCAATGGCCACTGGGTGTGACACAGTGCTGCCATCTCCATTAGGAAGTACAGGACAGATAGTCATGATCATTGCTGTCACATGGTTACATGTCCATTGTCATCACCGTGGGCCTGATAATGCGAGGTGTTGTGGATGCTAATTATCACTGCCGGTGCCACCCTTGGGATGATGGTGTCCCTCAGGTGAAGTGATTTTGTATGAGATCCAATCTCATGTGATGTCCTGCTATCCTGGCCACTGCTTGTGAGTACGGTTGCCTGCTGCCTGCTTCCCGGATGTCTTCCTGTCCATCCTTGTCCACCTCTAAGGCATCCACATCTGGTAGTGGCACACGCTCTGTCAGTGCAATGTTTTGCAGGATGCAGCAGGCCATCTTGGGGTTGTATTGCAATGACCCTCCAGACTGGTCGAGACATCTGAAGCACACCTTCAGAAGGTTGAATGTCCTCTTTATGACGGACCTCGTGGATGCCAGTGCCTCATTGTATCACTCCTCTACCTCACTCTGTGGATGTCTCACTGGGGTCATGAGCCAGGGCAGTTGGGGATACACAGGTTACTGTTCCATACCAAGTTTGCAATGTCCTTCAACAATCCCCTCTGTTGCATCATGGAAGACACAGTGACATTCGTATAGCCCTCGGATGCCAGTGATGCTGGCATAACACCCTCCCCCCGAGCCTTGCCTACCACTTTTCAGCTGTATGCTTCCCATGTCATCTGGCCCCATTGTGTGGAACACATGTTCACCACTGTGCACTCATTCTTGCACACCCTTTATGGTTGCTTCCCTCACACTTGTGCATGCCAGGTCCTCGATTGCATTTTTGTGTCCCACTGCCATCAACCTATTAGCCATCCTACTTTGATGTCTCCCCTTTCAAAACCTTGTGCAGGCCACTGTTGCAGAAGATGTATGCATCATGGGAGGATTCAGGGTACTGAGCAACCACATCCAATATGTTTGTATGTACAACTGTTTGTAAGACGATTGTGTTAACTTTTTATGTGTAAATCAGGAGCACCAAATAAATAGGACTTGTCCTAATGGTGTAAAATGGCATCTGTACCTAAATATAAACATAAAGGGTGTTATGCACTAAGTGGGAAGGGGTACACGGAAAAGTCGCATACCCTGCCCGCACCCCTGCACCCCCCTGGACATGTGCACCAATACTGGCATTCACCAACACCGGCCACCTGTCCGCTGCTCCTCACCCTCCCCCCAGTGCGCAGGACTCTGCAGGGTGGCCGTGGGCAGAGTCTCAGACCCGGGCAGGCATCCAATGGGATGCCTGTCTCGGGTCCACTAGTGGATCCCTCATGCTGTGATGCGTGGGTCCGGGGTAGTGCATGCCACCTATGTACCCGAACCTGTGAGGCATGGCCCCTACGGCCGAGCCACGGCGAATGGCACCCTCCTGGTGCACTGCAGGTCCCCAGTATTGGGACTCACCTCCTGCCCATACATCCGCAATGGCAGCTTTGCCCAGGCCACACTGTGGCTGTACCCCCATACCCCAGTAGGCTGGCATGTGCTACGGTCCCCCCTCCCTGCAACATCCCAGTGCTGCCACCAATTGAACATGTCGGGCACTCGCCTGTCCCACTGCCCCTGCCCTCACCGGCTGCCTAGTGGGCAGGGGCAGCACCATGGAGTGTACTGTCCAGGTCCCCAGTCCAGCGAATGGTGTCCCTGGTGGTGCGCTGAGGGTTATGGCAGGGTCTACTCTGGTATACCCTGCGCCACCGTCCGCACCCATGCGGCCAGCACTATGCAGTTTAGTGAATACTGCATAGTTCTGGCATGCCCCCGGAACCTCCCCAGTATGGTGCGGTCTGCGGACGTGGGGGATCGGGTGTAGTGGGTCTGCTCTCCCCCCCTTTGTGCATGCCGCATGGGGGGAACAATGGGTATGGAGTGGCTATGCATTCTAGATACATGCGCGGAGCCACTCCACTCCATTAGTGCATAGCACCCAAAGATTTTACTACTAGTACATCCAGTATGTGGCACTGGCTGTCATACACCACCTGGATGTTCATAGAGTGAAAGCCCTTGTGGTTGACATACGACTCTCCCTGTGCTGGTGGTGCTCGGATGGCCATGTGTGTGCAGTTGATGGCTCCTAACATGCAGGGGGAACCATGCCAGTGTGTAGAAGGCCTGCTTCACAGCCTGTTGCTGTGGTGCTTCCCGTGGGAGGCAGATGTACATGTATGACTGGGGTAGCAGCAATTCCAGGAACTGCTTCAGGCACTTGGATGCAGCAGACTGGGAGATGCAGACTGTATCACCAGTGGTGGTCTGGAGGCTCCTGGTGGTGAGGACGTGGAGAGCTGCACTCACCTTAACAACCACGGGTATAGCCTGACCCCTCCTGGTTGCACTCTGCAGGTCCTCCCACAATTCCTGGCACAGCTCACTGATGGTAGCCTTGGACAGGTGATACCGTGCTATGCACTGCTCCTCCATGAGGTCCTGCTATGATGTCCTTCTGCAGACCACACATGGTGCATATCTCGTGATCACTCTCTACTGCACCTGTGGCATGCCATTCCCCTGGATCCTGCCATCCTGCTGCCTAGCAAACCTCCACCACCTTTCTGCTGTCATCATGATTCTCAGTAGGGCTACTGGTCCTAACATCTACTTACTTCTATCTCCCAAGTGACTCTGCTGGGTCTCTTTGCAAGGGTATTTATATTCTCTAGTGTGGTTAGACCAGTTCCACCTTGGTCTAACCAGTGTGTGCTTAGATACGGCGCAATGAAGAGGTCTCTAGCTTCTGGAATCCCAAATAAGGGGATACTGAGACTTTTCTTTGATGCAGGTCACTTTTTGCAATGACGCACCAAACATTTTGGTGCATCCTTGATGCAAGGCACTTTGATGCAGACCTGCAGAACATTGATGCAGCTGCATTACAAAATAACAATTGGTGCAAGTAATGGCACAAGTTGCCATTTGCATCATTATTATTTGACGCAAACCCCTTGCGGCACTCCTGACTCTTTGAAAATCAGGCTATAATTTGTGATCTTGTACAAACAACCAACCCATGATCACTCACGTCATTGTGGAAAACTGCAGAGTGAAGAATTTTGTGGGGATGCATAGAAAGTATGACATCAAGGAGAGAACTGTTGTCGGAATTGGATGTATTGGTTCTAGTGGGTTCACTGACTAACTGGGCTAAGCGGACTTCGTCACAGAAGAATTTCAGGCTGTGCGACTTGTGGGTAATCCAGTCCATATTAAAATCCCCAAGTATTAAAGTTTCAGTGTTGGCGGACGTGATTAAGGATTTAAGTATGGTGAGGATGTCAGTGCCACCAGATGGGGGGTGATAACCACCAATAATAGTGAGACATTCAGTGGATGGAAGGTGAAATTTGAGAGATATGATTTCGTACTCCTTAGGTTTAGATTTACAGTGAATATCACTGACTATAAACTTAGATTTAGTGTAGATGGCCACACCGCCCCCTCTGGCTTTCCTATCTGCCCTGTGCAGATTGTAGCCAGGAAGTGCACGGGACGATGGTCTAGAATCTTTTTTTCTTAAACTAGGCTTTCTTGACCTCACTGCCCCTTTCCTCCACATATTCAATCTTTCCATTTCCACTGCCACTGTTCCCTCCTGCTGGAAATCTGCCCAAGTCCTCCCATTATTCAAGTCAGGGGACCCATGCAACCTAAACAACTATAGGCCCATCTCAATCTTACCTGTCCTCTCCAAAGTTCTCGAAAAACTAGTTTACTCTCAAATGAAACTCCATATTGAATCATCTTCAGTCCTCAACCCTGTGCAATCTGGCTTCCGGCCCAGCCATAGTACAGTCACTGCTCTAGCCAAAGTTACCAATGAATGGATTACAGCCATGGACTCCAAGAAAGTTACTGGTGCAGTATTTTTAGATCTCAGCAAAGTGTTCGACACTGTCAACCACAATCTGTTAGTCTCAAGCCTAATAAAAGTAGACGCCACCCCCCTTGCTGCCCAGTGGTTTGTCAGCTACCTATCTGGAAGGACTCAGAAAGTAAAAGCTGGTGGCCTCTTTTCTGCACCCCTCCCAGTTGTCAGGAGAGTCTCACAAGGCTCCATATTAGGTCCTATCCTCCTCTCCCTGTACATCAATAACCTTGATGCACATATATCTCAGTCCCATCTGCATTTCTTTGCTGATGATACGGCATTGTATACATCAGGCCCTACACTGGCTGAAGTGAGGGATGTACTCCAAGCCGACTTTGCACAACTAGAAATCAACCTAATCAATGCCAAGCTACTCCTCAATGCCAAGAAAACTAAGGCAATGATTTTGCCCCAAACACCACCTCCACTTCCCTTGCAAACACGCACAAAGAATTCATCATCACTACCTCCCTAGGTGAACCCCTTGAAATCACCTCCAAATTCAAATATCTTGGTATGTGGCTAGACAACAAGCTTTCCTTTCATGACCACCTCAATGATCTGGCAAAGAGGCTAAAAATTATGCTAGGTTTCTTCTTCCGTAACAAGTCCCTCTTTCCATTGGATACCAGAACTAGGCTGGTCCAGGCCACTTTCTTGCCACTACTCGATTATAGAGATCTAATCTATTCCTCTGCAGCGGCCTCAGGACTCAGCAAACTAGACATCCTCTACCACCACGCCATATGGTTCATGACAAACCTACCCTACCAAACCCACCATTGCAATTTGTACCTAGCCGCTGGCTGGACATCACTCTCAACTAGACGCACGCTTCATGCTGGTATCTGGACTCTTAAGCTACTCCTGAACAAGATCCTGAACTACCTCACAACCCTTTTCCATATTTCCCATAGTGCCTACTCTCTTAGGAAAAATGACCTCCTCCTCCTCCTCGATGCATCGAGAACTCGCACCTCACTTTGCAAGTGGGGCATATCAAGCATACTCCCAACTATCTGGAACCAGCTCCAAGGCATACTGAAGCTTCCTGGTACGTCTCTATCAGCCTATATAAAAGGTTGGCTGCAGCAAAAATAAAAGATACATGCAGCTGCTTCTAAATCCTAGCTCACTGCTCTATTTCTAGCCCACTGATTCCTCTTACTTACCTAGAAATTAGCTGCCTTGATACTCCGAAACAAGCACTTTGTACCTTTTTTTCTGTTGTAACACCCCTACAAATGGGGGTTCCCAAAAAGTCTTCCTTGAGCTTGCCTAAATGCTCACTGCCAGGCTGGTGTCCTGCATTTTAGCAGTTTAAATGTGATTGCCAGAGCTTGTATAGCCTCTGTGCCCTGTCTCTTTAAGAGCTGCCTAATTGTAGCTTAAGTAATCTGAGAGGGAACTCTGTTGAAAGATGTAACTATTTACTGAAAATCATTTAGAGTGATAATGATAATGTAGTTTGTCTAACCTGCTTTCTTTGTAGCAAGGACTGTTTTGTTTGTCTCCACTATCTTGGTCCTGGACTGAGAATTGGACCAAACAATACTGGTGGGACCTAAAATGTAGCCGGACTACAGGAGCTGTCTGAATTCAAAATCTGTAGGATCTTTAGTTTGGAGCTTTTTTTGTGCCTCTTGTGCAACTGAAAGGGGAGCTCTTGCTTTGACTGACAGCCAGATCAGCCAACCAAACCTTTTGGATCTTGGGGAAGTCCTGGGCTGCTTGGAGTTTTCATTTAGTTCTGAGCTGGGAAGTGAAATGAGAAGAACTCAAGTGTATTTTGGGCAGCAATCCTGAGTGGATTCGCATGGGAAAACTGTGAAAGGGCTGAGTTTTGGCTTGCATGTTGGTGTGCTGCTCCTGAGAGGGAGCGAAGAGAATTATTTTGGACTAAATCCAAGTTTGTGTGGCTAAAGTAAGCTACTGGAGTGGACCAGGCTTAGCCTGAAGAAGACCGAAGATTTTGCTGAACGCAATAGGCCTGTGAGGAATTCCAGCTACCCCTAAGCTCCCAGTGTGTGTAGAGACTTTGCGATTGTGACTGGGGAGCGCTTTGCCTGGTACAGTAGAATTCCCTTACATGTAAATGTGCTATGAGCTGCTAGTGGGTCGTGAGTTAGTCCCCCACTGTGTGAACTGTGTTCTGCTTGCTGGAAGCTGTATCCAGCCCTAAACGGACTGCATCTGAATTTGTCCCCATGTGATCTGGGCCTTGCCAGACTGGCCCAACCAGACTACCCACTGCACAGAGAAGCCATCAATGAGAGACCTGCCTGGGGATCAGCCCCCTGCTCCACGCTTGAACAGGAATGATGCTTCTGTGACTCATGTGGGCCCTGCTTCTTCTGGCATTCCAGATCAACCACCTGCAGTCTCGATTTTCATCCAGCCTGTGTCCAGTCTTGGGCATCGTGAGTACATACCAGAGTAGCTCCCTGCAACAACAGCTTAACCTGAGTGTGTCATCTGATTGTCTTGTTTCGTTTCCTTTATGAACTGAGCCCTCTGGCTCCGGATTACAAATATTGTATACTGTGCATGTTGTGTTTTCCATCTCAGGGCCCCAACCAGCTGTGATGCCGGCCAACCCCGGGCAACAGTCCTGGCTAGCCCATCTCTTCTCCACCTGGGTACCCAGAGGTGTGACTGTGTGGGGGGACTCAAAGTGCATGCATAACTGCTTGATTGATATAACCTTTAAGCTAATTTACCTGATTTTGCCCCTCCCTTGTTCAAGTCCCCTGAATAAATCAGATCTAACTTTTTCTGCATGTAATCTGACTACGGTTCCAGTTTGTGCTCAAAGTACTGTACTGTTGCTATTTACTGTGCATATCCTTGTTTTACAGGGGGTCCCCAGGGTCGAGCCAGAGGAACCAGCCCTGGTGGTAAGTGCAAACACTGTGGATACTTGTGTGTGTACCAGGGGTATTGTAAAAGTGATTATTGTACAGTGTTCAGGCCACTAGAGGGGAAAGGAGGGGTTACAGTGTCCCAGAGGGCTGTGCCTAGGTTAGCTTGACCACTACCAACCCTGATCTCCGGGTGGAGGCACCCATTTCAGAACTCAGGCCCCTTAACCTGCTACTAGCCAAGCAGACAGGGGTAGTAGCCCTTGGGATAGGACCACCTAGGGGTTACACTGTACTTGTATTTTTCTATGTCATTGTCATTTTTATGCAACACATTAATGCTTGCCCATTATTCTGTACTTTTTTTTGATTATGCAATCTGTAACTACTTATCTGTGGCAGAAGGACCTTTTTGTGAATAAACTTGCTCAACAGAATTTTCCTACAATAAACTTTAACTTAAACTTTGGCCTGCGACCCTATTTGTGAGTTCTGCAATATACTGATCATGACCCTGTGGCTATTAGCACTGCAGCCTGGTCACTTTCCAAGGTGCAAACACCAAGAACTTTTTTTGCAACTGTTAGAGTGTCTTAATGGGGTCACAGACTTAATGCAGAGCTGAGTGCTTTGTGGTTACTTTCTAGTGCCCAACTCTGTGACTGAGAATCTGGCACATAGTTGGCACACTATTCTGAGTTCATATTACAGTTTTGTGTAATTGCACAGCCCAGTCCTTGCTCTATACCAAGCTGTCACCCAGGGTTGCTATTAGCATTTTGCTTACAGATCTGCCAAGTACACATTAAAAATCCTTCCAAAATGTCTTAATAGACTATTCTGTATTAGTAGGACCACTTTTACAACCGGGAGACAGAGTGTGATGAGTAATTACTGATGCTGTAATGACATTTTGTTAAACACAAGCTCATAAGCATCATATAAATCCTAATTACAGAAAAAATCTTTCAGAAAAGCCAACTTAGCCTACTGTGCATGTTCTGCCATGCTGAGAGAAACTAATGTCCAGTTAGCACATAGTTCAGGCCAGAGCTTTACTGGATTTCATCCCACTGGCTCTGGGGCAGATGTTCGCTGTTCAGCATTGCATACTCCTCTCCTCCTGTGTTGGGCAATTTGTCCCCTTTGATAATGTAAGTTTCTCTTACTCACCATCAGCTTGTTTCACTGTAGTTGCTGACTAATAGGGGCAGAATGTAGGTGGATTCCTCCTGTCTCGTTAACATCTGAATACTTTTAACTCATTTACTCCCAGAGAATATATATAAGTTAAAATGACATATGCTTAAGCTTATTGAAATTGGCCACCCCGAGCTGAATACACATTATTTCACCTTTTAGCAGATGCCCTTTCTTAGCCATAAAAGGACAGCTGCAAATACTAAATTTGTATCCCTTTCTTTATAATGTTATTTAACCTAGGTTACATTTTTCAGATGATAAATCATCTGCAAAGTGTGTTTTAAGAGAGATCAACAAAACTACTACTACTCAAAGTGTATTTCTGTGGTGGGATAATAAGAGTTCAAATTTGATTCTATGTTGTGCTATGGTTGCCAGTATGGTTAGTTATGTTCTGCTGTGACGCTTTCCTTGTCATACTAATCTGTGTATTTTGATCTGGCTAAATATGCTTTTTGACTTACCCATGGTGAGAGCTGACTGGGTTGCATCTTGAAAAAATGATAAAAGAGGGATTCAGAATCTCAGCCCTAAGCCAGCCCAGTGGTGCTGAGGGTTGAGGCATGGATGCCACACCTCACACCATGCTGGTGACTCAGGTTCACGCAAAAGCTTGGGGCACCGGGAGTCAGCCGGGGGGGGGAGGAATTCATTGAGCAGGCAGCAGGCAGCTCTCTTCCTCAGGGAGGGACATAGGGGTCTTCCCGGTACTTGGCTGCCTCCCAGTGGAGACTAGGTGGCAATGCCATGCCAGGGGGGACCTGGCAATAGGCTGGGGGAAGGCAGAAGGGGCTGTCACCAGAGCTGCAGTGCACATGCGCGCCTGCATGCGCATGTGCAACTAGGGGTGGACTGGCTGGGTATCAGGCCAGGGTGCTACCCAAGGAGGACAGGCCACCTTCACCTGAACTGTCAGATGCCTTCCTACATGAAACATAATTATCGAAGTGCAGGATGCGGCCAGACAACACTTTATTTGGGCAGAGCTACAGGAGAGACACAAAGAGGGAAAGTGACACACATTTGTGATGGCTTTTATGACTGGGAGAGGTGGAGAGGTAGCAGAGATAGCATACGAACCAACATGTCACTGTAAAATGGATTGCATTTCTTTCTGATCCATTGTGAAGATTGATTTGTCTGAGCAGCGGGATTGCATCGCAACGTGCGATGCAATGTAGACTATTTAATGCACTGCTTCTCTCTATGCCTGTACAAGCCTCTCTTGAAGCTGCCCACTGTCTTCAATGAGACATCTTACTTCCAGCAGTGGCACTCCAAGTTACCACCACCCTCTCCTTGAAGAAGTGCTTACTGGCCTCCCTCTTAAAACCAGCCCTCCCCCCCGTGACCCTTCTCGTTATGGTTGCCACTCAGCTTAAAGAGATTATCCGTATCAGGACTAGAAATTAATTTAAAAAGTAGTGTTCGACATGGAATACCATTGCCAAAGATTAGGTATTCTGTCTTGAAAACTGGTATACAAACACAATTTTTGGTATACCATGCCATCACTGTTATAAGAAGCAAGTGGTTTTAAGTCTGTTTGCAGCACTGCTGAATAAAAAAAAACTTAAAAAGGATAGGCTTTGAGTGTCTGTCTGGGAAGAGTGGGGGGGAAAAAAATCACACATGCAATAATCACTACACACAACACTGTTTCCTCACCCCAGCAGTGTTGTGCATGATTATTAGAGTCGGTGCCAGAACATCGCACATGCCTGTGTTCTACGCCTCCCAACAACCCCAGTCCCAAATCAGAAACCCAGAGAGGCTTTTCAGCTTCGGAGAATGAATCAGCGGTCGAGGAGTGCCCAAAATGACCACAGTGAGGGTTCAAGAAGTAGTAACTCAAATCCCTATGTGGCTAAATCATCTGTCCAGGCCCCTGCTGCTGTCCCTCCAGACTGGTCCAAAATAGTGATTCCCTTCAATGGAGACTACCTTGGCTGTGAATGGTATTATTACTAGGGCTGTACTGGACAGTGGGTCAGAAGTGACCATTGTATTTAAGGACTGGTATGACAAACACTTATCTCCTGTGCCGTTACAATCCCTGGAAGGCCTACATGTGTGGGGGCTGAGTGACAAGTCTTATCCCTACCTAGGATATGTCTGCCTCTGGTTGTCATTTCCTGCAGCTGTAACTGGTGTAGAGGAGCAAGTCAAGACACTGGCCTTAGTGTATTCCCCTACTGGACTGTATGAAGGGGTTCCACTGTTAATTGGGACCAATGCCCATATGTGTGGGAGACTGGCACAACTCTATCACGAGAAACAAGGGTGACGGACTGGGAGGGCCCTAAGAATTCCCTCTCTGATCAAAAGGGCCTATGATTTGCAACGGAACCCCAAGGGAGTGGACCAAGATGAACCAGTAGGGGTTGTGTGGAAGAAGGATCCCGATTCAATGGTACTGGCCCCGAACACCCAGTGTACCGTTCAAGGGGAGGTCCACCTCCACAAACATGTCAAGAACAAAATACTGATGTTGGACACACCAGGCGATGGAAAATTGCTGGAAGGATTATCGGTTAAGCCCAGCATCTTGCCAGCTCATGCTCATGCCTATGCACGACGAGTGATGGTCCAGATTCATAATGTGTCAGATCGGGAGATCCGGGTGAACAGAGGATGCACCCTAGCTATGGTACACTGTGCAGACACTGCAGTGTTGCCCAGCAACAAGCCCCCTGGCAAGACAGATAGAGTGACTCCTGACTTGTTTAATTTTGGTGACTCCCTGTTGGCAGCTGAATGGAAGACTAGAATTAGCCAGAAACTTGCCCAGAGAGATCAAGTGTTTTCGTTGAAGGAGTGGGACGTAGGATGTGTCCAGGGTGCGGAGCATCACATATGCCTGCACGATGAACGGCCATTTCAAGAGAGGTCTCGGCGCCTAGCCCCTGCAGACATAGATGATGTGAGAAAACACTTGCAGGAAATGCTCGCGGCTGCTGTGATACAAGAATCTAGGAGCCCACATGCTTCTTCCATTGTGGTTGTGCATAAGAAGAATGGAACAGTACGAATGTGTGTGGATTATCGGACCCTCAACAGGTGGACCATCCCTGATCAATACACCATGCCCCTTATACAAGATGCTCTGGATTGTTTGAATGGGAACAAATGGTTCTCAGTGTTGGATCTTTGCAGTGGATATTACTAGAGTCCAATGGCTCCAGAGGACCATGAGAGGACAGCCTTCATCTGTCCTTTGGGGTTCTATGAATTCCTGAGAATGCCACAGGGGATATCGGGCACCGCAGCCACCTTCCAGCGACTGATGGAATGAGCGGTGGGAGACAGAAATTTGCTGGAATGCCTGGTGTACTTGGACAATGTTATTATGTTTGGGAGCTCCCTAGAGGAACATGAGAGTTGACTGTTCAAAGTACTAGACCGACTGGAAGATTTCGGCCTCAAGCTGTCCATTGACAAGTACCAGTTTTTCCAAACCTCTGTGAAGCATGTGGGACACATAGTGTCTACAGAGGGGATAGAGACTGATCCTAGTAAAGCTGAAGCCTTTACTACTTGGCCCCAGCCCCACAATTTGAAAGAACTACAATGTTTCCTGGGATTCTGTGGCTACTACCGCCGGTTCATAAAGGACTATTCCAAAGTGATTTGGCCACTCTTGAATCTTACCCAGGGTTACACTCCTACCAATCGAAAATACAAAAAAGGGGCCATCAAAGAACCAGACAAAGCATATTTCCATCCAGGTGAACTTTTCAGGTCCCGTTGGATGCCTGACTGTGAAGCAGCTTTCCAGGAAGTCATATACCAGCTCACCCATGCCCCCGTCCTCGCTTATACTGATCCCACCAAACCCTATGTGCTGCATACTGACGGCAGTCTGCAGGGTCTAGGAGCTGTACTGTATCAAGACCATGAGGATGGTTTCAGACCAGTGGCATTCGCCAGTAGGAGCTTGACCCCATCAGAGCGAAACAACCCTGTGCACAAGTTGGAGTTCCTTGCATTAAAATGGACCATTGTCAACCAATTTCATGATTACCTCTATGGGGCGAAAATGTTGGTGAGGACTGATAATAACCCATTGACCTATTTACAGACTTCAGCTAAGTTAGACGCCACGGGGCACCGGTGGCTTTCTGCAATGTCAACATATGATTTTGTTGTCGAATACAGACCGGGCCTGAATCATATTGATGCTGACGCCCTGTCCCGGAGGCCCATTTCCAAGAGCGACTGGGTCAGGCTGTCTGAACCTGACATCCGAGCATTGTGCCAAAAGTTTGATAGAAATGAACAGATGTCTACGGACACAGCAGACTGCTTAGTAGATTGCTTGGGGCCCCTCAGACACCCCTGCATACCGGCTGCGTATTGCCACTTCTCTGCACTAGATATTAGTGCACTACCTCAGTTTGACAATGACAGCATTCAGTGGGCTCAGTCCTGAGATCCTATGATTCAGCCAGCACTTGACGCCCTTTGTGCAGGAAAAGATGTGTTCAAGTTGCGTTCCTCTGATCTGCGAACTACTTTATTGTTAAAAGAAGGCCCCCAGGTTGAAGCTGCTTAATCATTTGTTATATAGAGAGACTGTAGATCGAGGTGGCCAAATAGACAAGCAACAATTGGTCCTGCTCACAGCCTTCAAAGATTTGGTACTGAGGTCCCTCCACAATCATATGGGTCACCTCGGTATCGACCGGACCCTTGACCTAGTATGATCTCGATTCTACTGGCCCAAGATGGGGGCTGACGTTGAGCACCATGTAAGAACTTGTAGTTGCTGTCTGCAGAGAAAAGCCCTGCCTCAGAGGGCTTCCCACCTTGTCAACATTACTACCAGCACCCCAATGGAACTAGTCTGCACAGACTACTTGAGTTTAGAGCCTGATCAGCGAAACATTGGCAATGTGTTAGTGGTTACAGACCATTTCACATGGTATGCACAAGATTTTCCCACCAAAGATCAAAAAGCATCTACCGTGGCCAAGGTGCTAGTGGAAAATTTCTTCATCCACTATGGTCCCCCCCAGTAAATTCACTCTGATCAGGGCAGGGACTTTGAGAGTCGGCTAATCAAAGAAATGCTCTCTCTATGGGGGGTGTGAAAGTCAAGAACCACCCCTTATCACCTGCAGGGGGATCCTCAACCAGAACACTTTAACACACCCTGCTGGACATGCTAGGCACCCTCCACCCAAAAGATAAGCAGAAATGGAGCCAGCAGATTAGCACCTTGGTACACGCATACAATTGCACAAAGAATGATGCTACCGGGTTCTCTCCCTACCGCCTCATGTTCGAGAGAGAGGCCCGGCTGCCTGTTGATGTCTGTTTTGGGGTTTCTCCCGATGGGGTCCGAGATGAAGATTACCTGCAATATGTACAAAAACTGGAAGCTCAATTGAACTATGCCTATCAACTGGCCCAGACAATGGCCACCATAAGAAATCTAGCCAACAAAGAGAGACATGATAGAAAAGTGAAGGCTCAAGAGCTTAGGTCTGGAGACTGTATGTTGTTGCAAAATTTAGGATTGCATGGTAAACAAAAAAATTGCTGATCGATGGCACCATCTTCACCATGTCATAGTTGGAAAGTCAGATGATTTGCCAGTGTACAAAGTGCGCCCAGAGAATAACTCCAAAGCTGTCAAGACCATGCACCGTAACCACTTGCTACCTATTGGTCAAGTTATAATTGAGGCTGAACCCGCCAAGATTGATTCCCCTGGACCAGTGACTCGTGCTGCTGCAAGAAAGAAACACAATCAGCCTGCCCCCATGGTTGCCGATTTAAGACTTCCCCCCGCAGCAGGCCCAGAATGATAGTGACTGCCAGTCTAACTCGGATACAGTGAGTGCGATAATGCCTATTACCCCTCATATGAACTGAGTCAGTTGTTTCATGGAAATCCTATGTTGAATTATGGGGATGAAGCTGGGCCTTCTGGACTGCCTAACGCCCTGGCATCATCCTTGGAGCCAATGCTCCCTGAAGGTGAAGTGCAAAGTATCACGTCTGAGGATGTTGAGTCTTTGTGTATCGTGGAACTGTATGATTTGCCTGAAGGAGAGGCTGATGGTATGACTCTTTCTGGTGACACGCTAGAACTTGAAGAACACTATGAGAGTGCTGACAACCCCCTCCAGTGCCAGAATGTCTTCAAAATGAGCCAAGTGTTGTAGAAACAGAGATTACAGAGCAAGGGGCTGACAATGCTCCCAGCTTGGACATTCCCCTTCATTCAGAGGCACCCCTCACAAGTGATGAAAGCTCCAAGACCATTGCTGAAAGTACAGAGACTGTCGTTGTTCACCGCAGAAAGACTGGCCGAGCTGTCAAGCCAGTGGTGTGCTTCACTTACGATTCCCCCGGAAGGCCAATGGATTTGCCTCTCAATGTAGTCCACAAAGGTGTTTATATCTCTCAGAGCTCACTGCCCAAATTGAGCTTGATGGCCCATTCCAGGTTTTTTGTTTTGCCCTCTCACCATGGTGCCCATGCCCCATCCAGCCCTAAGTTAGCTGATAGGGAAGGGCCCCCTCTTGTACTGTTTAGAGTACAAGAAGTTATTACATGATTCTGTATAGTAATGTTCAATTTACCTGTGTGAAATATGCCTAATGTATTGTCAGAATGGAAATGATATAGTGGAGTACATTGAAATGTATAGTAAAGTGACAAGTTATGCCCATTGATGAATCAGATAGTACTTGTGTAGCATGCTAATGGTATAAATGTCTTGTATATGTTGCACTTTCAATGTTATGATGGTACAGACTTGATGCAGATGCCAGGTTTTCCCAGACAGGGAAGGGTGTAACCCCCCCCTACAAATGGGGGTTCCCAAAAAGTCTTCCTTGAGCTTTCCTAAATGCTCACTGCCAGACTGGTGTCCTGCGATTTAGCAGTTAAAATGTGATTACCCGAGCCTGTATAGCCTCTGTGTACTGTCTCTTTAAGAGCTGCCTAATTGCAGCTTAAGTAATCTGAGAGGGAGCTCTGTTGAAAGATGTAACTATTTACTGAAAATCATTTAGAGTGATAATAATAATGTAGTTTGTCTAACCTGCTTTCTTTGTAGCAAGGACTGTTCTGTTTGTCTCACTATCTTGGCTCTGGACTGCAAATTGGACCAAACAGTACTGGTGATACCTAAAATGTAGCCGGACTACAGGAGCTGTCTGAATTCAAAATCTGTAGGAACTTTAGTTTGGAGCTTTTTTTTGTGCCTTTTTTGCAACTGAAGGGGGAGCTCTTGCTTTGACTGACAGGCAAATCAGCTAACCAAACCTTTTGGATCTTGGGGAAGTCCCGGGCTGCTTGTAGTTTTCAGTTAGTTCTGAGCTGGGAAGTGAAATTAGAAGAGCTCAAGTGTATTTTGGGTAGCAATACTGAGTGGATTCGC
The DNA here is from genome assembly GCA_016271365.2 of Neoceratodus forsteri. Taxonomy (NCBI): domain Eukaryota; kingdom Metazoa; phylum Chordata; order Ceratodontiformes; family Ceratodontidae; genus Neoceratodus; species Neoceratodus forsteri. The sequence continues at coordinate 565,098,970 of CM057449.1, read as the reverse complement.
ATGGGAAAACTGTGAAAGGGCTGAGTTTTGGCTTGCATGTCGGTGTGCTGCTCCTGAGAGGGAGAGAAGAGAATTATTTTGTACTAAATCCAAGTTTTTGTGACTAATGTAAGCTACTGGAGTAAGCCAGGCTTAACCTGAAGAAGACCGAAGATTTTGCTGAACGGAATCGGCTTGTCAGGAGTTCCAGCTACCCCTAAGCTCCTGGTGTGTGCAGAGACTTTGCGATTGTGACCGGGAAGTGTTTTGCCTGGTACAGTACAATTCCCTTACATGTAAATGTGCTATGAGCTGCTAGTGGGTCGTGAGTTGGTCCCCCACTGTGTGAACTGTGTTCTGCTTGCTGGAAGCTGTATCCAGCCCAAAACGGACTGCATCTGAATTTGTCCCCATGCGGTCTGGGCCTTGCCAGACTGGCCCAGCCAGACTACCCACTGCACAAAGAAGCCATCGACGAGAGACCTGCCTGAGGATCAGCCCCCTGCTCCACGCTTGAACAGGAACAATGCCTCTGCGACTCATATGGGCTCTATTTCTGCTGGCATTCCAGATCAACCACCTGCAGTCTCGATTTTCATCCAGCCTGTGTCCAGTCTTGGGTATCGTGAGTAAATACCAGGGTAGCTCCCTGCAACAACAGCTTAATCTGAGTGTGTCATCTGATTGTCTTGTTGTTTCGTTTCCTTTATGAACTGAGCCCTCTGGCTCCGGATTACAAATATTGTGTACGGTGCATGTTATGTTTTCCATCACAGGGCCCCAACCAGCTGCGATGCTGGTCAACACCTGGCAACAGTCCTGGCTAGCCCATCTCTTCTCCACCTGGGTACCCAGAGATGTGACTGTGTGGGAGGACTCAAAGCGCATGCATGACTGCTTGACTGATATAACCTTTAAGCTAATTAACCTGATTTTGCCCCTCCCTTGTTCAGGTCCCCTGAATAAATCAGATCTAACGTTTTCTGCATGTAACCTGACTGTAGTTCCAGTTTGTGCTCAAAGTACTGTACTGTTGCTATTTGCTGTGCATATCCTTGTTTTACAGGGGTCCCCAGGGTCAAGCCAGAGGAACCAGCCCTGGTGGTAAGCGCAAACAGTGTGGGTACTTGTGTGGTGTACCAGGGGTATTGTGAAAGTGATTATTGTACAGTGTTCAGGCCACTAGAGGGAAAAGAGGGGAGTTACAGTGTCCCAGAAGGCTGTGCCCAGGTTAGCTTGATCACTACCAACCCTGATCTCCGGGTGGAGGCACCCATTTCAGAACTCATGCCCCTTAACCTGCTACTAGCCAAGCAGGCAGGGGTAGTAACCCTTGGGATAGCACCACCTAGGGGTTACACTGTACTTGTATTTTTCTATGTCATTGTCATTTTTATGCAACATGTTAATGCTTGCCCATTATTCTGTACTTGAATTTATACTGTTTTTTTGATTATGCAATCTGTAACTACCTGTCTGTGGCAAAGGACCTTTTTGTGAATGAACTTGCTCAACAGAGTTTTCCTACAATAAACTTGAACTTAAACGTTGGCCTGCAACCCCATTTGTGAGTTCTGCAATGTACTGATCATGACCCTGTGGCTATTAGCACTGCAGCCTGGTCACTTTCCAAGGTGCAAACACCAAGAACTTTTTTTGCAACTGTTAGAGTGTCTTAATGGGGGTCACAGACTTAATGCAGAGCTGAGTGCTTTTGTGGCCACTTAGTGCCCAACTCTGTGACTGAGAATCTGGCACATAGTTGGCACACTATTCTGAGTTCATATTACAGTTTTGTGTAATTGCACAGCCCAGTCCTTGCTCTATACCAAGCTGTCACCCAGGGTTGCTATTAGCATTTTGCTTACAGATCTGCCAAGTACACATTAAAAGTCCTTCCAAAATGTCTTAATAGACTATTCTGTATTAGTGGGACCACTTTTACAACTGGGAGACAGAGTGTGATGAGTAATTACTGATGCTGTAATGACATTTTGTTAAACACAAGCTCATAAGCATCATATAAATCCTAATTACAGAAAAAATCTTTCAGAAAAGCCAACTTAGCCTACTGTGCATGTTCTGCCATGCTGAGAGAAACTAATGTCCAGTTAGCACATAGTTCAGGCCAGAGCTTTACTGGATTTCATCCCACTGGCTCTGGGGCAGATGTTCGCTGTTCAGCATTGCATACTCCTCTTCTCCTGTGTTGGGCAATTTGTCCCCTTTGATAACGTAAGTCTCTCTTACTCACCATCAGCTTGTTTCACTGTAGTTGCTGACTAATAGGGGCAGAATGTAGGTGGATTCCTCCTGTCTTGTTAACATCTGAATACTTTTAACTCATTTACTCCCAGAGCATATACATAAGTTAAAATGACATATGCTTAAGCTTATTGAAATTGGCCACCCCGAGCTGAATATGCATTATTTCACCTTTTAGCAGATGCCTTTTCTTAGCCATAAAAGGACAGCTGCAAATGTTAAATTTGTATCCCTTTCTTTATAATGTTATTTAGCCTAGGTTACATTTTTCAGATGATAAATCATCTGCAAAGTGTGTTTTAAGAGAGATCAACAAAACTACTATTACTCAAAGTGTATTACTGTGGTGGGATAATAAGAGTTCAAATTTGATTCTATGTTGTGCTATGGTTGCCAGTATGGTTAGTTATGTTCTGCTGTGACACTTTCCTTGTCATAGGAATCTGTGTATTTTGATCTGGCTAAATATGCTTTTTGACTTACCCATGGTGAGAGCTGACTGGGTCGTGTCTTGAAAAAATGATAAAAGAGGGATTCAGAATCTCAGCCCTAAGCCAGCCCAGTGGTGCTGAGGGTTGAGGCATGGATGCCACACCTCACACCATGCTGGTGACCCAGGTTCAGGCACAAGCTCGGGGCACCGGGAGTCAGCCGGGGGGGGAGGGGGAGGAATTCATTGAGCAGGCAGCTCTCTTCCTCAGGGAGGGACATAGGGGTCTCCCCAGTACTTGGCTGCCTCTCAGTGGAGACTAGGTGGCAGTGCCATGCCAGGGGGGACCTGGAAATAGGCCGGGGGAGGACAGAAGGGACTGTCACCGGAGCTGCGGTGAACATGCACGCCTGCACGCGCATGTGTACAGCTGTGTCCTATGTCCTCAGGATAATGGGGAGAAATGGCTAAAATTGGGGTCCGGGGCTGGATGAAGCTCCCAGGCCGGGGCTGGTGGTCCACTGGGGCATGAGAAGGGAGGGTGCTGTGAACGACCATGGCAACCGGTGCAATCGGCAGACACGGGACTGCCACCTGCCATGGACAGATAAATACAGGACGGAAAAACAAAATCTCAGCCCTACTCAAAACCACTAGTGATCTGCTTTCCATACCTCCAGCTTCCCTCTTCAACCTCTCTGTAATTCATTTGAGCAAACTACTCCACATACTGCTGTGCTCCTGATGCATAAACATATACATTTGTCTGCACTTGTATCAGTCCTACATACTGGGTTAATTGTAACATAAAATCCCATGGCATACATGAACAAATCATGCAGCACATTGTAGATTTAAAATTTACTAGTCCCATAGCAAGCTGGTGTCAGACCTCATCACCCAATAACAACTTCACTTCTGAAATCACTAATGACAACCACCTGGAAATGGGCAAAGGGTATGGCCTAGGAACAATTTTAATTGACATGTCAATGACTGTCAATCTTGCAGACCATGTAATCCTGTGAAATAAGTTATCCTGAATAATGTATTAGCTTTCAAATGAAAAACAAGCGGCAACTCTCTGGAGTACCACATCCAAACCATTGTATGTCAGCAGGATTACCGAAAGAGGTCTGCATCTCTTTTATGCAGTTAGGGGCAAAGGGCCAAACATTGCACCTCCAGGCTCAACATCAGCCTAAGGTTACTGATCATGAACAAAAAGAGTCTATGACTGCTGGAAAGAGATGGGTTGCCTTCAGGTCAGAGAAGACTACAAGCAGCACTGAGGAACTGCAAGATTAGAATTAAGAAAACAAAGGAAGGACTGAAATCCAGGGGCACTGGGTCAGAACATCACTGACCAGAACAGTGCGGTCAAGAACCATGTGGCAAAAATGCCATCTCTTTTGTTTTTGCGGTGGGCTCTGCCCCCTACACCTCCCAACCCACTCTATCCCCACACCCACCAGACTAAGGGATTCTTACTGTAGGGGGGAGTGGATCAGGGGGCAAGATGACATTTGTGGGGCCGTGGAATACTGTTTTCATGGCTCCTTGTGAAATAAACAAAGTCTCAGTTGCCAAAATGTAAGGAGACCAGGATTAGAACCCTAGTCTCCACTGCCACCTTGCCAAGCTGCTCTGGACCTCAGCCCTCCACACCACAGGAGCACCTCAGCCAGCCTTCTGGATTCTGGTGCCTTTGTCCACTGTCAGCACCATAGACAGTGACCTGGGGAGTGCTTACTGCAAGCGCTGTAAGTCCCCCTCTCGCTGTCCGTGGTAGCGCTATCCAGACTTGCACAGTTGACTGCCACTATTCTTGTAGCACTATTCTAGGTGGTTACCAAATTGGTGACAGCAGTAGGAGCTTCAGAACAGCTAAAACCTTTTTTCCAGTGCATAAATGGAAGGAGTATGGGGAAGAGGGTGGGGATCAGATGTACAAAAACATGAGAATGGGGGAGGAATCAATGAGAGAGCCATGGGAAATGGCTGAGGTGTTGAATGAATACTTCACATAGGTGTTCACCACAGGGCCCCAGAGGAGAGTAGGTGCTCATTGGTAAGGTCTGTGTCATCAGGAGAAGCCATCATACCTCTCAACCTCCCTCTTTACAAATCAGGGACAAGGTTTAAAATGATCAGGGACAAATGACCAAAATCAGGGACACATCTGAAAAAATAGTAATATTAGTTCCAGAAGCTGTGTACAACATGCTTCTTAGTGTGAATAAGATTTTCTTAATGAGAACTAGACTGTAACACCAATGGCTGTCATTATTTTGTGATTCAAATCTTTACTCTTCAGTGACAAAAATGCCAAATTTAGAAGGGACAGAAGAAATTGCCGAGGCAAAATCAGGGACATCCCTGAAAATCAGGGACAGTTGAGAGGTATGGAAGCCATGATGCAGCCTGCAAACATCAAACTTGCATGGTAGCTGACTACCAGGTGATGATGAAGCCAGATAAATCTTATGGAGTGGTGGGGATTAACCACAGGATCACAGTGTAGATAAGGCAACAATTGGCAGGGAGCTAGCAGTCATTTTTCAGTAGTCTCTCCAAATGGGTGTGATACTGGATGGCTGGATAGTGGCCACTATTGTCCCCATCTTTGAGAAGGGGTAAGATAGGATCACAGCAACTACAGGATGGTCAGTCAGCATCAGTGCTGGGAGAGGACTTGGAAGCCATTATCAAGAACAAAATAATGAAGCACTTGGTTAAGATCAAGGTTCTTGTACCTTTGTAGCATGGCATTATTAATTACAACTATCCAGACCACTTTCTTCTAGGAGGCAACCAGGGAGATGAACAGAGTTAAGGCTGTAGACGTAGTATATCTGAGTTTCAGCAAGGCCTTTGACACTATGACACATATCAAGATTATGGGAAAAGTACACCAGTGTGGTATACACATGGTATTTACAAGGTGGATTACTAATTGGCTTGAGGTAAACAAGCAGAGGGATGTGGAGGATGACACTACTCTGAATAGAGATGGATACTCAATTGTGTTCTTCAGGAACTGGAGTTGGCAACATTGCTGTTAATTATTTTCAGTCAGGATCTGGAACCTGGGATATTTATCAGGCTGCTTAAATTTGTCGATGAGACTAATCTGGCCAGCGTGGCATACTCCCTTGAAGATGGGGATAAACTTCAGCAGGATCTGAACAAGCTGGGTGATTGGTCTGCCTCCTGGAGTCTGATACAGAATCCAGCCAAATGCAAAGCTACCCCTGGAGAGGAAAAACAGAAGCAGGATGTACACACTGTGTTGGGCTCCTCTTACTGCAGAGGAGGAGGAAAGGAATCTGGAAGTCATAAAAGACAAGGGGTTAAAGCATGACAACCAGTGTGCCGCCACTTTCAAGAGGACCTTTAGAATGCTGAAGGTACATCCAAACAGGAGTGAACATCAGAACAGGAGACATTACCGTACCTCCTTACAAGACTCTGGTCTGGCCCCACTTCAAGAACTGTGTGCAGTTCTGGGCTCATCAGTACAACATGCATTTATGAATGCCAGTTGTACCTGACTGCATGATTTTACAATGCAAATGTTGTCTGCACCAGGGCATGGAGGAGATAGATGAAGGAGTAGCTTTGCTGGTGGATCCAGTTCTTTAGTTATTCAGGTTGGTGGGAGGGAAAAGAGAGCTGTGGGATCACAGTGGGGAGTGGCTTCTGTTTGAATGTGCCCTCTCTGTGAAGGGGGGGTGGGGTTCTGGATCTTCAGCAGGCCTGGCTCCTATATGGATGCCTTCTGTCATGTGGAGGGGGAGGCAGGCTTGATCGCTGCCTAGGGTGGCTTGTCTAAGGATGTTCCCCTTTCCCGAAGGGTGGTCTGAATAGCCACCAAGTGTGACTCTAATCTCTGCTTTTGTGGGAGGCTTGAATGGCCCATTTTAGTGGCAAATGACTGGTTGGGTCCTTACTGGTTCTGCTGGAGGATCGGCATGGCCTGCCTTGGCTGCAGTCAACAAGTTGGGCACTGGAATCCTCCTCTGTCCCTTGTCGTGGCTACTCTTTTCCTCAATGCCCAGTCCTCAGTGTATCTTTATGCATTGCTTCTCTGACTGCCAAGCTCATTGAAATGAATAGAAATTATTTATTTTGCTAGGTCATTCATTTATTCATTTCATAACTATTTTTAAATGTTTCTGCAGATTTTTTTCTGTCAAGGTTCAGACTTTTTTCTGTCAAGGTCTTTTTTAACTCCACCCTCACAAATCTAATGTGTGTCAACTTTCAAATATCCCCCAAATGGGTGTTTGTGGAATATGCTGGCATTCATCACAAACACCCATTTGAGGGGGAGGAGAATTAGAAAGTTGACACCCATAGGGTTTGTGACGATGAGTGTAAAAAGTAGGCAAAAATATTTTAAATATTTTAAAACATTGAAACAATTTTTTTTCTTTAAGTTGTAACAGTTTTGTTTTTTATATTTTTACCTACTTTTTCTGTTGTGATCATTTCTGGCCCCACCCTCACGTACCCTATGGGTGTCAACTTTCAAATTCCCGCCAAATGGATGTTTTGGTGGACCCTGGTGTACTTCACAAACACCAATTTCAAGGGAAGGGGGGCTTTAAAAGTTGATACCCAAAGAGTTTGTGAGGGTGGGGCTAAAACAATATCAACAGAAAAAAGTAGGTACAAATTATAAAGGCACAGGACTGTAGAAACAAAGGCAGTCATGGTTCTTTTGAATCGAACAAAAGGAGATCAGATTGGAATAACAGGCCCACTCACCACTAAGTGTTTTAAATAAATTCATCCAATATTTATAAAAAAACAAACAGAAAAACTTGTAGTATTTTATAAATGACATTTATGTGTTGTTCTTTTTAAATTATGGAGTCCTGAAAAAAAAAAAACACTTTCTGGTGAAAAGGAATAAGTAAGGCTCCTGTTATCATTTGAAAAACACTATGGCCCAGATATTCAAACTGCACCCAAAAAGTGTACAATAGCAGGAGCAAGCGCAAATCCATTGAGCCCATGCGCAAGAGGCGCGATATTCAAAAACTGAGCCGGCCAAGATGCGCCTACAGCCGACGACTGAATATCGCACCACCTGCGCCATAGCGCAACTAGGGAGGGGAAGCTGAACATATCTGATGCACCATAGCGCAACAAGGGATGTTGAGCTGAGCAGTCCAGAGGCGCCATAGCGCAGCCAGGGATGCCTCCCAGCAGAAGGGCAGCAATACAACAGCACAACCAGGGATGCAGGGGCCCACCACCCATGCCACAGATGCGCAGAGGAACACACAGCAGAACAGACATTGTCCCCCCACACCCCATGCACTACACAACTGGGGGAGGGCTGGAATAACCACTGGCCTGTGGAGACAAGCAACCAACCCACAGCTGGGCCATGGTGCCCCATCACACCTCCTGGCAAGCTGTAACCGGCACACAAGGAGGGCCGACCACCCCGTGCCACACCATCCCCCCAATGCAGAGCACACCCTGCACCGTGACCCCCAGACACCCTGCCCAGGAGCAGCATCCACCACTGCAGGATACCCTATGCATGCCACCACCCCCACTGTGACAATGCAACCCTGTGCACCACAGAATCATCAAAGCAGCCCCATCATGAGCACCGATCAGTGGGTGGCAGCACACAGCGATGCAACAATGGCATACACAGTGCCACAATGCACAGCCCCCCCGAGGTACAGCTGAGAGACCCACCATGCGTCGGCACATGAGGTACCCCACACATGACAGGGCATGCCCCAGGCCCCACCACCAGTGGTACAGCACCCTGCACACCCTCCCAAGGACACACCCCGACCCAGCACTGGCCACAACAGCCAGCGCAGACACCCACAGTGGTGCATGGAAGCATGCACCACACCGGATGCAACACAGTGCATGGGCAAACACCCACCCATACCCAAGGGCACAACAACACAGGGACGCAGTAGCGGGGCAACCAAGCCCCCAGCGTGGACCCATGGAAACCGTGTACACATGGCCAGCAGTCCTCCATGGCACAGGAGTGCCAGCCACCCTGCGCAGGCACTGTGGACCTGTACGCCACCATCATTTGCCCGGAGCACAAGTCACAGACAGTGGTGCACATCCCCTGCAACACACACAAGCCACAGCATGGAGGTGGGACAACAACCCGTGGAGGCCACAGTGTCACTCGAGGCAGACATGCACCACACCAGTGACAGGAGGCAACCCAGCATTGTGATGGGTACAGTAGCTGCCCTGCATGGACAGCCACCACTGACATGCCAGCAGACCGTGCAGGTTACAGACATGCAAGGGTGTCAGCTGCACAGGCCATGGACGGCCATGGACGGGCTGACAGGTGCGCCATGGACACAGAGCATGCACCATGGACCACTGCACACAGTCATCCAGTGCACAGGGAACAACACACACACCACAGACACTGACTGATAGCTACTCCCACACCATAGTCACTTCCCCATGGACACACACACATACCCATGACTGCACCACCCCTGACGCCATGCACACCACTGCAGCTGAGCACCTATAGCCCGCTGCAAATCAGAGACCACCACAGTATTCATATCAAAAGACTTGTAATGAAAAACATCAAACAAAACTATTTACAACTATGTACAAATGTGTGGGGGGAGGGCCACAAACAAGGTGGGGTGGGTAAGGGGCAGGGGTGAACAAATGGGACAGGAAAGGAGGGGTGTGAGGGTGGGTCCAGGGGGGTAGGGGAAATCAGGGGCATAGAGATGGTCACTGGGAGCCCCGCTCCCCGCTCCGGCTGCTCCGCTTCCTTCTCTCCGCCAGACACCCAGCCACTCAAACCCCCGCAGGATGTCCAGTGATGCCCTCACCACGGTCAATATCTCCTGCAGTGCCTCCCGGATTGCCTGCAGCTGGCGGACACCTAGGACAAGGGAGCACAGTCAATAGGTGTGAATGCACAGCCCCATACAGCCCACCCACCGTGCATGGCATAGGGCCATGGGACATGCCTCTGTGATGGTGTGTGATCACCCACAGTGATCCTGCCCACAAGACCTGCCCACCCAGGCGCACACAGCCATGCGGACCGCTGCTCACACCCACCAGCCAAGTCCTGCACAGCACCACCATGGCTGTTTAGTGACATGGCTATGTGGTGCGAAGGCAGTGGCACAGCCATGTACCCGGTGCACGCATGGACCACCATTGATGCACTCCCAGACATGCAGTGCCACTGGACAGTGCTGACTGTAACAAGTTGCATGCATGGCAGTGGTGTCAGTGGATGGTGGCCATGCCCCGCTGCCTGCCCTGTTACACAGCATGCAATAGTAATCATGGAAGTAAGGCACTCACCATCATCCGGCTGGTCCCTCTGGCATTGTGGACCTTTGCCCCTCCTATTGTCCCTGTCTTCCTGCTGGTGCCTCTGCTCCCTGGTGAGCCGTCTCTCTTCTGGCCTTAAGGTGCAAACATGGAGAGAGGAACATCAGTACAATCCTGTAGCAAAGTCCCCCTGCCCCCATGTGTGTGCAATCCCAACCAGCCAGACCCACCCACCTCACACCCTGATAACACCACCACAGCCAACACCGGACAGTCCCTCCCCCATGTTTCAGACACATGCAACCATGATACCCATATGGAAGATAAAAGTGTGTGGACATTACACCTACCTGGCCTTGGCACCGTGCCCCTCCTGGCATGTGTCTGCAGGCAGGCAAGCAGGTCCGGTTCCCTCCTCCTCAGGTCGCCATACCTGTGGCGGCACTGCTCCGCCATCCGCCCCCTTCCTGTGGCCTCCTCCAGGGCATCAGCCACCTCCTGCCACACCTGGCTCCTGGACCTGTCCAGGGGTGCCTCCCCAAACAGTGGGCCATAAAGTGGCTCAACAATGGCAACCAGGTTTGCCAGTTTGATTTGGGTCCACTGGGCAGCTCTCCTCTGCACCATCTCACTTGCTCAGTAGGTTCAAAATGGCACTCTGCAGTGCGGTTCTACCATGTGCAGATTCTGCGCGGTACAGTGCTGCCATTCCCTATCGTGTTGTCACCGAACAGCGCAATAGTGGTGCACCCATGCCTGATGCATGGCGCCTAGGGGGCAAAGGTCGGGCACAGGGCCAAGGGTCTCTGGCACACGGACAGGTACAGCGCCATTGGAACCCAATGCATGTAGCGCGATTGGGTGCCTGTGTGCTACCTCCAGTAGCGGCCTACCGCGCTGTTGCCCCAGTGAGCCTATGATGCCCCATTGCCACAGCGCCATATAGGTGAACATCGCTGTAGCGCCACTAGCACAATGGTGGCCATACCCTGCATTGCCTCCCGTGCACAGCACGTCAGCAGAGCGGTAGGCACCTGCGTCAGCAACCCGGGCATGCGTAGTGAGGTGTGTGTACTTCGCATGTCACAGAACTGCGCCCTTGGCTCAGCACGTTCAACACAATTGCACAAAGCGCAACAGTGCGATATTCAGCCATCATATGCAGATCAGCTAATCAGCCATTCAATGGCGCAGCACTGCAATTTGCTTCCACTTAAAGTTTGTGCCTCACCTCATTTGCATGGGTTGCGCTATAAAAGTGCGACATTGGGCTGCACTGGCCATAGTTGGTTACTGCAGTCCATTGGTGAGTTGCATGCTGTTTGGGAGTGTGGACTGTGGATTTTGGGACATGCATGGGACTGCACAGTCACAGGTAACAACTTTCATTCTCACAGGCTAAATCATGACCGAGCGAGTTGTGGGAGAGGAGGAACACAGTGGTGGGAGGAGGAAGAGGCCTAATTTCACCAAGGCCGAGATGGATGCCCTGTTTGAGGCCTACCTGGATCAGGAGCCGCTTCTCAGTGGACGGCAGGGAACACCACAGGCCCATGCTGCTGCATGGGAGGACGTGGCGCATGCAGTGAACCTGCATGGCAGTCACTAGCACTCCATTCAGGAGTGCAAGAAGAACATGGGCACAGACAGGAGGAGGATAAAGGAGAAGGTGGCTGCCATCAGGGCAGCACAAGCTGCGACAGATGGGGGACAGCTAGAGGTGCTACACCTGACCCCACAGGAGGAGAGGGTTGCAGGCAGCATGCAGCGTTGTGCCATTGAGGGTGTTCCGGGTGGTGGCTTCCAGATGGGTGGTAGCCTGTCACTGCATGGTAGGTCATGGTCTGTCTATTGGGGAGGGGCAGGGTAGGTCACATGCAGTAACGTGACTTTGTTTTCCCTTACAGATCCTGAGCGTCTGCATGGGTCAGTGGTGGTGGGCCTGTCCACTGAGGCCAGTCAGATGGAGATGGAGGAAGGCCCATCCACCTCCACAGGTATACATGGCTCAGTGCGACAGTGGGCCTGCCTGGCTGTCCAGACTTATGTTGTTGGAACAGGTGTGGAGGAGGCCCTGCCCATGTCCCAGCGTGCCAACGTCCATGGATGCCAGCATGCTGTGACTCGGGCTGGTGCCGGATCCATCACCGATGATGATGTCGCTAATGCCATGGGCAGTGACACGTGTGTGCCATGGGATGGCCACACAGCAGGTAACATCGTGGCCATGGCTGTGGGTGGTGCCGCCATGGAGGCCTGTGTGTCATCACAGTCCCAGCCTGTGCCTGTCAGCACCAGTGGGGCAGCACTGGTGTGTGTACAGGACAGTGGGACTGTTGCGGCCACTGCAGTGGCATCAGTGAGCCCTGGGGAGTGGCAGCCACAGGGGCAGCATCAGCAGTCGGCCAATGGGCATGGGGGTACAGTGTCAGGGGGCGGCGTCAGTGCACCACCTGAGGACATGCCCAGACCTGGTCCTGGTGTGCAGCGCCCACCCTCAAGGGGTGCTGAGCATCAGGGCTGCGCACGCACCCTGAGGGACAGGATGCCGAGGAGGCAGATGACCTCTTGGATGAGCACACCCCCATACTGCAAACATCAGTCAACCAGCAGATGCGGCTTGCGACGTCGGTGGATGCACTGCGTGCGGCTCTGGAGCGGGCAGAGGAGCGTCGCAGCACAGACACTGCTCTGATCCTGGCAGGGATGGACCGGTTGTGGGAGGATGTGACCACTGCCATTGACAGGCAGACACAGGCATTCACTGCTGTCATGGCCACAATGGGCACACAGTTATTTTCCCATGCGTCGCAGACACCATGCAGTGCACTGTTCACCCCCTGTTCCTGGCGTCTTGCAACACCATCCTTGTCGACACCTGGTTCAGCTGTGGGCATCCTGAGCATGCCTGGCGCATGCATGTTTGGTGTGCTGCAGACCCCTGCACGAGCACGGTTGTGTTCACGCAGTGGAACCCCCGGGGGACCATTGGTGCCACCCCATGAGGCCAGTGGTCAGCCTGTCAGTGCTGGCGGGTCTCAGCAGGGCCGCCCATGCATCTGTGGTGGCTGGGGCACTGTGGCACATGACTGACCTGTCTCCCAATGCGGCTACTGTCTGGTGCTGCCCTGTGTGCATTGTGTCATTCAGCGGGCATTGCACAGGTGGGTACCCGGCCCTGTACGCGGACACACAGTCCATCTGCACACCCTCCCGGCTGCTGTCCACAGTTGCGTGTGCATGATGATGCCTGCATTGTGATGTACACCAATGTGCAATGGTGCTCAGCATCTGACACATGCACAAGGACAGGCAGTGGGTGTGGTGGTCTGTGGACATGTGTGTGGCTAGGGGTGGCATTCTGGGTCGGTGTGCCTCCTACCCTTTGTGCATGTCTGGTGCGTTGTGTGTGTGTGTGTGTGTGTGTGTGTGTGTGTGTGTGTCCACGTGGCATGTTAGACCTCACCCATCCCTGGTGGTGTGTGTGGTTCCATGCCTGGCCACTTCCCTTGACGGCATGCACCCCTGGTGTGTGTCCATGCATGTTTGTGGGTTGTGCCTTAGCCACTGGTGGTTGCACATGGCCCCATGACTTACCTGGGTTGGCTGAAGTGCTCCTCCGTGATGGTGTCCCAGTGCAGCTGTGCCAGCCGGAGCAGTCAGGGGTCCAGTCACCCAAGGGGGGGCTGCCCATCACCATTGTCACCAGCATCCTCATCGACCCCATCGCTGTCCCCCTCTTCGACCTGTACAGCTATTCTACATTCGTTGGCCATGTTGTGCAGGATGCAACAGGCCAGGAATAGCCCGCAGGCCTTTGAGGGGCTGTACTGTAGGGCACCGCTGGAGGTGTCCAGGCAACAGAAATGTGCCTTCAGCATCCTGAACACCCGCTCGATGACATTATGTGTGGTGGCGTGTGCCTCATTGTAGCGTTGCTGTGATGGGGTCGCGGGCCACCGGTAGGGTGTGAGCAGCCAGGGACGGAGTGGGTATCCACTGTCACCTGTGTGTAGAGGGTTGAGTTTAGTTTGGTGATCAGCATTGCCCTGCCCCGGGCCATGTAGGCCACTACCCATGTCACCTCTGACCATGACCCCCCAGGCCCTATGACTGTCCATGTGGTTTGCATACTCACCCACTAGGTGGCCAGTGGGGATATCCCCACTCTCGAATCTGTGGCACAGTGCCGACTGGTGCCAGATGAAGGCATCATGTGCTCCCCCAGGGTGCGTGGCACAGACATTGATTATGTGCCCCCTGGCATCGCACATCACCTGGCAGTTGATGCTGGTATAGCCCTTGCGATTATACATGCGGCCCCCTTGGGGCCAGGTGGTGTGCGGATGGCCACATGGGTGCAGTCTATTGCCCCTAGCATGCCAGGCATACATGCTACCCTGTGGAACTCCTGTATGTTTGCTGTACCCTCCGTCGGTGTGCTGGGGAAATGGATGTACTCCGCAGCATGTGACACCAGTGCACTGAGGAATTGGGTGAGGTGGCGTGACGTGGCCGACTGGGTTATGCCTGTGGTGTCCCCAGTTGGTCTCTGGAAGGTACCCGTGGCAAGCAAGCACATGCCAGCTGTCACTTTCGTCTCCACTGACAGAGCATGGCTCCGTCGTGTGGGTGCCTGCATCACATCACTGCACAGCTCACAGAGCCACCTCAGAATTGCCCGATTCAGGCGGTACCGGCCCATGATCTCCGTATCACTATACAGCTCGAAGCTGGTGTGGGCTCGGTACTGCCTGTTGGGGGCATACCACTGACGGGCCCTTCCACGGCCATGCCCCCCTGCTGCCCACCTTCTCACCCCCCCTCATTACTGCCTCAATCTGTCTGGTGGCACTGGCCATGTCCCTGGCTTGTGTTCACCCCCCCGGCAGCTGTTTCTGTATTCCCCCTGCTGTCCTGGCTGCTACTTCCCCTGCACCGGGAACACCTGCCTGTGCTGGCCTCACTGCTGTGTGGCAAGTACTTCCCCCTTCTGCACTGTGGCTCCCCACACCTTCCCCTGAGCCTGTTGGTTCCAGGTGCCCTTTCCTGGCCTGCCCTGTGTGTCCCTGCTGCCCAGTTTGTCCTGCTAGAGTTTGGCCTCATGTACCTTCCCTGTAGCGTTCTTGCACCTGTCCCTTGCTCCCTTTTATTTTGTCTCATTTCCGCTATGGCGCAACTTCCGCTGGCTCCCGTATTGCGCGTGGTGCATGTTGTTGAATATCGCACTGCGCCATTTATGCATAGTTCCTCCCCCTTCAGTTGCGAATACATTCATTATCATTGCACTGTTGCTCAGCGTGATTTGGGGGGCGCAACTCCCTCCTGCTGAATATCGCAGAATGGCGCATTTCCGGACTTGCGCAGGTGCAACCCTATTGCGCATGGCTCAACTCTTTTGAATATCTGGCCCTACATGTTTTTCTGTTTTTTTTTAAGTATATTATACTTTATGTTTATAGATAACTAAACCGGATTCCCTGAGGAAGGGGCACAATTTCCCTGAAACGTAGGATTTATTTCTGGATATGAAAATAAAACAATTTTGGACTCTGAGAAAGACATATTGAATGAATTTATTTAAAACACTTAGTGGTGAGTGGGCCCATTATTCCAATCTGATCTTCTTTACATTTAGCTGTGATTGGTTTTGGGCCTCTCCCTGTCCCTGATTTTCTTTGTGTTTTGTTTTTCTGAGGGTGGTTGAGCTAGTTTTCGGCTTTCCATTTGAATCTAACGAAAGAAAAATATAATTCTTGGTAGTTACCTTACTTTGATTTATGGGAGAAATGGGGAAGAATACTAACAGCAGATCAACTATTGTAATCAACCTTTAGGTTCCATTTCATAAGTGAGACATCAAACACAAGTGTTTTATAATTGTTTTGTAAATCAGATTTATTAACCTGTGTTTTTTCTTCCACTTACCAAGCAGATGCAGCAGTTGTCAGGGTAGTGCCATAATACCTTTACACATCATTCTCACTGCCATAGTTGATTACTGTACTAATATGTTGCCTTTTGTGTTATTTGATTATTGCATTTGATACTTTCTGTGTACATTTGCCTCAATGACGTAGGACCAAACCTTCTGTAACCAAAAGTCTTATGTCTATTGCACTGTCACTGTACTTTCTGCTGTCATTTGTCTGTAATGCCCAAGTGTGTCCCGGGTCATGCCTGAAAATAGTCCCTGGATCAGTGCACTTACCTGGTTACCAAAGACATAAATAAATAAATCCTAAGAGACTGACATGGTTCCACATTAATCTTACATGCATGTATTGTCAGATTGCATCCATGTATTTTTATCTTTTTAACAGTACTGTTACAAAAGTCCTTAGCTTTTGGTTCTAATGCTGTCATATACCTGTCTTGCTTGTTCACATAAAACTTAATACATTAAATTAAAAAAAAAATAAAAAAAGTTATGAATCAAAGAAAACAGAATCTTGAAATGAATGGGCCTGGTCCATTGAAATGAATGGGCGCTATAATTGCAATGCAGTTGGCAGTGGGGGGTGGGGCAGCATATTGAGGGACATTTTGGAGTCAGCACTGAGGGATATGAGGAGCCACAACAAGGGAGATAGGTGGGTACCAGTGGAAAGAAGATGGGTGGTAAGGTTTACAGAGGGTGGGAAAAGGTCAGGTTTACTTTTAAAGAGTTTGGTGGGAGGGGATACTAATGCAGAAGTGGGCACCCACCACCAGTAATTCTGTGTGTGATGAGGAGTTGTAGATATCATGGGGGTGAGGAGGGTGGTGGGTTGCTGATAGGGTTGTAGAGGGTGATGGGTGGACTCAGCACAGGACTGTCTGATCTCCAGTCTACAGTGTTACTGAAAACAAAACCACACACGACCTGATTCTCAAAGCCTTGAGAGTGACGCAAGGTGCCTGTGCCAAACAGAAATGGCACAAGTGACACCTTGCATCATATATTGTACCCAGAGCTATTCTCAAAGGCAGCCTGCATCAACCACAGGCTGTCTGCTCCAAACAGGGCTTGCACCGGCCGTGCACCCACAAATAAGCTGCAACACGGTGCAAGGGGGCATGTGGCAGATGCAAGCTGCCACATCCCAAATAACAGGATTCTCAGAACTCACCCAGAGGGAGAAATCCTAAGTACCCTTAGACCAGCTAGGGCTAGTCTAAGGGTACTTAGAAAATCTCCCTCTGGGAGAGCTAACCCATCTGGGGCATTATCCCCCTCTCCCCGAACCCCGATTGTGCCATTAACAGTAATGGTTAAACAATATCATGCCCACTCCCTGAATGTGCCATTAAGCACAATGTGTAATCATTATCATGCCCCCTTCCTGAATGTGCCATTAACAGTACTGTTAAATCATTATCACGCCCCCCCATCCCCAATACCACCATTGTCACTTTATAAATGATGACCCCTTTAACCTCGTGATCTAGTGGCCCCTCCACCCCCCACCTCAATAGGTAATTCCCACCACCCAGCTCGCCCCCATCCTGTAACAGAACTGGCACTGGCATAGCCCTCCTCTCACCTCTGCAGCCGGTGCTGACTGAACTGTCTTTCCGATCACTGTACTGTATAGTGTACATGGATTGCATACACTATACAGCACAGCAATTGAAATGAATGACAATTCAGTTGGTGCTGGCCATGGAAGTGAGAGGAGGGCTGTGCTGGTGCTGGCTCTATTACAGGATGGTGGGGGCTGGGTGGTGGTGGGCACTACCTGCTAGGGTGGGGGAGGTGGGGGCCACTAGATCACCAGGTTAAGGGGTCATCATTCCAAAAGTGACAATGGCGGCATCAGGAATTGGGGAGAGGCCTGATAATGATTTAAGAGTACCATTAATGGCACATTCAGGGAGAGGGCATGATAATGATTACACATTACCCATTAATGGCACATTTGGGGAGGGGGGCATGATGTTTACACATTACCATTAATGGCACGATCGGGGGGGCATGTTGATGTTTAACCATTACTGTTAATTGCACAATCGGGTTTGGTGAGGGGGCTACTAACCAAGCAGGGACTAAAGCAGCACACAACTGCCCCGTGGCTTGTGACACACACTGCCAGTATGCCATCTGTTTGATGACTGGCCATGGTTGTTGTAAGCCGCGGGACTTAGCTGCCTGATTGAGAATAGGGTGCAGGGTCCCTGGCACTTGGGCATTGATGCAAGTTCCTTTAGTGCCGCAGCTTGAGCAGCACTAATCCCCGTTTTAGAATCTGGCCCACAGCCTTATTCCTGGACAGGAGTCAGCATGCTCACTTACAGGCAGAAAAGTTATTTTTTTAATCCCCTCAAAACCAATCAATCAATCAATCAATAAATCAAACAATGACAAAGACAGTGTAGGAAGAATGCTGACTGCGGAGTTCATTCTGCTGGCAGACGTCTTATCTCATTTCTACTTATTGTTGGAGCCTGCATGAAATCTGCATTTTCCATTCACAAAAAAACAAAAAGCTAAAAAGCCAGAGGAACACAGAGGAGACTTGTTTGCATAGGGAGGGAATAAGCAGAAGCAGTCAGGAGGTGATTCTCTCATTTTACAGATCACTGGTGTGATCACACCTTGAGTACCACACCATGGGATTCAATCAGTGGTTGAAAAACTGGTGCATAGCTCAGGGATTTGGCTTCATTGGGGACTGGGGGTCTACCTGGAGTGATGCAGGGCTATACTGGCATGATAGGCTGCATCTGTCCAGGAGGGGAACCAGGATCCGAGGTGATAGGTTTAAATGCTTTATTGGCAAGCATTTAAACTAGCCAAGGAGGGAGGCACTGGAAAGGAACAGGGAAATCCTAGCCCCCCCCAAAAAAAAGACAGGGTAGTAAGTGAGGTAAACACCAAGATAGAGATGTTGATAGGGAGAAGGGTAGGGGTAAATTGATAAAGTGACAAAGGCAATAAGGACAGGGATGGGGCAAAAAGGAGTAAGGCCATGAGGAAATGGAGGGTAATGAGTACCAATGCCCGTAGTCTGGGCAACAAACTCCCTGAACTGGTGGCCTTGATGGAAGAGGTATGCCTGGATATAATAGCAGTCACAGAAGCATGGTACACAGAGAACCATGACTGGGAAGTTAACATACCAGGGTACATAACTTACAGGAGAGACAGGGAGGGGAGAAGAGGAGGAGGAGTAGCTCTCTACGTAAAGGAAGGGATAAAAGTAACTGAACAAAAGAGTAAACAGGGAGGAGAGGAGGCACTGTGGGTCACCTTAGAGACTGGAAATGGCACCACAATCTGCACAGGGGTTGTATACAGACCCCCATGTCAGGGGGAAGGAATGGACAAGGATATGATAGAAGGCATTCTTAGGATGGAAGAGAATGGGGAGATACTGTTGCTGGGAGACCTGAATATGCCAGATGTTAACTGGAGCACATTTGCTGCAGCTACATCCAATAGCAGGGCCATTCTCGATGCCCTACAGGTGGCACGCCTCAGACAGCTAGTTTCGGAACCCACTAATGAGGGAGCAATCTTAGACCTCATACTCTCAAATGGGGACAGTGAGAGGATCTCCATTCTAGAAGTGGGGTGCCATTTGGGAACAAGTGACCATCAAACAGTGTGGTTCACGATAAACTCAGCTACAGAGTCAAGCCATTCAAAAGTGAGGGTACTGGACTTCAGGAGGGCTGACTTTGGCAAGATGGGAGAGTGCCTTAGAAAAGCACTAGCAAGCAGGCTAGAAGGAGGGGTGGAGCAACAATCGGGAAACATCAAAACTGCCAGCACAAAGGCAACAAGCCTTTGTGTGAAGCAAATAAACAAATCAAAATGAAAGAAAAAGCCACTATGGTTCTCAAAAAGGTGGTGGGGAAAGTCAGGGAGAAAAAGACAGCATTTAGGAAGTATAAGGAAACACAGAAGGAGCAGGACAGAGAGCTGTACCAGTTAAGGCAGAAGGAAGCAGGGAGGGAAGTCAGAATAGCAAAGGCCCAAACTGAGGAAAAGATAGCCAACTTGGTTGAGAAGGGGGATAAAACCTTTTATAGATACATCAGGGAGTGTAGAAAGACAAAGGGAGGGATAGTGAGGCTGAATAGAATGGATAGTGGGTGGGCAGAGAGGGGCAGTGAAAAAGCAGGAATACTGAACGAATATTTCTGCTCACTATTCGCAAAAGAGGAGGAGTGGGAGGTGCCTAATCCAATTAACAGAAGCACTCTTGATAGGGGGGTCGATCCCAGTCCTTTCACAGAAGAAAAGGTTCTGAAAGAACTCCTAAAACTGAAGGTGGACAAAGCAATGGGGCCTGATGGAATTCACCCCAGAATTCTAAAAGAATTAAGGGGAGAACTAGTGAAACCACTGACTACCCTTTTTAACAAATCATAGGAGGATGGTGGGGTACCTGAGGACTGGAGGAAGGCGGATGTGATTCCCCTTCACAAAAGTGGGACCAAGACAGAGGCAGAAAACTACAGACCTGTCAGTTTGACCTCTGTGGTAGGGAAAGTGATGGAATCTCTTCTGAAGGAAAGAATTGCTGAGTACCTAGAGGCCAGTGGGGCACAGGAGCCAAGGCAACATGGGTTCACAGCAGGAAGGTCATGTCAGATGAATCTAATGATTTCTTTGACTGGGTGACCAAAGTAGTAGACCAGGGAGGGGCTGTGGACATGGCCTACCTAGACTTTAGCAAGGCATTTGACACAGTCCCACACAAAAGATTAATTGTCAAATTAACCAGCCTGGGAGTGGGTCCCAGGGTGGTAGCCTGGGTAAAACATTGGCTGGACAACAGAACACAGAAGGTATTTGTAAATGGAGTCCACTCTGAATAAAGAGGGGTTACTAGTGGGGTACCGCAGGGTTCAGTAAAGGGTCCAGTCTTTTTTAATCTCTTTATAAGTGACATTGCAGAGGGACTGGAAGGAAAAGTATGCCTCTTTGCAGATGACACAAATATCTGCATCAGAGTTGATACACAAGGAGGCATTGAAAAGATGAGAAGGGACATGGCAAGGTTGGAGGAATGGTCAGAAGTATGGCAGCTTGGATTCAGTGCAAAGTGCAAAATAATGCACCTGAAACAACATCCAGGGAAGATTACACAATGGGGGTAGTAACAACAACAAAAATGGAAAGGGATCTGGGGGTAATCATATCAGATGACCTTAAGGTTAGCAAGCAATGTGAGAAGGCAGTAGGGAGGGCAGGGGGTATACTGGGATGTATAGGAATAGGCAACACCAGCAGAAAACAGGAAGTTGTTATCCCTCTGTACAGACAGTTGTTGAGACCCCATCTGGAGTACTGTGTCCAGTTCTGGAGACCCCATCTCTGCAAGGACATAGACAGGACAGAGGCAGTCCAGAGGAGGGCAACTAAAATGGTGCAGAGTCTGCAAGAGAAGCCATATGAGGAGAGACTAAAGGAACTTAATATGTATACGCTTGAGGAAAGGAGGGAGAGGGGGGACATGATAGAAACTTTTATGTACCTCAGTGGAATCAACAAAGTCCAAGAGGGTAGCATCTTTCAGAAAAAGAGATGTACAAGAACAAGGGGACACAATTTAAAGATAGAGGGTGGGCCGGTTCAGGGGCAATGTGAGGAAGTATTTTTTCACAGAAAGGGAGGCAGACTCATGGAACAGCCTTCCTGAGGAGGTTGTGGGGTCTAAAACTGTGGGAGAATTCAAGAATGCATGAGACAGACATAAGGCAATTCTTGTGGGAGGTTAGAAGAAATAGGCTGTTGGTTAACTAGGATCTGCAGCTTATCCTGTAGGTAGGGAAATGGGCAGACTATGTGGGCCTAGCGATCCTTATCTGCCATCAAAGTCTATGTTTCTATGTTTCTATGTAATACTGAGCAAGGTACTGGAGTCCACACATGAGGAGAGACTGCAACAAGTTTGAAGCAGTAACAGTGCAGGGCAAACAAGATGGTTCATGGACTAGGGGGCAATACATGTGAGGATAGACTGTAGGACTTGATTATGTGGCAGCATGATCAAAACATTCAAGTACCAGCATGGAACAAATAGGTTGGTCACCAATGAACTTTTATCCTTGTGCTTAAATGCAGTAATTAGAGGGAACTCATTAAAACTCATGGGGGATTCAAAAGGGACATCCTTTAAGCAGCAGTATTGGTTAGCCAGAAAACAAATGTCATTTTTTTAAGCAAAAATGTGTTTCTGACATCCTTAGATACATCTTAGTGTATTGTTTTCTCAGATATTTTTAAAAAGAGGTTTTATAGTTCATTTTGTTATTAATGACTCAGATCATTAAAGATGGTCGCCGCTCACAGTTTTTAGAAATTTCTTCCACTGAGGTTACCTGTTGAATGTACATGCTAGATTCATACTGTGGATGTATTAGAATGGTGTTACCATAGGCTTCTGATGGCAAACAGCACAGCACTGTAGCAAGATAGCCATTTTTTTCCTTGCAGGCATGGCACAGAAGTGTGAACATTTAAAAACATCAAACTCCCATATCTTTCTTATGGAATGAAAGAAAAGAAAAAGAAAAATGGTTACCTTGATATTTTTTGCCAGAAAAACATGATTGCTGGGAAAAAAAAGAAACTATTTGGTGACTAACAAATATTGATGCTTTTAACACTTTTTCACAGAAAGAGTGGTGGACAAGTGGCACAAGCTGTCAGAGGAAGTGATACAGGCCCAATCAGTGAGCAGCTTCAAGAAGGGAAAGGGCAGGTATATGAGTTTAGTTAGAGAAGGAGGGGTGAAACAAAGGGGTTTAGTGGATGGCCACTAGTGTTAATGCAGAGTAATTAGGTAGGTTGGGTAAATTGGATGGGCCAACTGGCTTTTTCCTGCCATCATTGTCTTTGTATTCATGTAACTGGGAACTGATGGAGGCCGACATCAAAGACAGTGAGTCTGGAAGGCAGAGTAGTGCCACGATATGGGGTCTGAAAGAATGAGGCTCCTGGGGACAGGGAAGGTGACAATAAATGTTCATTTCAGAGAAAAGGAGTCTAAAAGACAACATTACCTAATTCTTGGCATACTTTGGAGTATCAGACAGGCTGAAGAGACAGAAATTTCTGATCTGGTGTACTCTTGCAGGACATGGAGCAATGCCCTGAAACTCAGAGATGGTAAATTCAGGGTAACATTAAGAAACACTTCTCCATGAAGGCAGTGAATCTATGGAATAGGCGTTCAGTTGAAACAGTGGACATGACAACAGTACAGACCTTCAAGGTAACCCTGGACAAATATCTGCTTACCAAGAGAATCACTGAGCATATACCATGAGTAAGGGTAGGGAACCCATTTAAATAGTACAGAGCAACACAACATACTTACTCATATCTGCTTTCAAATTGGGGGACATATCTGATGAACCTGATGGACCTTAAATTATTATGTTATAAGGCTAAATGGGAGGTGGATCTTGGCATCAAGCTCCCCACTGAAATATGCTTTCAAACCTGGGGACATATCTGCTGAACCTGATGGAACTAGAGCTCTTCCTGACTTTTAATTACTATGTTACAAGGCTAAATGGGAAGTGGATCTTGGCATCAAGACCCCCACTGAAATATGGGCCTTGGCCCTTAAGCACCTGAATGACTGCTCCAGAAGAAACACACTAAGGTAGGTGCAGTTTAGCACTTTATGTAACTCTTACATTCCTCCTGTTAAGTTACACAAGGCAAACCCTGAAAAAACTCAACTATGCACCAAGTGCCAGGGGACTGATGGTATCTTCACCTACTGTCCACATGATGCTAACATGCTCCAAAGTAGGCCGTTTCTGGCACAGTGTGCAATAATGACTTGTGTGCTGGGTGTTGCACCCCCAAAATCACCTTTTAACATCCTGCTTGGAGCTGACCAGAGTAGAAGCTCCCTTAAAGATAAGGGGCACTTCTGGCCTGCTGTTAATCAATGCAAGAAAGGTCATTGCCCAGACTTGGCTGTTAGAGGATCCTCCCACAATTAAAGTCTAGGTCAATAACCTACAACTGTATATGCAGTTGAAGAGGACCCAGCCAGTGGTCAATGATGAATCCTTCAGATACTTGGCAATGTGGGCATCCCTGGCTACAACTATTGAAGGCAACATCTTGCCTGTTTAAATGGTCCTTTGCTGCTCTCAAGCCCATCCCATTGTGCAACAGTGAACCTACAGCACACAGTGACCCTGGCCAGATGTATTCCAAGCCCCAACACCATCCTAAGCAATGGGATGTAAAGATAAAATGAGTTCCTAGCTAGTTGTCCGAAGTCTTTTAATCCATAACGTAGTCTTTTACATGACATGTCCAACATATTTATTTATTTGGCAAAAGAGGGGTATGACGAAGTTATGCTTTGTTATTTTTTTGTGTTTCTTTATTAGTATTTGCTGTATGTAGTTACCTATTAAAGGCATAGTTATTTTTATGTTCATGTATGAATTTGCCACCCAAATGCTATGCATCTGGGGTTTTGTACTTTAACAAAATATTTATTCATTTTAATTTTGATAACTGGGTAGACCTACTGAGACCAACAATTGCTTTTTCAGGGGTCACATGGGGTTGATTACATTCAGGCAAAGGAACCAGCATGTAAACTGTTCACAAACAAGTGAACTAATGCACAGAAGGAGAGTAATGTAAAGCTGATTACAGACAACAAAGACAATGCATAAAACATACCAAAAATTGAAGTAAATAAAGATAGATATTTAGAACTTGCAGGGTGACAGGCAGCAGTGTACAAATTGGCATAAACAATCTTAAGGTTAATTACATTACATAGGATCCCATGAAGGGGAAATAACATTCATTATACACCTCAATGCAGGAAGTATGGCAGTGATAGGGGCACAGCTAATCTGGCAGACACATGATCCCAGGGAGTGAAACGGGCAGTGATCAGGTCAGCGGTTGCAGAGGCACCAAGTGTCTTTAAATAGATGGACTTTGAGATTAGGCTTAAACATAGCCAGGAAGGAGCAGATTTGAACTTTAGGCTGTTGCACTGTAAATAGCAAATCTTGCCTTGTATGGTGACAATGATACTTACTGTAATTGTCAAACCAATATGGATGCTACAGACTTTCATTTTGTATGTGTTGCATAATATGTTTCTAGTTGTGGCTAGTCCTTGCATGAAGGAAATTTTCAAGTAGAGTGATATAGTGAGTGTTTCAAACAACATGAAGTCTTGCTATATTATGACAATTGCAGTATGACCGCAGGTTAGAACTGCTCCGGAGGTGAAATAGTTAACTTTCCATGCAGGCATGGAACTTAGAGCGCGAGCTCGGTTGAAAACTCTGTTTGTTGTGCTTCAAACGCAAACTGTCAGATTCTTTACTCCGCCTCACTGAACAGTTGCTCGCAGTTTCTCCTTCTGCTTCTGCTCGTTCATTTTTTCGGTTTAAAAGTATTATTTTTCAGTTTTAGTCGAAATTAAACCGCTAACCGGTTGGTTCAAGCTCTGTCTGTGGTAATGTAAGTAATATATAGGTTTTACATTTATTTTTCTGTGTGGAACTTGTAATTCTTTATCGGTTCAGTTTGAACCAATCAGGTTGTATTTAAAATCTACTAGTCCTTTTGAGTGCAGTTCCTGGTTCTTATCGGTTCTAAAACCAGATTTCATTCGTTTTTCCACGAATCCGTGACACGGTTGGAACCGATAAAGAGTGTCTTGCTTGGTGGATTGCCATAAACGGGCAAGTTGGTTAGGGCTGGCATTATGTCTGAGAAACCCAAAAGAAAAACCGACCCACTGGGTTTCAACACTGTAGTGTTTGTGGGAAGTCTAAGGCTGACCCACACGCCACATGTGTCTATTGTCTGGGGTTTGACCACCTCAATTCAGACTGCCAGATTTGTCACAATTTCCCAGATGCCACTATAGATAAGAGAGTTGGTAGGCTCAGGGAAAGGGAGGTCAAAAAGTCCGTTGACCCGGATGGCCAGCCCGGTTCGGTGCCAACCGAACAGGAGGGAGTGCACTCTGACCAGGGCGATACTTCCTCGGGCAAACGAAGAGCTGGTTCTGAGGAGCCGGTTCCAGCAAAAAGGACTAGAAAGTCAGCTAGTGTAGAGCCAAAAGTTCTCTCCCCAACTGCTGAGGAAATAGCTAAAGCAATTCAAATTGTCCAGTCTCTCTCTCCGGTTCCGACCGAACCGACACCTTCAGGTAAGCGTTTGGTTCGACCGGTTCCACCGGTTCAAGATTATGATTTTGAGGATTTTTATGAACCGGGGAGGGGGAAGAGGAATATGAGGAGAGTGAATATGGTTTTGAAGATCTGGATGTGCCTATTGATCCGGACATCTCTACAGATAGACCCCTAGGGGTTTCTCCTCCAAGGCTTTCTGAGTCCCCTTCTCATTTCATGTTTTATAAAAAAGTTGTTGAAACTCCAGCTCCCTGTTGAGGAAGCTGTTGATGACCAAGAGGAGCCAGACTATGTAGAAATGATGGATATTCCAGAGTCTAGGAGACTGTCTGTTCCTTTGCATAAATCTTTTCGGAAACAGACAGTAAAAGTTTTAAAAACTCCTCACACTATACCTCCTGTGGATAAAAGGATGGACAAGAGGTATGCCTTATCAGGCTCTGACACTGATTTCCTCACTCAACAATGCAGCCATGTGGGGGTAGTGCAGGCTGTAGCCTGTGACAAGGCTAATATTCCCCTAGCTTCACACCCCCCTGAGAAGGACTCCAGGAAGATTGATGCTATGGCAAAGAAACAGTACATGGCAGCATCTTTGGGACTCAGACAAGCAAATTATATGGCTTATGCTGCTAGGTACCAGAAATCCAGATGGGATACTGTGCTGGCCCTAGTGAAACAAGTCCCTGATCAGCTTGCCAGGGAGCTGGAACAGGTGGCTATGGATGGTATTGAGGCATCCAAGGTGCAATTTCATGCTGCAGTGGACTCTAATGATGTTTCATCAAGAGTCATGGCTACATCTGTGGCACTTTGCAGGATGGTTTGGCTCAGATGTACTACCCTGTCTCAGGATACCCAGTCTAAGGCCATGGATTTTCCTGTTGTGGGAAATTCTCTGTTTGGGAGCAAACAGAGAATTACATGAAGAAAATGGATGAATATAGGACCACCTATAGGGTGCACAGGCCAAGGAAAGGCAGGCCACTCCTCAAAGCAGCTTCCTAGAGGCAGGGGCAGGCCTTTTCATAAGCCTTTTACCAACCCAAGCTTCCTCCTCTGCCTATGCAGAGGGGTTCTTTAGAGGAGAGGCAGACGGGGTACAAGCAGGTCTGCTTCCACCCCTCAGCCCAAAGCCCCTGCCAAGCAGGCACCCTGATGGGATTGCCAGGGCCATTCTCCTCTACCTGTAGGGGCAGGCTGGCTAATTTGTCCAGGACTGGAAGTCTTTAACATCAGACAAGTGGGTCCTGGAAGTAGTAAGCCAGGGACTGGTTCTCAGCTTCAAAAATTTCGAAGCTGAGAACCAGATCTTTCCACCTGCAACTCCATCAGAGGCACTCCCCTAGAGGCAGAGGTCTCTACCCTCCTGGCTCTCAGAGCTGTGGAAAGGGTTCCTCCCCTACACCAGGGCAAGGTTTGTACTCAGGTACTTCCTTACCCCAAAAAGACAGGAGAATGGCGGCCCATCCTGGATCTCAGATATTTAAACAAGCACCTTTTAAAGCCAAAGTTCAAAATGGTGACTCTGAGAATTATCCTACCCTCTCTAAGGCCAGGGACTGGCTAGCTTCCCTGGACCTCAGGATGTCTACTTCCATATTCCCATCAGAGCTCCCATCGAAAGTACCTCAGGTTCGAGCTGCCCTCAGGCCACTACCAGTTCAGAGCAATGCCCTTCGGCCTCACTTCTGCCCCAAGGGTATTCACCAAACGCCTGGCTGTAGCAGTTGCCTACCTAAGAAGGCAAAAGATTGCCATCTTTCCTTACCTGGACGATTGGCTCTTAGTAGGCCAGTCCCCAGACCAGGTCAATTTACACCTTCAGATAACGCAGCAACTGATTACCTCTCTAGGTTTCCTTCTGAATCTCTCAAAGTCAATTCTAGAGCTGGTCCAGCTTCTTACCTTCATAGGCGCAGAACTGAACACACAGGAAGCCAGGGCCTTCCTCCCCCAGGACAGGGCAAAGACCCTAGTCTCCCTGGCCTCCTCATTTACCCTGCAGGTCTCCCGGCCAGCAAGGCATTTTCTGCAGCTCCTAGGACACATGGCTGCTTCCACAGCAGTTGTGCAAGGAGCAAGATTTCAGATGAGGGACATCCAGTTCCATTGGAGAGCTTTTTGGTCTCAAAGAAAGGATCCTCTTACCAAGCTGATCTCAGTAACTTGAACCCTAATCCAGGCCCTACAGTGGTGGCAGGATCAGAGCAACCTGAGACAAGGGGTTCCTTTTGTCACTCAGTCTCATTCTCTAATCCATACTACAGATGCATCCCTCTTGGGCTGGGGAGCTCACATGGGCGACCTCACCACCCAGGGTCTGTGGTCTCCCCAGGAATCTCTGCTCCACATCAACCTGTTGGAGCTCAGAGCAGTTTTTCTAGCACTTCAAGATTTTCCAAATCTGTTCAGAACAAGAGTATTCAGGTCAGAACAGACAACACCACTACAATGTGGTACATCAACAAGCAAGGGGGCACTTGGTCTACGGCCTTGTGCACCGAAGCAGATGAAGTTGTGGTCTCTGGCTTACTCCCTGAACACCTCCCTTATGGCAGTTCACCTCCCAGGCAAGGACAATGTCCTGGAAGATGCTCTCAGCAGGATTTCCCAGGGCCAACACGAATGGTCACTGGATCCCCTGGTCTTGGGAGTAGTATTTGCCAGATGGGGCACCCCGCAGATAGATCTTTTTGCAGCCCCAGACAATCACCAACTTCCTCTTTTTGCTGCAGGCCCCAGTGTTGGGCTCACTCCCACTGGATGCCTTAGCCCTCAGTTGGGAGGAAGTTTCTCTATGCCTTCCTCCTTTCCTCTCCTGTTCAAAGTGCTAGTCAAAATCAGATCCCAATCATGCAAAGTCATTCTGATAGCTCCGGATTGGGCCAGACAGCCCTAGTATCCACTCCTGCTGTCCTTAGCAGTCCATCCTCCCTGTCCTTCCAGGAATCACAATCTGTTAACCTGTGCCCAGGGAAGGGTCTGGTACCAGATCTCAAATCTCTCAATCTCAAGGCTTGGTTCTTGAAGAGTTAGAGTTTGCTGATTTACACCTTTCCCAAGGTGTAATGGATATATTGAAGGCCGCAAGGAAGCCTTCCACCAGGGCTACTTACAATTCCAAATGGAAAAGGTTTTCCATATGGTGCTCGAAAAAGCATATTTCCCCAGTCTCTGCTGATCTACCCACAGTCCTGGATTATATGGTCCACCTGAATTCTTTGGGGCTGAGACCAGCTACCCTGAAGGTGCACTTGGCAGCTGTGTCTGCTTTTATTTCAGCAGGTAAATCCTCTTCCCTTTCAAGCTATCCTGTATTTTCCAAGTTTTGTAAGGGTTGTTTCACACCAACCCTCCATTCAGGATCCTGCCCTGCCTGGGATCTTAATGTTTGCATTGCTCAGCTTATGAAACCCCTTTGAGCCCTTGTCTTCAGCTGAGCTCAAGTACTTGACTTGGAAAACTGTGGTTTTGGTAGCCATCACCTCTGCCAGGCAGCATAAGTGAATTACAAGCGTTGTCAGTGGAGCAGGGTTTATCTCTTTTCACAGAGATAAGGTGGTCCTTGGGACTAACAGAAAGTTCCTGCCTAAGGTGGTTTCAGATTTCCACCTTAATCAATCTATTTCACTTCCAGTGTACTTCACTGACCACTCCTCCTCTGGGGAGAGGATGCTGCACAGCCTAGATGTGAAGAGCCCTTAGTTACTACATAGGCGTACCAAGGGTCATAGGTTTGACTCCCTTCAACTGTTCCTCACCTATGGCGAAGTTGGTAAAGGGAAGCCAGCCACTAAAAGATCCATTGCCAGGTGGATTGTCTCTTGTATCCAATTCTGCTATGAGAAGTTGGGTAAAGTTCCCCCTCAGGCCTGAGGGCTCACTCTACCAGAGGTACAGCTGCTTCTCTGGCTGCTGCCAGAGACATTCCTATTCTAGAAATATGTCAAGCAGCTACCTGGAAAACAGTTCACACTTTTACCAAGCATTACTCCTGGACATCCAGTCTAGGAGTGATGCTCGGTTTAACTACAGCCTGCTTCAGAGCCTATTTCCTAGGTAGGTTCTGTCCCTCCTCCATGGGGGTACTGCTGTGTAGTCTGCAATTGTCATAATATAGCACAACTTCATGTTGTTTGAAGAAAAATTACTCACCTTAGTAATGTTGTTTCTTCTAATGAGTCTTGCTATATTATGACCTCCCTCCTGCCCTCTCAGAACCTCTGTTTTGGGGATGTGGGTGGGCAGTACAGAGTTAGCACTTTTTTGGCGCCCACCTTGTTGTTTTCACCTACCTTTTGGGTGAATTGGTGTTGTGTTTTGCATTTTGGGTCTCTGACCTGAGTCTTTGTTTTAGGCTAAAAATGAGTGTTTATGTTAGTAGCCAGTTGGCTAGTGTAGGTTTACAGCTTCCACACAGAACCTTAGTGAGTTTTAGCTTGTAAAGATCTGACAGTTTGCGTTTGAAGCACAACAGACAGAGTTTTCAACCGAGCTCGCGCTCTAAGTTCCATGCCTGCATGGAAAGTTAACTATTTCACCTCCGGAGCAGTTCTAACCTGCGGTCATACTGCAATTGTCATAATATAGCAAGACTCCATTAGAAGAAACAACATTACTAAGGTGAGTAATTTTTTCTTTTCATACTCACAGGCAGTGAGACATTTTTCTTCCTAAACAAATGAAATTTAATTAAGTTTGAGTCAGAGACATGTAAGGAGTTGCTCTCCTACTGAGATATATGAACATCTGCATGTCTTTCACCACTTAGGATTAAACAAATTATTGTTTAATTATTAAATAAGTTTTGACATCATAGTTTGTGAACTATACCAGACCATTCAGCTATGAAGACGCCTGCAACGGTGACCCTGACATTCTCTGATAAGAATAAGCTTAATTGGGAGTAAAAATAATATAAATATCTGACTGGATGTTAGTTTAAGAGAGAGCTACAGAAACTGTATAAGGGTTAGCCATGCACAGGAAGATAGAGATGGATGCAGAACGTGCTGATGAACATTTAGAAGATTTCTGCTCTTACTGTGTCTTCATGCTTTGTATGTCATTCTATTTATATGTCTTAATAAAGGTTATGGAGAATAACCGTCAGATGGCCTGGGCTGGATCCTTAAATATTCTTATTGATGTAAAGTCAATTAGGCAACAAAATGGTGACCCTGATTTGATATGTAGATTTGGTACTGGTCTGGTGACAATCACTATACATAAGCAATATAGGATAAGTGAGCTTGATCCCACATAGGATAAATGAAGACAAGGTAGGGATCGTAACCTCCTTTACATAGAATAAAGGATAGTTGAGCCTGATCCCATGTACTATAAATAACAACAAGGTAGGGATTGTAACCGCCTATGAATTACAACAAGGTAGGGATTGTAACCTTCTTGATATAGAATAATTCAGGGTGACTAATTATAAACTTATAGCAAAGCCAGCACATATATTTGAGGAACTTTGGGAACACTGGTAAAACCCGGAATGAGCATATACAGTGGAACCTCAGTCCAAAATAGCCCATATAGAAAAAAGAGAATGGCTACGCAAGGATTGTATACGGCCTGCCTAGCTATGAATAATAAACCTGATCAATTCAAAGGGACACTGTCAACCTCTTAGGCCTCAAAGTGTCCCTAGTTTAAAAAAAATGCATTTTATGGCTGCCAATCTTATGTAAAGGTTGCCAATGTAGTTGGTAGTTTGATTCTGATTCTTTTTTTCTTTTAAAAAGTGAAAAACAGACTGCCCAACATACTGGTGTTACCACACATAAACAGGTTTGTTTAAATTCCTTGATCAACTCTAGCTGCATCTTTCCTGGGTTTGGGAACACCCCCAACATAGTCTTGCCACTCGTGATGCAATGGGAGTTTAGGAGGTTATTGCATCATGAGTGACTGCACTGTTTGGTAGTGTTTCTAATGTTTAGGAAATATTCAGTAAGAATAGATTCAGGATTTGAAACAAAACAAAGTTGTTTATAAATATACATTAACATGCATTTCAGTTCTACTAAACAAGGAGAAAGACAAAAGAAACAGCAACAACAATGAATTTTAGATAAGGTAAGCCATCATAAAATGTAGGTTTCTAACTAGAAAGTATATGATGGAAAACAGGTTGACAGTGTCCCTTTAAAATCTCACAGAAGGTTAATAAACAGGAACCCCTAGGAAGATAAAAAATTAGGGATCTACAGAGAGAAAATGACTAACAGTACTTAATGCATGCCTGTCTCAATAATGAGACTGCAGTGAACCTGCAGTGTCTCTTATAGACACAGCTCAGGAACAGTCAACCTTCCCCAACTCATAAACAAAATAAAATGTGGGCAAAAGCGCAGGATTCAAATTACATAGGTATGCTGGAAAAGAAAGCCCGATGAGTTGCTCCAGCTAAATGGGGCAGAAATTATGCTTGCCTCCCAACATATACTAAATGAACTCCGGCAGTGCTACCTAAGGATAGCCCCTTCCTGAAGACAAAGCCCGCAACACTCACACTGTACAGTCTTACTGATTTACTGCTTAACTCTTTGGGTATGTGTACATGGGACTTGAGTCTGGCTGGTATACAAGTTTCTCATCCAGTGCATATTTTTTGAAAGTACAGAGAGGTGTTTTCTGATAGGGATATATTTGTGAAAGAAGTATGGTGTGGTGCTGGATATTACTCAAGGTCTGGTATGGACTAAAGTGATTGAACCCACACCCTATACACCAGAGGAGATCTGAGGTATTAAAATCACCCCTAAAGAGGCACGGAGTCCTGGCAGTTGTCTGACTGCCCTCACTGGTTTGATCTTTATGGGGGGAGCAAGTTTCCAAAAAGAGCTACCTCTGAGCTTGAAACTCCATTCACTAGAGAGTAAAGACATATGTAATATTGTACTAATGCAGACTGACCCAGCTTTAATGCAGACGGCAGTTCAGAACTGAGTGTTTCCCATTAAAACTGACTAAGGAAGGGTTAAATCTGAAGAATTTCAGACTTCAGTTCTCAGTTAATGCAGTCAAGGTCAGAATGTAGTTAATGAGCAGCTGGCTAAAATGCATTCTAGGGCACAAGCAAAAGACCCTTTGTAAAGGGAACTGAAGTGTGAAAACCCAGAGTTGACAGTGGTGAAACATAATCAATCACCCACTAGACAGTACCCCTCTGGGGGGGAGGTGGGTCCTCTGAAACAGAAAGAAATAGTAACCCTGAATTTCATTATAGAAGGGATTCCCCTGTGTCATTATGCATATGCAGCCCAAGGTATGACAAAAGCACTGTGACTGGGGGCTAACTTTTGGTAAGGCTGGCAGTCAGGGTTCTTCTAGATGCTGACAAGCCTACCCTTCAAAACAAGGTCCTGGCACTACTCCAACCTTTTGCTTGCACCAAATCTCAAATGAAAGCTGGCCAGACCATACCACAGTTTTGTCAAGTAGACAGTGAACAGAGTCTTACCATTATGGGCAGAACTCTGGGTTCTCCCCTCTGAGACTGCTTATGAAGAAATGGCATAGTTTGCCAGAGAAGCGTGTGACAGGGTTGGGTAGGACCCTGTCCCACTTGTTATCCAGACAGAGTTAAAAATAATAATCTTTTATTCTTCCCCTATTCTGACAGTTGTCTGTCTTGTCTGTTGATTGCACAATCAATGTTTCTTGTGGCACATAGGAAATGGCCACTTCAGTGGTCCTTCAGTTTCTCCCTGTCATCTCCCTTCTTTCACTTGCTGTCTCTATTCTCTTTCTTCACTGTGGTAAAAAAAAGTGACTCTTTCTGGGAACTGGGATCATCCCTTGGTGGGGAGGGTCACAGCCATTTGCTGTACTTCATGGGGAGAATTGCTTAACTGCTGGTGGACAACTCTGGAGTTGACTCCATCTTGCTACCCACACCGTCAGATGTGGGAATGGGAGGGGGCTCCACCTTTACCTAACATGGAGGTTGCACCACTTTGTCTTTGGGACAGATTATGGTCCAGTCAGAGCCGATATCTAGTAAAGGCTATGATTACAGGTGGGACTTCAAAGATCACCTGTCTGAACCACTGCCCCTAGAAAAAGGAGTTCTGTTGCTTCAGTTGGAAAAGTAGATGCACTATTTATAAGGAACTGATAATTACAACTTGTACTAACGTGTATGTGTTTTCTATCAGTATCTATCTCCTTTCTAAGGTTTGGAATAAAGGAAATCCACTAACAATAGCATTTGTAGCACCAGGGAATCCTAGGGACAATCCATCTGTTTTGTCTGGATTGGTTGAAGTAATGAACATCTTATCTCATATTCACTTACTCCAGAGACAGCAAGTTGGAAACAAGGAATTTCAATATAAAGGAGTTTTAAGGACTGAAAGCTTGTTTTATTTGTTTTATCTTGGATGAGATGAAGAAAATTTGTAAACATAGAAACATAGAATTTGATAGCAGATAAGGACCGCTTGGCCCACCTAGTTTGCCCATTTTCCTATCTAACGGATAAGCTGCAGATCCTAGTTAACCAACAGCCTGCTTCCTCCTTCCCCCCACTAGAATTGCCTTATGTCTATCCCATGCATTCTTGAATTCCCCCACTGTTTTTGACTCTATGACCTCCTCAAGAAGGCTGTTCCATGTATCCACAACCCTCTCTGTGAAGAAATACTTCCTCACATTACCTCTGAGCCGTCCCCCCTCTATCTTCAAATTGTGCCCCCTTGTTTTTGCACATCTCTTTTTCTGAAAGATGCTACCCTCTTGGACTTTGTTGATTCCCTTGAGGTATTTGAAAGTTTCTATCATGTCCCCCCTCCTCCTTCTTTCCTCAAGGCTATACATCTTTAGTTCCTTTAGTATTTCTTCATATGTCTTCTGATGTATCTCTTTATTTTTCCAACTGTACTGTGGGCAGTAGCTGTTGTAACCTGTATATGGAAGGTTTGCATATACTCATCTTGCAATGAAAAATGGGATACCACCCTTCTGGGCAATATAAACAATATTGCCCATAATGGGAATGGTTCCCACTATTCCTGCAATACAACCAGTATTACCCAAAATATAGATAAGAACCTGACAGCAGAACACCTTGCTGTCTCTACCCCCATATGATGTACCA
Source organism: Neoceratodus forsteri (assembly GCA_016271365.2). NCBI lineage: Eukaryota > Metazoa > Chordata > Ceratodontiformes > Ceratodontidae > Neoceratodus > Neoceratodus forsteri. Next base: position 565,063,721 of record CM057449.1, on the reverse strand, counting down.
TGGCCCTATATTTACTTACCACTTTGGATTTCACCAAGAAAGTAGGCAACATTTGTGTAAACCATACCAGTCTGATGTGCCGTGAAGGGGGGAAGGAGATTCAGTATGAAATTTTCAGGGCCCCCAGAATTGTGTTGGCAGATACTGACTCAGGAGTGTTCCCCACTTCTAAACCTCCTTCTACATCAGACTAGAAGGTTAGAGATGAGGAGAAAGATCTTTTGTGAATGTGAACTTCAACATCCATTATACTTTCATAGGGGGTTGAATTTCAGTAATATAACCCTACTGGCAAAACCATGTATCCAGGATATCTGGGGACTGAGGGTCCTTCTGTCTTATGAAATTTGGGTGTCTTTTGGGGCATAGTTGTGCTAGATTGGATCCAGCCAAGCTGAACCAGGGGCTACTGTAACACAGTTGTTGTGGGCAGCATGTCAGAGCTATGGGAAGTGAATCCCTCCTTGAAGACTAGAACTTAACGGCATTGGACCCTCTGAATAAGGAGAGCAAAGACAAGACATGTTGAAAAAGGCTTGATGATTTTACAGTAGTGAACAAGAACTCCTCAACATAAACAGAGCTTGTTGCCTATCATACTGCCCCTGGCCACAAAAGCACTGAAGCTGCTTGTACATGGACTGACCTTCTTGCACACCATCTTACTTTGTTCATCCTTATCACATGGAGTGCTCTGCTATACATTTGACCTGGTGAACCCCTTATAAACTCTGGAGCCTTATGTAACAAACAATGACCATCTGGTAGCTGTAGTCCACTTCATGGTTCAGATAAAACATAGCCTCAACACCTTACTTCCCTCTGGGGATGATTTTCTTAGTTATGGGTTGATGCTTTCTGAAGTAGGTTTTATGGCCCTTTTGATTATCCAGGGAGCACTGGTAGTCATCCTGCTTCTTTTGGTTTGCTACATAGGATATGTCCTCGAGATGCTGTCTTACTCCCCATCTACGCAAGCTTCTGTACACCACAGTCATTAGAAGCTATTATTTTCTGATACTAAACTATGATTGTGATGTTGCCTTTGACTCTAACAAGGCAACAAGGGGGGACTGTTGCACTGTAAATAGAAAATGTTGCCTTGTACAGGATTATTCATTGTAATTGTCAAACCAATATGGCTGCTACAGACTTCCATTATGTATCTCTCCTCCATTTTGTATGTGCTGTGTAATATGTTTCTATTTGTGGACAGTCCTTGCATGAAGGAAATTCCAAAGCAGAGTGATGTAATGAGTGGCCTTTACACTCATAGTTGGTCTTCTTCCTAAACAAAATGAATTTAAATATTGTAAGTTTAAAACTAAGAAACATAGTGAGTTACTCTTCTACTGAGATATGTTAACATCTGCATGTCATTCACCACTTAGGATGAAATGAATTATTGTTTAATTATTGAATAGGTTTTGACATCATACTTTGTGAAATGTATTAGACCATTCAGCCATGAAGACACCTGCAACTGTGTCCCTGACATTCTCTGATAAGAATAAACTTGGGGGTGAAAATATATATATATGTAATAGATAAACCACTGTGAGGTGTGCAGTCATGCTCTGATATACGGATGCCTTTGTATGCATCAAACACCCAAGGCATACGTTTATCAGATCATGACCGCACACCTCAGAGTGGTTTAGCTATCTTATAAAATGTCAAAATTGTTTTTGAGGGGGGCAAAGGTACAGGTGTGCAGTCACACTCTGATATACGCACGGTCATGTGATGTGTTCCAACAAATCAGCAGACATAATTTGTCCTACACATTTTATAAATATATATACAGGTATATATATATATACACACACACACACTCACATATATATATATATATATATATATATATATATATATATACACACATACACACACACACACACATACACACACACACACACACACACACACATATATACATATATACACACATATACATATACACACACACATATATACATATATACACACACATACATATACACACACACACACATATATATATATATATATATATATATACATACACCAAAAAATATGTTAATGCATCAGTTAGGGATTTGTTAAACCATAAAAAGCTGGGAAATTCAACGTTAGGTTTACCAACCCTACCACCCCAACCCCACCCTCAACACACCAACAGGTGTTGGGGTGTGCCTTGGAGTCATCAGCCCTAACTCTCTCCCCATTCCATGTGTAAACAAGATGAGATGGTATGGTATAGGAGAATTGGGTGAGAGTTAGGCCAAACAACTCCAAGGCACACCCAATGCCTGTTGGTGTGTGTAGGGTGGAAGGTTGAGGGTGGGGTAGTGGGATTGGTAAACCTAACATTGAATTTCCCAGCTTTTATGGTTTAATAAAACCCTAACTGATGCATTAATGTAGTTTTTTGCAATGAATTTCCCTTCTTTTTGAGAAAGTGTAATGTAACTGATATATGGTTATGGAAGCGCAGGCATTCCAGACCCTGTGCTCCTCTCATGCTATCCATTGTTACATAATGATATGAATAAGTGGGAGTGCTGGCCTATTGGGCCCTGCGCTTCCTCTTACACATAAGTGCGAACATGCAGCAGCCCTATATTCATGAAAAGTAACCCTTGTAGCACTAATTTGGCAATATCTTAGTAACCGTAGCAACTATGGGAAAAATTCTACTGCAGTTGCAATCATGACTTCAAAATCTCCATGGGTGCTAAAGGTGGGCTAAGTTGTGAAGAGCAAAAAAATCTGTATCTCGAATCGTTTTCGAAATACATGCGTTGAAAGGTGTGGCGGGTGCCACAGTTCAACGGACGCATGCAACTCGGGCATTTCCAGGATTTTTCTCATCCAATTTTCAACATGACATTTTGGGGACCCCATCTCATGAACAATGTCACTGTCATTTTGTAAATGTGTCCCGAAACTTGAGTTCGTACAGCAGATGCGCCATTCTGCACCACAGGTGCGAAATAATGTTTTGGACAGGATGTGAAAAATGACAGGTGTATACTGTTCATGAAGAGGTGTGTAAAAGGGTAATGTTGCAAATCAGGAGTGAAAATATGAAAAATTGGCGAAGTTACAAGCGCGCGAAGATACTGCACAATGCACGCTCGTCACGTGGTCATTTATTGGAATTTATTTTTTCACATTTTCAACATGGGCTTTTTGGGAAATCCCGTCATGAACACTGGTACTGTGATTTTGTCAATCCACCCCAAAAGTTGATTTCGCACAGCAGCCATGCCATTCTGTGCCACGGGTGTGAAAACACATTTCAGGAAGGATGTGAGAAATGACAGCTGTACTGTTCATGAGTAGGTGTGACAAAATGTCAGTGCTGAAAATCTGGAGAGAAAATATCAGAAACTGGTGAAGTTACAACTGTGCGTAGAATCTGTGCAATGTACGCTTGTAACACTGCTGTTTTTTGGATTTTTTGCACCAAATTTTCAACATGGGCTTTTTGGGACCTCCCTTCATGAACACTGGTACTGTCATTTTGTTAATTGGTCCTGAGAGGTTCTGTGCAGTGAGATGATGAGGGATTTTTTTTCAGGTTTAAATAAAAAAATTAAAGACAACAGGGAACAGTTTCTGTATTTACAGGTATCTTTACGTATAATATGTATTTGTACACACTACGGTGGGCTCCCAGTGTGCCATATTAATGTGTGGGGGGTGCATGCATGCTGACAGAGTGATTGGGCACCCTGTCAGCAATTATAAATGATGACTTTGGTGGGGGAAAGGGGCATCATCTGACACTGGGAGTGGGCATCCCGGTGTCAGAGAGTATTACTCCCCAAGTTCATATACTTGGGGGGGGGCTCCAGTGCTGCCATGGGGATTGGGCACCCCATGTCAGCAAAAGAGTTTTTTTTAAATCATTTATCCTATTTTCAGCTCACGACCTAGGTTCCTAGGTCGTATCTCATACATACGAACTAGGATCTTAGGTCGTATTACGTGGATATGAAGTAGGATTTAAATTATTAAATAAATCAATTTTATGGGCATATTTCATCCTGTAAAGTGCAGAATGCACCAAAGGGTGTCCCAGTAAGCAAACCATATCTGTTGGTTCCTCACAATAATATCATTTTGGGAGGTTTCAAAAACAATTGTTTGGGCAAAATGGAAAACAAGATAGTGGCCACACGAAAGAGGAATTTTCTCATACAATGCAGGATTCCTCTTTCATATCAACCTTTTATCTTGAAGTGCCTACTGAGGATGCTCAGAAATTATTTTTTCAATTTTTTTTAACTGCAATAACTTAAAAACTAATAGCAAAAGGCACATCTGTGGGTTAATCCCTTTCTACTCCTCCCATCCAAGCTTTAAAGCCTCCCTCTGGAATTTCCTGAAACCTTCTCCCCCCTGCCCCTGCACTTCGTAACCTACTCCCTTGCCCTTACCTCCCCATCCTGATTTGGGTGGGGTCCTCTCCCTCCTCCCCACTCCCCCGTCTCTGCCCACTCGCACTTCTCCTCTAGCTCCGGCAGCCTCCTGACCTCCCCCCTGCCTTTGGCACCCCCTGCTTGCACTTACCATTGTCACTGCTACTGTTCATGCACAGTGTTTTACTTTGTCCTTGAGCTAGCCTTGTAATGCCTGTTGTGCTAGGCTACCTTCTTGTCTCCTCAAACTGACTAATTGTGAACCTTACTAATCCATGTTTTTGAGTTATTGCCCATCTGTATTTCTCCCGTGTATTTTCACAGCTACTGTGCCACCTTCGTAATGCCTGGCTCTCCTATGGACTTTTCCCTATTTCTGTAACTGTTAATTGTATGATGTCTGACTCCGCGGTAACTCTTCCGTGTCGCACCCATTTCTGTAACTGTTATTGTACAATGTATTACACCTGTAACTCTCCCGGGTTGCACCTGAAAATAGGCACATGGCTGTCTAGTGTGCTTACCCGGTTAACAAAAGCAAATAAATAAATAAATACCCTGCAAATTGCATGCTAAACAACCAAACTCTCTGGGCTGTAGACAAGTTCAAAGAAAAATCCCAGCAAAGTCAATGCATAAAAACATGTTTTTGTCACCTCTCTGTAAGTCAGAAACCACACATCCGACCAGAACTAAACTTGCCAGATCAAGTGATCTATGCCCCACAGGAAGGCGCTTATCAAATTTCGTGTAAATTCGTTCAATGGTTGCAAAGTTATTAAAGTGCAACATTTTGAGTTTAACATTGAAGTGCCTACTCAACCCTAACTATAGGACCACAACTGTGCCCCTATAATATGTATATGTATCTGCCTGGATGTTAATTTAAGAGAGAGCTTCAGAAAATATATAAGGGTTAGCTGTGCACAGGAAGATAGAGATGAATACAGAACCTGCTGATGAAAATTTAGAAGATTTCAGGCCTTGGTAGGTCTTAATGCTTTGTATGTATTCTATTGTTACAACTTAATAAAGGTTATGGAGAATAACTGCCAGTTGGCCTGGCCTGGATCCTTACATATTCATATTAATGTAAAGCTGATTAGGCAACAAAGTGGAAGTTAGTTCCGTATAGATGAGTATCACATTGCAAATTGTCCCATTCTAGGTATGCTCTGGACCTAGATACGTCGAGAAGGGGACAGCTCGAGGAGCAGGGGAGCCATCTTTGGGGTACCAGATGGAAAAGCCTCTTCAGACTGGGGAGGAGTATGTATTTGTTGTGAGTTTGTAGGCAAAGCAGAGTAGTGGGTAGGCCAGTTTACACTTTAGAGATGGCCACTTCATATCTGAGAGAAATGTACAGTGATGGTCCTAGGGCAGGCACCTGCTGCAAACTAAGTTTATTTTACAGGATGCTTAACCTACTGAGCTTGGTTTCTATCAGGGAGTACAGAAGGAGAGCACCATACATTAGACAGGCAAGAGTGTACTGGTGGCAATGGCTGTCATGCCTTTTTGATGAGACAGGCATTGACTCGATAGAGCAGACCTGTCTTTTAGTGGCTAGACCTAGTGATTGCATCAATATGTGGTTTAATGGTGAGGTCCTGGTCTAGATGAAATCCTAGGTATTCAAAGGGTTAACCACCTTCCATCTTTAATGCAGAGAGGGTGGATAACCTGAGTAAGCTCTGTCTGTCAAGGCCTACGTGCCTGTACCAAATATTTTGTATTATTTCTTTATTTCTGATCTCAGATTAACCATTTGTGCTCAGAGCTCTTTACATAGGTTCCACATTAGTACATTTAAAACAAGTAGGTGATTATACAGAGGATTGAGACAAACAAGGCAATAGAATTAGAATGAGAACATTTAGGTACATTTGGTCTTTGAATAAAGGAATGCAAAAAATACAGCGAAAACTAAAACTGGAATAGGTAAACACAATCAGATACATACAGGAACAGACTAAACAACTGTGCCCAACAGGGAGCCTGTTAGTTGTCAGCAACATGATGGGGTTAGTGCATAGAAGTGCTGGAGAGATGGGGTGGAGGGTTGAGCCCTAGGTGCAGGGTGTCCGAAAGAGAAGGAAGAGAGACAGAGAGAAATAGTGAGAGAGATATCTGTTTGGCAGAAGGGCAGATGGTAGGATATGCCTTTGCTAGGTGCTAGCGATGGCAGACACATTGATATTCCTGTATTAAATGGTTCTTTAGGTTCCTTTTGAAGGTCCACAGAGTGGGCAGGCTAATAATGTTCTCTTGGAGGGAGTTGAACCACAATGGTGCCCGATAGGCAAAAGACCTTTGTCCTTGAGATGTCCGACATTTTGGAGTCAGGATGGACTGCAGTTCTGAATTTTGTGTGGGCCTGGGATTAGTGCTGGGAACTAGGAGTTGTTGGACCCCAGTCAGGAGCTGACCAAGGCAGATCTTTTTGGCCAGGAGGCAGGATTGATATTTGAAGTAACCAAAGAGCATTAGCCAGTGAGCCTTTGCATAGAGATTGCAGGTGTGGGTTAGTCAGTGTGCCCCTAAGATGAGCCTGCAGGCATTGTTAAAGGCAGTTTTTATACATCGGAGGGCAGTATCGGTGGCAGAGCCATATATTGGCAGTCAGTAGTCCACTAGGGAACCCACTGAACTGTGGACTGCTATGCTGAGGGCTTCAGGAGTCAGGCTCTGCCTGTGGTGATAAAGTAGCCCTAACCATTTGTTGATTGCTTTAGCTGTGATGTCTATATGGAGGGCATAGGACAACGAGCTGTCAAGAGTAATTCCAAGATATTTGAAGTGATGAACACGTTTAAGAGGAACACCACCCCTATCACATATTGATAGTGGGTAGCTTTTGTGCTTGTTCTTGAGGCTGATGAACAACATGGTTTTTGTTTTTTTTCTAGTTCATTATCAATTTATGATTTTTGAATCATGACTCAATGCTGGTGAAATCACGTTGCAGCTGTTGCTCAAGAGCAGTGGGGTCAGAGCCATTAGAAAAGATAACTGCATCATCCATGTAGAGGAGAATATGGCACTGACTGGCTAGGGGGAGGCCATTCAGAAATAGGCTAAAGAGAAGGGGACCCAGTACTGACCCCTGTGTAATGCCTGAGCACACAGGCTTGGTGTCAGAGAGAAAGGTATCTACAGTATCCTGACTTGCTGTGTTCGGCAGTGTAGGTAGCTGCGGAACCATGCAGCTGCCTCAGGGGCAAGGCCTATGGCAGTGAGTTGGTCAACTAGGAGGGCATGGTTGACCGTGTCAAAGGCCTTGTTAGGTCAATATAGATAGCCCCGACTAGCTGGCCAAGATCGAATGATTTGTGAATGAAGTCTATGAATTCCAGGAGGGCTGTAGTGATGCTATGCCCTGCCCTAAAGCCATGTTGCTCTGCGCATAGGAGCATGTGCTTGTCCAGACAATCGACAAGTTTGTCATCAATGATTCATTCAAATGCCTTCAAGAGTGGTGGTAATATAGAGATGGCTCTATAATTCCCAGGAAGGGCATGATCCCTACTCTTGTACACAGGGGTGACCATAGCAGCCTTCCATTTTTGGGGGAATACTGCGAGATGGAGTGAGAGGTTAAGGATATGGGTGAGAGAGGACATAATTTCTTCAAATGAGAGCGAGATTAGTTTCAGGTCGTAGTTATCCCCACTCAATCTCCCCTTCCCAAGCACTCTGCGCAGATATTTCCTGGTTTCTCTGAAGGTAATAGTCTTGAAGCAAAAGGGGAGATGCTATGGGGATTGTGTGGGTGCAACAGGGATGGTAGGGGAGAAGAAGTTGGAGGGGAGAACATACTGCAAGTTGGTGAAGGCATTGTTAAAGGTGTTGGCGATAGATTTAGGGTCAAGGATGTGGGAGCCATCAATACAGAGCATGGTAGGGGCCATTTTGGGTTCTCACCCAGTGACCTCATTTAGGTTAGCCCAGAATTTGCACCTGTCATTCCAGTTCTTGGTTAGGGCATCTTTATAGTATATGTTTTTGGCTAATTGGATGGTCCTGGTACAGTTTTTCCTCGCATGTTTGTAGTTCAGGATATCAGACTGCTTGCCAGTGGCATTAGCTATATGCCAGAGGTGGTCTCTGTTTTTCAATAGTTCAAGGGTATCAGGGCTCATCCAGGGGTTAAAGTAGCCTTTGATTTTCCACATTTTTGTGGGAGCATGGGTGTCACAGATTGTATTGAAGAGGAAGATGAAATGGTCGAGCACGTCGTCAACGTCGGAAGCCTCAAAAACCGAGGAGCAGTCAGTATTGAGGAGATCCATTTTGAAGCGGTCAGCTTGACCAGGTTTGAGAACCCTGTTGGTGATTGTTGTAGGAGGTGGTTTGCAGAAATTATTAGCCCAACTGAACATGACAGGGGAGGCATTAGAGGCATGCTCAGGCCGGTTGGTGAGCACCCAGTCAATCAGAGTACTAACGCACATCCTGTAGTTAGTCCTAGTGGGAGTTTCAATGAGCTGGGTAAAGTGGATAGCCTTATTGCATCCTTTAATTGGTTAGCTTCAGGGACAAGCCAATTAATATTGAAGAGTATATCTAAGAGTATAACCTCAGAGCTTAGGGTCAGGCTTCCAAGACAGTCTATGACAGCATGGAGACCTTGGACCGAGTTCTTTGGGGGGATGTAGACAGATAGAATTGTGACAGTTTTATTGTGGGCCCCAAGAAGAACCTTAATGGCAAGGGCCTGGGCGAATGACCCTAGGCTGGGTAAATTCAGGACTATGTCCTGAAGGCTGTCCTAAAGGTAGATTGCACAGCCGCCACCTCTTTTAGATTTATGATCTTGCCTAGAGATCAAATAGCCCGGTAGACTGATGGCTCCATCAGGGATCTTGGGAATGAGCAATGTCTTATACCACAGTCAGTACATCTGGATTATGTAGGGCTACCCAGGCTTGAAGGATGTCAAACTTCGCTGTTAGGCTGCAGATGTTTAGTGACACAAAGATTAAGGTGCCTGGTTTTGGTGCACTCAACCCCTGAAATAGAGGAGGGCTGGGATTAGGGTGGATGTTATCTGAGAGCAATAGTAACAGTAGTACCAATCTGGCCAGGTAACTTTTAAAGTATTTAAGGCTAGCTTTGTGCTGTCTTTGTGGATTAATTCGAGCTACATGCTTATCAGAAAGAATGGCCAGTTTAGGCAGGACTGTGGGAGGGGGAAGCCCTGGCAGAGCTGGATGCATTCTGGGCCAGGTAGGATGGGGTGCGTTGTTAGGCATGCAGTTGGCACATGGGCCACAACTATGCATGGACGTTATAGTAGATGTTACCATAGGGGTGTTCCATGATAAGAGGGTCAGCTGATTTAGGGTTATTCAGTGGCTGCAAACAGAGAGTGGGCAGGAGTATAAGAATTAGCATTAGTCTGGTTGCCATGTCCAAGACTGGAAAAGGGTGGTAGCACAGCAAGCAGGGCCTTGGGATGGGGAGGAAAGTAAAAGAAATTAAGATGTGATAGAGCTAGGGGGGTGTCCTGAACTTATAGACAGATGTGTACCCTTACAGTTTGGCGGTGACCTAAAAAAGAAGATGTCTTTAAAAGGAGGAAAGGACAAATGTTAGGCCTAACAGCTGCACTCTGTATCTTTAAGTGTAGTTGCTAAGTTAGTGAGAAGGAAGGAATAAGATTGTATAGGGGTGGTGCCAAGGGGGGGGAAGGAGAGTATTTAATAAAGGCTGGAGGTGGGAAGGGGAATGGGTGTCAAACTTCAAGCAAAGAGGAGACAGTAGGACAGAAAGTGAAGCAGAAATTGGATTATTTGCAGGGCAAATCTTACAACTGTGACCCAAATGAAATCTAGTCTAAACAGAAAAATCTGTATCACTTTAAAGTTAGTTTCTGCTCCAGGGTAGATTAGCACTGGACCTTAAAACAAAGATAACTGTAATACTTTAAAATCTACAAACCTGCAGCCTAAAAGAACCTGCACTTCAAACTACACTTGCAGTGCAAAATTGCTGTAAACAGGCTTAGGTTCACGTATAGATTAGGATTCACAGAACAATTTGGAGAGGCTTAACCAGTACCACAATGAGTAACATTAGTTTAAAGTCCAGAAGGAGATGGAGTAGCAAAGAAATTAAAGAACTGCAGCAGCCTATCAGCAGGCAGAGATGATGGTTCTGGCCAGTCAAGTTTCAGCAGCATACCTTCGGTCTGGTGATTGGAGGGCAGTACAACGAGGAAGGCAGTTGGCTGACAGAAGAGGCCTGCCTGGCTTCTTGCAGCAGCAGAGGCATCCATTTCAAGGGTGAAGCTTCGGTCTGGTGATCGGAGGGCAGTACAGCGAGCAAGGCAGCCAGTGGACAGAAGAGGCCCGCCCGGCAGCTTGCTGTAGGGCTTTAGTTTTTTGGGGGCATTTAGCACAAGTTTATTATTTGATCACCAGGATTCAAAGAGATTGAAATCTAGTCTGGCTAGGGATGTGGAGTGTGCAGTACCATAGACCACATCTGCATAGTTAAAAACTGGGAGCACCATTTTGGTGATCAACTCTCGACAGTTTGGCAGGGGTAGGCAGTCTAGTGATGCCTCTGCATTGTACCCTAGACCCCACCTGCCTAGGGCAAGGGGGTTGTGGAGGGATTGTGGGATGACAGATGGACCAGATACCTAACTTCAAGTTCAACACACAATCTCTGTGTGATGTTTATTCAGAATACAGGAAATATGCTTCAGCAACAGCATAGTCCTTCTTCAGTACATCAGTTTGCAGCAACAGACTATGAATGTCCTTTCTCTGCACTTAGCCAGCACCTAGTGACACTGATCTCTGATCTAAACATTTTTAATGAAAACCCTTCATCCCTATGTGGGCCCTGTTTGCTTGGGTGGTGGGGGCTTAAAAAACACAAAAAACAAAACTAGCTAAAACAAAGAACCTCGGTGCAGAAGCACTGAAAAAAGGGTTACCCCAAAGGGCACTGGCAACAAGTCAAGTTTCAAAGAAATACAGCATCATACATTCTTCCACAATGCAAAGCATCATGGAATATATGCAAATCACCATGGCATTTCAGACTTGTTCAGTTTACAGCAACTTACATGCATTTTAAATAGCACAACTAACTTAATTTTTATAATTGTCATCTAGTACTTTTTACCATTATCAAAAACACAAAGTGCCATGGTATTTTCAACATTTAAAGGTTTCATAAACATAATATATACATCAAGGTATTTTATAGAAATACAAAATCACACATACCCCCATAATGCAAAGCATCATGGGCTGCATATGTAAATCACCACAGAATACTATGTTGGTTCAACTTTAAACTGAAATGCATGGTGCTGAAAGGCCTCTCACACATAGTGTTATTACATACTAAATCCAACAATGATAAACACAACCTGTTTGGATGTCACCACAGTAACTGCCCTGTACCAGGACCTGAGAGGGGAAAAAGAAAATTGAAAAGGACACTAGCATAGTCAAGAAAGGGAAGGGGGTGCCCATAGGTGGCCGACCTTATGGACTAGAAATTGTAAAGGATAGATTAGGCTAAAAAATAGAAGAAATGTTGCAACAGATTTAAGAAAAAGTTGGTCCTCAAGAGTGGCAGGAGCTCCCTGTCACAGGAGTTAGGACCGAGACACAATCCCAGATCTCCCGCGATGGGAAAGACTGGTAAATTTTCTTGAAGTAAAAGGGTTACAGGATGAGAAACAACACAAGTTTGCCAAGGGGAAGTCATGCCAGACAAACCTAATAGAGTTACATAACTTGGTGACTAGGGTAGTTGACAAAGGACAAGCAATTGACATACTATACCTGGATTTCAGCAAAGCTTTTGACTAGGTCCCCCACAGAAGGCTGGTCAAAAATCTGGGTGATCTAGATGTGGAAGAATGGACAGACACTTGGGTAGAGATCTGGCTGAGGAGGATAACCCAGAGGACTATTGTAAATGGTAAATTCTTAGATGCTGAAGAAGTTACAAGTGGGGTATTGCAGATCTCAGGCCCAGGCCTAGCCCTCAGCAAATTCATTTGCAACATATGGGTGGACATGCTGGGTAAGATCTTTCTCTTCACAGATAACATGAAGATCTGCACAAGGGTGGACACTGAGGAGGGCATCAGGGCACTAAAGGAAGACACAGAAAGACTAATGGAGTGGTCCAAGATCTGGTAGCCAAACTTCAGTGCAAAAAAATATAAAGTAATGCATGTCTGAAAAAGAAACCCGAGTACACAATACTCAATGGATGGGTGGTGGTACTGAAAAGTGCAGCTGAGAAGGACCTGGGGGTTATAATTTTGGATATCCTGATATCTGCAGCACATTGCAGCAAGGTTAAGAGCAAGGCAAACAGGATGCTCGGGTACACTGGAGGAGTATCAGCAGCAGAAACTAAGAGGTGATTCTCACACTATACAGATCTCTGGTATGACTGCACCTTTAGTGCTGCGAAAGGTTCTAGAATCATCACCTGCACAATGACTGAAAGAGGATGGGACCAGTGCAGAGAAGGACAGCTAAAATGATTTGGAGGATTGTGTTTAAGGCATACACAGAGAGGTCACAGGACCTTAATATGTGCACTACACTCTAGAGGCCAGGAGGGAGACTGGGACATGATATCAACTTGCAAGTACCTCCACAGGATAAACAGGGTGGGTCTCAGTGGCATTTTACATTAACCAAGAATGAAGGAATGAGGGGAAATTCATTGAAACTAGCAGGAGGTAGGTCCAAGAAAGGTGTCCACAAACACTTTTTCATAGAAAGAGTAGTGCATAAGTGGAATTGTCTGCCAGAAGAGTGGTACAGGCTAAACCAGTGGAAAGGGGATTCAAGTTGGGATGGGACAGGCACATGGCCATAGTAAGTGAGAAAGAGGAAGAGGTAAGAAAGAGGGATGGTTACTAAGGTCCTCACATGTGTACTTAGGTGGGGTGGGGCAGACTGGGTGGTCAGCTTGACCTTTATTGCTGTCCCATCCCTGTTCTTAGGTTTATGGATAAACCATGGTTGTTCATGGTTGAACCATGGTTATTCCTGCTTTGTCCATGATTTTAACCATGATTATCTATGGACAACCACAAATGGTAAATGGCCCAGAGACAGACCATTGATGACCAGTTTCAATATAGTTTATAGTGGAATGCTGTTAAGCATGGAATTCCATGCCTGGGATATGCTTGTTCTGCTGCAGTAGTGATATCATTATGTTGTTCTGCTGTAGTAGTGATGTCACTACTGCAGCAGAACAACTTTGAATGCTGTCACATAGTTGCTTTCCTCTATCCAATTTTGTGGTAGAAAAGCATTATAGAACCTCTAGAGACTTCACAAGTCAGTTTCATTGTGAAAGAGAAAAAAAACACAATGCCCACATTTCACATAATACTATACACTATAAAAAATACAGGATAAGCAACTTTATGCATAACCAGTGTGTTCTGTCTCCTCGGGGTCCTGATTCTCATGGAGCTCTCGAGTTTCAGTCTCGAGGTCAGAGGGAATCAGAACCCATCTGTGGCAGAACACACTGGTTGTGCATACTTGCCCATTCAGTATTCTCTATATACTGTACTGTAGTTTGAGAATTATTCATCTTGACCATTGTCATCCACAGTTATCCATTGCTGTTAACTTCAGATGTATTCTGTGTTATAAAGCATATTTCTACAACAGCTTAAGTTATTTCATATAGCATTCTGCAATTAATACATAATATCCTGCACATTTGAATAGCTTTTATTTACTTACCATTTGCTGATGTTGTTCCTCTTTCTAATGGAATCTTTCCTTATTCATAAGTGAAGGAGTGGCCTAATTGCTACTTATACTGCCTAAAAATAAGCTCATTTAAGATATGGTGAATTCTCATATACAGCCCTATGAATTGGCTGCAGAATTGGCGGTACCCTTAAGTCATCTATTTTATGGCTGTCTGAAGTCCGGAATGGTGACAGTGGATTGGAGATTGGATGAAGAAGTACCACTCCACAAGGGGGGGAGGGGGGAAAGAGAGGATCCAGGGAACTACAGGCCTGTCAGTCTTAGCTCCATGTGTGGGTAAACTGATGGAAACCATAGTCAAATGAAAGCTTGGTGGCCTACTTAGAGAAAAATGGATTACAGGACAACAAGCGGCATGGGTTTGTGTAGGGAGGTCATGCCAGACCAACTGGATACTGTTTTTCAACTGGGTTACTAAGGTGCTTGACAGAGGACAGGTGGTGGATTTGCTCTACTTCAACTTCAGCAAGGCCTTCAATTCAGTATCACACAATAGTTTGCTGATTAAGTTGGAAGACTTGAGAGTAAAGCGTGGTTTAGTTAGGTGGGTAGGGAGTTGGCTTGGGGAGAGGTAACAGAAGGTAATGGTGAACGCGGCTCAAGCAAGGCACATGGAAGTCATGACTGGAGTGCTGCAGGGATCAGTCCTTGGACCTGTTCTATTTAATATGTTCATAAGTGACATTGGGTAGGATAACCAGGGAAAGTTCTTCCTCTTTGCTGATGACACAAAGCTATGCAGCAGGGTAGATCATGAGGAGGGGGTGCAGGAGCTTCAGAAGAACCTACAGAAATTAGAATGATGATCTAAAGTCTGGCAGTTGAGATTCAGTTCCAAGACATGCATGGTAATGCACTTGGGGGACAAAATCCACTCAAAGAACACTGAATGGGAGGGGGTTAGACAGAACACTTCAACAGAGGAGAGGGATATAGGGTCATTGTCAGTGACTCCCTTAAGTAAATGTCAGTTCAATAAAGTATACAACACGGCATCAAGGATGCCGGGATGTAGAGTGAGGGTTTTTTACAGTAGAAGAAGCAAGGTGATTCTGCCACAGCAAAGATACCTGGTGAGGCCTCACATGGAGTACTCTACCCAGTTCTGGAGTCCTCACCTGATGAAAGACATTGACAGACTAGAGTCACAGAAGAAAGGCATTGACAGCCTAGAGTCGGTACAGCAAAGTGTCACCAAGATGATCCAGGGCCAGCAGGGCAGATCCTAGGAGGCTTGACTGGAGGCTGTAAATATGCACTCACTGAGGGCTAGGCAGGAGCTGGGGGACATGACTGAAGCATATGTTTCTCAGGGTATAAACAAGATTAATAGTGAAGACCTATTTGTATGAAATAGGGGTGCAGTCACCAGGGTGCATGACTGGAGGTTGATGGGAGGCAAGTTTAAGGGAATTGTGAGGAAGTTTTACTTCATTGAGAGTGCAGTGGAACCATAGAAAAAGACTTCCTGCAGAAGTGGAGGGGGCAGTAGCCTTTTGCTTGTTTGGACATAGTTGGGACAGGGCAAGGAAACTCATAGTCTGAAGATGGGCAACATGATTTTGAGTGATTGGGGGAAAGGGTGAGGAGGGAAATAGCCTACCAACATAGTAGATTGTTGGAGTGAAGAAATGTAGCATGGGCAGATGTGATGGACCTTCAGCCTACACAGTGTAGTTAGTGCAGGCATAGGTAACCCTAATATCAAAAACTTCACATTGGGCGTCCTGTTGAACCCTGCTGGTATGCACAAAAAGGGGCAGCACGCACCCTTTCCACACTGGATAGCCAGGCTGAGGGTGGCACTGCACATCAAGCCTGTTGGGAGGAGTGATCAGCAATGGTCATAGCATCAGAAGATGGGGCACTGGCTACACCTGCAGGCATCCTTGCCACAGCTGCTAAGCACCTCCTCCTTTCAGTGGATGGCCACCCCAGCGGATGTTGTGTGGTGCTTACCTGTTCAGAAGTGTGGGCTGACATGGACCAGGTATGTGACTTCAGCCTCACGCGCAGGCCCCATTATTTTTTTATACTCAAATAAAATAATTGTTTTGTGTAAACCTTATATTATGTTTATAGATTGCAAAAATGTTATTATTGTGATTGCGTATATAAAAGTTTGAAGTGTCACATTTTGCGTTTTGATATGCAAATAAATTATGTAAATGTGTTTGTTTTCTCATACTTTAATGAATATGGATGAACCATGGTGTAAAATGGGTGAACCATGATTAACCATGGTTGACAGTGGTGTTGCAAGAACATTCAGAGAACATTTTGGTAGAGATCAGGGGCCAGACATTCAGAACTTTGTGCCCAGCGCAAAATGATTGTGCTGGGATTGCGCTGGAATATCACTGAACCACAATATTCAAAAGAGGAAATAGCACTGGTGCAAGGTGTTAATGCAAGAAAATAATGTATGCAAGGGGCAACGTGTGGGGCGGGGCCATGCATACATGCACAACGGCATATTCAAAGACTTAGCACCGCGCTAGATAACACTGCATGGTGCTAGTTACTGCCTATAAAAAGCTTATTCTAAACTCAGGGCAAATCATGGGGGAGGGGGACACTGCAAGAGACAAGATGGTGGTCGGCAACAATCTGCTGCTCTACTAATGGAAGCTGTGCTGGATGAGGGTGAGAGAGACCAAGCTCACCCTGGCCCACACCGCAGGCCAGGGAGAAGATATGCTGCTCACTGGATGTACCGGTCCAGAGTCTCATTTGAGACTCTCCCTGCTAACCACCTTGTGGGCTGGTACAGGCTGAACAGGGTCATGTTGAGGCCGCTGTGTGAACTCCCGCATTTGCAGCTGCAGCCTAACACCAGACGCAGCCATGCCATGTCAGTCGAGGAGAAGGTGACAGCTGCGATGTGCTTTCTATCCACTGGTAAGTTCCAGACACCGGTAGGAGATCCCATTGGTGTATCACAGTTGGCCACCTCGCATCTTCTGACCCAGTTCCTGGATGCCTTCCTGCCACATATTGCTGAATTCATTGTATTCCCCAGCATGGCAGGAGACTGCAAAGAAACCACAAAACAATTCTATCGGATTGCGCACCTACCAGCTGCACTTTGTGCCATTGACTGCACCCCACTTCGCCATCTGTGCACCACCTGGTGATGGCGGGGGGGTACGTATATCAGCAGGAAGGGATACCATTCCATAAATTGCCAGGTGATGTGCACTGCAATGGGATGCATCACCATTGTCTTTGCACAGTACCACAGCAGTGCCCACGATGTCTTCATTGAGAATGGCCGTATACCCGGTGGGCAACTAGTCAGTGAGTATCAGCAGCAGGCACAACACAACCCACAATAATGGTGGGACAGTGCCAAGAAAACGCAGACAAGGGGGGGGGCAGGATGATCCAACAGAAGTGCAACAGACAGGCAGTGTCAGTGATACAGTAAATAGCATCTGACATGTGGTCAGGTGTTTACAGGGGACAGTGCCTATCCCCTGCGACCCTGGCTCCTAACACCACTTCTCCGGCCAGCAACAGTGGCAGAGGTGCGGTATAATGAGGCACACACTGCAACAAGGAATGTCATAGAGAGGGTCTTTGGCATGCTAAAGATGCAATTCTGCTGCCTGGAATGGTCTAATGGTGCCCTACTATATAGCCCTCACAAGGTATGCCACATATTCCTAGTGTGTTGTATGTTACACAACATGGCACTAAACCATGGAATATGCATGCCTAAAGCCAAGGTACATCCTGAGAGTGATCCAGAGCCAGAGATCCAGGTGATAATAGAGTAACTTAAGACGTGAGGCTCTTGAATGGCCAGGAGGTCTCAGGAGTACAGAAACAACATAATGGATGGCCAGGTGAGTGGAACAACACTGACAACAAAATATGCTCAGTATTGCATTTACTATGTGTACCATACAGTGCTACACACAGAATAGTGCCAACAGTGCAATACAGGTGTAAAACAGACATGACGCATGTGCAAAGGTGACAGTGGTGGAATTTGCTCTGAGTGGAGGGTGTGCCTGTGAGTGGTGCGTGAATGCAGAGTGCGAAGATTGGAGGGTGTGCCTGTGAGTTGCATGTGGGAATGCAAAGTGTGCATGTGCATGTATGGGAATGGCCATTATTGCCATCTCCCACTATGGACCCTGTCCGACTCACCATGGTGTACCTTGGAGGTGGGTGTACTGTGGGTTGAGGAGACTATAGGTGACAAATGCAGGGATGTGATTGCTGTGGCATGACTGTGGCCATGGCATGGTCTGGCTGTGGCCAATGATCCCTGCTGGCCATGATGCCATGATGTTCCTGCAGATGATACTGATACAGCAGTGGTGGATGACCCTGACTCAACGCTATGTACATAGGAGGCATGCTGGGGAACACCAGTTGCATGCTGGTGTTATGCATTAATGTTGCGTTGCTACCTACCCAGTGTTGCATCCCGCACTGTGGCCATGTGCTCCCTCACAGCTACAGTGAGGTCACCAAAACACTGGTGAATGCAACTGAGGATATGTACCACCTGGTCCTCATCACACTGCTCTGTCTGCAACCTGCCAGTATTCACTACCTCCTGGAGGAGGGATAGCTCCTGCCGTACCTCCCTATGGAGGGAGTGGAGGTCCTGCCGTGTGGCATTTTGTGAGCCAGAGCAATGCATAGGAGTGGTTGTGCACCTGGGACATCCTGATCCTGGGGCAGAAGCTCACCCTGGACAGTGGGTGGGGGGCTGTGGCCTGTCTGTGGTGCGTGGGTGTGACACCCCCTGGGTGGATTCCCACTGACATACCGCACTCACTGCCCTATGGCTGCATGTCCAGTGGTGCCAACTGTAAAGCATCCTGGCCATCCTCCTGCTGCTGCTGTGTCACGGGGCATGGGTGTGTTGTGACTGCCTGCTAAACTGCAACTGCAGTGCTGCTGATGGTGGTGGTACAAGTGGTCGACCCTGCATATGTCCCCTGGGTGACCACAAAGGGTGATCCAGGAAGCACCAAGGATGCTGCATTTCTTGCAGGTGACCCTGTTTGTGCAGCACCCTGGCCACTGCAGGCAGCCCCTGCTATGTCCATTGGCACATTGTAAAGCACCAAAGGTGATAACCCCCTCCTCATGTCCTGCTCCACTAGGTAGTCCAGCTCTAGAACAAAGGTCATGTCATCATCTTCAGTGACATCACCAGCATCCTCTTCTTCCTCCTCCTCATCATCCATGCATGCAGTTTGTCCCCTGGCCATGTGGTGGCACAGAGTGTTTGACTGATTCACAGCCACCTGCATCCCAGATGTTGATGGTCCATCCTGGGCGGTATCGTTCATACACACCACCTGGTCCAATGCTGTCTGACAGTCACTCTGCGCTGTGGAGTGAGAGGAACATTGTGACTGCCCTGTACAATATACAGTTGTCCAAAACCACTGTCACCCCATGCAATCTAGAACAGTGAAGAGAATGTAACAGTGCCTGCAATACCCCGTGCTGCCTGCATGCACAGCAACACAGCCAATGTGTACACACACACACACACACACACACACACACACACACACAGTGCAGATGTCCCTCATAATCGCTGTGATCGACACACCCATGCACACCCACATGGTACATGCTACCAGACAGATGGTGGACATGCACGGCATAAAGTAACACCTGTGGAGGCATGCCACATGTCTGTGTGAGTGGTCATACACACTGTCTGTCCACACAACACTTGCAAATGCACATGGTGACTGTCTGCATGTGACACAATGGCCTGCTACAGTAGGCACATGCAGCATAAACGTGCCTGCATAGTATGGGTGGACAAACACATCCATACTGCATGCAAGACCTCCATATGCACACACTTGTGGACATGACAGATCGCCAGTGTGCCACAACACATGCAGAGTGACCATAACCCCCAATTCGTGACATGTATTCCATGGTGCAGCTATGTCAGGTACTCACATGCCCTGTGCAGATTGAGTGAGGTCTCATATCCACTGCCCTCCTCACCTTCCAGGGACACTGGCCTTATGGTAGACAGCACCACAGCCATTATTGGGTCCATCACCCTCATCTCTATGGGCAAGGGACCTCCCCCTGTGCTCTACATTTCCCTGAGCCTGTGTGCCTCATCCTCTTTGGCCCTCCACTGCATGTCATGCCACTGCTTATGTATGGCCTCTACTGTCCTACCATGGCCACCCATGGCATTCACCTCAGCCGTGATCTCTGACCACATCTGTTGGACAGTGGTGTTGGTATTCCTGTACCATCTTATAAGTGGCTCCCTCTTCTTGAAGCCATCTACCAGGGCCTTCTGCTCCTCCACTGAAAATTTGTATGCATGCAGCCGTGCCTGGCCATCAGTGTCACCTGTATGGGACAGAGGGTTTGGCAGCAGTGACTTACCTGCATCAACAATGTGTGTGTGTATGATGGACATCGCACAACACATACTGGACATGCCATGCCGTTGTCTGTGGACCCGTGACACGGGGATGTCATACCACAGAATGGTACACAAGGCACACAGGCCCAGACATGGCCCCGACATGACTGTACCACTGACACACATACCTGTGAATGTGTGCAACACAGCTACACACACATGGCAGCACTCTGTGAGCAGCATCCCCATTCCAGTTGTGTCTACAGACAACCAGCGGTGTGACTGGGATGTGCTGCACATAAATGGAGTGCAGGCACGTGGCACAGTGTACCCTTGCGGGGTGCGTGCATAGCATTTTGCACACATACAGATGGCTGGGGACACGAGGATGGGGGCTGTGTTTGGCCATCCCTCACCCATGTTCTGCCCTGACAGTGCACCAACATGCATGCCCACAGAACTGCTCCACCTGCCTTCTTCCGGCACTGTTGTTGCACACACAGTGCATTGTGGCCACACTCAGCTAGCCAGCAGGCCAGCATAGCATTGACACATGCAAGGGTGTCAGCTGACATTTACCATTGAGTGCACAGCATTATGAAGTGTGCTGCACCTGTCTTGCCAAGTTCTGCTTCCCAGACCCCCAGAATGATGGTCCATGTACTGCAGCAAACGTGACCATGTTGCAGTGTGCCTGACATGTATCCCCCCCTCCAAAAATGTACTGTAGCAGTAATAGTAATGTTGTTCAGGCAACTGTGTCACACAGTGTTCGTGGTCGGGGATACACGGTAACTGTACGTCCTACGACGTGGTTGCACTGTGACACTGTTTCACTGTGGGCCTTCATGCAGGGCCTGCAGCATGGGAGCCTGCACTGGAGTGTTCACACAGCCCCAGAACATCCAATCCACCATCCCGCGAGTCTGGTCAGGTGCATAGCATTGCAGAGGTGTGTACAGTGTCTTGATACACAATACAGAAGCATGCTAACTGGGGGTAAATGCCTGCATCAGCCTGATTTATGTTCTGTGACATCCTGGGGCATGTTGCTCTGTGGACAGTCTTCCTCCAGTATCCTGCAATACCTGTCAGCTGTGCAGGTGGAGCTCTGGCAACCCTGATATAGCCTGGCTGGGCAAGCCACAGGTTCATGTATGCAGGGCAGTCTGTAATTAGATGCAGATGTGTTGGTTTGCCCCCCTTGCATTTATAATGAAGCTGATTTGAATGCTGGCTTTGAATATTGCAGAATTTAGCCCTAGGCAAACACATTATCACCGGGCAATCCATTAGCTTGGCACTGGTCATATTGCGCCATGCAAGGCGTGTTTGCACCGGATACCCTGGGCATGCACGATGACATCATCGCACTGGTGATCACACAGGGATCGCGATGGGGTCTTGCATGTTCAGTGATGTCACTAGCACAGCACTAATGTGTTTTGCGCAGAGATGATCAGTGCAGCGCTAAAATGCGAGGGGATCATTTACAGGCCTAATACTGCTGATAACCATAGGGGTGTCAGGGTGTTGCCACACACTGCTGTATATTTTTTATACCCCCCCCCAGGCCCACGGCACTCCACTCTTTGGGAGACACCATCTGCCTTAACAGTCCCCACTCTCCTACCTGTTCCCAGACCAGTCCATCCCCCATGGAGCCTTGTTTGTAACCCCCAGGCGGGGTTGAGGTGGGGCCTGAACGCCCTGTACGTCCTTCATTTTGTTGGGATGCAAGTTCCGGGCCATGCAGGAAACATTGGGGATCAGTGCTGGTGCTCTGTCTACCAGAGGTGCTGCCACCCATTTTTCCTAATTTTTCTCCCTATGTGGTGTGTATGCCCTGACATCAAGGCGCTATGCACCGACATCCACCACACAGCTCCCACTGGTACTTCTTGCAATCTGCAGGACTTGCTGTACCTCAGGCCTCTGCCTGGGATCAGGCAAGCTGCGGACCTTGATCTTTTCCCTCCCCCCGGAGAAGGCGAGCTGTCCTGGGATGCTCAAGCCTTCTCCCCCTGGCCGGCCCTCCAGTGACCCGGGTCCGCTCACGAACCCAGGCACTGTCGCTGGCATTGTGAGTGGAAATCCAACCACTGCACCAAAGGGCTAGAATCACACACTGCTGTATTATAGTGAAATGCCATCTGGAAGGCGTGTGAGGGCTGTGACACACAGACCACAGGTGGGGGGAGGCAGAACTGGCAAATATGATCCAGCTGGTCCTGCAGAGAGAGTGGCAGCTCTTTGGAAAGGTCTAGGAGGGGGACAGGCCCCGGAAGCAGGTCTGGGCCTCCATTGTCCACCACCTGTCCCAGAGAATGGGCATCACTCACAACAGTCAGCAGTGCTGCCACCACTATGTGGACCTTCAGCGGAGGGAGATGCAGTGGCTGGAAAGTTTCCACCAGATGGTCTGGGATGGGACAGTGCCTGCACCAGGTTAGTGTCATATACAGTCTTATGGCAGTATGTGGGTGCACAGAGTGTGTGCAAATGTCATATGTGTGTATGGAGCTGTACAGCCTCCACATGTGCACATGTTGTGGTGGGGGGCTATGTCACTGCTGTGTGTGCACCATGGATGGTCCACTGATGTGCATGTGTGGCTGCACTTTATCCCTCTCCGTACCCAAGCATACATTGTACTGTGCTGTCCTCACATGGCACACTGCAGTGTGTGACATTGACATCTGTGTCACGCACTTACAGCGCGCTGATAGACAGCACATGAGCCATGTGACACTTGGCTCCATGTGGTGGTGGTGAGGTTTATACTGTGCACGCAAATGGCATTGGTATGGGTGGGTGGTGTGCATGACGTGTCCATGATGTAACTGACACTGTTGTTCCACCTTATCTACACTGTCCACAAGGACAGGGACAGCCAGGGCAGTGGCAGGAGGAGCCAAGGTGGAGACACCAGAGAGGCAGACAGCAGTGAGGGACACTGGGACGGCACACATGAGTATGCTGTTGTGTTGTCAGTTTTCATTTCAGATGCTGCAGGGTGGGTACTGGTGGTGTCCCACTGTTGGGAGGGAGGGCACAGCATGGCGTGTAGTCACTTATCGTGCATACACATGTCCATGGTGTTGTACTGGTGATGGGCAGCTGCTGTTTGTATTTGTCACCTATCAGGCTTCACGTGTGGAGTTTGTGTGTCAGATGGCTGGACTGCTCATGCTGACTGTGGTCCTCTCTTGTTGCTGCAGATGTGCAGGCATAGCCCTATGGTGGTGCAGTTTGTTGTGTCTGTCATGCCTCTGCTGTGTGTTTGCCTGCATTGCACAACACAGTGACCTGCACAGGTGGCCATACACCCACGGTGCAGTGGTCACACTGTGCCGTATCCGCACAGTGTGTGTCACACACTCTGGTCATTGTAACTATGTCATCTCTGCATCTGTGGTATGCTGTCCTTGTGCTGTCCTGTGGCTTATGCACTATGCAGCTGAATGCATGTGCTGTCCAGCTTCCATGGTGGTACCGCCAGTCACCAACATCGTGCTGTGTAGGGTGTGATGTGCTCATACCTTGTTAACCACCATATGCATTGGTGGACATGATCATTGTATGTGTTTCTGTAGCTGATACTGGATGCATGTCCAGCACACTAACCCTTGTGGGCCACATGCAGATTTGCTAAAGTTTATATGGGTTACATTAGCGTGTCTTGGGTATTGCTGTGTAGTACCTAGTTAGGGTGTCAGTGTGTCATGTGCTGTGTGGCTGCTCACATGTGCTGGGGAGGGTGCATTCTGTGCTGCTGGTTACAGCATTCTGACATGGGTTCTATGGTTTTGCAGTCTATACATACTGGTTTGTTCTGGCATGCCCCTTGGCACTCTGTGTGCATTACATGCTGATGCTATTTGGGTGGCAGTTTTGTATCATACCATTACATGTGGTCAGCCGTGAAGTTGTCCTGGGGTGCAGGACAGCCATCCCAGTGCCATGGCTATGTTTGCACTATGTATATTACACAGCAGGCAGTGGGCCCCTGGGCATGCATGGCTGCTCAGGGTATACAGATGCTATATGCTCTGTACCTACCCTGGACATGGTCTCTGTGGACATTGTGTTCATGCTGTGGGGGTTTCCATCTGTGTGACACCTGCAACGCACATGCTTGTCAGCTGTGGGTCAACATGCAGGTCACATTTGGTGCAGTGTTGTGCCTGTGCTGCACACTGTGCGTGCGGTCACAGTCACCCCATGGGTGAGCCTGTGGTAAGGGTCTGTGCTGCAGCTGTTGCATGGGGAACTGTACTGGTGCCTCAGGACATGGTGCACTACTGTCATGGCCATGGTCTGGGGGGGGCACTGCTAAGTGCTGCATGGCACATAGGGTGCCACTGCAGGCCTCAGTCTGTTGGCATGGGCTTTGGTTGTGAGGGGTTCTGTTGTAGTTTATCATGCCCACAGGCTATACACACTGCTCCATTGGGCAACGTCTGAACACTTTGGCTGAAACGGTGATTTGATGAGGCTCAGGGGTGGTCTGTTGTTCATCTCAGGTGGCCTGTGTAGCTGTACTGTGGCAGAGTGTCCATTGGCCATGCTTGGATCACATCGCATCCATATTGGTGATGTCACAGGGCTTCTGGGCCATTCTGTCTGCATGGGATGGCCATGTGTAGCATGAGGTTTAGTAATGCGGCACAGAGGCACAGGTCATGTGCCATGTGTGCTGTTTACATTGCTGTTTACATGACCATGGTGGTTGGAGCGTGCTGTCCTTCCTTGGTGCTACATCCTGAGTCTGCATTGCTCCACAGTGTTGGCACAGTTCTTACATGTGCCTCATTCCCCCATAGGTCCTCATCAGAGCTCCCTGTGGATGAGGTGGCCTGAAGATTCTGAGGGCAGGGATGAACTGCTGTGGCGGCTTGTGCGCCAACAGCATACCATCATTGAGCAGCTGGCTGTTGTAATCAGCAAGACTCGGACATTGCGGGAGTAATGGAGAGGTGCAGCCCTGCACTAGATCAGGCCCAGGCATCTGCACCCTGATCCCACCCTTCCATTGTTGTACAACCATCCCTTTTCCCCCTCCTGTTCCCTTTATTTTTTTATCGGTCCTGTTGTTCTTGTTTTGTGCCCTGATCCCCCACCCATTTAGTAACATCTTCCTGGTATAAATAGCTCTATTGTCTTGTGTGCAGTTCCCCCCCCATTTGATATTTCCTTCCTTTGTAAATAGTTGTCCTGCCTGCTGTGCATCCCTCCTTTTGGATTACTCCATATTGTATATAGTCCTCCTGTATTATGTGCCGTTCCCCACACCCCAGTTTACTGTTTCACATTATTGTAGATCCTTCTTCTTTGTTCTGAGCCCCCCTTTGGTTATTTTTTGCATTGTGCACTGTTGTTTGTTATGTTTTTCATGAATACATATATTTGATTTGCATTCCTGTGTCCTTTCTTTTTCTTGCGTGCCTGTGGTACATGTCACTGCTGTGGTGAGTTGCACCTACTGTCCCTCTGGTTCACCATGGTGTATGCCTTCTTGGACTTTCCTGTTCCACTGGTGTCACATCAGTTATCTCTGCACCGTCTGTGGCTGTGCATGTGGCAGTGGGTTTTTATGGGCTTGGTGGGTTTCCCAGCCACATGCCTGTTGCGTTGTATTCCCCATGGTCTCCTTGCATGTCCTCTGCATTTGGAGGGTCACATCTGTCTTGTGTCAGCCATGGAAATGCTATGTTCCCTGTTCCTTGGGTACACCACATTAGCATTGCTTGGTGGGTGGGGGTGGAACGGGTCTGTGGGCTAGTGTAGGGGCACTGCCCATGTGGCCATGGATGCTGTCCATCACGTTTTGTGGTGGTTATTTGCTGTTGGTTGGGTTCTGCACTGCTGTGGGCTCTGGTTTTCACATTATGGGATGCTCTTCTTTGCATGCACCCCCACTTGACATGGTTCTCCTATGCACTGTGCTGCTGTGGCTGTTGGCACTGCCCAGTTGCTATTTTCAGAGCTGTGTTTATTGTTATATTGAGAGCTGTCTTGTTTGCTGGCCTAATTTTGCACTGCACTCTCAGCCCTGTTTGCACAGCTTCATTTGCATGCTATATTCAACTGATTTAGCCCTGGGGCTATTCCTTTGAATATTGCATGCAAATAGTTCCGGGCTAATTTTGCCCACCTTACAGTGCTAATTTTGCCCTGGGATAAAGCTTTGAATATCTGGCCCCAGGTTTGAATAATTCTGTAACAATTTTTTACCAAGAACTGTAGCTAAATGGAACCAACATAATTTAATTATTAACATGTTCTATTGATAAACTGTAACTTGGTATAACTTGGTGTAAGAATATAAAGCAGGCAAGATGCCTATTACATTGTCTCCCACTCATAGTGGGTTTATACATCCCATCATTGTTAAGCAGTAGGAATTCATCCAAGTGTTTTCTGAATGTATCAAATGAGGGAGCATTGACTATAGAATTAGACAATCTATTCCAGGTTCTGGCTACATGTATGTTAAAATAATTAAAACATTTAACTGTATGTACCCTAGGTATCACAATTTGTTTATTATGGGATCTAAGAATGTTGTATATTTTAGGAACACAGCTACAACCTGAATTTATTTTAAGACTCTGGTTTTCACCTTGAAAAGCAAACAAAAAGCGCTGTGCTAGATGATAAGACCTGGCATAATTTAGAGAGAGAATGAAACCGATGCCGGCATGGCTCTGGATGAATTATGATTAACTGAAATAAGAGAGGACATACACTTGAAAGAGGCTAACCAGAAATAAAACAAATCAGCAAAGTTATATCTATCAATCTAATCTTCACGCTTGGGGTTGATAGCGCTAACACTGCTTAAAATTATCAAGGCACCTGTAAAGGGCTTAAGTGGGCCCATGTCTAAATGAGGCTAAACTGACAAATGGAAATTTTATACAGTTTTACTGTATAATCTATACCATAATGATTGAATTACTAACATTATATTTTAACCAGGATACCATCCATGACATAATCCTAAACAGGACAGAAAGAGAATAAATTTGACTAATACTGTATCACGATTAAAAAAAAAATCATGAAAACCATTAGCAATTAACCAAGGATTCTAAAAGCCATGTTTTTTTAAGACTATATGGCTGCTACCTGAAATAATTTTATATTTTGTTTTGTCTGAACCATTTTTTGATTTACAAAACCAAACTGAAACGGATTTAATTCTGATTGGTCTCGCTTGATAATGTGTTTTTTCAGGTTTCTGCACAACAGCTATGGACAATCTTGTTCAGGAATCTTGGGCAAACCATGAATGGGGAGTTATCATGGACAAAGATCAAGGACAGAGCAGGGATCACTATGGGCAGCCTTGTTTGTCTATGAAAACATTGACAACGGGGAAGCAAGTTTTCTGTTTCTATGGTAATCAGGTAAGACAGACCTAGCTAGTATTCCCCGTAACTAGCAGGGACATTCATAGAGTAGAATACAACTTGTTCAACCTATATTGCAGGGTAGAGCATGAGGGAGTAGAAATCACAGCAGGCAGGCCAACATGGAGGGAGGATAAATGTGGGGTGCTGGCAGTAAAGAGAAGAGCAGGACATCAGGCAGCAAATGGCATGACGGGTCAAGGTAATTAGAAGAACAGAGGCAGAACTAGAAGTCAGGGACAAGCAGTGAGTGGCAGGAAGGCTGGGGGGGGGGTGAAAAGCAAATGGGGGTCATGGAAAGATGTTTGCCTGAAAGTCAGAATCCTGAGGAAAAAATTGGAGGAGCTTCAGGTAGTAATAGCAGAAACTCAGACTCAGTCCTCATAACTGAAACCTGGGTATCCAACAATAACATACAAACACAGAATCTGACATCAGAATAAGGCCCAGCAGCCCATCCCATCTGTACACCCTACCTTTTTTATTATTACCCTTTGCCCCCAACTCCCCTGTTCCTGTCATTCCCTTGCTTGAATTCCCCCACTGCTTTGGCCAGGAATTGGATCTTACTGTACAAGGCACATGGCATGATCTATAGGAAGAAAAGGCAGATGAGTAAAGTTGAAGTGGATTACACTGTCTATAAAACAGAGCAGAGAGGCAGCTGTGGATCTGTCAATGGGAGATGAAGAGTCAGTCTGGGTGCAGCTGACATCAAGGTGTTGAGAAAAATAAGAGTGGGTGTAGTGTATAGATCACCAAGTTGAGCGACAGGATATGGACAGGACACAGGGTGGGGGGAAATGAAATTAGGAAATCATCAGCAAGTGGGGAAGTAATAATGAGAAACTTAAATCTACTGAACATAGACTGAACAGCCAAGAGTGCCACAAGCCAAGCACTGTGCAAGGTCCTACTGGATTGGTTTCTTGAACAGTGGGTCAAGCAACCTAACTGGGAGGGATCTATCCTAAATCTGGTACTCTCTAACAGGAATTTTGTTTAAGATGTCAGGATAATGGAACCACTGGGGTCCAGTGGCCATCATTCTGTCTGTTTTTAGGTTGACTAGGAGGCCTGTCATTCCAATTTGAAAACGAAGATCCTAAACTTTAGAAGGGCAGATTTTATGGAAATGGGTGAGCTGCTCAGCTGAAAGATTGGTAGAGGTAGGGAGGGCAGAGGGGGTAGTGGCCAAATTAAGTATGATCAAGAGAAGTATAGATGAATCAATCAATATCTGTCATACTGTAGGAAGGTGGGTAAAATAAAAAGTAAATGAACTTACTTTAGTTTACCAAAGGGGCAGGGAAGGTGTTTAGACCTAAGAGGGCAGCATTCGAGAAGAATAAAAGACAGTTGAATCAGAGCAACAGAGGAGAGTATTTAGAAAAGCTAAATGAGGCCAAAAGGACAGTCAGGAAGTCAAAGGCAGATACAGAGTTAAGAAAGATGGCTGGGGTCACAGTGGAAGAGAAAGCCTTCTTTCATTATGTTAAGTAAAAGAGGAAACATGAAGAGGAAATTGTCAGACTGAAGAGCTGGAGTGGATGGGTGGAGGATAACAGGAAAAAGACAGATATCCTGAGCAAATATTTTTGTTCAGTATTTGTAGTGGAACAAGGCAACCCCCAGATTGTGGGATCAGGGTTAAAGGAACACAAGAAAGTAAATGTGGACTCTCTCTCTGGACAAACTGGGAAAGCTGTTGACATACAAAAATTAAAAGTGTGCAGGAACTTGTGCAAGGCAAAGGTTACACAAGAAAAATATGAATCTTGCAAAAGTCAGTAGAAACAAAATTGGTCTAATCCTGGACAATAATGCAAATGGACTCTTGGGTGAAAAGGATAAGAAATAACCCTTAATGTTGAATTTAGAGGGGAACGAAATGTTAAATTCCTCTGAAATAGCAGGTTGTTTCAATGAGGCTTTTACCAATATTGACTCTTTTCTTAAATTCTGGTGCTGGTCTGCCTTTCTCTGATTATTATGAGAGTGTTTCTTAACCTACTGATCAGCCAAAGTTTTATTTTTTGATCAAATTTCAAGGAAAGACACAACACAGTATGCAAACAGGGTGTTATTAAGACAAGAATGGGTGCAGATTCCATTGATATGATGCTATTATCTGTAGTGTTGGATGAACTTATTTTTTTAATCACAAAGCTTTTTAATTTTGCTTTATTGTTTAATCAATTAAGACCAGGACAATAGAGACGAGGCACTCTCGGGGATAGAAAATGCAAGAGCAGTTGTAGTGTATGGGGATTCGATCATAAAGGGGATTCACTGGCAAAGGAGGAAAGTAGCTTTTAAGGAGAGGTCAGTTTTTTTGCGACCCAGGAATGGAGGCCCAAAGGCCCCCCCCAGGAAAAAAGACTGCATCAATTTAGTGGAATGTAAGCCGCACATAGTGTTGCATCTAGGAATGAATGACTTACCTGGGGAAGAGGAGGAGGTGGCTCAAAGGAGGTTCAGGGAGCTAGCAGAGGGATGTAGAGGGCTGGTCAGCTCCATGGCCTTCTGGGAAGTCCTGCCAGTGCTTTGTGCTAGCATGGTCAGGTAACTCAGAGTAAAGGAATTCAACCTCTGGCTAAGGCAGTGGTGCAAGGAGGAAGGCTTCATATGTCTGGGAGACTTGGGGGATACGTGGGTGGATGAACACCTGTACGCTAGGGACAGGTTTCACATAAGTGATGCAGGGGCTAGATTACTAAGAGCAAAACTGAAGAGGTACATAGATGAGAGGCTGGGGGTCAACTTAAATTTAAACTAGACAGGGGAGAGTGAGGAACTAGGGGGAAGGAGATTCTCGGCCTAGGGGAGATAACCCAGCTTGCACTCTCCCAATATAAGTGACAAGGGACAGCAGGAGGGAAGGGCATCATAAGGGTGGGGTGGGATGCAAGATAATACTGGCCAATGCCGGAAGCCTAGGGAATAAAATGGCAGACTTAGAGGTGGTGGTGGGAGTAAATGACCCAGACCTAATTGCAATAACAGAAATGTCATGGACAGATTGGCAAAGCTGGGAGGTGGATTGGCAAAGGTACAGTCTTTTTAGGAGGGATAGAGAGGGGAAAAGAAAGCAGGGGGGTAGCCATGTATGTGAGGGATGGGATAACAGTGGTAAAGGGTAAAGAGGAGAAGGAATCTGCCAAGATCCTTTGGGTTAACTTGGGCAGAAAGGAACATTAAGGTGAGGAAGTGGATAGGAAAATGGCTAGTGACATACAGGAGAAGGCCAGTGAAGGGGAGCTCCTAGTGGTTGGGGACTTGAACCTACCGAATGTGTACTGGCAAATCCCATCAGCCACATCAGAAAAAGCAGAGACTTGTTAGAATACATGCAGGGTGCATTCCTGAACCAGCTAGTAAATAAACCTTCTGGAGGGAGGCAACACTGGATGTTGTTTTGACTAATGGGGACAATGTGGGGGAGGTAGAAGAGGGGGAAAACTTGGGAGACAGTGACCACCGGATGGTCAGATTCTCCATCTGGGCAGGGACAGAATTGGGTAGGTCAACCACCAAGGTGCTCGACTTCAAGAGGGCAAATTTTGGGAGGATGAAGGACACCTTACTGAAGGAACCTGAAGGGAATCAAAGCCTAGAGGAGGTAGAGCAGCTGTGTGAGTGTGTGTGTGTGTGGGGGGGGGGGAATAAAGGGTGGAATTCTGAAGGCCACAGAGCAATACAGCTGGAGAATTAGCAAATGCAAAAGGGGGAGAAAACCCCTGTGGTTCATGGAAGGGGTTAGAGAGGCCATCAGGGAGAAAAAAAGGTGTTCAAAGCCTACAAAATGTCACAGGGGTTACAGGAAAGGGCAGTAATTAAGGAAAAGCTCAGGGAATTAGGAAAAACAATTAGAAAGGCAAAAGCACGTACGGAGGAGAAAATAGCTAGGGAGGTGAAAAGGGGAGACAAAAAAATATTTAAGTATGTGAGTGACAGGAGGAAAGCAGACACGGGATTCCAAGACTTAAAAGGGAAGGGCTGTAATAGTCGATGGGGATCAGGAAAAGACAACCCTGCTCAATGAATACTTTGCATCAGTATTCATGGCTGAGAAAGAGGAAAGAGGGCCTGCATTAAGCAGAAGGGGGAGGGTGGGCAAGGAGGCAGATACAAGTCACTTCACGTGGTGAGGGTGTTGGAGGAGCTGGGAAAAATAAAAACTGACAAGACTATGGGACCAGATCAAGTACATCCAAGGGTACTTAGGGAGTTAAGGGAGGAACTGGTGGGATCTCTTGCCAAGCTGTTTAATCTATCCCTCAAATCAGGGAGGGTCCCAGGAGACTGGAGGAAGGCAGAGGTGGCACCACTATACTAGTGGGGGGAGAAAGTATGAGCCTGGCACCCACCAACAAGTCAGTCTAACCTCTGTGGTAGGCAAACTAATGTAAGCTATCATAAAGGAGAGGCTGGTATGACACCTATAGGAGGAAGGACTAACTGATGACAACCAACATGGGTTCATAGGTGGTTGATCTTATCAGACCAACCTGACTGAATTCTTCGAGGGTGTAATGAAGGTGTATGATCAGGGGAGAGCGGTGGATGTGGCCTATCTGGATTTCAGGAAGGCACTTGACTCCATCCCCTATAGAAGATTGATAAGCAAGTTAAGCAGTTTAGGTATGGGAGCAAAGCTTACAAACTGGGTGGAGGATTGATTGGTAGGGAGGACTCAGAGAGTGGTGGTCAATTGGAAGCACTCCAAGGAACTAAGGACGATGAGCGGGGTACCACAGGGATCATTGTTGGGTCCCATATTGTTCAATGTGTACGTGGAGGATTTAGCAGAGGGTCTAAAAGG
The DNA here is from genome assembly GCA_016271365.2 of Neoceratodus forsteri. Classification (NCBI taxonomy): domain Eukaryota; kingdom Metazoa; phylum Chordata; order Ceratodontiformes; family Ceratodontidae; genus Neoceratodus; species Neoceratodus forsteri. The sequence goes on along the minus strand of CM057449.1, from coordinate 565,030,902 downwards.
AAATACATGTCTGTTCATGGATGACACAAAAATCTATAACAGAGTAGACACTCCAGGTGGGGGTGGAAAAAATGAGGCAGGATCTAGCCAGGCTGGAGGAGTGGGTGGAAAAGTGGCAATTGCGATTCAATATGAAAAAGTACAAAATAATGCACATAGGACAAAATAATCCTAAGGCTAATTACTGTCTTGGGGGGATACTCTGCAGGTTACAGAGCAAGAAAAGGACCTCGGAATTTGGATCACTGACACTTTAAAGGTTAGGAACCAGTGTGAACGAGCGGCTGATAAAGAAACAAGAATGTTGGCCTGCATTGGGAGGGGCTTCACAAGTAAGAGAAGGAAGGTGATCATGCCACCATACAAAACACTGGTCGGACCATAGCTGGAGTATGGAGTTCAGTTCTGGAGCCCCATTTGCAGTGTGACAAGGATAGGCAGGAGATGATCCAGAGAAAGGTGATCAAGATGATTAAGGGGATGCAAGGGAGGCTATATGAGGAGAGGCTGGAGGAGCTTGGTCTGTTTATGTTGGAGATGAGAAGGGAAAGGGGGGACATGGTGGAAACCTTCAAATACATGAAGGGAATAAATAAGGTTAAGGGGGATAGCATCTTAAGGCTGAGCGAAAACAAAACTGCCAGAGATCATGCACTCAAGCTGGAAGGGGGCAAATTTCGGGGGGATGTATGGGGGTGTTACTTATCAGAAAGGGTTGTAGGGCTATGGAACAGGTTACCAGAATAGGCGGTGGTGGTGGATATGGTGGAATAATTCAAAAGAGCATGGGCTAACTATATGGGACTAGGCAGAGGAGGAGAGAGAGGGCAGAGGGGTGGGAAGTAAAAGGGTGGGAGGGTGGGCTATCTTCGGGCAGACTGGATGGGCCAAATGGTTCTTTTCTGCTGGCAGGATTCTATGATTCTATGATAATAATGGGTATCCTACAGACATAACTAATTACAGGCCAGTATCCATCCTTTCACCACTGTCCAAGCCCTGGAGAGAATAAGTGACCAACTGTAACCTTACTTACACATTTACAGAGTTCAGTTTATACCACATCATGGATTTCGTAAGTTCCATAGTAGTGTACTATTTCTGCACTTGTCAAGTTCACTGAATCTTTCTTTCCATGCAGCCTTAGACAGTGGAGACATGGTGGGTGCTATCTTTACTGATTTAACAAAGACTTTTGAACTTGTTTGTTGTACATTATTATTGGGAAAACTTGTAAATCTGTGTTTGTCCTTGGAAACAGTTAACTAGTTCAAAGATTATTTATCAAACCGATCACAGTCATTGACAATAGCAAGATCCCTCTCAGAGTCTAGACCTCTACCAGTAGGGGTGCCACAGGGTTCAATATTAGGCCCTTGGTTGATTAATTTACACATTAATCACTCTCCCAATATTTTCTAGTTTTTGAACACTATCCTATACACAGATGATGCAGTTGTCTTCCTAAAACATCTTTATTATCAAGGAGTGTAGTGTGCATATATGTTTCAAACACTACTTTAGATGTGGGAAAGAAAGAAGTGCCCCAGTAGGGATTTGAAAACAGGTCTGCTTGAAATACCATTCCACTACTCTAACCAGCTGTGCTACAAGGACAAATGGAACCTGAGGATCCCCAAGGGCACTTAACTTTTCCTTGAATGCACACCCTGGAGCTACACAAACCAGAGTTACATTTTTATTATCAAGGGTTGCAGTGTGCATATAGATTTGAAATGCAGCTTTAGAAGTGAGAAAGAAATACGTGGCCCAGCTGGAATCAAACCCAGGTTTCCTTGGAATACCATTCCACTACATTAAACAGCTCTGCTCTACCAGGACAACTGGAACCTGAGTATCCCCAGTGCACACCCTAGAGCTACGCAAATTAGAATTACATCTTTGTTATCAAGGAGTGTGCATTCAAGAAAAAGTTTGAGTGCAGACCTGGGTTGAAATATCAACTGGGGAACTTATATCTTGCTCACTTCTAAAGCTGAGTTTCCAACATATGTACACCGCATTGTGTTTCAACACAAGAAAAATAGAGAAAGCAGTGCAACCTTGGTTCATATTGGCATGTTAAAATTTAAAGTGTAGGTTTCTTAACTTTGAGGGGGTAACCTTGTCATCGGTGGTCAGGATAATAATTGATTTGGCTGAACGATAAGACAAGAACCCTTTAAAATGTTAAAACAATGGAATGAAAACAGAAAGCAAGAAAACAGAATTAATTGAAATGATTTTAAGGCTCTGAAGCAGCTTTCTGAGGGAGTGGGAAGCACTGGTACCATAACTGTTTGACTGCAAATGGTGCACCCAAGATGTTATCCTCCAAGAAAATGTAAATAGCGTTTTAGGGATGGGGCAACCAGGTACTAACTAGAACTTGTACATCACAGTCACTTAACTAAAAGAGTACACTAAGAACATTTCATAGTGCACATTAATCTTTACTCTTTACAGGAGAAAATACTGTACATAGACTCAAGGTACAGAGCCCTATACATTTGATTACACAATTTAGAGACAACATTCTTGGCAAAAAACTTTGTTAATGCATCAGTTAGGGTTCCAGTGACAAAAGTTGGGAAATGTGGTGTTAGGGTTTTTAACCCTAACACCTCACCCAAACCCTGCATTCAGCAACAGGTGTGAGGTGTGTGCCTTGGTGTTGCAACCCAAATGCTCACCACATTCTATGAGTAAATAAGCTGAGATGTTACACTATAGGAGAATGGGGTGACCGTTAGGGCTGACAACCCCAAGGCACACCCCACACACCTGTGCTGCATGCAGGGTGGGGGTTGGGTGTTAGCATTTCCCAACTTTTGTCGCTGGAACCCTAACTGATGCATTAATGATGTTTTTTGCCAAGAATTTCCTTACTTTTGAGATAGTATAATCATATTCTTATTTTCCTGTGGGAGTGTAGGGCCCTCTGGGCAGTGCCCCCCCATCCATCAATCCATCCATCCATAATTTTTGAGATAGTGTAATCGTATTCTTACTTCCCTATTGGGCCCTGCACTCCTACACATAAATAAGGATACGATTATCAATTGATGGGAGCTCTGAACACAAGCTTTCCTTCATGTTTAAAACATATTTTAGGGGTATCCAGTGGGAGGGACAGGGGGTGGATGCCATAGCCAGCTGAAGGTAGTGAGTATCTCTGGGCTGACAGTGCACAGAGCAAAGTTCATGGTGTACGAACTGGTTAGGGATTGTGGAGGGAAACCGGATTTCCTGGTGCATTTGGGAACTAATGATCTAGAGGGAAATAGCATTTTGGAAATCCAAGCAAGGTTCCAAGAACTTGCAGAGTCTGTCTGGATAATGGATGCAACATTCTTTTCGGAGATATTGCCAGTACCAAAGGCCTCAGTGGAGAAAAATGAAGAGCACAGAGGTTAATGACTGGCTGGAAGTGGGGTGAAGAGAGTGGGTTAGGTGTTAGGGAACTGGAAGGAGTTTGAGAGGATAAGGGACTGTATGCCAAGGACAGGCTTCATCTTGCCCCATTAGGGAAGGAAGTCCTTAAACAAGGGATGACTGACACATTCAAGAAAGGTGGGGTTTAAACTTGTGAGGAGGGAAGGGATAAGGGAGGGCTGATCAGAAGCCCTCTCCTCCAGATGAGGGAGTAGCCTTCAAACCCAAGGGGAGGGAAACAAACTGGGGTGGAGGTTTCAGGAGGAGCAGAGGAGGATGGAATATAAGGACCTGGGTGGGGTTCGACAAAGAGAATCAGGGATAAGGGTGGGGTTGGTGTTAGTAAATGCCAGGAGCTTGGGAAACAAGTTACCAGAGTTCCAGCCATGCTGTTCGGGGGAGTGGATGTGGCGTGGTTATGGAGATGTGGGCCAACAAAAACCATGACTGGGACCTAAACGTGATGGGGTACACTATGCTTAGGAAGGACAGAAAGGAGGGCAGAGGGGGTGGAGTGGCTATGTTCATTAGAGATAACATAGAAATTGCTAGGGTAGAAGAGGCAGAGGGGAAACGTGGAGGCCTTATGGGTCACCTTATAATCCCCAGCAGGAGATAAGGTCAAGCTGGGTGTAGTATATAGGCCCCCCGGGATGGGTGATGTTCTGGAGGATGGTTTGCTGGACAACATCATTGCCCAGTGTGGACCAAAAGGGGAAGAAGTGGTGTTGATGGGGGACCTTAATATGCCAGGTACAAACTGGGGAACCATGCCCTCTAAGGTGGCCAAGGAGCAGAGGCTGCTGGACGGCTTCCAGGATGTGTTCTTAACACAGCATGTGATGGAGCCCACAAGGGAGGGGTATGTCCTGGATGTGGTTCTGGCAGATGGGGATCTGGTAAGGGACCTGGTTGTAGAGGATCCCCTGACTGGGAGCGACCACAATACTGCCTGGTTTCAAATAAGCATAGGGGGAAGGGGTGAGATCTAGGACACTGGCAGTAGACTTCAGGGGGGCAGACTTTGTGGGCATGGGAAATATTCTCAAGGATCACTTGAAGGGGATTACATCAATGACAAATGTGGACATAAAACCGGGACTTCATGAGCCAGTCAGGACCTGTGCTAAGGTGAAACGTAAAGGAGCAAGGTCACATAAACCATGCTGGTGGTCCAGTAAGGTTCAGGTAGCAGTCAGAGAAAAGAAGGCGGCCTACAAAAAATATAAAACAACAAGAGGGGATAGGGATAAGGAAATGTACCATCTTGCATCTAGAAAAGTCACCCAGATGGTGAGGGGGGCAAAGTCCAGTAAAGAGCAGTGGCTGGCACAGGGATACATGGAGGGAAAAGGGTTCTTCCGGTACATTGGGAGTGGAGAAAACTAGGGCCATCTCAGCAGATTGAGATCAGAAGAAGGGTGGGTGGAAGAGGCGAGGGACCAGGCAGAGGCATTTAACGAGTACTTTGCCTCTGTGTTCACTAGGGAGGGGGATGTGATATCTACAAAGCAAGGCACGATGGGGATAAAAGCGGCAGTGAGTGGGATCAGGGGAGCAACAGAAATGGAGCAAGAGGGAGGGAGAGGTACCGTAGGGGTGTCACATCAGGATAACGATAAAAAGGCCAGGAAGGTGGAGGGGATGGATGATGCTATCTCCACCAAAAGGGTGTGGTTAGCCCTCAAGGCCCTAAAGAAAGACAAATCTCCTGGGCAGGATGGCATTCATCTGAGAGTACTATGGGAATTGGTGGACATACTGGCTACACCCCTGGCGGAGCTCTTCAACAGGTCACTTGAGACAGGGAGTGTGCTTAGGGATTGGCGAGAGGCACATGTGGTGCCACTCCATAAAAGGGGGTCGAGGGAAGTACCAGGTAACCATAGACCCATCAGTTTGACCTCGTGGTGGGAAAATTAATGGAGAGTATACTAAAGGAACGATTGGGGTGTACTTGGAGGAGGTGAGAGGTCTGGATAGTGGCAACATGGGTTTGTGCCAGGTAGATCATGTCAAACCAATCTTGTGGAGTTCTACGAATGGGTAACATCAGAACTGGACAGAGGAAAGCCTGTGGATGTATTATTCTTGGACTTCAGCAAAGCGTTTGACTCTGTCTCCCACAATGGTCTGGTGGAGAAACTGATGGGGTTGGGAGTAGGCCCTTTGATGGTCAGATGGATTGAAAACTGACTAGCTGGACGCACCCAGAGAGTAGTGGTCTGTGGGGAGCTCTCGAACCCTAGAGAGGTTGGTAGTGGGGTACCGCAGGGCTCGGTCCTGGGTCCGATCCTGTTTAATGCATACATATCAGACATCAGGGAGGGTATAGGGTGTGAAATGAGTCTCTTTGCTGATGACTCCAAGATGGGAGCAGTAGTTGAGGGAGAAGAGGGGAGGTTGGCCCTGCAAGGGGACCTGGACACCCTGGAAAGCTGGGCTCACACATGGAAATTAAATTTCAATATCACCAAGTGCAAGGTGTTACATCTTGGGCAGGGAAACCCTAAACACAGGTACACCCTGGGAGGGGAGGCGCTGGAGGCCTCAATAGGGGAAAAAGACCTAGGGGTCATGGTGGATGCATGTATGAATAACTCTGAGCAGTGCAGGAGAGCAGCTAGCAAGGCAAACAGGATGTTGGGATGCATCGTAAGGGGGATCACCTCTAGGAGCAAGGAAGTGATTCTGCCGCTGTACAATGGACTGGTTAGACCACACCTTGAGTACTGTGTACAGTACTGGAGACCACACTTGAAGAGGGACATACAGCTCCTGGAGAGGGTACAGAGGAGGGCAACTAAGATGATACGAGGGCTAGGGGATTTGACGTATGAGGACAGACTTGAGGAGCTCTGCCTGTTTTCATTGGAGGAGAGGAGAGGAGAGACGGGGGGGACATGATTGAGGTCTTCAAGTACCTCAAGGGAATAAATAGGGTAAACATGGAGGGGATCTTTAGACTAAAGCAGGGAGGTATCACCAGAGGGCATGGTTTGAAGTTGGAAGGTGGAAGGGTGAGGGGGGGAAAGAGGAGGAGGTTTTTCACTGAGAGGGTGGTGGACCCTTGGAATGCACTGCCTGGCAAGCTGGTTCAGAGATCCGCAGTGAAGGGCTTCACGAGAGGGTGGGACAGACACAGAAAGTAGTTGTATCAGATGATGGCCTGTCCCAGGGGGGTGGGGATGGATGATAGGGGTTTCTGGAACACAAGGGGGGGGAGGGCCTTGTCACCCAACTAGGGATCTGAGGTTCGAGCAGACTCGATAGACTGTAAGGCCTAATCTGCTGGCAAATAGTATGTTAGTATGTTAGTATATTCAAGTGGCAGTGTATTCGTTTAGCAGTTTATGCTAATATATGCTGCAGAAAACAGTAAAAGATTTATTGTGAGCACTCAGGGTCTATGGTAGAACTGATACAATTTCCTTGCAATTTTTGCAAAAAAATCTCCACAATTCTGGATAACTTTTTTCCTGCAATTTTCCTGTGATTTTGCTTATCATCAACAACAGAAAGGTGAGCATTGCAAGAATTCTGAACTCAAAAATTTGTTTTTTAAACTCTCAGACAAGAGCAGGAATGTGGTCCTTATGACCGAAAATGTTTACACTAGTAAAATCTTGGAATTACTTAATGTCTTGGAAAATTATGAACAACTTAGGGGATCCTACTTCAAAATTTAGTTTAGAATCGCTTACCCTTATAGATACTGCATATACTAATGGCTGGATTTCAGGAGAACAAGCAAGTTTCCTAAAACCTAATTTTCCCATAATCCCTACTTTTTGCAGTCTTCCAAAAGTACATAAAAAAATTAGTGACAATCCTATGAGTCTTATCATGTTAGGAATCGGATCACTGACATGTAAATTGAGTCAGTTCATTGATTTCTTTTAAAACAATTTACGTTTAACTTACCGTCATGAATACAGGACACCATGCGCTTACTTGAAAAGATGGAGCATTTTATTTTGAAAAATTACTGTTTTTGACTATAGATGTCACTAGTCTGTATTCCTCAGCTAAACACAATGAGGGAATCAGTGCAGCAAAATATTTTCTATCAAAGTCTACACAGGATGACAGTGTTCTGATCACCTTCATTCTAAAGGCTTTGGAGTTTGTACAACAACGTATCTTTTTCATTTTTAACAAAACCTTTTACAGACAAAAATCTGGTACGGCCATGGGAGCCTCTATGGCTCTCTGCTATGTGAATCTTTTTTATGGGGAGATGGGAAGAACTATATATTTTTGACAGGACACTAAGCCCCTTCTTTGATAAGGTGGTATGATTTATCGTTGATATATTATACATCTGGCAAGGAGACCCCTCAGATATAGACCAATTTATGGACTATATCAATAATACGAGTCCAAGCCTGCACTTTATGCATCAGTGGAGTTCAAAATCAATCACATTTTTAGATACTGAACTCAGACCAATGCCAGGTAAAATAGTAAGTACAGTTGGATACAGGAAACCTACTGCAGCCAATACCACATTACATGCAGACAGTGCTCACCACAAAAAACTTATCGAATCAATGCCCTGTAGTCAGCTGATCTGACTGAAGAGAAATTGCTCTAGTCTTGGTGACTTTGCAGCACAAGCAGAAGATATGATTATTAGATTTAGAAGCAAGGGATATAAGGAGCAAATTCTGCAACCAGCTTTACAGAAAGCCAGCGCTGTAGATAGAGATGCCTTACTTAAACTTAGAGTGAGGACTTCAACTAACAGTGAGCCAATTACTTATTCTACTGAATTCAACAGTATTGCAGGAGAAGTGGATAATATTTTACATTATCATTGGTCAATCTTACATTCAGATCAATCCTTAAAACAGAGGTTGGTGCTAAACCCAGAGTAGCATTTAAAAAGGCAAAAATGTGTGTGATGTATTAGTGTCCAATCATTTTATATCAACGTTACAGTGTAATTCACAGTTCAAGTTCAAGTTTATTGCAGGAAAGACTCCATTGAGCAAGCTCATTCACAAGGAGGTCTTGAGGCACATACACATACAGAATTGGCTTCCCAAAAAGCCCAAGGGGTTTCATAGATGTGGTAACTGCAATGTGTGTAGGTATGTGGAAGAGGGACACACACACACACACACACACACACACACACACACTCACAATAACAGAACGGCATATATTAAACAGTTTATATCATGTATGACAACCTTTGTTGCCTACATAGCTTGCTACCCCTGTTACAAACATTATGTGGCTAGAACAGTTCGACCACTAAAAACACACATACAGGAAAATGTTAGGGCCATTATAAATGGTAGTGACAGGAGCTCTTTAAGTACACAGTATGCAGCGTAACATGACTCAAACCCTTAGGTGCTTAAATTCACAGCATTGGAATGTGTGAAACCACACTGTAGAGATAACAATAGGGTGAACATGTTATTGTAAAAAGAAACATGGTGGATTATTTCCTTGAACACTGTTTCACCAGTAGGACTCACTGAAGAAGTTGTTGTTCCCCCCAATTTTAAGGAATAAGCCGGTTAGGAACTCACAATTCCATGTAATTTTCTTGCTCAGTGGTCTCTCTTAAGACCACCTGTGTCTACTCTGTCTTTGTCTTATCCTGTCTAATCTTCTGCTATGTGTTTATGTTATGTGTTTGTTTTCTCCTAGATACATGCTTGGACTGAGGCCACCAAAGTCTGACACCCACTGACTCTGACAAATTAGGCCATAAGGGACACTCATACGGTGCTACAGTACTGATGTGGTCGACTCAAATATTTTATTCCTACCATGGAATTTCATAAACATGTACAATATCTAGTGAACTTGAAGTTCATTTATAACATTGTATTGTATTGTATTGTATTGTATGGCAGCTCCCACCATGAGTCCCCCCCCAACCCCTCCTTGTACACAGGGAACTTTTTTACAGTTCCCCTTTTGTATCCCTTACACTTATTGGGAGATGCTTTTGAATCAATTATGAATCAATTATTTGTAACTTGTAACTTTGTAACTTATTTGAATGCACACTTTTAATGACATACTTTGTGAAGCACTGCTTTATTTAAATGCAGAGTTCATTCTAATGCACTGTGTCTTTAAGAGGAATTTGGTTTATAAGGGTGAGGGAACAGAGCTGACATACCACCTGATGAAGGCCAGTGAGTACTGCCAAAGCACTGAAGATTATGGCCTTCTGGCATTTTTGATCTGGCTACCAAGTGGATGAATAAAAATATTTAGAGATATTCTTGAATTTCTTTGTGGTTCTTCGAGTGCAGGTCTTTGTCTCTCACTTACAGTTCTATGGGCTGGCAGCCCTTTCCCAGTACCATGGTGATCCTGAGTCACACTGCTTTTCTGTATCCCTTATCTGTTGTCTACCTTGGAGAGAATTCTTTTTCCATGAGGTTCATTCAACTGATATGAGGAATGTATTCTAAGCTGCAGGAATACATGAAACTGAATGATCATCTTCTGACCAGATTCGAGTTACAGAGGAGCACAAAAACAGGGGTGCCCTCTGTTACCATACTTGTTTACAGTATACATACAGTGTAGAACCCATGGCACAAGCGGATCCATGATGTCAGCGCGACAACCCCGACCGTGACATCCGCTACAGAGCCCGGGAACCTATTGACACCCCCGACTGTGATGTCACCCTGAACCAACTGGGAACATCGCGATGCACAATGCAGGGGGCTGTTCCCCTGCAACCCCCTACTATTTATATCTAACTCTACAGCGCACAGACAGTGGAGTTATATATTTACACTTCGTCACCCTAACATGTCAAGAAACAAAACCTTTTTTGCTGCTAATTTAGGCTTGGCAGGGGTTTCGTTGTGGGGGGTTCGCTGTGCGGGTGTCTCTATAGTGGCAGCATACCATGCAAGCTATCAACAAGTACCTTCTTGCCAAACTTTCCTTCCCCACCACCCTACCCATATTCATTGGGTTTTTTTTGCATCCCCTAAAATCATTCCTTCTTCCCTAGTTGACTCATTCTCCATCATCATGTCTTACTCATCACCTCTCGCTCCTCTTCTGGTGAACTAATCCTTCTCAGGGACTTTAATATCAATTGGCTTTCCCCACCACTATGTCAACCTTCCTCAAAATGTAGTCCCTGACTCTCATTACTGAATCCACTGAGCTCAATCCACATTCCTTAAACCACATTCTTCTGGATTTGGTTCTGTCCTATCACCCTCACTGCATCATTGTAGCAGGTATATTGCCATAATCTTTTAGTGGCCACAATATGACTTGCTGTGTTAGGAAAGTCCAGAGCCCTCCATTCTGCCCAGTACATTTGGTCTAGGTCCCTATGGTCACTAAACAAAGATAGTTTTCTGAGTGACCTGTGTGCAACAGGTTGGTCCCCCATTCTCACTGCCCCTGACATAGATGTCACCATCTTCCTTTTCCTCTTCCACTTGATTTTTACTTCTGTCAGGGACAAACATGTCCCCATTAGGAAGTCCAGAATTAAGTCTTCCCACCACCCTTGGATCACCCCTGATCTCAGTGATTTGTGCAAGACCCATGATCAGGCCTATGCCCAGTTCAAATTGCTCTGCTCTCTAGCCAACCTCCACTCCTATACAGTGCTAAGAAATTCACGCACAAAGGCCATTCATGCCGCCAAATCCCGCTATTTCAGGGCAAACCTCCAGAACTATCTCTACTGCCCCACCAAGTTTTGGAAGGTGATCCACTCCCTGTTTGATCCTCCATCCCAATCAGTTCCCCCAGTCCGCATCGTAGCACATCAGTCTCTGACCCTTCCTCTGTTGCTACTCAATTCAATGAGTTTTTCACCACTTGTGCTCTCCCTCCTCACCCTCTTCTAGCTTATCTCCTCTTCCTCAGTCTACTCACTCCTTTCCATCTACCTTCTCTTTGGGGTTTCATTTTTCTCCTGTCTCTGCCCGGGAAACCCTGCTTGCCATCTCTTCACTTGACCAGTCCAACTCTAGCCCTGATGCCTGGATCCTAAACTCCTTTGTATCTTAGCCCTTGCTATTGCCTCCCCTCCTCACTCATCTTTTCAACTGTCCTTTCACCCTATGCTCTGTCCCTCAGGCTTGAAAGGTGGCCAAAGTTTTCCTCCTCCACAAAGGGAACAATTCCTCCTCCTCCCCGATAATGTCTGTCCCATCTCCCTCTCTCCTTCCTTCTCTTGAAAAGTTGCAAGAGAAATTGGTCTACTCCTGGCTGTCTGACTTTCATTACTCCTCCAATTTCTTCGCCCCTTTCAGGTCTGGTTTTTGGAAGCACCATTCCACTGTCTTCTCCCTGCTACATGTTCTTGGCTCCACCCTTTCTGGGATGGATCATGGGCATATCACAATGGCCATTTTGATTGATCAGGCCAAAGCCTTAGATTCGGTGGTCCACCTGCTCCTCTAGACAAGCGGAGTTCTGCCAGTCTCTCAACCTTCACTTTTGAATGGTTCCATTCTTACCTCTTGGGCCATCAACAGTTGGTACAGGTCAGTGGTGTCCTGTCCCCTTCACTCCTAATGCAGGCTGAGATCCCTCAGGGCTCCATTCTGGCTCATACCCTTTACTCCTGCCAGCCTTTGGATCAAACAAGAAACTGGCCTGGCTTTCTTCCGTCCCTTCCGTCTCCATCTTGGATGATTCACCACTTGAAGTGGTCCATTCCTTTAAGTCCCTCAGTGTGTGGTTTAACAGCAAGCTTGATTTCTCTGCCCACATTGGTGCCATACTCCCTAAGCTCTGCCCTAAGCTTGATGCCCTGTACCATGATAAAGATCATCTGTCCCTGTATGAGCACCAGGAGCTGATTACCAAAATTATGCTGCTAGTCTTTGACTATGCATATGTAGTTTATGGTTCAACTCCCTCCACTTCTCTTGCTCCCTCCCTCTGTCTTGTGGGGTTCCACAGGGCTCCATTTTGTCACCCATGTTGTTCGCAGTGTACATGCTGCCATTAGGAGATATCATCAGACAATACGGTTTGAGTTTTCACTGCTATGCAGATGATACTCAGCTGTATTTGTCTTTTCTGCCTTAACAGGTGGATGCAGTTTCTGTCTTCAACAACTGTATTGCCAAAATCAAAGACTGGATGAATGCTAGCTGGCTGAGACTGAATCTGAAGAAGACGAAGGTGTTAGTCATGGACCCATGTCACCCGGGGGTAGGTTTGGGGGCTGGGCAACCATTGGGCCTATGGCTTGGTGGTGTCGGGCTGCCCACCTCAGACCAGGTGAAGAACTTTGGTGTTATTCTTGATGATGGTCTGACTCTGAAATTTCATGCGTCAGCCATTGTCAAGTCCTCCTTTTACCATCTGAGGAATATTGCTCAGGTGAAACACCTGGTTCCCCTGGATGATTTGGCTACTCTGGTCCACACCTTTGTCACCAACCACCTTGATTATTGCAATGCCCTCTACCTAGGGCTACCTGGGGTTGATATTCATCACTTGCAGCTAGTGCAGAACGTGGTGGCTAGGCTTTTGACTGGCACATCTAGGGCCAGTCATATTACACCTGTGCTGCGTGAACTGCACTGGCTGCCTGTTCAGTGGTGAATCACCTTTAAGGTTGGCATGCTAACCTTTAAAGCCCTACATGAACAAGGACCCGACTACCTGAAAGATCTTCAAACTCCCTACTGCCCCATCCGCCCCCTCCAATCCACCAATGAGGGATTGCTAGAGATTCTCAGAGTGTGTTTGAAAACCTCTGGTGCCCCAGTCTTTTCGTACGTGGTGCCTACCCTGTGGAAGTCTCTACCTCATCGGTTAAGAGAATACCTGACCTTCAGAAGTTTTAAAACTAATTTAAAGACCTATCTTTTTCAGCAAGCTTTTCTTTGACAGCTGTCAGTTGCTCTTTTTAGGAATCTGATGATTTATAATTTATTTATTTGTTGTATTTTTACTTGTTATATTTATGTTTACTTATTTATTCACTTGATTGTGTGGTTTTATTGTTGTATTGTACAGTGCTTTGACATTTGAAAGGCGCTTTATAAATAAAGCTTTCTTACTTACTATACTGGATACCATCTGTAATACATTCTGTCATTTTGGCACTAACTCACCCCCTCAAACCCATCATTGCACACTCTGCTGCTCCCTCTTTCCTCCCATCACCTGCACCACTATGTACTTTTCATCTCTAAATACAGGTTTGAGGTACAGACCCTTAGTCCTTGTTGGCATGCAGCTGGAGGTGGCTACAGTGTGTTGAAGTCTAGAAGCAGTCCTTGAAGAGCAGCTGTCACTCGAGTCTCAGGTATTGTCCATAGTCAAGAGCTGCTTTTACGACCCTAAAACTTAGCCAGACTGTATCCTTCCTAAATCCTGTTGATCTGCACCTTCTTGAGCAGGTATTCATAATGACGAGATTAGATCACTACAATGCACTCTACAAGGACTTGTCTGGTGGTCCTATTAGACACCTGGAGCTAGCCTTGAATACAACAATGAGGCTCCTGACACCCACTTGGTGGTCAGAACACATTACCCCATTGCTACACTCTCTGGCTTGACTGCTTATCAGGCAGCAAACTGGCAAGTGTATAAGGTGGTTTTGTTAACATTAACAGCCCTGAATGATCTAGGTCCCCACAATTTATGTGAGTGTATGGCCCCCTACACACAAGGCAGAACAACTAGGTCCATGGGACAGGTGCTGCTCAGGGTCCCAGCATCCTGTTAAAAATCTGTACATGGTTTTTATGGTGATTTTCCAAAGTAACGGCATGGAATGCATAGGACATTATAATATATCAAAGAGGTCTGCTACCATAGAATAAGTCGCTATAGAATGTAATTGCATCACAGGAAGCACTGAATGCATGTTGTCTTAATTGCAGATATCCATGGAAACTGAATGAATTGTGTGCAGATATCCTATGGTACCGAAGCACATTTTTTCCAATGGCCAATACCATAGAAACTATGGACAATGTAAGGATACACGTCAATGCTTTGATTCAAATTGGTACTATTAGTGCAGTGAAGACAGCTCATTAGCACTAGTCTGAAGAACCGCCATTACTCTGAATAGTGCAGCATAAAGCATTATTATAGTAAGCCATGGATGCCACAGCTTTAATGATCCAGCAAGTGGAACAAATGATGGCTGACTGGTAAGAAACACAAATCAGGGTTGTTATAGAAACACACTTAGTAGCAAAGAAACCTTGGCCTTTTGTTCCCTGTTGTGGAGCTTTAAAACAGCACAGTAATTTCAATTTCAGGATATATAAAAAAAGATCGAAATGCTAGATTTTATGAGGCTATCAAGCAAACAGGACCTTGAATACATATTAACTAGGTGGCTTCCAAAAACTGTAAGACAGCAGTGGGATTTAAAGATCTGGTCAGATCTTTAGCAGTTCTCTCATTCTTTCCTTATACAACAGCACATCCAGCCTTTGGAATCCCTGGTACTTAGCTGCCTCTACACTATTTTACTTTTCCATCCTACCGGTTACTAAGGAATATAACAGAACCCACTGTTACACCAGCATATTCACTGTCCTGCTACTGATATCCAGGGTTCCACAGGCATTTTTTAAATCACCAAAGATGTCATCTACATTTCCATCAAGGTATCATATTGTATTCTTTGCAAGAAAAGTGCAGGTATTTACATTGGAGAGATTAGCAGATGTCTGGTTGACCAGTTCAGAGTACACTACAGAGCAGTCAGAAATGGATGATAAGCCCATTATGTTACATGGTTTGTCCTTATTACCCACTGGTTTTAATGATGCAAGAAATCTTGTTTCCCAACCCTGTGATGTCACTTCTGTGAATAACAGATGATTGACAGCTTAGTTCACATTCTTATTTGCTAAAGTGATGTCACACACTCTGTTGCCTGCCTACAAAACCATAGACAGAGCAACCTGCCTTCAGCATAACCAAATTAACTCTGACCCCCAACCACCACAGCCAAACTAAATGAGACAGTCCTGAAAAACAGTAATACAAAAAAACAACTGAAAAACAAAAACTGATATGCACCTATAACAAAACTTCTACAGGAAATAACATTTATTTATTTATTTAAAAGTTTGGTAACCAGGAAAGACCCACTGAGCCAAGGTTCATTTCCAGGTGTGATCTAGGGGAAAGGGAAGGGGAAATAAGCTCAAGAAAGTCAATAAGTATCTGTATAAATGTCAATGCATTATGGACAGGAGTTTCAAAATAACCTGCCCAAGGTGCATCTGCTGCTATTTTCAAAGCAGAAATGCTTCCAAACCTGTTAGACAATCTGTTAGATGGCCTAACAGTGTCCAAACATTGCATTCCAAAAAACAGGCGCAAGAGCATCCACATGATGCAACTTACTACTGTGTCTGTTTTCTGCCACAAATCATGACTTTTTTTTTAAATATAGCTTTTTATTTTATTTTACATAGATACATAGATACATAGACAGTGTCGGCAGATAAGGGCCTATGGCCCACCCGGTCTGCCCATTTGAGCTTGTAAGTTCAGTTTATGTTTTTCTAGAAGTCTGTTGCCCCTTACCCCTGACCTCCAGAATTCCTTTATGTCTATCCCATGCATTCTTAAATCCCGTGCTTGTTTCAGCCCCCACCACTTCCTCTGGCAGGGTGTTCCACTTGTCCACCACCCATTCTGTGAAGAAATTCTTTCTCATGTTTCCTCTGAATCGTCCTCCCTCCAATGTCATCCCATGCCCTCTAGTCCTGGAACATCTTTTTCACTTAAAAATAGTGTATTCCTGCACCCTGTTCCTCCCTGTAAGAAACTTGTATGTCTATCATATCCCCTCTCTCCCTCCTCTCCTCCAGGGAGTACATGTTCAGTTCCTTCAACCTGTCCTCATAGGACTTGAGATGCAATCCATGCACCATCTTTGTTGCTCTCCTCTAAACCTTCTCTACCCTGTCTATGTCCTCACGTAGGTAAGGTCTCCAGAACTGTACACTGTACTCCAGGTGGGGCCTCACTAGTGTCTTGTATAGAGGAATTATGACCTCCTTTCCTGCTGGTGATGCCCCTGCCTATGCATCCCAGCATCCTATTTGCTTTACCTGCTGCCTTGTCACAGTGTTTGCCTACCTTGAGGTCATCAGAGATGATAACCCCAAGATCCCTTTCCTGCTTGGTGCATGCTATATCCTCACCCCCAACTGATATATTGTGCCAGGGTTTTGTGCCCCATGTGCATTATCTTGCACTTCTTTGCATTGAACTGCCAAACCTCTGACCATTCTTCAAGTTTCTGCAGGTCCCTTCTCATTCTGTCTACACCCCTCTGGTGTGTCTACTCTATTACAGAGCTTTGTGTCATCAGCTAACAGTGAAATTCTGCCTCTAGGTCCTGCACAATGTCACTGATGAAGATGTTGAATAAGACCGGTCCCAGCACTGATCCCTGTGGTTCCCCACTGGTCACTCTTCCCTCTGTGGAGTGACAGCCATTTACCACCACCCTCTGTGTCCTGCCGCCCAGGCAGTTACCTACCTACCACACTACTGTCCTGCCCACACCCGTATTCCCCAGTTTGTGTAATAGTCTTCTATGTGGCACAGTGTCAAAGGCCTTGCTGAAGTCCAGATAGGCCATGTCCACTGCCCTCCCCTGATCCACCTCCCTAGTCACCCAGTCAAAAAATCCAACGAGGTTGGTCTGACATGACCTCCCCCTAATGAAACCATGCTGCCTTGGGTCCTGTAGTCCATTGACAACCAGATGTTCCACCAATCTCTCCTTCAGTAGTGCTTCCATGATCTTCCCACTACCGAGGTGAGGCTGACTGGTCTGTAGTTCCCCGCCTCTTTGTTCCCACTTTTGTATAAGGGACTACATCTGCTATCCTCCAGTCTTTGGGTACCTCCCCTGTTTCCAGTGATTGGCTAAACAGGATAGCCAGAGGTTCAGCCACCACCTCTTAGTTCTTTAGGACCCTGGGGTGCACCCCATCTGGCCCCATTGCTTTATCAACTCTTATTACTTCCAGTTCCTTCAGGACCCTTTCTCATGTAAAGGGACTCGTGTCCATTTCTGCACCATTCTCACCCCTTGTACTCCCTTCAGACCCATTACCCTCCTCTTCCTCAGTAAAGACTGAGCAGAAATACCTGTTCAATTTGTCAGCTTTACTATTGTCATCTTCCACGCGGCCCCCATCCTCCCCCTTCAGTCTCACTATCCCTCCCTTTGCCTTTCTTTTTTCACTCATGTACCCTTAAAAGGTTTTGTCCCCTCTACCCACTGATTTTGCAATGTGTTCTTCTGTCTGAACTTTGGCTTCCCTTACTGACCTCCCTGCCTCCCTTTGCTTCTCCTGGTACTTCTCCCTATCCCCTTCTGCCTGTGTCTTTTTGTATTGCTGAATGCAATCTTTTTTGCTTTCACTTTCTTTGCTACCTCTTTGGAAAACCATAATGGTCTCCTCTTCCTTTTCCTCTTGCTAATTTTGAGGTAGAATATTAAATACAAGTTCACATTCTATGCAACATACTAATTGTTGAGGTTCGATGTTACAGCTTATACAGGCAATTAATTTACAGGCATTTATTTTATACAAATAGGACTGTTTAACATATCTCTGTAGTAACATCTTACTATCTTTCTCTATTTGGTAGATGGACCAAAATAAGATCTCATAGACTGTAGTCTTAAATAAATAATAATAATCCCCTGCTTCCCCCTCCCATACTTTCCAGATCAACATCCCTCTCAATCTGAGACCCTTCTCCTTAGCATCAGAGACCACTTGATAATATGTTAACCTAACTATGATAAACATGAGAATCATAGGATAATCCTTTTTTTGTTTCATGGTACAAAGTCTGGATAGGTCTCTAATTGATATGCAACCCATAGTCCCCATCTGGTATTAAAGGTGTTAATCCTGTTATTAATTTTATATGAGAGGCGTTCCAAGTTATATACTTCATAGGTGAGATTTCTCCAGGAGGCCTTATCAAGAACCTTTTTTTGTGAGCCATAATCTGGTAATACCTTTTTTAGCTATAAGTATTAAAAGTGAGACAAGTTTATATCTATGCCAGCTAATCTGGATGTCCTGTGGAGGTGTTGCTGTCAGGATAAATCCTGGAGTAAATAGAGCAGGGGTGCCAAAAATATTGTTAAGTTCCACTATAATATCCCTCCAAATATCCCTCCAAAAATCTGATAGGAGGGGACAGGCCCAGAATACATGTTTTTGGCCTGCAGGAGAATATCCACATCCTCTCCAGCAGAGACTACCATCTGGTGCTCCCAACGTTAGCTGAATATCTGGAGTTCTAAAGAATCTAACCCTAGTCTTCCAGGCAAATTCCCCTCCAATAAGACGTTGATGAGTTTTTAGAATAAAAATAGGTGGATTGTAACCATCTATCTGGGTCTAGTTCTAATTTAAGTTCTCTTACCCATCTGGTTCTCACTTGGTCATGTTCCTGTGTGGACATAGGGTGCATTGCCAGATATATATTACTAATAATGTGTTCCTGAGATCTACCTTCTATAGCCTGAATAATCAATTGTACCTTTTTAGACGAGGCTTTTGCTATCACTGTTAAAGAGTCAACCATCTCAATTAAAACAGCATGTAACGCCTTATAAGTTGGAAGTTCTCTCTGGGGTAATCCATATGTGGATTGCAGATATGTAAATGGATGGATTCCCGAGGGGTTTACCAGTTGGAATACATATTTGATGGAGTGATGCTCCCATCTTAATAAATCTGTCTCTAGCGAGGAAGGGAAGAAATCTTTATTAGAAGTTAAGGCATTTAAAAACCATTTCTCCTGAGGGGTTAATCTATACCTAGTGACACAGAGCCAGTTTTTTAAAAATTCTGCAGTTATTTTCAAAAACCAGGTCAAGGGATAGCACCTGGTGTGGTCTCCCAATAGATACGTTGGTAGAGATTCCAGTCCATTTAAGGTTATTTCTATTGTTTTCCAGTGTGCCTTGTAAGAGGGATTGATGAGTAACAGGGCTTTGTGGGCTTGAGTTGCTCTAGAATATTCTTTCAGGTTAGGTAAATTTAACCCTCTTTTTCTGTGACGACTTCCCTTGGGGCCATCATACCTTCAAGGCTTCCCTGTACTCACACATCAAAGGTGCCAGCCACCACTGATGGCACGATGCATCCGATCTCCTGACTGGACCAGGACATTCCTGATTGTTGCCCTTACTGAACTAGATGTGAAGACAAACCAAAGCACAACTAGTTTGGGCATAGTTATTTGTTTTAAGGTCATGGTATGAATAAAGGAAAGGTATTTATGGAAGATCAGATATGGACTACAAGTTGGTGGCCACTTTCATCATATGTGACCAGAGCTGACATAGTGGTGTGGGTCAGAGCAAGACTGGGTGACCAATCAGGGCCAGATTTCTTTTGGAGAGAGCCCAAGGGCTCCTGGACTTGTGATCGGCTTAATTAATACAGGCACCTATACAGCCACCATTTGTCCGACAAGTGACAAATCTCTAGAACTGCCTACAGCAGATGACAATTTGGCTGGCCAGTCAGAGCTGCAAGTTCTCTAGTGAACAGCAGGTGCTATTCAATACCTGAGTCATAGCTACACAAAATCCCAAGGGAGCAGGTCTGCTCTGAGTGCCATTACTAGATATAGCTTTAGCTGTTGCTGTGGAGACAGACTGCACGCATGTCACAGACAGAAAGAGAAATGAGAAGTAGAGTTCTTGCTTAGACAAAAGAGGGAATTGCATGCTGCATTCTACTTTCAGGTTAGGCTAGGGGCTGTAGCAATAGTGACATCTTTTTTGCTGTGATGCAGCCAGAGGTTGCGACTGAAATCTCCCAGTGCCACCATTGGTTATTATTGACACCCTTAGAACTATATTCTAGAATATGCTGGGTGGGACAGATAAATTCAGAGTCACAGTATGAGATGCCCTATGCATTGGAGAATCTGCTACCAAATGCTAGAGCCAGATGAGGCCTGACCTGTATCAGAGGAGAGGCAGAGACCCACTGATGTCAAATGCCATCACAGACTGCAGAGAGACAGAGAGAGTGAGAGATGGCTACAGAGAGAAAAACTGAAACTACCCAGAGAGGGTCTTGTTGCAAACTACACCATCATCCCAGGTCTGGGAAATGGAGAAAACTTAAGGCTTGCCTGACACCACAATCTATATCATGACTGGGAAACATTTACTGAACTGTTCTATTTTGTCTAGGATTTACAAACATCTAATTGAGGTTTAATGAGGATTTGGGTTTGGGATTGCAAATCTGCAAAGCACTGATAACTTTTTGTCTACGTGGACCACCACTAGTCAACCACATGCAACATCATTGGGCCTACACTGTTTCCACAGCTGGGTACTCACTGAAGCACTAAGAACTCTTATGAATAACAGGGTTAACACTGTTACCAGTGGGGAGAAGGTTAGTACAGGCTGGCTAGGTAAAAACATCTGCACCATGTATGTGTGAGTGAGGACAGGCATGGTTGTGAGCTAAGCCTTGAAGGGCAGTGAAGTGCAGCTCAAGGAAATATTGTTTTGACTGTGCCTAGGAGGGCACAGAAGAACAGCCACTGTGTTCTTTAGGCTGGGCCTGCAAGGACATGAAATTCTCCTTTTTATCCATCTAGGGCCTGAATCCTGACTCTCAGTAAAGTTCCTTTTCTTTTGATGTAATTCCTTCTCCGAGTACCAGTGTTTTACAAGTAAAAAGTAAATGTTTGTGGGGACTGTCACTGCACTGAATCTGTTTTTGGTGGAGTGAACTTGTTTGGGGGGTGGGGTGGGGAGTGGGGCGGTACTGCATCCCAAGGGTTGTACCATACTTGAAACAAGCCCACTTTAACCTTTTTCTGGGTGGAGGCACCTCCTTATGTTATACATTTTAAATCTGTATGTGAGCCACCAACCAGGAAATGAAAGGACCGAGGCCCCTAAACCTTGTTGAGCCCACAAGGCAGGGATAGCCACCATAACACCCTCAGTGATCCAGTGGCATTTTAAGGAGAGAGTGTTACAGACACCGAAGACACTCCAGGAAACATGCCATACAAGTGGAGGTACTGTTGGGATCTCTTGTTTACCCTCTGGTCAGCCATGGGAGCACCAGCTGGGTTGGACTATAGTTTGGTGTCCCTCTCAATTTGGGGAAAAATTGCAGTGAGCTTCCAGAAGGTCAAAGGATGGTGTGTTGAGGGCTTGAACTACACAAAGATGTTGATGGTACAGAATGTTCTAGGAGGATACAGCAAAGATGATGTAGCAGTACTACTAAAGGGCATGATAGGAATTGGAAAATTAAAGACAAAACATCATAGTTGATTTGTTTATTTAAAATCACATAAGACCATGAGTTGCCAAGCTTATTCACCCAGGCAACCAGAACAACAAAATGCAATATATAAAGTAAATCAACAACATATATAATATATAAGAAATCAAATACAAAAACAGAGAAGCTAAGCACAATGATGTTGAGCATTGGCCAATAGGAACCGTTTTAAAGTTCCTTTAAAATTGGAGGCTGTTGCAGTTGCTCCTATGATATATATGGTATGGCACCAAAACTATTTTCATCATGGTAGAGAGAGACAGAATTGGAAGCTGTGGAGTTACCAATGCACTTTTCATTGGAAGGAACTTGGAACAAGTGTAGGATCCTTAGTAGGGGGAGCACCCCAGACAGTGGCCCCAGGTGGACTTCAGTGATAAACTAGAAGGTGTAAGCAAGAGACTGGCTCTCCTAGGAAAGGAAAAGAGACCAGTGACACCAACAGAGGCAAATTTTGACACATGGATTGAGCAGGCCACCTTTGATCGTGCATGATTTGAAGTGCTTGGATGCAGAGGAAAAAAAAACACACACACAGAAGAAAGCCTTCAAGAACTGGCATTTGAGGCCCTACAAGCTTTAAAAGTGTTTAGAACTAATGCCTCGTAAGTGGACTACTTGGCCACTTTGAAAGGACTCTTTGAAAGTACAAAGAAACCAGACAAGATTCTCACACAACTGTCCCTTCTCCAGTAGCATTTTTGGTGTGGATAGAAAAAACAATAAAGCAGGCCTATCAGAAGGAAGTCTGGACTCTTCAGACATGAACAGAGCACGAGTGTAATGAGTACTTGAGGGAGCTGTTTACTCAAATGTGATTCTGAAAAAACTTTGGCTAAGGGACAGGACTGAGAAGTTACCAGTCTTTGGAGACCTGTTTGGTGAGGGAACAGGAACAACAACCACTGCCTGTGATCATCACTAAGACTACTGCTCAGATGGCAACTACTATTGTGATGGTAAATGCTCAGTATTGGTTTGGGATACCATATAACCCTGGAACTCATGACACAGATAAAGAAGTTGACCCAGTTGGTTTTGGAGTAGCAGAAGGATGGACACCGTAAAGGTGGAGTACCACCAAGAACCTGATTCTTCTTCAGCAGTTTGGGACTATGTTCTGTGGCAGGATTATCATTTGCCGCAGAACGTCTGCAGTGGTGATTTGTAATTTCTGCGGAAGTTCTGCAGTACCAATGAACTTTCCGTCACAGTGTCAGCTTGTCATCCTGACATGACATCTATGGCAATGGCTATGGCAAATGGGATGGGGGAACACATAATACCAGTGCTTCAAAAAATAAAGCAAAAGACTTTTAGAAATATTTTTTTGTAAAAGCTAAAAAAATCAGTTACTTTAGGTCCTATTCTACAGTACAAATGAAATACGTAGAGGGGACCTTGTGTAATAAATGATTTATCTATACTCATGCTGTTTACACCACTGGTGAGGTCCCCACTACGTATCACTTATATATATATATATATATATATATATATATATGCAATGTAAACATAATAAAAAAAAATTCCCTTTTGTGATTGTGAAATTGTATCCTCATTCATACAGGTCCCTTTGGAAATGGAATAAACAGAATAGTTGCGATATTTCAAGACTCATTTTTCATGACGGTCACTTCTCCTGATGCACTACATTGTCCCATCAGGACATGATATGCACATGAACCCCTTGGAGGCTGCGATGCTGCCCTATCTGCATGCACTTCTCTGGGCTAAGGAATGAGGTTGCCTGTCTCCACAAAGAGTTGGCCAGGTTACAGGCGGCATCCGCCCCCACCCAGAGACCACTGGGTCCACAATATGAACCTCATAGGATGCCCAGGAAGAAGTGTGACTGGACCACGGTGGGCTCAGGGAGGGTGAGTGGGAGGGAGTCAGAAGCACATTCCCTAACCAGTCCAGCCAAATAACTCCTACACTGTTTTGGAAGAACAAGAATTCTCCACACAGGCACCCGCAGCTATAACCAGGGAGGATGGTCAGGACCTCCAAGCTGAAGCCCCAGAGAAGAGAGGCAGGGGACCCCGGAGGAGGGGGAAGCTTCTCCTAGTGGGGACCCTATTGTCCAGGGTGTGAAGTTAGGGACACCTAGAGGGGGAAGAGGGAGGTTAAGTATATCTCAGGAACCGCTGCATGGAGGGATGGGAAGCAAATCCATATTATTATCACTAGTATGATAGCCAGGAGGGAGGAGATGGATGTCATTGTCCACCTGGTGACCAATGACCTGGTGGGGAGAAGGGTGGAGTTAGCCAGAGTCCAGGAGGATTTCAGGAAGCTGGGTGGGGTCTGAAACAGGTACTACGTTCCATCTCATAGAAACATAGAAACATAGAAGTTGACGGCAGATAAGGACCGCAAGGCCCATCCAGTCTGCCCATTTCTTTTTCTGCCTTATAAATGTGCCATTGTCCTTTGCTCTGTCAGTGGCCTATCTATTCATAGTCATTTGTATTGCTCCTTTATGCCTATCCCATGCCTGTTTGAAGCCCTGCACTGTATTCATAGCCACCACTTCTTGTGGTAAGCCATTCCATGCATCCACCACCCTTTCTGTGAAAAAGAATTTCCTCACATTCCCCCTTAATCGGCCCCACTCTAATCTCATGCTGTGACCTCTTGTCCTGCTATTTTTCTTATATTTAAACATGTTAGACTCTTTCACCTTGTTAATGCCCTTAAGGTGTTTGAATGCCTCGATCATATCACCTCTCTCTCCCTTGCTCAAGGGTATACATATTGAGCTCTGTTAATCTGTCTTCATATGTCTTCTGATGCAGTCCCTGCACCATTTTGGTTGTCCTTCTCTGACTGCCTCAATTTGGTTAATGTCCTTGTGAAGGTGTGGCTCTAATACGTACCAGTACCCAGATGGGGCCTAACCAGTGTCTTGTAAAGAGGGATTATTACCTCCTCTCACGACTTTGTGATACCCCTACTAATACACCCTAACACCCCCTAGCCTTACCTACTGCTTTAGAGGTCTGCTTGGATGATTTCAGGTCATCAGTTATGATGATGCCCAAGTCTCTTTCTTCCTTTGTGACTGCTAGCAACTCCCCTCCCAGCCTATAGGTGGCTTCAGGTTTCTCTTCCCTATGTGCATGATTTTGCACTTCTTTGCATTAAATCCCAGTTGCCACTCTTCTGACCATTTTGCTAGTTTATCCAAATCTCTTCTCATTCTGCCCACCCCATCTGGATCATCTACTCTCATTCTTGGAGGTGCTACCTGTCCAAGGCACAGGGGAGGCCAGGGCACTCCACATCCAAGCCTTCAGCACCTGGTTAAAGGATTGGTGTGGAAGGCTTCATAGCGGACTGAGGTCCCACCTGGGCAGATGTGAGCTTGTATCAGGAGAATGGCCTGCATCTGTCCGTGAAGGGGACCTCACTTCTCGGTGAGAATTTGGAATGCTTCAGCAGAGAGTATTTAAACTGGCCAAGGGGGGAGAACCAAAAGGGACAGGTGGCTTAGGAACACTCCCCCATGGTACCATGCAAAAACATAAGTTGACAACAGGAACAACTGAAGCGGGCAGTGAGGAGAAGGCAGGAGAAGCGTGCATGGGGGGGTGGGGGGCAGGAGCACATGAACAAGAAAACTGGGATGGGAGAGAGAACAAGAACAGAGGGAGGGCAGGGTATAAAACATGGACGGTCATGCTCACGAATGCCCCAGTCTGGGAAATAAGGTTCCAGACCTGGAAGCCTTGATGACGCATGCAGACCTTGACATAGCAGCAATAACAGAGACATGATACTCTGCTAATCATAGCTGGGACGTCAATGTACTGGGCTATACACTGTTCAGAAGGGACAGGGAAGGTAAAAAGAGAGGTGGGTAGCCCTGTACATCTGAGAAGGCATAAAGGCTACAGAAGTACAGGGAAGACAGGGGGAGGCTGAGGCAATGTGGGTCATCATTGAACCAGGGAATGGAACAGCAATACATACTGGGGTCATCTACAGACCTCCTGCACAGAGGGAGAAAGTGGACAGGGTACTAATGGAGGAAATTCATGACATGGCAACTAAAGGTGAAATCTTGCTGTTGGGGGATTTCAATATGCCGGATGTAGATAGGATCACCCAGGCAGCTGCTTCAGCCAGAAGCTTGGCCATCCTGAAATCCCTGAAGTGGGTTGGACCCAGACAGCTGGTGCTTTAGTCAACTAGAGAAAAATCTATTCTGGACCTGGTATGGACCAGTGGAAACAGAGTCGAAGGAGTACAGGTGGAAGGGCAGCTGGGATCCAGTGACCACCACATGGTGTGGTTTGGCATGGAGACAGGGACTTAGTTAAGCCACACAAGGGCAAAAGTATTAGATTTTAGGAGGGTGTATTTCAGTGAAATGGGTAGATGTTTAAGAGCAGCCCTGGAGAAGGGAGAGGTAATGGATGGAATGGAGGAACAGTGGGGGAAACTAAAAGGAGCCATAGTGGAGGTAACTAACCAATGCGTTAGGATAGTGGTCAAAGGGAAAAGAAGAAGGAAACCACAATGGTTCTCTAAAGAGATAGCAGACTAAGTAAGGCTAAAAGAGCAAGTTTCAGGAAGTATAAGGGGACCCAAAGGGAGGAGGACAGGGAGGTGTACCTTGAATATCTAAGAGAAGCAGGGAAAGCTGTTAGGATAGCCAAGGCACAGACAGTGGAGGGTTTAGTACGGACTGTGAAAAAAGGGGACAAGACGTTCTATAGGTACATCAGCAATTGAAGAAAAACCAGGGGGAGGGGATTGTGAGGCTGAAAGAGGAGGAGGGAGAGTGTAAGGAGGGGGATCTAGACAAAGCAGAAATACTGAACAAATACTTCTCTTCAGTATTCACTAAGGAGGGAGAGGGTCAAGGACCACAGTTGGGGAGCAGAGGCAATGGGGGGAGGGGAGAAGTGACACCAGTCCATTCACAGCAGAGAGAGTTCTGGAGGAACTCACAAAGCTGAAAGTGGATAAAGCCACGGGGCCAGACCACATACACCCGAGGATATTAAGGGAGCTGAGAAGGGAACTAGCAGCGCCTCTGGCCACCCTATTCACAGAGTCACTCAACACAGGTGTGGTTCCAGAGAACTGGAGGAGGGCGCATGTAGTCACATTGCACAAAAGTGGCAGTAGGGAGGACGCGGGGAACTACAGGCCATTCAGCCTCATCTCAGTGGTGGGAAAGATCATAGAGACACTGCTGAAAGAAAGGATAGTGGCACACCTGGAATCCAATGGTGCCTAGGATCTGTGGCAACACAGATTTACAGTAGGAAGGTCTTGTCAAACAAATCTGATAGATTTTTTTGATTGAGTAACTAGGGAAGTGAATCAGAGAGGGGTGGTAGACATCGCCTACCTAGATTTCAGCAAAGCCTTCGATATCGACCCACACAGAAGACTGGTTAACAAGATGAGTAGTCTGGGCATGGGGCATATGGTGACACACTGGGTTAGAAACTGGCTGACGGACAGAAGACAGATGGTGGTGATAAATGGGATCCTATCCTGGGAGAGAGAGGTGACCAGCGGAGGATCACAGGGATCAGTACTGGGACCAGTCCTATTCAATATTTTCATTAGTAACATTGCAGAGGGGCTGGAAGGAAAGGTCTGCCTATTTGAAGATGACACCAAGATCTGTAACAGAATGGATACTCCAGAAGGGGTGCAGAAAATGAAGAGGGACCTGGAGAAGCTTGAAAGATGGTTGGAGGTGTGGCAACTGAGGTTCAATGCCAAAAACTGCAAGATAATGCACCTGGGTAGGGGGAACCCTGGGGAGAGCTACAGAATGGGGGTGCTGACTGTCACCAAAGAGGAAAGGGATCTAGGAGTTATTATATCTGATGATCTTAAAGTATCAAAGCAGTGTGCAAAGGCTGCAGGGAGGGCCAGTGGCATGCTGGTGTGCATAGGCAGAGGCATTACTAGCAGGAGACAGGAGGTGGTGACGCCGTTGTATAAAACACTGGTAAGGCCTCACCTGGAGTATTGCGTGCAGTACGGGAGACCACACATGCAGAAGGACATAGACAAGGTGGAGGCTGTCCAGAGAAGGGCGACAAAGATGGTGCTTAGCTTGCATCACAAAACATATGAGGAGAGACTAAGAGACCTCAATATGTACTCACTGGGGGAGAGAAGAGAAAGGGGGGACATAATAGAAACTTTTAAGTACCTCAAGGGCATAAACAAGGTGCAGGTGGAGGATCTTTTCCAGTGTAGAAAAGATATCGGAATGGGGGGACATAATATGAAATTGGAAGGGGTAGATTAAGAGGTAATGTGAGGAAGTTTTTCTACACAGAGAGGGTGGTGGATGCCTGGAACAGTCTGCCACAAGAGGTGGTGGGGCAAGCACAGCGGAGGAGTTTAAACATGCCTGAGACAGGACAAGGGAACATTGGGTGGGGTGGGTGTGATGAAAAGTCATTGATCACTTAGGGTCAGTGACTGCATATAAGTATAGGGCTTACGGACAGACTAGATGGGCCTAGTGGTCCTTATCTGCCGACAATTTCTATGACTATGTATGTATGTGTCTATGAGAGGGAAGGCTTCCTGACTCATCACAAGGTTTCACCTGTGGGACAGAGTTCTGCGCCATACCTTCCCAATCTCAAAGCAGTGCTGTGTGACAGTGCTGCTCCCCATCCTCATGCTGTCCAGCCGACTTCCAGAACTTATCCTCGAACTTGAGTCACCAGCACAGGAACACAGCATGCTACCTGCTGGCCCAACAGCCAGCCCTGCACACACTGTTTCTTCACAACTTTTAGGTAATTCTATCAACCCGTAGTAACATGTAATCAATAATCCTGGCAAAAATGTGCACAGCAAAATTATTCATTTATCAGGTCTGTTCTTTCAACAGGTCTACACATCATTATATTCCACCTTTGTGAACATAATTCTTTTTTTTGTTGTTAAAAGACAGGTTAATTCATTTCACCAGTTATTCCTTTCAGAGGGATTCTCTATGTCTTAAAAACACAAATTAAGCTGTACAAGTAAGGTATTCAGTTAACAGGTCTATGCTATTGTCAAGTATTTGTTTAAGTTGGCCCCAGTGTAATAACGTAAGACTGAAAATTTAATTAGGCTGTAGTACAGATTGACAAATATCACACTGCCTAATGTGCTGTGCCACTTCTTCAGGGAGTGGGAGCAGTGGTAGATAAATGACTATTCATTTCTGTGGCACAATGTAGCCTTGTCATTGGCTAATGTCAGATGTGCTATCATTGATAACATCACATGCTGAGTGGGTTTTGAATATAAAAAGGGGGGAAAGGAACCAGGTACCATGGAGAAAGTATAAATATTTATGAAAAAAATCACCAAGAGCAGTGAATTCTGTGGCACTGCAGATATTCTGTGGTAGGTTGTAAGTTCTGCGCAAAATTCTGTGGCAGCAGAATTCTAGGGGCCTTGGATACCACCAGCCAATACAGCAGCAAGGCAGACACACAGTAATGTCACCTCCTGAAAGAGGTGGAAATTGAACCATGCCATGGATGGTGCCCAGAATTCAAGGCAAGAGTGACAAATATGTGTGTCACTGACCTGGTAATGAAGGGTATTGGCAGAGAGAGTGTCAAAGTGTCGAGGACTTACAGAGTGTGAATGAACAATGTAAGGCAGGGAAATGCCAGTGTGAGCCAATAAAGAAGTGCACTAGAGCCCCAGCTGCTAGACGGTTCCTTAAAGCAGATGTGAAGTCAACTGTCAAGTCAGACAAAAAGTTACAAATTGCATTGAGTTAGCGGGACCTTCATCAGAGATTCAGGTTAAGGTCAATGGAGTGCCTACTCATGCTGTCTTGGACTGTGGTCCTGAAGTAATGCTCGTATGCAAGGAATACTATGACAAGCACTTGACATAGAAAAATACTACTTTTACAAGGACGTGATGTATGGGTATTGAGTGACAAAGGCTTATGCCATCTCAGATGCATCAAGGTGAGGACTGATTTCCAGACCAAGGTGGTTGGAGTCAGAGGACAAATGGAAACTCTGGTATTGATGTGCCCAGAGTCAGGGATGTAGGACAACATTCCCATGTTAATTGGGATGAATGCACACATTTGGAAAGTTGGGACAGCTGTGAAATGAATGAGAAACCCACCAGAAAGGAAAAACAGTGCCCGTACATAGACTAGTGAAGCAAGCCTACTGAAAGCAGGCACTGTAGATGCCTGGAGACAGTAGAAATGTTCAAACTGTACCACCACTCCTGCACTATTGTGTGGCACTGAGATGACAAGAAATTGGTATTACAGTACTCCCAATTCTGAATGTGCTATCAGTGGAGTTGTATGACTGAAGAAGGACTTGGTCAACCAGATACTAATACTTGACACGAATGAGGAATATGGATTACCAGAAGAATTGCTGGTAAAGCCCATTGTATAGCCTGTGTGTGCGCATACCTGTAGGTGGAGGGTCACTGTGAAAATGAAGAATGTGACTGCATACAGTGTCATGGTGAGGAAAGGATGAATGTTAGCCTAGGTGTAGTTTGCTGACACAACAATATAGCCCAAACCCACAGCAGAGGGAGGCAAACATAGTATCAACCCTATAGACTTTGATTTTGGAGGCTCACCTTTGCCTGAGAAATGGAGAATGAGGGTGAGTTGTAATTGAGAAAATGCTGGACTTAATATGAGCTTACTTCTATTGGCCACATATAGGAAATTACATGGAGCACTACTGCCAGCATTGCGGCAGTTGCATGCAGAGAAAAACCTCACAGATAAAGGCCACTTCTCTTGTAAACTTTGTTACTAGTGCACACATAAAGCCGGTGTACATGGACTTCTCAGTCTAGAACCTGATGCACAGAATGTTGCTGACATCCTGGGGGGAATGGAACATTCAAGATATGCCCAAGTATATTGTACTAAGGTCCAAAAGGCCAAAACAGTCATCAAAATCATACTGAGAAAGTTCTTTGTGCACTACGTAACACTCAAGAGAATCCACTCAGATCACGATCAATATTTTGAAAGCCAACAAGTGAAGGAGCTTTTATCCTTCTTGGGGATACACAAATCCAGAATGACACCATATAACCCCCCCAAGGTAATCCATATTCAGAGAGAATTTGGACTTTACTAAGCACGCTAGGTGTGATAGGGTTGAATAAGGCCCTGTCCCATCTGTTATGCAGAAAGAGATAAATGCAAGGATCTGTTCTAGTCTCTCCTTTTCTGTCTCTTGTCCGTCTGGTTGCACAACCAAATGTTCTTGGGAGGCCTAGAAACTAATCAGTCTGACAGTCTTGCGATTCTCTGCCTCTCTCTATCTCTCTCTGCCTTCACTTGCTATTTCTGTCTTTTCTTCTCTTCTCTCTTGCATAGCTGCTGTTGTAAAATATATGTGAATCTGTATGTGAAACTGGGACACCTTGGTTTGAAAATATATATAGTTATACTGTTGAAATGATTGCAAAAAGCTATTTCAAATTTAGGGGGCTAACCTGAGATGCAGTTTGAGCTCCTCTCAGGCTTGTTGCACCTGCAAGGAAATTGACAAGAACATTTTGAGAAAAACAGGATGTCTCTTATTGAGTTCCCAGGCAAAGAGTGAGAGTGAGGGATAGAGATTGAAACTTTTAAGTAGAGATACCCTCAGAAGATGGACTTTGTTTTCTCTGTTTGTACTGCCTTTGTAAATAGTTATACTGAATAATTTTAATTTTTTTATTTTGCTGTTACTGATAAAAATAAAATGCTACTTTACAACTGCTCCTGGTCTTCTTATGCTTCCTGACCTGTGCCTTGATGACACCAAGGACAAGGTCAAGTGGAGCCAACAGGTGAACGCACTTGAATACTTCTATAGATGCATGAAAAGCAATATAACCTGATATTCATCATCATTGGCAGCTCCAGGAATTAAGGATGACCAGGGTACAGGCACAGTACAGAGGGCTTGTGTCTGGGCATGCAAGGAAATTTGTATCCAAACTATGTTGCCAGCTATATATTACTGCTGGGGCACAGCTAGAGCACTGCAGATCTTTTCTGGGTCCTGTGCCCTACATAGAAACATATAATTTGTCGGCTGAAAAGGACCGCTTGGCCCTCCCAGTCTGCCTGGATGACCCCCGACTAGTCTGCATCTGTAGACCTTACCTAGTTGCCGGTGACCCTCCCTTGTCCCTGCCTATTAACTAATATTCCCCATATATCTAACTCATGCAAGCTTGAAGCCCCTTACTACGTTCATCAGGACGTTTAAAAAAGATGGTGGCCACGCTGGGCTAGCCGTTGGACTGCAGTATAGTGTGTAGCATTTTATGTTTTACTTTAAAGTTTTTAAGTCCTTTAAGTCTTTTAGGTTCTCTTTTGTAGCGTATTTTTTGATTTTAAACCTGGGCTGTGGAGAAGCTACTTCGGTGTCTAGCCGTTTTTGGCTTCTCATATCGATGATTTTAGTGCTCACGGCTGACTCCCCGGATAGTCTGGATTCAGGATCCGCAGTCGTTGTGTAGGGTCCTAGTGTGTTCCGGCACTGGACTGTCTTTCGGATTTCACGGTTTGATAGCCGCATTCCAGTCTGTGCTTCCAACTTTGGCGTTGTGCCTGTTTGTTTAACTACTCTTTTTCATTCCTCGAGGAGGAGTTTATCTTTGTGGGACCTGGAGAAGATCAGGAGAAGATGGGATCCATTGTGACTGAGTTTATTAAGGATTACTGGGCACTTTTTGGTATCTTCAAGGCTGTGGCAACTAATTGGGATTTGCAATTGGTCCGTTTGGAGTGGTATTGTCAAGTCAGCAGAGACTACTATGACTTAGGGTCCTGTTTTTCTTGGAGTTTGGGACTTGTTCTTATTTTTGGCTCTAGCTGTGGTGACCTGCACAGGGGCTGCGGTCAGGGCCTGTTGGAGGGCTGGCCTTTGACCCTATTCCCCTAGACTCCCGGCAGAGTCGGTCAGAGGGCTGACCCAGCCTGGAGTGGTGGTGTTGGGTCACCATTGTAGCTTGGTAGCTGCTGCTGAACTGATTTAGTGAATGCTGTGGCTTGATGTGTGGCTTCCTTTGGAAATTTGGAGTTCCTGTTCCCTGAATCCTATTTGGAAATTCTGGCTCTTTGGATATATTAAGGATCTGGGGCCAGTATTATCGATTTCTTCAGTGTGCCAATTAAGTGATTTGGAGAGTGCCTGCAAGATAAGTGACTGTGGAAACATTAACTGTTTATATTCAGGGCCCCTGGTGTTCTGCGGCAGAATTTTCTGATTTCTGCGGCAGGGCTCCTTGACTTCTGCGGCAGCATTTTCTGATTTCTGTGGCATGATTTATTAATTTCTCTGGCAGAATGCAGTCCTGTCATTGGCTAAATATGATGGGATGTCATCGATGACATCATATGCTGAGCATAGAGGAGGGGCTTCAGGATAAACGAGGTGGGAAAGAAAGCCTGACACTATGGAAAAACAGTATAATTATATGAAAATTCACCAAAACAATGAATTATGCACTATATATATCTTCAGTATGATGCAAATTCTGCGTAACGCACCAACCGGAGAACCGCAGAATTCCAGGGGCCTTGTTTATATTATACTATTATTTTTAAGAAATTGTTTTATTTATCAGCCCAGGTGGTTGATGTATATGGTTTATTGTATTTGAACTGTATTTGTTTTGAGGGATAATTTAGCAGTGAGAGTGCTTGTTTCCAGCTTATAGCCCACCCTCCCTGGTTCAGTGAGAGTGTCCTGGAGGGTGGTCTTTAAATTATTCCCTCTTTGTATTTTTATTTATTTTACTGTTATTAGTGTTAGTTTTGTGTTATTTTATTATCCCCTGGCCATGAGATGGCCTGTGGATATAAAATAGTTTAATTTAGTTTATTATTTGTTGTACTAGATTATTGGTTTATTTTACTTCTTTTTAGTGGTGGGTGGTGGTGTTGTTTATTTTATTTTATTTGTGGTTTTATTTTGCTGAGCAGCCTGATGTGCTGGCCAGCTCCACCTGCTGTTTGTTACTCGGCCTCCGCTCTCCATGCCCTCCGCCCCTTTTTCTTGTCCCCTTTGCCAGCCCATGTTTACCATCGGTGTCGAGCATTAGGGATTGCGTGCAGGGGACGGAGGAATTGGGGGTGTGTGGAGGGCCGTGGACAGCCGCGGGAGCGGTGCTGTCCCATAGGGGTGGTTAGGCCTCGAAGACGCCCTGGGGTGAAATGGTCTCTGGAGCATGGTAGTCCCATTCAGGTTCCCATACCCAAGGGCACCTCCAGTATTAGAGGGCAAGTGGTTGGGACAACTCGTCAACCTCGTCCAACCCGGGCGTTGTTGTGCATTGCCAGATCTGTTTGTAATAAGACGGGTCTTATTGCGGACTTTGTTGCAGGGGCAGATCTGGCTTGCATTACCGAGACCTGGTTGGATGGGAATGCGGCCCCGTTTTTAGAGGCCGCTGTTCCTACTGGGTTCTCGGTTATACATCGCCTGAGATTGGATCATGGGTGTACATCTGTTTTAAGACCAGATTGGGCCTAACTGTTGTTCCAGTTGAGGAGACAAGATCATTTGAGTGTACTGTGGTTGCTGGTGTGGGGTGCAGGATTGCTCTCATTTACCGTCCACCAGGGATGAGAAGCTTTTCCTGCAGGAAATAGCAGATTTTGCCGCCGACATGGCCTTGGAATCGCCCAGATTGATGGTGCTGGGTGATTTCAATGCGTGGGTTGACGACGAATCTTCATCTTTTGGTCAACATTTCCTCCAGGTGATGACATCGCTGGGCTTCACACAGGTTGTTTCCACAGCTACCCATAAAGGTGGTCACTCTCTTGATCTTGTTTTCTCCTGGGGATTGAGGCATCCGATTTGGTGGTGGAACCAGTCAGTTGGTCTGATCATTACTCAGTTGGGTTCAATTTTGAGGTCCCCCTGGGTGTGTCGGCCCCTGTGGAGTTGGTCAAGTACCGCCCATTGTGGGATGTTGTCCCTGAAGACCTGATGGCGGTCCTTGACTTCTCGTTGATTGACGAATTGTGCTCTGATCCTGAGCGGCTAGTGGTGGCCTATAATGAGACCATCTCGGCTGCCCTCGATCAGATTGCACCTACCCGTGTTCGCCCTTCCATGCCGTCCCATTGCTCCTTGGTTTGACGAGGCGTTGAGAGGGCTGCGGAGGTTGGGGCGTAGGTTGGAGTGTCGTTGGAAGAAGACTGCCTCAGATGCCGACCATCTTATTTTGCTAGAGCATTATAAGCTCTATCAAACAGAAATTTCCCGTAAGAAGGCAGAATTCCTGTCCAGGGAAATTTCTGCTGCTCAGAATCGACCAGCTCAGCTCTTCAGAACTGTTGACAGACTGTGCAACCCAGTCTGTCAGCAGATCCGTCGAGTTTTTACACAGAATGACTGTGAGAAGCTTGCTCGGTTCTTTGTAAGTAAGGTGGAAGACATCCGGAGGCAGTGTCCCCGACCCCACTCTAAGGTTGTTGCAGTTGATCAGTTTCTTGTCGCGGAGCCTGGAATTTCCTGGAGTACCTTTGATCTGCCGGATTTCGTAGACACTATGAGGATTGTCCGCGAGATGCGCCCAACGTGCTGTAGGTTGGATCCGGGTCCTACTTCCCTGATTTTGGGATGTAGCGAGTCTATCGGCCTGGTCCTCGCCTGGATTATCCGGTGCTCCTTGGAGATGGGAGTTTTCCCTAGCTCTCTGAAGGAAGGGGTGGTGACTCCCCTTCTGAAGAAAACTTCCTTCGACCTGGATGACCTAGCTAACTACCACCCGATCTCTAACCTCCCTTTTGTAGGGAAGGTTATTGAAAAAGTTGTGGTGGCTCAATTGGACAACCATTTGACCATCCATAGTCTATACAAACCTCTCCAGTCTGGTTTTCATAAAAGACATAGCACCGAGACTGCTCTGGTTCGGGTGCTCAATGATCTCCTGATGGTGAGAGATCAGAGACACCGTTCTATTCTGGTTCTCCTTGATCTGTCATAGCCTTTGATACTGTGGATCATGGGGTTTTGCTCGAACGCCTGAGGTCCATCTGTGGACTTTCAGGTATGGTCCTCAGATGGTTTTCATCTTACCTCGAGGGGAGAATGCAGAGAGTGGTCTCGGGATTACATTCTTCTGGGGCCTTCTCTCTGCCCTGCAGGGTACCACAGGGTTTGGTGCTTTCCCCCATGTTATTCGCAGTATATATGCTACCCCTCGGAGACATTGTAAGACGATATGAGCTGAGGTTTCACTGCTATGCTGATGATACCCAGCTCTACCTGTCTTTTGCACCTGACCAGGTTAGTGCTGTCTCGGTGCTGAACAAATGCCTTGTAGGTATCCAAGACTGGATGAATACCAGTGGTTTAAAGCTGAATCCGGGAAAGACTGAGGTTATGGTTGTGGACCCTGGCACTTGGGGTTGAGGTTTGAGGGTGGGGTCCCCTCAGAATAATTCTGGGGGCCAGATCCCACTTCTGAGCAATTAGCGAACCTGGGTGTAGAGCTTGACACAGAGTTGACCCTTCGTTACCAGGTGTCTGCTGTTGTCAGGACTGCATTTTCCATTTTAGAAACATCTTCAGGATTAGGCACCTGGTTCCTCCTGGTGATTTGCCGGTTTTGGTCCACGCCTTTGTGACATCTTGCTTGGATTACTGTAACTCCCTGTACCTAGGGCTTGCTGGGATTGATATCTGCCACTTGCAGCTAGTGCAGAATGCAGCAGCACGTTTCTTGATGGGGGTTTCAAGAAGATGTCATATTACCCCAGTGTTGCGCTTTTTGCGCTGGCTGCCAATACAGTGGAGGATCACCTTTAAAGTGGGTCTTTTGACCTACAAAGTTCTACATGGGTATGGTCCTGACTACTTGAAAGAGCTTCTGTCGCCTTACACCCCTCTGAGACAGCTTCGCTCGGCTGACGAGGGGTTGCTGGAGATTCTGAGGGTTAATTTGAAGTCCTCTGGAGCCCGTGCTTTTGTCTCGTGGCTCCATCTCTCTGGAATTCTCTACACCGTCCACTCTGAGAGAGTACAACGGTGGATATTTTTAAAAGGGCTCTAAAGTCCTTTTTTATGGGATAAGGCTTTTCCATCTATATTGTAATCGGTTTTATTTGCTGAAACTGCTGTTCTGTTTTATTGTACTTTGATGTTTGGTTTTATGAATTTTTGTACAGCGCCTTGAAAATTTGAAAGGCGCTTAACTAAATAAATTTTATTATTATTATTATTATTACTATCTATGCCTCCACCACTTCTGCTGGCAGTCATTTCCAGGAGTCTATCACTCTTTCAGTGAAGTAGTACTTCTTCAGATCCCTCTTAAACTTCACCCCTTCTAGCTTTATTGCATGTCCTCTTGTCCTGGTACGCTTTCTCATTTGAAGAGACTCCCCTCCTGTACCTTGTTCACCCATCAGGTACTTTAAGGTCTCTTTGATGTCCCCTCTCACTCTCCTCTGTCTGTCTGTCTGTCTGTCTCTCTCTCTCTCTACTCTCCTCTCTCTCTATCTCTGTTTTGGAGCAGCCCGTTCATTCTACCCAATGTTTGGTAGGGAAGCAAGAGCACCAAATGATCTGTTCTTTGGAATCTCAGCCAAGTGAGCCTGACCAAAGATGTGCCTTCAGTGTGTTCAGTGTCTGCAAGACCAGTTCAACACAGCCTACCAGTTAACCTCAGATATAACTGGAAAGCAGAATAGAGCCAACAAAGCTCAACACAACAAAAAGGTGAATACGCACAAACTGTTGCCTGGTGACAGACTATTGCTATGGAATTTAGGGCCCTATAGGAAGCATTAAATTGTGGATAGGTGGGGAGTATCCCCTATGTTGTGTTGGAGCATGTGCAGGACATGCCAGTTTATGGAACATGTACAGAGAGAGTTGAGTGAAACTTTGACAATTTACAGGAATCAGTTGCTGCCATATAGACAAATGAACACTTCCACAGCTGTAACTTTTTAAGAAATTGAAGTGCCTCAGCAGTTGGAACCTAGATCTGCTATGCATAAATAAAACCCCAGTCAACGATAAAGCCTGTGTCACCCTAGGAGTAATGGATAGTGACCAATCAGATGAAGAAACAGTACTAGTACAGTACTATTCCACCACAGACATTTTAAGTTTGCTACAGGAAGTTATACCTAGGATACCTAGGGGGAAATCAATCATCCAGGTACCCAGCTGAATCTAAATGCAAAACCTTTCATGTCCTTGAATATAAGGCCAGTACCTCAGCAGAAAAACAACACAGAAGAGGTTGGAGAGCACCTGGCACCAGATAACAGTTTTTATTTATTTATTTATTATTCACATTTTGGTAACCGGGTAAACCCACTGAGGCCATGGCAGTCCCTTTTTCATGGGCAACCTAGGATTAAACACAAGTAAGAACATTTCGTGAAGTTACACAGGTAAGAACATTTTGTGAAGTTACAATACATATACAGGTTGGCAATTACATACGTTAGCACAGAAATCTACAGACAGTGGTATACTGAGCATAGAAAGTTGTACATGGCAAAGCTTATCATACCAAAATTCAGGTGACCTTTAAGTCAGATTCCAAGATTACAGCCATCGCTTACAGCCTACAGTTGTAGGTTGATAAGTAGGTGACTTTAGAGGTAACAAATAAGTTGATAATTGAGAAAAATGACTGGTGACAGGAGGGGATTCGGGCATCAGTGATTGCAAGTGTGTTGGTTAAGCTCTATCAGATGAGCCTTAAATCCCTTCTTGAAACCCCCTAGGGAATTACATGTTTGCACATTTTCTGGTAGAGCATTCCAGAGGGGTGGTATGCAAGCCGAGAATGACCTCTGCGCCTGGCTAGACCTAACTCTAGGCATAGTGAGAAGCTGGCGGCTGGAGGATCTAAGGGGCCTGCTGTTGTGTTTGGCCAATAGTGCTAATTTTTGCTAGGCTTGGTAGGGCATTTTCTGACCTTAGCCTGTAGGCTAAGCATAAGGATGGATACTCAAGATGCCCTTTCAGTGCTGGCCAGGACAGAGCTTGGAGCACCTGGCAGTGGTGATCCCTTGGCTGAGCTCCTGTGGTGAAGTGGCACACCCTGTGGTAAAGTGTAGCAAGTTTTTACATTTCCCCAGCTTTTACTGTGAATGGGACTGGTGATCCATATAGTAAGGTTCCAACTTCAACTGATGATACTCCTATGTTGATCAAGCAGACGGGAGACGTGATCCTGAACTCAGAGAAAAGAAGTATCAGCCATATTGTGTCATTCTGAAAGATCTGTCAGACCCTTGATCAGACTGACATATGACACCCCTGGTGCCTGTACTAATTTGCCTTTGCATATGGTACAGAAAGGTATATATACAACACCAAGGTCACTGGCCATATAGTGTTCACAGATGCACTGGGAAGATACCATAATAGAATCATAGAATCGTAGAACTTGATGGCAGAAAAGGACCCCCTAGTCCATCCAGTCTGCCCTTATCCCCCTGTTAAACTATCTGCCCTCCTCGCTACCCCACTCCACTCCCCCCATAACCCTTTATGTCTGTCCCAAGCCCTCTTGAAACCAGCCACTGTCTCCACCTCCACAACCTCCTCCAGAAGCCCATTCCGGGCATCCACTACCCCTTCTGTAAAGAATCGCCCTCTCACGTTACCTCTGAAGTGCCCCCCCAGCAGTCTCAGGTCATGACCTCTTGTATTGGTGTCCTTCTTCTTTTGGAATAAGCACCCCGGGCCTACTTTGTTTATCCCTTTGATGTATTTGAAGGTCTCTATCATGTCCCTTCTCTCCCTTCTGGTCTCTAGTGTGTACAGCCCCAGCTTGTTGCATCTCTGTTCGTATGGTTTGCCCTGCATCCCTTATACCATCTTGGTCACTCTTCACTGAACCCTTTCAAGCAAGTCTATGTCCTTGCGCAAGTAAGGCCTCCAGAACTGGACACCATACTCTACGTGCGGTCTCACCATAGCTTGGTACAGGGGCACCAGGACTTCTCTCCTCCTGCTGGTGATTCCTCTGCCTATACTTGCCAGCATCTCATATG
Source organism: Neoceratodus forsteri (assembly GCA_016271365.2). Lineage (NCBI taxonomy): Eukaryota > Metazoa > Chordata > Ceratodontiformes > Ceratodontidae > Neoceratodus > Neoceratodus forsteri. Next base: position 564,991,104 of record CM057449.1, on the reverse strand, counting down.
CCCTCCTCACCGTCCTTGCACACTGTTTCCCCACCTTGAGGATGTTGGAGACTACTATACCTAGATCCTTCTCCTGCTCCATAGTCCTGATTCCCTCCCCTCCCATTTTGTACCCTGTCCTGGGGTTTCTGTGTCCCATGTGCATAACTGCACACTTGTTTTTTTTTTTTATTTTATATTTATTAAAGAGTTTATACACACAAGCACATTTTGGCATACAACGTAAGATTGCTACAAGATACATCTGTTCACTTATTACATTTACAGACAGTCAGAGATTCTTATATATCAGGTCCATTTGCTCTTTCCCTGTTTCTATTAATTCATCATATCCTATTTATCATTGAAGATATAATCATTTCCCCAGTACATCCATCCTCATTAAAACTAGAATACCTCCTTTCTAGGATAGGTTAGCATCTTTACCCAAATTTCATTCCAATAGGTTCAGGGAACAAAATCAGGGTCAACTCCCGAGAGATGGAGTACTCAACTCTGCCATTTGGTCCTGAACCCCTGTGAAAGATCCTATATTATTGCTGTAAGTCCCTCCATCTGATATATTTCTTTCATTATGGATCTCCAATCCTGGATAGTGGGGATATGCTGTGACATCCAATTTCTTGTGAGGGCCTTTTTGGCTGCTGTAAGGTATATTGGTAACAGCGTCTTAGTCCAGCGGGGAGAGTGGTCTGGATATACAGGTAGCAAAAGAATTTCCCCCATCATTTCTATTGGTTCCCCAAGAGAATTAGACAGCTCCAACTGAAGACTACACCAGAAAGGCATTAGGAGAGGGCAATGCCATAAAACACGGCTGAGATCCACAAGGGTGCACCCACATTTTCTCCATCAGTGTCCAAAATGAGCTGGAAGGAATTTGGTCAGGATTGCTGGAGCTCAAAAGTATCTACTTCTAATTTTCCAGGAGAACTTCTGCCAAAAAGAGGAGGAGGTCACCCTGGTCACCGGTAAGGCTGCTGCCACCCAGTCAGAGAATGGTATCTCCGAAGTCAGGTCTGTGTTCTGTTTGTCTAGTATTGACTTTGTCGAGTCCTCCGTCATGTCTTTCAATGCCCTGTATTAAGTGACCACATGGATTACCCTGGATAGAATCCATGAACATTTTTAACAGAGGTGGGCTCAGGGAGGGGAGTTTTGCTGAAAGTGTCCTATGACGAAGAATATAGTTCCTCACTTGGAGATATTGGAAGAAATCTGTATTTCAGAGGCCATAGTGATCCCTAAGTCTTTTGAAGGGAAGAACTCCCTTCTCATCCAGAAACTGGAAGAAATGTGACAGACCAAACCTGTGCCATTGGGAGAAAGCCAGATTTGAATGGGAAGGATGAAAAAGATCATCTTTAGAAATTATTTTGCAGTAGTCATATATTGACTTAAATTCTGGCCTATTTCTTAGTTTATACCAGACTTGGAGAGTATTAGACATTGTTTGTGTAAAGTGTCTCAAGGGGGGTGTATTATCTACTGAGGAAAACAGGAGACCCGAAATATCATGCATGTCATTTAAAGCAAACTCCAAAGATTTCCATGGTGCTGTATAATTTTTTGTCAACCAGTGTAAGAGAGTACTAAGAAAGGACGCCTGCACATAAAGTTTGAGGTTAGGCAGGTTAGTCCCCCCTTGAGCTATTGATAGTTTGCGGCTAGACAGGCGAACTCTGGGGCGTTGTTTTCCCCATATAAACTTGGAGATTGATTGTTTTATCCCAGGACTTTAGATAATAAAAGGAAGGGAAGAAAGGGATGTTTTGAAAAAGGTATAAAAGTCGTGGCAGAACATTCATGTGAATGGTTTCAATCCATTGAAAAAATTATAATGGGAGGGATGACCATCTGTCTAAATCTCTTTGTATGGTAATGGTGATCAGTTTGTAATTAACCACCTGCATTACTCCCAAGTTTAGGGGAATATGAATCCCCAAGTATTTTATCTTTGTGGATCTCCATTTCAGTGGGAGGAGTCGACGAAGAATATTCGTAGGAGAAAAATTGAAGAGAAGAGCTTCTGTCTTTGTAATGTTTAGTTTGAATCCCACCACTGCCTAGTATTCTCTAAGGATACTCCAAACAGTAGAAATGGATGTATCAAGGGAGAAAAGAGTTAACAGGATATCATCAGCAAACATACTAACTTTATATTCCTGTTGTCCAATTGGGACACCCTCTACACCAGATGAATTCCCAAGAGCCATCCTCAATGGCTCCAAGTAAAGGGCAAATAAAAGGGGGGAAAGGGGGCATTCCTGTTGGGTCCCCCTAGATAAGATGAAGGGGGAAGATATGCCTCCATTAACCCTCACATATGCCTGGGGAGCAGCATAGAGATTTTGCAACCATTTAAGAAAAGACTCTGGTAAGCGGAATCTTGACAGGAAGTCCCATAAGAACCAGGACACCCTGTCAAAGGCCTTCTCTGCAACCAGGCTCATAACAGCTGCTGGAATTTGACAATCTTGGATATGTTCAATTAATATTAGGGTTCTAAGGATATTATCTGCAGTATTTCTATTCTTAATAAAGCCAGACTGGTCATTGCGAATTAGATTAGGTAGGATCCTTTCTAATCATGAAGCCGTATAGCTGTGAAAATGTTATAATCAGTGTTAAGAATAGAAATTGGGCTGTAGGAGGAGGGATTGGTGGGGTCGTTATTTTGTTTTATTAAGGCAGCCAAGGTAGCATAAGCCCGGGGGGGGTGGGACTGCCTTCCGACATTTCCTGAAATGTGGCAAGTAACTGAGGTGATATTTCATCCTTGAACATCTTGTACCACTCAGCCGGGAAGCTGTCAGGCCCTGGGTAGTGGTGAGATGAGAGGGATTTGACACAATTAAGAACTTCATCAGCAGAAATGGGGAACTCCAGTAAACCTCTCTGAGCCTCAGTAAGGTGGGGAAAAGGAAGATTTCCCAGAAAAGACTGTCTCCCCTCAGGGGTAGACAAGTCATCTCCCCGATATAATTTCTGGTACAAGTTGACAAAGGAGTGACTGATATCCCCCTCCTTACAGTATGTGATAGCTTATTGGAATCCGGGTCTCTGATTTTGAGGATGGTGGACATGTGTTTTTGTCCCCTAAGACGCTGTGCAAGCCTCCGGGCACTGCTAGCCCCACCCTCGTATCTAGCCTGTTTTAAGTAGAGAAGGGGCTGTTGAATTTTGATATCTATTAGTTTCTGTCTTTCCGCTTTGGTATCCCGAATCTTTTGCTGCACCTCCCTTATCCTCTTCAGCATGTAGTAATTGATAGGTTTGTAAATGTTCTATGAGGGTATTGTACTAAACTTCTATTTACCTTCTTCTCCTTGAGGCATAAGCTATGATTTCACCCCAAAGAGTAAGCTTTAGGTGTCCCAGATCAAAGCCTCCAGAATATCCGGGGAAAAGTTCTTGGAGAGAAAGAGGGGAATTATTTTCTTAATATATTTCAGATACTTTTTATCTTTTAACAAGATTGAGTTAAAACGCCATAATGTTTGTTTCCTTGTTTTACCCATTTCCAGCCTGAGAATGAGGGGATGGTGGTCCGCTAGAACCATGGGGCCCAAGGGATATCCTGAACCAGACAGAGATGCTCACATGTCACCAGGAAATAGTCTAATCTGGAATAAGTGTGAAATCTGTTAGAGAAAAAAGTAACACCCGGGTTCGAAGGGAACAATCTACGCCAAACATCAACCACTCTCAAATGGTCCATAGTATTTTTTAGATATTTTACCATGCTCGTCTGGCAAGCCTGATGAGGGTTGGAGCTGTCTAAATGGGCGGACATAGCTACATTAAGGTCCCCTCCCAGGATTAATTGTCCCTGGAGAAGATCCATCACCTTTGACATCAGGAGTTGGGCTACTGAAGGCTTCAATGAAGGTGGGAGATAAGCACTCACCAAGGTCACATCCTGGGAATGTAACTTCCCCTGCAAAGTAAAAAAATGACCCTGGCCATCAGCATAAGATTAAGCCACCTCCAATGGCGTAGCAGGGGATACCAAGATGGCTGCTCCCCTTCGACATCCACTAGGGTGGGAAGAGGAATAAAATTTATATCTCCCTCCCCAGCTCAGCTTCGTATGCTCATCATCAGAGAGGTGTGTTTATGAATTAAATAAAGATCTGCATTTTGTTTTTTGAGACATTGAATAAAGCAAGAGTGTTTTATCGGGTTATGTAACCCGTTGATGTTCTGGGAAAATATTTTTACCAGATGTGTAGACATAGTATGTCCAATAACATTTATTTTATTTTTACCCCAGGGGAAGGATCACTACACCTAACCGGACCACTCCCCCCCCCTCCCCCGAGGACCAGACCAATGTGGAGTGGAGTCATCCATGCATCTCTGGACTGTTCCTGCAGCAATAAAGACATATCAACCAATTTTATTACTGTGCCTGTATGTTTTTTTAAACCATTCTTTCCCCCATTCAACTGTAATCCTATCCCGCCTTCCCCAAACCCTCTTAATTACCCCAAACATAGGGTGTAAAATTGTTACAACCTCTTGTGAATGAACTATATACAAAACAGTTCCCAAAGAACTACCTAAACCTAATATTACTCCCACCCTCCCCCCTTATCTAATATTACCACATTCACTAAGTTTTGATTAACTTTTACTATGATCATAAATTCTCTTATCAAAAAAACTATATACATAACGACTTCCAGTGGGGAGGTACTTGCTCCAAAGTACCTCGGGGTATCCCTAATCCCTACTCTATCCAGAGCGGGTGCGGAGTAATGAGCTTTGGTCCCAGGCCTGGAAAGCAAAACCCAGAACAGGCGACAAAGACTCCATAGGGGTGGCACTAACTATTGCCACCTCCTTAGAGGTTGCGGCATGATTCCAGTTCTCACCAGATCTTCAGCTCTCCCACCCCCTCATAACTTTAGCATGCCATAATAGATTTCAGAAGGAACCACCCCTACGCAGAATGCAATGAGGTACTCAGAAACCTGAGTTGACCTCCTCTTAAAATGATCAATACTTTGTATAACTGTAAGTATAGCACTCAATAGGAATAATCAAGAGAGAGAAAGGGAAGAGAGAGAAAAAGAAGAGAAGAAGAAAGAAAGAAATGTTTTAAGGGGAGGGAGGGGAGGGGATGGAGGAGGAGGGAAAGAATGGAAGGGAGAGGAAGTATGATGTCATTGTTTACTCTATTTGGTCACAGTTGTAAAAGCTCCGGGGAGGGGAGGGAATAGGGAGCATGACATTTAGTTTAGTTCAGTCTGTCCTCAAAGCAATCAGGAACAAAAAAAAACCGGGGAAAACTTTGGTGGTTCAATAGCGTCAAATCAGGACCATCCTCTGTATGATATAGTTCCACTGATAAAGGTTGTCATCCATAGTTTTCTCCATCTCTATTGAGAGGGCAGTGTGGTAGAAATCCTGCCACTTCCCCTGGTGGGGACAGAAGAAACAAAGTCCCCACATTTGGTTGGATTGTTCCTCCGTAGGAAAAAGAATGGGACGGTCAGCTCTCCTCCATAGAGGAGCTCTTTCCTATCCCAAGTCCCCCCACAACCCCACACAGGCTGACAGGAATTGAGGCAGGGGGCAAAACCCCAAGCCAGTGGAATGAGTGAACAACCTCTGCAGGCAGCAAGTTTAGATAGTTCTACCAGCCAGGCAAAGACCCACCATCAGGAGGATCATCATGATGCTGAATGGCAGCCATATTAGATTTATTTGGGCTTGCCTCTGTCATATATACTGATTTAAATCTATTTCTTGACAAATTTCGGCAACTGCCTCATATAAGGCTACTGGTCTTTTCAGCGGAGGTAACCCCCCTGAAACCCACCACCTTGGAAGGGTTCACCCCACCCCACCTGCCCGCTAACCCTGCTAGGCCGCCAAGGGCACAATAAGGGAGGGAAAGTCATTTCAACCAAATTTCAGAAAAAGTACTTATCTTGATTTTCATGTTGGTACAGTGGAATTTCTGAGCTCATGGATTCTCAATAGCATGTCCGATAGAGAATGTGATGAAGATATTTGTTTCTCTCATGGTGATGAAGATGTTTGTTTCTTTGATGTTTGGCACTGGAATGACTCCAGCCATGCCTGGATGGTCTCCTGGGCTTTACCCATAACAATTCCCCTTGTTGCTAGATCCTGTAGAGCTTCTGATGCTGTGGTATAGGTCTGGGCTCCCGTGGGGAGCAGGATAACAAGTTTCGCAGGGTAGGGCATCCTGAACTTAATATTTTGGGTTCTTAGAAGTGGGAACAGGGAGGAATACTCCTGACGATGACGCGGGTGGCTGGGGCATAATCATTATCAAATATGAGCTGAATTTGCCACAGCATAACTCGTCCTTTTTGCCATGCTTTTTTAAATATAAATTCTTTTGTATGGTAGCTGAGGAAGCGAATCACCAGAGAGCGGGGCCTGGCGTCTGGGCAGGAGGGCCTGGGTCCTAATACCCTGTGTACTCTCTCAAGATCAAGAGGGTAGTCTGGCTCAACCGCCAGGACTAAACTTAACAGGTAGTCAGCAAAAGCCAGGGGATCGTTCCCCTCTTCCACCTCCAGCAGTGCAAATATTCTGACATTTTTTGTCTCCCCCTATTTTCCGCATCCTCCTGGTGGTGTGCACTGTGCAGTTGTTCAGAGGCCATTGCTGTGACTGCATCTTCCAGGGCGTCAAGGGCGGGCAGAGTTGTCCGAGAGCTGATGATCAACCTCCACCATGTGGGTTCATAGATTGCACATGTGAACGTAAGTCTTTTATTGAGTCATGCATCTCTTTCCGAAAGTCCATTATTGCCTGCAAAATCTGGTCATTGCTATTTTGTTAGTGAGTCTTGTCCCTTCTCCTGCCTCTTGGCCCCATCTGCATGCTGGCAGGCTTGTGGTTGAATGCAGGTCCAGTAATCTCATTTTGCTGCGTTGCCTCATCATCATTGGCTGCTGGCCTCTCCAGTTCTGTTAGTAGATTAAAGCGGTTACGGAGCGCTATCACCATGCAACACTCTTAGATGTCGGGTAAGGTGATCAATGTTCCGTTTAACAAAATGTGGCTTTTTTTACAACTAGAAAGTTTTTATTTTAATTGGGGGCACCGGGGAGCTTCTAGCTTGAGGTGTTCACTCCACCATAGCCAGAACTGGAAGTCCAACCATACACTTCTTGATGTTTAATTTAAGTTGCCAGGTCTCTGCCCACTCCTCTAGTGCCCTCAAGTCCTTTCTCATGTCCTCCATCCCTCCTTCAGTGTCAACCCTATTGCAAATTTTCATGTCATCTGCAAAGAGTGCCACACATCCCTTCAGTCCATTCGCTAGGTTGCTTATATAGATACTGAAGAGGAGTGGTCCCAACACCGACCCCTGGGGTACCCCGCTTGTCACCCGTCCCATCCTAGAGTACACCCCATTTGCAACCACCTTCTGGGTCCTGTCTGCTAGCCAGTTTTTCACCCATCTAGTTATTTTTCCCCCCACCCCCATACTTCCCAGTTTGTTGACCAACTTTCTGTGGGGTACGGTGTCGAAGGCTTTGCTGAAGTCCAGGTAGGCCAAGTCCACCACCCCCCTTGGTCAATTACCTGCATCACCCAGTCGAAGAATTCTATTAGACTGGACTGTCTTGATTTCCCCCTTGTGAACCCATGTTGGTTGTTGTTCATGAATCTGTTCACCTCTAGGTACTGTGTTACCCTTTCCCTGATGAGTGCCTCCATGACCCTCCCTGCCACTGCTGTGAGGCTGACTGGATGATAGTTATCCCTTGCCTCTCTACTCCTTCCCTTGTGTTTTGGCACAACTGTAGCTCTCTTCCAGTCCTCCAGCACCCTTCCAGTGTCCAAGGACAGGTTAAATAGCCTTGCCTAAGAGGCAGCCAACTCCTCTGTTAGCTCCCAGATCATCCTTGGATGCAGGCCATCTGGTCCCATGGCCTTGTCCACCCTCACCCTGCCCAGTTCCTCCCTGACTCTCTCTATGCTAAAGGGACTCATTCTCCCTCTTTCCCCCCTTTCCTCAGATCTGGTCTCTACCCTCCCCCTCCTTCATAAAAATCGAGTGTAAGTACCTGTTCTGCTCTTCTGCTTTCTTGAAGTTATGCTCCAGTGGCTCCCCACCCTCTCCCCAGAACCTTGAGATACCTTGTCCAGTCTTCCTCCTATACCTCACATACCTGAAAAACATCTTTTTACTCCCCTTGGCCTGTTTCACTATCCATTCCTCTGTGTTGGCCTTTGCCCTCCTAATCTCTTTCCTTTCTAGCCTCCTCATTTCCCTGTAGGCTTCCCATTCCTCTTCCTTCTGTGTTTCCTTATATTTTCTAAATGCCCTCCATTGGCCTCCTACCACCCTCACCACATCTCTGTTGAACAACAGCGGCCTCCTGCTTCTAGCTCCCTTCCTTACCCTCCTTATACATGCATGTGTGGCCTCCCTGACCCGGTCTCTAATAGTCCCCCATAGCTCCTCCACTTCCTTTATTTCCCCCATACCATCCATTGCTTCTCCCACTAACATTTGCAACTTATTAAAGTCTGCTGTCCTGAGGTCCAGCACTGTTTTGCTGGTTCAGCTCACCTCCCTTCCCGCCCTCACCTTAAACTTTATGGCTGTATGGTCACTATTTACCAGCTCCTCTCCCACCACCACCTCCTCTATGTTCTCCCCATTAGTTAAGACCATGCCCAGCAGATTGTTTCCCCTCATTGGTTCTCAGACTAACTGCTGAAGGAACACTCCCTGCAGCACCTCCAGAATTTCCCTGCTTCTGGTTGAAGTTGCAACAAGGATGGTTCAGTCAACATCTGGGAGGTTTAGGTCACCCAACAGTAGTGTTTCACCTTTTAGAGCCATTATCATTATGTCCTGTGTCATCTTCCTGTCCTGGTCTTCCCCTTGGGTGGGTTGTCTGTACACCACTCCAACTCTCTAGGATTTCCCTGTCCTTCTGCTCATTGTCACCCATAGTAATTCAGCTTCCCTGTCACCCTATCGCCCCTCCATCATCTTCAAATCTTCTCTAATATATAAGGCCACCCCTCCCTCCTTCTTGCCCTTCCTGCCATTTCTAATTAGCCTGAAGCCAAGAATCGCTGTCTCCCACATGTAGACTTCTGTCTACCACATCTCTGTGACTGCTATTATGTCCAGCCTATCATGTGCTATGATGGCTATTAGCTTCTCCATCTTGTTTGCCAGACTCCTAGTGTTGACCACCAATCCCTTCCACTATTTTTCTCCTTCCTCAGCTCTCCCCAAGGTGGGCTATATTTCATTAATTGTATGAGATAGGAATGCATTTGTCTAAGTAACAATGTTGCATGTACTGTATGCCATTACCTATGCTTAGGCACAAATTCTATATCTGTACAGAAAACAGCTGTTAAAATATACCTAGATAGGAATCTAATGCCTAGGCAGCCTAATGTCATTGTAACTATGTTGAACTTTGAACTTTCCTGTTGGGATTGATGTGGACATAAATTGCTTAGCAGGGGGAGAGTATGACCTCCTATGAGGCTACTGTGCCTTTGAGGCTTCCTTGCATGCACACATCAAAGACATCAGCCACCACCAATGGAGCTGGTGCATCAGCACTCCCAACTGGACCAACCTTTGCCCTAACCAAACTGGACATAAATGCACATCCACTAAGGACTGGTTTGTGGCCCAGTTATTTTTTATTATCATGGATATGGTGTAAGTAAGGGCATTTGTGGAAGATTGCCTTCTGACAACAAGTCGGCAGCCATTTTTGTCACTTCTAATCCAAGCAGGTATGGTGATGGGAGTCAGAAAATGACTGGGTGAACAATCAGGATTGGACTGATTGTGGAGAGAGCTCAAGGGCTCAAGAACTTGTGATGGAACTAATTGAGTCAGGCGCCTTTACAGCCACCAATCACCTGTTGAGGGATAGACCTCCCAAACAGCCTACATTGATTGACAGCTTGGCTTATGGATCAAAGCTGCAAGTTTCCCAGTGAACTTCAGGGGTTGTTTCAGACTTGAGTCAGATCAGCATGTGATCCCAAGGGAGCAGGTTTGCTGTGAGTGCTGTTGAGAGATAATATTGAAGCTGCTGCTGCATAGACAGACAATACATCTACCAGAGATGAAAAGAGATGTAAGAAATGGAGCTGCTGCTTAGAAAAAGGAGGCAATTGCATGCGACAGCCTCCATGAAAATGAAGCGGAGGGCTAAAGCAATATAGAGACTCTTGCTGTGATGCAGCTGGAGATTGTAACCCAAACAGCCTGATTGGTACCACTGCAGGTATTGGCTATTGTCACCCTTCAGGCAGGATACCAGAATCTGCTAGGTGGGGCAGATCAATCCAGAGAGTCACAAAAGAATCAACTTGTCAATTGAAGACTCAGCAATTGAATACTGGAGCCAAGACAGGCCTGACCTGCATCAGAGGAACAGGCAGAGCCCTGATTATACTGACTGACATCACAGATAGGAGAGAATGAGAGCTACAGGGAGAGACAGAGTGAAATGAGCCAGACAAGAACTCTCTGCATATCGTGCCATCACTCCTGCACTGTGAGAGAGATCCCATGGTCTGGGAAATTGTGAGTTAACTCAGGACTTACTTTTTACCACTCTCTGTAAATAGTTGGGAAGCATTTATTAGACTAGGCCATCCAACTGGGATTTACAAAGCATTGCAAGCTTATTGTTTAAGTGCACCACCACTAGCCAACCACATGCAATGTCACTGGGCCTACACAGTCATCTTGGTTAAGTAACAAGTGAAGTACTGGGAGCTTCATATTATATTAGTAACATGGCTGGCACTAGAGGGCATACTTTTCAAATTTATCAGAAACTTTTTAACACTAATGCAAGAGGCAACTTCTGTACAATCTGTGCTGTAAGAGAATGAAATCGTGACCTTCACTACTTTTAGGACTAGATCAGACAAACATATGGATAATATACAGCTAAGAAGAGCATACTGCTAAGACATCTGGGGACATACTTGATATGCAAACCTAGCCTTCTTATGTCCCTCATACTGTAGAAATAGTAATAAGAACACATTTACCTCTTGGGAGGAGGATAGTACCTCTAGTACAGATGGGCTATGGAAAAGTGTCTGAACTGTATATGGTGTGGTATGGGGTTGGGCATAGCTTTGCGTTGAGCCAAAAAGGGCACTCAAGTATAGCCTGAAGAAATATTTTTTTTGCTTTCCCTAGACAGACACAGAACAGTTCCCATGTTCCTTATGCTGGACTGAGAAGGACAGAGAAGAACTAGGTAGAGAGTAAATATAAACCATTACTTTAATTGGGGTATGCAACTTAACATTGATAAGTCTTGTGTAATTCATATTGGTCATCATAATCCAAACCATGTTTATAATCTAAATGGAGAACTCCTGCTCAATAAAACTTGTGAAAAGGATCTGGGAATACTGATAGATAATAAACTAAATTTTAAAGAACAACATAGACCGACTATTGCAAAAGCCAATAGGACAAGTATTGCAATTAAAAAGAAACATCAAAAGTAGAGAAGCAGAGGAGCTGTTACCATTATATCTTTCATATGTGAGACCTTCATTGGATTATGGTAGTCAAATATGGTCACCTTATCTTAAAACAGAAATAGGCAAACTGAAAAAAGTCCAACAAAGATATACTAAATCAATAGTCTCTCTTAATAATCTCTCTTACAAAGAGAGGTAAGACAAATTAAGACTTCATAGCCTGGAACTCAGAAGACAGAGAGGGGATATTCTCTTTTATGCTGACATCCTAAATGACCCACTACTAATGATAGATTTAATTATCGAATATAAAGATGACATGCTAGGTACCTGGGGACACCCATTGCAGATTAAATCAGAAAGGTTTAAAACCAATAATAGAAAATATTTTTATATACCGAGAACTGCTAACCTCTGGAACTGTCTCTTTTTTGATGTAATTTCTAGTATCAGAAAAGAAAACTTTAAGACTAATCTGGATAAATATATCGCATCAAACGGAAATATGAGCTACTACACGCTGTCCTAAGGAGCTATCATGGGCTATGCCTTTTCTGTTCATGAAACAACTTAGTGAATTAAGTGAACTTTGCTATATAAGTTCTGTAGCCAGTCTGACTCCCCACCCCCAACAAAGAACCTGGCTAGGGCTTGAAGCCAGGGTAGTTTGTGTGTGTCCATTTTTGACCTGCCAGCAGTCCAATTCCAGTACTCCTTACTTTTGTTCCTTTGGTATTTTTGTGCACCAGATCTGTTTGCTTGTGTGGAGAGTAACTATTCTGCAGTACTATAATGCTGCTAATCACCTTTTCCTCCATTTAAGGCTTGATGCAGGATCTTAAATAAAGTTCCTGTTCTTTTATTCTAATTCCTTGTTTAAGCACTATTTGTTTTAAAGTGATAATGGCATACTTTGTGGTGATTGTCACTGAGTTGAATAGGTCTATGGTTGGCTGGGTGATCTTGTGGGGAGGAGGGTAGGGGGGAGCAGGGTAGGTAGTGCATTCTAGGGGCTTGCACAATACTTACACCAGGCTCACTTTAACATCACAGGAAACAGGCCTTACTTTAGTGCCTTTATCTCTAAAAAGCTGAGTGAATGCCCAGTTTACTTTTCCAATTCACAATGCCCTACATTTGTTATAGAGCTCTGTGAGTGTGTTGCAGTTGAGCTAGCGATTCAATGTGATTTTTTTATGACTGCATGAGGGCTTGATACTTTTATAGAAAGAACCGAGGCTATAGTGTGATGAGGATCAGACTGTCCAACTGTTTGATTTTGTACCTCAATTGTCACTGACAGAACCTAATACCTCTACTAGGGGGGGCTAAATATCACTTTTAAGTGAATTTTAATACTTTAACTGCACTTTAGGGAACAAGCGCTGTCAGAAGTGCCTGTGACGTCACTTCTGGTCATTCCTGTCTATCATCTTTCCCCAAGCAAGTGGAGATGAGCTTCAGCAGAGGCAACACAGGCAGAGGCAGTGCAGGCAGAGGCAAGCAGTGGCTGCTGGTTTCAGCCGGGGAGGCCAGGGACGTGGCCTGATTATTTTGTAGGTAACAAACAAAACCAACAAAAAGAATTAAATAACACTGTCATAGCAGTGTACCTATAGAAGTCCAATACACCACTAAAACAGAAAGTACAGTACACTATGGCACAACCAATGGATCCCTCTAAGGAACTGTTACTAATTCTATGTAATGAGGGCATGCTAGTATGTTGTCTTAAATGCAGAATATATGTTGAAACCACTCCTAACAGTCTTACAAAAACATTTACATGTACTAAATGCAGGGCCTACACAATGTTGCAGACAAGATTAAATGAACTTGAAAATGAAATCACAACTTTACAACAAAACAAACCACAGAACCCGAGGCAGGTTCAACTCAGGAACTTAAGGCTAAATGGTAAACGTGCAAGGCATGAAGAACAAGACAGTGAGGACTCAGATAGTGAACAAAGACAGGTCAAAAAAGGAAAATAGAGTGAACATGATGCCAACCAAGGAGAATGGTACAGTTACATTGGGTAAGGGAAGAGAAAAGGGGAGACCAGCAGAAGCAAACATAACACAAATATCGAATAGCTTTAGCATATTGGTTAATATGGAAACTGAAGACCTAACAAATATACAGATTATTCAAAGTGCTAGAGAATGTATTGTTTTAGGTGACTCCATCATATGAAAATGTGATAGATTAATCTGTCAAGATGACAAACAGCATAGAATGGTACTCTGTTACCCGGGGGTTAAAATAAAAGACTTAAATTCAATTGCACCAAATATTGTAAGGTCGCATCAACCAAACCTGGTAGTTATATCACACGTGGGCACAAACGACATGGGCTACAGTCACGAGAAGGATATCTGCACTGAATTATTAGACAGTGCAAGGGAACTAAAACAACTAGGGGCTGAAGTGATTATTTCCGGTATGCTACCTGTTCCATGTGCTAAAATGGAAAAAAAAACATACCATAATCTGAATTAACACGAGGTGAAAGAACTGGGCAAGGCAGGAAAATATTAGATTCATAGACTCCTGGGCTTACTTCCATAACAAACATTACCTTTACTGTGGTGATGGACTACATTTGAATGACAAGGGTGCACATCAGTTAGCAATGCTGATTTAAAAACACATGGAAAGTATTCCTTTAAACTAAATAAGGTGGGAGTCGATGGACTCCCACCAATAGGGATTAGGCCAAACCAATAAAGGGGATGTACACAACAAAAACATAGACATAACAGACCTAAGAAAACAAGACATCAGAGTAACGGTGAGATAAAATGTTTGTTAAATGATGCCAGAAGCCTTAATAACAAAATTGATGAACTACAGGGGTATCTGAGCCACAAAAAGACTAACATTATTTTGGTGACTGAAACTTGGTGGAAAAACGGTGATACATGGAACAAGGAATTACAGGGTTATAATTTATTTAGATGGGACAGGGACGCCAGTAAAGGTGGCAGAATCGCCATGTATATAAATAACATCATAAATGCCATTGACATAACCACAAAAATTAAAAAACATAGTGGGGAAACAGAGACAATACGGGTACAAGCTAACACAAGTACTGCAAACTCCATTTCCCTAGGACTAGGTTATAGACCTCCATTTAGTAATGAGAACATCCACAGCCTTTTGCTACAGGAAATAGCTACTGCCGCGGAATATGGACCACTAGTACTGACAGGTGATTTCAACTTGAATGACATTAACTGGACCACAGGGAAGGCTACCAGTAAACTTGGAAAAATGTTTATGCAAGTTTGTGAGAAACATAACTTTACACAATATATAAAGAAAAAACTACTAGATAAAAGAACATCCTGGATTTAGTACTAAGATCTGATAGCACGAACACTGATAACCATATATTATCACCTCCCCAGCTATAATGACCACATGAGTATAAATTTTGACATGCAGTGTGCACCTAAATGTGTGCTAGGATGCACAGAAATATTCTCATACATTACAGAAAATAAACAGCTATGAATCACAAAATTAATAATACAGACTGGAATAAATTACTTATGAATAAGACTGGAGAAAAAAGTTGGCAGATCATAAAGCACACTATATTAGACATAAGTAATAAATACATTAAGTGTAGAAAAAAATATAAAATAGAGGTATAAAACCAAAATGGTTAAATAAAAAGATCATTAAGCTAATGAAACAAAAAAAATAAAGCATACGTGGTATACAAACATAACAAAACTGTACAGAACTGGGAAGTATTCAAACAAAAACTAAAAACATGTAAAAACACAATTAACAGATCCAAAAAAGGTTAGAACTAAAGTTAGCCAGTAATGCAACAAAAAGCAACAGTAAGCAATTTTTTTGGTATATAAACTCATTAAAACAATCCAACACCGGGCTGACCTCAGTTATCGATAACGCACAAATTATAGCTGAGCCCACACAAATGGCTGATACTTTTAACAATTATTTTTACTCTATTTATTCTGAACCGAGCATTAGGAATGTAAATTGCACTAACAACACTGAAGTCCCATTCTGTACAAAAGAGGAAATAAGGGCTCAAATTGGAAATTTAAAAAAGTATCAAAGACAGACTGAGTATGCACATTGAGCAAATGAACAGTATAGATACATCTCAACATGGGTTTAACTAATCTTGTGTGTTTTTACTATACATTCAGTAGGTTTTTGGATAGAAGTATCCCAGCGGATGTGAAACAGGATTACTTTGTAAATAGGTCCTTGGACCTAAAGTACTACCCTGTCTAAAAATAAATATTTTTACTACTACTACTACTTTTATTAGATTTTTCCAGAGCCTTTGACTTTGTACCTCATTGGGCAATAATTCAAAATATTAGCCAATTAAAAATAAACGCATATATTGTACAGTGGATAAGTAACTGGTTGACAAACCAGACACAGAGAGTCACAGTTAACGGTTTTCTGTCTAACGAGGGTCAGGTCACCAGTGGTGTACCGCAAAGCTCTATATTAGGTCCTGTACTTTTTCAGTTGTTTATATCTGATATGGGGAAAAATATAACAAGTAAACTAATAAAATACACCAATGATATGAAACTTGGAGGGCCTTGTGAGTCTCGTGAACATATACAAATTATACAAAATTACCTTGACCTAATATCAGATTTGGGATACAAGTGGGGTAGGAGCTTTAATACCAAAAAATGTTGTGTGTTGCATTTGGGGAAAAACAATAAACAAAATTCATACATTCTTATTAGTGCCATATTAAAACAGGCAAGTAGTGACCAGGATCTGGGAGTTCTTATAAATAGGGAATTGGATTTCAGTCAACAATGCACCAACGTTAGTTCCAAAGCAAACAGAATAGTAGGAGCAATACATAGGAACATCAAGAGCAGGAGTGCAGAGGTGATACTTCCCTTGTACAGGTCCTATGTAAGGCATCAACTGGACTGTTGTAGTCAGTTGTGGAATCCTCACAAAAAACAGACATAATAAGGTTGGAAAGAACACAAAGAAGAATGACTAAACTTTTTTCAGGGGTAAAACACTTACCATACAATGATAGAATTAAAAAGTTGGGTCTATATTCCTTGGAAGACAGATGGAAACATGGTGACCTATTATTATATTATGATTTCATAAAAAATGTAAGCCTTGGTAGGGAACTAGACATTGCATTCAAAGATAATAATAATAACAATAATATAATCATAATAATAATAATATCTTTATTTATAAAAAGTGCAATTCAACATGTATCAGAGCGCTTGTACAAAAATAAAAACTTCAGACATCAATAATAAAACTCTCAGTAAAACTATCCAATTAATTAATCAGGAAGGCCAGCTAGAGTAAATAAGTTTTAGCGCTGAGTTAAAACTCTCCACAGTCAGGCACGCTCTAACTGAATGAGGTAGAGAATTCCACAGGGTTGGGGCAGCAAAAGCAAATGAACATTTTCTAGAAGCCTTCAAGTGAACCCTGGGAATCTCCAGCAATCCCTCATTGGTGGAGCGGAGCGGCTGGATGGGGCAGTAGGGACAGAGAAAATCTTGCAGGTAGCTCAGTCCCTGACTGTGTAGGGCTTTATAGGTCAGCAAATCACCTTGAAGGAGATATGCCACTGTACCGGCAGCCAGTACAGTTCGTGCAGCACAGGTGTAGTATGATGGGAGTGAGGTAACCTGTCAACAACCTGGCTGCAGTGTTCTGCGCCAGCTGCAGGTGGCGAATATCTAACCCTGGTAGCCCTAGGTACAGGGCACTGCAGTAATCTAGGCAAGAGGGTACAAAGGCGTGAACCAGAGTAGAAAGGTCCCAGGCAGAACCAGGTGCTTAATCTGTGTGATATTTCTCAGATGGTAAAACAAACTCTTGATGACAGAGAACACCTGAAATTTCAGTCAATTCTTCATCAAGAATAATGCCCAGACTTTGCACCTGCTCAGAGGTCGACAGCTGGTGGCCATCAAGTAAATGCCCTGTGGCCCATCTGGCCAAAGATCCCTCTACCTGGTGACCCGAGTCCACCACCAGAACCTCAGTCTTGGCAGGATTCAGCTTCAACCAGCTGGCACTCATCCAATCCTGGATCTCAGAAAGGCAATTGCTAAGCACAGAGACCACATCACCCTGATCTGGTGTAAAGGACAAGTATAGCTGAGTATCATCTGCATAGCAGTGAAAACTCAGCTCATACCACCTTATAATGTCTCCTAACAGCAGCATATACACTGTGAATAGCATAAGTGACAATACTGAGCCTTGGGGAACCCCACATGGCAGGGAGAAAGCATCAGAGGAACAAACTCCTGATGCTACTCTCTGAAACCTGGCAGTGAGAAATGAAAGAAATCATCTGAGAACTGTACCTGACAGTCCACAGATTGCCCTCAGGCACTCAAGCAATATGCCATAATCCACGGTGTCAAATGCCACAGAGAGTAAAGGAGGACCAAGATGGAATGAGACCTCTGATCTCTCACTATCAGGAGATCATTGAACACCTGAACAAAGGCAGTCTCCATGCTATGCCTCTTTCTAAATCTCAGCTGGAGAGGATTGTGGATATCATGGATGGTAAGATGATCCTCCAGCTGCAGCACAACCACCTTCTCAATAACCTTCCCCGCAAAGGGAGGGTTAGAGACTGGTCTGTAGTTCACAGGATTGTCCTGGTCAAGAGAAGGTTTCTTAAGTAGGGGAGTCACCACTGCCTCCTTTAAGGAGTCAGGGAACTCCCCAGTCTCTAACGAGCACCAGACCATCTCAGCAAGGACCTGGCTGATAACTTCAACACACCCCATAAGGAGGCGAGTTGGGCCCAGGTCCGCACTACAGCAGGTCAGCCACAAACTCTGGACGATCTTCACGACATCCGCGATCGCCGGCTGTTCAAATACCGACCAGCAAAACTGAAGTTCTGCAACCTCCCACCGATCACCGCAATGACCCTTGAAATGCGCTGCACGAATCTCTGATCTGATGCTGCCAACCTTATCTGCAAAGAATTGAGCAAACTCATCACATTTCTCTTGTGACAATGCCCTTTAGACCTGCAGACAGGTTAGATTGCACAACCTGTCCACAGTTCTAAAGAGCTGAGCTGGTCGGTTCCATGCGGCAGTAATCTCCCCGGACAGGAATTGTGCCATCTTACGGGAGATAACTGATCTAAGCTACATTATGAGGGGGCACAAATTGCAAGTCCAGGATGGGGATTTTCGAACTAAAAAACATAAATATTTCTTCACTGAGAGAGTGGTCAACTCATGGAACAGTTTACCAGAAAATTTGGTTATGTGTGCGAACAAGCAGGATTAAAAAAAAACCTTAACAAATTAATGCTTGAGGGTGGGGATACGTAGTATTACTACTTTACATAGGAGCACATATGGGTCCATGCCTTTTTAAGCTCATGCTTACATTAGTGACATTTGGCTTCCCAGATTTCTGTAAATAACACTCTTCTGGCAGTGGCCCTTACTGTTATTCTTAGGTCTATGGTGAAAGTGCATAATTTTTTTCCATATACAGTTTATCCTTCTGTGTCTTTGGGGGGGCAGCTCATCAGCTACATCCTCAGCCCCCCACATCACGAACCATGCCTGTCCTGGCCTCCTACCTGGTTATGTAGTTTTCCCACGAAATTCCCCCTTGTGGAAGGGACAAGAGGAGATGTCTGTCCTCCCCACTGAATCAACAAATCAAAGGTGGACTGAGTTCAGTGACCGAGCGGCAGTGCGGGTGTGGGCACGGCCATGCTGGGCTTCATTAAGCCCCTTGAACATTGCTTTTCTCCATTTTTTCCCCACCCAGCTGCAAAGCACCATGATTGTGCATGGAGGTACACCTGCCTGATGTATCACCACAATTCCCTCCCCTACCTGCCTCCATAGCACTGCTCTACTCCAGGCCTCCACCTGGGGGAAAACTAGAGGTGGCAGTATAGTGTAGAGGTTAGAGTAATGAACTGTGAATGAGCTTGGTACATCCAGCAGGCAGACCTGGATATGATTCCCACAACTTCCACTTGTATACTGTGTGACTCTGAACAAGTCACTTAACCTCTCCAGTGCTCCTGGGTCACCCCTGAAAATAGGCACCTGTGCCTAGTGGGCCTTGTCCGGTTACCAAAGAATTAAAAAAAAAAAAAAAAAAAAACTAGACAGGGAGAGGAGAGGAGAGCAGTCTCTCTGACACTCGATCCTCTCACTTCCTGGCTGACCCCCAATGACCCGAGTCCATTCCAGAACCTGGGTCACTGGCATGGGAAAAGGTAAGGTACAAGGCACCTCAGCCCCCTTCACTACCGGGCCATAATTGCACCATTTTTAAAGAAATAATGTTTGCTGCCAGTACTCCGGGGGAATCAAACCCATAATCCAAGTTCTGATATACTATACATTTTTTTGGGACTTACTTTGGAATTAGATTTTATTGGGTGTGCCTTGTAAAAGTATAAAATGAAAAATGAGCATTGATATATGTGCTCCTTTTCTGACACCCCAGTATTACAAAAGAAAGTGCATGCTGTGAACTTCTTACTAGAGTCCATTATTGAGAACATCGGAGCTCTGGTAATAAGATCTCATATAAAGATTACTATCTCGAAGTCTGAGCAACAAGATGGCAGACCTAAAAGCTACCATGGCAGCAGAAGACCTGGACATAGCTGCAATTACAGAGACCTGGTGCAATGAAAACCAGGACTGGGATGTAGCCATACCAGGGTATGCTTTGTTCAGGAGGGACAGGGTAGGGAAAAAAGGGAGGTGGGTGGCTCTTTATGTGAGGGGAAAACATAAAAACCATGGAAATACAGAGAGAACAGGGAGAAGCGGAGGTACTGTGGGTCACCCTGGACAAAGGGAAGGGGGCTGCTATTTGAGCAGGGGTGATCTACAGACCTCCAGCACAGGGGGAGGTGGGGAATAAGGTTATGATAGGAGAAATACAAGGGATGGCAAATAAGGGGGAGATATTGCTAGTGGGGGACTTCAGTTTACCAGATGTGGACTGAAGCATCCCTGCTGCAGCAACAGTTAAAAGTAGGGAAATACTAGACTCCCTGCAGGGGGCATTCCTCAGGCAATTAGTTAAGGAACCCACTCATGGGGGGGATGATACTGGCCTTGGTGCTGTCAAATGGGGACAGTGTTGCTACATCACAGTGGGAAGCCAACTGGGGACAAGTGATCATCGTATAGTGTGGTTCAATATAAGGACTGGGCCAGAATCAAACCACACTAAAATGAAGGTTCTGGACTTCAGGAGGGCCAATTTCAATAAAATGGGAGAGAGTTTAAATATGCAGTATATACTGCATAGTGATTGGCTCATGCCATGATGCCATTACACTGCCATTGATGTTTTTGAATATAAAACGGTGTGCCAACATATAGGGTTAACTTCCTGATGAAGCCTTAATTGGCGAGGCGCCGAGGCACCTGCAGGGATGGACAGACCTCCAGTTTACCTTGATATGGAAATCTCTTAATAAAAGCAGAACTTGCCTTTGAAGTACTGCAGAAGGTTGTGTGTTTCTCTATCTTCATTGGAAGGTAAGAACTCCTGGCTCTGGAGTGCAGGTTTTACATTGTTGGACTATATAGGGGTAGTTGGCCTGTGGGTATTCCAGATGGATCCTCTGCCTTATCCAGCATTCTGACTGTAACCATTTGGGCAACTCCCTTACTCTGGTCCGGCAGGCATTTCTTGACTCCAGCCAAACCCCATTTTGATAACGAGCATTCCGGGGATCTGTGCTCAACAAGTCATCCATTTTCCCTCTAACCACTTTTCTTTTTTTTTTAACTGTATGTTTATAAATTGTTTTAATCAATAATACATACAGAGATATATTCCATGTTAGGAGTTTACAAGTACAGTATATATAATACATTGAGGATGCCACTCCTCTTAATACACTCAATTTGACCATCTGTAACATTTCGTTACATCTATGGAAGAAATATCTGTTAATAAATCTATAACTGCATACATTATAAGGTGTATCCAAGCCCATGAGCTGCATGGTTTTTGCTTAGAAAATATTAAGTAAAATAATAATTTCACTACTGTCCACCTAGCCAGTAGGTGGGATATACACCATGCTCTCTAATGTTATGCACAAGTTGTGCCATTAAAGTAGGATTTTACTGCTATTAGACATTTTACAAATATATTTTAAACATTTTAACTCAGCTAGCCTGTATTTCTAGGCTCTATGCTGCCGGCTATAAATGAACCCCTCATGAAGTATAGGAATCTTCCTAACGTCTCTAGAATTAAGAGAGCTTAACATTGCCCCTGGTACAATATAGTAACAAGTTACAGTCGTGCAACTTTTAATTTTTAATGTAAGCCAGTGAGACGTAAGGAAATCGCCATTACTTATAACAGTTTTTGACTAAATAAAATCCTCGGCACCTCGCCATCTAAAACTGCTACGTAAAACATCACTAATATTTATTTATTTATTTGCTTTTGTTAACCAGGTAAGCACACTAGACAGCCACGTGCCTATTTTCAGGTGCGACCCAGGAGGATACAAGGTATATAAAAATTATCAAGCCGAGACAGGGTAACATACAAGATCATCCAGCATAACAAGTAGAATATGTAGATAACGGCATGTGGGATTACAGGCATAACAGGTTGATAGGAAGATAGCAACAGCAATATGTCCCAAGAACCAGTGTCGACATTTAGTAAATCAAATAAATGCTTTAAAGCAGGTAAGGAGAACGACGTGTCCTGCTAACCTAAAAGGTGAACATACAGGACTTCCCCTATTTGCAATGTTCCACTGACTCTGAGTTCAAAATAGTAAAAAATGAGAGAAGAATAGATTGGTGGAATTTAAATCACCAATGTCTCTGGTCTGATTATGCAAAGGTCAGAAAACTCACGGCTACTCTTTGTAGAAATATATATTTTTAGTCCCTTCAAGCTTCTTCTTCCTATTCATCCGATGATCGATCCTCTTGATCAGTCGCTCTGGTTGTCGGCACCACGTACCACTGACACCACTTTTTAAAGCTTCTGGTGGCTCAGTGAAAATAAAGATGTTCCCTTTATAGGGAATCCGGAGTTGAGCTGGAAATATTATTCTATGTGGGATGTGGGCCTCTCTATACATCGCCCAAACCCCATCAAATTCTTTCTGCTTTTGCCTCGTAGCGAATCTGATATCAGGATAAAGGCAGATCTGCTGACCATTGCAAAGTAGTATCCCTTTCTGCCTTGCCAGCACTAACAAAATGTCCTGGGTGCCTATTCTGTCTGTCACCATTACAATGGTACGTGGGGCCTCCGGATTATCCTGGTGGCCTTGTGGTGTGATCCTATATGCCTTCTGCAAGGACTGAACTTTGTGAGTTACTTTTTCTCCCAACTGTTGTACCAACCACTCTTGGAGGAATAGTATTACGTGATCTCCCTCTGACTCCTCAGTCATTCCTATTATTCAGATATTTTCCACCCTTATCTAGTTTTCCAGAGACTCGAGTCATGTTTTTAAGTGGGTACTCTCCTTGATCACTGAAGTTACAGCCCCCATTGCTGCATCCGATCTTTTTGTGGATTCCACGGTGATGGTTTAGATGTTCTCTACTGTGGTTTCAAATGTTGCTGCTCTGTTGGTTAAACCACTGAATTTATCAGACAGACCAGCTACCGTAGTAATTAATCAGTGTATTTTCATTCCCAGGGTCTGCAAAGTTTCTTTCCCAGGCTCAGATGAATGATCTTCAGCATGGCCCTGTACTGACCTCATGGTGGGAGCTTTTTTGGACTTAGCTCCTGTTCCATGCTGCTGATCTTTTCTAGGATTACCCATAGTGATCTTGGGGGATTCTGAATTTGTTTAGCATATTTTGTAGCTCTCAGTTTGATGAAAAAGTAACATCTTAGGCTTGCTGTACTAGATTTAAATTCTCTGTCTGTCTAGGTAGCAGCCATCTTGCCCAGGCTCCACAGTGCCCCCCCAACCACTTTTCTCATCACAGGAAGGTGAGGGATGGTATTAGGAAGAGTCAATACTGGCCTTTGGTATTGCTGAGGAATGGCACGGTAAATGTCCTGGTCAGCAAACATGTACCTGTGAGGAGGTTGTCCATGGGGAAATAATGGGGGTTCCAAATATTTTGCCTCACTTCTCTCTACGGAACCCTTCACCTTCACAGAATCTGCCTTGCTAGAAGCCTCTTCACCAGTAGCATCTGTCTTACTGCTGCTGCTGGACGAGGAGGTAGGGGCCAACCCCCTGGGCCCTGGGGGGGTCAGCAGGTTTCACTCCCACCACTGCTGCATCCTCATTGCCTGCTGATCCTCACATGGACAGGATCCAGACCCACCTCAGTACCACTGAGCACAGGGTGGGCCAACATCTTTTCCACAGGCTGTGGTTCTGTCTCTATATGGGGTCCCACCCCACCGACTGCATCCCTGCACGTCACTCAAAACTGAGCATAATACCATACCATGGAGCACAGGCCGTAACTCTCCCCGGGCCAGGGATTTGAACCTTAGCCCCACTGAGATCATTTCTACCTGACAGCCTCCCTCGCTCCTCCCAAAGCCTAAAATTTATATCCTGCCAAAAGGAATTGCCCCACCCAAAGGGCAGGCACCACCGGATCCCTACCCACCTAAAGTGCCACCCAGGCAGTGAGAAAAGGTAACTAATAGTAAGCCCCAGAACATGGAGGCTTACATACAATAGGGCTAGGAAAGTCCCTCTGAGATTCCTCAGTGACTTCCAGTTCCAACATAGAGTGGATCTCCTCCGTACCATCTCTCGGACTTTTTCTAGGAGTCTATATGGCTGTTGGTGGATCTGAACACCTGGGTCTGTGTCTTTATGGTGTTTGATCCCCAAAATATCCTACTAGTTGCTGAGCTTCATTTTTCTGGGTCAGGTAGCGCTATTCATCCAATGGGATGAGGCTTGATTCTTTTTTATTTTTAGTTAATAATTTTATTGAGTTTTCTAACACAAACATACAACATACAGCTCAATAAACAAAAACAAAACAGTTGTATTACATTTGTGTTGCCAACTTGTTACATGCAAGGCAGGAGCGACTGAGGCCTAGCATTACTGTAAAGAATTATCTAAGTGCTGTACCTACTTATCGGCATATAAATCACAACAAAAAAATTAACCAGGGTTCATAACCTGTATCTGTTTGAGTGCCTTTCAAACTTAAATTTGTTCATATGCCCTGCTGGATTGGAGCTCTATACGGGCATCCTCCCCCTTATAGGCACCTTTGTGCCTTAGCCAGGTTATTAGGGAAAGGGTATTATTTGGGTACTCTGAGCTCGACCTGCCTATCAGCTGCCTGCAGAGTAAGGTAGTATAGCAACAGACAGGATATTCTATAGCTTTAGCTACCTTATTAAGTATTTATATGCTGATGTTTACTTAAGGACTGTCATAGGTAAGTAGGGGTAGAGGCCTGACACAGTGCACATTTTTTCGGGTTTAGAGAAATTATTGCCAGTAGGGACAGTGATAAGTCAATTGTGTAGCAGAAGGCACTTGTTCAAGGCTGTTGTTATCCATAAACAAATAAACAGACATTAAAAGATAAGAAAAAAGGGATACGAAAAGAAAAATACTTGGTATATACAATTGTCCATTATCCCTTGCACTTGAAGAATTTGGTGGGGTATGATAATATGGCAGCTCTTAACCGATATCCAATCCCTGAAGCAGCCTTAGTGGTACCTGGGCATGGGCGCTCTTAACCTATGCCCTGCCGGGGAAGGTTACCGGTGTGGCCCTGTGAGGTGGGAGTCATCTTGTTTAGGTACTGATAAAAGGGTTCCCAAATACTCATATGAATCCACAGTGTGCTATTGGATATACAAGAGAGCTTATCATTTGTGGCTAGATGGGAGAGGGTAGAAAGGTATTCATGTATAGTTGGAATGTTAGTGGTCCTACATTTTTGTAACAGAAGTCTTATGGCTACAATGCTAGACTTAATGAGAAAGGAGCTGTGTTTCTTTGAAAGAATGGGTTGACCTTTGTGTAGTCCTATGAGCCAGAAGCCAGGGTTAGCTGCAAATGGTGTTCATTTGATAGTAGCCACGAGGCTAGTTACTTGTGAACAGAACATTCGGCCCAACAGGCATTTCCATAGGATGTGGCATAGATCTCCATGTGGTTGACAGCATCTCCAGCACTGGTGTGTGGGGATGATTTTGGCCTTATATAGCAGCTCGGGTGTCCAGTACCAACTGTGCATGATTTTATTTTGTATAAGTTGACTCCTGGGGTCTTTAAGTGATTCATGGACTCTATGCCAGCACTTTGACCATTGCTCCTCAGAAATGGGAACTTGCAAAGCTGTGGTCCAATAATTTCTGGATGAAATTGTCTGGTCGGGGATTGCCTTTCTAATATGAGTAGATGAGGCCTGCTCTACCTTTTAAAGTTTTGGTCCATTGTCCAACTGGTGAGATGGGTACATCAGGAGAGGGGGGCTGGCTCATTTTAATTAATAATTGTCCAAGGGAGCTGCAGAATTGCAGATACTTCCAAAAGTTAGAGTTGGGAGGCCATAGTGAATTTTAAGTGATTGAAAAGAGTCCAATGTGGTGGCATGTGGGGCTAGCAAGTCAGAAATGGTGTATATGCCCTTAACAGCCCATTTTCGCCAGTATACTGGATTCCCTTCTATCTTTATATTGATGTTCTGCCATAATGGGGTGGAAAGGATGTGTTCCAGGGGTATGCATAGCCATTTACTCGTTTGACACCGGGCCGAGCATGATGTCTTCACTGTTACCAGAGTGCTAGGAGGTCATTCTCCTGGGAGTATGCTGGATCCTCTAAAAAGGTTGCTATCTGCCCTTTGCTTTCTAGTATGTGTTCATAATGTAACTATCCCTACTGTCAGAGTCTGTGTAGTACACTGTATTGTATTCCCTTTGTCTTTTTTGCAGGTGATATGTGTACATCCTATTCTCCTTGTAATCTTGAATCTCGGTCTTGGAAATTTGCATATGTCACAAACTGGTTCTCTCCCAGAACACAGCCTGCAATTATTATCAGTTTTCTCAACCCTTACAATGTCATTTCGGTGATGATCCAGCCGAGGTGAGTGGTTCTTCTCAGAGCTCAGTTCCCCAACCTGAATTTTTTAACTTATAAATGGTTAAAACTTTGAATCAGAAGACATCTGCCTTCTTTATTTAACTTCGGATCACCATGCAACATTAAATTACTAGGAGTTTGGCTAAATATGGATGCTGAAATGAAAAACCGTATTAAATATACCTCACCATCAACACTGGACGGACTCGGAAATTCCAAGCGGCCAAAACAATCTGCTAAAAATACTCCTTCTACGTCTAATATTACTCCTTTAACAGAAGAAAAATTTATGGAAGAAATAAGCGATTTGAAATTGGCTATCCAACTTTTGGTAAAAGAAGCAAAATTGATGCGAGGGGCCATTGAAACTCTTCAAACCAGACTTACTGACTTGGAGGTGAGAATTTCTTTGATTGAGGACTGGAGGACAAAAACAGCCAGAATTCCCTTCCATCTACCACAAAATTAGCAAGCTAGAATCAAAACTCGAGGATCTTGAGGGAAGATCCCATAGGAATAATCTGATTATATATGGCCTTCTAGAATCTTTGGAAGGATCCGATCTTCTGCATTTCGAGAGAGTGCCGTGTGAAAACTTAGCTGGGCAAACCCCTAATGGAACTTCCTATGTAACAGAGGGCACACAGATCATTGAGATCCCCACCTGCTAAAGGAGATCCTCCAAGGCCCTTTATTATCAGGTTCTTGAATTATCTGGACAAAATGCATGTCTTAAAGAAAACGAAAGAGTTACGAGAACCCTCCTGGGATGGAAAAAATCCATGTCTCGTAAGAACTTCCCCATGAAGTTAGAGTGCACAGGAAACATACTCTCCAGTAGTTAATAAACTAATTGTAGCAGGAATAAAATTTAAGATGGTCTACCCAGCTAAGCTGTCTATTATTAAAGATGGCAAATCATTTTCATTTGATTCTCCAGATCAGGCTCAAGCCCAGTTAGCCAAGTTGTTCCCCGATCTTTTTAAGTCAGTCTGAGTGTCTTACAACCCTTGGAAAGAAAACTTACAGCTGGCTATGCAAAGAAGATTAATTGACATGTGTGGACTAACATTTTTATTTTCTACTATTGGAAAACAGTTTTGAACTTTGTGTAGCAATTCTTCACTAAATACCAAACCTCTGCAGCTGAGAATGGACCGTTAGCTCATTAGATTATTCTGGATTTTATTGGGTTCTTATACTAGTTAGAGGGGTTTTCTAGACATTCTGGGTTTTCTATGATGCTGTTTTTTCTTTGTTTCAGATGATTTATGTTACTTTGATTGGCAGAATTTGATTCCCAGGAATCGTATAATAGGAGTTTTACCTCCCCTCCTATTGTGGTAGGGGTACTAGCTCTTGCTACAACAGATCAGCTCTTCTATGGTGGCTACTTTCCAGTCCCTAAAAACATCAGATCTACTAGACGGTAGAAAGGCAGGAATTACAAGCTTATAATTAGCGCTCTTAGAAAAATCCTACTTATCCTCCTGCTATGTTCAGGCAACGTAGAACTCAACCCTGGCCCCCCAGAAGCTATTGCTTTGCCAGCAGAACTAGCAAATTTAAAAGGAATAAGCTTCTTGCATATTAACGTATG
Organism: Neoceratodus forsteri; assembly: GCA_016271365.2. Lineage (NCBI taxonomy): Eukaryota > Metazoa > Chordata > Ceratodontiformes > Ceratodontidae > Neoceratodus > Neoceratodus forsteri. The sequence continues at coordinate 564,962,890 of CM057449.1, read as the reverse complement.
TAGCATCCTTAAAAAGATAACCTTAATACAAACCTGGGTAAATCATACCTCTCCTGATATACTTGTGATTTCCGAAACTTGGCTTAGACCCAGCACCACTGATAGAGAAGTAAACATACCCAACTATGCCTTGTTCAGAGCTGATAGGCATGCCAGAGGAGGAGGGGTAGCTATCTACGTTAAAGACACATTTTCTGCCTTCTGCTTATCCTCGGCATCTGTCGCCAGCGAATTTGAATGCCTAATTCTCAAAGTGGAAATTACACAGACTACTGCACTCTGCGTAATAGGATTCTACAGACCACCGTCTGCTGGCTTACAGCTTGTGTCATATCTAAGTGACAAGTTGGGACAGGGGCTGCCAGAAACTATTATTTTAGGAGACCTCAACTTTGACTGGTTCTCTAACACAGCTGCCCCCCTTGCATCCTTCTATGATGAACATGGGCTGACGCAACTTATTACTGAACCAACACACCCAAACGTGAAGAACCCCAGTAAAAGTACACTTTTGGATGTGCTAATGGTGAGCAAACCTCATCTCTTCTCCCACGCTGATGTCTTCTCAGATGCCAGCGACCATTGTTTTATTGCGGGAGTAAGATCCACCAACAACCTAGCACCCATCAGCAAGTTCTCTATGAAGAGATCCAGGCGCAACTTCAATGAACATGCCTACCTAAATGAGCTTAAGTACTCTGAGTGGCAAGATTTCTACCTGGCCAAACGATACGTCAGCTTACAATATCTTCCACAACATTCTATCAAGGGCCCCTTAATAAGTATGTTCCCCAATTAAAGTTCGAACTAGGACCAAAACCTGTAAATGGTTCACCCTCAGATCAAGTCCTTGCTTCTAGAAAGAGATAAGCTCTGGAAAAAATGCAAGAGACTGAACACTGCAGAGGATTGGAACCAGTTCAGGAGACTACTAAATTTATGTACCAAAACAATCAGAGAATCAAGGCCACCTTCTTCAAATCCAAACTCGACTCTGCCAAAAAAGCCCAATCAAGCTCTGGAACACAGTCAATGATCTGCTAGGCCACTCCCAGGAAATTCACTCCCGACCAAGATTACCTCTGGCAACTTGACTATAACCGAAAAGATGGATATACTTGATGCATTCAATAACCACTTTGCTACTGCAGGCATGGCATTTGATAACTCCCTGCAAACATACTTCTGCCCAGACTGCCAGCCAACTGCCTGAAACTGATAGCTTCGCTTGCCTTCTTCGCTTCAACGTGTCTCCACTGAAAGAGGTAGAGGACCTCTTGCTTCAGTTGGATACTAGAAAGTGCTGGGGCTGACACCCTTGACCCTCACTTCCTAAAAATTGCCTACCATGTACTAGAAATACCCGTCACCCACCTTTTTAACTTATCCCTGTCTCAGGGCACCTTACCACCTATATGGAAGACAGCACATGTCATACCACTGTTCAAATCAGGTGACCCTGTTGATCTCAATAACTACAGGCCAATTTCCCTCCTTCCGGTCCTGTCCAAGCTCCTAGAGAAAATTGTAAATGCACAGCTGAGGACTCACCTTGAGTCTAGGGAACTGCTAAATCCTATGCAGTCCAGATTCAGAGCTAAACATAGCACTATCTCAGCCCTCGCCAAAGTTACTAATGACTAGCAGCATAATCTTGAGAGCAAAAACTTTATTTGTGCTGTTTTCCTTGATCTAAGCAAGGCTTTTGACACCGTCGACCATAGTCTGCTCCTCTCCTCCCTTCAAACCATAGGTGTGGACACCTCCTCTCTGCATTGGTTCACTGACTATCTTACAGGGTGCCTTCAACAAGTTAAAGCTGAAGGAGGCCTGTCCTCTTTAAAAACTCTGCAAAGAGGGGTACCTCAAGGTTCTATATTAGGGCCCTTACTTTTTGCAATCTACTGTACATTAATAACATCGACTACTGTATAAAAGAAGCCAACATCCATCTGTTTGCAGATGATACAGTTCTCTACGTGTCACCCAACACCTGACACTGCCTGCAATGACCTACAGTCAGAATTCAAGCTTTTGCAAAGCCAACTCCTCCAAAAAAAGCTACTCCTTAATGCCCAAAAAAACTAAAGCGATGTCCCTCTCCCCTTTTATCCATACAGCTAACCCTGTGTCCAGTGGGACAGTTCCCCAAATTACCACAGTTCTAGGTGAAAAACTAGAATTTGTTACAAAATTCAAGTATCTGGGAGTTTGGATAGACCAAAGACTCTCTTTCATTGAACATATCGAGGACTTGCTAAAACAACTTCGGCAAAGGCTTGGACTGTTTTTTAGAATCAACCAATTTCTCACCAGAGATGCCAAGAAACAACAGGTCCAATCCATTTTCCTATCATTGATTGATTACGGTGACTTCCTCTACAGCCAATGCCCCAACTCTTAAATGGCTAGACTGGACACACTCTACCATTGAGCACTGAGGTTTATAATGGGACTCCCCTTCGACACGCATCACTGTACCCTATATGCGGCAGTGGGGTGGACATCACTAAAGTTCAGGTGCCACAGAAACACCGCTCTCTGGACCTATAGAGTCATCTCTAATAAGATGCCTTACTATATCTCCTGCTGTCTTCCCCTGAGTATAATTGGGAAATACGCATTAAGAAGTTACTCAGCTATTACACTTAAAGTACCCAAAGCAAAATCCCGCTTCGGCAGGGCAGCCATAAGCTTCGTGCTACCTACCTCATGGAACGATCTACAAAAAACCCTCAAATTAAGCACTCTAATTGGTATAAATGCCTTCAAGATGCTTTATTTTGTGTACAATCAGAGAAGTATGTAACTGCTTCACCCACTCAGACCCAGTACCGGTGTCTGCACTGGTATATAGTCACGCCTAGACCCAATTTTAAGTACTGACCCCCCAGCTTGCTCCTCACCAGCCTAATTGTTCTCTCTCTTATTCCCCTGTCTTATCAACACTAGGCCCATCCATCCCTTATTCTTCCTTTCCCAACCTCGGATGGGAGCTCACTACCCTGGGTTGTGACATCCTACCATGCCCCGTACTTTATAGCATTCAATCCCGGGGCTCACACATACTCCTTTTCTCCATCCACCTTCTCTACATCCCATTTTACCAACTCCTTTCTGTGCACCGTGCCCTCCTAGCCTTTCTCCCCCTACCTCCCTCCCTTCCCCCCTACCTTCACCTCTACCTGGTGTATACTTTTATTTTTATTTTTTTCTTCCGTTACTGCAACCTTAGATAACCTGCTTTATCTTCCTATAGACACTTCTATGTATGTAAATACCGTGTAATCTGTACAATATCTGTATAATTCTATGTACATATGAACTTCTTTTTCTTCTTCTCTGTAAAGAGTATTATCTGTATTGCCTTATAAATAACTGTGTTGACCTGTATATACAGTTGTTCATGCTCCACCCAGGTCCATCTTGCAAATGAGCTTCTGCTCAACGATGAACGCCTGGTTAAATAAAGACTTGATTGATTGATTGATTGATACCTGGGGGGTTTATACCTTATGCTGAGCTATAGCCTTTTGATTTTTGGGCTCTATTTTGATATGAGGGATTTTGAAGAGCAACTTGACTTTAATTACGGGGGGGGGGGATGAGTAATTTGTAAATGATCTGTTAGAGGTCTGGTTCTCTGATTCAGCACTTTTCTGATCGGATGTTCAAATGAGCCTGTCAGGGAAGTTATTTTTTTATGTGGGGCAATGGCGATCTTAGATGTAAAGATTGTTGATGGATGGTAAATTAGCTCATAAAACTGCTATTTAGTTTTTTTTTTATGGGTCTTTTTCCCCCTTCCTGATGTCATTCGGTCTCTCCCCATACAATATATATTAATTTGCTCCCCATCGTTTTCATTTAGAAGTTCTAACAACTAACGCTTTTGGAACTTAGCTTGACTGAATTCAAGAGGTAGGGGGCAAAGTATGATTCGGACATATGGCTCAAGCGACCCCTAGCGGTAGCAGGCAAGCTTAATTCTCAACACATTTTCAATCACACACTGAGTCCAGATGATAATTTTTGAACTCAGATTAATTTATAGATTTAGCATACTTGTTTATTAAATGCCTACGCTTCCATCCAACTACTGATCAATCTATACACCTCTGGGATGGTAAAGCTCGATTAGGTTTTACTTCAGGTTTCATGTTAGTATATTCCTTACTTGCCTAAAATAATGCTTATGAGGGCTTTGAAAATCTTTCTTTTTAAAAGCTTTTCACATACCATGGTTCTGAATTGGCACATATCCCAATGTTGTTTGTTTAGAGCCAGGGGGTAGCTGTGGGGAGGGGGAGTCCGGGGAACATGTGGGGGAGAAACGGAACCATGCTCAGAGTGGTGCACCATGGTAAATGATCTGATATTTAATTAGTTTAGAGGGCTAAGCTTTTAGCTGCTTCACAACCCAATGCAGACAGGAATTATGATACTCTTTGTAGCTTGCTATGTGGGGATGTACACTTTATATTTTAGACAAGCCCCTCCTTTTTTGTTTTATTTCCCATATATAGATTCCTTTTCATAGTTTTTAGACCAAGTCTGCTCAACTAACATGGAGTTTGGAGGGGGGAGGAATCCTGGAGACCGAGGGGGATGGGGAGGGGGTGGTTTCGACCGGATCTCATTCAATATTCACCACTATAAGGCTATATCCATTAGATAGCGTGGCCTCATTCAAAAGATTTTTTATTTGGTTTGCAGATATTAAGCAATTGGGATCATAGGAGTGTCGGCCTCAAGGTCTGCATCACTCACTAAGCAACTTATTTATCTTAGGCAAGTTACTATTCTTACTGAATAGAGAAGGTTACTGGTGCTAGTATGTATATACCACGTCTATTAATCCCCTTATTTCAACTTTTTGATCTTGCAAGAAAAAAGGGGTCGCACATCTTTATGGCAGAGGATTGCTTACATTTTATTATGGCTTTTGATAAAGACTGGACGACCTGCCTGTTAAGATATGTTTCAGGCTTTGCGGCTTCATAAAGGGACATAGGTGCTTCTAGATTGATGGAAGGGGTCTAGTTGTTATGACCAGTTCCCACTCTTATCCCCACTTAATAGGGGTAAACTCAAAGCCCTGTCATAATTTAAACCTATTGGTTTTTAACCAAACACCAGCCTGATTAGTTTCTGGAGGAGGTAAAGGAGTTAAATCCATTAGATAGGATAGACTTCTCATTACTTATTTCCTCACTAAGTGCTCGGTCTGGTCATAAAACACCTTCAGACAGGAAGCGGTCTCAAAGACCTTAATATTTCCTTTTGCATTATAGGCCCACCCCTCACCCAACTCCCTCATTAAATAGGGGCTGTAATAAGTGGTGTCTCCTAATTAAACTTAGAGTTGTTTGGCTCTGTGTCATGGATCTGGAGAGTGGCACTCCCTAATAGATTTTTTCTTCAAAGACAAACTTTTAAATTTAATCAACATCCTATAGTCTTTAACCATGATGCCTTGGTGTTTTTTCCTTTTCTTGTTTTTTGGTTTTGGATGGGATCCAGATTCTCTACCCCCCTTCCCACCCTCAAACCATCATCCTGTTCACTGGGACTCTGCTTAGTCCTGGGACCCACAACCTAACCCTATATGGTATACTGTATGGCCATCCCAGAATAGTTGGTGGAACTTTTAAATGGCATGCTCTAGCTGTTAATTGTTTGGCAGGGCTATGTATATTATGGTATAAAATTATCTTTGATATTTGACATCCAGCTAACAGCTTTGAGTTTTGGTTAAAAGCAAGCTAGGTTTTATGGGTATATTTACAAACTCTGCTGGGGGGAAGAGGACTAATATTGGTCACTTTACAGTTTTTAGATTGGAATATCCAGGAAAGTTATTCTATGATTTCATTTCTCAGTTTTTCCAAATAGTTGTCACCTAAACTAAAAAAGTTTGTTTAGATGGACTTAACCAATGGTATATTTTATTTGTTTTAGCCTTATAAACTGCTCATTATAACTGGGTGAGGTTCAGGGGAGCTAGGATTAGGGTCATTACTGCTATTAATGTGTTTAGGAGTGCAGTCTTTAGGACTGGGGGAGAGTTTATGTGAAGGGGTGTTTAGTAGTATTTTTCTATGGGGAAGCGTTAGTTGGGGGGGTAATAGACTTAAGGCCTTTATGGTAGGAGAATGCGTTATAGGTTTATTGCTTCATTGTCCTGTATTATTAACACTTAGGCTGCTGACAGGATTAGAACGTATAGGAATTTTGGACTAATATATCAGTCTGCGGCCCTGCAAGGGTTAATGATATATAAATATTTGGATTTATATGTCTTTACTACTTAAGGCTGCTTCATGGAATGTGAAAGGCATCTGCCTCAGTCAAAAGAATTTAGATCCTTTACTATTTATCCTCTATGGGATACAATGTGGTTTTATTACAAGAAACTGACCTATTAGTCTCTGAATTACCTCTTATCAAGAAATATGGCTACTCCCAGATTTTTGGAGCAGGCAAATGCACCTCAGAAGGAGAGGTAGCTGTATTAGTAACTTCCTCTTTAAATTTTCCTCCAAGTCATGTTGTCCAAGATTCAGAAGGTAGATATATTACCATCTATGATCCTAATGGTAACTCATCTTTATTTTTAGCAAAGCTCATTTCAGCCTTAACTCCCTTTTTGTCAAGTAGATTACTGTTAGGAGGGGATTGGAATATACCATTAGACTGTGATTTGGACAGCTCTAATACCTCTAATACATCTATACAATCAGATGTACAAGCTCTCATGGAGTTTTTAAATATTTATGATTTAGTTGATCCACGGAGAATGCTGAATCCTAGAGCCAGAAATATTCCTTTTGCTCTTCAGTCCATAACTACTTTTCTAGAATATAATTATTCAGAATCTCTAGAACAAGGATTGAAGAGGTAACCAACTCAAACATATCAGGTAGATCTCGTTCAGACCACTCTTTAATAGACCTTTTTATTTTCCTACCACAGCTTTACCCAAGGCAATTCATCTGGAGATTGAACAACACTTTATTAATACAAGAATATATTATAAATTCTATTAATTTGGAAATCAAAACCTTTTGGAAAGATAATTATAACTCCATTGACTGATTAGATACAACTTGGGCTGCCATTAAATGCTATATAAGGCAATATTTCATTAGGTTTGCTGTGAAGCAAAAGAGACAAATATCTGAGAAAATAACGCTTTTATCTTCTAAAGTCGAGGCCCTGGAAAACAAAAAATTATCTCTCCCTTATGGAACAAGAGAAATCTGAGTTACAAAAATATGAGAACAAAAAATTTTTATTAACCAAAGAAAAAGCTGAGTTCACAATTATTAGGACTAAAGCCAAATATATTGAAACATAGAAACATAGACTTCAACAGCAGATAAGTACCGCTTGGCCCACCTAGTCTGCCCATTTTCCTACCTACAGGATAAGCTGTTAATCCTAGTTAACCAACAGCCTATTTCTTTCTACCCCCCACAAGAATTGCCTTATATCTGTCCCATCTATTCTTGAATTCTCCCACAGTTTTAGAACCCACAACCTCCTCAGGAAGGCTGTTCCATGCATCCACTACCCTCTCTGTGAAATAATACTTCCTCACATTGCACCTGAATTGCCCCCCCATCTTTAAATCGTGTCCCCTTGTTCTTGCATGTCTCTTTTTCTGAAAGATGCTACCCTCTTGGACTTTGTTGATTCCACTGAGGTACTTAAACATTTCTATCATGCGCCCCCCCTCCTTTCCTCAGGGGTATACATATTATGCTCTTTTAGTCTGTCCTCATATGGCTTCTCTTGCAGACCCTGCACCATACTAGTTGCCCTCCTCTGGACTGCCTCTATCCTGTCTATGTCCTTGCGGAGATGGGGTCTCCAAAACTGCATGCAGTACTCCAGATGCGGTCTCACCAACTGTCTGTACAGAGGGATAACAACTTCCTGATTTCTGCTGGTGATGCCTCTCCCTATGCATACCAGTATACCCCCAGCTCTCCTTACTGCCTTCTCAGATTGCATGCTAACCTTAAGGTCATCTGATATGATTACCCCCAGGTCCCTTTCCTTTTTTGTTTTTGTTACTACCTCCCCTCCCCCCATTGTGTAATCGTCCTCTTGGTTTTTGTTTCCCAGGTGCATTATTTTGCTGTTCTTTGCATTGAATCCTAGCTGCCATACTTCCGACCATTCCTCCAACCTTGCCAAGTCCCTTCTCATCCTTTCCACGCCTTCTTGTGTATCAACCCTGTTGCAGATCTTTGTGTCATCTGCAAAGAGGCATACTTTTCCTTCCAGTCCCTCTGCAATGTCACTTATAAAGACATTAAAAAGGACTGGACCCAGTATTGAACCCTGCAGTACCCCACTAGTAACCCCTCTTTCTTCAGAGTGGACTCCATTTACAATTACCTTCTGGGTCCTGTTGTCCAGCCAATGTTTTACCCAGGCTACCACCGAGGCTATTGACCTGGAGGACAAATCATCAGGACCCTCACACCCTAAAATATCAGCTACAACATGCTTTTAAACAAACTGAAGACTGGTTCAGGGTCCACAAGATGGTTCTGAACTATAAAAAGACAAAAGTAATGCTTTTTAATGGTGCTAGAAGCTAACACAAAGCAATGTCCCTAAACATCACTAACTGTGCAGGAGTTACACGAACAAGTGGAGTGATTCAAGTACTTGGGGGTTATGCTTGACTGCTCCCTCTCCTATGCAGAACACATTGAGAATGTGGCCAAAACAGTCAACATAAGAATTGGGCTCCTGCACAGGGACAAGAAATGCCTGACACCTGAAGCCCTAAAAACTGCAATCCATAGCTCAGTTGTCTCCGTTATCGACTATGGATTGGTCATTTACAGGTCAGTCACTCCCACCTCACTACGTAGGATAGCAGCAGCCCTCAACAAAGCCTGAAGACTGCTCACCAGTTCCCCCTGACAAATGCACACTTGAGACCTTTATGAGCAAGCTGGGTGGCTACAACTTGAAGATAGGATACAATACCAAACCTGCCTATTAGCTAAAAAAACACTACTTGGACTTGAATCTCCTGGAGTCACAAACCTACTAAGCTTTTTCACAGGCCCACACCACACCAGGGACTCTGACCATCCAGTTCTTACCATCCCATGCTGCAGAATCTCCCAAGGGCAGAGGTTATATGCCTACCGGGCACCACTTTGGCTCAATAACCTTGGCACTGATCTTGATGCCATGCAGAGATTGGGGCCTTTAAAGACCAAGCTCAGACAACACCTACTGAAGAAAAGCTCCTGTGACTGCACTTTTTAATTGCTCCCCACCCCCCCATCTCATGACCCTGGTCTTATTCACCCACAGGTTATTACCCTCTCTTCACCACTCCTATTTTGTCCTTCTACCCCTAGTTTCCCTGCAGCCCTGCAGTTCCTTGCACTTTTCTCACCCATCTCTCCCTGACTAGTCATCATGCCCCCCCCCCTCAGTGCCCCCTACTCTCCTTCTGGATGTTTGATTACTATCTTTTACCTGACAATGCCATCTAGGCTGCTAGTTTTACTTGAATTATCCTTGTGTTAAAATCATCTCTGTTACCAATTTACAATGTATTTTGTCTATGTTTAATTCACCTAGCTAGATACTCCTAACCCAAAATGTATGTATTCCCACTCTTTACGACGTGGAACCTTTGTAAAAGAGCAGTCTCCTGCTCAAAGGTATTGTACTCCAAGATTGAATAAATAAATAAATAAATAAATAAATAAAATCCAGTAAACTTTTAGCTAATAGATTAAAACAGCAGGAACAATTGAGATGTATAGAATCCATTATTTCAGATGGTACTAATGAAATTAAAACCAATCCAAAAGATATAGTGTTGGAGTTTTACATATTTTACTCCCAACTATATGGCCCAATGTCTAATCAACTTTCAGAGATAGAAATTCAAAACTACTTAAAGAAGTTGACTTGTCCACATTTATTGAAACCCAAGCGAAAGATATTTGTAAACCTATTGAGATGGGAGAAGTAGAGTAAGCTATTGATAATCTGACTTTAAATAAATCCCCAGATCCTGATGGACTCACAGCAAATTTTTATAAAGCCTTTAAGTCCATACTAATTCTACTTTTACAAGACCTTTATAATTTTATTCTGGATAAAGGCTTGGTTGAAAAATCTTTATTAAAAGCTCTCTTAATTTTATTACCCAAACAGGGGAAGCCAAGAAATAGAGTGGAAAATGATAGGCCCATCTCTTTAATCAACTATGATTTAAAAATATTGACCTCTATTTTAGCCTGGAGGGTTAAAAGCATATGGAACCCACTAATATACAGGGAACAGGTGGGCTTCATTGCTCACAGACAAGCTTCAGATCACATTAGAAAACTATTTCATGTCTTCTCCGTGTCCAGGGATTCCAGGACCCTTTTGGCGCTGGTGTCCCTGGATGCAGAGAAGGTCTTTTTTATAGGATCAATCACGATTTTATCTTTCAAACTTGGTCTAAATTCAGTTTCATTGTGACTTTCATTAATTGGCTGAGAATTATCTACTCATCCTCTACAACAAAAATTTTCTGTAATGGTATCATTTCTGACACGATCTCTTTGCACTGGGGTACCTGTCAGGGCTGTCCCTTATCCCCAATTCCTTTTCATTTTTACTTAGAACCATTATTGTTTTTTCTAAAAACAAACCCATTAATTACAGAAATTACAGTAATCAATATTCAGCTAAAAATCTCAGCGTTTGCAGACAACATTTTACTCCATGTATCAAATCCAAGTAATTCTATTAGAGAGACTCTGAAAACCATACGAGAGTTTAGTTCCTGCTCCAATTATAAGCTAAATCTAAACAAAACATAAGTCTTACCTTTGAGTAATGTAATTTTTAAAGAAGATATCATTAAACTAGGCCTCTCTTGGTCGCCCACTAAATTGAAGTATCTAGGCATTTATATAACTCAGGACCATTCTCAGTTTATAAGACTTAATTTGGATGATTTACTTACTAATATTAAACAGGACCTGAAGAGATGGGCAAATCTCCCACTCTCCTTCTGGGGGAGAACTAGTATAATAAAAATGATTATTTTCCCCAGAATTTTCTACCCTATAAATATGTTGAACATTTGTATTCCCTTATCATGGTTCAATAGGCTTCATTCAGTAATCTCAAATTTTCTTTGGGGGAGAATGACTCCCAGAATAGCGTTAAAGAAGTTGTTTTTGCTTAGGTCCCAAGGAGGTTTGAAATTGCCGAACTGTATTTTATATTACATGGCCGCTCAGGCCAAAAAATATACCCAGTGGCTACTTTCAGTTGCTGACTGAGGTCATTACACCCCTATTTGATTAGACCTAGAACATAGTTTAATGCAAAAATTCAACTTATCCCTGGAAGCTATTTTATATTATAAGCTGAGTCTTCTATCCTCTGATTTAAAATATTCAGTTATAGAGATATCTCTTAGAATCCACCCGCTGACTATGTCTTGTCTAGGTTTAAACATATAAAAGAGCATTAACTAGCCTATTATGAACAATTTTAACTTCAAGATAAATTGGAAACTGATTCCCTCTACGTGGTTTCCAAAGTCTAGCCACTTTAAAGTAAGCTTGGTTATAAATAATGGTAAAATACTCTCTTCAAAGGACATATTAGACAGAGAAAATTTAAATAAAAAATATTTACCAAACTTGTTATTAGTGAGAATAGCTTTAAAAGCTTACTTTGGAACCAAGCTCTGGACAACTGACTCTCAAGATATCTTAAATGATACGAGACGAAGAGTTTCAAAACTCCATTATACAGCTAATTTATATCAAATACTACTGGCTTTTACAGTAAGTCCTCACAGGACCCGGCTACTTCCTCATATTGGCAAAAAGAAACCGAACATTATCCACAAAAACTGGGCTACTCTCTGGATCAATGTCTACAAGTTTATTCGCTTGGATAATCTAAAGTTGATCCAATATAAGATCCTTCATAATGCATATTGGACTCCACAAAAATTATATAGTTTTGGTTTAACAGAGTCTGATAAATGCATTAAATGTGATTTGATGGAATGCTCAATTTCCCACATTCTTTGGTCCTGTTTGAAAGCTCAACAGATCTGGAGTTCGGTAAGAAATAACATAGGAATGACACTTTCCTTACATTACTTGATGAGTTTTGAGGTGTGCATTTTGGGTAATCTTAACTCAATTAAGGGCATAGCTGAAAAATATTTCTTATCCCTATTGGCCATTTCAATGAAGCAACTCATAGTAAGACATTAGCTAGATAAAGATGATTATTGCATGAAAGAATGTATGGTGAACATAATGTACAATTTACAAATTATAGGACTCATTTATTTATTCCACGATAGAATTAATACCTTTTTTTCTGAGGTGGGGTCAGTTATATAACCTACTGGTTTAGGGCAAAGGGTACATTTTCCTACTTGTGGTTCTAAGTTTTAGACTCTGAGGCTAACTTGGGAAATTCCTCTAATATTCAGTATGATTAAGTTGACTACTGTAACCTCCCTTTAGACCTGGAAATTGTATATTAATTTCTGTTTACCAGAATGGTTATTGTTAGTGTGGTGGGGGGGTGAATATATGCCACCACCACTCAATGTGACCCACATTTGGGGTATATCTAGGTCTGAATACCACCAAAGCCACTGCCCACATAGTACAATGCTCTTTACCACCTCATTTTAAAATATGGTATTGTAACTGTAGCCTTACTCTTCAAAGACAGATCACAGCTTTTGTCAGTTACCCCAGTTATCTGTACTTGAAATAACTCAGTTACAGAAAGCCTGTAGTATATAAAATAATATTTAAGACTCCATGAAATGTACATATGTTACAGGATAATACACACTTAGACTTTAGGGAATACAGTATATCAAAGAGATAACAAAGAAAGGTTTTTGGAAGCAGGAAGCTCACTGAAGAACCTAACTCACTGCTATCTAAATACTAAGCAGAGCATACTTTTACCCAGACTGGGAACTCAGTGAATCAAGGCAGACTGGAACCCTTGATGTTGCTCACTCAGAATCCCAGTCCTTACTGGCTTGTCAGGTCTAACCCCAGACCCCATAAGCCTTCAGAGGACCAGCATACCATGCTGCATCATCATACATGTCACTCCGACATCACAGGTTTGGCCAGCTCTTTGATCCCTAATGGATCACCTCTCTGGAAAACTGGTCTAAACCAGATTTGTCATTTCCTAGCCTATGTGTGTGGATTGCAGTTTCAGTCATTGTTCTCATGGCTGCCATCACTATTAGACATCGTCTTTTCTGTTTAAATTAACAAAAGCTCCTCTGATATGAAAAGAGCTCATCTTGCTGTGAAGTTTCCCAAAACAGTTACCCATTACTGGAAAGTAGCCCCTGTTTTTTTTTTTAATTCTTCTTTTTATTGAGGTTCCAACTTATATACATAAAAAAAGAAGGTATTTAATAAGGGTACTAGAGTTTATATTAGCTCCCTTTCCGGGAGCCCCTGTTGTAATACAAAATATAACACATTTGATGACAAGAATTCTACACCCCGTCCCTCTGAGAACCCACAACTGGATTTTCAAAGTCCAAACTGTTTTCATGAAAATTAGAACAACACACACACACACACACACACACACACACACACACACACACACACACACAATAAATTAAAATTGCTACATCTCCATTTCATAGAAAAATGGAAAACACATCTTTTAGTGGTCCTAAATTACAGTGAGAATGTTGTTTTTTCATGTTAGCAGTATTGCTCCTTCTGCTATGCCTCTGTTTTCTATCTGCCTCTAACAAGACAGTAATTCTTTGAAGCACCTCCATTTCTTTACTGGGCAGCTAGTTATTGTCAAGACAACCCATTAGTATTGTCTTGCTATGACCCACTGCATAGGCTGATGTCCATATTATAATACTGCAGCACCAGCCTTCATCTTAACAATCTGGGGTTCTGTCCACTGGTCCTATGCAGCCAAGTGAGGGGGTTCTGGTTGGCGACCACTGTGAACTCCCTTCAATACAAATATGGTTGCAGCTTCTGCTAGGCCCAGATGATACCCATACACTCTGTTTCAACTGTGTCACAGGCATCCTCTCTGGGCAGCTACTTCCTGTTCAGGTACATGATTCGGTGTTCCTCCCCCGTGTGCATGACCTGACTCAGAACTGCACAAAGCCTGTGATCAGATGCATCTATGTGCACAATGAACCTCTGAGAATAGTCAAGGCTTGCGAGCACAAGTACCTGACAGGCCGCGGGGTCATAATGCTTAAGACATTATGCATATGCAAAATCAGCGTGCCAATACAGCATTGATATTGCCATGCAGCATAAATTTTTCTGTGGGGGGCTCCACCCCCACCCCCTGTTAAGGGGCTGTGCCCCCGGACCCCCACTGAAGATTCTCAACACCAGGGGAGGTCCAACTCAGGGAGCGCACAATTTGTGCAAAAAAATAAAATGTCTGGGACTGGGAATCAAACCCTGACCCAGATGAAGTGCCTGGGTTCCTGCTACTGTGGCTCCGTCCAGTGAGCCATGGCAGCTGCTCAGTGGAACCCACTCCCAGCACAGGTCTTATCCTCTGCCTGGGAGTGTGTGAATGGTGCAATACCGTGTACAGCAGTATACGTGGTATTGCATCATTCACTGTCATGGACAGTGCTGTTGCTGGTTAGCTATAATGTCATACGCTATTAAGCATATGACATTATGACCTGGTAGGTACCCAACACAATGCCTCCTTCAACTGGTGGAACACTGTTTCAGAGTGATCTGTCCACTGATCTTTTTCTGGCATTTTCTTTCTTGTGAGGTCTGTCAGTGGTTTGGCCATGCTGCTGAAGTTACCACACACACCTTTGATAGTACCTTGCCATCCCTAGGAAGATCCATACTTTTCTCTTGGTTGTAGGCATGGCCCATCCCTGTATGGCCTCAATTGTTGCTGGCTCAGGCTGGATGTTCCCACTCCTCACCATGTGCCCAAGGTATGACACCTCTACCATCCCGATCTTGCACTTCTCCACCTTGACTGTCAACCCATCAGCCTTCAGTCAATGGAGCATCTTGGTCATGTGCCTGATGTGATCCTCACATGTCTGGCTGTATATGGCAATTGTTGTCCATGTATGCTAGAGCAAAGACTCCTACCCCAGACAGGTATCATGTAATATAGGTGGTGCAACTTTGGCAAATCAATTTGGGTGACTGAATAAGGGTGATTACAATATGAGCAACTGCACAAGAACAGCGACCGGACATGTACAGTGATCATACATGATCAGCAATCATGGTGATCAATGAATGGCATGGTGTTATATAAATAGAAATGGGAGGTGCGGGGGTGCTGAGCCCCCCGCATAAAGCAAGGGGTTTAATGTGGTGATGGGATACACTTGTTGCCATTGCTAGGTGCAACAGGTGCTTGTGGTGGCTGGTATGGAGAAGGTATAGGGATCTTAATGAGCATTTGGGGCAGGTGGTGTCAGAACACACAGTCAGGAGTCGGTACGAATATCTCTGCAGACTCGAGTATAACTTTCAGTTGCAGGTCTAATGCTGTGTAGAAGCTGTTATGTGCCTCGCTGATGTGTGGAGTCACTGTTAATATGCTCGCTCAAATAGATTCACCCATATTAATTTCGCCGTTATTGCCCCACCCAATTGACATGGAACCCCCTAGACAGGATGCGGTCCATGAGTCTTTGAAAGGTGGCTGGTGCATTCTTCACCCCAAATGCATCATTTGAAACTCAAATTGGACTAACAAAGTGTTGAATGCTGACCTCTGTTTGGCTTCAGGAGTCAGGGATACCTGCCAACAGCCCTTTTTCAGGTCTGTGGTGGACAAGTACAGGGCTCCCTCTAACCTCTCTAGGACCTCATCTGTTCAGAATATGTGTATGCATCAAAGTCTGTACAGTTGTTGAGCTTGCGGTAGTTGACATAGAACCTTGTGATCCTGTCCTTCTTGGGGATTAGTACCATTGGGGAAGCTCAGAGAGTACTGGACTTCTGAATAGCCACCGTTTCCTTGCTCTTCCCATCAATGACATGCTTCACTCCCTCGAAGACTCTGTAGGTTGACTGTCTCAGAAAGGCCTGGGACGCTGTATCCACATGGTGCTCTGCAGGTGTGGTATACCCCAACTTCCCTGTGAACATTTCACCAAATTTATGCAGCACCCAAGGCATTTCATCTGCTTGGGCTGGTGTCAGCCACTCCAAGAGGGTGACAGCATCCACTGAGGTTCTCCCTTAACCTGTCCCAGGAAATCAACAAATGTGTCTGCTTCTTCCTTCTTCAGATAGGTGCACACAACCAGGACTATCTCATCCCAGTCATGGTAGGGCTTCATCATGTTTACGTAATAGATTCACAACTTGCATCTCCTGTCTGGTAGCTACACCATGTAATTAAACATCATTCACCCTCCTGATCACTGAGTAAGACTCCTCCCAAGCCACCTGTAATTTGTTCTGTCAGACAGAGAGGAGTATCATCAACTGATGCCTGACTTTATACTCTTAGGCTCTGGCCCCTCTGTCATTTCATGCCTTCTGTCTCTGTTATGCAGTGGCTAGGTGCTCCTTGGCAAATCCAATGAGCTCATTGAGCCATGACCTGAAATTCAGAATGTACTTCACAACAGATTCCCCTTGAGGATCAAGCTCACCCTGCCATACATTCTTTACCAAATCAAGGGGAACCCCATATCCTACAGCCAAACAGGAGCTTGAAGGGCAAGAACCCTGTGAACTTTGTGGGGACTTCCCTATATGCAAATAAGAGATGGGTAAGTGCTTGTCCTACATGCTCACATGTTGGTTGGCTAATGCCCTTAACATGGTCTTGAGAGATGTAATAAGTCACTCAAATAGACCATTAGTCTGGGGTGATATGGGGAGGCCATAAGCTGCCTCACCCCACACTTCATGGAAAGACTAACCATTAGGGCAGACATGAAATTGGTGCCCTGCTACAACAGAATCTCCTGGGGGAAACCCACCCAACTAAATATCCCCAACAGTTCATCTTACCTTTCTGCCTCAGTGGAGGACAAGAGCTCTGCTTCTGGATGCCTCGTGGTGTAATTCATGACAACCAAAACGTGCCCCTTGTTTTTGTGACTTGGGGTGCTGAGTGACCCCACAATGTCCACGTCAACTCACTAAAATGGCTTTTCAATTACAGGCATGGGAATCAAAGTCATCCTAGCCTTGTCCCCAACCTTTCCCATCCTCCAGCACTGCAGACAAGTCTGGCAGTAATTTGCTACATCTCTAAAAATACTGGGCTAATAAAAATTGCTGATCAGATGCCTTTTTGCATGACTGATGCATGCATGTCCAGAAAAAGGTACACACAAAGCAATTTTTTTTATCTATTATAGAGAACGGAGACTGTGCATATAGGAATACCACAACATTAATACTCAGCTCCTTGGATATATTGTATCACAGGACACTCAGATTTGTAACAAATCTTCGATATGCAACACACCACTGCAGATTATATGATCAGGTTCAATGAACCTCACTGGCTACTCATAGTGAGTCTCACTGACACTTATATATCTATAAATTTGTCTAAAAACAATTACCAACATATTTGTTACAGACGCTCAAAAGTAAAAATCCAACAAAAAAACATTCACTTCGTTCAACAAAAAAACTGTCTTTTCACATCCCAACATGTAAAACTAAGGTAGGAAGTTATACTTTAGCTGCTGCAGTTCCTAAAACCTGTGAGCTATTACAGAATAAATTAAAACTGGTTATTCTCTCCTCTCTCCTCTCTTGCTCGTTTTAGAGCTTGTTTAGAAAGTTTGATGTTTAAACATTGTGATTGTTTTGGATGAAGAGTGTATGTTTAATGATTACCTCTTACAAAAATGTAATTTTAATGTATAATATATAATTTGTGGTTTGTCTTGCTTACGTATATGAAGTTATGTAACTTTTGTACTGTCTCAATTTGAATGCAATTGTAAAGGAGATATTTCTCTCAATTTGCCTTCAATAAAATGAATGAATGAATGAATGAATGAATGAATGAATGAATGAAAAATCCAGAAGCTTCCTTCTATATTCCCTAGGAACTACTATCTGTCGGAGTACCTCTTCCTCTGGTCCTCCCTTTGGAACCCACTCATGACACTGGAGCCCATTCGCCCAGTAAACTTCCCTGTTCTCAATATCTGAGCATCACACAGATGCACAGAAGGTGACGGCAGATAAGGACTGTGTGGCCCTCCTAATCTGCCCCTTTTCCCTACCTAATGCATTACCACAGACCCTAGTTGATCTGCGCCTAACCCTCTCTCCCCTATTGCTAGACTACGCTTATGTCTATCCTATGCATTCTTGAATTTCCCTACTGTTTTTGGCCCCCGCACTACCTCCGCAGGGAGGCTGTTCCAGGCATCCACTACTCTTTCTGTGAAAAATATTTCCTCATGTTGCCCCTGAGCCTACCCTCCTCTAGCCTCATGCCCCTTGTTCTTGTACACCTTCTTTTCTCAAAGATGCTACCCTCCTGTACCTTGTTTATACCCCTGGTGTACTTGAATGTCTCTATTATATCCCCCTCTCTCTCTCTCCTCTCCTCTCCTCCAGGGAACACATATTGAGGTACTCTAATCTTTCCTCATATGACTTTTGGTGCAGTCCTTGCACCATTTTTGTTGCCTGTCTCAGGACTGCTTCTATTTTGTCTATGTCCTTTCAGAGATGCAGCCTCCGGAACTGGACACAGTACTCCAGATGAGGTCTCACTAGTGATCTGTACAGTGGCATAACTCCCTCCTTTTTCTGCTGGTGATACCTCTCTCTATACACCCTAGCATCCCACTGGCTCTCCCAAAAGCCTTCTCACATTGTTTGGTTACCTTTAGGACATCAGATATGATTACCTTCAGGTCCCTTTCTTGACTGGTAGCTGTCAGTACCTCCCCCCATCTTGTACTCCTCCCTTGGATTTCTGTGCCCCAAGTGCATGATTTTGCACTTCATTGCACTGAATCTTAGTTGCCACACTCTTGACCACTCCTCAAGCATGTTTAGGTCCTTTCTCATTTTTTCCACCACCACCCTGGAGTGTCAACCCTGTTGCAGATCTTATCTGCAAAGCGGCATACCTTCCCCTCCAGCCCCTCTCTGCAATGTCACTTACGAAGACATTAAAAAGGACTGGCCCCAGCATGGATCCCTGTGGCACCCCGCTGGAAAGCCATTTACCACTACCCTCTGTGTCCTGTCACTCAACCAGTTTCTGACCCAGTTTACCACCTTGGGGCCCACTCCCAGGCTGCCCAGCTTATTTATCAACCTACTATGTGGGACAGTGTTGAAGACCTTGCTGAAATCTAGGTAGGCCACATCCACTGCCCCTCCCCTATCTACCTCCCTGGTCACCCAGTCAAAGAAATCTATCAGATTCCACCTTCCACCCTGTTGACTAACTTCCTTAATATCTGTAGGGACTGGTCAGTTTGCTGAGCTCTCCCCCAGCTCAGCATGCCTGATCTTTCCTAAAACACAATCTTCTGTTGGAGAGCCATCCACAGATGAACTCTCCTTTGTCTGTAGGTGTGGCTCAGAACTGCTGCTCCTAGTTTGTTCTTCAGCTACAACTTCCCCTGCTGCTGAGGGAAGGGTTGCTTCCAGCTGCACTGCCCCATCTATGTCCCCAGGAGTTGGTTCCTAGTCTTACTATGAGTAGTGATACCTATAATTACATCATCAATGGGCAGTTACAGTACAACACCCACCTCCTGTATGCCCTGGCCACCCTTCCAGCTTAGAAAGATCTGGACCATTTTCACTGAGACCTCAGGACCCATGACATCTTTAATTCTGGAAAACTGATGCAGCAGGATCTTTTCCTCGTGAATCAAATCCTGTTTCACCATTGAAATGGAGGTCCCAGTATCCCTCAATCCCTGGGTCACCATCCCACTTACCAACACAGGGTGCATGTGTGCAGCAGTGGAGGTGGTGGGAACTACACTCTGAGTACATGTCATAAGCTGCTGGGAGCTGGAAGTGTTTTATTGATGCATTATGGTGTAGCAGGGGTCAGAAACAGAACTTGTGGAGTTTGAAAGCTGTCTGGAAAAACAAGCACTAAGTTTTAAACTTGCTATCAGTTGGAGCAAATAGGAAATAAACTTCTTGGATCTAATAATCAAAAAGCAAGCAGATGGTGGAATAAGAAACACCCTGGTTCGCAAACCAACTGATTGCAATACCGTACTGCATGGCACAAGTTGCCACCCCTGCCTCACCATAACAAACATACCCAATGTTGAGTTAGTGCATATAAAACATAATTCTAGCCACCTGGAAGATTAGGAGAGAGAAGCTGCTAATAAGAGAAAAAAGATTTTTGGGCGAGGGTATGGCTCAGAGGTAGTGGAAAGGGCACAGAGGGAGGTGGGAGGTATGCCTAGGGAGACTTTGCTCACCCTTAGGGAAGGAGGGAATTGAGAGTGACCAGCATACATTAAATTTTGTCACTACATACTCCTCAGATGCAAAGGTGGTGGAGCAGGTAATCATGAAGAATTGGGATATATTAAAGGCAGAACTCAAATTAAGGGTGGGTAGTGTACAGTAGAGCTACAATCCTCAGAGACACCTTGATACATAGCATGCAACCTATGCCACAGAAAAAAAGCTTCCTTTGCCAGTAGGAATGAAGAGACGTCGCAGGTGCAAATATTGTGTAGTAGTGTCTAATACTGCCACCTTTCTAAACCCTAAAACTGGTAGAACGGTCTACATAAAGAATTTTATAAATTGTTACATGACTAATGTTGTGTATTTTGCAAACTGCCAGCATGGGGCTTATTATGCGGGCCATATAAAAAGAAAGTTTACAGATCAGATAGGGGAGCATATGAGGGCCATCCAGGCAAGAAATGGCAAATCGGCCCTTGCTGTTCATGTAGAGGGCACAGTAAACCCAGATGAACATGCTCCCAGATTATTAGGAATAGAGAGTGAGCCTGGGTCCAGTGGGGGGTGGGGGGGATATAGAGAAGAGGTTGGCAATGAGGGAGGCTTTTTGGATTTATCATTTGGGGGCAGTCACCTGGCTGGGCTTGTATAAGGAGGTACAGCTGGTGCCTCTACTGTGATTATACCATGATCCTGTTTGTTTTCAGGTTATATCATGCTGAGATTTGGACATCCATACAAATAAGGACAGGTGAAAATATGAAATGTGCTCTCCATGATTTAATGGGGTCCTTGGGTTTGGAAGACCCGTGGAGGACCCTGAATCCAGACCGCCTGGCATATTCCTTTCATTCCCTTCCACACAATTCCTTTTCCAGGCTTGATTATTTTATGCTTGAGGTGGAACACCTTCCCGGAGTAATTTCTTGTCACTATTCAGCTAAAGTTGTTTCAGACCACCACCCTTCCAACATTCAGCTTAATTTAATTCCCTCATTAGATAGATATAAAGTGTTGGGATTAAATAACCAGCTACTCAAATTGGGGAAATGATTAAAGCACCTCCAGTCCTTCTTTACTACCTTTACGGAACTTAATTCTCCTTCCATGATGAAACTTGACATTTTATGGGGAGCCCTGAAGTGTGCCCTTCAAGAGGAATTGATTTGTTTGGTTGGCTTCATGAAAGGTGGAGTTTTGGCGGATCACCTCAGGAAGTTATCCTACCTTCTTTCTGTGTCCAGGGATTGCCCTATCCCCACAGCCTTGGTATCCCTGGATGCAGAAAAGGCCTTTGATAGGGTCTTGTGGGATTACTTGTTTGCCCTATTACCCAAATTCTGTATTCCTTAGGATTTTATACAATGGATCAAGGCGTTGTACTCCTCTCTGACAGCCCGGATACTTGGTAATGGAGTTTTAACATCACCATTCTCTCTTAACCAGGGCACCAGGCAGGGGTGCCCCCTCTCCCCCTATTTATTCAATCTTTTTCTGGAGCTCCTGATCTGTAAACTAAATTTTTCACCACAAGACTGTGGCATCTCAATTGACATATGGCTTATAAGTTATCAGTATATGCTGATGATATTTTGTTGCATGTCTCCTCTCCTGCCACATCCTTGCCTGCTGCCTTACAGATTATTTCTCAATTTGGTATTATTTCCAATTATAAATTAAATCTTGCTAAAACTGAGGTTATACCACTTAATGGTACTACTTTAAAGGTGGATGTTGAGCACCTTGGCCTTGTATTGAAGAGAGATCAGCTGAAATACCTGGGGGATTTCTCTTAGTACTTCACCGCTTAAGGTGAAACAACTTAATCTCGACTCAATTGTGACCCACTTCAAAGCAAATTTAGAATGTTGGTCTTTGCTACCTATCTCTTTGTGGGGCTGTTTGAACAGGTATCCTGTGAACAAGCAGACTGAAATTGGGCGCCTCCAAAAACGGTGACTCAATTACGGCACCTGTGTTCATGGCTACCAAGCAGGGGGGTGACCAGATACTGGGGTGGGCAAAATACCATGACAGGAAGTAGCTGGTATACATGTGTGTGCACACGCATGGGGTAGAGAGGCAGAGAAGGGATGGTATGTGGGAGGGGGTGTGGTGGGCAGCTGCCAAGCTGCTCCCCTAACATGGTGGGGAGGGTGGTCAGCTGGGAGGCACAGGGTACAGGGTTCAGGTTGGGTGCGTTGTGGGGTATTTTTTGCTCGCAGGCAGCTTTATATATTTTTAAGTTTTTCACCCCCCCCAACATGCACCCCTCTGAAGTTGAGAATCCATAAGTGTGTGTGTGTGGGGGGTGAAGTTGGCACAGCCCCCGCATTAACATTTTTTTTTATTTATTTATTGAAATTTCGGATAACACCATTGAGAACAAGATAATTTCATAGGTTCCACGTCTGACAAACAATACATATTGGAAAAGTATGAGATGGAGAACAAACAAAACAAGGAATTATACAAGACATTACAAGATTGTATAACTAGAGAAGTTCCAATATATGTGGCATTGTACAATGTATGCCATGGTGCATATTTGATTAGAACCTGGAATTCAAATGGTCATATTAGAGGGGGTGGGGTCTTATGAAACAACCCTTTACAGTAAAATGAGTACAGACTCTGCCTAATATCTAATAATCAACAAGGTAAGGGATGGCATCAGCCCAAGGGCCTTGTCAGAGGTGAGAAGGTATGGGAAAAAGCATTTTAAAGTGAGCAAGGGATCTCAGGAGATATAATGGGGAGGGGATGGGGAAAGCCAAGAGGGGTGAGGGAAAGAGTGGAAGGGATCAAGAGGAAATGAAGGAGAATGATTAGCGACTTAGAACAGTTATTTACATGCTGAGAACAGTTATGCATAAGTCAGATAGCATAAGGTGGGAATAAGTGCTGGTCAAGAAGGAAGGTTACTGGAAGCAGTCACAACTGGCATCAGCAACTAGCTGTTGCTTAAGTTTAACCTTGAAGGAGCCCAAGGTGGATGCTGAAGTGATGTCATGGTGCAGCGAGTTCCTCCATAGCGGGGCATGGCAGGCAAAGGACCTTTGTCCCAGAGAGGTGCGACAGTGGGGTATAATAAAAATCTGGCTAGCAGAGCTTCTAGTGCAATGACGGTTGATAGTGGGGGTAATAAGCATTTGCACTCCTTGGGGCATTTTGCCTAAGTTTACTTTTTTGGACAGTAAACATGTTTGGTACATGAGTCTACCTTTGAATTGAAGCCAGTTAGCCTGAGTGTACATGTTGCAGGTATGGGACAGACGGGCTGAGCCAGTAAGGGGCCGGCATGATTTGTTGAGTGCAACTATGATGCGGTGAAGAGTTGTTCCAGTAGCTGATCCATAGATTGCCAAGCCATAATCAATAAACAAGACAAGAGAGCTTTGAATGGCCAGGCTAAGAGCCTCTGGGGTCAAACATTGCTTATACCTATAAAGTAGCCCAATGCGTCTGTTAACAGCCTTAGCAATGTTGTCAATGTGACAGGCATAGGTCATCATACTGTCAATAGTAATCCCCAGATATTTAAAGAGCTGAACTATCTCCAGGGGAGAGCCTTCTTCATTGGTGATAGAAAGAGGGTACGTTTTGTGCCTATTTTGGGAGCTGGAGATCAGCATAGTTTTAGTCTTGTTGTAATTCAGAACTAACTTGTGCTTTTGGAACCATCTTTCTACGTCTACGAAATTACTCTGTAGCCTGGATTCAAAAACTTTAGGGTCTGGATCACTGGTAAACAAGACGGCATCATCAGCATATAAAAGGATGTGACCCTGACAGGAGTAAGGAAGGTTGCTGAGGAAAATGCTAAATAAAAGAGGGCCCAAGATGGACCCTTGAGGAATTCCAGATAGGACAGGTCTGCTGTCCGAGAGGATGTTACCAATCTTCACCTGCTGTGTACGGTTGTGCAGGTAACTTTCAAACCAGGCTACGCTGTCACGAGCTAGGCCAATGGTGGTAAGCTGTTCAACCAGGAGGGTATGATTCACTGTGTCAAAAGCTTTGGTTAAATCAATGAAAGCAGCACTGACCAGGTGTCCTTGGAGTGGTGAATAAAGCCTGTGAACTTCAGAAGGGCAGTAGTGGTACTATGACTATTTCTAAACCCATGTTATTGCGGGCATTGCAGCTGATATTTTTCTAAGTCTTCAACCAGTTGGTCAGCCACAATACGCTCAAGAGCTTTCGAGAGTGGGGGCAGGATAGAGATAGGCCTGTAGTTCCCAGTAATTGTGCCATCCCCAGATTTATGAACTGTTGTCACAGTGGCAGATTTCCATTTCTGAGGGAATTGAGAGTATCTAAGTGACATGTTAATAATATGTGTTAGAGGTGACAGAATTTCATCCAGCGTAAGGGCTACAAACTTAAGATCCAGGGTGTCACCACTAAATCTTGATTTCCCTAATACCTTGAGTAGGTAATTCCTGGCTTCATGGACTGAGAGGGCTTTGAAGTAGAAAGGAGGATGAGAAGGGTGCTGAGTCTCTTTCCCAGAGTAATCACTTGTGAGGGGGTGAGAGAAGTAGCCAGGAGGCAGGACACCACTCAGGTCCATGAAGGCATTATTAAAAGTGTTAGCAATAAGTTTGGGGTCGAGTGAGGGTACACCATCAATGTTAAGCATGGTAGGAGCAGATCTGAGGTCTCTCCCAGTGACCTCTTTAAGGTTAGTCCAAAATTTTCTGCCATCATTCCTGGTCCAAGAGGGCACTTCCTTATAATATTGATTTTTAGCTGCACGAATAGCCCTCATGCAGTTGTTTTTTGCTGCTTTGTACCTCTGGATGTTGGCCTGGTTACACAGGGACCTAGACCTGTGCCATAGATGGTCCCTGGCATTCAGAAGCTCAAGATGGTCTGGAGAAAACCAGGGATTACAGCGGCCTTTGATTTTACGCTTTTTATGGGGGGCGTGCCTATCACATATAGCGCTGAACTGAAGAATGAATTGGTCGAGGGCAATGTCAACGTTGTTAGTTGTGTTAACCATTGACAAGTCCTGATTACGCAGGTCAGCTTTTAGTGATTCAAGATGCCCATGAATGAGTACCCTGGTGATAATTGTTCTAGCGGGTGGTTTAGAGAATTTGTTCACCTAATAAAACAAGACTGGGGAGTGGTCACTGAAGGCATCTGGGAGTACAGTTGCGTCTGATATATGATCAGGGTGGTTGGAGAGCACCTAGTCCAGTAAGGTACCTGTCCCAGTTTTATAGCTGATTCTAGTGGGGGACTCAACTAGCTGGGTGAGGTGAACTGCTGAAACTGCATCTTTGAAAGGGCTTGTATCAGGAGAGAACCAATTGATATTGAAATCTTCTAACATGATAATTTCCGAGTTAAGACTCAGAGAGCCAAAACACTCCAGGAGTGAATCAAAGCAGGAGGCCATCTGTTTGGGAGGAATATAGATTGAAAACGCAGTAAGGGTTTTATTGTGTGCACCTAGAAGCACTTTTATGGCAAGAGCTTGCATATGGTCATCGGTTTTGGGCAGAGTTAGGACAAGACTTTGAAGGCTGTTTTGGAGGTAGATCGCACAACCGCCCCTATGGTTGGAGAGATGATCCTGTCTAAAGACTGTGTAGCCTGGGATGGAAATTGAAGCATCCGCTACTTTTTGGAAAAAGCCATGTTTCTATGACTAAGAGGATGTCTGGGTTATGTTGTAAGATCCATGCATTCAGTATGTCCATTTTGGGGAGGAGGCTGCATATATTAAGTGAGGCAATTTTAAGTAACCCAGTAGATGACTGTGGGTTTGCGGTAAGTTGTGGAGGCCCAGGGTTGGGGTGAATATTGCCAGAGAGCGGTAGCAAGAGTAAGGCCAGTCTACACAGATAATCCTTTAACTGCTTGTTGCTGAGTTTGTGAAGCTTCCTCTGAATTGAATGCGCTTTACTATTGGCCTGTAAGTTGAAGATCCCAGGGAGGAGTGCCAAAGGCATCCCGTTATAATTGTGACCGCATAATCGCAACCGCAATATAGCGACTCCAAAATAGCGATTGTGATTTCAGTGACCGGTCAATAATGGCTAACATGTACGAACAGCGATTTTGCCTGCAAACGCGTGTACAATAATCGCAACTCTCACAAAACTGTGAGAATCGAACACTTGATCCTCCTCTTCTTAGCTGACCTCTGACAATTTCCTTCCTGTATCATTGTTTGGATGGTAAACTCACTCTTAGCCCAGCACCTGCTGAATACACCTGTGATGCACTGCAATCCCCATTTTCTGTATCACTTGATACTGAAAATATATGTCACAGCCACAGACTCACAGACTCACAGCAAGTAACTTGATGTCTCTGTTCTCCAGTTCTTCCAGACGCCAGTTTGAGTACAAGTAGTACTGCAAGCAGCACCTCACTTAAATAGACATGTTGCATCATAGATAATGTCTCTGGGATAAGTTATACAATAATTGTAGTTGCCCAGAGTACGTGGCTTCCAGAGTTGATTATTTTCACAGGTTTTCCAGCAGCATACACACCAGTAAATCAACTAGCAATTTCACATAGAAAATTCTCCATATCTAGTAGTGGCAAAATAATAGGCAGTTGTCCTGTGAAGCTAACAAAACAAACGGTTACATATTTAATGAGAATCCCTAATATGGAAGATCTTATTGCTGTTTTAAACTGATGAAAAAAAAGGAAATTGTGTTTTAAAATGTTTATTTGCTTTTTCTTTGGGTTGTTGAAATGCCACTGCAGTTGTCGTAGGCAGTCAATTAGATTTTTCATTTCCATATGTCTGGTGCAGGTAGAAGGCTAGGTCAGTAGCTATATACCTTGTCAGGTTGTATGTTCCACATCCTCCTACAACATAGCAGTAGCTATTATTAGAGCACCGCTAATATGTGCAGAGCTAATAAGACAATGAGCTATTATAGCTCTTGCTATTAAATAGTCGCTGATCTGGCAATCACAATTTTTTATTCGAGATTTTCACATGGAACTGTGCCAAAGTGGGTAGCCAGCTAGGGTGATGAAATGACAACCTCCAGTCACCAGGGGAATGCAGGATCCATGGCACAGTAGGAGAGTCACAGCACTGGGATAAGGTGATAGCACTATAAACATTTAAATGATTTCTATACAGTGTTGGCGAGGTAGATGTTAGAAACTTATCACAGGCAAGGTCAGATAGGGTCAATAGCGAGAGCAATATAATGCCTCTAGGAAATAGAGCCGTTATAAGACACATTATGAATCCAAGGAGTGCAACAGTAAGGGCACACACAAGGTTCCAAGCACAGTGCAAGGTTAATTATACCGGTGTTTTTTTTTGTGTGTGTGTGTGTGTGTTTTTTTTTTCTTCAGAACACAGTATGCTAAAAGTGAGAAACAAGGGAGGGGATAACGGTGATTAGAACAGGAAAAGGCAGAGGCAAGTTGGACAAGCGGGTTGGAGGATTAATAGGAAATAAGATGCCTCTAGTGGCACATCAGTATAAACTGCAAATGGGAAAATAGGCACTCAAAACTTAAATCAACTCTAAGAAATCTCTACATTAGGCTAAACATTAGTTAAAGTGAGAAATCAAAACATATCAAACAGAGATCAGTCCTAGCATTAATTTATTGGCAGCAGTTCCTAGAGGACTTCTGGATTGCTGCATATAGTGTGAGGAACACTGGCAGACAGATGCAAGTGAGATTCCCCCCGGGGTAGATGCCAAAATTCAGAATTCCAACCCGTACCTTGCTTGGAGAGTGAGCTTCGGGCAGCTTCACCTTAGGCAGGTTATCAAACTGCAGATTGCAGTTTGCTTGAGAGGAAACAGCCCAAATGGGCAAGTAGTCCCCTTGCTTGGAGGGTGAGCTTCGGGCAGCTTCGCCTTCGGCAGGTTATCGAACTGTAGAACACAGTTTGCTTGAGAGGAAACAGCCTGAAAGGGCACAGTAGTCCCCTTGCTTGGAGGGTGAGCTTCAGGCAGCTTCGCCTTGGGAAGGTTATCAAATCTGTAGGTCTTCGGTGCCATTTTTGTCCGCTCTGTGAGTGTGCATTGCCGAAATTCATTTTCGGCAATTTACACTCGCTGTAACTGCGATCGCCGTTATGACATGGAACCGTTTGAACATTATAAAAGTTAATGTCTTAACTCGGTTATTGTATCCCCTACAGATGTATAATTTCACCCTACCCCAGTCATGGTTTACTCAAGTTCATAGAATTCTTACTTCTTTTTTGTGGCAAGGTAAGATGGCCCACCGGGCCTTATCCAAACTAATGTGTGCTAAACAGGATGGATGCCTGCAAGCTCCCAATTTCTTTTTATATTACTTGGCTCTGCATCTTACTAGACTTTCTCACTGGTTGAGGCCTTCTGGGGGAGACCTCTTAGGATCCTATCTTCTGTATTGACTGGGCATAGAACATTCCTTGTGTTCTCATGATGGTCTTGCTATCTGGACACTCCCTTACCTCTCCATGAAGAAACTCCCTCAACCATTAGAGGGCACACCCTTGGAAGCTTCCCTCTGTGTCCACTCACAACTATGTGCTCTAGTTAAAATGTTGCCATACAAAGACACATCCCAACCTCTGTTTGGGAATCCTAATTTTTGAATAGCAGGACAGATGTTCTCTAGAGGGTCTTGGCCTGGTATGGGAATGGACATGGTTGGGGACCTTACTCACAATCAGAAACTATTATCCTTTCAGGAGGCCCATACCCTATATCACTGGCACACATCTTCCTGTTTCCGATACTTTCAATTGTCCCATATCCTCCTACAATTTTTTGGTAATGGTCCATGGTTTAGCCCCCTAGGTAATTTTGTTTTTCCTCTTCTCCACAACGCTCCTACCTCTCATCATATTTCATATTATAATCAGTCTTTGCAGGAACATCTGGCTGCCAATGAGGGCCCCAGTTTCTATTATTGGGACCAGGCTCTTCCAGTCACCAACTCCACAAGAAATTGGCCTGACATCTGGAAGCACCTATACAACCATATAAAGTGGGATAGGTACCGCTTCATGCAATTTCCGATTATCCATGACCTTTATTACACCCCAGTTAAATTGCATAAAATGGGTAGCCTACCCACAGATTTTTGTTCCAAAAGTAGTCCCTTTCTGGAATTTGGTTTGAACACACCTGGATCTCCTGTTGGGGTTGTCCGATGCTTTTCTTCCTGAAATCTGTATTCTGGGTGAATAAAATGTTACCCTGATTGGCAACCAGAGGTCACATATGGCTTTAATTTCAACATGTGCGAAAAAGGTCATCCTTTGGCACTGGCTTGACCAGTGCTCACCTCAATTCCTTGAATGGTATAGGGAGATACTGTTTTCCTTGCAAGCTGAGTGCCTTACAGCTAGCATATATGGTAAAATACACAGGTATAAACGTATCTGGGAACCACTATATGTTTTATTAACAGTATGAGTTCACATTGCAGTGTTCCCAGTAGTACTTCCTTAGCAGACTGGTGTATACAAAGTTGGGTGTTCTGAACTGTGTTCTTTTGACACATTATTTTTGTTAAACTCCAGTGGTGTGGTGGGAGGGTGATATGAGAGGGGGGATGGGGGGATGTAAAGGTTGGGTTGTGTTTATAATGTAACTTGTATGTTTCCTGGACGTTGTTATGACTTATTTTTCTTACATTGTACTTTCATGATTTGTTATGGCTCTGTATGTTGTTACTTCCTTTTGGTTTCAATAAAGTTTATTCAATTTGAAAAAAAAAAAGAAAATATGAAATGTATAACATGAAGCTCATATTATATTTCCATTATTTTCCATAATGAATTCATTAGCAGTATTGTCTGGAAACAAATGATTTTGTGAAGTGTTTTTAACTATTTTAGTATTGGCCACTTTGCACTGTATATCACTTTAAACCTTTTGGAGTGTATGTGTAACCCCCAGTTGGCGCTAAAACTGAGAGGGTTACTACCCCTGCCTGTGTAGCTAGTGAACAGGTTGAGGGGCCTGGGTCCTATGACGTGGGGTGCCTCCATTTTTATAAGTTGAAACTTGGGGAGAAAGGTGTCACTCGGCATGTTGGCTAGGTTTGGCTACTCTGCACAGGGGCCCCCAAATAACTCCGGACATAGGAAGCAATAACTGTAATGTCCAATACCAGAAATTGGGATTCTAAAGTGTGGCTTTTATTCACATCCAACAGAATAAAAAAGCATAGATGGACCCCCACGGGGCTACACTCCTGGTAATGCAGATTTATGGAGATCAGAACACATCTTCTTTACACTGAAACCCTCAGGTTTTGAAACACTCTGGGCATTTGGTCCTAACTCAACTCTTTTTCAGTTTCCCTGGCTCAGCTCCCTTGCCACCCCTCTGGACTACCTTCCTTCCATCGCTCGGCTCTCATGCCAGCCCTTTGGACACTTTCCATATGGCATGGAACATTTCTTGGTGTCTCCCTAAATCACCTCTGAGCACTTTAGGTTCCATCAGGGAATCTTCTTCATCAATCCCACATCTGGGTACTTTCCTGAGGCACTGGCCAAGTACCTGAAAGAAAGCAACAGGTGTCCCAAAGCAAACCTGCAGAGGTGAATTTGGTTACTACTGATGGGGGGTCTCCCACCTCTCACTTCCATAATTCATACCCGGCCATTTCTCTGGACTTTAACACCTCATCATCTGAAAACACTTTACTGTGTAGATTCTCTTTAAATGTATGTCACATTTAATCTACTGTTTTTCCATCCCACTTGTGCTGAACTTGAAACATACTTAAAGAGTGGCTGTGTCCATTTCTCTAGACCCCCACAGAGTTAAGCAGTCCAATTCCCATAACTTTCAAAACTGTACTTGACTGTCTTTTCGTGACCCCACAGTAACAGTCACTTAACTTCATCTTGTCTCAGGTGAAAACACATTGGCCCTTTATCAGAGCAGACTCACCCCTTGGTTGCAGGTGCCCCACAGACTTTTTCTCTTCAAAGAAATCTCATCCAAAACTTCTGGTGCCTCAGCACAAACTTAGATTTAGGCAGCTTCTTCTTCCCCTAGCCAGACCAGGGGATTGCCCCTGGAAGTAGGCAGAATCCTTCCCCCCATCCCCGCAAGGACGGAGCCCTGAACCACTGGAAGTGGTCTTTACCACTTCACCTGGCTCTTCTTGTGTTCCTCTTCAGGTGAGAACACACACCTCTAACAAAAATATAGCTCTTTGTCAGAGCTGAGGGCTGTGAGGGCCTGCAGCTGCAGCACACCTCCTCCCTCTTCAACACTCTACTACAGACTACTACTGACTGACTTCAAATTCCCCAACATTCTATCCTAACTTCCCTAGCTGCAACATTCCAGTGTGGCTTATGCAGCTGCGACAGTTCTAAATGATGTCATAGCTCGGCTCAGCAGAGACTGAAACAGAGCAAGACATAGTGAAATCCATTTAACTGGAGTTTCACTAGCTGCCTGTCCCTGCCTGCCACTAGATCTAACTAGGGTTCTAGTAACCCTGGGTAACGGGGGGGGGGGTTACATATGACTTTAACAGCCTGTTATAAATTAGGTGGGCCCACAGGGCCAACTTCTTTGACAAAACACTGGAAGCTTGTGGTGTGAAATGTTGGGCTCCAGTGGGTCCTTCTGTGGGATCATATTTATCCTCTGCACTTGTTGCTCCACTTTAAAGTTATAATAAAGTACTGCAAATTTACACAGCAATATGGACTTCAGTGAGGGTCTGTTTTAGGAGTCGAGTGCTGGATCCTGTGTCTCTTTAGCTTCCAGAACTACCCCCTCTACCCACACTCACAACTTTTGCCATATTTTTCCAGACAATCATACAACAGGTGTCCCAGTTTTTGGCAGATATAGCACCTGAGTTTTCTTGACTCTTTACTTCTGAAACTATTTGGCTTCCCTATTTGTTTGGAAGTAGGCTGACTTTCTTAAGGTTGCCCCAATGGATTCCCTTAAAACCACCTGATGTCCTCCCCCATTATTTTTACACTGAGTAGATGGTCAACTGAATACAAAGTGATCAGCCATCTCAGCTGTCTCCTTCATGGAGCTCAGAGTATTATCCAGCAATCATATTATCAACTCAAAAATAATTTCTTAATGATCTCCATTCAGTTTACTCATCTGCATCCCTTCACATGTATGCAGATGACACTGTGTTGTTCACATCCAGTCCCTCCCCTCCAGTTGTGGCATCCAGACTTCAGGACTTCGACAAAGTCCATCACTAGCTATGCTCTAACCAACTGTTACTGAATGCCAAGAAGACTATCTCCCTGTCCTTCGGCACAAGGCAGAGACTCTCTAGGCAACCCTCCCTCCTTTCTTTCCACACTCTAGATGAGACTACATTGGAATATGTTACCGCATTCAGGTACCTTGTGGTTTGGATCAAAAAACACCTCGAATTCTCTGGCCACGTGGACACTATACACAAGAAACTGCTCCCCAAACTTGGAGCCTTACACAGGAACCCAGGATGCATACCTTTGCTGGCCCACCATGCAGTTCTCCAGAGAATGATGCCTTCAACATTTGACTATGGCGATGTAGTCTACAGTGTTGCACCCAAAATTTCCTTAGCCAGATTGGACACTCTCTTCCATTCTTTCATTCACTTTGCTCTCAACTGCCCTTCTCATACTCACCACAGCTCTTTATATCAATCTCTAGTGCTCCCTTCACTCAAGGATAGACACCTGGCTCAGTGTGTCAGCTTCTTTGGTAAAGTCTGGTTCGATGCACTCCCCTACTACCTCTCATCCTCCCTCTCATCCTCTCCTTACTCCTCACTGTCCCTCAGGAGTAGTGATGCTCTCACCCTAGTCGTTTCCTCCAGGACCCCCTCTGCTGGCCAGGCATCCTTCTTCCTCTGCTTCCCCAAGCTATGGAACTCACTTCCCTCCTCCATCCAAAATGCCCACTCCTTTTGTACCCTCTCTTCTTTCCTTCATAATTTCACCTCTCCTACCTGCAGCTACTTCTAACATCCTTTGCCTTTCCCCAAATTATTACTCTACTATTCACTGTTCCCCAAGTGTGAAGCCATGCATGTTTTCAAGGGTACTGTAGTTTAAGTTTCCCTTGTTATCAAGTTTGTATCTGTTATTGTAAGCACTTGCAATTCTGAAATTTCTATTGGCTACTTGACATGCACTGTACTACCATTGCATCTCTGTACTGTATTGTTTGTCCCTATTTCCCTCACCCAGGCTGCATCTGGAAACTAGCTCAGTATGGCTTTGTGGTGAAACCTTCTAAAATAAATAAATAAAACTCCTCTGGTACAGTCTTTAAGAACTGCTCCATGAGGGATAAATTGTTTATCTGTTTCATAGTACTGGCCTTTGCACCCTCTAACCATCTCTCTAACAGATTGCCTAGTAGAGGGGTTGTGGAGGTTGACAGGTGGTGGTGAACACCCGGTCTGTCTGGATGAATTTAAACTGTCCAGAACTCACAGACATTGTGAAGATTATCCAGACTTTGCATCCAACCTGTTGTAGTTTTGATCTGGGCCCTACTCCCCTTTTAGTGGGTTGTATAGATGTCAGTTGCCCGATCCTACCTGAAATTGTATGGAGATCCTTGGATAGGGGTGTCTTTCTGGAACCCCTAAAGGAGGTGGTCAATCGACCACTCCTAAAAAAATCTTCCTTGGATCCCGCTGATCCAGCTAACTACCGACTTGTCTCAAACCTTCCCTTTGTGGGGAAGGTTATTGAGAAGGTGGTTGCACTGCAGCTGGATGATCATTTGGTAACTCACAATATCTATGAAGCTCTCCAGTCTTGTTTCAGGAAGAGACAGAACCTGGAGACTGCCCTTGTTTGGGTATTAAATGACCTCCTAATGGCTAGAGATCGAAAGGTTTGTACCATCTTTGTCCTTCTTGATCTCTCTGCAGCTTTTGACACTGTGGACCATGAGGTGCTTTTGGAAAACCTGCGGTCCCTCTGTGGTCTGTCAGGTACAGTCCTTGAGTGGTTTAGATTTTTTCCCGTAGGCAGGTTTCAGAGGGTAGTCACAGGGATTTATTCTTCTGACTCCCTCCCCCTGACCTGCGGTGTGCCACAGGGTTCCATATTGGCCCCAATGTTGTTCGCAGTGTATATGCTGCCATTAGGAGACATCATCAGATGATACAGCTTGAGTTTTCACTGCTATGCAGGTGACACTCAGCTGTATATGTTCTGCCCAGTTTATGCCCAGACAGGATGATGCGATTCCAGTGCTAAATTTCTGTCTCTCTGAGATCAAAGACTGGATGAGCTCGAGTTGGCTAAGATTGAATCCAGATAAGACTGAGGTGTTGGTTGTGGACCTGGGTCACCCTAGGGCGGGTCTTGGAACTGGGTGCATGTCAGGCCTTTGGCTTGATGGTGTCCAGCTCATTACCTCAGATCGGGTGCGTAACCTGGGCATTATTTTTGATGATGGCTTGACCCTGAAATCTCTGGTGTCAGTGGTGGTCAAATCCTCATTTTACCATCTGAGGAATATCGCCCAGGTGAAACACCTGATTCCTCCAGGTGACCTTCCGACATTGATCCACGCCTTCATTACTACCTGTCTTGACTACTGCAATGCCTTCTACCTAGGGCTGTCTGGGGTTGATATCCGCCGCTTGCAGCTAGTGCAGAACACTGCGGCTAGACTATTGACTGGTACCTCCAGGGCCAGTCATATTATGCCTGTGCTGCATGAACGCACTGGCTGCCAGTTCAGTGGCGGATCACCTATAAGGTAGGCTTGCTTACCTTTAAAGCCCTACATGAACAGGGACCCAACTACCTGAAAGATCTCCTGGTACCTTACTCTCCCAATCGTCCTCTCCACTCCATGAACGAGGGATTGCTAGAGATTCCCAAGGTCCATTTAATGATATCTGGAGCTTGAGCTTTTTCATTTGCAGCACCGAGCCTGTGGAATTCTTGACCTCATCGGTTGAGAGAATGCCTAACCGTCAGTAGCTTTAAATCAATGCTGAAGATTTATTTATTTTCACTAGCATTCCCTAATTACAGTAAGTATTAATTGATTGTTTTAATATGTACTTTGTTTTTATTGTATTTATATAATGTACAGCATCTTGATTATGAAAGGCGCTATATAAATAAAGTTGCTTCTGCTTTGCTTTGCTTTACACACATTTCAGAATAGTTACCTCCTGGTGCCTACCATAAACCTTTGCATTTTTATCCATAGGCCTTGGTAGTCAGTTCAAAATATTTTAACAAGGCATTTTTCACTTTGTTATGGTCCATACAGTCCTCTTTGTCTATTCTGGTAAAGGCTTCTAATGCTTTGGTTGTAAGGCGTGGCAAAAGATGAGTTGCCCAAGAGTCCTGTCCTATTCAATTTGCCAACAAATTGTCTCAAAATTTTTTTAAAAACAAATCTAAATCATCCCCCTCCTGATGCTTGGGAAACATTTTGGAATTAAGTTTGGCTTCTTGGGTCAAACCCCGGATGCCATTACTTATGGTTCATGACACTGTCTTCTGGCACAGAATCTCCATCTCTCTTTTGTATTCATTCTCCTGCTGTCAGTCCTCTCTCAGCTGGATCTCATTCTGCTGCCTTTCTTGCTCTTCTCAATCTCTCTCTGTCTTCTCTCATTTGGATCTTGTGCTGGTACTGCCTTTCTCGATCTTTTCACTCTTTCTCTTGCTCCTCTTGCTCTTACTCTCTCTCTCTCTCATGCTATCTGAGCTGAATCTCATGCTGGCACTGCCTTTATCACATCTCAGCTTCTAGTTTTGTCCTCTGCAGCTCTGGATCTGTCTTTGCCCTATCCAGGGTGAGCTCCAGCTGCATCATCTGTATCTGACCTATTTGTGCTGCTCACAAAAACAAGCAAAATGACCAGGCTCCCCTACTCCTTCTGGAGCAAACTCATTTTAAAATCTTGGGTCATCTGCTGACAATCCAAACATCAAGTCCAGAAAAACAGGATGAACTCCACATATATATTTCTTCTTCCATACTTTTATTAGTACAAATTTAGCACCATGTAACGTTTGTACTGTACTTCACCATGGTACCACCATCACCAAACCCTTATATTACAGATATTGAAATTGTTACTATGCCCATGTGCATAAAACAATATCTGCTTTTTAAAAAAAAATGTTCATTACACACAATGAGTTCCCAGACCTATCCCTACTGTTGTTGCCAAGTTACATAGTGCAAAATATGTATTTTAAAATCTTTCTAACAGAGCAAATTGCACAGTTGGCCTGATGAAATGGCGAGTAGCCATGAAGCATTGGCACTGGTAATGTGTATTGTGACCAAATAAAAGTACAGAAAAAGGAAAACATACTGTATGTGAAGTGCATCCTGTTTTTTGCACTTACTATTTGTGCAGCTTTCCAGTCATAGGCTCTGGCTCATCCAAATTCTCCCGAGCCTCTGTCTTATGACTTTGGCAAGCAGTGACCACTTTAGCACCACTTCTCTGGTCACTTTTTTCAAGGAGGTTTATGAGGGTGCCTGTGGCTGCCCATCCTCAGAGACAAGCCCTCTTCTTTTGCACACTTCCTCAAGGTGTGCGAACTTAAACTTTTTGTATGGTCCAGACATAAGGGGCTTGATTCTTGAAAGTGTTAGAATGCCGCAAGCCCAGGGTGTGCTGAACACATGGCGCGTGGTACTCACGGAATTCCCTGGCTGGCAATCAGGATTCCCAATCCCATATGAAATATGCTGTGAATTAGATCACTTTTTCTGGTCTAACTTTGCAGACCTTTTTATGGGGTTTGCACCAAATATTTGGAACAAGCCATCATAAAGGGGGCAAAGTGTTGCAAATGCGCGCAACCTTTGAGAATCGGGCACACGGTGCGGCAATGTGTTTGGGACAGCACTGGGTTTGACACAGGGCTTGTGAACACCCTGCATCAACCTTTGAGAATTGAGCCCAATGTCTTCTAGTTGTCTGCTCTAATTTATAACAAAATAAAAGTAGTAGGATATATACAGTATCCCCTTTTGTATATCCTGTTCTGTGACCATCAGATATTGCTGCAAAAACTCTTTACAAATGGTATTGGCCATTGAGCCCTGCTATAGTTTAACAATTCTCTGACTGATAGGCTACAGCAGTTGAAAGCTGAAAGCCTACTTTCCTCCTGTTCATAGCTTGCTAAAGGAGTTCCCCAAGATCTGTTCTAGGCCCTCTCCTTTTCACAGTTTACACAAATGATCTAGGGGATAATATAGGCGATATCAAGCTCCAGTGCTACACTAGTGATACAGTTCTTTATGCTCCATAGTGTACCAGAAGCTTTAAATGTCTGCATTTAATACCTTGCAGATGAACTTGTGTGTATGTGAACTTGTCCTTATAGCCACAAAGAGAAAATACATGATTTTTGCTCCTACCAGCAAATAGCCAACTAACTCCACACTGCTTAGTAGCCTTACCCTAATGGATGATAGCCTGGAACTAGTAGATACAGTACATTCCAAATATTTGGGCCTATGGCTAGATAGTAAACTTTCTTTCACCACCCATATCAAAAATTTGTGCAACAAACTGAGCCCTAGGCTGGGTTTCTACCATAGAAATAAGTTTAATCTCCCTGCTACCACCTGCAAAAGCCTAGCTAGGGTTACATTTCTACTGCTACTTGATTACAGAGTCCTGATGTATAGAGGCACTGCTGCCACACAACTAGCTACATTAGATGTCCCTTACCACAGGACTCTGAGATTTATTACTAGGCTGCTATGGTTATTCAAGTCTATTTGCAATGATAAACCATGCTACATCTCAGACTTTTACAACCTATACAACCTGAGAATGTGTAATTACTTTTTACTAGAGGTCCCCAGGCAGGCATCCAACTATGGCAAAATGGTACTCAACTGGCTTGCCCCCAAGTACTGGAACAAATTGCAAGCCCCTCTCAAACTGAACTCTGTGATGAGTCTTCATACATTCAAACCACTGCTAGAAACTCACTGCATTCATGAATGCATTTGTCACTAGATTATCCTTAGTCCTTATTGTACATTGCCTATCTTTCCTGACTTGTTTGTAATATCCTGCTTTTTTTAGTGTATTGTATTTTTATGCATTTTTCTACTGCTACTACTGTTGTACATTATCATATCATACTTTTGAGTATCTTCTGCTTGTAAATTCCATGTAATACTATGTACTGTTTTGTATTTATGTATGTATTATTGTTGATACTATTATAATGTTACTGTCCCGACCAGGACCTCCTTGAAAACGAGCATTGCTAAATGGAGTCTTTCTGCTAAAACAAATAAAAAAGGTATACATCTACACCTCATGCTTTCCAAAGCATTCAAAATTAGCAGCCACCAAACTGTTTTGCACTCCAAAATCTCAACAGCGTCTTCTTGCTTGAAGAATGTTCCTTATTAAAACAGATTCTAGTCAGAGCCGATATGGCTGCACCAAGCTCTCCTGTCTGGGTATCAGAGCGGTGGCAGCATGGCTGTCACAGCGGTGCAGCATGGGTAGCAGAGCGGCGGCAGCATCGGAGCACCAGTTTCGAAGTGAGTGACAGCAGAAGTACATCTATGAAGTAGTGCACCATGGGGAGGGGGAGATCATGCTGCAGAGGGGAGCTCCATCATGGAGGACAGCTGCTATGGAGTAAGCACTGTCATGACTTTGCTGCAGCACTGTAGGAGAACACAGGGTCATGTTCCAGAGCTGACCCTCTGTTCTCCTACAGTGATGGCATAACATCTGCGGAGCTCCACCCACATACTGTAGCCGTAAAAATGGTCTGAGAAATACTACATTCTGATTGGCCAATGGCATTCCAACAGCCCTACATTAATCTTTAATTGATATACGGTATATAATATAAGGTATAGAAAAAATGAGGAGGGCTCTGAAGAGGCTAGAAAACTGGTCCAAGGAACGGAAGTTGGGTCTCAATGCAAAAAAGTGCAAGATTATGCATCTAGGGAGAAAGAATCCTAGGGCTGAGTACGAACTAGACAGGGTAACACTGGAGGCCACCACAGAGGAAGGGGATCTAGGGATAGTCATAGAAGACAACCTCAAAGTGGCTAAACAGTTCAACAAAGCAGTTGGAAAGGCTAACAGAATTTTAGAGTGCATAGGGAGGGGTATAACAAGTAGAAGAAGGGAAGTGGTGGTACCATTGTACAACTCCCTAGTAAGGCCTCACCTGGAGTACTGTGCTCAATTCTGGAGACCCCATCTCCAAAAAGAATAGACAGGATTGAGACGGTACAGAAGAGGGTGACAAAAATATTGTTGGGGATGCAGCATAAGTCATATGAGGAGAGACTCAGAGCTCTAAAAATGTACTTCCTGGAGGAAAGGAGAGAGGGGGGACATGATAGAGACCTTCAAATATCTAAAGGGCATCAACAGGGTACCAGAGGGAGCATCTTTCACATGAAGGGAAATAGCAGAACAAAGGGGCACAACATGAGACTAAAAGGTGGAAAAATTAGAGGGAACTTGAGGAAATTCTACTTCACTGAAAGGGTGGTGGAGAGATGAAGCAGTCTCCCCCAGGAAGTGATAGGGGTGGCCATGGTTCAGGAATTCAAGAATGCATGGAATAGGCACATGGGAATTATCAAGCTAGGGGTGGGGGTGGGGGTGGCTTGTAGCATGTAGAGTACCTTAAGCATTAGAAAGAGGGATAGAGCAGACTGGATGAGCCAAAAGGCCCTTATCTGCCGACAACATCTATGTATCTATGTATCTGTCACAGCAGTGCAGCATGGGTAACAGAGCGGCGGCAGCTTACCAGAGTACTGATTTTTGCAGTGATGTCCTACATTTGTAATTAATTCTATTTCTAGAACTTATAGCCACCATGACACAGGACAACCTGACAAAAATGAGAACATACCATTGCTCACAAACAAAAATGCAGAACGGTAAAATAAATCTAAGGAAAAAATTAGTTTCAGTGTTTGAAAACAGACTGCTTTGCCCTGTGCTCTCTGTGGGTTTTCCTGGTCATTGTACAATGTGTCCCACCCACACCATCCCAATACAGCCTCAGTTATCTAGCCACTAGTGCGGCTTGTCCCCTCAGAAGCACTCAATCCTATCTGCCTCCAACAGGCTTTTTTTTTTTTTACTTTCTGTTTATCCCTCCTACACCCCTTCAGCTCTGCATCCTCTGGACCACTTACGGAGTCACCTCTGCTTCCGCTTCCCACCTAACCTGATCCATACCGTTCACCTCATGGAGCTGCAGTTCTTCTCCCCGGGCCGGGACGAGGTGGGTCCCATACACCCTGAACTTTCTTGTTTTCTCAGGTATTTGAAAAGGCAAGGCAGGCAGGATCACATCAAGATATTCTCCTGGTGGTCTGTCTCCCTGGAGCTGGAAGGCATGTTCCCCTGTTCTGTGGATGTGGTGTGTGCCCAACGTCAAGGCATCACTGCCGACATCCACCGTGTCCCAATCCCCTCTTTCTCTGCTCCATGCTTGCTGATCCCTCTGGCTTCCTCCAGAGATAATTCAAGTACCAAGCCTAGTCCCCCCACCCTTCCAGAGAGGTGAACAGTCCTCCGGATGCTCGAGTGTTCTCCACCTGGCCAGCCCACCACCTCCACAGGCTTATTCCTGAACCCGGGTTGATGGCATCGCGAGCAGTAGCACCATCTCCAACAGGCTTTTACAAATAAATTTAAGCCCAACGGTGTTTGTCATCTCTGCTCAATCACCTCCAAATCCCCCCCCCCACTCTCTACTATAGCTGTGGCTCTAGTCAATAACGGCTCCTG
Source organism: Neoceratodus forsteri (assembly GCA_016271365.2). Lineage (NCBI taxonomy): Eukaryota > Metazoa > Chordata > Ceratodontiformes > Ceratodontidae > Neoceratodus > Neoceratodus forsteri. The sequence continues at coordinate 564,921,638 of CM057449.1, read as the reverse complement.
CAGCCTCTCCACTCCTGGCTGGGAGTGAGTACACAGCCATAGGGTGCAGCTCTTTACTGGCCTCCTCTTGCTGCTCCAAACATCTTCTGCCATATACAATTCTGCTGCCAAACCGGCAGTTCTGGAAGTTGGGGGGGGGCTCATCCACTATTGCCTCCTCCGCCTCCCATAGGCACCTTTTGCTCACCCTCTCCCACGAGCGTGGAGTAGGCCACAGCCTGAGATCCATATGGGCTGGGAGTTGCAAGTCCCCACAGGCACTTCCACTTTTAGCGTAATCACGATAAGCAGATGGTTGTAGCCCAAACTTGCAAAACGTTGCTCACCTCATCCTCACCCAGGAGAAATGTCAAGTGTCAGATCTGTGTTATGCAGCAAGTACCCTGTGAGAGACAAGATCCTGGAGGAAAGAAGCAGAGCCACAAGTACACCAGGTGATAGCAGTCACAATGCTAGAGTTCTCACAGAAAAGCAGCCGCAGCAACCAACCACAAGAGAGGTACAAGTCAAGGCACCTGTCGTTTTTAGACCAGTGCTGCACTACATGTAAGTACCACTGCAAAAGTACACAAGGTGTCAGAGGCCAGGGGAAAAACTCTACATAGAAACACAGAAGTTGATGGCAGGTAAGGACCACAAGGCCCATCCAGTCTACCCATTTATTTTTCTGCCTTATGAATGTGCGGTCGGTCTTTGCTCTGTCAATGGCCTATCTATTCATACTCATCTGTATTGCTCCCTTATGCCTATCCCATGCCCATTTGAAGCCCTGCACTGTATTCATATCCACCACATCTTAAGGTAGGCCATTTCATGCATCCACCACCCTTTCTGTGAAAAAGAACTTCCTCACATTACCCCTTAATTGGCCTCCTTCTAATCTCATGCTGTGTCCTCTTGTCCTGCTATTTTTCTTATATTGAAACATGTTAGACTCTTTCACCTTGTTAATGCCCTTAAGGTTTTTGAATGTTTCGATCATATCACCTCTCTCCCTCCTTTGCTCTAGGGTATACATATTGAGCTCCGTTAATCTGTCCTCATATGTTTTCTGATACAGTCCCTGCACCATTTTGCTTGCCCTTCTCTGGACTGCCTCAATTTGGTTAATGTCCTTGTGAAAGTGCGGCCTCCTGTACTGCACGCAGTACTCCAGATAGGGCCTAACCAGTGTCTTGTAAAGAGGGATTATTACCTCCCTCTTCTGACTTGTGATACCCCTACTAATACACCCCAACATCCCTCTAGCCTTACCTACTGCTTTAGTGGTCTGCTTAGATGATTTCAGATCATCGGTGATGATAACGCCCAAGTCTCTTTCTTCCCTTGTGACAGTCAGCAACTCCCCTCCCAGCCTATAGGTGCCTTATGGGTTTCTCTTCCCTATGTGCATGATCTTGCACTTCTTTGCGTTAAACTCCAGTTGCCACTCTTCTGACCATTTTGCCAGTTTATCCAGATCTCTTTTCATTCTGCCCACCCCATTTGGATCATCTACTCTGTTGCAGATCTTGGTGTCATCTGCAAACAGACAAACCTTACCCTCCGGTCCATCTGCAATATTACTGATGAAGATATTGAAGAGGACTGGCCCCAGGACTAATCCCTGAGTTACCCCACTTGTGACTTGCATCTCTTCTGACTGTATACCGTTTACCCCCACTCTCTGTTTTCTGTCTGTCAACCAGTTTGCCACCCAGTTGACCAACTTCTTACCCACCCCAAGCCTACCCAGCTTATTAATCAATCTTCTATGTGGAACAGTATTGAAAGCTTTGCTGAAGTCAAGGTAGGCAACATCAACTGCTCCCCCTTGGTCCACCACTCTGATTACCCAGTCAAAGAAATCTATGAGATTATTTTGGCAGGACCTTCCTGTTGTAAACCCATGCTGTCTTGGATCCTGTGCTCCTATGGATTCCAGGTGTTGCACTATCCTTTCCTTAAGGAGTGCCTCCATAATCTTGCCCACTACTGGGGTAAGACTGACTGGTCTGTAGTTCTCTGCCTCTTCCCTGCTACCTCTCTTGTGGAGTGGGATCACATGAGCCCTTCTCCTGTCTTCTGGGACCTCTCCTGTGCTCAGAGACTCATTAAAAAGTTCTGATAATGGCTCTGCTAGTTCTTTCTGACAACACTGCACAGAACTTTAAAGAGGGAGACTTATAGCCTGCTGATGTGAGGGAACCAGATAGTAGTAAGGGAAGTACAGAAAGAGGAAAGGGAGAGCAGGTTTTTGTGGGATTTAGAGAACCATTGCTACCTGCTTAATATATGATCTGGGAAATACAGAAACCTGTCACAGAGCATGTACTAGTTTCTCTGATCCTCAGGAGTGTCATGATAGCGAACGAGTGGGAGGTGGTGGCTTGGGGGGGTGACATTACAGCTGAACATGGTAGCCTGCTTTGGCAGCACAATTTTTGCTGCCTCCTTAGTAAACAGGCTCTGGGAAAAACATTGCAGAGTCACAACAGGTCTCTGATCCTCCAAAATGTGTAACAATGGGAGGGTACTGAATGAGTGAGCATGGTCAGCAGTGGATGTTCAATAAAGGCTCCAGAAAAACAAAAATCTGTTACAGCACCCACATTAGTTACCCAATCATCTAACTTCCTGTAAGAGGGGTGCTGGCACAGAACAAGAGAGCATGCTTTGGCAGCAGCCTCCTTACAAAATGTGGTCAGCATTCCTATTACTAAAAATGTGCTTCATGTTTGCTAAATCCTTATTTACAGCGAGCAGTTTCATCGCTCCTCTCGGTGTCTTATTCTGCCTTAGATGATGCGTGTTCAGTAATTGTGAGATCAGTTACCATGGAACAACTGTAAGTGCTCTGGATAACTCAGAGGATGGACAATTTTAATCAAAAATTCCTCTTTGGGTTTAAAAACATTTTTAAAAAGTACATTTTGTACAAATAATTATATTTTTTTATAATAGCAACAAAGTACTCCCAGGTGGTTATGTTAATGTTCAGTTAACCCCACCCCCCCCGGGGCATGTGGCACTCAACTGTGCCTCATGCTACATTACACCCCCAGGGAGTGATTAACAGAACATTAACACAACCCCCTGGTTGTACCTTATTGCTTAATTAAAAGCAACCATTGTCCTTTTGGCAAACTCCATCACATCTTTCAGTTAGTGTGCCTCAAAACAATTTTGATCTTCATTTACCTTAATAGTCACTATAGAAGTAAATAATTTTAAGTTTAGAGGCTGCTGAAGCTCTATTTCTGCTTCTCTTAACATGCTGAATGCCTGCTTGAGTTCTGCACCAGAGAGGGGAAAACTGCTGTCAGGACCAGTCTTTTGAAAAGCATAATTTCATCTGAGTGACTCATATTTCTCAGAACATTATACCTGTACTTAATAATGTTGTCTAATGATGTGCATTTAATCATGGCATCACTGAATATTTCTCAGAGCATTATACAGTACCTGTACTTAATAATGTTGTCTAATGATGTGCATTTAATCATGGCATCACTGAATATTTCTCAGAGCATTAGACAGTACCTGTACTTAATAATGTTGTCTAATGATGTGCATTTAATCATAGCATCACTGAATATTTCTCAGAAAATTATACCTGTATGTAATAATGTTGCCTAACGATGTGCATTTAATCATGGCATCACTGACACTATAAATTGATACATGGTAAAATCATCCATTAACTGCTCTTCTTCCTCAACAGTGCTACACATTCCTAGTCTGGTAGCCTGATCTAACACAGCACTGCTTGGCATTTGCAACTTTGCAGCTAGATTTAGAAGTAAAACCACATTGCTGAACAACTGATCCTTCAAAGGCAACATTGTCAACATCTTTGATAACACAGTCATTTATAGGGGCACGGTACTGCCCTTATAATTAGGATTGAGTAGGTTGTTCAATGTTAACCAGCCAACTTTGCACCCTATTAACTTTGCCATCATTTGACTAAATAGCACAAAATTTGTGTGGTCAGGCTGTCGGAGTCTCAAGATGTAAAAAGTTTTGTGACAGCATCTTGTACAATTTTTGAGATACGGAGCACCAAAAAACAAACAAACAAAAAAACTATACTTAACATTGCATATTTTTTACTCACACCTACAGCCTAGATGGTGTGGAATTTTTTCATGAAATTTTCAAGTTTGAAGAGACCTGTGCCAAGAGTGTGTCTTTCGAAAGTTTGGTGAAAAAATATACGTTTTAGAGTTAAAATGATTTTTGAGTTAACATTCAAGTTGGACCAGTAATACTTTTGCAGGTGCCTATTTTCATGATTTAGCTCTCGAGACACCTGCCATTTGTTTTCTCCTTTTACACTCAAAGACATTAAAAATGCATAAAACTTATCCCTTTAAAAAAAATAAACACCTGAACCTACCTATAAAAAATAATAAACTGAGAGAAGAAAGAGCAAGTACACAAAATGACAGTTAAGGGGCCACAAATAAGACATGATTGAAGTGGTGCAATGCAGTGGTTGTGGAGCAGCAGACTTCCGGGAGATGTTCTGGAGAAAGCGGTGTTGTCCCAACTGCAGGCACCTCTCTGGGCTGAGGGAGGAGGTTGCTCATCTCCAGGCTGAGTTGGCCAGGATTTGGGGGACCTCCTCTCCCACCCAGGGACCACCAGGGTCACTGCTGCTGCCTCAGAGGTTGCCAAGAAAAAGGAATGGTTGGACAACAGTGGGCTCAGGCAGCATGAGGGTGGTGGAACAGAGAGAGGCGCATTTCTCCAGTTGTACCTCTCTACAATTCTTATGCCATTCTGGCAGAGTGTGGTTCCTCTATAGAGGCACCTGCAGTGGAAATCAAGGAGGATGCTGGGAACCTCCACAAATGAGACCCACAGGAGGGTGGCATGGGACCCCATAGGGGAAGGAAACAACTCCTGGTGGGGGACTCCATTGTTAGGAGAGTAGAACTGGGGAGGGAGGGAGGGAGAGAGAAGTAGCCTGCCTGGCACCACTGGCTTGGAGGAACAGGAGCAAATCCTTAGGATCACAGGAGCAGCTGCACAGGGGAGGGAGCTGGATGTCATTGTCCACTTAGGGACAAATGATCTGGCTGGGAAAGGGATCAAAACAGTGGAGGAGGAGATTGTTGAGTTGGGGAGGGGCCTTAGACAAGTAGCACGCACAGTAACCTTCTCAGAGGTGCTGCCTGTCTATGGCATGGGTGAGGCTAGGGTGCACCACACCATGGGATTCAATCAATGGTTGAAAAACTGGTGCAGAGCTCAGGGTTTTGGCTTCATTGGGGACTGGGGGTCCACCTGGAAGGATGCAAGCCTATACTGGAGCGATGGTCTGCATCTGTCATGGAGGGGAACCTAGATCCTAGGTGATAGGTTTAAATGCTTCATTGGCAAGCATTTAAACTAGCCAAGGGGATGGCATGGAAAAGGAGCATGGAAATCCTAGCCTCCACCCAAAAAAATCAGGGTAGTTAGTGAGGTAAACACCAAGGTAGAGACGTTGATAGGGAGAAGGGCAGATGTAAATGGAGAAAAAGGCAAAGGCAGTAAGGACAGGGATGGGGGAAAAGGGGTAATGCGATCAATAAATGGAGGGTAATGATAACTATTGCCAATAGTCTAGGTAACAAGCTCCCTAAACTGGTGGCCTTGATGGAAGAGGGATGTCTGGATATTGTGGCAGTCACAGAAATATGGTACACAGAGAACCATGACTGGGATGTCAGCATACCAGGGTACACAATCTACAGGAGAGACAGGGAGAACAGAAGAGGACGAGGAATAGTCTCTATGTAAGGGAGGGGATCAAAGCAATGGAACAAAAGGGTAAACAGGGAGAAGAGGAGGCACTGTGGGTCACCCTGGAGACTGGAAAATCACAATCTGCACAGGGGTTGTATACCGACCCCCCCCATCTCAAGGGGAGAAAATGGACAAGAAATGACAGAAGGTATCCTTAGGATGGCAGAGGAAAGGGAGATATTGTTGATGGAGGACCTGAATATGCCAGATGTTAACTGGAGCACCTTTGCTGCAACCACATCCAAGAGCAGGGTCATTCTCGATGCCCTACAGAGGGCATGCCTCAGACAGCTAGTGTTGAAACCCACTCAGGAGAGAGCAATCTTAGACCTGGTACTCTCAAATGGGGAGGGAGAGAGGATCTCAGATCTAGAAGTGTGTAGCCATCTGGGAACAAGTGACCACCAAACAGTGTGGTTCATGATAAACTCAGCTGCAGAGTCAAGCCATTCAAAAGTGAGGGTACTGGACTTTAGGAGGGCTGACTTTGTCAAAATGGGAGAATACCTCAGAAAAGCACTAGCAAACAGGCAAGAAGGGGGGATGAGCAACAATGGGGAAACATCAAAACTGCCATCACAGAGGCAACAAACCTTTTGTGTGAAGCAAATAAACAAATCAAAATGAAAGAAAAAACACTATGGTTATGAAAAGAGGTGGTGGGGAAGGTTAGGGAGAAAAAGATAGTATTTAGGAAGTATAAGGAAAAAAAGAAGCAGGACAGAGAACTGTACCAGTTAAAGCAGAAGGAAGCGGGGAATGCAGTCAGAATAGCAAAGGCCCAAACCAAGGAAAAGATAGCCCACTCAGTTGAGAAGGGGTATAAAACCCTTTATAGGTACATTAGGGAGCATACAAAGATGAAGGGAGGGGTAGTGAGGCTGAATAAAAGGGATAGTGGGTGGACAGAGTGGGACAGTGAAAAAGCAGGGATACTGAATTAATACTTCTGCTCAGTATTCACAAAAGAAGAGGAAGGAGGTACCTAATCCAATCAATAGAAGCACTCTGGACAGAGGGGTCGACCCCAGTCCTTTCACAGAAGAAAGGGTTCTGAAAGAACTCCTAAAACTGAAGGTGAACAAAGCAATGGGGCCTGACAGGATTCACCCCAGAATTCTAAAAGAATTAAGGGGAGAATTAGTGACACCACTGACTAGCCTTTTTAACAAATCATGGGAGGATGGCATGGTACCTGAGGACTAGAGGAGGGTGGATGTGATTCCCCTTCACAAAAGTGGGAGCAAGACAGAGGCAGGAAACTACATACCTGTCAGTTTGACCTCAGTGGTAGGGAAAATGGTGGAATCACTTCTGAAGAAAAGAATTGTTGAATACCTAGAGGCCAGTGGGGCACAGGACCCAAGGCAGCATGGATTCACAGCGGAAAGATCATGTCAGATGAATGTAATCGATTTCTTTGACTGGGTGACCAAAGTAGTAGACTAGGGAGGGGCTGTGGACATGGCCTACTTAGACTTTAGCAAGGCATTTGACACAGTCCCACACAAAAGATTAATGAAGAAATTAGCCAACCTGGGAATGGGTCCCAGGGTGGTAGCCTGGGTAAAATATTGACTGGACAACAGGACACAGAAGATAATAGTAAATAGAGCCCATTCTGAAGAAAGGTGGGTTACTAGTGGGGAATCGCAGGGTTCAGTACTGGGTCTGGTCTTTTTAATGTCTTTACAGGAGAAATTGCAGAGAGACAGGAAGGAAAAGTATGCCTCTTTGCAGACAATACAAAGATCTGCAACAGGGTTGATACACAAGTTGGGGTGGAAAGGATGAGAAGGGACTTGGCAAGGTTGGAGGAATGGTCAGAAGTATGGCAGTTTGGATTCAAAGCAAAGAAGTGCAAAGTAATGCACCTGGGAAACAAAAACCCAGGGGAAGAGTACACAATGGGGAAGGGGGAGGTAGTAACAACAGCAGAAATGGAAAGGGACCTGGAGGTAATTATATCAGATGACTTAAAGATTAGCAAGCAATGTGAGAATATAGTAGGGATGGCTGCAGGGATACTGGGGTGAATAGGGAAAGGCATCACCAGTAGAAAAAGGGAAGTTGTTATCCCTCTGTACAGACAGTTGGTGAGACCCCATCTGGAATACTGCATCCAGTTCTAGAGACCCCATCTCTGCAAGGATATAGACAGGATGGAGACAGCCCAGAGGAGGGCAACTAAAATAGTGCAGGGTCTGCAACAGAAGCCATATTAGGAGAGATTAAAGGAGCATAATATGTATTCCCTTGAGGAAAAGAGGGAGAGGGGGGATATGATAGAAACTTTCAAGTACCTCAAGGGAATCAAGAGGGTAGCATCTTTCAGAAAAAGAGATGTGCAAGAACAAGGGGACACAATTTGAAGCTAGAGAGGGGGATGGCTCAGGGGTAATGTGAGGGAGTATTTTTTCACAGAGAGGGTGGTGGATGCATGGAACGGCCTTCCTGAGGAGGTTGTGGGGTCAAAGACAGTGGGGGAATTCAAGAATGCATGGGATAGACATAAGACAATTCTTGTGGTGGGTAGGAAGAAATAGGCTGTTGGTTAACTAGAATCTGCAGCTTATCCAGTAGGTAAGGAAATGGGCAGACTAGGTGGGCCAAGATGTGCTTATCTGCTATCAAAGTCTATGTTTCTATATGTTTATACCTAAATGGGACCCATTTAGCTAAATTTTGATGTTTTGCTTTTTTTTTTAAACTTGACAGAAACATATTTTCTGGACACCTCAAAATTCAGGGTGCACAGCTTTGCGAAAGGAGCCATTCACCTGCATTCTCTGTATGAGAACAGTAGGACTTTCATAAGTTCTGCAGCCACAGCTGGAATCCTACTGCGGGCTGCAGTGACAGCAGTGAGCCACCGATCCCCTGTTCTCCTTGTCTCTCTCTCTTTGTCTGTCTGTCTATCTATCTATTTTAACTATGTTTTAAATTAACTGGGGTGGCCACCCACAGTACCACTTGTTTTAACCCCCCCTCAGGTTGCCCACCATGTTCCCATATTGTAGGTGATGGCACAAGGGTGCCCACCTCTGGTGCCTCCAAACAGTAGCTTGATACAGGGGTGCCTAAGCCCCACTGTCAGAATGTCTGTGTCAGATCACCTGTAAAGAAGAAAACCATCCCTCATTGTTTTTTTCTGCAGTAAAGAAAACAGTCCCTTGCAGATCTGACCCCTTCCCACTCAGCAACCACCACTCCACACCCCACCACACCCTCACTCACCTGAACAAGTTCAAGAGCATAAATCCACTCTCCAATCAAAGACGTGTTTTGCTGCTGGAACTGCCGACTGCAATATGAGAAACTAAGGTGAGTGATGTTCAATATATTTCAATGGGCTTTCGAACTTTGATGCATAAGTTTGTCTGTTTTGCATATTTTGTCCCCAAATTTTTAACATGGCCTTTTTGAGATCCCACTCATGGCCAATGGCAGTGGAATTATGCAAATCTGGCCCAAAAGAAGATTTTCCAGTTGCTTGGTGAAATCACCTTTCAAGCAAGATTTAAAAAATTTCACCAACCTTTTTCAAGAGGTGTTGTAATAAGAAAGCTATGCTGAAAATTCGGGGTCAAGATATGCAAAAATGGCAAAGTTAGGCACGTACATTGACATTTTTCTACATTTGTTTGTAACTTTGGTAATTTTAAGTATTTTGACCCCATATTTTCAATATAGCCATTTTCCACACCACCTCCCAAGCATGATAGCTGCCATTTTTCAAGTCCTGATCTAAATGTATTTCACACCTGTGGTGCAGAATGACATTTTGATGGTGCAGAAGAAAAAATTACTTACCATAGTAATCTTGCTTCTTTCAAGGGAATTTTACTGTATTCTGACTTCTGCAGTATGGTCTCACCATAAGACTGCCCCGGAGCCGAAGTGGTTAATAAAACCTATGTTAATCATGGAATGTTAGGCTCAAGCTAGGTTTTCAAACCACTGTCCCTAGTAAACATTCTACAACCATCAAATTCTTATGAAGCAGCATAACAAGCTATCTAAACTATACTAATAATAAAAAAAATAACAACACCCAACAACAAATAATCCCCTTTAATTAAAAATGTAGGCAACACTAAGACTTAAGTCACTAAGTCCAAAAAAGAAATACCCACAGGTTTCAATCAGCATAGACTGCTGTGTTGCAGTGCCCATAGGTTCTAGCAAGGGAGGAAGGGTGGGAGCTCTGAATACAGTAAGAGTCCCTTGGGAGAAACAAGATTACTATGGTAAGTAATTTTTTCGTCAAGCCCCAGGAAATCTTACTGTATTCTGACTTCCGCAGACTATCTAAGCAGTACCTTTGAAGGAGGGTAGACAACTTATTTAGGAAACCGGCTCTGCAGTACTGCTGTGCCAAACCTGGCATCACTTCTGGCCTGGGTATCCAGGTTGTAGTGTTTGGTAAAGGTGTAAACTGTTTTCCAGCTAGCTGCTTTGCAGATTTCTAACAAGGGGATATCTGTTGCAGCTGCTATAGAACAGCTGTACCCCTTGTAGAGCTGGCTTTGATGCTTGCAGGGGGCTTTTTACCCACTTTGCTGTAGCAAAATTGGATACAGGCAACAATCAAGTGAGCAATGGTCCTCTTTGAGGTGGGTTTGCCCTTCATCATTTCTCCATAGGTCAGGAAGAGCTAGGTTCTATCCTGTTTGTGCCCCTTTGTGTGACCCAAGTAGTAACTTATAGCTCTCTTGACATCAAGACTATGTAGTCTTCTCTGCCCTGAACTGGAATAATCAGTGAAAAAGACTGGCAAAGTCATGGACTGATTAAGATGGAAGTCCGAAACCACTTTAGGAAGGAATTTTCTATTGGTCCTAAGGACCACCTTGCCCCTGTGGACTGCTATATAGTCTGGCTCTGTGGACAGAGCCTGGAGCTCATTGATCATCCTAGCTGAGGTGATGGCTACCAGGAACACTGTTTTCCATGTCACATGCTTAAGCTCTGCTGAGGACATGGGTTCGAATGGTGGCTGCATTAGCTGGTCAATGCATATGTTAAGGTCCCATGCAGGAATGGGTTCCCTGTGAGGGGGATGAAGATGCAGCAAGCCCTTGAAAAACTTCCTGAATACCTGGTTGGCAGCCAGAAATGTCCCTTTACTCCCAGAGAGGTAAGCTGAGACAGCTGCTACATATACCTTAGGGGTGCAAGGCCGAAGACCCAAGAAATGCAGATGTGCCAGGTAGTCCAAGACTACTGATAAGCCACCATGATAGTGATCTATCTGCCTCTTTCCACACCAAATAGAAAATCTCTTCCATTTAGATGAGTAAGTCTTTCTAGTGGAAGGTTTTCTAGATACTCTGAGGACCTCTAGCACCTCTTCTGAGAGGTGTAGGTCAGCATATTCTAAGTCCTTAAGAGCCAAGTCTGAGTCTGAGGGACTGGAAATTGGGGGTACAGGACCCTGCATTTATAGGAGGTCAGTAGGTTGTGCCTCCTGGGCAGGGAGATTGGTTTGGAAATTGACAGGGTCAGTAGCAGTGAGTAGCAAAGTTGCCTGGCCCAGTCTGGAGAAATGAGGATCATTATTGCCGATTGAACCCTGAGCTTGTTCAGTACTTTGAGCAGCAGGGAAAATGAGAGAAAGGCATACAGAAACTTCCCTGTCCAGTTCAGCAGGAGTGCATCTAGTGGCACTGTGCCCACTGCCAGAGGCCTGCAACAGAACAGTGGTAGTTGGTGATTGTCTGAGGCTGCAAAGAGGTCCACTCCTGGGGTGCCCCACCTCCTGAACACAACTTGCAGTTGTTCTTCCCTGGGAGATGGACAGCTGAAAGGGAGATCCCTATGGAGTAAGGCAGGCTCCATACCTTCATGGCTTCTGCGCACAGGGGGGAAGATTGTGTGCCCCCTTGCTTATTGATGTAGTACATTGTGGTTGTATTGTCTATCCTGACTTGAACCACTTTGCCCTGCAACACTGAAGTGAAGGACTGAATGCCCAGATAAACTGCCCTGAGTTCCAGCTGGTTTATGTGAAGCAGACTCCTGCTGGAGCCAGGTACTCTGGGCAGTATGCTCCCCCTAGGTAGGCACCCCATCCTAGGAGGGAGGCATCTGTTGTCAAGACTGCTGCTGGTGGCAGCTGAAGAAAAAGCTCACCTTCCCCTGAGGTTGTCCTTTTCTTGCCACCATTGCAGAGCTTGAAGCAGAGTTCCTGTAACTGGTACCATCTTTGACAGGGAGTCTCTCCTCTGAGACTAGTGAGCCCTGAGGTGGAACTGAATGTCCCTTATCTGGAATCTTGATCCTGACACTGTTGCTGTTAATGCAGTCATGTGACTTAACAGCTGGAGAAAATGCCTTGCTGGTCTGGGGGTATGAAGCTGGATAGAGCTTCCCAGCTGTACCAAGCTGGCTACCCTTCACTGATGGAGGAAGGCTCTTCCTCTCAGAGTATCCAGTTCCACCCCTATAAACTCCAGGAGTTGAACTGGTGTTAGCACTGACTTCTTCCGGTTTACCTGGAAGCCCAGCGTGCCCAGAGTATCTGAGTGATGGTCAGTGCTTGCCTTACCTGCTGAGGAGACTGACCTACCACCAGCCAGTCATCCAGATATGGGATGACCATAATCCCTTGTCTCCTTAGGTGTGCCACCACTACTGCTAGGCACTTGGTGAATACTCTTGGAGCCAATGTCAGGCTGAAAGGCATGGCCTTGAACTGGTAGTACCCTGATGGCAATCTGAACCTGAGGTACTTTCGCTGTGATTGCCTGATGGGAATATGGAAGTAGGCATCTTTTAAGTCCAGAGATGCCAGCCAATCCCCCCTCCTGAGTGTGGAGAGAATAGTAGCCAGGGTGACCATTTTGAACTTTGGCTTTGTCAAATGTATGTTTAAATGTCTGAGATCCAGTATGGGTCACCACTCCCCTGTTTTCTTTAGAGTGAGGAAGTACCTTGAGTAGAGACCCTTTCCCTGCTGGGCCATGGGAACTGGCTCTACTGCTTTTTCCCCAAATCATTTTTGCTACTTCCTCTTCCAACAGATTTGCCTCTGCTAGGCTGGCAGGTCTGAAAAGTCTTGCCCTAAGTTTGGAAAGAACTTTGAAACTGAGGGCAAGCTCCTGGCCCACTACCTGCAGGACCTACTTGTCTGTGGTGATGGGTTTCTAAGCCTGGAGATAATGTGCCAGCCTGCCTTCTACTGGGAGTGGGGAGGTGACCCTAGCAGACCTCTCAGGGGGTCTGCTTGGGCTGTGTGCTTTGCTGAGTGCCAGGGGCCAGCCTGGCTGTTGCCCCTTCTGCCTCTGCCTCTGAAGTACCCTCTCTGTGGCTGGTAGGCTGGTGATGCTTAAGCCTGGAAGAAGGGCCTGTAGTGGGTTTTACCCCACCCCTTTTTCCTGGTACTTCTGTGGTGTTGCTGCCTTCTTTTTAGCAGCAGCACATTTGTAGGCCACTTTATACTCATCCATCTTCTTTATGTAAGCCTCTGTCTGCTTATCAAAGACAGACGTAAGCTCGCAGGGGAAGTCTAGTGCCTTTGTCTGTGTGTCCTATGACAATTTCATGGCCCTTAACCAGACAAATCTCCTCAGAGACATGTGAGGTTGCCATTTGCCTGGCAGCAATGTAATTTGCATCCTCTGGCATTTGGAAGCTTCTATGCCCCTTTCTGCAGCTTCAGACAAGTCTGAGGCCATGGGTTTAAGGCAAGCTTTAGCTATTTCCAAAACAGTGTTCCAGAGATTCTTCTGGTATCTGGACATGTAGGCCAAGTAGGTTGCTTGTCTAATAACTAGAGAAGCACCCAAATAAGATTTCTTAGCTATGGAATCCATCTTTCTGGAATCCTTTTCTGGTGGATGTGATGCCAGGGGAATCCCTGCTTTCACATGCAGCAGCCTGCATCACCTCTTCATGGCTGGGGTGCCCAAAAATAAATTCTGCCCCAGACTTAGCTACCCAGTACTTCCTAGTCATCCTGTTGTCCACTGGGGGAATGGAAGTGGGAGTCTGTAAAATCTTGGAAGCCTGTCTCTTCAGAGACTTGTGGATGGTCAGCAACAGTCTTTTTCTTGCTGGTACATCCATCATTTCCATATAGTCTGGTTCCTTTTCCTCCTCTGTGGATTCCTGGGTGGAGAGGTCCAGGGTCTGTGCCACTTGCTTCATGAAAGTAAAATGGGATGTAAAATCCTCGGCTCCCTTCTCAAGGGAATCAGGATGGTGGGGATCAGGGGATACTTCTGGTTCAAGAGGTTCCCTATAATCTTCATCCTCATCCTCATCCTCCCCTTCCACATAAACTTCAGCAAATCCCTCAAGTGAACCTGGAACTGAGGAGGAACCCAGGTCCTGAACCGAGGACTGTGAACCGAGATGCTGAACCAGAACCATGGTACTGGTTTGCAGTGCCTGAAGAAAGCTTATAGCATTAGCCATAGCTTCTGTGGTTGGAACTGATGGAATTGTCAGTTGCAGTTCCTTAACTGAGTGCTTTTCCTTTTTTTTTTTTTTTTTTAGCAGAATCTGCTAGTTCAGAGGCAGTATCTGTGGTTCTTTTTTTTCCCGAAGAACCTTCACCCTGGTCAGAGGGTTGTTCAACCGGTTCCTTCAGTTTCTACTTCTGAGAGGAGGAAGTTTGGTCTGCAGCTGGGTCGGCAGCCTTCTCTGACATTTTTCTTCTTTCAGGGGCCTATCAAGCATCGACTGAGGAAAATTATTACAGACTTCACAATCTGCCTGAAGGTATTCCAACCCCAGACAGACAACACAAACTAAGTGAGGATCAGCTTTAGCAAACAGATCCCCACACTCTGTACAATGCTGAAATCCCGTTGGGCTGGTTTGTTTCTTGGGTAGTGACATAACCAAAAAAAAAAATTGGGTTTTCAGTGAACCCAAGCAACTACAAAAGAATATCTTTCACTCTTTTCCCTTTTTTTTCACAGTTGGTTTAGTGACCGAAGAGAGATCCGGGAATTACCATGGTTTCCCTCAAATCAAGAGAACTGGTACAAAAGTGGTTCAAAAGTAGAATTTAAACTTTAAAAATACAAATAAACATTGACATATCTACAGACAGTCCATTATTCTTGAGCAGGTTTCCTTAACATAACTCATACTGTATATCATAGAAAATCGATACGGCATAGTGGACTGGATAGGAAGGACATTCAAACTACGCACTTCTCGGAGCCTGAGGAGTAGACTCTGAAAGCAGGATTACACAGCATGTTTTATTTGACTACAGGCATACATAGATACATAGACAATGTCGGCAGATAAGGGCCTATGGCTCACCCAGTCTGCCCATTTGAACTTGTAATACCATTGTTACCTGAGCGTGTAATCTTCCCAGACAATCTTATTGTTTATTCATCCTGGTTGGTAGGCTGCCATCTTTCTATGTTTTTGCCCACAGGGTTTGGCCTGAGGAGAGGTGGAGGTGGAGGTGCTGAGAACCCATGGAGGCGTACTGGTGGTGTTTTTGCCTGGCAGGTGTAGCGGGCGTAGCGGAGACATCAGCCAGACAAAGACGGAGGAGCAGGACTACTAAATTTGTCTTAATTGCATTGCCTGCTGACTTACAAAGGAAAGTTTTCCAGTTCTACATACATAAAACATTCTTTGTACTTGTGCTTGTTGCAGTTTGCAATTTAAACATATTGGCTGATCGAGTTTTTTTTTTCTTTGAGCATTATGCATGCATGCATTTTGTAGTGTCATGTTGTATTTTATTTTTATAAATTTATAATCTAGGTTATACTTGTATACTCTTTTTTTAATTATTTCAAGTTTTTGTGTGATTTAGTCCTGATCAGGTGACTTGTTAGTATAAAAGTGTGCGTGTCAGCCATGTGGGTAGATTACCTGCTTCACTAGTGAGATAGCAGTGTCCTACTCACATGCAGCATTGGAATCACTGATTAGTGGCTGATAATTAACTCAGAACACTGGAAACACTCCAGATTTTAAAGCAGTTTTTATCTTTGCATCTTAAAAGTAAGTTTATATTTTTCCTTTTTGTATATTTTGATAATTCTTGATAATTCTTGATAATCACAGGCTGAATAACAGCAATAGTTGTTAAAAGTTTGCATGCAACACACAGTAAAAATTGCTGAAACTTACAGTAGTTTCTTTTTTGTTTAGTGATCTCTCATAAGAACAGCTTACAGCTGTATATGTTTGGGGTGAGCCGGAGCCGGAGCTGGAGCACTAGAAGTAACCATATCTCCAAACCGAACTGAGACTGTTCCCTGAGATCACTGATTAATTGGTGTTTTACCTGTTATTATAAGCATGAATCAAGGGACTGCCTGAATTGCCTGAGTTACCAGAAACTGAATTGAACTAAAATCACTTAAAATTGGAGAGAGGTCTTCAGGCCTCAAAATTGTGAACCTCTGTAAAAATTTCCTGCGATTTGCTTTCCTGCTTTTCTCTGGACTGATTTTTTGCATTTATGAAAGAATTTCATTCGGTTCATTTTAGGAACCGCTTGGCATCTGAAATTGTGACTTTGAAGAATTCTGTCTTGGATTATTCCTGCATTTTTGCACTCTTATATCTTTGCACTTACTTCATTAGCTAGGAATTTACATACTAACTTACATTGTTTACTGTTGTTTATTGACCACCTCTATATTACTGCTCATTGTGTTTTGAAGGATTTGAGCATAATTGTGAGGAGCAGTTAGTACACATTTTTGTGAGCTCAAAATCTATGTGCTATAATTTATATATTACTAACAGTAATTAAAAATGGTTCATACTAGGAAACAGATTCTAACAATGGGGGGGGGTTAACACCTGTTGACCAGAGTGTACCCAGTGTCTTGGCTTTGGGCTCTCAAAATGGTCAATTGGAAGTAGAGAATAAACAAAATAGCTTCAGGATTGAACTGATGCATACTTCATTTAATTTACATTCAACCCCGGTCATAATTTGCTCAAATTCTGAGTCATCAGAGAAGGAAAAATTAAAAATAAAAGCAAAGGTAAATGTAGAGGCATAAAGAAAAAGGTTAAAGGTATTAAAGGTAAGGGTCGCAAAGGAAAGTAAAGTAAAAGTAATTTTAGCAAGGAAGTAGAGTTTTCTAAAACTTTAACAAACAGCTAGCCTTATGGAAAAAAAGGGAAATTAAAACAATCAAATATAAAAGACCATTATAGACCTTTAATTCTGGTTGAAAACAAGTTGAGCTTGCCATGTAATGAATTCAATGGTCTACTACACATAGAAAATGATTGCTTAAAGGACAATCTTGACCAAGCACAGACAGTGGAATTCAAAGGAGCAGGGCATGATATTCAAATGCCTGCAGGTAATTCAAATTTTGGAGTTTATATTAATATATATGCCTCTAAAAGCATAACTGAGCTTACTGCCCATACCCCCAAAAATACGGAGGAGACGTTAGAATTTTCTCCAGACTATTTTTGTGAATCCAACCCAGATCCAGACCTCTATTATCAGAATGACCTAAAACATATAGCTGGGGAATTACAGGAAACCATAAATGGATTAAAACAGTTTACAGGTTTAAATTTCAATAAACAATCTGATGTTGGAACAGCAGCCAATTTTACTACCGCTTTAAGCAAAGAGCTTTGCCTAGCTGCAACACACACACTGCACATTTGATGATCTTGGATCATTTATTGGATTTGAAACATGAAATAGACCTTCTAAAAGAAAATGTAGCGATAAATGGATCCAGATTAGGTGATGTCCTATATAAGTTAGATAAAATACCCCCATCTGAGAGTATATGTTCATCATCTATTATTAAAGCTGAATGTCCTCAAACACTGCCCCGCCTGGATTTTTCTGTGTTAGATTTCTCTGATGTGTCTCTTATAGCAGATGTACCACCGGCTTTACCACCAGTAACTAAGTTTGATGGAGGTAGTAGAGATTTTAATACATATAATAGGAAACTTAAGAAAAATAAGGGTATAAAGAAGAATCCAATAAGGAAAAAATTAATTGTCAGCAAAAAGGGAAAAAGGTGTTAAAGAAAGAAAGTGTGTTTATTTCAAGTAGGGAACAGAATGAAATGGATACAGTATGGTTATCTATAAATAATGGAAATCTGGCTTCTGACAATTTTACTCATATAGAAAAAATAAAGACAGACGTACATAACGAAAATAATGTCCTTGTGACTGAGAATGAAATGGCATGCTGGGAAAATACAGCTTTAGATTTGGATCATAGGGTTGCTGATGCTTCAAACATGAGTAAAGTGGTGAATCAAGACCAGTGGTCAGTAAAAGGGGCAAATGGTAGAGTTAGCACAGCTGAGGGTACATATTGTAATTACTCAGAGGAATTTTGCACAAAAAATGATATAGACATCTATAGCTGTGCAATTTTGGCACTTTATGGTTTCAGCATGACACACAATTGGTCCTATGTAGAGTTAAGGGACAAGATTGTGAACCTAATAAGGGCAGCTACAGGTGCTGATTTAACAGTGTCAGATATTCTACAAATTTGGAAAGACAAGGATGTGAATGGATTAGATTGTTTATTTATATTTTGCACAGCTCCACGAATAGCAAATCAGATCTGGATTAATGAAGGGGGTCTTAGAAAATTTGGATGTGTAATGGAATATGTTAATAGGGAACTTTTGAATAAGGGACCTCAATCATTAAGTAATGAGTTTTGTCATATAAATATTTTTGGTTTAAAATTAGCTTTTAGTGAAAATACAAGTAAATTAAAAACTACATTGTCAAATATATTCAGACATGTCTTAAAAATTCCAGTTGTTGATTTTGTAATAGAACAAGTTTCCAGTTGGAACAAAGGTACACATATGGGACAAGTGGACATTCTGGTACAGAGTCCAGAGGTAGCAAGGAGCATTTTAGCCAAAGCGACATTACTAGATAATGCAGGGTTACAAATCATGGAGAGAACACTATTAAATGGGGGAAATAAACAGGACCAATAAAATGCAAGAGTTACAAAACAGGTAGATCTGGTTGATAAAGCTCCTAAGTTACTGTATTTGTATGGTCTGGGTAGGACTAAGCATGAGAATAATAACAGTCTTAAAGATTTAGTAGTAGATATACTAGAACAAGTACTGAATGCATCTATAGAAGACCCTAAAGCAATAATTATTACAAGGCAGGGTTCTGATCCTGACTGTGATCTAATAATCATTAAAGTAGGTTTCTTAAGTTTATATAGGAAGATTATTGAGAATAGGAGTCTATTGGATGCACTATGTATATATTTGGTTACTATGAATGATTTTTCCTACCAGACCATTTCTAAATGCAAACCATCAGCTAAAAAAAAAATCAGGAGGAACTGTTATTTAATGTTACAACCTTTAACAGATTTGAGTTGCTGGACACTCAGCCAAACTGACTGACAAAAGGAAAAGACCAGCATTTAGAAACAAAATCTACTCATTTGCTATTAATCTCTTGGAATATTGCGAGATTCTTCTCTAAATTAGTGGATCAAGAATGGATAGAGTATATAGCCAAGTTTAACATTGTGTGTCTTCAGGAGACATGGCATAATAAAGACCAAGAATTCTTATTAAATGGTTATCAAATTTTCCAAATACCAGGAGAGAAAGTTGCTAAAAAAGGGAGAGCAGTAGGGGATTTAATTACTTTAATTAAAATAAATTAAAATATTACTGCAGATATTCTATATACCAACAAGAATATAATGGTTATTTATATTCAATTTAAAAAAAGGTAAAAACTTCTGCCTAGCAAATGTTTGCATTCCTCCATTTAATTCTAAATCCTATACTTCCACACTTTGGGACCAATTAGAGGATTTTATCCATAAAAGCTGGGCAGTACCTTCTTGTGAAGACATACTATTCTGTGGTGATTTTAATGCAAGCATCGGACATTATGATGGCTATTCTGATAATAACTATCATAACTGGTGTCACTCAGAAGCCTTTAGATTGCCTAGAACAACAAAAGATAACAGCCTGAACAAAATGGGTCAGAAACTAATAGAGTTATTAGCCCTATTTAATTTAGCACATATTAATGGTAGGATCTATGGAGAAAGGGAGGGTTCTTCAATTATAGACTATCTTTTTTGGAATGGGAATATAACAGACTGGGAAACTATGAAGATTCCAACTAGGGGTGAAAGGCGATCACCTCCCTCTTGTTTTACAAGCAAAAGATATAGAATGTATTGCTGATGTCCCCACTGAACCTACACAATTTGTGATTTGTAATAATAAAATTAAATGGCAGGAAAATTTATCTCCCCTAATTAAATATCTTCTGCAGGATTTGTGTATAAAGGTGAACAATGAAAATCTGGGATATGAGCTCCTGCATCAGCTTTTATTCTCAAGTCTTGAGGATATAAAAAAAATTATTTCAGTCCTCAGAGACTAATAAAAGTATAAAGAATAAAAATACTTGGTTTTATGAGGAATGTCATAAAGAAAAAAAAAAAAAGAATTGAACAAAAAAATTAGAAAGGTAAGACAAAATAAAATTACTCAAAATCTTAGAGAATTAAATAGGTACTGAGAAAAATATAAGAAGTTTCTTACACTTAAACAAGGACAATACCAACAAAAGAATTGGGACTGTATGCTTAAAGCTATTCACAATAAGGATTATCAAACCTATTGGTTGTTAGTAGCCAAGGGTACAAATAATATTAAATATGAAATAGATACTTATGTTACGTTGGAAACTTGGGTCTCTTTATTCTACAAAATGTTTTTCCCCAATGTAGAACATGTAGGAGTAGTCTTAAGCTTTAATATACAAGTTTTTCATCCATTTTTACCTGCAGAAGTGTATCTTGTCATTGCATCTCTTAAAAAATAGGAAGGCCCCTGGTCCCGATATGCTCCCATCTGAGGTATATTTGAGTGCCCCTGCTTTATGGTCTGCAGTTTTGACCAAATATTTTGATTATTGCGTTCAAAAATTGGTATTCCCAAATTCCTGGAAGGGTGCATTAATAATATCACTACATAAAAAGGGTGATAAGACTGATCCCAAAATGCATATGCATTTCACTATTAGATAGCCTTGGGAAAATTTTTTCCAGACTTATTTTAAATAGACTTAAGGAACAATTATTATTACTGGGGGGTCTTTCTGATGCTCAAGCTGGTTTTAGGGCTGGATATAGTACAACTAATAACTTTTATAATTAGACATTTATATGAAAAATATGCTGTATTTAGGAAACAGAAACTATTTGCTGCCTTTATAGACTTTAGCACAGCATTCAACTCAGTTTTAAGGAATGTACTATGGGACATAATGAAAGAAAAAGGCTTTACAGGGGAACTGATAGCAATTATTAAGGAATTATATTCCTCAACTTGGGCACAAGTAAAGTCAGGTACCAGGGGACAATTTTCCTCAACTTTCTCTACTAATATGGAAGTTAGACAAGGTTGTGTAATCGCACCACTGCTTTTTTGCATATATATTGACAAGTTATTGTGTGAATTAAACACTAGTGATACTGATTCCCCTAAGATTATGGATAAATGTTGTGGTGTACTGGCTTATGCAGATGACCTGGTCTTGTTTTCCCTTACCGAATCTGGACTGTGAGCTAAGTTAAATATGCTTGCAGTATCTGCTGGAGAGCTTAATTTGTCAATAAATGTACAAAAAAGTCAGGTTCTCCCTTTAGGATTGAAGGGTAAAAAAAGGAATCTTGGGAGTTGGGGTCTGCTAAGCTAGAAACTGTAGATAGTTATATATAGTTAGGATTACATTTGACGAGGGATGGGAAATGGAATAAATAGCTTGATACAACTCTTGTAAATTTGAAAAGAACAGCACATTCATTATTTACATTCAACAAAAAATATGGCGGAAATACGATCAAGCCAGTTTTAATTGCAGTACAGGCTAAATATTATGCCTAAGCTTTGTTTAACACTGAGATCTGGTATCATAATAAGATGAATATATTAGATATTCTTACAAATAAACTGTTATGTGAAAGCTTAGGACTATCCAGTTTTGTCCCTGTTGCTGTGCTAAGGGCTGAGACAGTTTTTGTTTTCCTCTGCATGCATCAGTTGATGCCAGAAAAGTTAATTTCTGGATCAGAATTCTTCAACATGGACAAGACAGATACACGGCCCTATGTCTAAATGAAAAATACATGTGGTGCTCCCTTGGTTATCTAAAATCAGAATGGTTATCCTTGATATTTAAGTTATTACAGAAAGTAGGGTTAACTCACTTGTACCAGTATAAAAGTCAGAGGAATTATCATCAGCCTAAAATATCAGTCCTTTATTACAAAGGTATTAAGAGAACATTATAAGACCTTAGATCTAAATATCATTAACAAGCTGAAAATGTTCCCCTTTTTTAGGGCAAATGATTTTGGACACTCCTATAGACATTATCTAGATACTCTTACAGATATAGAACATAGAAAACATTATACCAGATACAGGCTGAAAGTATTCCCAAACAACATACTGGAAGCAGTTTATAGGAAAAATACCTCTGTTAGCTCAAGATACTGTTCTTGTACCTGTTCCACTCTGGAAAATTTGGAACATGTCATGTTTGCCTATAAATGGTATACTGTTCCAAGAGTAAAATAGATCTGGCCCTTATGTCAAACTATTCAAACAACAGATCAGAGCATTTTACTGGTCATCTTTATTTACTTCTAATGATGACACTGTAATTAAGACTGTGGCTAATTATTTGGTAAATATATCCAGAATACATTTTGGAAAGAAAAAAAAAGATGAATTAATATAATTTCTCTCAAAATTATATTCTGACTGGAGTAAATATGATCAATATGATGTTTGAATGTGTGTTATGCTAATAGGAAATATTGCATTTAATTCAATTTTGTCTTTGCACCTTGCATTTTATGCATTTTAGGGCTATAATGGCAAGAACTTATATTTAGTGTATCTTGTATTTATTATATCTATATATTTGTTGATAGGACATTTATTTATTTATTTTACTTATTTACATAGAGAGTGTACGCTGTAAAAATGTTTAGGTTTTTTCTTTTTTCTGTTTTTGCTTATATACTGTTGAAAAGTAACTGTGTATATTGACATGGTCTTTGACCACTCAATAAACTTGAACTAAAAAAATAAATAAAAAATAAACGTTCTTTTTCCTCCCGGTTAAACGAACTGAGAAGAAACTGAAAAACTTACCAGAATAACACTAAATCTAGACTAATCTACCTGTAAACTCAAGGAAAGTGCTATAAAAATGAACAGAAATAAAAAGTTACTTCAAAGAACTGAGAAAATAAAATTTTCAAGAAAGATGAAGGAGGGCTGTATGAGGCGTCTGTACTAGGCAAGCGGAGTAAAGAATCTGACGGTTGTAGAATGTTTACCAGAGACAGTGGTTTGAAAACCAAGCTCAAGCCTAACATTCCATGATTAACATAGGTTCTATTAATCATTTCAGCTCCAGGGCAGACTTCTGGTAAGACCATACAGCAGAAGTCAGAATATAGTAAGATTTCCTAGGGTTTGAATGATGTTTTGGTGGGGCAGTTAAACATTTTCACCTACCAGATACATGAGGTGGGGTAATAAAAGGCTATATTGAACATCTGGTGTATGAATATGGTAAAATGCTCAGGTTATGAGTGAACATTGCAGTATTACAATATTCACTCATAACTTCAGTAATTTTCAATATTTTGATGCCAGACGCTCAATATAAACATTTTTCCACACCATCTCATAATTGTGACATGTCATTTTTTAAATTCTATGTGAGACATGTTTTCACACGTCTGGTGAGAAATGACATTTTGGCCAAGATACTGTACTATAAATGGTATATGTCATGTTTGTAGGGTGAATCATAAAATGAGTATCTTGAAAATTTGGGGTCAAAATAAAAAAAAAATACATACAGTAATTGTTAACAAACTTTTTATGTAGTGCCTGTCTTGACTCTAGTGGGCATACTTGTGATGCCATGCCGGTGAACTGCATTTGGGGGTGAGCTCAGTGACCCAACTGGATAGGTGAGGGTGGAGGAATGGTGCTGTTATGCGTCAACCTCCTAGCCAGGGAATGAAAGGTGCAGGGTTGTTCACACAGGCCCAGGCACCATATAGTGAAGACAAACAGTCCTCTTGGCATTAGGCCAAGCATCTCTTCAACCATGGGTGGCAGAGAGCCCTGTGGATTGGCTGACAGATGCACTTTTTGCCCTGAGTATCTGTATCTGGGGTCACATGGAAGTGCAGGGACCACAAGGCACTGCACTTCCACAGCCCACCAGACAGCCCCATGAATTCTTCACATCCATTGCTGCACAGAAGTTCAGGGTCCACAAGGGCCCTGCACTTCTGTAGGCAGATGGGGTCTTCCCTTGGCACAGGGCATCTGTGTCTGTTCATGCAGGTCCCAAAGGGCCTGCATGAATGATGCTATGATTCCACTATCTCACAAAGAAAGGAAATTCTTTGCAAAAAACTCCATTAATGCACCAGTTAGGGTAACTTAATGCCACAAAAGTAGGGAAATGTGGTACTAGGATTTCCAACCTTAACTCCCCACCCCACCTCCACCCCACCCCCAAGCAACAAAAGGAAAAAATATTAAGGTTTTGGGTCTCTGGAGTCTTCATGAATCAGTGGTAGGATCTTTCTTGCTGCTTGGGGGATGGGGATGGGGAGTTAGGGTTGGAAACCCTAATGCCACACTGCCCTAGTTTTGTGGCATTAAGTTACCCTAACTGGTGCATTAACAAAGTTTTTTGCAAATAATATAAAATAAAGCTGCTTTTCTGCATATGTTGAAATCAGTAATTGTACCAGCAATGTTAGCCTCATATAAACACAAATAGTTCTGCTTATGTGGTCCTACTGTAGGCTGGTTTCATGGTGGAGAAGAAAATTGTCAGTGTTTTCCAGTACTTCAGCATCACCATCCCTCACAGGTTTTGCAGCTACCTTTGGTTTTGGCAGTTTTCCAGTAAATTGACTACCATATGCAACAAGCTCTGGCAGAGCCACTACAACTGTGAATGCATTAACTAGATAAGGGTGTTTCATGGGCTTAAACATAAACATTTATTTATTTAAAAAATTTCAGATTTACAAACCTTTGAGTCAGAGACTCATTTTACAAAGACACCTCGTTGAAACTAATACAAAGACAGCACAGTTAACAAGTCCAAAAATAATGGCTTGAAGAGCAGACAGTTATAACAATCATTCACTGGAAATACATGGGTAGCAGTAGATAAATGGATTACATAGTTTAGGCACACAGGCACCACATCAAGAAGACCAAAGCAGTTCAAACAATATACAATAGCTAAAGCAAATAGACATCAGGAGTCAAAGAGAAGCCCAGAGTGTTCACATGAAGGCTGTTGCATACACTAACTGAATCAAAGTATAGTACATTGAGAAAGGGCATATTTAAGCAATAAGGCATGAGTGTGTGTTATCATGTAATGACATCACTCCTGGGGTGGGTTGAAGCACAAGGTGAAGTCGAGTATTTATTTATTTGCACGTATTTATTTGATCCACTGGATCAGCAATATTTGCACAAGCTGTGCCCAGTGCAGATTTTACAGCACTGATCCTAGTCTGGTGATTTGGGTTTTACCCATACCACACTGCATATGGCTTAGTGATATACTGTACAGATTGCTGCAGAGTCTAACCCATTGAAGGTTGAAGTTTCAGAAAACCATTATGTGACACATATCAAGACTCACTCCCTCCCTCACCCCCAGTCACAATTTATCCTCTACCAAAGTCATGCTTAAATACTGTTGCCTCTACATCCATGCCACTAAGCTTTTAATGCCAACATGCTTCTTCTGCTGCTGTGAGTTAAACTCTTTATTTTAAAACATTTTGTTGAGAAATTTTTGTTTTAGTATATCCATGGTCAGGAAAAATGAATTTGTAAAAGAAACCAAAATCCCCATTTATCAGTTCATTGAATCACAATACAGCATGTTATGAATTTTTCAGATTCTATGTGTAACCTATAGTAAGTCAAACAGAAATTAGACACAAATGCCTACGTATTTGCAAGTGAAGCAAATGTGGTTATTATCATTCAGTTGTAAACACCTATAGTTACAGCCAGGATTCACATTGCTAGACTCCGGGTAAGTATGACAAGTTTCCTAAATACTGGTACCTTATCCAGCTGTGTTCTGCTTGGTGTGTGTGTGTGTGTGTGTGTGTGTATGTGTGTATGTGCTTAAACATGTAACTTTCTATAGTATATTTTATAGCACTGTGAATCCTGGCTGCAGTGTTTTTTTCTCTGCTGTGGCTAAGCAAGACACTGTAACAAGACACTGGCCTGCTGTGGGGGCTATTATACATCAAACCAAAAGGTATGCTGTGAAGACTAACTTGGAGAAGATGCAATAAAACAAACTTGAATGACAGCTCCCAGATGTTATAAAACACCCAGGGAAAATTAGAAAAACTCCTCTGACAGCCTAGGCAGAAACCAAACACTGGATTGAAGTGAGAACTCACAACTGGTAGTAATACATATATTCCTGATTTTAACATGCAGTTTTCCTGTAAGAAGATTCAGTAGAATATAAATAGTAGCCCAGAACTGCCTGCCTGAGAATGAAGTTGATATATTATTTGGAAAAAGGGAAGGCTAGGTCTCTTGCTATGCAATGTCCTGTAAAGTAACACACTGACTGCTCTTAGGATGGTAGTGTCAAATGCTATGAGGTGCCATGGGGAACTTGTTATGCAGAAAGTTCCAGGAAGTGTTTAACCCATTCTACTTCTAATAGGTGTCTGTACTATCCATTTGTGCAAGTCAACTCCACTTCTCAAACTTAAAAAGAAAAATACACTTCATCACAGACTGTGTTTACCAAGCACTGTACCCATGATTAAAATAATTTGAACCCCACCCCCAAAAAATGTGCCCTCACATGAACATGCTTGATTTATCTGTAAAGACAATTAAAAAATGTATTTCTAAATGCATTAGTAACACCAATGCTTTCAAGGTTATCTGTAAAGACAATTAAAACAAGCATTTGTCAATGCCAAATGATGCTTGCTTGTATGTGCTGTTTAGGTATTTGGAAGTGATAGTTCCATGCTTTCCTCCCAAGACATCCACTGTGTCTAATGACAGTTGTACTGTTCATAATGAAGTGTGGAAAAATGCCACTGGTGAAAATCTGTACTGAAAATATTACAAATTCATGAACTTACGAGGGTGCATGGAAACTGTGCAATTCTCACTCATAACACAGTCATTTTATGGACTTTTTTCACCAAATTTTCAACATAGCCATTTTAAGACCTCTGCTCATGAACAGTGTCACTGTGATTTTCTTAATCTGTCCCAAACATTGATTGCACACACTGACTGCGCCATTGTGCGCTACATGCATGGAAACACATTTTGGGCAACATGTGAAAAATGACAGCTGTACTGCTCATAAGGAGGTGTGGTAAAATGGTACTGTTGAAAAAATATTAAAGATTGCGAACTTCTGACGTGCATAGGAACTGCTGTGCACACTGTAAAACAGTCATTTTAGGAATTTTTCTCAAATTTTCAACATAGCCATTTTAAGACCTCTGCTCATGAACAGTGTCACTGTGATTTCTTAATGTGTCCCATATATTAATTTACGCACACCCGACTGTGCCATTGTGTGCTACATGGAAACACATTTTGGGATGATGTGAAAAATGACAGCTGTACTGCTCATAAGGAGGTGTGGTAAAATGGCAATGTTGAAAATCTGGAGTGAAAATATTGAAAATTTACGAACTTACCAGTGTGGGTAGGAACTGCGCAACAAACGCTTGTAAAACAGTCATTTTTAGGAATTTTTTAACCAAATTTGCAACATAGGCTTTTTGAGAGCCCACCTTATGAACACTGGCACTGTAATTTCATTATTTGGTCTCAAAAGGTGATTTCACGCAGTGCCCGCAAAATCACCCTTCGGGCCCGATTAACGCCATGACAGTTTCAGAATTTATGAGGAGGGGTCCCAAAAACCCATGTTGAAAATTTGGTGCCAAAATTCCAAAAAATGCCTGAGATATGCATCAAAGTTGAAAAAAACTCTATTTATTCCATTATACAGCTAACCGGCATTTCTTCAGTTTCGGGTAGGCTTTGAAGGAGTGCAGATGTGTTCCCGGTCCACCAAAGATCATCGTGTTGGACTCTGGAGGTAAGTATGGGGTGAGGTGGGGGTGTGGGGAGGCAGAGGTGCAGAGGGTGGGTGGTGGGGAGGGGCATGGAGATCATCGCCGAGGAAGGTTTTTTTTTACAGGGTTTTATGGGTTTTTTTGGGAAGACGCGGGACGTTTGACACGCTGGGGTGGGCTCCCAGCGTAGCAGCTGGAAGGCTGTTTGGGGGGGTCCTGGAGCCAACAGGGGATTGGCCACCCCCATCAGCCATAACAAATATTTGCCACACTGGGGCTGGCTCCCAGCCTGGCACCTGGAAAGCTTTTGGGGGGGCATGGAGCTGACGGGGGATTGGGCACCCCTTCGGCCATAACAATTTCTGCCACACTGGAATGGGCTCCCAGCGTGGCACCTGGAAAGCTTTTGGGGGGGTGGAGCCATGGAGCCGACAGGGGATTGGGCACCCCCGTCAACCATACAGAGTGTGCGTGGGGGGAAACGCATGAGCACGTAATATGCATGCGTGTGGGTGTGTGAGGGGGAGCTCTGCTCACCAAAATGAAGCTCTCCTTTTCAACGGTATGCCACTGCATTTTCAACTGCTGTCATAGACAGCAGCAGCATTCATTGGAGAACTGGGGCCATGCCTGCAAACAGACTGACTGAACTGGAAGACGGCTGCCACACCTCTGAAAACTCGAATGATGGCACTATGTTTCTTGCACATGCGTGCAAGCAACATAAAATTGTATTTCTAAATGCATTAGTAACACCAATGTTTTCAAGATTTTGAAACTACTAAAAAGGAAAACTATATATATAGATAGATAGAATATGGTAAACAAATATTGTTAATCCCAAAAGCTGAACTTTATTTTTAGTATATAAATGTTTAAGAAATACCTGAAGGCTGTCTATTTTCCTTAGTTTTTAGACACTTCTTAGTCTTTTCTTTTGAGACACCAGATGACTCTGATAATCATTTATTCCAAGGGTTTTTAAGTCAGTTTGAAGGCATTTTAAGTATCTTCTGTTCTAGTCCTTAACAAAATGCAGGGACTCCACAGACTTCTGTTCCTTGGTCCATATCCCAAACATGTGAGTCTTCTTTCAGGATGATAGATCCACCTCATGTCCCTCCCACATGAATAAAAAAAAAGGTGGGATGGACCTTTTGGATCTTCTTGGGTGGAGGTGGGGTGGACCTTACTTCCCCCCAAAAAACAATGCTGCCTCCCACTACTCAGGTTCCAGTTCTTGTACCACCCATTTAAGGAAGAAAATAGTACCCTGCAACCATTGACTAACGTGAAAGCGTATTTATTTGAGGGCGGAAAATATTTCTTGGAGGAGGGTAAGGCAGAGGAGACTATTTACACCTTCAGTCAGTTCCACGGACAGAAAACATGACATCACTCCTTTTGTACATGCAATACTCCTGTAGGCTCCACCCACAGTCGTAAAAAAGCAGCTTTATTTTACATTCTTTGCTCCGGTTTTGAAGTGGCCGCAAACAGCTTCAACCATGACAGCTGTGGACTTATGAGAAATGATGACAGAAGAGCATCCTACATGCTGATCATACACTTCACAACTTTGTGCTTTGTGCAAATGTAGCCATCTGCTCTGTACATATTTGATTATTTTAAGTTACTCCACATCAACAAACAAGGCAAATTATTTAAGCTGATGCTGTTGCTGGGCCCTTGAGGAGAATTGGCAATAAATATCAGAAATTAATTCCTCACATAATACAGCCAGAGCTTTGATGGCTGATTTGTTGCCGATGTCCAAAAATGACACAAACAACCTATACTAACTATGTTTGGATTGGGGTTCATCAACCTAGAAAATATAGAATTGTTTTTCCTGTCATGGCAGCTGCACTATTAGAAGGAAATGCAACAAGGCTCTTTGTTCCAATATCAAAACATTTTAGTGTCTCCATCACATATTTGAACACTGCCATTCTAGTCCCAGACAGGCACTCAGTCATAGCAAGAAATATAACATTCTTTCCAAGGTTCTCATAAACAAAACAAAACAAACAAACAAACAAACAAAATTACTGATGGTTTTATATCTCCCACGTCAATGCTCTGATCTGTGTAATCACAGGAGTGCATCTCTCAACACCTGCTTGTCACATCGGACTGATATTTGAGTTCCAAGAAAAGTATCTATTTTATTTGTAACATATTTTACCAGGCAAACAATTAGAGCCAAGAAGGGCTTGTTTCCAGCTGTGACCTGAGTGAGGGGGGATGGGAACATCAAGGAAGTACAAAATTACAGGCATTATAATAGGTACAAGGTAATAAATGGACACAGTTGTACTACACAAAGGTATAACTACAGCAGCTGTAGAAAGGCCTGGAGGAAATTACACCTATTGCAATAAAGCATACATTTGTGGTCTCACAGCACTTTTTTAAATAACTTCAGGATCCACACTGTGTTTCTTAATAAATCTAAGAATGTGGCCACCACATGAAAACAAGCTTTGATCTGACCCAACACAGCTGCTATGCTGCTTTAAGAGTGCTGGAAGGAAGCTTAATGGTGTTCACAAACAAATGAAACCTGACTAATTGCCCTGCTTGTTCAGATCCTGAACAGTGGGATTATGAAAGGAAGTAGTAGTGCATAAGGAATCACTGTAAATTAGGATATTTGAACAACAAACATATTTCATTCTTGCATATGAACCTGGGGTGGACATGAAGGACCTAGAGTCCCTTCCGACCTTAATTTGCTATGTTACTCACACTAACTCTCAGGGGTGGGCATGTATTGTTGGAACTAGAGTGCCTTCTGACCTTAAACTGCTATGTTACTCACACTGCCTCTTTTACAACAGAGCTGTCACATCACTGCCGTCTTCCCCCTTGGTCCCCTCAATGCACTGGGAAGGTTAAAAGCAGAGGAAAGAGGACTGTCAGTTTTAGTGTACTACACCCAAGTGACTGGCCCTGTTAGTTAATTGTACCGAATAGTCACACAGACAGCGAGCAAAAAAAGCACCATCCAGCTTGCCCTGGCTAACCACCAAACAACACTAGCAAAGAGAGATCCCGGAGGTGTTACTGCCACTGATATCAATATTTAAATGTAGTAGTAATAACACCATAATTCCTATCAGGTGCAGCACCTCTGTCATAAACAACAAAGTTTTAATTAACAAGTTTCAACACTGAATGCTACTTGATATCTACTTTGATGTATTTATCCATTTACAGTCACCTACAGCTACCATGTGTTAACATTAATTGCATGAGAAAACATATATAAGGTTCCAGATTTTAATGAAGCAAAAATCTGCATTTACTCATAAAACTCCAATGCATAAAAAGTACAAATAATTTAACTAAGACACCACTGGCTCTTCCATGAATCACCAAAGTAGATTACTGATATCTACAGAGAGAAATGTAAGTCTACGTGTGTTGTAATTTGTTCACATAAAAGCATAGCTGTGCCATGGAGTTTCAAACAGGCAGCGGGGTCAGCAGCAAGAAAATAGGGTGATATACCTCTTTCTAACAGGGAGAGGATGGAGCCTCCTCAATATTGGCAGGGACTCCTATGCTCAGATGTTGTGGCGTGAGCAGATGCCATATGCACAAGTAAACAAACAGGTCTGTGGCTTTAAGGCCATACTCCACTTGTAGCTGGGTGAACTCAGACATTGAGCCCCCTTGGGATAACTGAGCTAAATGAGTCAGACCTAGTTTTTCCCATCTTAGAATAGTTTGGTGTAGTTGTATATTATACTGGGGTTTACCTTTCAGTGCAACCCAGATTTGTGTATATTTTGACAGTTCCAGTAGCCAATCAATATACCTGTGCGTTGCTGAACAAACCGATGCCAATGCCTCTGTAAATGGGTTAGAAGTTTTGGGAACCTTCATGCATTCCAGCATTGCTGATAACAACCTATGCCTAAGGTCGACTCCCAACTCCTCTTCCTCCAAGCCCAGCCAAGCTGGTCCAGCACTTGTTTGCTTGTTTATTTGTTTAACCAGGAGAGACACACTAAGCTGAAAGCTTGTTTATAGGTGCGACCTGGGAGCACTAGGAAGTAAAGTGACTTGCTCAGGATCACACAATATGCACCTGGTTCCTAATGGGGATGTAACTTGACTGAATGGGGTTTCTGAGTGCTGTATGTTTGTCTGCATGTATTTATGTGAATGAAAGAAAAATATTTTTGTTGTGTAACAGAAACAGGGGGTGTGGGGGTGGAGCCCCCCCAATTAAACAAAAAAAAGCCACACAAAACATTACCAACTGCTTGCTGGCTGAAATAAAAAGAAATGAAAACTTGATACTCACTTCTGCTACTGCTTGCTGACTGAATGCAAAGTTAGTGTAGTGTTCCTTCCAATGGAGACAACAAGAGGAGTGCTCTATGGAAGTGGAGATGACTGTGATGCAACTCTATCATGTTGTTCAGTCAGAAGAAATGAGCTGCCTGCTTTTCTCATAGCAAGAGGTCTGCAGGGCTCTGCCTATTGCAGCCCTAAAAATTGGGGAGGAGGGACCTTCACAGGACTCCAATAAATTCTTACATCCTCAGAAGATCAAAATTAAATACAAGCAACATATATATCCAAATTCTGTTACATACGTTGTAGTTTGGTAGCTGTAACCAAAGTTAGAGTAAGACATTTTAAGCTGAGCATACAAAAAAAATATATTAAAAACAACAACCAGTTCAACTTTCAATGGGAAAAATTCCATGACTCCCATCCCCAAGAATCTGCTGAAAAATAAGAATTTAATTGTAGCAAAACGCATGGCCAAAAGTGTTCACAGCCAAATACGTGAGAGAAAGTTAAGTATTACAATGTGTTTCTTTCCAGTGCCCCCCACCACCACCAATGATGAGACTACTACAAAGTGGTCTGTAGTCGCTGGCCAGCAGTGAGCAACCTTTCCATGACAACAGGGCTACTGATGTGGTGAGGAGGAGGAGGAGGATGATGAGCCCTGTGAGGTGAAGCACACCACAGTGGGATTGACAGAAAACACATTATGTGCCATTTGAGCCAGAACATTTCACTTTGACAGTTTAATTACAAATATGCAGCATGCTATTAACAAAATGACAGAGTGCTTGCAAAAGTTGCCCCCTTTTTCCTACACTTTATAACTTTAAAATGCCACCCACCATTCCAGCTAGAAGCATATAAAAATCCAAATGGAAATAATGATTAAAAAATGATTTTCATGAAGAAGAAATCCCAAACATTTTGGTACATGACTTACAGTAAAAAGAAATCAAGCTGGTCACAGATTGCAGCCTGTGAATTTGTCTGTTTCCAGCTTAGGAGGTGGAGCCAATATGCTCAGTGCATCCTACCGAAAATGACAAACGACCCTTCTTATTTCATTTCCATGCATGGTGAGAGAGAAAAAAATTAAAGTTTAATATAGAAACATAAAAGTTGTTGGCAGAATAGGACACTTGGTCCATCTAGTCTGTCCTAAAAATATCCTACCTAATGTGTCACTGCAGACCCTAGTTAATCAGCTGCCTTACCCCTCCAGCCTCTTACTAAGATGTTGATCCCATGCATGCTTCAATCCTGCCAACGTTTTGGTTCCTACCACCTCTGCTGGAAGTCTGTTCAAGGTATCCACCACCCTTTCCATGAAGAAGTACTTCTTCATAATCCCCTGTAAGTCTCTCCCATTCCAGCTTCATATCATGCCCCCCTTGTCATTGAGCATCTCTTTCTATGTAAAATGCCACCCTCCTGTACCTTGTTTATACCCTTGTGGCATTTGAATGTTTCTATCATGTCTCTCATTTCCCCTTCTATCATCCACTGAGTACTTATCTAATTCCCAGAGTCTTTCTTTGTAGTGCTTCTGATGCAGGCAATGCACCATTTTGGTTGCCCTTCTCTGTACTGCCTCTACCCTATCTATGTCTTCTTGAGATGGGGCCTCCAGAACTGGACACAGTACTCCAGATGAGGCCTCACCATTGATCTATACATGGGCAATACCACTTCCCTCTTTCTGCTGATGATACCCCTCCCTATGCAGCCCAGCATTCTACTAGTTTTTCCTACTGCCTTATCACATTGCCTTGCCTACTTCAGGTAATCAGATATGATGACCCTCTGGACCCTTTCCAGTTTTGTTGTTGTCACTGCCTCCCCCCCCAACTGGTACGTTGCCCTTGGGTTCCTGTGCCCTATGTGTATAATCTTGAACTTTTTAGCATTGAAGCCCAGCTGCCATACCCTTGACCATTCCTCCAGTTTTCTCAGGTCATTTCTCATTCTGTCTACCACACCCAGGTGTGTCCACTCTGTTGTAGATTTTTGTGTAATCTGCAAACAGACTTATTTTCCCTTCTAACCCTTCTGCAATGTTGCTAATGAAGACATTGAAGAGAACTGGTCCCAGAACTAACCCCTGTGACACCCCGCTGGTTACCTCTCCTTCCTCCCAGTGTACCCCATTTACCATCACCCACTGGCTTCTGTTTCCCACAGACATGCCTTAATTTCTTCATTGCTCTCTCTTTTCACAGGGTGAGCTGACTTTCTGCTCCTCTTATTTTCTGGAGGTCTCCCATCTTTCTCCATTTTTGCAATATTTTGTCTAGTTTCCTTTATATGAATGTGCAGGTAACGGCTGCTGACCAGGACTTCAGAACAGCTGGCTTCCTCATGATGCCCAGTCAAGTCAGCCATCTTCTGTCTACATGAGAGTTGGTGTGTGTGTGAGCTCCTTCTGAGCAGAAGATGAGGGGTTTAAGACAGTCCTAGACAGAGGGGAGGGGCTTCAACTGTAATCTAATACTGTACTGCTAATACTGAGGGGCTCTGGCTTCACTATTCCATCAGAAAAAATAATTATTTCGGTATCACACAGCAGACAGAGGAAAAAGATCACAACTAACAGCAAGGGGGGAGGGGAAGGGGACTTGTAGTGAATCAGATCCAAACTAATCAAACCTGATATTATTATGAGTCATCACTACTGTGTAATAATGAGTGAAAAAAATATAGTTTATAGTGCTGACGAGAAGCATTATGACCTTTGCTGGGGTCAAATATTAAGTTCAATGTAATGAATGAAAACAGCACAGTGCTTCAAGTAGCAGAGTGATTGTGCTTCAACTCCAAAATGTTGTGCTTCATTCAGAATCTGGTAACGTGCTTCTGGAGCTCTCTTCTCTCTCTCTCTCTGTGTAATAGCAAGACGTCATGCATAACTCCACTATGTAGCCATAATGACAGATTGCACTCTGCCAGCAAGCTTACAAAAGCAACCTCAGCGTCAGTTATCTCTGAACAATTCTATGTTGCAAAGCAAATAGACATCTTCATTCTAGCTGCACACTTAATATTTTCTGGTTCTTTTCACATTTTTCATGTCTCACCACATCAATGTGACCACAAAGGCCAATGATAAGATCACATGCACAGATATTACTGAAGGCAAAAACTGTCCCCTGCTTGCACTCAGAAATCTTGTCTACAGTGTGCCACTTTCTCTGAATTGTTGAATGCCTCTTCCTTTTTTGTTTGGGGTATGACTGCTATTTGTAATTTCACTGAAACACCAACTGCCTGCTCATTTTCTGATCTATAAAGCACAACATAATTTCAACTATGAGAAGGGCTAATTTTATACATACAGCAAAATGTACTATTTCCTAGGATTTGGGACAAGGGACCATCCCCACCCAGTATAAAATTCATGGACCAGATTGCCACCACAGTAACATTATACTTAAAGGAACATCACTAACCCCCTTTGGCCTTAAGTGTCCCTAGTTTAGAAAACACATTTTATGATTGCTTATATTTCTGCAGAATTTGCTGATGTAGCTTGTATTTTGATTCTGATTCTTCTAATTTCTTTTAAAAGGAGAACGACAGACTGCCCACCATACTGGTGTTACCACCCAAAAATGTGTTTGTTTACAGCCTGTGTTCAACTCCTACTGCATTTTTACTGGAGTTAAGAACACCCAGACTATTGCATTATGAGTGGCTGCACTGCCTGCAGGTATTTCTAATAATAAATAATAATAATAAAACTTTATTTATTTAGCGCCTTTCAAATGCCAAGGCACTGTACAAATGAATCATAAAATCAAAATATACATATAAAAACAACAGTTGATAACAACATCAGTCCACAAAAGCCTTGTTCCATAACAGAGTTTTAAAATCCCGCTTAAAAGCCTCCACGGTCGTGCATTCTCTAAGCCGGCAAGGCAGAGAGTTCCAGAGGGTTGGGGCCGTGAACCCAAAGGCCCTAGCCCCAGAAGACTTCAATATAACCCTTGGAACCTCTAGCAACCCCTCGTCGGCTGAACAGAGCTGTCACACAGGGTGATAAGAGATCAGAAGCTCTTTCAAGGTCAAAAGACCTACTTTAAAGGTGATCCGCCACTGTATAGGCAGCCAGTGCAGATCACGCAGCACTGGGGTAATATGTGTCCTTCTAGTCACCCCTGTCATTAATCTTGCTGCAGCATTCTGCACTAGCTGCAAGCAGTGGATATCAACCCCAGGAAGCCCCAAGTAAAGGGAGTTGCAATAGTCAAGGCGAGATGTCACGAAGGCATGGACCAACACGGGTACATCGCTGGACGGAACAAGGTGTTTCACCCTGGTGATGTTCCTAAGATGATAGAATGTGGACTTAACGACTGCTGACACCTGATGACAAAGAGTCAGCCTGTCATCAAGTACCACTCCAAGGTTACGCACCCGTTCAGAGGTAGGGATCAGATCTCCCCCAGCAATATGCCAGAGGGCTGACCGGACCTCAACCTCCCTGACCCACGACCTGGGTCCATGACCAAAACCTCAGTCTTACCGGCGTTCAACTTTAACCAGCTCAGATTCATCCAGTCCTGGATTTCAGCGAGGCAGCTATTAAATATCGAGAGAGCACTAACCTGGTCAGGGGCAAAAGAAAGGTAGAGCTGGGTATCATCGGCATAGCAGTGAAACCTCAGCCCATACCTTCTTACAATGTCTCCGAGGGGTAGCATATACACTGCAAACAACATGGGAGAAAGCACCGAACCCTGGGGGACACCACATTGCAGAGGGAAAGAATCGGAGGAAAAAATCCCCGACACCACTCTCTGCGTTCTCCCAGATAGAAAAGATGAAAACCATCTGAGTACTGTACAAGACAGTCCACAGATGGACTCCAGACATTCTAGTAAAACCCCATGGTCTACAGTGTCAAAGGCTGAAGAGAGATCAAGAAGGACCAAGATAGAGCGGTTCCTCTGATCTCTCACCATCAAGAGATCATTGAGCACCTGAACCAGAGCAGTCTCGGTGCTATGCCTCTTATGAAAACCAGACTGGAGAGGTTCATAGATATTATGGATGGTCAGGTGGTCATCCAGCTGGTTTGCTACTACCTTCTCGATAACCTTCCCAATAAAGGGAAGGTTAGAGATTGGTCTGTAGTTGGAAAAAACATCTGGGTCCAAAGAAGCCTTCTTCAAAAGGGGAGTCACCACAGCTTCCTTTAGGGAGCTCAGAAACTCACCCAATTCAAGTGAGCACCAGATTATTTGAACCAGAAATGGGCCGACGATCTCAACACAACCCAGGATTAGGGAGGTAGGGCCCGGATCTAAACTACAGCACGTAGGGCACATCCCCTGGATGATCCACATAATATCACTGAAAGTTGTCAGGTCAAAGGAACACCAGGAGACAGAGGATTCCGTGACCAAATGCCAACCAGAAGCTTCCCCCTCAGAGTGTGCTGGACAGATCTCGGATCTGATGTCGGCAACCTTATTCGCAAAGAATTGAGCAATCTCATCACACTCCTTTTGTGAAAAGGCTCGACGGAGCTGGAGACAGGCTGGGTTGCACAGCCTGTCCACAGTTCTGAAGAGCTGAGCCAGTCGATTCTGAGCAACAGAGATCTCCCTGGACAGGAATTCTGCCTTCTTATGGAAGATCTCTGATTGGTAGAGCCGGTAATGCTCCTCCAAACTAAGGTGGTCGGCATCCAGAGCAGATTTCCTCCAACAACTCTCTAACCGTCGTCCCACACGTCGCAACTCCCTCAAGGACCCATCTAACCACGGGGCCCGAGGGTGAAGAGAGAGGAGACGAACATGGATGGGAGCAATTGAGTCCAGGGCCAAGGAAATGGCTAATCCTGAGAAAAGTATGCAAGAAAAGTAAATCATGGCTTTGAAATAAAACAAGGCTGCTTATAGTTACACTGTTAGAATACAATTCAGTTCTACTAGGAAAAGGCTCTGATAAAAACAACATCAATGAATTTTAGAGAAGGTATGTTACCATAAAAAGTGAGATTTCAACTAGATATAGTATGAGCAACATGGGCTGGCAGTGTCCCTTTATCTACATATGTAATTTTGCAGTAACTAATTTAGAAAAGACTTTTAACCAAAAATTACATCACCAGGGACATCATCACGAGAATATATCAATATTGTAAAGAAATTATAGGTGTACAGTTTTCTGTCACAAAATGTACCAGAATTAACTCTGTCAAATATTGCTTGATTTGTTCATCACATATTCATGGAGTTGACTACTTATTTAAATGATCTGTGTATTCTCATCCATGGAGTGAGAGATGGAGAGTTTGACTGTGAGAGCAAGAGGCAGGACGTGCTGCTGCATGCTACTCTGCTGTGGAGAAGTTGAGGGAACAGGAACCACACAACACTTTTGCCTAGGCTATAACAAGTATGCTACCATTATCTGTGCCTAGAGTGAGTGGTCCTTACCAGTTCAGCTTGTGTGGCCCGATTTTCAGTGTTAGCTATCCTGCTGCTGTTTTCTACACAGAGGTGCCTGGCATACAGTTGGTGGAGTAGCCCGCCCCTCTGGGCATAGGACAGGGAGCTCCACGGAGAGCCAACTGTAGGAGAACTTTGCTGCTGGAGGATTTAAAACTTTTATTTCCTACCTCCTAGCTCTCCATTTCTACAGTGTGCTTTTATTGACATTGATATTGATATTCTCATTGATATTCTTGAAACACCCCTCAGCACTATATCTATGTTTATCTCTCCCTCTTCTACAAGCTGACAAACAAAGAACCTGAAAACAAACTACACACTCTTTATTTTGTGCTTGTTTTTCCCTTTCTCCCTGCATTCTGTCTGTATTTGTTTGGAGAGACTGGTTAGAATAATTAAGATGGTACCAAGATGGTACCTGACTGATGCTCTGCATTAGGAGATAAGAAAGTGTATGTGCGGGCTTTTTCAATCACTTTTTAAGCCACTGGAAGCATTGTTGCATTTTACTAGTGAATAGTTTGCAGTATCTGGTTTAATTAGAAGGAACATGACATTTTTATGCTTGCCACAGGCAAAGCATTTTGGTATAGTACAGGGCTTTGAGAGGTGTGTTGCAGTGATCCAATGCAAGAGAGTTTACAAGGGGCTTGACCAATAATCTGCAAGCCAGACAATGGCACTGTTCAGGCATGAAGTGCGTGGACTTTAAAACGTTGAGCCGACAGACACATTCATAAATCAGCTTTCAGCAAGCACAGTTGGTCTTATGTTTCTCTCTGTGTCAGAGCAGGGAAAGGTTAATGTCTGTGTCTTACAATGGCTTATCTTTTACCATGCACATTCATTTCATTAAGTTCCAGCCTTCTTCCAGCTAGACTGCTTCTATCCTGAATTCAAGCACTGCGGGCTTTTTAGAATCAGGATTTTTAAACATATTAATTACCCTCTGTACTTTATTTATATCAACAGCCAGCAAGCATGCTTGGTACTTTATGGTTGCTAAAGCACTATAAGCACTTTCTTGACCTGTTTTTCTTATGCATATGCATATCAGGCATTTTATTCGGCATGGCAGGCACTTTAGCACCACATATGGACAGAAAAGAAAAAAACGTAAGAGAAATAATAGTGAGAGGGGAGACTACCTAGGTACAGTGAAGTCTGCCAGGATAAAGTGCAGTGTCACAGGTTTACTGCATGACAAAAGGGATTAACTCCCATTGAAACTGCATTGTTTGCTGCAGCAGCTGTACTGCAGAAGTCTGCTGTGCTGCACTTAATGTTACCACCTACTCGGTTTTTGACCGAATGGATTCAGTTTTCTAGGTCCAGATTCGGTCCTCCTGTTTTTACCATTGCAATTTGGGTTTTATGGTGGGTCAAGCAGCACCTGTGAGATTCCCCACAAACTGTTTAATTTTATTCTCATCTGATTGTAAGCAAGTGTCTGACATTTCAGTGTGCTTGCTTGCTTGCAGTGCATGCTAATCAGAAAGTGCCTTCAAGTGTCTGCTCAGTTGTCACCTCTAACTTTACACCAGCAAATTGGAAGATTATTCATTGGGAAGGGTAAACAATACCACCTTTTAACATGGCAAAAATAGTAGTAATGGAATCCAGAAAGCGGATAGGACTAATGGTGTCAGGTGGTACAGGAGTAACACGGCATTATGGCACGATAATGCCGTGTTGCTATTGAAGTACCTGCTACAACCACGGAGGAGACAGCAGCAGTGTGCTAAAATACAGAGAGTCCAAAAGAGGGAGTCGCAATATGTGGGAAGGTAGAGCGGGAGGCAGCACTGACGGGAACGAGGCGAGTGGAGCAACAGGGAGGAATATCTGGAGCGCAATGCACCGTGAGAGGTACCAGAAGGGAAAGACAGAGAACTGTAGATGTTCCGTCATGGATAGTGCAGGCGGAGATGGAATTGAAATGGGTGGTGTGGGAAACTCATGTAGTGCAGTGTAAAGATGTGCAAGGCAGTGAGGAAAGCAGCGAAAAAGGCAGAAAGCGGCAGACAGAAAAGCACAAATGTTGCGAGATCAGAACCATAGGGAGAGACACACACAGCAGGTTAGATGGTATGCTAAGCAGACTGACTGGGACATAGCGAGACAGAGAAATCAAGGTATAATAGACCTCCTAGATTTGTAATGAAAATAAAAGCCACTCAGATGTGAGAAATATGGTGAAAGATATGTTGACAGATAGTTTCCTGATACTTATGTTTGCTGAAGTTTTCACAACATCAGTATGGAAATACGTGTGTCTTCTGTGTTCACAAAGTGCAACATAGAAAAGTTAACGGTACAAAATGTGTTTGTGTTTTCTTATTGACAGTATCAAAATAAGAGAAACACTACACACAGTCTGGTAGAAACCATGTTACAAGCACATTAATCCACTCCGAAGGTGGCATCTAATGCGGAGTTAATGCATGGTTTGTCATTGTAGGCACTCGGCCTGCGGCCTCATACCACAACGGCCCCAACCATGCATTAACTCCCCATTAGATGCTACCTTCGTCGTGGATTAATGCTTACTAAATTAACACCTTCA
Source organism: Neoceratodus forsteri (assembly GCA_016271365.2). NCBI lineage: Eukaryota > Metazoa > Chordata > Ceratodontiformes > Ceratodontidae > Neoceratodus > Neoceratodus forsteri. The sequence goes on along the minus strand of CM057449.1, from coordinate 564,880,351 downwards.
TTTTTCTGAAACCTGACAGGCACCACATTAGGGTAGCTTCCTGTCCCAGTATGGAGTGTACAATGTGTTTCAGAAACTTTACCTGCTAATCCAGTTTTATTCAGAGGTAGTACTTTATCGGTCATTTTGAATACTCACATACTTGTAAAACAGATTCTGTTAAATCCTTCACCATTTTACTTGCATGTTCAGATTACAAACAAGTTCTGATGTCATGCAGACCTTTGTCTGTATACCAGTCAGTCTGAGAGGTGTAAAGTAGGGCTATTAAGACCATTAGCAGCAAATCAACCTAATCCTTTCCAGGCTGCACTGTGAGTATGGTCTTTGACTGCTGTGATAGGGAATACTTTTATACCTTTAAATGCTCACCAGTTTTTCTTCTAGGGTCTGTCCTATATTTTAATATTTGTTTCCCCTTTTGTTGTTAAATTAATAATCTAATATTTTATTTCATTTCTAGCAATACTATACCTCTCTCTCCTCAGTAGTTATTGCTCTCAATTTTCATACTACCTGGATATTCCAGGAAGACCATTCCAGGCCTCCCAGATGAACAGCACAGAATAATGTGGCTAACGTCATGCTAAACCACAGAAATGAGAAAAGGAAGAGAGAGCAGTAGCTGATGAGGTGACAGGAACACAATCTAGATTTGATGGCACTGCAAATTTAGGCAATGTATCAAACATTTCTCAAAACATTATTTTTTTTTTTTACCAGAAGAGAGACACTAACATAGAAGCATAGAAACATAGAATTTGATGGCAGATAAGGACCGCTAGGCCCATCTAGTCTGTCCATTTCCCTACCTACAGGATAGGCCGCAGATCCTAGTTAACCAACAGCCTATATCTTCCTGCCCCCACAAGAATTGTCTTATGTCTGTCCATGCATTCTTGAATTCTTCCACAGTTTTAGACCTCACAACTCTCCTCAGGAAGGCTGTTCCATGCATCCACTACCCTCTCTGTGAAATAATACTTCCTCACATTGCCCCTGAACCGCCCTCCTTCTATCTTTAAATTGTGTCCCTTGTTCTTGCAAGTCTCTTTTCTGAAAGATGCTACCCTCTTGGACTTTGTTGATTCCCTTGAGGTACTTGAAAGTTTCTATCATGTCCCCCATCTCCTTCTTTCCTCAAGGTATACATATTAAGCTCCTTTTGTCTCTCCTCATACGGCTTCTCTTGCAGACCTGCACCATTTTAGTTGCCCTCCTCTGGACTGCCTCTATTCTGTCTATGTCCTTTGGAGATGGGGTCTCCAGAACTGGACACAGTATTCCAGATGGGGTCTCACCAACCGTCTGTACAGAGGGATAACAACTTCCTGTTTTCTGCTGCTGATGCCTCTCCCTATACATCCCAGTATACCCCCGGCCCTCCCTACTGCCTTCTCACATTGCTTGCTAACCTTAAGGTCATCTGATATGATTACCCCCAGGTACCTTTCCTGTTTTGTTGTTGTTACTACCTCCCCACCCATTGTGTATTCTTCCCCTGGGTTCTTGTTTCCCAGGTGCATTATTTTGCACTTTTTTGCATTGAATCCTAGCTGCCATACGTCTGACCATTCCTCCAACCTTGCCAAGTCCCTTTCATCCTTTCCACGCCTCCTTGTGTATCAACCCTGTTGCAGATCTTTGTGTCATCTGCAAAGGCATACTTTTCCTTCCAGTCCTTTGCAATGTCACTGATGAAGACATTAAAAGGACTGGACCAATACTGAACCCTCACGGTACCCACTAGTAACCGCCTTTCTTCAGAGTGGACTCCATTTACAATTACCTTCTGTGTCCTGTTGTCCAGCCAATGTTTTACTTAGGCTACCACCCTGGGACCCACTCCCAGGCTGGTTAATTTGACTAATAATCTTTTGTGTGGGACTGTGTCAAATGCCTTGCTAAAGTCTAGGTAGGCCATGTCCACAGCCCCTCCCTGGTCTACTACTTTGGTCACCCAGTCAAAGAAATCTATTAGATCTGTCCTGACATGACCTTCCCACTGTGAACCCATGCTGCCTTGGATCCTGTGCTCCACTGACCTCTAGGTACTCAACTATTCTTTCCTTCAGAAGTGACTCCATCACTTTCCCTACCACAGAGGTCAGACTGACAGGTCTGTAGTTTCCTGCCTCTGTCTTGGTCCCACTTTTGTGAAGGGGAATCACATCCGCCTTCATCCAGTCCTCGGGTACCACACCATCCTCCCATGATTTGTGGTTTCACTAGTTCCTTCCTTAATTCTTTTAGAATTCTGGGGTGAATTCCATCAGGACCCATTGCTTTGTCCACCTTCAGTTTTAGGAGTTCTTGCAGAACCCTTTCTTTTGTGAAAGGACTGGGATCGACTCCCCTATCAAGAGTGCTTCTGTTAATTGGATTAGGCACTTCCCCCTCCTCTTTTGTGAATACTGAGCAGAAATATTCGTTCAGTATTCCTGCTTTTCACTGTCCCCTCTGCCCACCCACCGTTCATTCTATTCAGCCTCACTATCCCTCCTTTGTCTTTCTACGCTCGCTGATGTACCTATAAAGGTTTTATCCCTTCTTAACTGAGTTGGCTATCTTTCCTCAGTTTGGGCCTTTGCTATTCTGACTTCCTCCTGCTTCTTTCTGCCTTAACTGGTACAGCTCTCTGTCCTGCTCCTTCTGTGTTTCCTTACACTTCCGGAATGCTATCTTTTCTTCCTGACTTTCACAGCCACCCTCTCTTGAGAACCATAGTGGTTTTTCTTTCGTTTTGATTTGTTTATTTGCTTCGCACAAAGGCTTGTTGCCTCTATGATGGCAGTTTGATAATTCCCCATTGTTGCTCCACACCTACTTCTAGCCTGTTTGCTAGTGCTTTCTGAGGCACTCTCCCATCTTGCCAAAGTCAGCCCTCCTAAAGTCCAGTACTCACTTTGTATGGCTTGGACTCTGTAGCTGAGTTTAACGTGAACCACACTGTTTGATGGTCACTTGTCCCCAGATGGCAACCCACTTCTAGATCTGAGATCCTCTCACTGCCCCCATTTGAGAGTACGAGGTCTAAGATTGCTCCCTCACAAGTGGGTTCAAACTAGCTGTCTAAGGCCTGCCACCTGTAGGGCATCAAGAATGGCCCTGCTCTTGGATGTGGCTGCAGCAAATGTGCTCCAGTTAACATCTGGCATATTCAGATCTCCCATCAACAGTATCTCCCTTTCTCGCCATTCTAAGAATGCCTTCCATCATATCCTTGTCCATTCCTTCCCCGACATGGGGTCTGTACACAACCCTGTGCAGATTGTGGTGCCCTTTCCAGTCTCCAACGTGACCCACAGTGCCTCCTCTCCTCCCTGTTTACTCTTTTGTTCAGTTGCTTTTATCCCTTCCTTTACATAGAGAGCTACTCCTCCCCCTCTTCTCCCCTGCCTGTCTCTCCTGTAGGTTATGTACCCTGGTATGTTAACATCCCAGTCATGGTTCTCTGTGTACCATGTTTCTGTGACTGCTACGATATCCAGGCATCCCTCTTCCATTAAGGCCACCAGCTCAGGGAGCTTATTGCCCAGACTATGGGCATTGGTACTCATTACCCTCCATTTCCTGTTGGCCTTACCCCCTTTTGCCCCATCCCTGTCCTTCTTGCCTTTGTCACTTTCTCCATTTACCCCTGCCCTTCTCCCTATCGACACCTCCATGTTGGTGTTTGCCACACTTACTACCGTGATTGTTTTGGGGACTAGGATTTTCCTGCTTCTTTCCAGTGCCTCCCCCCTTGGCTAGTTTAAAAGCTTGCCAATGAAGCATTTAAACCTATCACCTAGGATCCTGGTTCCCCTCCCGGACAGATGCAGCCCATCATGCCAGTATAGGCTTGCATCACTCCAGGTGGACCCCCAGTCCCCAATGAATCCAAATCCCTGAGCTCCACACCAGTTTTTCAACCACTGATTGAATCCCATGGTGTGGAACACCCTAGCCTCTCCTATGCCATAGATGGGCAGCACCTCCGAGAAGGTTACCGTGCGTGCTACTTGACTAAGGCCCTCCCAATTCCACAAACTCTTCCTGCACTTCTCTAATCCTTTCTTAGCCAGGTCATTTGTCCCTAGGTGGACAATGACATCCAGCTCCCTCCCCTGTGCAGCTGCTCCTGCAATCCTGAGGATTCGCTCTGTCCCTCCAAGCCATGGTGCCAGGCAGGCACCTACCCTCTCCCTCCTTGCCCAGTTCTACCTTCCTAACAATGGACTCCCCACCAGGAGTTGTTTCCTTCCCTGCAGGGTCCCCTGCCATCCTCCCTGTGGGTCTCCTTTGTGGAGGTTCCCAGCATCCTCCTTGGTCTCCACTGTGGGTGCCTCCATAGAGGAACCACACTTTGCCAGAATGGCATAGGAATTGTGGAGAGGTACAACTGGAGGGATGCACCTCTGTTCCACCACCCTCACCCTCCCTGAGCCCACTGTGGTCCAACCGCTCCTCTTTCTTGGCAACCTCTGAGGCAACGGCAGTGGCACTGGTGGTCCCTGGATGGAAGAGGAGGTCCCACAAATCCTGGCCAACTCAGCCTGGAGATGAGCAACCTACTCCCTCAGCCCAGAGAGGTGCGTGCAGATGGGACAACTCCGCATCCTCCAGAACATCTCCCGGAAGACTGCTGCTCCACAGCCACTGCACTGCACCACTCCAATCATGTCTTATTTCTGGCCCCTTAACTGTTTGCAATCCTTACTCTTTCCTCTGTTTTTTTTTCTCTCCTTACTTTCTGCCAGTGTGTCCTTTAAGCCCTGATTGTCCTGTTCTGAGACAAGAATATCCTATATTTCTCAGTAGACCACTTTCTTGTTCAGAGGCAGACCTCCAGCAGCTAGAGGGGGCGAGAGCTACTCTTGCCCTTCTAGGATGGTGGGTCCTTGGTGGTTCTGTGATCACTCACTTCCTGCCCCTAAACAGGAAGTTCCTGTTGTCAGTCAAATCCTGTGCCTATAAAATAGAATAGAACTAACTTTGGGTGGGGGGGGGTGGAGGGGAAGGAAGGAGGGCAATATAGTCCCAGCAGAGAAGTTCAGTCACACAGCAGTCCTTTCTCCTGGCTAAGCTAAAGCTTGTTTACAGGTGCAACCTGGGAGCATAAGGGAATCAAGTGATTTGTGTAGGGTCACACACACACACAGTATGCAAGTTTGGGCTTGTAGGATTCCAACCCTGGTCTCCAGAATTGCAGCTCAAAGCTTTAAACCACTGCGCTCATGGGTGCAGGCAGTCATACTCAAAGCACTTCATGGTGTGCAATTTTATTTAGGGGGGGTAGCAAATAGGCTCTGAACTGCTTCTTTTTCCATGAAAACTAACAAAAAAAATACTGAACCTTTCTGTAATTTTATTCATAGGAGTCGAAACTAGAAGGAGTGATCACTAATACTCTCTTTGCATCTCAAGGACAATACAACTTTACAGGCTCTGGGCTGGTATGTGGGTGTCTTGGGGAGCAATGTATGGCATTTGTATTTACCCATGCATGGCAACAACCACTGAGATAAAAAAGTTGTATTTCTTGTGCCAAATGAGGCAACAAACACAGTCCTTGTGTACATTTGTATATTGTCTGGTTACACCCCAAGGGTAGCTCACCCTAATGGGGGGGGGGTAGCAGTGAGTCCACTTGGTGTGCAGATCTGAAATCTCTGGCTACACACCTGACTGTACTGTACTACCTCCATGCTACATGTCACATATCATGCTATCTGCTATGTATGACTGACATGGAAAAAAATAGGGTATTTAACAGCATAGAATAGTTCTTACCACTTTTAAAAACTTCTCTGACATCTCAAATAACTGTAGAGTAGGAGCAATGGGAGGGACAGTAGCACATCTTAAAATGGCAGATGATATTTGTAAATACATCTCATCCACCATTACTGGTGTAGTTTATCTATTTATTTATTGAAAGAGTTTTACCAGAAAAGGCCTCCTGATCCAAAATTGCCGGTTGTCAGAGGTGTTCTTGTAGTCACTCGATTTGTCAGCTAAGTTGTGTACATAGGATGGAAAATCCCCTGAACCCCCTCTCTAACCCCACCTAATGTTAACACACACCGGCATTTAAAATATTTAAATCTAAGTCAAACAAACCAAAAATAATAATCATGATGTAATTTAAAGAAGTTGTACACAATGTTATATCAGCAGCAATTCTGAATAAATCAAGCGAATCAGAGTCCAAGCGATGCCCTCATTAGTCATAAAAGGGGCGGGGTTGGGGTGGAGTTTGGAGGTGTGGTTTAGTATTCGGTTTTCATCTCATCCAAAGGTGGCAACCCTAGCTGCACTTCATCCTGATGGGCTTCACTGTAGGTGGCCAGTCTACCAAGGGATAAAATAAATAGCATAGGAAAATGGCACTGCTACAGCAGACTACTGAGACAGAAAAGGGGAGAGGTTAGAAAAATATGCCCCTGAGTGCTCTAATTATTCCTAACGTAGAGCACAGATCTACCACAGCCTGCAGTTTAGTTTTATGATGTTCTCACACCAAACTGGTGGGAATAGAAGACACATTCCTTTCTGAAGTCACCCAAGTAAACCAGACTACACCTGGACTGCTGCACAGGAACCGTTACACTGACAGCCCAGCCTTTACTCCAAGCAGAGAATGGTGAAAACAGTATTTTTTATTCTTTTGAATTCTCTTCAATTAGTTAGTCATTGCCTCACCATGAGTGCCCCCTACAAAAAATAGAAAATAGAAACATATTAAACCATGATAATATATCTCAGGTTATTCAGGGCCTGGATTATATGATACAAGGCTTAAAACAACTGGTTACTAGTCAGGGTAGCAATGGGAAAGAAAAAACTTTGGAACAAGAAACTAGGGATGGTTGGAGAACAATCTCTCACCTATTCTTCATTCTTATTGTTTTCACCAATGACACCCCCTCCCCTAGAGAACCCGGAGGTTAAGATTGTTGATTTCTCAATACCAAGTAAAGAAATAAAATATAATAAAGAATATTTCATGAATAAAGGTGATTTTACTTCAAACTCAACTCTTTCGCCCCAAATATCAGAAATGTTTAAAAACCAATATTATGCAAAAGTGATAATACTGTAAAACATTTGGGCATTGAAGGAGGAATTAACAAATCTAAGAGGTGATGCAGCTTGCAACAGAGTCATACTGGATACTTTTAAAAGCCAGAAAATGAATAAAACTTCAGACTCAGTAGTCCTATGGGAAAATGCATTACCACAAGAAGAACTAGAATTGAAGTATAATAAAGCAATCTAGGTGAATCCACCTCCACCCTTTCAAAAAGGCATGGAATTAATTCCCAAATTTAATGATTTAATGACAAATTAAAGCAGAGATAAAACTTTGCTAGACAATAAATCGAAGGATGGGAAAAAAAAAGCAAAAGAATGAACCTCCAAACTCTAAGGAAGAGAAATTAAACCATGGAAATAAGAATAAACGTAAAAGAAAAAATAAAACAATAACCACAGATTGCCAGAAATCATCCAGTAATAAGAACAAAACAGGGTTTGTCAGAAGGAATGGAAAAAAATCAGATGATAACATTCCTAACCTAAATAAAAGCATACCCAGTATGAACCTCCCAGTTGAAAATAGACAAGCTTTAAATTTTCAGAAGGATGCTACAGATATTCCATCTCAGAGTGTACAGGAGACTAATAGTGACTATCCAGATATAGAGATGACTTCTAAGGGAGGAGGGACCAAGGGTACCTTTTACATGCCCCCAAACTGAGCAGCCTAGCCTATTGGAAATTGAAGAAAAGCAGAAACAAAGTGACAAAGAATATTTGATTGAAATATATGGGCCCAGATATTCAGAAATGTGCCAAAAGCCGGTGCAAGTCCAGCGCAGTGCAAATCCAATGCACCGTGATGCAACAGGAGCCATATTCAAAGGCTGCGCTGTCCGCATTGTGCCAGCACAACCCGGCTGAATATGGCACAGGTGTGCCATGGTGCAGACAGATAAGCCCCAGGGCAACCGTGGGAGCAGAGCAACAGAGCAACAGAGGGGGCATGGCACAGAGAGGCAACCCAGGAACAGAGCCAGGGAAGCACAGTGACAGGCCACAGGAGGCCACCACCAGCTGGGCACAGCAGGGTGCACACAGACACCCAGACCCCCACCCCAGAACACAACAGTGGCACAGACAGTAGGCAACTGGAGGTGCCAATGGTGAATGGAGGGCCACCAAGGGGGCCCCCCGCAGGCTGCAGGCCATGCCCCCTACACACCCAGACCAGAGCAGGCCACACCCAGGACCATGCAGCCAAGTACACACACCTGCCACACACAGAGGACAGCCACCCCATGAGCACCCCAAGGCACAGCCACTGACTGAGGGGAGGGACACCACCACAGTGGGACATACCTCAGCACATAGCAGTGATCCACAGAAGCACAACACACACCCCAACACATGCACACCACACAACCAGGCACTGGGCCACTGCAGCATGGCTCCTCGCGCCACCTGCAAAGCAGACACAGATACAGGCACGTATGTCAAAAGATATATATATATATTGAAAAATCAACTATGTACAATAGAAGGGTGTGGGAGAGGGTAGGAAAGCAAGGGAAGGGGATAGGGAACAGGGACTGTACAGTGGGAAGGGGGACTGGAGGGGGAGGTACAGCTGGGGAAACAGGGGAATTCAGGGCCCAACTAGTGGCCTAGGTGTCCAGCAGTGTGCACTGGCCAGGCTCTGCCCTGTGATGGTGGTGGTGCTGCCGCGCAGGTGCTGGGTGGCGTGCAGTGGCTGGATGGGCAGCAGCAGTGGGCTGCGGGTGCCAATGGACAGCCGGATGTGGGGTCCACCTCCGGTCCACCTGCCGTACCCAATCCCCCTGCAGGCCCCACTGTGCAGTGTCCACCAGAGAGGGGGCTGTGCAGCATGGCCAGTCACCACATCTAGATTAGCAACCGGCCTGGGAGCCCCAGGACACCGAGCCACTGGCTGAGCACACCTGTTTGCTGCGGGAGTCTGTTCAGCAACAGGTGATGCTCGTCATTGGGGTGCGAGCACTGCACGCAGAGATGAACCAGTTAACTGAGCAGCAGGAGATGGGCACTGCACAGATCCTGGCGGGGATGCAGCACATGCAGGAGGCCATAACTGCCTCCCTGGATTGCAGTGCCACTGTGGTCTTGGATGGCTTTTTGCTGCTGGCTGTCATGGGGCATGGCTGGGCACAGATGACCCCCTCCCACAGTGCACTAACCACCCAGCGTACCTGGCATCAGGCGACCCCTGTGCAGTCAACGCTGAGCTCAGATGCCGGCATCCAAGGCACGCCTGGGGCTGGGCTGTTTGGGCACCTCAATACACCCACATGGACACGGTCATGGTCACATGGGTCCACCCCTGGAGGGCTGTCACACCTCCCCATGGCTGATGCACAGCCTGTGGCTGTTGATCGGCCCAGGCGCGGTCACCCCCGTGGCTGTGGTAGCCATGGTTCCATGTAGTGGCCCTGATGTGTGGCCCACCTGACCTGCAGTCTGCAGCTACTGCCCAGTGTGCATGGGTGGTGTGTGTGTGCCTGCCACAGGTGAAGCGCCCATGTGTTGTGCCACATGCTGCCTGTGTGCGTGCTTGCCCAGCCACTAGGCCACATGGCATGGGCATGATGACAGCAGTTCTGCACCAGTTGTGCCTGTGCACTGGTGCGATGCATCTGATCCATGCCACATACCCACGCCTGTGTGTGGGGGTGCGTTTGTATGTGTGTGTCTGCGGTGGCTGTGTGGGGTGCTGTGTGTGGTTGTGTGTGGGTGTGTGCCTCTGTCACCCTTACCCCTGCTTCCTGCCTCAGTGTGTGCATGCCCATTGCCATGCACACCCCTGGATGTGTGCGGTACCTGTTTGTGTAGCCTAGTGTTTCGTACCACCTACCTGTGTGCACCAAAGTGCTCCCGTGCTATGGTGTCCCTGTGCTGTCTTGTCAGCTGGATCAGCCGGGATCCCTCTGCCCAGGGGGGTGGCTGTCCACCTCCCTCCAGCCCATTACCTCCATTGTCCCCACTAGTGTCACTTTCATCAGCCTCGACAGCTATCCCATGGTCAATGGCTATGTTGTGCAGTATGCAGCAGGCCAGGAATAGGCCACAGGCTTTCAATGGGCTTCACTGTAGGGCACTGCCTGACCTGTCTAGGTGATGGAACCATGTTTTCAGCATGCCAAAGACTTTCTCAATGATGTTGCATGTGCTGGTGTATGCCTCGTTGTAGTGTTCCTCTGCTGGGGATGATGGGTGCCGGTATGGGGTGAGCAGCCAGGGCCACAGTGGATAGGTGCTGTCCCTGTGTGGATAATGACATGGTTAGCCCTCTGCTATACTAGGCTGTGCCCGTTGTCTGTCCCTGCCACTCACACCATCATGCACCCCCTGCCCTCCCCTTGGTGTGCTCTGCCCATCGCTCCTTGGCCATGCCATACTCACCCACTAGGTGGCTCATGGGGTTTCCCCCACATTTGAACCTGTGACACAGCACAGAGCTGTGCCAGATGAATGCATCATGTGCACACCCAGGGTGTGTCACATACATTGGTTTTTCACCCCATGGCAACGCACACCACCTGGCAATTGACACTCAGGTTCCCCTTCCTATTGATGTATGCCACACCTTCAGGGCCAGGTGGCATGCAGATGCCCATGTGGGTGCAGTCAGTGGCCCCAACCATGCCAGGCATACGTGCTACCTGTGGAAGTTCTGCATAGTTACTGTATACTCTGCCTGTGTGCTGGGGAAATGGATGTATTCTGATGCACGTGGCAGCAGAGCTTTGAGGAACTGTGTGAGGAGGCAGGATGTGGCCAACTGGGTTATGCCTGTGGTGTCCCCTGTTGGTCTCTGGAAGGTGCCCGTGGTGAGCAGGCACGTAATGGCTATCACCTTCACCTCCACGGACATGGCGTGGCTCCATCTGGTGGGTGCCTGCATCTCCTCACTGCACAGCTCACAGAGCTGCCTCAGAATGGCCCTGTTCAGGTGGTACCAACCCATGATCTCTGTGTCACTGTACTGCTTGAAGGTGATGTGGGCGTGGAGCCACCTGTGTCGGGCATACCACTGATGGGCCCCTCCATGGCCACGTCACTGTTTCTGCTCCCCCTCACACCCATCATTATGGCCTCCATCATGAAGGGTGCACTATCCATGGCCCTTGCTGTCCTCTATCCCCCTGGGCAGTTGGCTGCTGTGGACTGTGTGCCACCCTGGTGCACTGCCTGGCAGTGCATCTGCCTGTCTGTCATACTCTCTCTGCCCCAGTCTCCCTCTCCACTGCCACCTCTGCCCCATCCCTCTGTGTCTGCCTTGGTCTGTCTGTCTATTTGTCTGTCTGTCTGTCTCTCTCTCTCTGTCTGTCTTTCTATCTGTTTTTATTTCTCTTTCTCTCTCTATCCCCCTCTTTCTCTCACACCCTCTCACCTGGTGCAAGTGCTTTCTGTGTGCTTGCGCCCTGTATTTATAGGAACAAGTCTGCTCAGTGCATCCCTGATTTGCTCGCACTTGTGCCATGTTTCCACAGTTGAATATCGCACTGTGCTGGATATTCATGGGCACGCCCCTTGCACTTGCACCTGCATTCAATATAGTTGTGTACTGGTGCAATGGGATTTACGTTGAGCACTGGCTCCCACTGAATATTGTTCCTTGGCACAAGTCCGCACTTGCGCTGGTGCAACTGCTTTGAATATCCAGGCCCTGGGGTAAATAAATTAATGAGTCACCAACAAAATTGGCAGAATGGTTGATACAACTATTGCATATATCAAATTATGTTGATAACATTTATTTAGCGAGACCTCCAAATTTAAAGTATAAAGATTGTGTCCTATTTTATTGTAAGAGACAACATGTGATTTTGAAAGTTTGGGGAATGGAAAAAGAATTGCAGCATAAAGGGATTGACATCCTTCCTCTTCAGTTAGTTCCTGTATTGAATGTAGATGTAACTACAATACATGTTTGTAGAACTAAAGGGAATGAACAAGAACTTTCTAAGGACAAGTCATGTGTGAAAAGAATCAATGAAGTAATTATGAACTATAATAATACTTTGCTTTTTGATTAGGAGAACAAGATGTTGTCATTAATTGGATGGGAATATATAAAAGGACAATCAATAGGAATGCTAAAAGGAGATATAACAACATTATTGTCTTGTGCATTAAACATGAACATCAATTGAAATACTATTCAATATATTAATATTCATCCAGTAATTAATAATTGTCCACAAATTGATTTAACATTTTGATTTAGTAAACTTGCAGCCTTGCGTCTAAGGGTTTCTACTATCTTGGACCCCTATATGGTATATCTCTCTCTTACCCCTCTCTCTTCATTCTCCCGCAGAGACCACCCCCCTTCCCTGAGGAGACCAGAGGTCGCGAGGGCCTGCTCTGAAGCCCTCCCTGCCCACAGAAGCCCCGAACCCGACACACACCAGAGACCACCCCCCTCCCCTGAGGAGACCGGAGGTCGCGAGGGCCTGCTCTGAAGCCCTCCCTGCCCACAGAAGCCCCGAACCCGAGACACACCAGAGACCACCCTCCCTGAGGAGACCGGAGGTCGCGAGGGCCTGCTCTGAAGCCCTCCCTGCCCACAGAAGCCCCGAACCCGAGACACACCAGGTAATTTCTACCTTGATCCAGGCTGCTGCCACCATCGTTGGCCATCTGGAGTCTTTTCTGAAACGGCAACAAGCTCCCCTGCTCAGCGCATGAATCCCAGCCAGAGTAGCACCTCGAGTTGCTGCCCAGGCTCAAACGGAGCAGAACTGTTACTTTTGTGCCTGATTTTGAAACTATTTGCATTTGCCTGTAACTGTATTTAAAAGCTTAGAGTCACTGCAAGCCCAGGACCTGTGTTCTGTCTGAAATCCCCCCTGTGCAAATCTCACTGGGGACTGTTTGTTAATTTGTAAAGTGCATTTCCAGTTGTAACTGAATTACCCCCCTGTGAGAAACTCATTTGGGGACTGTTTAATTTTGCTATTCCCAACTTCTCCATTAGCTCCTTATATTGTTTTGCCACTAGAGGGAGCCTGATTAAGTTTGAACAATTTGCTCCCAGTACCTCACTTGTCACATTTTACTGCTCTCTAGTAGCTGTTTTCACTTGGTGATCACCCCCTCATCACTCCCTCATCACCCCCTCTCCAATCGTCGAAAGCTATCCCGCCATTGTGCACTCCCCAGATCAGCCCTCCTCCTCCTGCTCCTGTCAGGCAATGTCCACCCCAATCCCGGGCCTGGCAGCACTGGTCCTCCCCCTGAAATCTCCTGGGCTGTGCATTGCTTCTATGAACATCTGTAGCCTCCTGAAAAAACTGGACTCTCTGCACTGCTGGGTGACGCTTCATAAACCTGATGTTGTTGCCCTGGTTGAAACCTGGCTGTCTCCCTCCACTCCTAACTCTCATGTCTCTCTCCCCAGCTACACTCTCCACTGGTTGGACCGTGTCGGCAGGAGAGGTGGGGGCTGTGTCTTCTATTTGAAGGATTCTGTCATGGGGCTACCATTCCCCCCCCCCGCCTGACCTCGACCATAAGGCCCAGGCACTTACTCTAAAGCTGTCCCCTGACCCAGCTAGAGGCCCATTATTCCTAACTGTAGCCTACATACCCCCAAGAACCAATCCCAGGCCCTGGGCCCACTAATTGACTACCTCACCTCCCTACCCAACTCGTCGGACCAAATCTTGGTGGGCAACTTGAATATAAACTGGCTCTGCCCCTCATCCTCCTCCCACCGTGAGGCTTTCAATTCAATTGACCTAACTCAACTGGTCTCACAGCCTACTAGAAAAAACCCTAGGGGACAAGCACCCTCCTGGATGTGGTCCTCACCAACAGGCCAATCCGCATCCACAACATCCAAATCCTCCCTGACTGCCTCAGTGACCACTCCCCTGTGCTTTTCAACTGGGAAACCCCTCGGCTCTCATCTCCGGTCAAAACCACCTCTCGAAGGTGGCTTAGGCCTGGGGGACTCATAGGCCTTAAGCGCTTCCTTGCCCACACTGATTGGTCCCCTCTGACGAGGGCAACCAACATTGACTTGGCCCTGGCCTTCTTTGTAAGCACTTTCAACTTTGCCTGTGATATCTTTGCTCCCATAACTGCTAGGAGGTCCGAAGTGAAACATGCCCTTGATCACCCCTGCCCTTCTGTGGCAACTTTAAGCAACGACAATCTTGGCACCTTGCTGTTGCTACTGGGTCGCTCAGCTGACAGGCAGTCCTATGCTGCCACCCGCAACCAGTGCACCTGGGCCATCCACAAAGCAAAGGCGGAATACTACCAAGCCTCTTACCTCCTCCTGGGGAACCCCAAGTGCTTCTGGGACAACATCAAGCAACTGAATGGTCACTCCCAGTCCCCTCTCCTTCTCTTCTCAACATCAATGGTACAGTCTCCTCTGACCCTGCCCTCATTGCCACCCACCTCAATAACCTTTACCGACCTTAGCTCAGTACTTCCTGGTAACTTTTTAGTCCACCTCCTCCATCTGTACCACCACCCATTGCCCGCCTCTCTTTCCACTTCTGTTGTGTCACCATGCAAGAAGCTAGGCCTTACTTGCTAAAAGCCCTAAAAGGTAACACCATCGGTAATGACTCACTTGATCCCTGCCTTTTACGTCAGGTCCTGGATCAGGTCCTCTCACCTATTACATGCATTTTCAACAAATCACTCTGTCTCGGACAATTCCCCTCTGCCTGGAAGATTGCCACAGTTACCCCATCCATAAAGGTGGTGACAGGACTCTTCCAGGTAACTACCGACCCATCTCAATCCTCTCACCCCCTCTCAAAGGTGTTAGAGAAAATTGTGGCGTCCCAAGTCTCTGACTACCTCTGTAAGTACAATGTTCTCTGCCCTGAACAACACGGGTTCAGAGCAGGTCATAGTACCAATACAGCACTCCTGGAATTTTCCAACTTCCTCCATGCCTCCTTGGACTCTGTGCCCTGGCTGGTGCTATATTCATTGACCTGTCTAAAGCATTCGATACTGTTTGCATCCTCTTTTGCTCTCCACCCTCGACCTAATAGGCTTTGCCTCAGGACCTGTTTCCTGGTGCACCAGCTATCTCTCCGCCCGCTCCCAATGTGTGAAAGTCAATGGTACTCTCTCTGAAACATGCCCCATTCGCTCTGGGGTGCCGCAAGGCTCAATTCTTGGACCCCTACTATTCTCACTCTTTCTTAACTCCCACCCAGCAGTTGTATGGGTAAGATGCTTCTATGCTGATGATGCTGTTCGTTGCCTCCCACAATGACCCCATGCTGCTACAGAACTCCCTCCAACTAGTCTTTGACTTGCAGCTACCTGGTTCACTGAGCACCGACTTGTTATCAACCTTTAGAAAACAAAACGATGCTCTTCTCCCACCCCAAAATAAGTACAGCAAGTTTCCTTAGCTGTCCACTCCACACCCAATCTCGTCATTGACCAGGTGCAGTCCTATAAATATCTTGGTATAACCTTTGACCCTGCACTTTAATTCCATGGACATATATCTGCCCTAAATTCTGTTGCCAACTCATGGCTAGGTATTCTTTACCGGCACAAGAAATGCCTCCCTCCTGATGCCCTCCGCCTGGCTGTCACCTCCTCTGTCATGTCTCTCATTGACTATGGCCTTCCGGTCTATGGCTCAGCAGATCAGACTGCCCTCAACAAGGTTCGTCTCACAGTTAATAAGGCCTGCAGACTTATCACTGGTGCTCCCAGACTCACTCACACATGTGAGCTGTACACCCTGGCTACCCTACTCAACCTGGAAGAGCGACTCATGTATCAGACATGCCAGCTCACCTTTAAAGCCCTGCATGTCCTATCCCCCATAGGCCTATCCAACTCCATTTGCCGTACTGCACCGACCCTGATCATGTGCAGCTCGTCAAGAGCTACCCTAGTTATTCCGAGAGCCAGGACCTCACAAGGTCAGAGGGCATTCCCCTACCGTGCACCCCACTGGTATAACTCCCTCCCTGCCAGTGTCTCAAACTCACTAACCTTAGCTTGCTTTAAGCCCAGGCTCAGAAACTTCCTGCTTAGCTCTCGCAAATGCAACTGCCGCTAGCCTAGTAAAAAAATATATATATATATATATATACTCTGTTTGACAATGCTCACTGAGCGGCTCCCTCCCCCTTCCTTTCCCTACTAATTCCTCCTCCCCTATCTCCCTCCCTTCTACCCCCACCAGCTCTCCCCCGACCATAAGTTTTGCACCTTTTGTTATCTTTTGCTCATTTGAGATTGTATTCTATTGTAACAAAATTGTAATTGAACTGTAACTTTTTTGTTTGTAAGTACTGTGTCCCTTGTACTACTGTTCTGATGTCCTCTTTGTGACGAGGTACCTTTGTAAATGAGCCTCTGGCTCAAAGGTTTCTAAACTGATGTTTAACTAAATAAATAAATATCTAACAAGTGTTGAATCTTTCACTATGGAAGGTGCTAAGGGAAAAGTAATAATCAGAACATTCATTGTGAGTCTGTGAGCCTCTTTTCTGTACTTACAACATGTGGAATAAGTTGACAACTTTGAGAAAAAGGAATAAAAAAGTAGAACAATTAGAGAAAATATTATTATTATCCTGGAATATTGAGGGTCTAACACTTAAAATGGCAGACAAAGAGTTTAAGAACTTCTTAATGAAGTCATACATAATCTGTTTGCAAGAGACTTGGTTATTAGAAGAAGATCCCCCTGTATTGCTAGGTTATACAGGATATGTAATACCAGCTGTAAGATTAAAGAAAAATTGTAGACCAAAGGCAGGATTAGCCACACTCATCAAAACCACATTGAATTTTAGGACTATTCAAATGGAAATGAGTTCATAAACTTTTCAAGTTCTTAAACTAATGAATGATACTACTGAGATAATATTAGTCAATATTTACATCCCGCCTAAAGATGGACTAAGGAAAAATGATGGCAACTGTGATCAATCCAAACAGATTATGGAGGAAATAGTGGAACATTTGAGCAAAACTTGTTGATTATAACAGGTGACTGTAATTCTAGGTGTAGCAGTAGCACTAGCTCATACCAAGGAAAACAGGATTTGCTGGAAGGTATTACTATAATTAATAATAAACTAAATTATATACATAACTCCAGGGATAAGGTCACTAATAAGAATGGATGGAAAATGAAAGGAATGACGTCCAATTTGGATTTTTGTTTATTTAATGGTAGAACAAATAGTAATCTTGATGGTTAGTTTACCTTTATTGGCCTTAATGGTTCATCAGTGGCTCAGTAGGTAGCACACTCACCTCTGAGGCCAGGAGATCAGAGGGCTGTGGGTTCAGTTCCCACATCTGGAACTTGGGTTAATATTCCAATACTGACACTGTAGTGCAGCATGAGAGGGGTGCTGCACTTCTGAGGTGCTGTCTTTCAGATGAGATGTTAAACCAAGGTCCCATCTGCCTGGATTGATGATAGTTCAGGTGGATATTAAAGATCCCATGGCGCTTATCAAAAACAGTAGGGGGAATTTTTTATTGAAACCATAAGAAACAAATAAATACAAATCAATATTACTGTACATCATACAAACTCATAATAAGGAAAATCAAACCCATAAATAAATAATACATCACACTGTAACCCCAGGCTTAACCAGCCCACCCCTCCCCACTAAAAAAGAAGGGGGAAATTATTTAAGCCACAAAAAACAAAATAAGTACAAATCAGTATTGTATCATACAAAACCATAATAAGGAGAATCAAAACCATAAATAAATATTCCATCATATTGCAACCCCCAGCTCAAAAACAACCCCCACACTAAAAAAGAGTAGGGGGAATCTGCAGTGAAATCATAAGAACCAAATAAATGCAAAACTGTATTACATCATACATACTCCTAAAAAGAAAAAAAACACCCCCATAAATCGATATTTCATCAGACTGTAACTCCAAACTTAACCTAACCCCCCCACTGGAAAAGTAGGGGAAATATTGTTTTATGCAAGCATGATATTTATAAAAAGTTCAAACAATATGCATTTTAGAACACAGAAAAGACAAAAAGGGGTGAACCCACAGCATAAAAAAATTGTAGCAATATACCCTTCCCAGCAAAAAGAAACCCATCAAAATCCATACTATAAAAGGGGGTAAAAAACCTTGACCCCTAGTAAACCAAAAAAATAACAGAAAGACATGGCAACAGTAAGAAAACCAAGAAAACCCCAATAGGATGGTGGATATAGACCCCTCTAAAACCATAGCACAGAGAAACAAGAGTCCAAAATCCCCATCCTCTCAGTAAAAACTGAGTTCCATGCAGACGTCAAAGAAATTCAAAACCTCGCCAGAGCTGTTCCCAATGCTGAACCCCAAAGGAAACCCGCTCCTGCCATTTCAAAGTTGACAAATCTATGTTAAACATGTAAAAGAGTTCTAATGTCCATATGGTCTGCTGCTGCAAAACCAGACAGCACCTACTAATCCACAACCAAAATAAAAAATGGGCATGAATTATCCGAAAAGTACTAACATTACCCAGTATATTCAAATCAGTATAAATTCCAAAATACAACATGGATGGGGGCAGGGAGGGTGCCAATTACCCCCTTCTATCATTCTTTTACAATATCCCAAAATAAAATGGCATGTGGACAATGAAAACAAAGATGGGCCACAGTTTCAATCTTCAATACACATCCTTCCCTGGGGCAATACTTATCTTGCAAGGTTTTATGTTTTTGATTGCCCCAGACATTTTCTTGACCATGTATCCCGAGCCAAACCATATCCCACAGTCTCTCTGGGAGTCTTTTATCAGTGATATATTGAGAAATACAGGACTGTTTAGAAATGGAAAACCTGGAAAGGGGATATTCTGAAAAACAATTCAACAAAATATCAGCATAAAGTGCTTTTCTGGAAAGCCATAAAACCGTCGCATAACCCATCTTCCACAGCTTAATTGTATCAAAAACTCTGACCCAGCGGGAAGCCAGTCTAGGACTGCACTTATTCTTATGTAGAAATGTATCTGATTTCCATTCCAACAAAACACCCTGCAAAACCGTCAATCCCCAGTTCTCCCAGAGTTGACCATGATGTTGCATTAAGGGCACTAAATTATGATAAACACTGTAAAATAAA
Organism: Neoceratodus forsteri; assembly: GCA_016271365.2. Classification (NCBI taxonomy): domain Eukaryota; kingdom Metazoa; phylum Chordata; order Ceratodontiformes; family Ceratodontidae; genus Neoceratodus; species Neoceratodus forsteri. Next base: position 564,861,177 of record CM057449.1, on the reverse strand, counting down.
ACACCAATGGATTTATCATTTGTACCCCACCTTCAGCAATAGTTTTATACAACACAGTCCTCTTATCCGGATTTAGATGGCTTCCCCAAAACCCACTAAAAAAGACCTGCATTAATGATGTCTTAAGGGATTTCAGTAGTAAAAAGACTGCACTAAGAAATAAAAAAAACTGGGACCAGAAACGTTTTAAAACAATATACGCGTTTCTTCTTGGACATTTTCCATGTATTCCAATTATCCGCCATAGCTTTCCCTTGCAGCAGTGCTCAATTCCAATTACAAGTAGCCAGATCAGAACCCCCCAAAAATATCCCCAAAATATGACAAAGGACCATAGCTACTGGAAATCCACTGACCTCTATAGGAGACGGCCGGAATCCATCCAAACACAGACATAACATTTTTTTATCATTGAGGTGGGCCCCTGTAATTGTCGCAAAAACCTGAATCAAATGACATGCAATACAAATAGAAGCCCCATTTTGGACTACCAAACATAAATCATCTGCATAAGCCAGTACTTTACACTGCCTCCCTAAAGTACCTGCAACACTCTTTATGCAGGGAGATCTTTGTAACACTTTTAACAAAGGATCTAATGCAAAAACGTACAACAGGGGACTCAATGGGCATCCCTGATGTACACCCCTATATATCTGATACCGAGCCCCTTTCCAGTTGTTATCACAAGGAACAACATAAGCCAAGGAGTAACTCAACTTTAATCATTGAACAAAGGGAGGCAGTATACCGTACGCTTCCAAATAAGACCACAAAAGGGAGTGCGAAACTCCATCGAAAGCTTTTGCCTGGTCCAAACTGACCAGGTATCCAGGTCCTCAGTGGAGCTCACTATCCTCCCCACCCTGTTCCATCAGTTCATGCAGGAGAAACAAAGCCTCAGTGATGCGATGACCAGGGACTGAACAAAACTGTACTGGACAATTCAAATCAGACATCGCTAAACTCAACCTGTTTCCCAGGAGTTAGCAAAAATTTTAAAATCAGTGTTCAATAATGTAAGCGGTCTCCAATTTCCAATGTCCACTTTATTCCCTGATTTATAAAGAAAAATCATTAATCCTTCATACATGGAAGTGGGCAAAATCAGATCTGAAAGAAAAAAAATATATAAATTAAGCAATTCTTCTGGCATAATATCCCATAAAATTTTATAAACTTCACTAGAAAGCCCATCAGATCCGGGTGAAGTGTTATTATGGAGATATTTAATAACTGTTTCTAGTTCTAGCTGAGTAAAGGGCAGCATCAAGGTGTCTTGCAAGGATGGAGAAAGCGGAGGAAGATTTGCAGCTTGCAACAACTGGGCCGAAAATGGCGAATCAGAAACTGGTTCCCCAAGCATTTTAGCTACATAATCATCCAAAACCTGCATAATACCTTGGTTATCATAAACTTCTACTCCAGATGAAGCTAGTAAACTGCTAATCTTCATCCATTCCCGTCTCATTTGGCAAGCTAAAAATGGATTGATCTGTTCAGCTGACCCCTTAGTACCAAACATTTGCTCTCAATGTGGGGGACGTAACCTGTTGGACTGGAACTGCATCATAACCCCTTTCAATTCCCTAATCGCTTCTTCATGATCACCATCACCAGCACACTGTTTTGAATGCAAACACCCCTAACTCCTTACGGAGTTGCAAATACACCCATACTGGGAGGAAGCTCTTGAGATACCCAAAGCCTGAAAAAATCCCATAAGACAAAAATTTGAGTTTTTCCCACCAGTGTCCTATGTCATCAAACAAAAAGACTGTTGACAATTTGTCCTGAATGACTGTGTTTAAGTCCTTTAGGACTTCAGCCTATGTCAGCATAGAGGTATTCAACCTCCACACCCCATGGCCTGAAATTCGGGGTAACGGGATTGTAATGAAAAGACCAATCAAACAATGGTCAGAAGATTCAACAGGAACATTCATGGTAGTATCAACCACAAACGACTGGTGTATAAATATAAAGTCTATATGGGAAGACAGACTTCCTTTAAAAAAAAGGTCGGTTTAGCCTGCTTATTCCCAGAAATGTGGGCATCCCGTAATCCTGCTTGACCAATAATTGATTTGAGAAAAGTCTTGTCACAATATTGCTTCCCAATACTATCTAGTTGTTGAAAGTTTATATTAAAATCCCCACCAAAAAACACTTGATGATTAGTATATAAATAAGGCTGAACCTTTTTCAATAAATCAATTTGAAGAGCCTTAGTCTGCGGCCCATACAGATTTATCAACAGACAATGGGTTCCACATATCACCACATCCAACAAAAAAGCACGACCAGGGTCAATATCCACCATCCTAGATACTGTCACCCCATGAGACATAAAACAAAACCCCACACCACTACATGCCTCCTCTCCCATCGACCAAAATGAGGACCCCCAGACCCAGTCTTATGAGGCCTGACTAACCTCACCCAATGTGTGTAAATGGGTGTCTTGTAAAAAAACAACATCATAACACAGATGATGCAAAACCCCAAAGGTAGAAAGATGTTTCCCCAGTGACTTAATGCTGTTCACATTAAGGCTTGCTAACTTTAAAGAAAACGGTTCAGGGAGGGGGTTTCAAATGTTTACCACTCAATCTAGTAACCCGTTTACTTTTCGAGGACTCTAGGTTTACAAGGTGGCACCTCTTCAGTTCTTACAGGGGAAAGTTGTTCCCCATGTACAGGCAAAACTTCCAACTCCATGGGATGCTTAGTGTCAACCTGGTCTCCCCCAAGTAGCAATGGAGCAAATTGTTTGGACAAAGGTAGCGATGAAGAGGGAACAGCAGGAACAACCAAAACCTGCCAAACCGGGAGGGGGGGTGACCAGCATCTCCTCAGGAAACACTAAATTCACAGTATGTAACACAATAGGGTCTGTAGAACAGTGCACAACATCAGTAGAAATACTCAAACCCAGAGAAGAAAGCCTAACATGTGTACATACCTCCCGATGAGGGAAACCCTGTGGAGTCACAAAGGGGGTTTCCTTCACATGGGACTGACCTTCAGGGATAGGGATCAATATCAAGTTAGATGTCAAACATTGGGGAACTAGACTAATGTCTGATTGTGAAAGGCTAGATCCATGCATCCCACTAGACCGATCACCAGTAGAACCTCCACGGCCCCTGACACACTGTCTACCATGGGGGGTGGGCCAGGTTGTCTTCAGGATGAAAGGGCTGACCAAAGGAGCTCCTAGCTTTGGAAAGAAAAAAATCTTGATCCAAAAGCTCATCAATGTTATGAGCAGCCCAAGGGCAATCAGTATAAGTATGGTCCTCCTTCCCACAAAGGTTACATTTCAGAGGGTCCATACATTATGCAGCCAAATGCCCCAAAACACCACACTGAAAACATTTTACCTGGTCACAATCCACATTTAAATGAGACAAGGAACCACATTTTTAGCAGCTCTTTGGCTGCCCTGCATAAAATATAATATCCCTGTCACAACCCTCCAAAAAAGGAGCTAGGCAAATGATGTATCCCAGTATCAGGTTGTTTGAGTTGTACCCTTACAGTCCACCCTCCTGTCCAAAAGCCATTATCATCCATAATTGGTTTTGGCCTGTCAAAAACAGAATAACATTGCTCAAGCCAAAACAAAATGTTATCAATATTTACTCCCTCATTCCTGAAGAGAATAGTCACAGTTTTCACCATAGGCTTGGTAATGGAGATTGCAATAAAGTCCATCCATACTTCAGAGTGTTTAATGTCATAATAAAGCTGCCAGAATTTATCAAGGGAAGCCACTGTGCAAAAGCTAACATCATAATTGTGGTCTCCCGGAGCGTGTATAAAATCATACACCTCTGCTGGTGTAAACCCCATGGAGTCTTTTAGCAGGGTTTTCCCTACCCAAAGCTTATCAGGAACAATAGAAGCTTGTCCCTTATATTGAAGCCTGACCAAAACCCTTCTCTTGGCCACCTCTGCAGGCTTCCAAAATAGCCCAGCATAAGTCTTTGGTTGTTGTGCCCCCGGGATAGAACCATCCGTCTGCCCTTCAGAGTGGCTTACCTGACCAGTAGTTTCCAGACCTGGTAACTTATCCATAACAATGATTGAAATTGAAGTAACCACCAAAAATGCTTCCTGAGAGACTGTTGGAGAGTAAGGTACATGGTCTGCAACTCGAGCACCACCAACCTTGGAATGAGCATCTGGCACAGCAGCCAATTCCACCACCTCACTTCCATTCAACACAGCTGCAGTAACCAGAGAAGGGGACTTCGATGGATTCACCGGACCAACTGTAGGTAAAGGTGAGCCTGGCACACCAGCTTCAGTCTGTCGGGCCCAAAAATGTTCCGGGGAGCCCGGAAGGGGGATAGAAGGGTCGGGCACCCAGATGTTCTGTTGCTTTATCCAGCCAGCTTTCATAAGCACTTCTCCGGGTGTCCACAGGGTAGAAGAATCCAATGAACCTATAGCGACTGATGTAGACCCACCAGGTACAGGTGAGTCAGCAGTCTGTTTAGGAGGTCCACTAGAATTATTAGTGGATGGATCTATTGGGAGCTGTTTATGTCCAGGTTGTACAGGACTAGCCATAGATCATTTACGATTTTTCTTTTCATCCTCAAGTTTCTGTCTACAAGACTGGAAAGGTTTCTCATCCAATGAGATCAGTTCCAATAAGTGAGTCTTCTTTCACTCCAATTCGGTTTGCAATTCTTCTTCTGCAACTGAAAAATCACTTTCTGTATGCATCAGTTTCATAACTTCCTCAGTATCCAGAACTATATCTTGAGCCAAGTCACACACAGGATCAGTCTCACAACTCAGCAAGAGCTCCAGAGCATCAGCAGCACAATCTCCTCCACCAGTGTCCTGACTAGGAATGGGGACCTCTATCCTTCCTGCCGCACTACAGTGCCACCTGCAGAAAGAGTAGGGGAATTTCCTTGGTGTCCTGGCCAAATTTCCCTCATGCAATAAAAATGCCACCAACAGCTTAATCTGGTTCAATTTCAGTTGCTTACCATCTGTATCCCCCCTCCCCCCGGTTGCCCCTGAAAAAGGGACTTCTAGGCTCAGTGGGCTTACCGGGTCAACAAAATTCAACAACAAACAAACAATTGATGTTACATAGGAAAATTTAGAACCTATTAGATTTATTCAGGATTTGAAAGTGATCCCATGTCCTGAATCCTCTCATCTTCCAGTTATGTCCATTTGGCATATAGCAAAAATAGAATCCTTATCTAATAATGACTTACATCCACAAAAAATGGAAATAATAAATTTAAAATGAATATGATGGCAACACTCGACCTAACACATTTCTTAGAAATATTAAGTTCCAACTATTTGAATCATTTAAGAGATGCTCTTTTAGAGCCAGAAATTGGTAACATAATTTACAATTGGGAAAATATCTGTCAGTATAATAAACCATTTTTAGCCAAAACACATTAAAGAAAACCAATAGTTATACACGGTTTAATAAGTGTAAATTAGCCAAGAGAAAACTAAATGGCTTGATCAGACAATATAAAAAAATCCAACAACAAAGATAATAATAAAATAATAAAGCTAGAAATCATCAAAAAACACTGACTGATGAAAAGAAAAAAAAATCAAATAAAATGTGGGACAAACTAAAAATGTCAATAATAAAAAAAAACATCAAAGTATTTTTGGGTATTGGAAAATCAAGGTTATGCTAATTATACTAATAAAATAGAAGCAGCAATAACTCCATTAATATGGGAACAACATTATACTACTCTATATCATTCACAAGAGGAAGACAACCAACATATTAATGATAATATAGGAAATAGGTTATTACCAAAACCAATTTATATTAGCAATCAGGAAATTGTAGAGGCAATAGATAAAATAACAGCAAATAAGGCCCCAGGCCCTGACAATATTTTGGCTGATATTTTCGGATCCTTCAAGGAATGGTGGTCCCCAATACTTTACGTTCTGTTCAATTATTGCTTACAGGGTGGACCCTCCCTGAAAAGTTGGAATGGAAGTGTTGTTAATCCTATATTCAAGAAAGGAAACACAAACAATCCAATTATGTATCAGGCAATCAGTTAGCTAGATTCTTTTCAAAATATTGTTATTAGAATATTGTTAAACAGAATACAACAATGGGCAGATGAGAATGACTTAATCTCAGAATTTCAAAATGGATTCAGAGCTAGACGATCAACAATTCAGCATTGTTATGTATTACGACATTTGATTTGGAAGTATGTAGAGATAAAAAAGGCAAAACTTTACTGTTGATTTTTTGATCTAAAGGCAGCATTCAATTTGATTAGTAGGAAGTTACTCTGGACTAAACTTGAAAAGTACAGCATGGATCCTGAGATTTTGGATATTCTCAAAAGACTTCATAAAGAAACATGGCTTCAGGTCAGATTTGACCAAAAAGGGAATTTAACTTCTGAGATTAAAACTAACTAAGGTGTCCAGCAGTGCTGCCTTTTTGGCTCCACTTCTGTTTAATTTGGATATAAATACTATATTACAATTACTAGGTGATTTAAATTTTCACTCCCCTTCTATACTTTCAACAGAAGTACCGTGTTTAGCATATGTGGACAACATTGTATTAATATTTACCTCCTTATTAGGATTGCAACATACATTGACTATTTTTTCTGACTTGTGTAAACAAAACAATCTAGTTATAAGTAGAGATAAAACAAACTTTGTTATAGTTTGTGATAGAAATAAAACAGTACCATCAATGTGTATTGACAAAAACAAAATCATCATGACTACTTTTCATGATTATTTAGGGTTACAATTTTCTCAAAATCTTTTGTGGACTCCTCAAATAAAATTAATGACACAAAAACTTGAAACATCTTTTAAGGCATTTAGAAGATTTAATGCAAAGGTTGGACAAGGCACAATTAAAGGACTGTTAAAGATAAATGCCAAAATAAAAACCATCATTATGTGGTATGCATCTGAAATTTGGACCCCTTCAGATACAAAACCTTTAGAAACTGAAATAAATAAGATTTAAAGATTCATCTCAAAAATTCAGCAATCTGCCCTGGCAGAAATACACAGAAAGGAACTAGGGCAATATCCAATTGATACAATAACAAGAGAAAGAAAAGTAATATTTACATTGAATTTACTTCTCCTACCAGAACAGACTTCCAAGACTGTGCCTGGAGGAGGAATTAAAATATAATCATGTGAACTTTACCTCAAATTCAATCAAAACTATTAAGGAATCTATCCTACCCATGGGACTAGGTCATCTATTTCATGACGTATATTGCTTTCCTATGGATGAGACAGTTGCACAAATAAAAACAAGATTAAGGGATACAGTAATTACACAGGATCAGGTAAAAATTAATAATCTGAAACATTACAGGTGGTACAAAAATATTAACATAAACCATAATTTGGAACTGTATTTGATAATATTGACAAATCCAGAGGAATGTAGAATCATAACTGGATTTTGCATTGAATTGTATGTAACAAACTACTTTTATTAAGATCAGAAAAGACCAGGATTTAGTGACCCAAAATGCAAATGTAATAAAGGAGTGGAGGATGATCTTAAGCACATATTGCTGCAATATCCATCATATGAAATAAAATGAAAAAAGTGGCTAGGATCCATATTGGCTACCCTTGGTCTCCCCTCGGAAGAGATAGTCACTTTCTTGTTTACAACAACAAATAAGGAAATACTGAACATGCTGTACACATTTTTATTGTATATAAGATTATAGGCCTTGGTCTATGATTATATTAATATTTAATATTACAAGGCTTTGATATATAGACAGTATATTTATTGGATGTATTATTTAGGGAAAATTGAGATTTTATTAATGTAATGAAGTGCAATACATTCGGTATGTATGGTAATCAAATTATCTGTATTGCACGTTTATACTCTGTATTTGTTTATTTAAATGTTTTTAAATTGTAATGACTAAATGTAGAACAATAAACCTTTTACTTACCTACTTCTTTAAACAAACTTCTGTTAAAATTATCACTTTTTCAGAAGACATGAGGAAGGACCTTGTCATGGTTCTGCTGCTGACAGTCTGACTGTACTTATGCCCTCCCTTTTAGTATAATGGAAACTATAATTTTACTTTTTAATTCTAGAGGATTCAGTCTTTTAGACAGTTTCATTGAGACTTGAGGAGTAGAAAATATTTTGCTTATGTATTTGAACACAGTGTTGTAGTGAATACAGAGGGGGGCACATCCTGGGGCAGTTTTAATGCACTGAACAAAGCAAAAAACACAGATGGAGAAACTAAGCACAGAAGACTTTGGGGCACACACTTCACATGCTACTCTTCACTGCCCTAAAAATGATCACTGTATAACTGTAAAATGTTACTGTAAGAAATATATTTGCTATATTCACACTGCTACACTCGTGTGAAATTAATTTATCAGTGGAAATTCTGTACATAACAGACTGGGGAAAAAGGGGCAGTTATACCTCAAAAACACTTTTTCAATACAGTACATACTGTAGGAATACATAGAGTGATACTTAGTGGTTAGCACACAAGTACACCAGGGTGCAAAAAAAAACACCTTATTTGGATTAATACAGATCACTACTGTACATAGTGATAATTTGCAATCAGAGCACAATTACACAAATGGGGGCTAGAAAAAGAGGGAATTTTGTTATCCAGACAGGGGTCCATAATAAAGTAAGAAAAGGAGTCAGAGGGCAGGATACACAGATTGAGGAAGGAGAAATTAAAAGGGAAAGGGAGTACACAGGAAATGGTGCTAATACAAAGGGAAGAGATATAGGCACATGCTGGCAGTCAGTCTGCCTAAATACCAGGAGCCTGGGGAACAACATAAACGAGCTCCAGGTGATAGTGGCAGATGCAGGATTAGACCTCATAGCTATCACAGAAACAACGGCCACTGGCAATAATGACTGAGACTAATCAATACTAGGATACACTATTTATTGACAAGATAGGGGTATGAGAAAATGGGGTTGGGTACCCCTTTATATCAAGGAAGACACAGAGGCTGTTGAGGAGGGGTCCATTAGGAGGCGGAAGGGGTGACAGAATCACTGTGGGTATAGCTCATCATGACTACATCAGGCAAGAAGCTGTGCATGGGGATGATCTATAGATTGTTGGCACAGTGGGATGAGGGAGAGGGGAAACTAGGGGCAGAAATTCAGAACGGGGCAGAAAAGGGGAGGTGGTGGTGGTGGGGTCTCAATCTACCAGACACAGACTGAGACATTCCATCAACTAAGAGTGCCAGGAGTGAGGCTGTGCTAAATACATTGCAACACTGCCTGCTGGTGCAGCTAGACAAAGAACACACAAGGCAAACTGCCATTCTCAATGTGCTCGTCAACTCAGAAATGGTAGACAGGGTGAGGGTTGAGGATCCTCTGGAATCCAATGACCATAACACCATATGGTTTGTACTGTCCCTGGGTACCCGAATACCCTTGTCAAAGGCTGTGGTTCTGGATTTCAGAATAGCAGACTTTGACCAGATGACAGAACTAGTCAAGGGTAAGCTGAAGGGAGTGGATGAAATCAGAGAAATCTAGAAGAAGTGCAAAGTAATTAAAGTGACCATTCCAGAAGCAGTTAAGTCATTTCTGAGAACAGTTACCAATAGCAACAGGCACAAGAGACCAACCTGATTACCGATGAATGTCAGGAGGGCAGTGAAGGCTAAACAAGGGCCTTCATTAAATATAAAGAGAAGCAGGGATATGAAGAATGGAGTGAATACCAGTTATGGATGAAGGAGGTCAATAAAGTGTTCAGGGATACAAAAGCAGACACAGAACTGCATATTGCGGAGATGGTCAAGCGGAAACAGTTCTTTAGCTACATTAGGGAAAAAAGAAGATGAGAGGAGGAGTTATTAAACTGACAGAGGGGAGCAGAGTAATAGAAAAGGATGAGCAGATGGGAGCCATTCTAAATGACTACTTTTGCTTTGTGTTCACAGTCAAGGATAGCAGGCTGTCTGAAAGCAGCACAAAGGCTGCTGCAAGAGGAATCTCAAAAATGGGGCAGGTGGTGTTTATGAGAGAAATGGCCAGAAAAGGGCTAGCAGAGCTGGGTGGAATGCACTCTAAGGTACTCAGAGAACTGGCAGTGGAAGTGGCTGAACCCTTGGCAGGGTGAGGGTGGTTCCAAAAGATTGAACAATAGTGGTCTTAGTACAGCTCCACAAGGGAGAAGACAAAGGGCAACCAAGAAACTACAAGCCAGTTTGTGTCACCTTCATGGCAGGTAAATGAATGTGATACTACTCAATGAGGAACTAGTGAACTACCTGGGGAGAAAGGGGCTCAAGGATAGTAAGCAGCATCAGTTAATGGCATGGTGGTCTTGTCAGACCAACCTGATAACTGGGTAACTAGGGCAGTGGACAAACTGTGGATTTGTTCTACTTTGGCTTCAGCAGGGCATTTGACTCTGTGACACATAGCAGGTTGCTGAAGAAGTTGAAGGATCTGGGAACAGCAAAGGATCTAGTTAGATGGGTAGGAACCTACCTGAGGAGGAGACAGCAGAGGGTTGTGGTGAAAGGGGTCATGTCAGATGAGAGGAAGGCCATGAGTGGGCTGCTACAGAGTTCAGTCCTGGGGCTGGTCATTTTCAATATGTTCATCAGTGATATAGAAGGAATACAAGGCAAGATGTGCCTCTGCAGATGACACTAAGGTCTGTGGCAAGGTAGAGAGTGATGAAGAGGTTCCAGAGCTGTGTTGGGACCTTCAAAGATTAGAGAGCTGCAGCAAGACAACCAGGATGTTGGAGTGTATTGGTAGGGGACTTGGCAGCAGGAGGAAGGAGGTGATACTGCCTCCCTATAGATCACTGGAGAGGCACATCCAGAATACTGTGCCCAGTTCTGGAGCCCCCACCTAAGAAAAGACAAAGACAGGCTAGAGACATTACAACATAGGTAGCCAAAATGATCCAGGGCCAGCAGAGCAGATTCTATGAGGATCAGCTTTAGACCCTGAACATGTACTTGCTGGAGGGCAGAAGGGAGACGAGAAGTGAGATATGATAGAGAACTTCAAGTTTCTGAAAGGAATGAGCAAGGTAGATTGTATGGAAGTATTTAGTAGGATTGGTGAATCAAGAACACAGGCACATGAGTGGAAACTGGCAGGTGGGAGATTCAGGATTGATATGAGAAAGTTTTATTTTACAGAGAGAGTGGTTGAGCCATGGAACAGCCTACCACCAGAGGTGGAGGGTACAAGAACCCTTAATGGATTCAGACATGGCTTGGACCAAGTCAAAGACTTAATAGTTACACAGGAGGAAAGCAGCAAGGCGGGGGCAGGGGGGGGTGAGGGCAATAACCCAACTACACATTAGGTCCCGGGGTAGGATAGGGTAAAAATGGACCAATTATCTTTTTTCTGCTGCCATTTTCTGTGTTCCTACAGCAGGTGTTAAACAAAATTCTTATTTGGATTCAGCATAGGCACAGGGTTCTATTACAGTATCAAGCAATGTCTTCTGATCTCTCTGGCATCATCGGTGGTGTCACTGGTGGTTCCTATTACAGTATCAAGCAGCATCTTCTGATCTTTCTGGCATTACTGGCAGCATCACTGGGGGATTCATGCAGGTGGTGTGTGTCTCTTGTATCCCAGCCATAGAGAACCCTTGGATACAACCCTCCCCACATCTGCAGAAGTCTGTGTAGCTGTTAAACAGCCACAGAGCATGTTCCTCTTTTATATGAACATATGAACATACATACGAAATTTGCCAGCAGATAAAGGCCTAGTGGTCTAGCAAGTCTGCTCGAATGTGCAGCTAGCACCCCTTATTCTGCAGCTGCCCCTCCCTTGACCCTTCCCCTTGCCCTGCCCCAGCCCCTTTTGAAGCAGTCCACTGTTCTACTGGATACCACTTCTGCCAGTAAAGCATTCCATCCAGCTACCACCCTCTCCATAATATAGTGTCTCCTCATCTCACTCCTGAACCTTCCTCCCTCCAGTCTCATATCATGGCCCCTGGTGTCCCTCCCCTCCCTTACTTTGAACAGCCCCTCCATACCTGTCTTGTTTATTCCTTTTATGTACTTGAAGGTTTCAATCATATCCCCCCTGTCCCTCCTCTCCTCCAGCAAGTACACGTTCAACTCCTTCAGCCTCCTCTCATATGGTAAGTCCCCCAGCCCCTTGATGATCTTTGTCACCCTGTGCTGCACCCCCTCCAGTAACCTAATGTCCCTCTTCAGATACGGGTGCCACTACTGCACGCAGTACTCCAGGTGTGGTCTAACTAATGATCTATACAGTGGCAGAATCACCTCCCCCCTCCTCGAGGATATACCCCTTACAATGCAACCCATCATTTTGTTGGCCTTTGCAGCTGCCTTCCTACATTGTGCCGAGTTATTCATTGACCCCGTAATGAGCACCCCCCGATCCTTCTCCTCCTCTGTCTTGGCTAGCTGCACTCTCTCCAGCTGGTAACTCCTCCTTGGGTTTTTCATACCAAAATGCAGCACCTTGCACTTTTTTGCACTGAACCCCCAGTTGCCAGGTGTTTGACCAGGTTTCCAACTTTGCCAGCTCATCCTGCAACCCCTGCCATCCCCCTAGGTCATCCACCACTGTTCTTATCATGGTGTCATCAGCAAACAGACTGGTCTTGCTCTTTATGCCCAATGATATGTCTGCAATGAATATCCCAAACAACACTGGTCCCAACACCGAGCTCTGTGGAACACCGCTCATCACTGACCTTGGGGATGAGAGCTCCCCACCCACCGCCACCCTCTGTTGCCTTCCCTGAAGCCAGTTCCCTACCCATTTATGTCCCTTTTATGTTTGTCATCTTTAGGTTAGCAGTTGCTTGCTCCACACAACTGCTGTTCATCAATTAAGATGAGATTGTCCCCACATACCAGTCTGTAAATTGATTTTTTAGTGCATCTTTGTAAAGCTTTTTTCCTGTAAGGTCTAGTGATTGTAGTAGGTTCATGCAGGAGGTGGTACAAACACAGGGATGATGTTATGCTGCTCTGATCCTGATAGTACCTCTCTGGTAGTTTGTGCTCAAAGTAGATCTACCACAAGCAGTGCCCTCTGCTCATATAACAGGCTGAGACATAAATTGATGAAAGTTATGTATGGCACCAACACCAAGTCAATCTACTCAACCCTTGTATCTGCATTTTTCCAGTGGATGAGGAAGTGAGTTATGTTTCAATCCTTGGGGAATGTGTAGTGAGGGTGTTTGAGGGCAGTAATGCCCTTAGAAATGACCTGCTACAGGGAAACAAAACTCACCTGGGAGGGTACAAAAGAGGACCATTGGCACTGTGACCTGCCTTTTGTCATCCAAGCTGTTGTCTTCAACTTGTTTAGACCCAGTCACTGCCATCATACACCCAGAGCAGGGCACTAAATTAAGGCCTGTTTCATCATGGTTAATAACCAGCTTTGTTGGAATAAGCTTGTGGGACATAGCAGTGCCTCTATAGGAAAGGAAGTCTCTCTTTAGGTCAACAGAATCAGTCAGCATTTTTTGTCCCACTTTTGTCCCTTTTTGTTTGGATTACCCTGTATTGTTAAGAAATATCCATACCACTGCCTGTTCATTGTTAGGTTGCTTCCAGTTTTGACTAGCTGTTGAGGACAATGTGCCTTAACTATGCCAATAGCTACAGAGTGTACAACATGGGTATTTAAAACTTTCTCTTTGGACCGCAAATTGTGGACAATTTTCTTTGACTATCTTAATGTCCTTCATGAGGAGGTGGGTGCTCTCTTTTTTTTTTGATAGCTCATTGGGGAGTGTGACAGGGAAAGTCTCTGCCATGGAATTGGACCATTTCTTCTCTACAAATCTTGGCTACAATCATTCTTTCCTTGTTCTTTGTGCTTTCTCTTTCATTTTCTAGTCTGGAAGGTTGGCCACCTTCGGGCAAAACCCCCTCCCTCTCCTTCTTGTTGTTTCCCTCTAAATTTTCTTATATCCTTTTAGGTCCAAATGAATTGGAGGTTAAGTTCAAAATGACCTCTGAGCCATGGAATGTAAGCCAGGTTTAAAGATATATTGGTAAACACATGGCTATTTGCCTGAATAAGGTGTGAAATTATGTAAGACAGCTCAAGGAGCTGTGAAGCCAGAAAAAAACCTTTATATTTTCCCCGTCTGATTGTTGTAAAAGAAAGTGATGATAAAGTAGCTGTAAGGAAAAGAAAGGAACGATAGGAGCGGCTTTCCCCTTTTCTTTTATGTACCCTGCACCCACATGCCGCTCCTTGGAATAAATGTGCCTGGACAGGCTAGTATGGTATATTTAGATGTAAGTCAGCTGTATGTGTTTCATGGAACCACTGAGCTTGCTGAATTGAGACAAGCCACTGTAGCCTTCTTTCAAGTGGCTTGTCTACGTTGGCCCTGGTGGCTTGAGCCACAATACTTATACTGTAGTATTATTATAGTATAGTATTATAATGTTGCCCAGGAAAAGCCGCAGTCTGAGCCACAAAGTGAATGAAAGAAAAGACTGCTTTGCCTTTTGCGGTCTGCAGCTGAAATGCGGCTTTGATTTCTGTGCTGCTTGCGGCATTTGGCTTCCCTGTTCTGTTTTGCTGCAAGTAAAAAAATAATTAAAAAGTGCACCAGTGGTAGTTAATGAGATAGGAATGGAGAGGAGATTGTTTCTGGTGCAGCACTTTGCAAAGCGCTCCCTCTCTCTCCCATTCTGGACTGTAGTGCGCACTGCATTTTCTTTGTGTGCCGCTATGTGTAGTGCTGCTTCCCCAGGACATGGCACTTGTCCCCAGAGTCTGCACCCCTCTAAAGAAAACTCTGTGGCTTCAAATAAATGACTGGCTCAATATTGGATAAGGGCCAAAAAGAAAGTTTTAGCTGATGGCTTGACTTTGCAGCCGTCTGCAACCTTAAGAGCTGTGTTTTTGGCTCTATCCTGCAGACCTAATTTGTTTATTTGCTCTATTTAAACAGCACAATGTAAATAGCCTCTAGCTGCTCCAATGCTGTAACAAAATGTTCCCTGACTCTGGTTTTCTTTAAAATAAATAAATGAATTCAGATACCGAAAAGACCACAGAAGAGTTCTGTGACTCATTACAATTCATGAATGCCCCATGCCTTGTATAAATGACTATATAAATTAGATATGGGGCATATGGGGTTGTCTCTAACATTTTGTTTAAATAAGAAATGCAAACTGTCCTTACCAGGTGTGCTGCTAGGAATGAATGCCAGTGCAGGTGCCCTCTCTTGGACAGCAGCGGCCCCTAGTGGCTGATATTTATATCAAGCTGTCTGTCAATCAAACGCAGTGGAAAGTTTTCCACTTCCCCCTTATTTTTATTTTCTCTCCTGAGTGGTCTTTCTTGGTACTGATTACATGTACTGTGTGTAAATGTTATAGGTTTAGAAGGCCCACAGCATTTATCTAACTTAAAAAAAGGGCCAAACTAAAGAAGTTTTAACCTGCATGATGCTGATGTCAACTGATCTCAGGAGGCAGGTATAAAAAGCCTATCTGAGCAGATGGTCTTTTGATAGGGTCAGTAGCTGCTGACAAGTGCAGGTGAATGATTGGATGAGTCTATTGCTGCACCAGGAGAAGTGGAAACAGAGCTAGTTTGCCACAATATTGATTTATGCCTTAATCTTTTTATTCTTTCTTTTGTGCAGAAAGTATTGCAAAGTTTGTTTTTGATTTTCTTTATTAAAAAAAAAAGAAAATAAACATCCCACAAGATAAAGTGGGTTGCAGTTCATATTTGCTGTTGTTGTTGTATCCATCTGTTGTCCCACACCTTCACAGGGAGTTAAGCAGAATCAGGATAAGACTTCAGTTTAATGAGGTCATCATTTTTACATTTTCTAACTGTACTTTCATTTACTGGATGTTTGTATTTGGAGCCATCATACCAAACAGAGAACATCATGCCTTGCTCACATGCAAACTTTTCAAACTTGAACTGTACTTTGGATGAATAACTGCAGTATGGTCCTGCTCTTTTCATGCTTGATGGTAGGGCAGCAGATATCAACTCACCCACAGCTAGCAGCAAACAATCACTTAAATATACTGCAATGGTGTAATGCTCACCAGCTGTACCATTTGTAGTGCAAACTATTTTGGCAATTACTGTATCATAATGCTGTGGCCTCAATGCGTGAACATTAAATTGAATGAAGCTGTCAGCAGCTCAATTAATGTGAATATTATATTGCATAAATATAAACAGTCATGCAGATGTTTAGTCAATATTTGTGCACAAAACATAGCCAGAGCCAACAAATGAAAGTCAGATTGCTTGATCTATATTTTTCTCCCTGCTCTGAGAAAACAAAGAAGGGACGTGGTAGGACTTAGAGGAAGGAAAAGCCCCTATCAGAGTCTTGGAATACCTTACCTCATTTTTAATCAAAATACACTATATGGGCAGCTGGCACTTAGGTCAGCTGCACATTGTCAGCCCCACACTGCAATCAGTGGGTCCCTTTCTCTCCTCACTGCTACTCTGCTGCTTGGAGGAGCTGCAGCACAGAAAGGCGAGAGGAAGGGGGGATTATAGAACTAATAATACAAGTCTGTCCAGATAGACATGTAGTAGACAATGTAAATAACATAAAAAGCCAATGTAAAAAATTCTCATGGTTGTCATGTATCAGCTTCCTTGTCAGCTGGGCTTCTTTTCCTCCTTTTACAGGTGCAAGTCCTCTCAGGCTGATGGTTCACTTGTGTAGTTGGGGGGGGGATAGCTAGAAGATGCAGGTCTCAGGTGCTTCTGGAAGTAGATCAGGCTGTCTGCATCCGCAGTCATCTGGACTTCTCTGGCTCTTCCTTTTTCCTCCTGTGCAGGACAGACCAGTCTGAGGGCCAAGGGGCCACGTGCCTCCCACCCACATCTAGGCTTCAGAACACTAGTGCAATGCAATAGCTAGTACCTGGCTATAGCACTACCCAGCCTTCTCCCAGACTGTCTGCAGGACAGGTGCAGCCTTTTTCTCACAGTTGTCTCTATGCAGGCTTTCTCACACAGTCTCTGGTGTCCACAGGCTGTGTCTTTTGTGGCACCTATTTGCCTCCTTTTCTCTCAAGGCAGGTTACAGTCTCTCTCACAGGAAAATGTTGCCCTGGCACTTCAGTAGATACACAGTTCAATCTCTGTGCCATACAAGATGTTGAAACCTCAGAAGTCACTCCCTGATGGTTGGCTGTGGAAGCCCAAGCAGGCTTCCCTGAGATGGCTCAGTCAAAGCAATGGAAACAAGTTCCAAAACCCTGCAGCACTAAAGTTAAGCTTAGGTTTATTTTTTATACTGGAAAGGCTTGTGAGCAAAATTGCCCATTTTCACAAGTGTCCAGTTAAAGACACGAAATAAACACAGTACATGGTATACAGGCAAACTTATATTGGCAGACTGTTTTGCAAAGCTCTGAGGAAGGCTACACAGAAATGTTGGCCATTGTGCATCGCAGTCTCATGCATGCATGCTCTTCTCCTGTGCCTGGTCATCTTTCCACAGTAGGAAACACTCATGGAGTGCCACTGGCAATTCTTTAATGCTGTGAATGCCTAGTCCAGTTGCCATTCTTTGAAGTGTGCACTCTAGCTATGAATATAATTTGAGCTCTTTTTCACACTGTTTACACTTTGAATAAAGTTTGCATCTGACTCGAACAATGTTAAGCCATTCTTATTTCTTTCATGTAAAACAGTCTGCCAATGTAAAATCAGTGCTGCAGGGCTTTGGAACTTGTTTCCATTGCTTTGATTGTGATTGTTCTCTGAGCATGCAAGCACCAGGCTAGCAGTCACCCGTGAGGCAGGAGCCTCTCAGACCTCTTTGCTGTTTTTCTGAGATGGCTCAAGCCAGCAGCACAAGCCCTTTTCACTCTCCGAGAGCTCACTGCCATCTCCCTTCTCTCTGATTCTGTCTTTGGAGCTCATCTTTGTTGCATTTTCTTGACCCCCCCCCCACAGTAGTCTCACAGTCTCACTTCAATTAGGCCCAGTCCCAACCCCTAGAACAGAGGAGTGGGGGACCAAACAGCATAATGCAGACTCCTAACAAAAGAGTACTGACAGACACATCTTTTTAATTAGAAGTACCCAGGTGGCATTCACTCTTTTAAGATAGTAGGAAACTACTTTTCATTTTGTCAGGCCTAGCTTTATTTCTGACCTTGGTGTTAGCTGGTGAAGCTTCATAAAATCCATTAAGGCCCCAGTCTAGGCTTACAGGACATAAACAGCTCTTATTACACATGCTTAATGCTGCTTTGACCTTAACCCTTAATGTCTTGATTTGAGTCTCCACTGTAGCAATAGTCCTGCATAGATACCTTTTACAATTACATTTTGAATATCTGAACACATATTCCATATTTCAGACAACATATAGCAAGGCACAATTTGATGTTTAAGTGGGCTAGTCCCTACATTGCACTATTCTTAAAGGCACAGTGGTACCAAAACACATGTCTGTCCTTTCCCTTTCTTTCCCTCCTAGTGCCTCCATACCCTTTAATGCCTGCTGGTATTCCTGGAGCCGAAGCATGCTAAGAAGAAACTGCTGTGAGTGGCCATAGGTTGTGGCAGTGGAAAGTTCTGTCCATCTCAGACAGGCATGCTCAGCACTGTTGAGACATTAGAACTGCTGTCAGCTCACATGTTTGAGCAGGCAGCTGCTTGAATGTGCACACAGTGTTGTGTGGCTATGGGGGCAGACTGAGCATCTGCAGAGGCTGCATCTCAAAGATTCACTCCTCCAATCCCCTTCCAGCCTGGAGTCCTGGGGGCCAGAGAGAGAAAAAGATACTGTCAGTCCTCCCGGGAGCAAATGGCTATACAAGCAGTCTTTCATGGGGCAAACAGGAAAAGTCTGGTAAGCCACCACCATTTTTTGTCTCTTTGGGAGGGGTTACAGTTATTAGGACATGAAAGGAAGTTACACTACTTGACGTTTTCATCTTTTACCCTTTGAGTTTTATCAGAATCACAGCTATGTTGACACCAACTGCCCCTTCCTTCACATCATAAGAGTCCTTAGAGAAGGGTCCAGGACAATCAATTATCTCTACGGTATACCTCTACCCACTAGTAAAGCCTGATGTTTACTGGTGATTAATTCACAGGAGAACTCAGCATAGCTTCTTTATATAATAAACACCATCAGGAGTTGAACCAACATTTGGATCTACAGTATCTTAATAGCTATTCTACTGTAGTGATGTCCACTCTGTGTCTACCAGCAGTCCCCTGCCCAATCCTCCATCTGTAAAACTTTGGATAGGTACTGAAGTTTATCAAAAACATGTCCTGGAAGCACAGTCATCTACTGTACTTCTTCATCTAAAACACATAGCCATCTACCTAGAACAGAGCATCATAAAGCAGTTTCTGGAAGTGAATACTTAAGTGCCGCTAACCAGTGCAGTCTGGGCAGCTTCATAGTTGTTTCTCACCTTACATCAAAGTCCCTCACTGCTTCAGGAACAGTGCAGACAAAAGTGCCAGTCTGATGATAAGTCCTATGGTACATCCAACAACCCCAAGTGAGACTGATTCTGGAGACTCACAACAGCCATCCAGGAACAGATAGTCAGTTACAGTGGGCTCCTTGTAACCACTCTCACTGTAGCTGTCTGTTTGGGTTTAGCTCTCTACTTGGGAGACCAAGTGGCAGGTGGCAACTCTGGATGGGAGTACATTCACCAGTTGTATGAGTGTGTGTGTGTGTGTGTGTGTGTGTGTGTGTGTTTGTGCATGTGTGTGTGTGTCTGGGGCGGGGCAGTCACTGGCTAGACCTCCGTGAAATCAAAGGTATTCACACACACAGGAGAGCTCACTGGCCAGCATAAAGTTACTGTGTGTGGGGAGGGGCTCATTGGAGTCACCCAGGAGTTTTGGGGAGGCTCGCCAGAATTAGTGGTGAGGGTCACCAGAATGAAGGGCTTACTGGTTGCATGGGATTCACACTAAAAGATGACAGTCACTAGCTCTGGGGGTTGAGTCCATGCATGTCTGATGCTCACTAACTGCACAGGGCCCACATGTGACTGGTGTTCACTAGCTGAAGGGACTGAGTCCCTGCATGACTGGTATTTCCTGGCTGTATCTGGTCTATGCACTACTGGCATTCACACTCAGATAGGGGGCTTTTGAATTGGGAGGGTAGTTCTGCATGTGGCACCTTCACCACCATTGGATCCAGATTGCATTGCCTGCTCTCAGTCAAGGAAGCGGGGTCAGAGGTGACAGCGAGAGTAACTACTAACAACTATTAAGAACCAGAGAGAGCAGCTGGCACTGCCAGCATTTGTGAGTTGGGGGAAAGAGGCTAAAAAGAGAGCGAGAGAGAGGGAGAGAGAGAAAGAAAGAAAGTAAAAGAATTCCTCTCTGACCCCAGGGTAGGTAGACAGCATGGACTATTTCATGCACACTAATGATGTTCTTCAACTCCACTACCCATGAAGCAAGCATTACTACAATTAGGTGATGTGTTAGCTTTCAGGTCATGCCCTTCCAGCGCCCTCTTTTCTCCTATGTCTGCAATATGTCAGCATATTTCTCACTCTGCTGCCATAAAAAGCAGGAGGGAGCCAACGGGTCAGGGTTAAGCACCTGTCCCACTACCAAAAAACTAAGGCAGAAGTAAGCAGGAGATTTGGAGTGAGCTCTGAATCCACTACCGCAACAACAAAAAAAAACATCTCCCAAGAAACTGACAAAATCCCAGAATCAACACTGAAATAGTGCAGGTCCCATTCTTTTATCAGAAAAGTAGATCTGGTAGAAGAAAGAGGAGAAGGACGGGGAGATTCTGCTTGGAGAAATACAAATAGGACCTCGGATACAAAAACAAAGTGTGGAGATAGACAGAGTGAGAGGAATCCCACTGATTCTTTTAAATATTTGTGACCATCCATGTTTTTGGGGTGCCTGTAAGGTGGTGCTAATCCATTCTATCCTCTCAATTTACCAGTTTTTCTTCTCTCACTAAATGCCAGGCAAAGGGTAAAACCCGTGTGAGTCTGCTTGTTAATGTCTGCTCCTTTGAAGACCATTAGTTGTGAGCATGTCAGGTTGTTGACTTCCAGGTCTAGGTTGACCTCAGTGTCTGGGCTATGCTTGCTGGGACAGTGATGCGGTTACCAGAGATATGATTGAGAGTTGGGGATGGGAGGAGTTGATGCAACTGTTCTTTCTTGGCCTGAGCTGCCTTTCCCCCAGCTTCTGCCATGGGCCAGGCAAGCTGTGGGCTCTGCCCACCCTGCCCCCCCGGAGGAGGAAAGCAGTCTGTAGATGTTTGATCCTCCTCCCATTGGCTTACCCTCTAACAGCCTGCATTTGCTTCCAAATCTGGGTCATCAGCATTGAAAGCAGTAGTGCTACCGCTGCTTCTGCAGGCTGGTATGTCAGACTGTTAATCCTATGTCTGTCACTCCTGATTGGGACCATGGGCTCCCATGCAAGGCCAATGATGAAATCCATAAATTCATGCAGAATGTAACACTCCTTTTCTCTTGGGAGGCTGAGGGATGAGAAGAAATAAGTAACTTGTGCTTGCCTTATCCACAAACAGCCACACATTCAAATGATCAGATGTCCATATCTGGGAACATGCTGAGCCCCAGCTTGCATCTAAAGTAAATGGCCCATCCTTATCCTCCACCCATGTGATCACCTCAGTGTACACCACTGAACACCTGTCTAGAATAGGTGCCTCCAATACAGGGCAGAAATCATCCTCAGTCAGTTCTCAATGAGCCACAACAGATCAGCTAAGGAATCAGAGATGATATCCCTCACCACATCTTTCTTATTTCACAGTGATCTAACATTGCATAGACTCTCCTGTGGGAGGGGGAGGCCCGCTGGGCTGCCTGGTCTAGAAACCACAACCTCCTTTTACAAGGAATGTTTCTCATAGAGTTGCACAAGACAGGGAAACCCCCTATGAGATTTAAGAGCCCTTCATAGCACTGTGGACATTGACTTTTTGGATCTACTCCCCCCAAAACTCTACTTCATTCCAGAATTCCCAGCCTTGCTCTGTCTCCTCAGGATCCTCGCATTGTGGATAAGACAGAGGTTATGTTTCTAGCAAACTGCCCCCAAAATATCTTACCAACCTTTCTTCAAAATGAGGTGGTAAGTAATAATAAATATTTAGGAGTTAATATGACCCAGGATTCTCAATACCTTTATAATAAAAGCTATCCATAACTACTTACAGCAATAAAAGCAGATTTAGAAAAATGGAAAATGCTTTCTCTAATGCTGATTGGTAGATGTAATGTTATAAAAATGAACATTTTATTAAGCATGCTTTACCTCTTTCAACCCCTCCCAATTTTAATGGGACAAAATTTTTTAAAGAACTAGAAAAAACTATGTCTCTATTTCTTTGGAAAGATAAAAAACTTAGGCTAAGCATGAACAAACTCTGGCTACCTAAAGAACAGGGCAGCTTAGCAGTACCTAATTTTAGATGGCATTATTTGGCAGCACAAATATCACAAACACAAGATTGGTTCAATAATAAAACTACCATTAATAATGTAATACAGCAGGTAGTTCATGAATACAATGATATAAGAAGTATATTACACTCGAGATACTATACAAACTTAAAAAATTTATAAGAGGACAGAACAAAATTAATTTCAACACAAACTATATGTATTGCTGGAAAAAAAACTCATGACGTTATACATTGGAAGGACCAGAAATCTTATTTCACTTCAATATATAGAAATTTTGGCTTCAAACCCTCTTACACTGGCATTGGATTTCAAATATGGGAAACACGGGATTAAAACATTAAAAGATGCTTTTGGTAATAACATCTTCCTCTCCTTTGAGCAAATACAGAACAAATTTGGTCTGCGGAAACAACAATTTTTTAGATACCTTTAACTTAGAGACTACGGACTAGGTTCACAAAGCGAAAAATGACTAAGCCCCACTCTGCAACTCCGGTTGCAGACCAAAATCTCCACAGCTGCAGAGATTAGAATTCACAGTCCCCCACAGCTATGGAGATGTTAGGATGGGTCTCACCAGCTGCAACATGTTTCTGCAGCTGTGGGAATTTCTAAGACAACACCACCCTCAAACTGCCATAAATCATGAAGCCGGTCATAAACTGGCTCCACCTTCATGAATACCGCAGCTGTAGGAAAAATTATGGATCCGCAAGTGGCAACCCACTTGAGCAGGGTTTTTTCCACAGCTGCGTGAATTTCATGAGCTTAGTGAATCTGGCCCTACATCTATAAAAATGACTATGTCCCGGAAATCTCCTCCATTGAGATGATTTTGACAGACCATAATCCAAAACAGAAAGTAATTTCTGCCATTTATGTATGCCTTTTAAAAACAAATCAAAATAAATTAAAGCATTTGAAGGGCAAATGGGAACAACATTTAGGATTCATAATCAAAGACAGTGCTTGGAAAAATATAATAAGATACCCCACGAAGGAATTCTATGCTCTAAGATGCAGTAACTCCAATTCAGTATCCTTTATAGGACCTACTTTTCCCTGGCCAAATTGCATAAAATCGATAGCAATTACTAGCAATAACTGTCCAAGATGTCGTAACAATCCTGGATCATTAACCCATATATTTTTCACTTGTAGAAGATTATCAAAATTTTGGGAAACAATTATGTTTATACTAGAGTGAATCACAACATTAAAAATGAAAAAGGAGGAATTAGCTATTTTGTTGGCAGGAAAGTTATCAGACGAAGGAAGAACTTTTGAACAGAAAAAAGTTAATTTCTCTAGGCTACCTAATTACGAAAAAATGTGTACTGATGTGTTGGAAAGACCCTAATACTCCAAGGCCTGGATATTCAAAAGGGTTGCGCCATGCGCCAACAAGATTCTTAACGATCTTAACTCAAAAATAATAATTCGATATTCAGAAGGGGCCAGTTGCCCACCGAAAACATGCTGAGCAACAGCGCAATGGAAATGAAGGCATGCGCAACCGAAGGGGGCGGGTCCATGCATAAAGTGCGCAATGCGATATCCGAACACTTGCGCAATGCGCAACAGTGGCTCAGCCGGAAGTTGCGCAGTACCGGATTTGAGCCAAAATAAAAAGGCTCAAGGAAGCGGCGCAAGAACCCTAGCAGGCCGCAAACTGGGGAGAGAGACAGAGAGAGAGAGAGAGAGAGAGACAGGAGCTGGAAGGGCAGAGAGGGACAGTGGGTCCAGGAGGACAGAGAGACCAGTGGGGGGTGCCCGGTGCAGTGGAAGCAGCAGTGGGGGCAGCGGGGTAACACAGGAACAGCAGCCGGGGCAGAAGCCAGGAGATGGACAGTGTCAGCTTCCACATGGAAGCTGTAATGAGGGTGAGACACCATGCTGCAGGGGGACGTGGCCGCGGAGGGGCCCGTCGGTGGTATGCCCCCGACAGGCGGTATCGTGCCCGCATCAGCTTCGAGCTGTACACAGACGTCGAGATTGTGGCCCGGTACCGCCTGAACAGGGCAATACTGAGACGGCTCTGCGAGCTGTGCAGTGATGTGATGCAGGCACCCTCACGACGGAGTCATGCTCTGTCCGTGGAGACCAAGGTGACAGCCTGCATGTGCCTGCTCACCACGGGCACCTTCCAGAGGCTGACAGGGGACACCACAGGCATTACACAGTCGGCCACGTCACGCATCCTCACCCAATTCCTCAGCGCACTGCTGCCTCATGCTGCGGAGTACATCCATTTCCCCAGCACCGCGGCAGAGCGTACAGCAAACATGCAGGAGTTCCACAGGGTAGCACGATGCCTGGCGTTAGGGCCATAAACTGCACCCATGTGGCTATTCGGACGCCACCTGGCCCTGACGGCCAGGCTTATCGGAACTGAAAGGGCTTTTCCAGTGTCAACTGCCAGGTGGTGTGTGATGCCACTGGGCGCATTATCAATGTCTGTGCCACACACCTGATGGAGCACATGATGCCTTCATATGGCACCAGTCTGCACTGTGCCATCGATTCGAGAGTGGGAACATCCCCACGGGTCATCTAGTGGGTGAGTACACATGTATGGAATGCAAACTCTGGGCAAGGGTGGGAATGACACAGGTGCCATGGTAGTGGCACACAAGGATATGGGCAATATGGACCTGACATGACACTGATCTCCACTATCTCCACACAGGTGACTGCGGATACCCACTCGGTCCCTGGCTGCTCACACCATACAGGCACCCCGCGACCCCAGCGCAGCTATGTTTCAATGAGGCACATGCCGCAACACGTAACATCATAGAGCGGGTGTTTGGGATGCTCAAGGCACACTTCCGATGCCTGGACACCTTCAGCGGAGCCCTACAGTACAGCCCCCAAAAGGCCTGTGGGATATTCCTGGCCTGTTGCATCCTGCACAACATGGCCAAAGACCATGGGATAGCCGTACAGGTCCAAGAGGGGGACAGCGATGGGGACGCCAGTGGCGCTGGTGATGTGGGTGATGAGCAGCCCCCCCTAGGACGGACGGACCCCCGACTGACCCGGCAGGCCCAGCTGCACCGGGACACCATTGCAGAAGAGCACTATGCCCAACACATGTAAGGCAAGGGGACATGTGCAGGCAATACTGTCCATGCGCAAACCACAGACACACAGGGGAACACACCGTGCATGAAGGTCAGGGGAGTTGAAGGTTCTAGGCATACCAACACACCATCAGAGAGGGGTGAGCACTCATATGGACACACACACACACACCAGGCAGCATACATGGGCAGCAGCACAGCACTGCGGAAATGACATTGCCAACACACAGCACCACCAACCACCCCCACCACCTGGACTGTCCACGTACGTGTGTCAGGACCTGGGCACCCTTGCACCTTGGTGCACAGTGCAATGCAGGCATCATCATGCACACGCACCTGTGGACAGCAGTTGGGAGAGTGTGCAGGTGGTCCGTGTGTCAGCTTGGTGAGCAGAGCACCCAGCAGTGCACTGCCCACCATGACACACATTGCACACAGGGCAGCACCAGACAGGGCCTGCACTGGGAGACAGCTCAGTCAGGTAGCACTGTCCCACGGCCACCACAGATGCTTGGATGGCCCCGCTGTGGCCCAGCAGCACTGGCAGGCTGAGCAGGGGCCACATCGGGTGGTGCTGGTGCACCACCAGGGGTCCCACTGTGCGAACGCGACCTTGCCCGCACAGGGGTCTGCATCCTGCCAAACAAACTTGCACCAGGGGTGCTCGGGATGCCCACAGCAGAACCCGTGTCGACAGGCCTGGTGTCCACGATGCCGGGAACGGGAGTGGAGAGTGCACTGTGTGGGTGTGTGGTACAGGGCACCTGACAGTTGGCCAATGCATCCGCTGACAGAGACCACTGCCTGGGTCAGCCTGTCAATGGCAGTGGTCACATCCGTCTGCATAAGGACCAGCTCGGCTCGGTCCCGAGCACACTCCCTGCTATGCCGCTCCACGGACACAGACAGTGCCTCCACGGACCTTGCAACCCGCCCCTGCAGCTGTACCGACTCCTGCAGCAGGCGGGTGTGTGCGTCCAATGGGTACTGTGCCCCAATGGCATCGTGACCCCCAGGGTGTGGACGGTCCTGGTGCACAGCACCCCTTGAGGGTGGGCGCTGTTCGCCAGGACCAGGTATGGGCGGATCAAAGGGCGGTGGACATGTGCCACTGCTTGACACTGTACCCCGGACCTGGTGTGCGACTGCTGCTGCGCCCTCCAACTGCTGAGCCCCAGGTCCACCTGTTCCACCTCCGTGCTGACAACAGTGCCAGACACCTGCACAGCCACGGTGCTGCCCACGGTGCTGACAGGCACAGCCTGGGACTGTGCCAGCATGCTGGTCACAGGTGTGAACCAGGAAGGCCCAGGGCACGTGCTGGCCTGCCATGTGTCCGTCATGGGACACACACCTATCACTGCCCATTGCAGGCCTGCTATCATCAATGGTGCGGGTGCGTCCATTGCCATAGGCACAGCATGCTGGCATACCTGCATGCCAGACTGCTGTGACACAGGCTGTGCACCCCTGCACCCGTGATCACTGACACCGGGTTGTTGGCCCAGCCTGCATGCTGCTGCAGTGCCTGCAGGCTGGTGGCGGAGGTGGATGGTCCCTCCTCCATGTCCAGCAGGTCTGCCTCACTGTCTGGACCCAACACCACCACCATCTCCTGCAGATGAACAGGATCTGTAACAGAAAGAGAGTACATGTGAGTGCATGTGAACAACAGCCCCCCCCCAACAACACCACCATGTCATACCGTGCAGTGATGGGCTTCCACCTGTCTGGAATCCTCCGCCTGGTACGCCTGCAACGGCACTCGGCTGCATGGCCATGACCAGTGTCTCCTCTGTAGGGGTCAGCTGCAACACCACTGGTGGGCCCCTGCCAGTGCCAGCACGTGCCGCCCTGAAGGCTGCCACCTTCTCCTTCAGCCTCCTGCGGTCAGTCCCCATCTTCTTCCTGCATTCCTGCACGGAGCGCTGGTGGCTTCCGTGCAGGTTGACGGCCCGAGCTACCCCCTCCAATGGTGCCCCTCCGTCCACTCAATAGTGGCTCATCATCCAGGTAGGCCTGGAGGAGGGCCTCCGTCTCTGCCGCGGTGAAGTTCGGCCTCCTCCTACGCCCGCCATCCACACCCTCAGCTTGGCTCTGGTCAGTCATGGTGATCTGTATGGGTGGAAGTGGACACCTGTCACTGTGCAGTCGACAGCATTTCCCCATGAGCATAGCTGCCGGCCCCCCCCGTTTCCTCTCCGCATGGCAGATACTGATAGAAAGGGTGCCCTTTGACCCTTTCTAAGTGCCCTTTTCATGCTCAGCCCCCTCAGCCTTTATCATCCTCCGGCACCCCTGCCCATGACCATTGTCCTGAGCATCACACAGCATGTAACTCACCTCTCACCTGCAGTAACCAAATCTGGCCGGCACAACCCACTGTCACATTTTTATAGCGCAACACATGCAAATGAGGTGTGGCGCAACTTTAATGACATGCTAATCGCGCCACTGCGCCTTTGAATGGCTGATCGAATGATTTGCATATGTCGGCTGAATATCGTGTATTTGCACTTTGCACAATACGGAAGGTCCGGCTGAGCCAATGGCGCAGGTTTGTGGCTGCGTGCTACACTGCATTGCGCATGCCCAGACAGCTTACGCATGTGTCTATCGCGCTGCAGACCTGCTGAGTGTGATAGGCGATTCAGGCCATGGACACCATTGTGCCAGTGGCGCTACAGCACTGGGCACTATATGGCGCTGTGGCACTACTGCGTGATAGTCCACTGTGGCACTGGTGCTCAGCTTGGCAGTCATGCAGGATGCCTATATGTCTGATGGCGCTGTGCGTAGCCTTGCGTCATTGCCGTGACCTTGTGTATGCCCTCTGCCCTCTGGTGCTGTTCGCATGCCATGTGTACGTCCCTATTGCGCTGTCTGGTGACAGCGCCATGTAAAGTGACGGCGCTGTTCGAACAGCGCGATTGGAGCCTGTGGTGGTCTATTGTGCAACAACTCCATTGGGGTCACGGCGCAGCAGGGCGCCATATTGCCTGCTGTAAAGTTGGTGCCATGGCTAGGAGGAGGGCGGTGTCCGAGCCAGCTTGAAGTGGCCAACCTGGTGGCCCTGGTGGAGCCCCACTGTGAGGCACTGTATGGTGAGGCCCCCCTCACCATGCCTAGGACCCACGTGTGGCAGCAAGTGGCCACTGACCTGGTGGAGGTCACTGGCCGGGGCCGGTCTGCTGAGCAGTGCCGGCACCGGTACAGTGACCTCCACCGGAGGGAGCCGAACTCTTGACGTGGCTGCGTTTGCATGCCAGGCGGGGCATGGTGCCTAGGCCAGGTGAGTGTACCATCTATGCACCTATATTCTCTGTAGGGGTGTGTGTGTGCTTGGGTGGCTGTGCATAGGTGCCGGCTCGGACACGGTTGGCTGTGTCAGTGTGTGCAGCTGTGCGATGGATGGTTATGGCTGTGTGGGCAGGCACTCTCACTGGGGCAGGGGGCACTCTGCTTTTGAGTCACACTGATGTTTGTCTCAACATATGTCTCCCACAGGCCGGAATTTGAGGACGCCGGGCGAGGGTGAGGTGGGCCATGCCAGGGCCCCGGTGCCAGGGGGTGTTGTGCCCCAACCGCAGCAGCAGCAGCAGCAGCATCAGCAGCAGCGGCAGACCCAGCTGCTGGAGGAGTGTGAGTATCATTACTTCATGGATGCTATTGCATGCTGGGGGGGGCAAGACCACCAGCCATGCACAACACAACCAAAGGGGAGGTCATAATTCCACTATACAAGACACTAGTGAGGCCCCACACTGGAGTACAGTGTACAGTTCTGGAGACCATACCTACGTATGGACATGGACTGGGTAGAGAGGGTTCAGAGGAGGGCAACATGGATGGTGCATGGATTGCATCACAAGTGCTATGAAGACAGGGTGAAGGAACTGAACATGTACTCCCTGGAGGAGGGAGGGAGAGGGGGATATGATGGGGACATACAAGTATCTTACAGGGGGGAACAGAGTGCAGGAAAACACTATTTTTAAGCATAGAAGATGTTCCAGGACTAGAGGGCATGGGATGAAGTTGGAGGGGGGAAGATTCAGAGGAAACATGAGAAAGAATTTCTTCACAGAACGGGTGGTGGACAAGTGGAACACCCTGCCAGAGGAAGTGGTGGGGCTGACTTGGTCACGGGATTTAAGAATGCATGGGATAGCCATACAGGAATTCTGGAGGCAGGTAAGGTGCAACAGACTTATAGGACAACAGAGTGAACTTACAAGGTCAAATGGCCAGACTGGGTGGCCCATAGGCCCTTATCTACCGACACTGTCTATGTATCCATGTATGTAGGCACGACACAGGTGACATGCATCACAGTGCAGTATCACAGCATGTCTGTGTATGCTTCACTGGTGGTCCAGGCATGCACTGGGCACATAGCTGTGTAACTGGCATCGCACCACTTTGCCACATCACTTGCCAGCCTAGTTTGTACTGTGATTGACGTGGGCAGTGTGTGTGGGCGGTGGTGCGCATAGCTGGTGCCGCCTGTTTGTGATGGCCATGTGCATGTTCACTGTGGGTGGGTGCATGCCATCACAGGTGCGGGACATTGGGCTATATGGCTTGCAGGTTGGGTGGTGTTCAGGGTTGTGGTCAGTCACAGCCATTGACTGTGTTCCCATTTTCCTAGGCCTCGAGGTTCTACGGAGGATGCAACAGGATGTCCGTCGCCTCACAGAGGTCAGCATTGCAAACCACAGGATCCTGCAAGCCATCCGGAGGCATGGACGCCATCAGGGCCGGGATGGAATGGGCGCCAGCAGGGGGAGGACCAGGAGCCGGCTGGGCCGTAGCCCACATTACCCTTCCCACTTCTCCCATCCCTACCACCCTGCCTTCCCTCTCCAAGTTTTTAATCCCTTCCTCTTGAACACCCCTTCCTTGTACCCATCCCCCCCCTTGTAAATAGTTTTTATTGTTCTTGTTGAAATATGTTTAATATACATTTCTATTTTGATATATGAATACTGTGTCAGTCTCTGATTTGCAGCTGGCTATGGGTGCTCAGTTGCGTGTGTACATGCCATCTGGGCTGGTATGGTCCTGGGTATGTGTGTGTGTGTGTGCATGGGGAGGTATCTCCAGCATGGCAGTGACTTTCGGTTGGTCTTGCCATCTGCTGCCACCAGTGCTGGGGGCGCAGGTGTGTCTGGCTTGTAGGCTTCTGTGTTGCATGGGGCTGATGAGTACTGGGGACTGTATGGTTTCCTGCAGTGCCAGGCACTGCACATGGGTGGTGTCTTGGGGTCACAGTGCAGGGTGTGCTGTGCATCACGGGGCTGATGTGCACTGTGGTTGTCAACCCCTGTGTGTGGCCCTCTCCGCCTGCCAGTGGTTGTGCTGGGGTGTCAGGGCTCTGCTATGCTTTGTTGGCTTGTCCCCATGGGCACGTGGATCATCCGTCCACCCCAGTGCTGCTGTGCTTGGGGTGTGCCGGTGTGGTGTGGGTTCTGCAGTGTGTTCCTGTGCCCATGTGGCATGGCTGGCGGTGGGCCCCAGCCTGCCTCCCTGGATGTGCAGTTCCATTGCCCTGGGGGCTGTGCTTGTGCTATGGCAGCTCTGGACTGCTCAGCTGAGCTTCCTGGTTGCGCCATAGCGCAACATTTTGTCAACTTCTCCTTCCTGGTTGCGCGATGGCTTATATGTGCGATATTCAGACGTTGGTTGCTTGCGAAATGTGCTCTGCTCCATGTTTGAATATCGCACCTGTTGCGCATTTGCGTAACTGGTTTGTGCTTGCTCCTGCTGTTGCGCCAGTTTTGAGCGCAGTTTGAATATCCAGGCCCAAGTGTATATGTGTGGCTCAACTTAATGATCAATATGTATAAATTAGAGTGAATACATTATTTTTTAAGGGACAAAACGGAGACGTTTGACAAAGTATGCGAACCTTTCAAGAATGTAGTATTGAAGATGGACTGGAATAACCTGTCTCACGTGTCATAAGACAGATTTATTGAATATAGTATAGACATGTAGAAACATAGAAGGTGACAGCAGATAAGGAATGTATGGCCCACCTAGTCTGTCCCTTTTCCTTACCTAATGCGATACCAGGAAGTTTAAAGTAACCATAAAAACTATAT
Source organism: Neoceratodus forsteri (assembly GCA_016271365.2). NCBI lineage: Eukaryota > Metazoa > Chordata > Ceratodontiformes > Ceratodontidae > Neoceratodus > Neoceratodus forsteri. The sequence continues at coordinate 564,829,457 of CM057449.1, read as the reverse complement.
AAAGAACCTCAAGGTAGAAATCTTTGAACTAGTACAGTATGTTGTCTATTATTATTGTAGGACATTATGTAAAACTACATATCTATATGAAACAATCTTTTTTGTCTTCTGACATGGAATGTATACTTGTCTCATATAAATAAAGACATGATAATAAAAAAAAGGATCCTCACATTAAGTTATGTCTTAAGAAAAGTTTGCAAAGCTTGAAATCAGCATACCACAAACAGATCTATAATTCTTACTAAGATCCAGTAGAGTGCTTTTCCTGTTTTGTTAGCTTACTTGGTGCTTTGCACTAGTCAAACAATAATTCTTGTTATTCACATACAGAGTGCAATATAGTAAAGTTGTTTAATGATCCGAACCACCCTACAAAAACACTGCAGTATGGATCACCCAGTCAGGCCAAAATCAATACAGCCATTTTTCAAACATAATAAAATTACACATGCTGCCTTTATTTAAAGTTCCTATGAGCTTAAACATGCACATGCAAAGTATAATCGAATTTGTATAATTTTTTTGTGCAAATAAATATGTTTCAATTATGTCTAGCACGAGAAAACATGGACATCAGCAAAGCAGAATAAAATATGTATTGTATTTAACAAGCATAATATACGAGATTAAAACAGCTAACAAATAGGGATCTTTTTTGTTATACATTGTGCATTTCATAGCTTAACAAAAAAGCAGATTATATATGTGTTCCTTTTTTTTATGGTTTTACAGCAGGAAAGGAACTGTAGTAGCCAAGTAATTTAAGTGCAACCTAGCAAAAAAACATCACAGTACAGGGTAACTTTTAATGTTGGTTTATCCCAGGATTTTGATCGCTATAGCCCTGGGAAAGGGTACAAAATTAGTCTGAAGCAGATTTCACAAGAAATACATGGTATCTGATCTAGGCATGGTATGCATTGAGGAGGGTAGACCTAGACATAGGTGCTGTTTATTTATTCTCATTATAAGGCTCTTAGGATTGTTTTAAAAGTGTGAGGTAGGGAGCTCTGTTATCCGAAACATAGACAGTGATGGCAGAAAAAGACCAAAAGTCCATGCAGGCTGCCCGAGGTCCCTATTTAGCCCTGAGGCCTTCTGTTCCTCCAGGGTCTTAGCCCTCTGCACTCCCCTCCATTTTCCTCCCTGATTCTGATGCTTTGAGCAACCACTATACCCTTCATTCTGTCCCAGCCATTTTTAAAACCACTAACAGTTTTTATACCCACCACCTCAGCTGACAGCCTGTTCTACGGCTCCACCATCCTTTTTCTAAAATAATATTTACTCATATCCCTCCTGAACCTCCCTTCTATTATTTATTTATTTATTTATTTGCTTTTGTTGACCGGGTAAGTCACACTAGACAGTCAAGTGCCTATTTTCAGGTGCGACCTGGGAGGGTTACAAGCTTGGATAACAGGTACAGTGACAGATTGGACTTGAACACAAAGAGTATTACATGTCATATAGTGAAAAAAAGGAACAGTAAAAAAAGACACCCACCCTGGGAAGGTTACAGATGGCCTGGGAGAGTTAAGATAGAGTATATGGATATAGTGAGCGCGTCAGATTAACATACAGTGGTGATTGCAGGTACTAACAAAAAATTTACATAAAGTGGTGTTGCAGATACTAACAAAAATAACATTACATTATCCTAAATTTAGTCCAGTGACCAGGAGAGTAAGTGCAGCGGACCTGGGGTGTGCAACCCCCCGTGAGAGGATAGTTCAAGGGGCTACGGGGCACAAGGACAGATGAAGGAGCCCTTCAGGAATGCCCATAGAGATGTTTTGAACCATGGATGGGAGGGGGTGGATCGAGTAAGGGCAGGGAACGAGTTCCATAGTTTGGGGGCATAGTTGGCGAATGCCCAATCGCCCGGAAGGGTACATGTTCTAGGAACCACGCAATTTAGTGCCGCTCTTGACCTAAGGTGGTGGGAAGAGATGCCGGGGAAGATTAGCTTCCACACATGACCACATGTCCACAAGATGTTATTCAAGATAAATACAGTAGTTCCCCGCAGTTCACTCTATTAATTCCTTTTAGGAATTTGAAGGTCTGTATCATATTTCCCCTCTCCATTCTGATCTTCAGTGAGTACATATTCAGTACCTTGAGATGCTCCTCATGGGACATGCGTTACTGGCCCAGAATCATTTTTGTTGCCCTGTGGTGCACCATACTGAGTCTATCCCTTTCCTTCTTGAGGTGAGGACCCCAGAATTGGGGCAGTACTCCAGGTGTGGCCTGCCCAAGGATCTGTACAGGGGAAGTATTACCTCCCTTTATCTGCTGTCAATACCCCTCCTGATACTTCCAAGCATTCTATTTGCCTTGCTATAAGCCTTGTTGCATTGACTTGATTGCTTTAGGGAATTGCTAATGATAACTACAAGGTCTCATCCCTCAGCAGTGGTACTGGGTCTCACTCCTCCAATCCAGTACTCCGAACTGGGGTTCTTGTTCCCTAGATGCATCAGCTTGCACTTTTTGGTGCTGAATTTCAACTGACAAACCCTTGACCATCCCTCTAGTTTTTGCAAGTCTCTCTGCATTTCCTTTATTTCTTTGTCACTGTCTACCCTCCTACAGAGCTTGGTGTCATCTGTGAAGACATACAGCCTATCCTGGATCCCCTCACCTATGTTATTGATGAACATGTTGAAGAGTAACAGACCCAGGACAGATCCTTGTGGAACCCTGCTCATGAACTCCCTCTCTTCTGATTTAACCCCATTGACCACTACCCTCTGCTGCCTCCCCTTTAGCCAGTTACCTACCCAGGTTACTATGACCTTAGCAGCACCCAGATCCTCCATCTTCTTCAACAAGCATCTATGGAGTACCAAGTTGAAAACCTTGCTGAAGTCTAAGTAGGCAAATCCACAGTGTGGCCCCTATCTGATTCCCTCATCACCCAATCAAACAAAACTATCAGTATAGTCTGACAAGACCTCCCTGTCATTAATCCGTGCTGTTTAGTGTCCTGGAGACCGTTGCTCTCTGAGAAGTCCATGAGATCCTCTTTGACCGGTGACTCCATACTGTAAGTTTTCCTACAATAGAAGTTAAACTGACAGGTCTGTAGTTCCCTGCTTATTTCTTGTCTCCCCTCTCCCCTTATGGAGCGAAACTACATCCACCACCCTCTAGTCCTTTGGAATTGTCCCTGTTCTTAGAGAGCTGATGAATAGACCTACCAGGGGATCAGCCAGTTATGTTGCCAATTCCCTGAGTATCTTTGGATGCAACCCATCTGGTCCTGGGGCCCTATCAATCTTTAAGGCTGCCAGACCTTTTAGGACCCTTTTTCTAGTAAATTCTGGCTATCTCACCTCTGTGACCCCCTTAATGGCCACTTTGATGCCACTCTCTGGTGAAAACTGAGCAAAAACAATCCTTAAGAGCAGCAGCCTTTTGCCTGTCTGCAACAGTCACCATATCCCCCTCTGTTAGCCTCACATTCCCTCTCCTTTCTTCGTTTTTTCACTAACATATCTGAAGAATTGTTTTTCTGTGCTCTTGACTCCCTCAGCAATGTACAATTCTGTGCCCACTTTTGCCTCCCTAACCACCCCCTTTGCCTCCTTATTTTTCAGCAAACATTCTTCCCATTCTTCCTCCCCCTGGTTTTCTTTAAATTTGTAGAATGTCTTTTTCTTGGTCCTTACCACTTTTCTAACCCTTGCTGAGAACCATAGCGGTCCCTTGAACCTGTTTGTTTTGGTTACCTTTCTCGTGCATTCCTTAGATGCCCTGAGAATGGCCCTCTTAATTTCCCCATCTCTCTTCTTTCCCATCTATGTTACCCACCCCTGCTAACTTATACCTGACCAGCTCCTTCTACCTACTGAAGTCTGCCCTTCTAAAATCAAGAACTTCAGCTCTCAGTTACAGTTTACCAGATCCAAGGACCAGTTTGAACCAAACAGAGTTATGGTCACTGTTCCTTAACAGCTCCCCTACTCACACTGTGCCTACCACCCCCGAGTTGGTGAGCACCACATTGAGAATTGTGGTCTGCTTGGTGGGCTCCTTAACTAAGTTTACCAGCAGACAGTCCTGGAATGCATCAAACAAAACCTGGCTTCTGGTGTCCCTGGCTACTGGAACATCCCGGTCAATGTCTGGCAGGTTCAGATCACTGACCACCACTAATTCCCCCATATACAGTGCATTCCACTTGTGTGCATTTCGGTTGTGTGCACTTCCCGGTTGTGTGCACAAAATCACCAGGTCCCGATTCATTTCCTATATTGCTCAATGTTAAATGAATCGCTTGTGTGCACACACATTTTCGGTCGTGTGCACAGACTGAACTTCAATCAGCAGGATTAAGAGCAGCAGCGAGGTGTAAAATTAGGCAATTGACACCTGATTTTCTTTACCACTCCAGCCCCTGAGGTGTCCTGAGATAACAATGCTCACTTATCAGCTCATTATCAGCTCTTCTCCAAGAATGGAGTACCGGGGCAAATAAATACAGTAAGTGCAAGCAGGGAGGAAATGACCATAGCACTGAAGATGCACTTTTGCAGTGGTTCACAGTGTTTCTTTCTCTGGACACATTCTGTTTGAAACATCCGATCACTGGATAAGGGATGAAATGCTTAACATTCTGTAAGTGTTTACATTACTGCAGTGCTTTTAATGCTCGCACATTTCACTGTCGGCACTAAACTTATATATGCTGAGATTTTTATTACTGCTTGCTACTGTTTGGTGCTGTTTTAACATGCTTTTTTATGCTGTACTACTGTGCTACAATATTTTCCCAGGTGAGATGTGTAATAAATAAGTTTTACCGTAACCGCGACTAACTCTGGGCATTTTTACTGCATTTTCGGTTTAGTGCATTTTCGGTTGTGTGCACACTTTCGGCTGGTCCCGAGGTTGTGCACACAAGTGGAATGCACTGTATATCCCTCTTTCCTGTTCTTACTTGAGCTCTCTGTCCCTGCCCTTCCCTTGCCATGGTGGTCTATAGATCACCCCCAAGTGCAGTTTCTTGTGCATTGCCAGTCGAGGGAGACATTCAAATTCTGCCAGCTTGGAGAGCCCAGACACCTATTCAGCTTGTATGGGTGCATTAGCTGAGTGCCACTTGAGAAGGATCTGCCTCTTGGCTTCCAGTGTGGCAGACGTTAGCCTTGTTTTAGCAAAATTGTCAAGTTCAGGCAATGCTGTGTTGTCCCCCCACCAAGATCCACATGTTAGGGCCTGAACTAAGAGGAAATGGAGGACGTTCTTACAAAAGTCAATAATACTTGACTAGTATTCTGAGAGGTCTGGCCAGAATCCCAGGATGTGCTCCAGAGTGCCTGCTGTTGATTTTGCATCTCCAACATATAGCTGAGTTGATGAGGCCCATTCTGTGTAGCACCACCGGGGTGCAATACCATCTATGCAGATTTTTTATGTATCAGTTGGTATCTGTGGTCCCTATAGGCTGTCTGTGCCTTGTTTAGTAGGCTAGCCCATTTCTCATCTGAGACTGAAATAAACAAATAGGGAACTTCATTTTCCGTGTAACTATCAATAGGGATGTTTTGCTAGGTCAAGAAAGGGGTGCAACCTTGCTTAATTAAAGCAACACACTTCAGCTGATACCTGCATTTTGTTGTTTTGTGGCAGTTCTTGGATGGGCATTGTTTATGAGCTGTTTTGTTTTTCACTGTGACAACCGAACACCATTTGCTAGTAGTCTAAATTATTTGTCAACTGATAGTTACATTCTGTTGCAGTAAGGGCCAGGATGCATTGATCAACTGGCCTATTTGGGAGTTTTTTAACAGCCCAGCAGTGTTTCTTAAGTAATGTGGACCTTCATTGTAAAAGACTTCCAGAAAGGGGTATAGGTTGTTAGTAAACAAAGGCTGAGAGACTTAACTGCACCCAGGCACATTCTTTCAGATCTTACATAACCTTTGAGAGGAAGTTCAGTCCCTGAGACACAGAGAACATATAATTACAAGGTAGGCATCACCCCAAATTCCAAGACTACAGGGGTTTCATTCAATCGAATGAATGTGGGTACAGCGAAGTAACATCACAGCCTTGATCAACCAAGGCACGGGGAAGAGAGAGAGAGAGAGAGAGAGAGAGAGAGAGAGGAGAGGAGAGAGAGAGAGAGAGAGGAGAGAGAGAGAGAGAGAATAAATGCTTCATCCCAGTTGTTCTGAGCTCTATCTTTGCTGGGGCATCTGTATGAGTTAGTCCAAATAAGAGAATGTGGATGAATATAAGCATAATACTTGCACTGTATAGAGCTTATATTCATCCACATCTTGACTTCTCATCACAGTTTTGGTGCCCATATAAGAGAGGAGATATAACATGTGTTGAGAAAATACAGAGGAAAATTACAAAACAAATACATGGTCTGAGGAGTTTGAGTTTTGAAGATAGGTTGGATGAACTAGTACTCATGTCCCTTGAGAAAAGAGGGTTGCATTGAGACCTACTGTTGACATCGGAGGTTTTGCAGGATCAATACTTAATATCAGAAGTAAGACTGGATTTTAAGTAAACAATTGTGGGTTCCAGGGGTCACCTATTACAACTAATATGTCAAATATTTAATATTGTAAAGGAGGTATTTTTTCTCACAGAGTGTTATTAATCCTTGGAAGTCGCTACCATTGGAGTTTGCTAATAGTGAGACAAAAAACATTTTCAAAAATAGGCTTGACAGGCTGTTGTTATCAAGTATGCCTAGTATGAATCTATTCTATTATGGCTGAATGACAGGAACACATATGGGCTTAAGGTTATGTAGGAAAGAGTAGTGTGGACAGTGAAGTAAGAAGACCTTGTAACTGGTAAGCAAGATAGAAGTGTTCACCTACACAAGTGTGCAAACTTTCTTTTTACTCCTGGATGTGTACTATTGTCTGACTGTGTAAATAGTGTAGCTATCTGAATATTTATTGCTGTACTTGGGCAACCAATGTTTCATAATAAGTTAGTTATTTTTCTAAAGACTGAAGAACTGGTTATTTGTGACTGCATCTCTGAGGAAAGGATACCTGGATAAAGGGGTAAATCTGAGAGAGAAAAAGCGGGAGAGAGCAAGATAGAGAGAAAAAGAGTAGAGTGTGTTCTACCTAGAGCAGAGACCCTCACTCCTTCAACAGATTCAACACTCTGCTTCAATACTTTAAAATATATAAAATCCATCATCTTCAGTTTAAAAGATTGAAGGTGGTGGATGTGATATATTTGAATGTATTGAAGCAGAGTGTTGAATCTGTTTTTGTGAATTAAGCAGTTGCCTATTTTGAATCTACTGTTCTGTAGTGGTGGTTATGTTTGCTTCCTTAAGTGCTACAGAAATACACAGTCAGAAGTTGTTACTCCAGCCTTGGGTATGTGCCTGTGTTTTTTGAGCAAGGATTCATGTTATAATCAACAATACATTACAACTGGTGATGAGGATTTCAAGAACCTTATGGGGGGAGTCTGCTACAACTGTAAAAGTACCCTGAACTGCAGAACTACCTACAGCTGTGTGCAATGGAAGGCTATATTGGAAAGCTTGAGGCCTTTGACAGTGCCGTGGCAGATTCGCCCTCATAAATAGAGAGGCTGGAACAGTATTTTGAATTAAATGAGATTCCCGCAGAAAAACTTGTAGCAGCATTACGGAGCATGATGGGAAGAAAAACATACAGCTTAGTATGCAGTTTGACCACTGCAGAGAAGCCAGCTAGCAAAACTTTTAAAGACATAGTGCAAATTGTTCAATAGCACTTGGCACCCAAGCCTCTGATTATAGCAGAAAGCTTCAGGTTTCATAAGCGGAATCAACGTGAAGGTGAATCTATTTCCTCTTATGCGTCAGAGTTAAAAAAGATTATCAGAACACTGTACTTTTAATGATAGACTTAATGATGTATGCTTTCATTAGGCAGTATGTGGACTACTTAATGAAAGCATATAGAAAAGGCGTTTAAATGAGGATGATCTCACTTTGAAATGCACCGTAGAAATTGGAGTGGCAATGGAGATGGCAGTAAGGGATGCAGTCGAATTGCAAACCCGCAAAACAAGAAATGGCAAGTCCCACTCACCATTAATACATACCTGGGAAATACCCTTAAACAAGTGCCAATTTTCAAATATCTTGGAATCAACTTTGATCAAGGCCTAACCTTTGCAACTCACATTGATAGTACAGCAAAAACTATTAATCAGCGAATTGGGATTCTGTATCGGAACCGACAGCTTCTTACCCATTCTGCACTGAGGATTGCCATCCAATCTTCTATCATCTCAGTCGCTGACTATAGCTTAGTTATATGGATCTGCCACTACTACAGCACTTAGTTGCATTACAACATCCCTAAATAAGGCCTGTCGGCTGCTCACTGGTACATCGACGTACTCCACACATGTGAACTCTATGCTGACTCAGGTTGGTTGCAACTCTCAAACCGGATAAAGTACCTTACCTGCCTGATGGCGAAAAATCCACTCTGGGCCTCACTCCACCCTGTATCCAAGACCTGTTATGCCCGAGTGCTAGCACCCGTTTTACCAGAAGATCAGAACACCAGCCTCTCCAAGTCCCCCGATGCCGGACTTCTCAGGGACAAAGATCATTTGTCTATCGTGCCCCCAGCTGGCTAAATGCCCTCAGCACTCATTACTGCCTCCACCTCTCTAGGTATTTTCAAATCAAGGCTTTTCTCTCACCTTGCCACCTCGGGCTCCTGTGACTGCCCTGATTAAACCTCCTATTTTCTCACTACCCACCCTGTTCCGTTATTTGACAAAGACATGTTTGGGAAACCTTTTCTCCTGCTATTGTCTGCTCCCCACACCTTTCACTTAACCTCTCTGTTCTGGACTTTTTCCCTATTTGTTTCTCCTAATCTGGCATGACCTCTTTCTTGTAATAATAATGTGATTATTGATATCTCATGTCCTTTTGCACAAGTGATTTGATATGTATTTGTATATGTTTTCTTGTCCTGACACAACACAAATTGTTGTGTTATCTATGTAACCTTTTGTACTGTACCTTATTGATGTGGAACCTTTGTAAAAGAGCCTCTGGCTCAAAGGTAGTAATTCCTAGAACAATAAACTAAACTAAAGTAAACTAAACTAAACCAGAGCTAAAACAGAAATAGGAATGCATAAAATATCTACAGCACAAGACAAGGGGCAGTCCACTCAGTAGACAGACACATGTTATCGGGATGGAAAAGGGTTCCACACTCCTGATAGCCAGTTTAAAGATAAATACTGCAGAAGCTGTAATAAAAAGGGACATATCCAAATGGTTTGCAATACTAAAGGGGATAGAGAAAAGAGCAAATCAGGGCACAGAAAAGGGATACCAATGTACATTCTGTGGACAGAGACAGTAGTGACACAGACTGTGAGACTGGAGTGGCCAGCCTGGAAATATATAGTGTGAGCAACAACGACAGGTCAGCAATTTGGTTGCACCCTGGGTGGTTGGAAAAACACTCAAGATGGAATTGGACATGGGGTCCACAGAGACCATTATCTCACATTCAGAATATGAGAAACATTTTAAAAATATCAAACTGAGAGAGCCACCAGTGCTGCTAAAAACATATACTGGAGAAAAGATGTGCCCATAGGAGTGATGCAAGTGAATGTGGAGTACAACAATAAGCGATGTTTATTAGACTTATATGTCATTGAGTAGGGTAGATCGGCCTTGTGGGGCTGTAAATAGTTACATAAGATTCTTCTGGATTGGAAATCTATATAGATGATGCAGTCACTACCACCAGACCCCATTAAAACAGTCGAGGAGCAGCTGGAAGGTATACTAAGTCAAGCATCAGAAGTGTTTAAGAAGAGCATAGGAACCCTAAAACACATGAAGGCTAAAATAATTCTAGTCGAGAAAGCATAGCCCAAGTTCCACAAAGTCCGACCTGTCCCTTACAGTATTTGCCCAAAGGTAGATGCCGAGTTGGAACATCTGGAGAAAGAGAGCATACTCTCAAAAGGGCACTAAGATAGGGAAGTGGACGCAACAACAGCACTCGTCAATACAGAGATGCAACAACAGCGCCTGCAGTGTCCACACAGGTAGCAGTTTCAACACATACGCAGGGCTGCTACCACACAAAATAGTAAAGTTTTCTTTTTGTAGGGGGGATCTGCCCCCTGCACCCCTCCCCCCATAATTAATCAACCCATGAGTCAGAGTTGGATTTTAGGGGAACAGGGAAAGTCAGTGGAGGAGGTACAGGGAGACGGGACTTGTAAAAATAGTCAGAAACCCATCTCACAGTAAAATATCAGGGAGCAGGACCAGAATCCTAGTCTTCACAGCTGTGCTGGCCAGGCTGCTCTGCACCTTGCCCTCTCCACCACGAGTGCAGCTTGGCTAGCCTCCAGCTTTTCCAACCCCTTGTAACCACCCTCCAGTCACCCCCTGAGATGGACAGCTACAGGGGCAGCAGTAAATGCATTTTGCTGTTCTACCTCTGTTGCTGTCCGTGGGACACTTTTCTTACAGCACACTTCTTACATGCGCTGTCAGAGATGCACTGTTTTTACTGGGTAGGCTCAAAAGTGACATGGATTGAGTGTGGGACCCATATCATTTCAATCATAAAAAAATGTGGTACAGTAATGGTGTGTGGAGATTTTAAGGTTACCATAAATCCAGTACTGAAAGTAGAAAAGTACCCTCTGCCATGGATTGAAGATATGTTTGCTACATTAGCAAGGGGGAAATGATTCAGCAAAATTGATCTGTCTTAGGCCTACCTAGAGATGGAAGTTGAGGAAGATACCAAAGAATACCTCACAATCAGTACAACAAAAGGTCTGTACCAGTACAACAGGCTAGTGTTTGGTATTGCTTCAGCTCTTGCTGTATGGCAATGAGCGATGGACCAGGTTTTGCAAGGTGTTCCATGAACATAGTGCTATTTGGATGACATTATTGTGATAGCAGTAAGTGATGGAGAACACCTGGAAACCTTGAAAAAAGTATTAAAACATTTAGAGGAATATGGGTTATGAGCCAATTGCACAAAATGTGACTTTTTCAAGGACTTAAGATCTTACTGTGGGCAAGTTATTGATGCACAAAGGCTGCATAAAACTCCAGAGAAGATTCAAGTGGTTCTGGAAGCTCCATTACTAAAAGACATGTCTCAACTTAGATAATTTCTAGGATTTGTTAACTACTATAGGCAATTTGAGCCAAATCTAGCAACTGTATTGCATCCGCTGAACTGTTTGTGGCAGGCTAGTCAAAAGTGGGAATGGTCACGTGAGCATGAAGAAGCTTTTCAGGAAGCAAAGAAATTGGTGACATCAGACAGTGTGCTCACACACTTTATCCTATCCTTGCCTATCAAGTTAGCATGTGATGCTTCCCCATATGGAATTGGGGGTGGTTGTATCTCATACCATGTCAGATCGCAGCAAGAGACCCATAACATTTACCTCCAGATGTCTTACATTGGCAGAACGTAACTATGCACAAATAGACAAAGAGACCCTAAGTCTGGTATGGGGTGTGAAGAAATCCAACCAGTACCTATATGGGAGGAAATTCACCCTCATCACTGATCACCAACCCCTAGTTGCAATCCTTCATTCAAGGGAAGGAGTTTCTATGACAACTGCAGCATGTATGCAATGTTGGGCTCTCTTCTTAGCTGGTTACAATTATGATATTAAGTTTAAAAGAACAGCAGAGCAGGCAAATGCAGATGGTCTCTCACATCTGGCGGTGCCAGATGGAATCTATTGAATCTGTCAACTTATTCCAGATTGAGTGCCTCCCAGTGACTCGTAGAATGATCGAGTAGGAAACCAAGCGGGATCTCACACTAGCTCAGGTTTATGAAGCCACTCTTAAAGGCTGGAAATATACCAAGAGCCGTAATCTGGCACCCTTTGATGCACACAGAGGTAAGCTTACTATACATCAAAGATGTGTAATGTGGGGAATCCATGTTATTCTACCTAGCAAACTATGTTTAAGAACCTTAGGAGAGCTCCACACAGGACACCTAGGGGTAATAACAATGAAAGCACTTGCTAGAAGTTTTGTGTGGTGGTCAGGCATTGATCAGCAAATAGAACAGCTTGTAAGGAATGTTGGGGATGCCAACAAGTACAGCACATGCCTAAGCCAGCACCATTATGCCTGTGGGAGTGGCCATCAACTCCCTGGCAACATGTACATATTGACTTTGCAGGATCATTTTTGGGAATGATGTACCTGGTAATGGTGGATGCCCATTCCAAATGGCCAGAAGTCTTTTGCATGAAATCTACCACAACTACACAGACAACAGAAAATCTTTGAAGCTTGTTTGCAAGAAATGGACAGACTAAACAAGTTGTGAGTGACAATGCTCCTCAGTTTAGCTCAGAAGAGTTTTGGTGGTTCATGTAGAAAAATTGCATTAGATGTATCACCTCAGCTCCATACCACCCAGCCACAAATGGGTTGGTTGAGAGGTTTATAAAAATTTTTACGCAAGCCTTACTATCCATGGCAAATGAAAAGGGGCCACTGCAGCAGAAGCTGACATGATTCTTGCCAACATATTGAAATGCTGTACATGCCATGACAAACCAGACACCTGCAATATTGTTTGTGGATTGAAATCTCAGGTCATGCTTGGACTTATTAAAGCCAGACCTAAGTCTACAAGTCAGAAGTCATCAAATAAATCAAGCTATTATGAGAAGCACCAGTGCACCCTGTCAGCTACAGGTGGGCCAAACAGTGTTGGCACGTGATTACGGGGGACCTAACAATTTGCTCCTCTGATTGTTAGTGCACAGACTGGCAATTTTTCCTATACAGTACAAGTGGCATGTAATACCTTTTGGCACTGCCACATTGACCAATTGCGGGATTCAGGTGTGACTCTGTCGCTGACCCAAGAAGCAAAACCTTTGGAGCCTCCAGTTGTTCCAGCATCAGTGCCTCAGCTTGAGGCAGCAACCAGTACTGCTATACCAGAAAGCAGTTGTGCTGAACAGCTAGCATCATCTGAGGTCACTTCTGAGTCAGGCATTGTTGCAGACATGCCACTTCCTCAGGGAAGTACTAAAGATTCTGGCAGACGCTATCCAGAAAGGAAATACAAACAACCTGAGAGACTTGACTTGTAACTGGAACATAACCTTACACTTTCACCTTTCCAGCACAGCTTCCATAAAAACCATAGCACAGTTACAGCCCTGGTATGGGTTAACAGTGACAATATCAATGCCATAAACATGGGAAAGGCCACTGGAGCCATTTTTGTAGACATAAAGGCCTTTGATCTGGTCAATCATGACCTGTTACTCACTAAACTAAGGGACTGTGGTCTGGGTGACCTCTCTTGCAGCTGGTTTCAGAACTGTCTGAATGGGTGGAAACAGTATCAAATGGGAGGATATGATCTCATCCCTGGGTCAATCACTGATGAGGTACTCCAAGGATCAATACTTGGTCCCCTTCTCTTCTATCTACATTGCAATGAGCTACCCCAGAACTGCAGGGGAGCTTCAGTGCAACTATACGCTGATGATGCCATACTCTATAGATCTTCCTCCATTCTAGCCCAGATTAACGCTCAACTAGAGGATTACTTCAGATCTCTAGAAAATTGGTTCCAGGCTAACAAACTCCTTCTCTATGCCAAAAACACAAAAGTCATGCTATTCAGTCTCAGCATGGATAGACAGGATCTCCTCAAACTTACCACTTGCACCGGAGACAACCTGGAGGTGGTCCAGGCTTTTAGATACCTAGGTATGATCCTGGACCAAAACATGAATTTTGAACCACATGTGGATGCACTAACCAAAACCCTAAACCTAAAACTCAGACTACTGTATAGACTTTCCCCTTACCTGGCTAGAGAAGCATGTTAAATCATTGCTAGTAGCACCCTCCTCCCTCTCTTATTCTATGATGCCCCAGTACTACAGTCTGACTGAGAAGCCACTCACTCCAGACTTAAAACACTATATCATAGGATAGGGCACTTTGCAACTGGTGCACCCCCCAAAACTCACCATTGCACAGTCCTTACAACCCTGGGTTGGCCCTCCTTTGAAACCAGGCTGCACTACCCCCTATATTGCCTCACCTTTGAGCTCTTGCGACCCACCTCCCCACCCAGTCTTGATGGCATCATACAACAAGCAGTTTACCAGACCTCTTAGAACTGCATCTCTCCCACTGCTGCGAATCCTTAAGTTTGGTACGAAACAGGAAAAAGGTCCTTCCTATTCTCTGCCCCATATCTGTGGAACTCCCTGCCCCCATGATCCTGAACTGCCCTACCCTAGCACAGTTTAAAAAGAGACAAAAATTCCTCTTCTGGACTGCAGCCCCCTGTAACAGTCTTTGTTGAACTCCCATGTCCCTTCTTCTGTCCCCCCATATTTCCTTATTGTTACTTGAACCCTAATCTGCTCACAGCTGTCATTCAGGGTCTGTGCTCTTGCTAAAGAGGGAAGCTTGACATTAGGGATACTGTTCTAGATGGTCTTGGTGGTAAAGATCTAAGAGAGAGAGAGAGAGAAAAAGGCCCACTTGGGACTATGGGTTGCTTTGATCATCACTTTCATCAAGATTTCTTTCACCCCATTGACAATGCCCCATCCCCCTCACAAACCTTCTTGTGGACTTACTGCTTACCCATCACTTATCCAGGATATGACAGAGGTGGGTAGCCTGCCATGTTGGTCATGCTTAGGCCTGCAGGGGCTGCTGGCATGATGGCAGACCAGGACTTTTTCCTCCAGCTTCTGTTTTTCTCCCCGAGGGTGCTGGCATGCAGTGATGCACATGCATGCTTAGCATCTGGAGACTGACCCTTAACCCTTCTTGGTGCTCCTGCTGCACTGCCATCCAGTCTACATGATGTGGTAGTCAGGCAGCGGCACACAGCATCCCCCTCCCTGAGGGAGGGGAGCTATTCTTGGGATGCCCAATTCTTCCATGCTGGCTCTCTCATACTGACCCAAGTCTGTCTCCATATCTGGGTCACCAGCATAGCAAGTGCTAATGCTACCACTAGGCTACCATATTATTAACTATATAATGATTAGAGCTCTTGCAGTAGTACACTGAGTGCACAGGGCCATCATACCCATAGACATTAGTGGGCATGTGTGTGCCCCTCAAATTCTTGTCCTAGTAGTGTGTTTTGGGTTGAGAAAGGCAGTAAAAGCAAAATTCAATGTTCCTCCTTAACAAATTTTCAATTATGTGCCTCCCAAAAGTTTTCTTTCTCTGTCTTTGTTGCTATCTCGCTAACGGTATCTCTCTATCTGTCTGCCTGTTGTCTATTTATCATTACTGTGGTCCTCCTTCATTTCCCTGTATAAATGGGTGGCTAGAGTTTGATATAAAGCATTCATTATACAGCACTGAAATGCTACAGAGTGCAGGGGTCAATGTCACTCTGGCTGTGCCTAGCAGGGTCAAGGGGAGGTGCA
Organism: Neoceratodus forsteri; assembly: GCA_016271365.2. Classification (NCBI taxonomy): domain Eukaryota; kingdom Metazoa; phylum Chordata; order Ceratodontiformes; family Ceratodontidae; genus Neoceratodus; species Neoceratodus forsteri. The sequence goes on along the minus strand of CM057449.1, from coordinate 564,813,980 downwards.
TAAATCAGTGACTTGTAGATGAAGATAAACAACATGGATGATATATCTTACAGTAATGGGGACTGCTCAGAAATAATACAGAATGGAACTTTCAGAATACATAAATCATGGTTAGGACAATTCACCATGGATAAAAAAGCATCATAAATCTTATGTAATGAAACAATGGAGCATTTATGGAAATCGAGACTTCAGCACCATAAGGCCTTAAAGAGCTATACAATAGACAGAGCCATACTATGTAGTTCTATTTGAGGCAAACTAGATAGGAACTAAAAGCTTGCAGTAACTTTAGGAAGTGTGCCTTGATATTTGTAACCAGCAGCAACGGTATATAAGGGAGCAGTGCAGACTGCATTGCTATGTAAGTAATAACACAAGACATCAAAACTTTTGTGATGCATGCCCCAGAAGGTTTTTGTGGCATAAGGCAGAAAGACGAGTGCCCTTACACCACTGGGAGATGCAGTGCAAATGCTTTAACACACAGCCTGAAGCATATAATTGTGTCTGTAAAATAGATCTGGTGTGATAAACATGTTTTGAGGTATAAAAAGGAGATGAAACACCTGACCGTGCACTGATATTATGTTAATGCATGGCCAGGTGACATATCTCGACCAATAAAGTGTGTTTGTTCTTACCATTTTATAACCTTTACAATTATTGTTTTGAAAATATGACATCTATTTAAACCATTATATTGATGTGGGCATCCCTGTGTCAGATAGAACCTTTCTTTTACAAATTAATAATGACGTGGCAACCCATTGAATACTATGTTGGTTTTGATGAGTAAAATTTCAGGTACATAATTTCATGAGGAAGAATTTAAAACCTTCATCTTTCTGGTCACATAGTTATTGATTACTGTATATATTGTGGAAAAATATAGTCCTACTTTATATATTGGCATAAATAGGTTGTGGTTCAACATAAATCATTACTGATATATATATATATACATATATATATGTGTGTAATAGAAGATAACCCACTCGTAGGTGTGCGGTGCTCTGATATACGCATGCCTTGGTGTGCATTGTACGCATGAGGCCACAGGCCGAGTCGCCAACCACCCAAGGCGCAAGGAGCATCAGAGCATGACCACACACCGTAGAGTGGGTAATTTATCTTATAAAATGGCAAAATTGTTTTTTTAGGAGGGTAAAAGTACAGGTGTGCGGTCACTCTCTGATATACGTATGGTCATGTGATGGGATCCAGCAAATCAGCAGACATAATTTTTCCTACCCATTTTATAAATATATATATATATATATATATATATATATATATATACACATAGTTCAAATATTCAAATATTGCAGAGTGGGGTCATTTTCACTCTGCACAGCAGACACTGTCATCATACCTCTCATTTCTAAATCAATATGTTGTTGCTTCTAGTACCTCTTATGTAACATTAGGCACTTTCCTTCCAGTTGCATATAGCATGTTGTTATGTATTATCATTGCACAATGAACTCCTTTACCTGATGTATCGAGAGTTTCACATTTAATATTACTCAACACTGCATTTGAAAACTGCTCATGGCTTGCAAACTTGTAACATCAGTGGTAGCCACTGACATGATGCAGGACATCCATATATAACATGATATATCACAGAAAATTCCCATTGATTTTAGAGGGATTTCCTGTAATATTGCACAATATATCCAGATATACAGTGTGGTGCATCTTATCCCTGGTTACCACTGTATTTTCCAAGTATCTTTCTCTCATGTAAATGAGTCCCAAGTATGCACTTGGAAACAATCTGCTTCCCTAGCTTAACTTGCCTTCTCAGTGAAACATCTTTTTAAACATTTTTTTTTTAATTCACTGTTTATCTGACCTGGTCTATGATTACTGTCTCTTCTCTTCCTTCTATCAGCTCATCCTTTCAGACTGACCCTAACACACACTCACTAGTCTGGGAATCTCCAGCTCCCTGCAGACATGTCACACACTTCTGACCTACCAGGGAGACCTATAGCATTTAAACGTGTGTGGATGCAATGGAGGGAATCAGTGTTTGTGAGATGGATGGGCAGTTGCTGACATTATACTCATTTGGATGGCATTTTTTCCCCGTTATGTACCTCCCAACACTCAGTCTTAAGAAAGCCTGTCCACAGTTCCAACTCTCTGGGCATGGGATGGCCATCAGTGTTAGCACTACTCCTGCTGTAACAGGTGCACAGAAATGGACAGAGCTACTTCCTCCCTCTGTATCATGCCCTAGGCCACACTGGACCATGCCCTAGGCCTTACTTGCCAGGAGTTGGGGAGTCTAACTTAAAAGTCAGACTTGAGGCTCCCACATGGAAGCGTGATGCTCTTCCAGTCAATGACACTTGACCGGCTGTGTTGAAACATTTAAAACAGATAAATCAATCAATTAATGAATCAATGAATCAGTCCTCATCTCACAAATCAGGAACAATGTTTTGAGAAAATCAGAAACAATTAAATTCAGGGAAACATCTTAATAAAACTGTAGTACCAACTCTATAAGCATGAAGAATACATCGCTAGGTGTACCAAACCTTTTCTAAAGGAAACTAGACTGCAATTCTATTGTCTGAAATAGTTTTGTTCTTCAAATCCGTACTTTTCTGGGACAGAAGAACAAATGTAGGAGAGACAAGGTGAATTTTCATGGCAAAAGAAAGGATGTCCCTGAAATTCAAGGACATGTGAGTGGTATAATGCGTATAATGCTCTTTTCTGTTACACCATATTTGGTGAGATCAAATGGGTGACCCCCCAAACATTCTGCATTTGTTATTTGACCAGAAATAGCCAAAATAAAGCTAGCACTAGCCCTCATCAAAGGGTAGCACTAGTTCCATGGCTATTGGTTACTCCTCACCCTCTTCAGTTATCTCCCGCCCTCTACTCCCTGATATTCCCATATATAATATACAGAAACTGCAGCCTGCTGGTATCCTGTCTGCCCCTTCCCACCACACAATTTGGTCTTTTTTCACCTTCCCCTCCTTAGCTCAAATCTCTCAGCCTGAATGGGTCATGAAAATAAAGTGGCATTGTGTGCCTCCCTCAACCACTGAGTCATGATGAGGCAACAGTAAGGCAAGGCAAGTTTATTTTTATGGCGTCCTGTCCCAGATGCTCACACACAGAACAGGCATACAAAAGCACAGATAATTATTATGCAATAAATAAATGAATAACTTCCAACTACATACCTAACAATTAAAATAACATATAGTATTAACAATATTAATGAATAATACATTTAATAAATTAATAGTTTCAGTTTAATTCCCAGCTGCTCAGTGGTCCTCTTCCCAATATTGTAGTGTGCAGACTACCTCAGTGTTAGCAAATGATAAGTTAACATCTTCAGTGAGCCAGGGGAGAGGGGGAGTGCACTCTGCCCCGTAGTATCACTGAGTGACAATAGACAGACTGTAATTGAGGGTCAAACTAAAACTCATCAATTCATTACATCAATGATCTGCAATCTGGTCCACTATTACAGACTGTCTAACAGTATTCTATGATGCTAGGTAGATGGCACCCCTCCCCCAACCAGTGAACTGAAGCTGTTATCTGATAATACATTAAAATTGGGACAGTGTACATGGTGTGGGGTTGGGAGGGGGGATCGCTGCGCATCCTTGGAATGTGTAGGGGCAAAAGAAAAGTGTTAGGTGCCACAAGGGTTGGCTACAGTTTATTTATATTATGTACAGGAAGGCATGTGTGTAGGGTGTGGTAGAAAATGAAAGAGGGGGTGGGGTGACCTTGATTGGACTAGCCCTAGCCACTTGTAGAGGGTTACAGTTTGTTTCCCTTTTTTATTTATTTTTTAATTCCTAAGTACAGTGTCCTATACTATTGACATAATAAACTTTGCTAGAAAAAGGAAAAATAGGAAAAAGAGATTAAGTATGTTTTGAGATGAGCTTTAAAGAGTGGAGCAGAGTTAGAGCACTGCTTGGTTCTCACTACAGGGAACAGAGGGGTCTTGCCAGAGAGTGGCATGAAGACAGCTAATAGAAAGGTCCTCAGAAATGAGGCTGCAGAAGTCTGCTAGCAAAAAAGTTAGAAAAGGGTTTGCAGCCCTGAAGGTAAACAAGGTTCGTGGCCAGATGGGATGCATTTGAGAGTATGAAGGGAACTGGCATTGGTGTTAGTCGAACCCCTGGTGGGGCTATATAATAGCTCTTTGCAGCAAGAGGCAGTTCTTAAGGACTGTAGTATGGCAGACATAGTTTCTCTGCATAAGGGAGGGGACAAGGAACAGCTGGGAAACTATAGACCCCTCAGCCTTACCTCTGTGGTAGGGAAACTAATAGAGACACTAGACAAAGAGGAACTAGTGGAATACCTGGAGGATAAAGGGCTTCAGGATAGTAAGCATCATGGGTTTGTGACAGGGAGGTCTTGTCAGGCCAACCTGATGGTATTCTTTGAGTGGGTAAACAGAGTAGCTGACAAAGGGCATGCAGTAGACTATACTCCAATTTAAGCAAGGCATTCGACTGGGAGCCACACCAAAGGCTGTAGGAGGAGATGGGGGACTGGATACAGCTAGAGAAATAATAAAGTCAGTAGGGAGTTGGTCGAAGGGAAGGCAGCAGAGTGTTGTGGTGAATAGGGTCAGATCAGTGGAAAGAGAGGTCGCCAGTGGAGTGCTATCAGGATCTGTCCTGGCCAGGTCTCTTTAATATGTTCATCAGCGACATAGGAAGGAGAATCCAGGGCAGTTTGTGTCTATTCACAGATGCCACTAAACTGTGTGGTAGAGTTGACAATGTAGAGGGGACAGGGGAATTGTAGAGAGACCTGCAAAGGCTGGAAAATTGGTCCAAAGTCTGGCAATTGAAAGTCAATACCAAGAGGTGCAAAGTGATACACTTATAAACAAAACCACCAGAACCGATTACTGGGTGAGAGGGGTTCAGCTGGGAACAGCATCAGAGGAAAGGGACCTAAGAGCCATCATCAGCGACACCCTTAAACAAACCAGTCAGTGTAAGAAGGCCTTCAGCAAGGCTAGCAGGATGCTAGGGTTCACTGAAAGGGCTCGAAATTAGAAAGCACAGGGTAGTTACCTTTGTATAGGTCACCGGCAAGGACACACCTGGATTATTATACCCAGTTCTGGGGAGCCCTCCTAAAAAAGAACAAGACCAGACTAGAGATGGTACAACACAGGGTGACCAAGCTGATTCAGGGCCAGGAAGGCAGATCCTATGAGGATCAGCTAAAGGCACTGAACATGAATTCACTTGAAACGAGATGAGAGAGGGGGAATATGATTGAAGCCTTCAAGTTCCTGAAAGGGGTAAACAAGGTGAACTGTGAAGAGCTATTTAAAAGGAACAGAGAAGCTAGGACACAGGGTCATGAATGGAGGTCGATGGGGGAAGACTTAAAAAGGATTTAAGGAAGTACAGTATTATTTTACAGAAAGAGTGGTTAAGCCATGAAAAGGTCTGTCAGCAGAGGTGGTAGGTGCCTGAACCATAAATGGATTCAAACACAGCTGGGATAGAGCTAAGGGAATAGTAGTTACTCCGCAGAATAGGAAGGTGGAAACATAGAGAACAAAAGGGCAAACAGAGTACCCATAGACTCCACAGAGACAATAGGTTTAGGGGTATGATGAGGTAATATGGGTAGTTTAGATGGACCATCTGTCTTTTTCTGCCATCGTGATCTATGTTTCTATTTTAATTTGGTGAAGGTAAATAGGTAAGCTGCTCCATACATAGGGAGCAGAGAAACTGAAAGACTGAAGATCAACAGAGGCAAGGGAGGAAGATAGTGAATAAAGGAAGACAGGACCATATTTTCAGGACAGTTCACCACAAAAAATATTCATCAATGTGAGCCAATGTAAAAGTAGAGCATTTAGGATAATTGGGCCCTTACTTCTGTGGGACTTTAGGATCTGTAGCAGACAGTACAATGCTACATAGGGCCATTAGAAGAAATTAGAAAGAAAATAAAGCATAATAAAAACTACATGTAACCCCTCCACCGGGGTTTACCTGGAGTTTTCCCCATTTCTCTCCATATTGCTGGTGCCCCCATAATCTTTGCAGTTCCAGTGTGTTGTTTTCCACCCTTTCAGGTGTAATTCCTGGGCCGCGAGTTGCCGACATGTTCTTTTTGGCCAGCGCTCATGCATGCATATGGAGCGCGTTGAAGTTTCCGACTGCATTTGCAGACCAAAACTGGGGAGTCTGTCTGTGGTCCTGGTGCCCCTCCTATGTCTTTGGGGACTGGAGACCTGAAGGGGATCTGCAGAATCCCATAATGTTGATCAAACGGGAGTTTGAACAGCGGGAGCCGCTTGGGGTTGATGAATATTAATGAATGGCCCCCATGAATATTAATGAGTGCTGCCTGCCTGCCGCCTAGGGGCATAGTGTTGCGGCGGCAGTGATAGTAAAACTGCTGGGGCAAATGAGTGGAGAGTGGGCTCGTTTGACGGGACAGTTGGAGCTACAATCCGGTGGGGTGTCTGTGAAGATAATGGATGGTGTTTGGCTGTACCAGACTTGTGAAGGGGAGGAACTGCACTAAACTGTATGGGACTCCATATAAACAAATGGGAGCTGACATGTTTGTGACACTTGACCCCTAATATTGCAGCCAATCAGTGTTCTAGGTGACCAAAACCTGGACAGAGGGACTCCTGGGAAAAGGAAGAGACTAATTCTGGTTCCTAGATCATGCCCCAATAAATGAGCAGGAAATATTGAGCTCAATGGATATCGAATATTGATATGCTCCATCAGCAAATCAGAACTCTGGATTTTTGGCTGATACTGTGTGGACTTTCTGGGATTTCTTCAGTCTGTTTCTGGGCTCTGTACGAGTCAGGTCTATTCTGCGAAAGTGCTGTGGTCTCCAGGGGCTTACTCAGGCCCTAAATAAATAAGTAAATATTTGAGGACTGCTGTTGCCAGAATTGGATTGAGAAGGGGAAAAAAAAAAGGCAGAGAGACTGAGCTGAGATTCTGATTCCCCAGGTACTTGCTGCAAGACTGAATTGAGAAGGGGAAAGAAGGAAAGAGACTGAACTGTGAACCTGTTTCCCTAGGTAACGAGAAGTTACTTGGCTGTGCTTGGGAGAAAACTAAATGCTGTAGACACCCTGCACTGGGAAGCTGAATTAGCTGAGAGGACTGTGCAGATTTTCAGAGTGCAACAGAAATTGCTGACAGGTCATTTGCTTGTGTGGGACTATAAATGAAATCATGAAGAGGCAGAGCATCTCTGGTCATCAGGGTGCTAGCCAGGCGCTGTGAGTGTCCTGAGTGAACTGGTGATAGTGGCTGAGAGCTGAGGCCTAGCTGCAGCCGATGAAAATGTTGTGGACACTGCTTAACTGGAAAGTGTGAACTGGTGTAAAGGGGTCTATTGTTTCTGGGTTCCCCCTGTTGGATTGCACTGGTGCTTATTGGAATTTATTTATTTATGAACATTCGGAAAAACCTTTGAGCGTGAGCTCTTTTACAAAGGTTCCACGTCAGGAATAGAGGTTAGCACCCACTCAGATTGACACTGGACTTTATTGGAGCGACTACCTGAAAACCTTTCTTGTTGAGAACTCAGTGCAAAGACTGCAGGAGGACCCCCACCATTTGGGAGTTCTCACCAAGAGCCAGGGAGGGAACTTGCTAACCTCTCCCAAGTGGGACTCACTGTATCAGGGGGTCACCAGTGCTTGCTAAGGTGCTAGGGCACCTGCGACCTATCGGAGGAGCCGGGAGGTGGAGCCACTCCCAAGTCGGTGCCTTCTAGGGCTGGTGTTATCCTGCCACAGTGCTCTGCAGTGGGCCAGAAGTGGCTGAAGGTGACAAGTGGCCAGAACTACAATCAAGATGACCAGCTGCAAGATCCTCGAGCAAGTTCCATCCAGTCTGAGGGATCCTGTCTGGCCTGTTTCTGCCTTACTGCACTAAACCAAGGAGCTGCATTTCCCTGGTGCTGAGATCAACAAACTGTGAGTAACTAGGACCTGGCTCCTGGGAGGGAAAAGGGGAATTGTTCTGTTTTTCATTTTACAAGTCTTCTGAAATATTTCAGGGCCCCAACAGCCGGTCATCCCGTGGCACCAATCGGCCTGCACCTAGTCAGTACCCCTAGAGTCAGTTTGGGGACATTGATACCAGTGGGGGAAGGCTTAGCCTACAGGCCCATGTGTTTGCCATTGTTGCCTATTCCACTAACTTTTTTCCATCCTTCACAGCTACCCTATGTCTTGGTATCCTTTTCCCTAGTCCTTACCCCCTGAATAAAGCTCTGAATTTGTTTGTTGAAACTGCTGCGTTAGTGAAATTTGTTGCATGTGTTTACTGCTGAAATACATGGTTTATGGTGGAACAAGGCATTTGGGGACATAGTGTGCAGAGTGGTTGATTGGGGAGGTGGGTAGGTACAGAATCCCAGGGGACTGTACCAAGTGGATACCTGGCCCGCTAATACTTTACTCTGGGTGGAGGCACCATGCTATTATCAATATTACTGCGAATGAACCCCCAATTGTCACCGTAGCAGGACCCAGGCCCTTTGCCTGGTATCAGGGACAGCTGGAAGGGGGAGTAACCCACTGGCATATAGCACTGGGGTTACATACATGTTTGATACACTTCTAGAAAGCCTGCCATGGCATTTTTACAGTAACCAGCAGTTATACAAAGGTGTATTACGCACAGACAGGAGTGCTGTGCTTTAATCTGTTATGAGATCCATTTAAAATGCTGTGTTGGCATTGGTATGCTTGTGACTGATGGCAAGGCAAGGCAAAGTTTATTTAAAAACGCCCAATCCCGGAGGCTCTGGGCGCTATACAAATAAATAAATACAACATCAAAAAACATATAATGCATCGCATATTTAAATACACAGAATAACATTTTAGACCTATCATATAATTCTCATATTCTGCTAATTATCATAAATTAATCTCAAAAAGCTTGGGAAAATAGTAGGGCCTTCAGGCGGGCCTTAAAAATATCTACAGTAGGGGCTCCCCTGACCCAAATAGCAAAGAATTCCAGAGAACAGGAGCTGCAACACTGAATGCTCTATCACCAGCAGATTTCAGCCTCATTCTAGGAATCGCCAGGAGGCCCCTACTGGAAGAGCGGAGGGGGCAGACAGAGAGAGCAGGTACAAGAAGGTCTAACAGATCACCAGGGCCCTGCCCATGTAGGGTCTTGTAGGTGAGAAGACCCACCTTAAAGAGGATCCTCCACCTAACCGGCAGCCAGTGCAATTCTCGCAGCACTGGTGTAATGTGGCAGAATTTTTGCTACCCAGTGAGTAACCGGGCAGCTGCGTTTTGCACCAGCTGCAGCCTGCGGAGAGATCCTCCTGTGACCCCAAGGTAGAGCACATTGCAGTAGTCAAGCCTTGATGTAACTAAGGCATGTATCAAGGTAGGGAGGTCCAGAGGCGGCACAAGGGGCTTTATTCTGGTGATATTTCTGAGATGGAAAAAAACAGGAGCAGACTGTGGAGGATATTTGTGCCTCCATAGTCAAATTCCTGTCTAAAATAACACCAAGGTTTCGCACCCAAGAGGAGGCCTTCAATGAAACATCTCCCAGAACAATTCCAGTTGCTGACTCAGAGGCCATCCTATCACGCACTCTGTTCGACTCCACCACCAATGCTTCCATCTTATCGGGGTTCAGTCGCAACCAGATGGAGGCCATGCAGTTGTTGATCTCAGCAAGGCAGATGTTTAGCACATGCGCCGCGTTGGATGTTCCTGGGGCAAATTAAAGATATAGCTGGGTATCATCAGCATAGCAATGAAAACTCAAGCCATACTTCCTAATGATCCCTCCCAGGGGTAGCATGTACACTGCGAACAACATTGGGGTCAGTACTGACCCTTGAGGAACTCCGCAAGATAGGAGGTTAGGAGTGGAGGAAGAATTCCCCATCACAACCCGTCGCCTCCCATTGGTAAAAAAGGACTCAAACCAGTAAACGACAGTACTGGTGAGTCCGCAGAGCTCCCTAAGGTGGTCAAGCAACACACAATGGTCCACAGTGTCAAATGCTGAGGACAGATCAAGGAGGACAAGAATTATCTTGTCCCCACAATCTCTCGCCCTGAGGACATCATTCTGCACCCGAACAAGCGTGGTTTCTGTGCTATGCCTAGCCCGAAAACCTGACTGGAAAGGTTCGTATAACTTATGAGTCATGAGGTGCTCTTCCAACTGAAGCACCACCACCTTCTCAACTACCTTTGCTAAAAAGGGAAGGTTGGATATAGGTCGGTAATTTGCCCTGACCTCTATGTCCAGAGATGGTTTCTTTAAGAGGGTCTCACTAGTGCCTCCTTCAAGGCATCAGGGAAGACCCACTCAGATAAGGAACACCGGACAACCAGAGTAAACACCAGGCCAACGGTGTCAATGCATGTCATTAAGAAACGCGTCAGCACTGGGTCCAGTTCACAAAAGGTGTGTTTCAAGTTGGTTGCCACCTCAATGACCTCACTTACCCCCACCGGTCTAAACTCCCCCCAACTAGGTGGAGTGCACTCAGAACATTTTAGGTGACCACTGCCAGCTACAACATTGCTGGCTGAAGAAACCACCTGCCAGATACTGGACACTCTGTCCGAGAAGAACTGAGCAAACTCTTCACACTAGAATTAGGCAGGATGGAGTAGCCTGTCCACAGTCTGAAAAAGTATAGCTGGTCGGTTCTTCCAGGCAGCAATCTCCCTGGACAGGAACACTGCCTCCTTATGGTTGATTGCCCCCTGGTATGCATTATAGAGCACACGCAGGGCCAGTTTGTCCCCCTCCAGGCCGGATCTCCTCCAGCAGTGCTCTAACCTCTGACCCTTCCTCTTCATTTCCCTAAGAGCCCCATCATACCACGGGGACCTCGGGTAAGAAGATTTGGGTCGTACTTTGACAGGTGCGAGGGAGTCAATGGTGTTGGATAACACCCTATTATAGGTATCAACCCCAGCACCAATGCCTCCGACGCATGCATCAACCACACTAGATAGATGAGCTGCCACCAGAAAACCCTTAGGGGTCAATCCCCATAAAGGGTGACAACTCATCATCTCAGTAGGGAGAGGGCATCTGGCGGGAGCCCCAAACATGAACTGCACCATGCAATGATCGGACCAAGATACTCGATCAATCTTGAGATTGTCAATTTCAAGCTCCAGTGAGAACACCAAGTCCAACATGTGGCCGTCCTGAAGCGACACAGCAGCAACAACTTGTGTCAGGCCCAGAGAAGACATAGTCTGGAGGAGGTTATAACTACACCTGGAAGATTCGTCATCAGCCCAAACATTGAAATCCCCCAGAAAAATACATCTGGGGGCTGCCAATGTTTCACCCACGGCGAATTCAGCAACATCCTGCAGGAAGTTCCCCATCGCTCCTGAAGGGAGATAAATAAGGAAAATCCTGCAGCCTGCACCTGCACCCCCCTGAACAGCCACACATTCAAACGAACCTGGAGTTCCCACTGGGTGCACAGTGAAGGCCAGGTTGGATCTAAAACAGACTGCTACACCGCCGCCCCTATGTTCCACTCTGGGGCAGTGCACTATGGTATACCCAGGGGGGACTGCAACCTCAAAAACTGGGCCCGCATCATCCCCAGCCTAGATCTCTGTGATGCAAGCCAGATTGACTGAGGAGATTAAGTCCGCAATAATTGCGGTCTTATTCCTAATTGATCTGGCATTGCATAACACTGCCCTCAGGGGATTGATGGGTGATGCAGTCCCTCGGGTTACCTGACCACTCGGTCTGGTGGATTCCCTCGAGACAGGCACCAAGCACGTCTGGCTTCTCCCATGTACCCATTGTAACCCAGGGCACCTTCTAGAACTAACACCCCCTATTCTACCACCCTCCGCTATGCATGGGACACCCCACTGCCCATGATCATCCCAGGCCCTCCTAATCCCCACCTTCTGACAGCGTCTCACCATAGTATCTGAAACTGGGAGGGGGGTGAAGGGCTGCAAATCACGCAGCTAGGAACCCCCATACATTATTCTGGCCCCCCAGATGACTCCGACACATCACTAAATATTAAAAACCTAAAAGTAAAATAATAATTGGCTAATCCAGACAATCTACCCCTAAACAATCCCACATTAACCAATAAAACAGATAAGATAAGAAGATTTTATATCACTACTCACAAACAATTTAAATGCATCTAGAAAAACCTACCTAGCCTATTCATATGAACAAATATAACGTAATTAACACAGTTGATGGATCTCATTTAGAAATACACTTATATAGGCTGTCCTAATATATAAACTACCTTACAATAGTGCTAAGACAGCTAAACCTTTCCCCCAAGCAAAAATACAAACTCAGGTACTGAGGACTAATACAAAATAAGGCTCCCGAACCTCATTTAATACTTTCTCTATTTTAAACAGTAGCTTAATGTCCACTGCTTTTCTTTCACTGAGTGGTGCTCATGCCACTCACATGCTCATGCTGGCGAGCGGCGCTACAATATATAGCCCCACAATCCCACCTCTTCAGCTGATGGCAATCAGCTCCCCCCCTTAGCCTCCCACCAGCAGATATAGTTACCAGTTTCACAGTCTCTCAGACTGCGAATCTGTGTTGCTAGAAGAGAAAATCACTCAGTACAGGGGCATCGAAGCACAAACAGCATCAGGGCAACAGCAATTCTAGGAGGAATAACAAAACACATCCAGCCACTTGCGAGCGGTGCTGCAATATATAGCCCCACAATCCCACCTCTTCAGCTGATGGTAATCAGCTCCCCCTGAGCCTCCCACCAGCAGATATAGTCACCAGTTTCACAGTCTCTCACACCGCGAATCCATGTTGCTAGAAGGGAAAATCACTCAGTACAGGGGCATCAAAGCACAAACAGCATCAGGGCAACATCAGTTCCCTACTCCCAACAGATTTAATATTTTCATTGATTTGCAAAAGTGAAAAGGACCTTTATTTCACATATTAATAACAACATCTTAAAGGGACACTGTCAACCCTTTTTGCATCATAACATTTCTAGTTGAAAACACACATTTTATGATTACTTACCTTTGCTAAGATTCATTGACATTGTGGTTTGTTTTTTCTGCCTTCTTTCTTAGTAGAACTGAAATGTATGGTAATGGTGTAATATAAACAACATTGTTTTGTTTCAAATGCTTGATTAACTCTTATTGCACACTTTAGGGGCATTATAAACACCCCCAAACAGTGCAGCCACTCATAACGCAATAGTTTCCTCTCCTTTCACTACATCATGAGTAACTAGATTGAGTGGGGATGTTCCCAAGTCCAGAGAACATGCAGTGGAAGTTGATCAAGGTAGGTAAACAGACATGTTTTGGTGTGGTAACACCAGCATGGTGGGTAGTCTGTTTTTCACTTTTAAAAAGCAAAATTGAATCAGAATCAAACAACCAGCTACATCAACAATCTTTACAGACTGTGTGCAATCATCAAATGTGTCTTTTAAACTAGGGACACTTTGAGGCCTGAGGGGGTTGACAGTGTCCCTTTAATGTGTTGTATAGCAGTAGGTATATACTGCACAAGGGGAATTTTCTGAGGTAGGATTTAAAATCTCTAAATCTTTGACTGTATGTTAAAAGTGCCATTGATATACAGTACCCATTGTGAAGCAAACATCTCCTTAACATTCATGTGAGGGATGCCTTCCTTGGTGCTGGGACGATGCTGAATAAAGTTCAGATATATCTTTTGGATTATCTGAATATATCTAGACAAACAAGGCATTAAAAATAAATTATACAGCTCTGTCAGCAGTCTTGTCTTACCACTGCCATGATGGTGGTCAGGGCTTCATCTGTGTATGATGAAAAAAATGCTGTAGAAAGAAAGAATGATTTTAATTTCAATTGCAGTGCTTTAATGTGCTTAAAAATCAGAAAAAATGTGAAATACTTTGTACCCATAGTTGCCAATTGTCCTGCCCTCCCCAGTTAGCTTGTTCAGTTTCCATGCCCTGTGATTTTATATCTTTAAAGATCATTGGAAATTAAAGAGGACAGGAAATTATTTTGAATTTAAAGCCATAGGGCAGCATTTTCAATACTTGAGCAACACAGTGGGTAAAGTTCCCCACTGGTGTGCGAAGTAGCCTGACATGCTCAGACAACAGTAATCATGTACACACACAAAGCAAAGTTTGCCAGTGCAATGGATGTTGTAACATACTCCCTTGAGAGCACAGTGCAATGAAGGTGCAAACTGCAGGCAAAGCCCCATGCAAACTTATTTAGGGGAGACAACTGCGGTCAACAGAAGGTGGGGAAAAATAGGCAGACTAGTTGGACCAAGTGGTCCTTATCTGCCAGAAAATACTATGTATCTGTGTTTCAATGAATAGGCCTTAAACACATGCATGGAAGCAATAATGCCTTCTGTACAGGGGTAAACCTGTTTGGTCTCAAGACCCAAAGCCCTACATTGGAACCTTACGACCACATTGCCCTGACAGGGCTTTAAGAGGTGTATATGCATTTAAATGTAGCCGCATTATAATGTTCCAGGAAGAACTATTAAAGGAACGTGACAAACATATGCCAGTAAAAACAAAAAGGGTGAAAGCAAACTCAGCAGTGTGGTTTTCCTCTTCACTGCAAAAATTAAAGAAGGAAAAAATAAGGCATGGAATTTCACTCGGCAGACTGGTACTGTGCCTGAATGGCAGAAATACCGGAAACTGAGGAATAAATATGTGGCAGGTGTTAGGGTAGCAAAAAGAAGAAAACCTCTGAGGCTAAAGGTAACCCATCCAAGTTCTGGTCTCTAATTAAAGACTTAAATGGCACTGTCAGTCACAAGCACACTATTCAATTAACTCCCGAGGAAACACATGCACCAGAGTATAATGTTGCAGATAGGTTTAACAGCTTCTTTTGTGAATCTGGTAATTTCTTGTGGGATACTGTAAACTCTTTATAAAGTCCAGATACATTTAACAATTTAAATAATAATTTACCCTCTTTTTCTTTTAAAGAAATCGTGCATCATGTAGTTGTGGAGAAACTATTAGGACTTAAGAATAGTGGAAGCAGTGGCCCTGATGGCATATCTTCTATAATGTTGAAGTTTTCTGCTCTGAATATAGCTCGCCTTCTGACCTACCTGTTTAATCATTCTATTGCTTATAGTATTTTTCCACAAGCTTGGAAGTGCACCAGGGTTGTACCCATCTTTAAGGGTGGTAGCCCTGGTCTACTTTCCAACTATAGACCAATATCATTACTCTCAATAGTTAGTAAAATTATAGAACAAATTTTGGCAGACCAGATGGTTGATTATTTATCAGGGCAGAATATTTATGATGAGTTGCAATCTGGATTTTGCAAGGTACATGGTACGGTGGTCTCTGTGTTGAGGGTCTTGGACAATATCGATAGAACAAATGATCAGCGGTGCTATACAGGAGCCATACTGATTGATCTGTCCAAGGCCTTTGACACCAGTTGACCACCAGTCCTTGTTGCAACAGCTATCTGAGATAGGACTAAGCACAAATGCTTTGGTCTGGTCCTGCTCTTCTTTAAGCAACCATTGTCAAATTACTAGGTTCAATGGTTTAGATTCTTCTCCTTTGAAAGTAGCCAGAGGTGTGCCCCAGGGTTCAGTGTTGGGGACGCTCCTTTTTCTAATCTGTTTAAAAGACATTGGTAAGAGCATAGAGAGGGTAAATTACCATCTTTATGTGGGTGATATGATTTTTTACTATTCTAATAGTTCTCCTATGGAAATTCAGTCCATTTTGCAGTTCTGATTTGATTCGGTGCAACATTTTTTCGACACTTAAAGTTAAAATTAAACACATTTAAAACAAGATCACTTTTATTTGGTCCAACTTCAAAGTTAATATTAGATTTCAAATTAGAGATATCTGATCTATCAGGTGCATACTTAGAATCTGTCAAATCGTACAAATATTTAGGTTACTGGTTAGATCAGTCAGGCACAGGGAAACATCACGTAGATAATTTAATTAGTCAGGTGGGAAAGAGGGTAGGTTGTCTATTTAGAAACCAAAAATGTTTAGATTCAGATACAATGAAATATATAATTCAAGTACACATTTTGCTGTTATTTGATTATGGCGATATATTATATGGCAGTGCCTCATTTTTATTTATTTTTATTTAGTTTTTGTTGACCGGGTAAGTGCACTAGGCAGATTCTGCCTATTTTCAGGCATGACTCGGGGGGGAAGGGGATACAGATGAAATGCCAACTGACCTTGAACCAGAGTAAGCTGTTGGTGGTATTTTTAGTGAATGAGGGAAATTTGGCCAGGGCACCAGGGAAATTCCCCTACTCTCCATTGAGGGCTTGCGGGCCATCTGGGAGAGATGGCCACTTCTCCGGGAGCGGCAGAGAGGAAGGATGTCTCTGGGACAGGACCTCTGGCCTCTGCTCCTGTCCTGTCTACGCAGGAGGCCTTAGATGTGGAATCGGCGATTGCTGTTTTTTCTCAAGGACAAGATTTGGTTGTGTCGGTTGGAACTACGCCAGCTTCGGCGGGCCTACCTGTTTTGGATGCTGGTATTCCTATGGAAGAGCTCCCAGCTGAGTCTCCCTGTTCCCGTCGGCAGGAGCTTTTGCGTTGCCAGCAGGAGTTGATGGCGAGAAGTGCAGTTGTCGAGGCGGAACTCAAAGCGCTATGGGAGGCTCCTCAGGGGGCCCAGAATGTTTCAGACCGGAAAGGATTGGGTTTCAGGATGGACGTCGAACAGGAGGTGGCTGTGCTTCCTCCCCCAGAGGATTCGTCGGATTCTCGAGTGGCTGATGCTCCAATGGGTGTTCTGGCAGGAGGCTCACTGTTGCAGGTCATTTCGGATGTTCCTGCTACTCTGGACTCACACTCCAAAAAAACTAGGCTGGGAATGACGAGGTTGGTCTCACACCCTTCTGTTGCTTACTCTGTTCTTCCGATTGATACTGAGCAGATGTTTTCTTTTTTGGATCAAAAACACTCAGGGAAATGGGGAGATTTAGCCCCTGAACCCCCTAACACACATAATGAATCCTGGTCACCTGAAAGAGCTTTGTCTGAGGCTGGTTGGATTGCAGGGACATTGGGTCAATGGACTCCGGATCCCACGGACCCTTCCATTTTGAAAATGTGTACTTCTTCTGTTACTGTGGCCACCAACGACGATTCATCACTGAGCTCCACCAAACCCCGGGGTACTTCTACTGTTGTATTGCCTAATGTTTCTGTTTCTCCTATTGATAGTTCTGCCTCACCAGTTGTTCAGGATAAGGGTTTACCAACTACTGCTGAGAGGGGGTTTAGCTCGGTTCCTAGGGATGATGCTCAAGGGTTGCCCCATAAAACTTCCTTATTTCGGCTAGCTGATTTATTTCAGCCAACTGGGAGCCTGCTCCTCGGAGAAACGCAGTACGCTTGCTCTATAAAGGGGGCTTAGAACAACCACCAGATAGGTTGTTTATAGCTAGGACTTTACTAAAACAGTCTATGAAATATTTTTCATCAGAAATTTTTGCATTAATTTCTTTAGGGAATGGGAACTATGATATCAGCTTCAAACAGGTCTCCAATCTTGATAGGTTTTGGGCACAATATGAGAACCTTAAGTCTGACCCTTTATGGGTCCCGTTTCAGGCTATTCCACTCACTAAACCCTTGATTACAACCATAACTATTCTATTTAAGAACGAAGGTGTCAATATTGAAGACATCCTATTTTGGTTACGCAAGAGATGTGATATTTTGGGAAGGCCTACTCCCACGCTTGACAGTGAAAAGATCTGGGATGGCAGTTGGAGGGTTAAAGTGAAAGTTTTTTCCACTAATTCTGGTCCAGTCCACCTCCCTAGTGTATTTTTTCTTGGGAAAGATCGAGGATCCATCTTTTGTGCTGGGCAACCTAGATCATGTTTTAAATGTGGGTCTCGGCTACATTTAAGTTCTGCCTGTGACACCTCTAAGTGTAATCATTGTTTGGAATATGGGCACTTGGCCACTGCTTGTCTGAACCTTTTTAGATGCAACCTATATGAACAGACTGGTCATGCCTATGGGCGGTGTCCTTGGGCCTCGCACAACAGAACTGACTGTCCTTCACATGACGGACTTATTAATCAAGCACAGCGGCTTTTTTCCCAGAAATCTGATGAGACGGTGCAGCAGGCTGCTGACTGTGTTCAGTTTAGTGCCCAGGTTGTCCCTCGTCCTGCTAGTCCAATTGACACAATGGATGTTACCTCCCCTGATACCTTGGTGGACATTTCTATGCCTTCCCTTCCTGTTCCTTCAGGGGATTTGCTTGTAGAGGAGGCTGTGGGTCATATGCCCCCCCATCCCACCCCCCAGCTGATGCCCCATTTAAGGTTGTGCAACCTAGGAAACGGAATAGGTGTGGCAAGACTATGCCAGAAGTTAAACCCCCTCCTAATACCCTTGCCCAGAGAAACCCGGTTAAATTGAGGAATACTTTTTCCCTGCTTGAGGAAGATGTTGGTGGGGATTCTGGAGAGGACACCGACACTTTATTGGTTGTTTCTAACACAGATTCTGAACCTAGATTTGATAATTCCATTGCCGAACGAACTAGAAGGCAGCAACTGGGTAAACCCCCTTGAGGTGCTCGCTTTGTCACTTTATTGTTTTTAACCTACCCACCTTTTTTTTTTCCTGATATGTCTTCTCGAAAGATTTCTACTTTAAATGTCAATGGTTTGAAGGGGGTGAAGAAATGGGTTGGTTTTCTTTCTCTCCTTAGAACTTTTGACTTGGACGTTCTTTGTTTGTAAGACGTCCAGCTGAAGACCTCTCAGGAACTAAGACAAGCTTCTTACTATTGGACTTTAGGGCCATCATTCTGGTCTATAGGGGAGGAACCCTGTGATGGTTTAGGTATATTATTTTTCAATTCTGCATTTTCTGTTTCCAGGTTGGTGGACATTCACCCTGGGAGGGCACTATGTTTAGACATTTCTATTCCTACGGCTAGATTTTGGATCATTTCTGTTTATGCCCCACAAACAAAAGCTCAATGGGTAGCCCTTTTTAAAGAGGTACAGCCATACTTGCATACTTCTCGATTGGTTATTTGGTTAGGTGATTTCAATTGTGCATTATCTACTAAGGATAGGGGTCTTAAAACGGATAAAATGTTTTGTGATTCAGTTGCTTTACATAAGGTAGTGTCTACGGCTCATTTAATAGATGCTTATAGAACGTTGTACCCTACGGGTGGATTCACTTTCTTTAAAGGTACCCTTCGGAGAGGATAGATTTTGTCTTTGTCTCATCAGTTTTGCAGATAATTCAGGCCTCCTCTAGACCCATTGAATTTTCAGATCATAATGTTCTCACAGTCCTCCTTCTTGGGAAGGGGCCCCGAGATGTCAAAAGAACCTTTGGAGACTGAATGAGAGTGTGTTGGAAGATCAGGCCCTTAAAAGGTTCTGGTTGAGAGACTGGGCGGCCTGGATATCTGTGGTGGAGTGCTATGATTCCATATTAGAGTGGTGGGAGGATACCAAACTGGGTTGGAAGCACTTTTTTCTACATAGGACTCAAGTTAAGACTCAGAAAGATTACCTGTCTTATTTACAACTAAGACATCAATTGCAACGTCTCATATCGCTGGCTGAAACATCAACACATAATTATAGCAATCATATAGCGAACTTGAAAAAGCAAATGGTGGTGTTACAATATAACAGGGGAAGATCTTTAGATCAGGAATTAAGATTTGGCACAAGTCTGTCCAAACATTCTTTGGACCCTTTTAAAGAAAGTCATAAAAGGGTAAACTCCAGACTTATTGCCTCCTTCACTGATACATCGGGGCACCTTGTGAGTGATCCACACCACCTTTTGTTTGGCCCCTGATTTTATCTTGGATGAGGCAGCTGTCAACAATATTTTATAGGGATTACAGCTACCTGGTCTATCCCGAGATCAACAGCAGGAACTAACCGTAGATGTTTCTTTGGAAGAAGTGCAAATTGCAGTTGGTCTGTTGAATTCTCACACGGCCCTGGGCACGGATGGTCTTGGTACTGGGTTTTACAAAACCTTTTTACAGACCGTTGGCCCTGTTTTGGTACTTCTTTTTAATCATATTTTACACACTGGGACTTATGCCCCCTCTATGAGAGAGGCGATCTTGCTTCTCATTTATCAAAAAGGGGATAAAACCGATATTAGTAATTGGCGTCCACTTAGCTTGTTGAATACTGACATGAAAATTCTAAGTAAAATTCTTTTGACCCAGCCAGCCAGGATCACTCCACTGCTCTTTCATCCTACACAAACCTGTGCAGTTAAGGGTAGGAAACAACAAGATAACCTGATATACCTTCGAGAGATTTTTTGTAGAGGGGATCTTGGACAGGTGCAGGGGTTCGCTTTTGGACTTGATCAAGAGAAAGCCTTTGATCGTGTCTCTCACACTTTTCTTTTTTTAGTTTTGAAAGCC
Organism: Neoceratodus forsteri; assembly: GCA_016271365.2. NCBI lineage: Eukaryota > Metazoa > Chordata > Ceratodontiformes > Ceratodontidae > Neoceratodus > Neoceratodus forsteri. The sequence goes on along the minus strand of CM057449.1, from coordinate 564,793,471 downwards.
TTCGGCTTGCCAGAGACATTTGTTTTTTGGCTTTCTGCAATGTAACAGGGGGCAGTACTTATACCAAATGTTAATGGTTGGTTGGGGAAGAAACTGGCTATTACGAAGGGTGTTAGGCAAGGCTGCCCACTCAGTCCAATTTTCTATGCCTTCTCCATCAATATTTTTATTAGATTATTACAAGTAAACAAGGCTCTACGGAGTCTTGATGTGCTTCAGAGTAGGCCATTGCAGTCTGTATTGGTTTATGCTGATGATTTGGTTTTATTATTGCCTCTTCATTTTTCTGTTTCTGCGTTACAAGACTCAATTCACCTTTTTTTAAGTATTTCGGGTTCAAAGGTTAATTATAATAAGTGTACTGGAGTGGTTATAGGTTCCACGCCAGTGCCTGAATCTGGGTGTATGGCTGGGATTTCAGTTTCCAGAGCTCCTATTAAAGTCCTGGGTTTTTTTTTTGGCCCAGGGGATATGGCTAGATACAATTGGGAGAGGGCTTTAGCAAAGGGTTTACGACTAGTGGGGGAATGGAAAGGTATGCAGCTCTCAAAGAAAAAAACAGGTTTTATTGATTAAAACGCTCCTAGTTCCTGTGTTTTTATATCTTAGTTATATTTTTCTGCCCCCAATGCGTATGTGGATGCAGCTTTATAGTATTTTTTTCCAAGCATTCTGGGGATCTCGACTAAACCCCATTAAAAGGGAATTCACTTATCTTCCAGTTCCTGAAGGTGGGGTTGCTATGATCCACCCTATTGCATTTTTTTTCAGTCTGTTTTTTACTTATAATTTGGGATTGGTCTTTAAACCTGGGTGGCTTATTTGGAGACCCTACATGGAGCAGTGGATTGATCTCTGTCGCTTAGGGTGGCAGGAGAAAAAGTTTAGAGTCTTATCCAGACTTATGGAGTTGCCTATGTATATGAAAGATTGTATGAGGCTGCTTATCAAATGGGAAGTTACTGCACAATTATTGCAGTCTTATGATAGGAAGAAGTTGTATAAACATATGCTCTCCATGGAACGTACCTCTGAGGTCCTGTTCCCAGATTGCCCGTCGGACAGAAAGGTTCTTATTTTACAGTATCTTACCAATAAGCGTATCCCTCCATATATATGGGATTGTGTTTGGTTGGGGAATTATGGTAAATTGGGGGTTAAAAACAATAGTAAACATAAACAATTGTCAGAGAGGTATTGTCCTAGGCCTGCGTGTAGTCAAATCTTGGAAACTCTATGTCATTTATTTCTTGAATGTTCGTATATTAAACCATTCTGGGATTTACTGGCTGATTACTGGAAGGTTCCTGAATTTAGATCTTTAGATTATTCTATGCTTATGTTTGGCCCTTTCCCTAATACTTTTGTTCCATATCATAGTGCTACTATGTATGTCATATTTTGTCTTTTGAGATTTCACATTTGGCAGTCTAGGTGTCTGTGGATTCTGCAACAGAAAATCATTACCCCTGAAGAACTGGTAGCCACTGTGTGTAAAGCAGTGGATGGACTTATGCGATATGACTCTACTAATGGACCTCATGAACAATTTATGAGTTATTGGATTAATTGTGCCACATGGGCTAAATAACTGTTCTTTTTCTTGTTCTTCTCCTTGTTTTTTGTACACTGAATTTGAGTGAAAGTGCATTGTTTTTGTTGTAATGAAGTCCATTCTTTCAATAAAATTCCCCTACTCTTTTCGAGAAGTGCCATGAGATCTTTAACATCCACCTGAACTACCACCAGAACAGGCAGATGGGACCTCGGTTTAACGTCTCATCCAAAAGATGGCATCTCAGGAGTGCAACACCCCCCCCATGCTGCACTACAGTGTCAGTATTGCGATATTAACCCAAGTGCCTGGTGTGGGGATAGAACCCACTGCCTTCTGATCTCCCGGCCTCAGAGGTGAGTGTGCTACCTGCTGAGCCACTGACACTGAATCGACTACACAGGCTAGATGTTCTTTATAATAAACTGACCAGATTAATTTTGAAATGCCCTACAACTACCCATCGTTGCTATCTATACAATTCCCTGGGATGGGTCTCCTTGCCTACTAGGAGGGATATACACACTGTGACGCTTGGCCAAATGGGTACGATTATTGTAAGATATTGGTATTATAAACAAATGGTCAGTGTATGAAATGTCAGTCTATGAGATTTGGCCCTTTTAAATTACAAGGTGTCAGCAGCTAAAATCACAGGATGTATTACACCGAACAGGTGATCTCTGTAATGTAATTAACTTCCTTGAGAAATTGCATTGTATGGCCTTTTTATGACCTCATGCTTTTGAAGTTAGAACTTAAATATGAATGTTATTACATCAGGGAAGGACATCATTTAGCTGATTCCAGTTGGCTATCTCACACCCGGGTGATGGACTACAGGGTTGTAAACCTCAAAGGAACTGATTGATCAAAGACTCATACTTTGGGAAATGGGTTTTTGCTGATTTTTACATTATTTAAAATACCTTCTGGTAGGAAATCATGTTTGTAATTTTATATTCTAAAAGGAGGAGCTAGATGACTCACAAAAGGGGTGTGGAAATATAGAGTTTAAACTGATACTTGTGTCTGAAATGTCTGTCATATCTTTTTGGGCCCTTAAGAAACAAAGTTCTCGTACCTAACTAAAAAGGCACTTACAGTGGTAATACATTAGATAGAAAAGATCTAAATGTATTGTGGTAGGACTTTTGTCCTGTAGTTTTCCTTTTTTTTTCTTTTATGTGATTGTGATGCTCTTTGATATTTGTTCGGTATTTTATCTTACTGTTTTTATCCATTTTTAGTAAACATTTTCTTAAGATACTGCCTGGGTCTTCTCAGTCATTTTTTGCATGTTATTGCTGAACAGATATTAAGTCTGTTAGCTGTTCAAGGGCTTGATGGTGTTACTAAGCTTGGTAAAAGGTAAGAATATACCTAAGGTCTCTTACAGAGTTTTAAAGGTTCATTTTGGATACCTGGTTAGATGCCTTTAGGCAAAAGATATATTGCATCCTCCTGAAGATAATATTATCTGATCCTGTACATTTGGGTATGCTAGCATGAGGTTCACAGTTTGAATCCCCCCGGAACTTGAGACTAAAGGTGATTCAGACCCAAAAGCAGACAGGAGGGTTACCCTGTCTGTTGTCTGTTCACACTATTGCACTCTGAGGTTGGCACTGTGAGAGCAAAGGGCCTGACCTGTGGAGTGTGTTTGTGACAGATTTGGTTGGCAGCAGTGCGATAAATTAGGTAACACAAGCTTTAACTGTTCAGTGTGTCAGCTTAATACTGTACAGCTCACTTGCAAAATAAGGCAGTGATTTATTTTTAAAAGAGAAAACAGAATGATATAATTTTGCTTACAGTCAAAGTTCCTGCCTGTTTTATTTTTTTTTCAAAGTGCAAGTTAGAGTAGCCGTAGTTAGGGAAGAAGATGGCTTCCAACTACAGTGAGCACACCGAAGACTACCTGAAGAAGTTTTGCAAGGATAGAGGAGTCCTGCATGAGGGGAGAGCCACCAAGCAGAACCTCATGGATGATCTGATGGCCACTGATGCCCAGAGTGTTGAGTCATAGTCTGTGACTGTAAAGGACCAAACCTTGGGCATGGAGGGGCCAACGGCTAGTGCAGTGTCCAAATCTGGTGAGGAGGACAGCAGGGCCAGTACAAGGCAAGGGCAACAGCAGCAGGGGAAAGTCACCAGCATTCTGGAGCAAGAAGCCATCAGGGTGCAGATGGAGTTGTGGAGGATGGAGCTGGAGTTCCAGAGAGAAGAGAAGTGAAAACAGTGAGCCGCAGAGAAGAAGAGGGAGTGAGAACAGCGAGAAGCTGAACATGAACAGCAAGAGGTGGACAGTGAAGAGCATGAGCACCAGAGGTGACTTGAACTGGAGAAGCTATGACTCCAACCACCAGCACCAGAGCAGGTAAGTGGCTTGGGTTTAACTGAAACTACAGGACTGAGTTACAAATTAAATTCAAAATTGATAGCTGAATTTAAGGAGGGGGAGAATATGGATGCCTTTTTAAATTTGTTTGAAAAAGTTTATATTTGGGTAAAGATTCCTAGAGGGTCCTGGAGCTTCCAGCTATCCCTGCTACTTCTTGGGAAAGCTTGGGATGCATTGGGTCAAATGGACAATGTGGAAAGTAATGATTACAACAAACTTACAGCTGCACTTTTAAACAAGTTGGATTTAACTGCAGAAGCATACAGAGCTAAATTCTGTAAGCTCAGAAGAAGCCCTGACATGAGCTATGAGGAGATAGCCATGAAACAACATCAATGTTTAAAACGTTGGTGGGAAGGAATTGAAGCAAACTCTGTAGATAAAATTTAAAATGCTATATTGTTAGAACAGTTTTTTTGGGCATGGCCAACAGAGCTGAAAACCTGGCTGGAGGACTGAGATGCCAAAACAGTGCAAGAGGCTGCTGAACTCTCAGAACGCTATGCCAAGAGCAGACCTATTCTGAGAGTGAATGGGGTTGGTGTGGCAGTGCAGAAAGGGAACAGTGTGCCTTCAGGGCAGCTGAAACCCTCACTGCCTCAACCAAAACCAGTTAGCCACAGGTTTCAAAGAAAAGGTTTTTCTGAGAAAAGAAACGAATATTGGTTTGCAAAGAAACTGGGCATATTGCCAGACGGTGTCTGAAAAGGATGAGCAATACACAAAATGGGGCTAGGAAATAAATGGGTTGTTTGTATGTTCCTATAAGCATGCCTGTGAACATGAGGGAACACATGCACCCCGTCACTGTGAATGGTGTACAGACACAAGGGTTAAGAGACATAGGGGCATCCCTGACGTTGGTAAAAGGGGATTTGGTAGAGCCTGGTCAACTTATATCTAATAAATTTGTAACTGAACAAGGCTTCACTGGGGAGGAGAAAACATTGCCACTCACTAGTGTTCTTCTAGACTGGGGTGAAACAGGGGGAACTGTGCAACAGGTGGCTGTAGCCAAAACTTTAGCAGCTGACATCATCCTTAGCAACAATCTCAAACAGGGGATGGTGTGTGCAGTTACCCATAGCCAAGCAGCAAGGGAAAATTGTAATTCTCTTAACCCCATAGAAGCCACTGTGGAAACCACTAGGAGGCTGGTTCCCCAGCCTGTGTCTCCTGAAATGGAGACTAATGAAAAGGGGGTAGAAATTTCCCCAGTAGCAGTTAACCACACAGCTACAGAGAGTTACTCCAAAGAAGGAGGGGTGATCCATTGTCAGAGGGTTATGGATGACAGTGATCCTGAGTGCCCTAACGTTAGTGCTAGGGACCCTAGTTTAGAGACTGAAGGGGACCTGTCCCATGCCTTGGGAATGTGTAAGGAGTTTGCAGCTGCTCAGAAAAGTGACCCTAGTCTAGAGAAGCTGATGGTTTGGGAAGATTCTGATGGAGCACAGGGAGGTGACAGAAAACATGAAGTTTATTGGGAAAATGGACTGATGTATACTCAGGATGCTAAGACAGAGGAGGAGTGACAGGCAGGCAGCTTGTCATTCCCCAAGTGTATCATGAGCAGTTGCTCAAGATTGCACATGATATTCCCTTGTCTGGTCATCTGGGAATCATGAGCACTATGCAGCGATCGGCCCAGAATTTCTATTGGCCCAACTTCACCCAGCAGGTGAAGGAGTATTGCAGGTCTTGTTACCGGTGCCAAGAAATAGGGAAGGTGGGTAAGAAAACCCAAGCTGCCCTAATGCCATTGCCCGTAGTGGAGGTGCCATTCCAGAGGGTGGGAATGGATATTGTGTGGTCTTTAAATACCCCCAGCTCCTCCAGGAAGAGGTTCATCCTGACTGTGGTGGATTATGCCACCTGGTATCCAGAGGCAGTCACCCTATCCTCACTGAGGACAGACAAAGTGGCAGAAGCCTTACTTGGGACTTTCTCCCATCTTGGGATTCTGCAGGAGGTTATCATTGATTGAGGGGGTCCCTTCATGTCGGACCTGATGAAATGTTTGTGGGAGAAGTGTGGGGTGGTGCAGAAGTGCACAACACCTTATCACCCACAAGTCATGGGCTTGTGGAAAGATTTAACGGTACCCTGAAGTTGTTGCTCCAAGCGTTTGCTAAACAGCATGGGAGGGACTGGGAGAAATACGTTCCCCATCTCTTGTTTGTATACAGGGAGGTGCCCCAAGAGTCAACAGGGTTTTCTCCCTTCAAGCTCTTATATGAATACTGGGTACATGGGCCCCTAAATTTGATCCGGGAGGACTGGGAAGACAAGCACACCACCCAGGGAACTCCCATAGTGGATTATGTCCTTAGGTTAAGGGAAAGGATGAAGAAGCTTATGGGGACAGCCCAGAGCAACCTGGCAGCTGCCCAACAGAAATAAAAAGTGTGATATGACCGTGGAGTCAGAGTTCGCTCGTACATGTAGGTCAGGAAGTCATGGTGCCTATCCTGGTCCAGAAAGACAAGCTGCAGGCTGAGTGGGCAGGACCATACAAAGTAGTTAGAAAGGTAAATGACGTGAACTATATCATAGAGTTACCTGACAGAAGACATGCAGAAAGAATGTGCCATGACAACATGACGAAGCCTTATGCTAATAGGGCTGACATGGTGTTTGCAGTGTGTAGTCCTGGGGAGGAGACAGACAAAGGAGACCCCCTTCTGGACTTGCTGGAAGAAAGCAAGTGGGACTCCTCTGTGGAGGCAGTTAAATTGTCACCCCAGCTGGCCCTGGACAAGATCCAGGAAGTAAGGGAGATTTTAGCAGACTTTGCCCCACTGTTTAGCGCCAAGCATGGACTAACCTCCTTAGCAACGCATGATGTGGAGACAGGGACACAGAAGCCCATACAGCAGACAGCATATCAGGTGTCAGAGGCTGTCCAAAAGGACATTAGGAGGGAAGTGGAGGAAATGATGGATTAAGGGGGTAATCCAGAGATCCCACAGCCCCTGGGCCTCACCCGTAGTCCTTGTGCCCAAGACAGATGGCTCAACTCATTTTTGTGTGGACTATCATGGACTGAATGCAGTCATGAAGTCAGATGCCCACCCGATGCCCCGGATGGATGAAATCCTGGGCAAGTTGGGAGGGGTGATATACCTTATGACTATTGACCTGACAAAGGGGTATTGGCAGGTAAAGTTAACTGCCTGAGCTAGGGAGAGGTCAGCCTTCATCACTCTGATAGGGTTATTTGATTTTAAGGTAAAGCCTTTCAGAATGAAGAATGCCCTGGCCACTTTCCAAAGGTTTGTGAATCACGTGTTAAATAGTGCTGAGGAGTACACCGTGGCATACCTGGATGACATTGCCATCTTTAGTGCCAGCTGGGAGGAACACCTGTCCCACCTTAGGGAAGTGCTGGGCAGGATACAGAGGGCCAGGCTCACTATCAAAGCTAAGAAGTGTCAGGTGGCCATGGCTGAAGGGGCATACCTCAGGCATGTTGTAGGCTGGGGACAGCTCCGTCCTTACCAGGTAAAAATAGAGGTGATCAAAGCATGGCCCAGACCAGAAATGCACAAGCAGGTCAGGAGTTTTCTAGGGACAGCAGGGTACTATAGAAAATGTATACCCAGTTACAGTGCCTGGCTGCTCCCCTATCTGACCTGGTAAAGAAAAAGATGCCTAAGAAAATTACCTGGGAACCAGCCTATGAAAAAGCCTTTACCAGACTGAAGGAGGCACTGTGCTGTGCTCCTGGGCTGACAAGTCCTGACTAAAGCAGAGCCTTTATAGTCCAGACTGATGACTCACACATGGGTATTGGGGCAGTACTGAGTCAGACATCCAACCAAGGGAAAGATCACCCTGTAGTGTACCTAGGTGAAAAGTTACTTCCCAGGGAGCAGGCTTGCTCTACTCTGTAAAAAGTGTCTTGCCATAGTGTGGGCCCTAAAGAAGTTAGAACCATACTTATATGGGCAGCATTTTGAGGTAAAAACTGACCACAGCCCCCTGGTTTGGCTGACACAAATGGGGAAAATGAATGGTAGACTATTAAGAAGGAGTCTTGTCTTGCAAGGTTATGACATGATGATCTAACATAGGGCTGGAGCAACCTATCAGAACGCAGATGCCTTTGTCGCGTCTATATGAGGAGTGAACTGACTTAGGGAGCTCATCCCATGTAAGGGATAGAGCTCCCAAATTCAGTCTAGGTGGGGAGGATTGTGACGCTTGGCCAGCTGGTTGTGATTATTGTATGATATTGGTATTATAAATAAATGGTCAGTGTATGAAATGTCAGTCTGTGAGATTTGGCCCTTTTAAATTACAAGGTGTCGGCAGCTGAAATCACTGGATGTATTACACTGACTATGAGATCTCCTTGAGAAATTGCATTTTATGGTCTTTTTATGACCTCATGCTTTTGAAGTTAGAACTTAAATACGAATGTTATTACATCAGGAAAGGACGTCATTTAGCTGATTCCTGGGTGACGGACTGCAGGGTTGTAAACCTCAAAGAAACTGGTTGATCAAAAATTCATAATTTGGGAAATGGTTTTTTGCTGATATTCACATTATTTAAAATACCTCCTGGTAGGGAATCATGTTTGTAATTTTATATTCTAAAAGGAGGAGCTAGATGTATCAAAGAAGGGGTGTGAAAACACAGAGTTTAAACTGATACTTTTGTCTGAAATGTCTGTCATAACTTTTTGGGCTCTTAAGAAACAAAGTTATTGGACCTAACTAAAAAGGCACTTACAGAGGTAATACATTAGATAGAAAAGAACTAAATGTATTGTGGTAGGACTTCTGTCCTGTAGTTTTCCTTTTTTTTTTCTTTTATGTGATTGTGATGTTCTTTGATACTTGTTCGGTATTTTATCTTACTGTTTTTATCCATTTTTAGTAAACATTTTCTTAAGATACTGCTTGGGTCTCCTCAGTCATTTTTATGTTGGCGCGCTTGTGCAACCAACATAGTGGGACAGTGCAGCTTTAGAGGCATGGTCGCTGTTCGGCGAATGCAGGGCACGCACGTCCCACATTCCCCAATCAGCCTGCATGCCGGCGCCACACCATGCATACATAATGGGGTGAGTACATCTAAGAAAAGGTCTGCTGCAATCCGAGCAAAGCTCATCAGATGCAACGGTCCTTTTCTTGCCGTGCTTGCCGCCATTATGTGCCACGGTGTTCGGCAAGCGGGCGGCCGCCTAGCATCTGCCGACGGGGTGCCCAATCCCTATGATTGCCCACTGTCTTTATGTGCAAAGGGCGCCCTCTCCGTCAGCATAAACCCCCAGTTGTTGAATGCTGAGGGGGTGCCCAATCCACCTCAGCTCGCCCCCACTTTCTTTCTGTGTCGACAGGGGTGCCCAATCCCCATCGGCATTACTTCCTCCCCCCTGTGTTGTGTGCCGACGAGGGTACCCAATCCCCCGTCGGCTACTGACACCCCCACTAAACAGGTGGCACACTGGGAGCCCACCCCAGCGTGACAAATGCCCTACAAAATGAAAACTGTCCCACAATGTTTTTTTCTGTTTTTTTAATCCTGTAAAATGAAAATGGTCCCTAACATAGAAACATAGAAACATAAATTTGACGGCAGATAAGGACCACTTGGCCCACCCAGTCTGCCCATTTCCTTACCTAGTGGATAAGTTGCAGATCCTAGTTAACCAGCAGCCTACTTCTTCCTACCCCCGCCCCCTAGAATTGCCTTATGACTGTCCCATGCATGCTTGAATTCCACCACTGTTTTTGACTCCACAACCTCCTCCGAGGTCGTTCTATGCACCCACAACCTCTCTGTGAAAAAGTAGTTCCCAAATTACCTCTGAGCGCTTTCTCCATTTTCACTATCACCTTGAAAGATGCTACCCTCTTGGACTTTGTTGATTCCCAGAGGGTAGCATCTTTCAAAAAGAGTGTGCAAGAACAAGGGGGACAATTTGAAGATGGGGGGTGATCAGAGGTAATTTAAGGAAGTATTTTTTCAGAGAGGGTTGTGGATGCATGGAACGGCCTCATAGTCTCGATGCCCCTCCTCCCCACCTGTTCCCCACCCAAGGTGCACCCTTCGTCCCTTCAACCCCCCACCCTATACTTACCTCCGGAGTCCAGTATGATGATCTTTTGTGGACCGGGAACACATCTGCACTCTTCAAAGCCGACCGCGAACTGAGGAAATGCCGGTAAGCTGTATAATGGAATGAATAGGCGTCTTTCAATTTTAATGCATATCTCGGGCATTTTTGGGAATTTTGCCCCAAATTTTCAACATGGGGTTTTTGGGACCCCTTCTCATGAATTCTTGCACTGTCATGGCGTTATTCAGTCCCAAAAGGTGATTTCGTAGTCACTGCACAGAATCACCTTTCGGGACCGAGTAAAGAAATGACAGTGCCACTGTTCATGAGAGGGGCTCTTAAAAAGCCTATGTTGCAAGTTTGGTGGGAAAAATCCAAAAAATGACTGTTTTATGAGCGTGTGTAGCAACTGCTCAATGCACGCTCGTAAGTCAGCGTATTTGCACCATTTTCATGCCAGATTCTCAACATTGGCATTTTAACACACCTTCTTGTGAACTGTATAGCTGTCATTTTTCACATCCTGCCCGAAATGTGTTTTTGCACCACTGTTCCCTTCCCTGTGTCCCAAACCTGCTTGAAACCATTAATGGTTTTAGTGCCCACCATCGTGGCTGGTAAACGTTCCATGGTTCAACCACCCTTTCTGTAAAATAATGCTTCCTCATGTCCCCCCTGAACCTCCTGAACCTCCCTCTTTTCAGTTTCCACTGGAGCCCTCATGACCTCGAACTGTTATTCATGCTAAATAATTTCCTTATAGATTCCCTCTCTTCCCTGCGTTTGAACTCAAAGAGAATAGTTCCTTGGAGTTTACCCTATTTAACCCATTCAGGTATTTGTATGTCTCTATCATGCCACCCCCTTTCTCTCCTTTTCCCAAGGTACTACATGTTTAAGTCCTGCAGCCTCTTCTTATATGTCTTATACCCTAGGCCATAGAGTATCTTAGTTGTCCTGTACTGTACTGCCTCCACCTTGTTGCAGTCCTTCTTCAGGTGTGGGTTCTAATACCTTGGAAAGCATTCTATGTGTGGCCACACTAGTGACCTGTACAATGGCAGGATCACCTGTCGCCCTCTACTGCTTATCCCCCTCTCTATGTAACCCAGCATTTTGTTTGCTTTACTCACAGCTCTGTTGCAGTGTGCAGATATCTTTAGGGTCTTCAATATTCTCTTCTCTAAATCCTTTTCTTTCATAGTGCTATCAAGTAACACCCCCCCATCTCATATTGCACCCTTGGGTTGCTTCTCTCAATGCGCATTATTTTACATTTTTTTTATTGTTAAGGTTCAGCTGCCATATCATGGACCAGCTCTGCAGCCTAACAAACAAACAAACAAACAGTAAGTTAGTGAGAAATGGCTATCGTCTTCTTTTCTTCAGCCCCCTTAAACAGGCTCCAATACTGGCAATAATAAAAAGATGTGTGTGTGTGTTTGTGTGTGTGTGTGGGGGGGAGCCTTTAAAGTTATAAATTTTGAGTCAGTTGATGTTTTTCCAGCTTCCTTTATTTTATGTTCCCTATGTTTCGCTTTTCAGCCTGCCTAACTCTCTTCTTCCTTCCGTTGTGTCTACTCCTGGGCAGATCTTATCATCTGCCGAGGCAGATTTTACCCTTGATTGCTCTAGCATCCCTATTGAATCTATCACTAGAGAACGGTGAGATTCCAGGGGACTGGAGGAGGGTGAATGTGGTCCCAATACACAAAAGTGAGAACAGGGAGGAGGCAGGAAAGTACTGACCTGTAAACCTAACTTTGGTAGTGGGCAAGGTCATGGAAACATGACCAAAGGAAAGAATTAGAGAATACCTAAAAACTAGTGGTTTGCAGGATCCAAGGCACCATGGGTTCACAGGGTAGACAGCTTGCCAAATGAACCTGATAGATTTCTTTGACTGGGTTACCAGGCAGGTGGATCAAGGAGGGGTGGTGGATGTGGCCTACCTGAATTTCAGTAAGGCTTTCAACACGGTCCCACACAGAAGACTAGCAAGCAAGCTGAGGAGCCTGGGAGTGGTACCAAAGACAGTAACATGGGTACGAAGTTGGCTGGGTAACAGAACTCAGAGGGTGGTAGTGAATGGAGTTAATTCAGAAGAAGGTAGGGTAACAAGTGGGGTACCTCAGGGGTCAGTACGTGGACTAGTCCTCTTCAATGTCTTTATTAGTGACATCATAGAGGGACTGGAGGGAAAGGTATGCCTGCTCACAGATGACACAAAAATCTGCAACAGAGTGTACACACCTGGGGTGGGGGGGTGAGGTAGAAAAAAATGAGGGGAGATCTGAAAAAGCTAGAAGATTGGTCAAGGGTCTGGCAACTGGGCTTTAGTGTCATAAAGTGCAAAATTATGCACATGGGGCACAGAAGCCCAAGGGCAACATATCAGTTGGGGGAGAGGTGTTATCAACCACAGAACAGGAAAAGGATCTGGGGTTATCATCCCTGATGACCTGAAGGTAGCAAAGCAGTGTGATAAGGCAGTGGGAAGGGCAAATATAATGCTGGGCTGTATAAGGAAGGGCATCACCAGCAGAAAGAGGGAGGTAGTGTTACCCTTGTACAGCTCAATGGTGAGGCCCCACCTGGAGTACTGTGTCCAGTACTGGAGGCTACATCTCAGGAAGGACAAATATCGTGTGGGGGCAGTACAGAGAATGGCAATCAAAATGGTGCATGACCTGCATCAGAAGCCCTACGAGGAAAGACTCAAGGAATGAAATATGAATAATCTGGAGGAAAAGAGAGAAAGGGGAGACATGATAGAAACATTCAAATACCTCAAGGGTATCAGAAAGGTACAGGAGAGTAGCATATTCCACAGAAGAAGATGCTCAAGGACAAGGGGGCATGGCATAAAGCTGAAAGGGGAGAGAGACTTAGAGGAGATGTGAGGAAATACTTCTTTACGGAAAGGGTGGTGGATGGATGGAACAGCCTCCCAGCAGAGGAGGTAGATACAGAAACGATAACTAAACTCAGCTACAGAGTCAAGCCATACAAAAGTGAGGGTACTGGACTTCAGGAGGGCTGACTTTGGCAAGATGGGTGAGTGCCTTAGAAAAGCACTAGCAAATAGACTAGAAGGAGGGGTGGAGCAACAATGGGGAAACATCAAAACTGCCATCACAGAGGCAACAAGCCTTTGTGTGAAGCAAATAAATCAAAATGAAAGAAAAAGCCACTATGGTTCTCAAAAGAGGTGGAGGGGAAGGTCAGGAGAAAAGATAGCATTCAGGAAGTATAAGGAAACACAGAAGGAGCAGGACAGAGAGCTGTACCAGTTAAGGCAGAAGGAAGCAGAGAGGGAAGTCAGAATAGCAAAGGCCCAAACTGAGGAAAAGATAGCCAACTCAGTTCAGAAGGGGGATACAACCTTTTATAGGTACATCAGGGAGCGTAGAAAGAAAAAGGGAGGGATAGTTAGGCTGAATAGAATGAACGGTGGGTGGGCAGAAACAGTGAAAAAGCAGGGATACTGAACAAATGTTTCTGCTCAGTAGTCACAAAAGAGGAGGGGGAGGTGCTTAATCCAATTAACAGAATCAGTCTGGATAGGGGGTCAATCCCAGTCCTTTTTCAGAAGAAAGGGTTCTGAAAGAACTTCTAAAACTGAAGGTGGACAAAGCAGTGGGGCCTGACGGAATTCACCCCAGAATTCTAAAATAATTAAGAGGAGAACTAATGAAATCACTGACTACCCTTTTTAACAAATCATGGAAGGATGGTGTGGTACCTGAGGACTGGAGGAAGGTGGATGTGATTCCCCTTCACAAAAGTGGGAGCAGAACAGAGGCAGGAAACTACAGACCTGTCAGTTTGACCTCTGTGGTAGGGAAAATGATGGAATCACTTCTGAAGGAAAGAATTGTTGAGTACCTAGAGGCCAGTGGGGCAAAGGACCCAAGGCAGCAAGGGTTCACAGCGGGAAGGTCATGTCAGACAAATCTAATTGATTTCTTTGACTGGGTGACAAAAGTAGTAGACCAGGGAGGGGCTGTGGACATTGCCTACCTAGACTTTAGCAAGGCGTCTGACACAGTCCTACACAAAAGATTAATAGTCAAATTAACCAGCCTGGGAGTGGGTCCCAGGGTGGTAGCCTGGGTAAAACATTGGCTGGACAACAGGACACAGAAGGTAATTGCAAATGGAGTCCACTCTGAAGAAAGAGAAGATACTAGTGGGGTACTGCAGGGTTCAGTACTGAGTCCAGTTCTTTTTAATGTCTTTATAAGTGACATTGCAGAGGGACTGGAAGGAAAAGTATGCCTCTTTGCAGACGACACAAAAATCTGCAACAGGGTTGATACATGAGGTGTGGAAAGGATGAGAAGGTACTTGGCAAGCTTGGAGGAATGGTCAGAAGTACGGCAGCTTGGATTCAATGCAAAGAAGTGCAAAATAATGCACCTGGGAAACAAAAACCCAGGGCAAGATTACACAATGGGGGGGAGGTAGTAACAACAACAAAAATGGAAAGGGACCTGGGGATAATCATATCAGATGACCTTAAGGTTAGCAAGCAATGTGAGAAGGCAGTAGGGATGGCTGTGGGGATACTGGGATGCATAGGGAGAGGCATCACCAGCAGAAAACAGGAAGTTGTTATCCCTCTGTACAGACAGTTGGTGAGACCCCATCTGGAGTACTGCGTCCAATTCTGGAGATCCTATCTCCGCAAGGATATAGACATGATAGAGGCAGTCCAGAGGAGGGCAACTAAAATTGTGCAGGGTCTGCAAGAGAAGCCATATGAGGAGAGACTAAAGGAGCTTAATATGTATACCCTTGAGGAAAGAAGGGAGAGGGGGGACAGGATAGAAACCTTTAAGTGCCTCAGTGGAATCAAGTACCTCAGTGGAATCAACAAAGTCCAAGAGGGTAGCATCTTTCAGAAAAAGAGATGTGCAAGAACAAGGGGACACAATTTGAAGATGGGGGGGCAGTTCAGGGACAATGTGAGGAAGTATTTGTTCACAGATAGGGTGGTGGACGCATGGAACAGCCTTCCTGAGGAGGTGGTGGGGTCTAAAACTGTGGGAGAATTCAAGAATGCATGGGACAGACATAAGGCAATTTTTGTGGGGGATAGGAAGAACTAGGCTGTTGGTTAACTAGGATCTGCAGCTTATCCTGTAGGTACGGAAATGGGCAGACTAGGTGGGCCAAGTGGTCCTTATCTGCCATCAAAGTCTATGTTTCTGTTTCTATAACAGGTTTCAAATATGCATGGGATAGGCAAAAGGGGGGACCATAGTAACAGGGCTGGGGGGGAGGCTGGAGATTAATTCGGGTCTGCGGTACAGGTTGCTCAATAGGCAGGGACTTAGGGCAGACTGGGTGGGCCATGAGGTCCTTTTCTGCCGAATGATATCTTAACCAATATGACAGATGAAAATATTAAGAGGAATGATTGGCATACCAACACCTGAAATACCCTGCTAGTTACCTCCCTTACCTTTGAAAACTTGCATTGACTACCACCCTCCATGATCTACCCCAACTGGCTCTACTCAATTAGCAATCCTATCCTCTACCCCTATGTCCATAATCATTTTAACCAGTCGTCTGTGGGGACTGAGTCAAAGGACTTGTTAAAGTCAAGATATTCTATATCAAGTGCTTGCCCCTTGTCTGCTGCTGTGGTCACCAAGCTGAAGAACTTGACTGAATTAGTCTAGCAAGACCTTCCCCTCATGAATCCATGTTTTCTGGGGTCCTACAGCCTGTTCCCTTCAAAGAAGTCCATCAGGTCTTCCCTCAATAAAGACTCCCTGATTTTCCCCACTATAGATGTCAAGCTGACTGACCTCTAATTCCCTGGCTCACATCTCTTCCCACTCTTGTATAGTGGTACAACATCCACTGTTCTCTAAGCCTTAAGGACCATCCCCATATTTAGAGAGCAACTGAAAATGCTCGCTAGTGACCCCGTTATAACCCCTGCTACTTCACATAACATACTTAGGTGTAAGCCATCTGGCTTGATAGATTTATCCACTTTCTTTCCTGCAAGCATTTCCAGCACCCTTTACTCTGTTATCTGAGCCTTTCCTGCAGTGTCTTTGTAACCCACCTTTCTAACCACACAATCTGGCAGTGGCTCATTTTTCCTTTTAATAAATACAGAGCAAGCAATTTTGTTCTGTATCCCTGCCTTCCCATTGTCCCCCTTCCTCCCAACCCTCCCCGCTCTTACGTCTCACTAATAATTAAAGTATAAATGAGATAGATATGTTAATGAATGAACACTCTTAACAAGATAGGTAAAAACAAAAGAACAGAATAATGTTGAGCATAACTGATCTCAAAACAACAATAGCTGAATTAGTTTCCCCTATAAAAGGTCACTTATTGATAATGATTTTATAGCTGTCATTTACAATAGTTATGCAAACACACCTAATGTCCTTGAGAATTGTCCAGTGTGAGACAACTTAACTGCACAAGTAGGTTCAATGGAAACATAGAGGAATTTAATTCCCAGAAAATGTTGAATTACCAACAGGCCTCAACATCCAGTGAAGAAGAATGAAGCATGCATCAACTGGTGCTGGATCGGGTGCAACAACAGTGTTGCACCACTACTAGCAAACATGTTGAAGCATACAGACCGTCAATGCACTCTTGGATAAGTTAGGTAATAGTAAGTATAAGTAAGAGAAATTTATTTCAAGCGAGTGATGCTGTTTTTATTTTGAAACAGTGCAAACCGGCAACCAAAAAACGGGCAGATCTTACTTCGAGGGTATCTCTTGCAGCAGCCCACTCCTATTCAACTACAGCTGCCTGGTGCCAGGACCACACGGAAACTTTTCTAGCTAGCAGTCTACCAGGGGGCTGCCCACTTCACCGTTACACACTGACGTCACCCTATCCTATATGAGTGGGCAGCCCCTGCATCCTCCTCAGTTCTTCTCCCACCGTCAGACTTCATGGAGATCTAGCCATCTTCAGTTGACCACCATTTCTTATGTTTTTATTTTCTACATTTTTCTCCCTTGTGTAGCATCACTTTACTGTTAAAGTGATTTCTTCTATCTTGTGTGCCAAGCTCCATCTCCGATAAACTCTTCAGGACTTGTGCTTGTGGGAAGAAGAGCCCATAGAAGGACGACCACAGAGTTTGTGTCCTCTGCCTAGGCCCAGGCCGCAACACCCAGGCCTGTGAGATCTGCTGTGGCTTCAACCAGGCTACCAAGCAGCCTGCTAGAAGACCTTGGAAATGTTCTTGATTCAGCAGAAGGTTGCCTGCATGGAGAAGGAGCTACAGGCCAGGAGTTCCTCTGCTTCCCCAGCCCCGTCCTCGGCTTTGCACTCCTCCAAGGCCCGGGACAAATCAGGTGAGAAGTCCAAACACTGGCACAGTGACTGCGCCAGAGACCAGTCCTCCCTGACTCATGGTCGCCACTTCATGCCTTGTTCATGGCAGGGCCATATTCCTCTTCGGGGGTGGCTCCCTTTGCCTCCCACACCCTCTCTCCCGCAGGGCTACAACTGGCAACTCCCTCTGCCAACCTCACCTTGGTGGGCATTGATTCCTTGGGCTTGGGTGCCCCATCAACATCTTAGCCCCTGCTGTTCTGACCCTTATTCTCAATGCGCAATTAGTCAGGTGGCTCTGATGGATCAGCTTCAACTGGTGCAGGCTTGGCATTCTCAGGGGTTTAGGCCACTCCCCCAACACTGACTATGGCCATTTTGCCAGGGTCGCGAGGGCCTGAGATGCCAGCCCTTCCCAGGAACACCACGAGGGTCACGAGGGTCACGAGGGCCTTCCTGCTGACTGCCCTCCCCATCAGATTCACCAGGAGTACACCCCCCCGGAGCACACAAAGCCAAAGTCACGTGGGCCTGAGATACCATCCCTCCCCAGGAACATCACGAGGGTCGCAAGGGCCTCCCTACTGACTGCCCTCCTCATTGGATTCACCAGGAGCACCCCCCCCGGAGCACACAAAGCCAGGGTCATGATTGCCTGAGACGCCAGCCCTCCCCAGGAACACCATGAGGGTTGCGTGGGCCTCCCTGCTGACTGTCCTCCCCATCGGATTCACCAGAAGAAGCCCCCCTGGAGCACACAAAGCCAGGGTTGCGAGGGCCTGAGATGCCAGCCCTCCCCAGGAACACCACAAGGGTCGCTAGGGTCTCCCTGCTGATTGCCCTCCCCATCGGATTCACCAGGAGCACCCCTTCCCCAGTGCACACAAAGGTATGGAGCGAGATGCAACCCGCAGCTACCAGCATTGCAGGACATGGAGTATGATTTTGGCTCCCCACCGCCCCCACCACCATCCTTGGTCGGCTCTCAGCTATATAGGGGTTGTCTGGTGACTCGCTAGAACCAATCAGCCCACTTTCACATTAGCAGCTTATACGATCCCACCACTAGTGGCCGCTACACCCAGTCCCAGCTTGTTGCTGTAATTAACCAGCAAAATGCTCCTTTATCTGCTCCCGCTTTTCTCCCTGGCGTTTCCTCTAGCTTCTCTCCCCCTAGCAACACAGCCCCTGTGGGAACTGAACCACCACCTCGATTACACCCTGCCCACTCCTCCGTCCCCCCCAACTACCACCACTCCACAGCTACAGCCACATATGCCCTCTCTTACATGGGCACTCGGAGCCACCATCCTCCCTCCCTCCTTTTCTCTAGCTTTATCTGTCCTACGCATCTTGGCTATTTCTGCCACCCCTCCCACCCCACACGAAACCCACTCCAAACATGAGTCCAGATCCGCATGGAATATCTGCATACACTACCTCACACTACTTCTCCTCTTGGCTGGGGATGTTGAAACCAACCCAGGCCCAACGCTCCCAACTGCCCCCCCCCAACTCTCTCCCAAGAGCCTCCGATTGCTACACCTCAACATCTGCAACATCCTAAATAAAGTACCTGAGCTGCAACTCACTGCCCTAACCCTACGCCCAGACATCTTCATTATATCTGAGACATGGCTGAAACCACACCATGCTGATTCAGCAGTAGCCATTCCTGGCTACTCACTAATCAGGCAGGACCATTTAGGCAAGAAGAAAGGAGGCAGCATTGCCATGTTCATCTCCACCAGGTTCAGTTCACCCTGGTCCAGTTCCCTGGGCCTGCACCTCAAATTGAATCCTTGTTGGTCAAGCTCGCTCTCCCTCACTCTTCCCCAGTGTACTTTGTGGGGACTTACTGTGCCCCTGCTACCCCCTTGTCCGGAGTCTTAGACTACCTAGCCACATTAAAGTCTGCTGCCATAGCTGGCAAGCTCCACATCCTCGGTGACTTCAATTTCAACTGGCTAGCAAATGACTGCTCTAAGCTACGGACCAAAGTAAACACTCTAAACCTCTCCCAACTAATTGACCAACCCACCCAATTAAACCCAAAAATGCTAAACCACTCCCTCTTGGACTGGGCCCTCACATCCCACCCTCACAGGATTATTAAAGCCGGTCTCCTCCCTGACTCCCTGAGTGATCGCCACATGACATATGTGGCCAGGAAAGTGCACAGACCTGCTGAACCCCCCAGGACACTCCTCACAAGATCCTACAAATCCCTATGTCTACCTTCCCTCCTAAATGACCTTGGTCACGTTGACTGGTTCTACATACAGAAGGCACCTACCATCGACTATACATTCGATATGTTTAGAAAAATCTTTCTTGCTGTATGGGACTACCACGCCCCTCTAAGATGCACAAGAGTAAAGGGCTCCCATCTCCTCTGGGTCACCGCTGACATTATTAGCAGATGCTGATCCATGGACCAGGCCTGGAAAAAACACAAGCTTTCCAGCTCCCTAGGATCCCTGCTAAGATACCGTACCCTCCGCAACTCCTGCACCAAAAGCTATATGGCAGGCCAAAAAGAACTACTTCAGGTCAGCTCTTTGCTCCAATCTCAGCCACCCTACAAACTTTTGAAAAACCACCAAATCACTACTCACTCCACCAGTCCAACCACCAACCCCAACCCTATCCATCCTTGGCAACATCGTCTCGGACCCTAGTGAAGTTGCCACTGCCTTCAATACCTTCTTCACCAGCTGTGCTATGTCTCTCCTACCCAACCACCTGCTCACTCCACCCACACCTGGCTCATCATTGAAATCCCAGTACTCCCCCCCGCCACTACTTTCTTCTTCCATCCGGTCACCCCAGCTGAAGTACTACATGCTCTACGCGCTCTCAACCCCAACAAAGGCAAATGTCCCTTAGGCCTGGACACCAAACTACTCCACCTATCAGCTCCCGCCATTGCGGCCCCACTAGCTGGCCTCCTTAACCTCTCTTTCTCCCTGGTTAAAATCCCAGCCACTTGGAAGCAGGTGGTTGTTATCCCCCTTCCAAAGGGCAGCGATCCCTCTGCGCCTGGAAATTACCATTCCATCTTCTTACTCCCAATACTGGCCAAACTTCAGGAACACCTTGCCCTTGCCCAACTCACCCAATACCTTGGCTCTACCTCCTTCTTCACCTCTTATCAGTCAGGGTACCGCAAGTCTCACTCTACTATCACCGCCCTCCTAAGACTCACCAATGACGTCTCCTCAGGTATGGACAAGGGGCATATCACCTCGGCTATTTTCATAGACCTGGCCAAGGCTTTCGACAATGTCTCCCACCCCAAGCTACTAGTAAAACTTAATGATGCAGGCCTCTCCAACCTTGACACTAGTTGGTTTCAGGCCTACCTGACTGGTAGACACCAATCGGTGAAAATTGGCTCCCAAATATCTCCACCCCCCCCCCAGTCACCATGGGGTCCCCCAAGGCTCAGTCCTGGGCCCGCTACTATTTTCTGTATTTCTAAATGACCTCCCGTTGGCCTGCACAAACTCAGCCATACAAATGTACGTTGACGACACTGTACTGTATGCCTCAGGCCCCTCCACTGGTGCCGTGTCCACGGTTCTCCAACAGGACTTCGATACCATACAGCAATGGTTTAGGTCCAACCAACTATTCCTAAATACAAAGCAAACCGTCTCCTTAACCTTCGGCAAGCAACCGCGACTCTCCCGCCTAGCTGCTCCCCCCACCTTCCATACCCTGGATGGGTCCTTCCTGGAGTCTTGCACCTCATTTAGATACCTGGGAGTTTGGCTTGACCAGCACCTAGATTTCTCTATTCACATCGACTTGCTACACAAAAAACTGCACCCTAAACTGGGTGCACTATATCGCAACAAAGGGTGCATGTCCACCTCGATCCAGAGGGAAATAGTGCTTAAAATGATTCTCCCAATACTTGACTATGGCGACATGGTTTATGGAGCTGCACCCTCATCCAACCTGGCCAGCCTGGACACCCTCTTTCATTCCTTCTGCCGCTTCATCCTGGACTGCCCCCCAATGACCCATCACTGTGACCTTTACAGCTCCCTAGCCCTACACTCGCTCGTGTCCTGCAGACTGATCCACTACTCCAGGGTCATAGCTAAATTCTGGTCCCAATCCCTCCCCCCCCACTTCAGCGCCACCTTATCTGCCCAGCCTTCCCTGGCCTATTCACTCAGAAGCTCCGACTCCAGGCTTCTCCAAGTCCCTTTCATGCATACATCCAAGGGTCAATCAGCCTTCAAACATCGCTTGCCCAAACTCTGGAATGATCTACCTGCAGACATCAGGCTCACCTCTAACCAAAGACTCCTAAACCCGCTTCTCTATGCACATTTCTCCGACACATGCAACTGCTACCAGCAACATTGAACTGTAAGCCCCATGTGCCTCCACCTAGTGATGCACCGTTTACTCACCTGCAGCACAACTGGGTCAGAAATGCTCTAAGTATTGCTGACTTGCTTCACTCCTATGTGCCTAGTCACATGTTTCGCATATTGCTTGAGTACCTAAATGTTCTCTGCCTTGTAAATACTCAGTACCTACTGTTAACATTTTGTAAATACCTGTGTACCTAAATGATTTCTCAGTTTTAGTTGTTTAACCAGGAACAGCACACTAAGCTGAAAGCTTTTTTACAGGAGCAACCTGGGAGCACAAGGAAGTTAAGTGACTTGCTCAGGGTCACACAGTATGCAAGTGGAAGCTGTGGGATTCAAACCCAGGTCTGGTCTGCTGGATGTCACCAGATTTGCAGCTCAGAGCCTTAGACCACTGCGCTATACTGCCTCCACTGATCTCTGTTTGTATATACTCTGCACCTATGTCAAATCTTTGTAAATACCTGTCCTGCTGTTACCCCTGTAATTTCCCCAGGTTGCATCTGGAAACGAGTGGTCCCCCGCTCAGTATGCCTGAATGGTTAATCTCGTAAATAAATAAATAAATAAATAAAATTTCTACAGACACTATCTCATCCTCAGGCCCCAGCCTTCTCCGGTGTCACCATGGGTTGTTCCTTAGTTGTCCTTGCCCTCTCCAACGATGACCCAGGCCAGGGGAGATGCCCCAAAGACCTCAGCCTGCTTGGCTGCCCTTCCCAGCTCCACCACCAACGTCGGCCTCGATTCTTCCTCAGCCAACACCAGTAGGTGTCCTGATGCCAGTCACAGTGGATTTTGAGGCCATGCTTCATTCACAGTAGGATTTCATGCAAGCTAGACTTGCTTCTCCACAGTGACCAATGTCACAGGGGCCTATTGTGCCTGCCTATGCATCCCCTATTCTTTTCTTTTTTTTTAAACTCTTTTTCCCTCCGGTCACGGCCCGCAGAGCCTCTCTCAGGCATCCTGCCTGTTCTTGCCCGCTTGAGGTCCCCTCGGCCCTGAGCCTCCTCTCCCCCCCTCCCCACAGACAGTACCCCAAGCTTAACCCTTCCAGGGTGGGGCCGCTACTTCTCTTTGGGCACTCTTACAACATAGACTCTGGCTGTAGGTGACGGCCCGGGTGGAGGAACTGGAAGGCTGGACGAGGTGGATCCAGCATGGGGGTCAGGTGCCGTTGCCTACACCATGGAGCCGGGCTTTTCTGTGTTCTGGTGACCCTTCCCCTAGCATGGTGCACCCCTGATGCAATGGTGAATGTCAACCCTGCCCTCATCAGCCACGCTGATTGATGTGTTGCTGATGTACTGCAGCACCTCTGATCTCCACCGGGAGCCTCTGGTACGCCGGACAAGCCCCAGCCCTCCCCCCCCCCCGGGGAGGAGTGCTGCACTGTGGGCGCTCGATCCTCGCCCCATCCCTGCTGACCCCTGGCACCCGAGCTCGCTCCCAAACTTGGGTCACCGTCATGGTGCGAGGTGTGGCGTCCAGTGCCTCAACCCTCAGTACCACTGGGCCGGCTGCACCCCCTATTCTTAAGGAGCCACGGCATGTACCTTGGGATTGGATGCCCTCTAACCCCCCTCAGGACCTGGGGGATGAGGATGTGTATCACCCAGACCGTCTTCTCCTAATGATGAGGATGAAGGGGATGCTGGAGGTGAAGGAGGCATTACCCCCTCCCACCCTAACTCCATGGTGTCATCCGATGGTGAGGAGACCCCAAAGTATATCCCGAGGTCCTCCTGGATGGCCCTTCTTTTGTCTCCATTCTGAGACAATTGCAGGCTGCCATTGGGTTTGACGCAGAGGAGCAGGACCCTATCCGGCACCATCTGTCCACTTACTTAGGTCTGCTGGATGCCCCTCCTCTTGTCTATCCTCCTTTGATAGAATCTTTTGAGGATGTCACCATGGCCATCTGGCATCATCCCAACCTGGTCCCTGCCATGCCTAGTAAGGTGGACAAGTTATACCAGGCTCCTGAGGTGAAACCTTTCTTTGCAGAACAGCCTCAGGTTGATTCTGTGGTCATTAATGCTGCTCACGACTGTACCAAGAGGCCCAAACACCTCAGTCACCTTCCCCAGACAAAAAATCCTAGAAGTTGGTCCTGACTGGCAAGAAGACCTCTGCCTCTGCCACTTTGACCATCAGAGCCCTTAACTATATCGCCCATATGGTCCAGTATCAGAAGCAACTCTGGTCTCAGGCCAAAGAAACAGCCAAATCCCTATCAGAGGACCACCTAAGACAGCAGTTGCTTCAGAACATTCACTCAGACGCCGATGTTGGCAAGCACCTTTTTCTGCCTACGATGCCGTTGATGCCTCAGCCTGGGCAGCCGCTGTGGGTATTTGTCTGTGAAGACTTTCTTGGCTGCAGGTGTCAGGCTTTGCCCAGGATGTGCAACAGTCCATCCTGAATGCCCCCTGTAGAGGGTAAAAACTGTTCGGGGCAGATGTGCAGGATATACTTTCTGTCATGCAGACCTCCGGTCGCATGCTGCAGTTGGTCCACTCCATGTACCACACCCAGCTTAGAAGTTGTCAGTAGATGCCCTTTCATCGAGCGGCCCATAGGTCCAAGCCCAGCACCAGGCTTCAGAGTACACATACAGCAGCCACAGCCCTGCCTACCCCTTCCTACCACTACCTCCACCACTGGAAAAGCTCCCTTGGGAGGTGGTGCAGCCCTAGCCCCAGCTTCTACTTCAGCATGACTCCTTGCTCAATCTCCCTTCCCCCATGGCAGGACAGAAGGTGGCCATAGGAGGTCATTTCTCCCTGCACCTGGACAGGTGGAGGGAGATCACCAGAGATGCCTGGGTCTTGCAGCTCATAGAATACAGCTACATTCTAGAACTCCTGGAGTGGCCTCTGGAAAACCTCTGGTTCAGTCCTCTTATCCTCCCAGACACATTCCAGTGTTCTGGAAGAAGATTCACATGTTGTTACACAAAAGGGCCCTAGAATCTGTCCTCAAGACTCAGCAGGGCAGGGGGTTCTACTCCCACTTCTTTCTGGTCCCCAAATGCACCGGGGATCTCAGGCCCATCCTGGACCTTCAAGAGCTAAACTTATTTATTTAGTACAAGAAATTCTGTATGGTGACCATTTAGGGACTGCTGCCCCTTCTGCATAAGGGGACTGGATATGTTCCCTCGACATGTAGAATGCATACCTGCATATCAAGGTGTGTACTTCCCACAGGCAGTACCTCAGGTTCCAATTCCAGGGAGCACACTTCCAGTTCTGGGCCCTGCCCTTTGGCTTATCTTCAGCCCCTCAGGTGTTCACCAAATGCTTGGCAGTAGTGGTGGCAGCCCTCAGGCGGGAGGGACTCTACATCTTTCCCTACCTGGCTGGCTGGCTCCTCAAAGCTCAGCCCAGGGATTATCTGTTATTTTTTTGTCTGGTCCCCCCAATGGAGCTCAGTCCCTGCCCCGCATGCTACCATATCCAGGCTTAATGGGCTGCCAGGCGGGCGCCCTCTCCCCAAGGTCAATGGTAGCGAGCCCTGGTTTACCTCTCCAGGGCAGGGTCATGGGAATGGGACCCCCCCCCGGCGGACACTGGTGGCAGCAGGAGCAGCTGTGGGGCAAGGCGTCATACTCAGGGCACCAGAATTTTTGAAGAGCTGTGATCCACTGGAAGGCAGGGCATGCAGTGACACCAGAGGTTGCCAACAGGCCGGACACTCCCCTCTTCCGGAGAAGGACAGCCACCCCTTGGGTGCTCTTTTCTTCTTTGCCCAGCTGGCCCTCCAGCTCCCAGGTCCATTTCTGAACCCAGGACGTCAGCATCGCAAATGGTCACCTTGCCGCTACGCCGGCGAGCCAACCCAGAAATCATCTGTTGCAGACTCTGGAATGTACTACCCAACTGTTCCAGGACCTGGGAATCATGGTCAACCTGTCCAAGTCGGTCTTGACCCCCTGTCAGCACCTCCAGTATATAGGGGCGGTTCTGGGTATGGCTCAGGGTATGGCCTTGTTGCTCCAGTACAGGGCAGACCGCCTAGTGGATCAAGCCCACCTGCTCTACAACAGCAGATATGTTTCTGCCAGAACCTTTCTCAGGTTCTTGGGCTCAATGGCTGCAGCTATTGTCACAGTGCCTCCAGCCAGACTGCACATGAGGATTCCCCAGTGGACATTGAGGGTCCAGTGGGATCAGCGCACCGATGACCTGAAACAGCAGGTCCTAGTATCCTTTCTGGTCAAAAAGGTATTGCTTTGGTGAATGGAAGCCAGCAGCCTGTTGAAAGGAGTTCCTTTCCTCATCCCTTCCCCTTAGCACATTCTCATGACACATACTTCAGGGTTGGGATGGTGGGCTCATCTGGAGCCCTACCAAACTGAACACAAGGAAAGTGGTCCAGGACAGAGACTACTCTCCACGTCAACATCCTGGAGATGTGGGCAGTCCTATATGCCCTGCAGGCATTCCAGACTCTGCTGTCCCCGAGCCTTCTGCTAGTCCAGATGGACAACATCAGTGTAGTTCACTATATCAACAAACAGGGAGCACTCACTCATACCCTCTCTGCCGGGAAGCAATGAGAGTCTGGTACTGGGCTCTAGAACACAGTCTAAAGCTATCGGCTGACTTCCGGATCCGGCTATGGTTAGGATGAGACACGAGATTTGAGCTCTGGATCCAGACCTCCTTCCAAAAGCTTCTAATAATCACTGTTTTTAACCTTTCAGCCTAACTGCAGAAACTATCCGAAGCTTTCAACTGTTGATGGGCAGATGTAAGAAACTTACAGCCGCTGCGGACGTCTCCAATACCTCCACTGTTCATCTTCCACCCACCACCCTGCAAGGCTCAGTCATGGCAGCGGATTCTCGACAGGCCACAATGCAACCTTCAAATGTGGCAATACTAGCTTAATTAAAGGATTTCAGGACTGAAGTTAGAGCCATCCATGAAGAATTGAAAACCGACCTTGTCAAAATCGAATCCAAAGTACCAGGTCTAAAAACAAAGGATAGGGCCACAGATACATGTACAGATCGGCTGGAATGCATGATGTTGCACACACTGCAGGAATGCGAGGTGCTCAAAGGAAAATGAGAAGATCTTGAAAACAGGTCATGCTGTAATAATCTGCAGATCCACGGCATCCCAGAGGATGCAGATGATCGGGATATGGGTGTTTTCATGGAGGACCTCTTATGGGATCTTTTTCAGCTTAACCCTAAATTTCCCCTTGATACTGAAAGGGCCCACAGTGCCCTGCAGCCAAAGCCCAAGGCCACAACTGATTGCCCTCGATCTGTGATAATTGATTTCCTCAGCTATGCTACAAAACAAGATATTCTACTAAGGGCATGTCGAATGTGGGTCGTTCAATACAAAACAACAGGCTATATTTTGATAATGACTAATCGCCGGCAGTTTCATGTAAATTGTAGCACCTACTCACCAATTCTTAAGGCCCTCCAAGCTCAGCAGCTGAAATTTCTAACCCCCTACCTGATCCGAAGGGGTTCGCCATGCCTGAAGATGCTGCTAAGGAAATGTCTGCTTGAGGACTGGAGGCCCCAGTTCCACAGTGCACTAATGAATCCACTGACCTCCCTGCACTCCATAACTCTATGTGATCTACTGGAGCTCAGAGCACTGAGCGACACTGCCATGGCCTAAACACAATGGCTGAAGTGCATTAGCCCCTACAATCTTTCTTTTTTTTTTTTTTTGACTCCTCCTGTACCTGGCCAGTCACTTTTTCAGGCCCCCACATGAACTGCCCCACCGCGGCTTCTCCTGACCTCTACTGACCCATATCGCAGCCAGCCCCAAGTAGCCCCGGTGTATCCCTTCACCAGGCGGGTCTCTTACCTCTGTAGGAGAATGACCTGGAGGCCAACCAACGATCCTGGGGTGCTGCTGGGTTGGCATATTGAGGTCCTGGAGCCCAGTGGTGAGGGTTCTGGAGGGCCGTCACCCGATCGGCCCGGCACCATTTTTTCTGCTTTGCTCCCTGAGAGTGATGTGCCACTGACGTCAAGGCACGCGCTGACGTCTGTCACTCCCTAGTGTGTTGGGGCCGATGTCCTGTTGTGCTCCCAGCCTCTGCCAGGAGTCAGCAGGCATTGAGCCGCATATCCACCCTCCCCCCTGAGAAGGCGAGCCATCATCAGACGCTTATTTCCTTTTCCTCCGGCTGGCCCTCCAGCATCCTGAGTCCATTCCCAAACCCAGGTCGCTAGCGTCACAGACGAAAATCCAACTGCTGCACTGGCGGGCCGGCTCCCTACAATCTTTCAGCAGAGTACTTCCACCCTGATCTGGCGACATCACCTAGTTGGTGAAATTGGCCATTACAAATTATTACTGTGCAAGCGATGAAGTGAGCTATGTGGACCTGTATGTGAACCACTTGAATTGTTATCTTGACAGAGCATCTCCCCCCTTGGGCTTTTGGGTGAGATCTGTTGATCAGGTATGTTCTTACCCATTCCTACCCCTCTCTCCGACAGATAAAAAGTGGAACTTTTAAGATCTTAAAGCAGCCGAAGAGCAGCTCCCCCTGCAACCCTAAACCCTAGAGAGCATTCCCTCCTTATGAGGTGTTTATTAACAGAGGAGCTGTGCAATTAATGAGCTCCCTCTCATGCGGGCTCTGTCAAATGTGTCAATTGCAATGTGTGATTTAAGTAAAGTATGCTCCCCGTTAAACCCCTGTTCTAAAACTCAGCATGTTTCACTCAGCACCCTCTATTTTGTAAATATCAGCCAAAACACAGACCACCATAGCATGGCCTCTTCTTTAGAGGAAGTGGTTAACTGTGGAGCTGTGGGTCTCTTTACTTGGACAGGAATTTCTATATCCTATATTCCTATATCTCCAGTAATCTGCCCCATATGCTCTTCAATGGCCTCTGTAAATAATTTCCATGACAGCCTCCTTGTACTTTACCTGGCAGTCAGTATTCCCCACAAGCATCACAGGATGTCCTGCTCAGTTGCATCCCATCGAGCTCAGGGCTAAATCTTCTTTGGGGTGTCAGTGCCACACTCTCCCATGCCTCCAAGGAGCCCAATCTTACTCGGTTACATTGTGACCCAACGCATGCCAGCCATTCTCCCCCCATGGTCGGAATGTCATTGGCAATGGAGTTTAATAATTGAAAAAAAAAGCATTTTCCTAGGTTTTGGGGAGATGAAAGGGTGTAGGGCTCTGTCTTACCTTAGAGGATAACTTGCAACTGTGTTGCAGGGAGGCTTTGTCTGGGAGTTCATGAGCTTCGCTTTCCCTATAGTACTGAGTCACACACAGTTATTAGGAGCAGAACTGTTGAATCACTGTCCCCCTCTGAATGAAATACTAAATGGCAATAGGCGTAAAATACAATGCAGTAAGTCCTCCATTTCTTTTTAACATAGACCAGCTTCTGCTAAAAACCTGGTTGCTGAACTGAAAGTCCTCTTCATGGGGGGAAGTGAAGTCAGGACTTGGGTCCCTCTTTTTAGGGATTGAAATCCAATAGGCTGCACATATGCATTTCTGCTCCTATTTAAATAAACCCCCAGGAGGATCTCCTACAACTGTAAGCCAGCCTCTTTCAGTGTCAATGTGGGACGCAGTACCTTAATTAAGTTCTGACCCTATTCTCCTGAGGGATGTGTCTACCACACTCTCTTTTATGATAGAGAGCCCGATCACAACTTGACTAAATTTGTCTCTCTACACTCCTGCATTTTTGCCCCCATGACTCAATTGTTATCAAGAATGGAGATTTCAAAAGTTTAGCCTACATCTTTATCTGGGTCATATCATACAGCATTAACATGGGGGGCATTGTTATAAAAATAGAAAATCCCTTTCCACTTCTCAAAGGGCTCTCCATGACACACTGTGATAAACATAATTGATAGATAGAGTTTCCAGTGCAGAAGAATAAAACAACTTTCTCAGACAGCCACTAACTCCAAAGCTACATGTTTTGTTTTAGTGAATATATTCCACTGGCTTTCATGTAGATCTTAATTACCGTCTAGTGTAATAAAAATGTGCTGCTGGGGCGAGTTTACAGTACTTCAGGCTAACTATTATTCGCCACTACTATATTCCAGGTAGGGGCAGGGGGAGCAGATCTGGGAACCCCCTATTCAAGATCCAGTTTTATTCAGCAATGGGATATAACATTAAATAAACCCCCCCACAAGCAGTGAAGAAAGTGAGCAGGAACGCGCATGAAATTAGTTCTTGTATTTTTATTTTTTTGTAGCAGGAACAGAGTTCCTGTACTTCTTCTTACGATACTTGAAATGAAATTCTTACAACAGTAACATAATGACAATGTTTTGGCCTATGACCTGAGATCAATGGAT
Organism: Neoceratodus forsteri; assembly: GCA_016271365.2. NCBI lineage: Eukaryota > Metazoa > Chordata > Ceratodontiformes > Ceratodontidae > Neoceratodus > Neoceratodus forsteri. Next base: position 564,763,362 of record CM057449.1, on the reverse strand, counting down.
TCCGTCACGAAATTTGACTTGCAGAACAATTTAATTTGTTTTAGAAATAATTTAACATCTCTGATTGGGTGCACCAGTATCTATACAGATGTGTCTGGATTAAATAAAATATGGAAACAGATGTAGACAGCAGAAAAAGGTCCAATGGCCCCTCGAGTCCCAAGAGTTATCCTTCAGAGCAGGGACCTTAATTTTGCTTTCCATTTGTGCCAATGTTTGAGTTCCTGTACTTCTTGTTCACCACTTACACCACTGCCCATAAGGAATTTACTAAAAAGAAGGAAAGAGGGGTAAAGAAAGGAAAGAAAGAAGGAAGAAAAGAAAGAAAAAAAAAAAAAAGAAAACAAATATTTTTTCAACCCAGGACACCCGGACAAACAAAGAACCATAAATGAATCTCTCTTCATAATGCTGCTTCCTAACCAGATCTTACTTTGACATTCTATATCTACATTTATTTAGACTAGGGTGTAAAGGACCCTATCAACTGCTCCCTGGGACCCAAAGACTGTATACTCACTCCGCTGCAGAATATCCTCCTTTACTCACAGTGATTGACTAGAAGCCCATTTTGAGTGACTTTTATACTATTGCCTCCCAGACAAGATAATTTAGTGATCCTGGAGACACTCCCATTGGGCACTTCACTTAATAGGCCTTTTACGTGGAGCTCTGAAGCTCCTGCCCCTCCCTGCTCCCAATCATTTGGGGGGGGCCTTGTCATCCCGCACTGTTACATTTGGGATGATTCCACCTGGCCCCCCTTGGGGGGCATAAATTGAGCTCTTAGTCACTATGTTACAAATATTGATCTTTAGCAGTATGTTTGTCCCTAATTCTGTAACTGGGTGTATTTAATACAGAGGTCTTAGGATCCTGGGCAACCTAGCTCACTGTGTCCTTCCACTGTAGTCCGGTTTCTCAACAAGGTTAAGGAGAGGAGCAGCCCTTGCTACCTTCCCTTCCTATCTAGCAGCACTTAACTGCTACTGGAGCCCCTAGCTTTTGCAGGGATTATCCCCCAGGACCCTTCATCGGTCCCTTAATAAGAGAACTTAACATTCTCCCCAACTTGGAAGCATCTTTTCCCTGTTTCCCTTTAGAAATAATCAGTGGTCTACTTTGCTATGATGGTTACTGTGTTTTATACTTGTGCCCGGTTGGCGAATGTTTGCATATTGTTTGCTAAATTCCCACTGTTCAGACATGGTTTTCCCCTCTCCCTCACTCTGTCCTTTTCTTTCTATCTCTACTCCTTTTCAGGATCTTTTTTCTAATTCTCCACTAGGAAGGGGGGACCCATCTCCCTATGCATACAACCCTCTTGCAAGATGATAATCATGGCTAACCTTTCGCATATCCTGTACTGTAACATAAATAGCATCCACAACCCTATTAAAAGAGATCCAATTGTTACTACATTTAAAGCATGAAAAACCTGATCTGGTGTTCCTACAAAAAACACACCTTCCACATACTGAACATGATAAATTTAAAACTAGGGACTTCCCCACAGTATTTGCCATCTCCACAAGTTGAGCTGCCGTAGGGGAGTGGCAGTCCTCATCCTGCAGGGAACACCTTTTCAAGTTCTGGATCAATATGCTGACCCCGAAGGATGTTTTGTTATAGCCGATGGTAATTTATGCGGCATGCAAGTTACTCTGGCTAACGTTTATTTCCCCCAGACTCTGATAAAACCCTTGCACAATGGTTTTTCAATAAGTTGCCACCCATGTTACAAGGGCAACTCATCTTTGGTGGTGACCTTAATACTAATACCACATTCAATGGCCCACGTGGCCAGTAAGCGTTATGCTTGTGCAACTGTGTTATTTAGGTTTTGGCCGTTCGCACTTTCTATTCCAAAGGAATTACCTCCCTGTAGGGGTACCAAAGGCAAGGAACCCTCAGAGAGAGTTCCACCCCAAGAGGTGCCGTGGGATAATTCCCTTGGTTAAAGGTACCTTAGGAAGATAGAGAGGCATTGCCCCTGGAACAGGGTGGGACAAATCGCTTTTTGACCTGGTGGCCAGTTTGGCCACCATACCTCAAAATCTGGTGGCCAAAAATATTTTTAGGTGGCCAATTTTTTTACGGCTGCTAGCCTATAAAATATGGTAGCCATTTTTTTAACTTGCCTTTCAGATGAGGAATTGTCTATTAACCTACATTTGGGAAAGTGTTTATCAGAGATTCTGATGAGAATTAGCCTGCCAGAACAGTATCAAGTATACTCAGGAGGAGAATTTATAAAGTACAAATTGAAAGTCCTGCCTGTCTAACTGACTGACCAGAACCTGCTGATTTACAAGTGAAAACAAGTCCTCTCCTAGTGCTAAGTGTACACTGCGGTTTTTTGTTGTTGTTGTTGACTTGTTAAATAAACCAATAAAACCTTTCAGATGTTGTGATTCTCTTATTGTTTTGGGTGTTTTTTTTGTGGGGGGGTACTTTTTTGTGACTTTTTTTTCATTACATGGCCAGACATGTGCTGCTGCCTGCTGCTATGCTGATATCATCCTCAATCCACCACTGTGTAGGGTCATCATCACTAAAATTAGATTTTGAGGGCAAGGGCAGAAAATAAGTAAATGCTTCCTAAAATCTATGGCTGACAGATTGCTAACAGTATTTTTATTGCTGTTACTGTCTTCTTCAAAATTGGTCCACCCACATCCCACTCCAATGCAACCACTGTCTGTATCCTTTGAACTCAACTCATCAAGTCCAACTCAGACTCCTCATCTATTTCTGCTTCCAAGTCCATTACATCTGATTCTGGATGTGTGACTTTATGACCAGCAAGATGCCGATATCCTGGTGTTGATGAGTACCAGTGATCAATTGATGGGTCTGGATTAAAGTCCGCTATTGTTGGTCCATTTAAACTGATCATCAGCAAATCGTCCATAGTGCTATCAATAAGATTGCTACGAGATATTGTTTTAATCCTATTATGAGCACTAAATCCCCTTTCATGAAGCAGCTGTACTCACTGGCATTACCTGAAAAATTGTGATCAACCGTAATAGACCAAATCTCTTTAAATTTTGGTGAACCTTTCTTAATACATGCTCTGTATTTTGATTTTTTACAGCATTTTTGAAATCTGGCCACTCTTCCAAAACTTTTTGTGTAATTTCTCTTTCAAGTTCAGCATCCTCCAGCTCTGGATCAGACAAAAGTTGCCCTGAACCGTATTGCTTTTTCAGGAATGGCATGTACATCTGGCAAAGCCCTGTGATGGATTCCTGACCAAAATTTAGAAAGAGAGGGTCATCAGGAGAAGGCCAAACAGTTGTGTCAAATACTGAAAATCGTTTGTAGTCTTCAGACTGCCACATGGGCTCAAATCTGTCACATAAGAATCCAACCACACTGTTGCATATTTTCTCCTTGATCAGTGTGCAGGCATTTTCACTGGAAACAATCTCCTTGGCTGCTTGGTCTGAAGCAATGGCCTGCCTGGTTCTTTTTTGCCTTTTATTCCTATTTTTCTGTACTACATGATGTTCACTAGCATTTTGAGTCATGCCTGGTGGAGGAGCTTGAGGAGTGCTGCTGCCATCCATAACACCAGTAAGGAGACTGTCCTCTGAACTGGCATACTCTAAAAACTGTGCCTCAGCAGGGCCCGCATTGGTCTTCAACTTCATGAGCTCCAAAATGCAGCTCTCTACCCATGGCTGTACCTGAGTAAGAAGAAGACTCTCTTTTTGGAAATTTTGAGAAAGCCTTCCAAGAATAGATAGATAATCTTGTTGAAAGGCCAAGAACCACATTTTTTTTTTTTTACAAAGTTCAAATGTCCTTTAGAGCTGTCTGCATCAGGAGTCCCACTGTGCTGTGTTGCAGTATTCTCTATGTGCAATTATTGCCGGCAGGTTGTGGAGAAGAGCTGACACAGCACTGTGGTGCGAACTGACCCAGCGCACTGTGAAAATGCTGACCAGTTTTTTCAATTCAATGAAAAGGGTGTTAGCAGCCTCCTCCAAGGCTCTCATTCTTCGGTGAGAAGAATGATAAAATGAATACAGGGCCCGCAAGCCATTTTCATTTTCTTGAACTTCTGGCATATGTTTTTGGGCATCCAGAATGGCCAGTTGTAAAAGATGTGCGATGCAGTGTGTAGCAATTAACCAAGGCAGGCCACCGTTTTGTAACTTTGCCGTGACTCCGCCACGTTTACCTCGCATGACTGATGCACCATCAGTGGCCATCCCAGAAATCCATGGAAGAATTTTCCACAAGGGGATGTTAAGTTTGTTAAAGAGTGAATCTAATGCTGCAATGTATCCATCGGCATCTGCTTTCCCTAGTAGCTCGGTACCAATAAAGGAGGTATTTGGAGTACCATCTTCACCAACATAACTGATGAACACGTTCACAAATTCCCTTACACTTCTGTCAGTGCTTCCGTCTATTAACAGTCCAACAGCAGGAGATTTTTTTTACCTCTTCAGTTGTATTTCTGCGTATTACTGCTGCAATATGATGCACAAACTTGCTGCACCTCTTGTGATTTGTGTATTGTTCAATCACTTTTATATTACATTTGTGTAACAGTGAGGTATGAAACGGAAAGTCCCGAAATGGCCTATCCCTTGATGCAAGAAAGTAGGCAACATTAAAAAGACACCGCATGGATTGTCTCATTGCAACATTCATCTTTTGAAAACAAAAAGCCATAGGTGTGGATTCAGGTGCCCTCTGAGCCCTTTCAGCCAGAATGCATTTAACATGGGAACTGCTTACATCATGAATTTTTATAGACTCCATTTTAAAAGTACTGCTACCAACAAAACACACAGATGAATGATCTGCCAGATGGGGTTGCTTCCTACACACCTTGCAGCTCATAGTGTTGCTTTGCTTCTCATACTGACGCCAGTCAAATTCCCATGACCATTCAGCCCTGAATTTGCGTTTCACTGAATCTTTTTTCCTGTTGGTAGGATTTATTCTGGGCAGAGAGCTTGAGGAAGATGAACTATCTGCAACGGAAACACTACTAGAAGTAGCAGAAACACTAGGAACCTGAACAATATCAGTAACCATTACTGATGGTCTGTCAATATTGTCGCAGCCGTCACCCTGGCTGCCCCTTCCTCCAGAAATAGAAGAAACAGCAGCAGCAGCAGTGTTACCAACTGGAGGATATAATTTCACATGTTCCTCCTCATCAGCAACATCGACAATGTTACTGTCAGTGTTACTGATGACTTGAATGGTTTTGTTACGTAATTCTTCCACAGCACATAGACTGGGTTTAATAAAGCCAAAGGAAAACAAATTAGGCTGTTGTTTTTGTTTCTTTTTTCCAGACATTTTTATTACTCCAATCCCAAAACAGTATGAAAAACAATGAGTGGTTGCCAGTAATGGCAGCAGCACAGCAGCAGACAGTTTTTGGATGCCTGCCTGAGCTTGACACAACCAGGAGGACTGGCTCAGGTTGTAGCTGTGACTGTGAGTGAGACTGATGGACTTGTCTTGGATGGACTGATATTTGTAGTACACAACCAGAGGCTGTCGCTAATATTTTTGCACACAGATTATAATAGCTATGCCTTTTTCATTAATTGTGGCAAGTTTTAATTTTTGTTTTTGTTTTAAATTGGTCCCCTCAAAGAAGCCTGACACAACCTCAAGAGGACTGGACGAGACAGGTGGATAGCCAAACAACAAAAGATGCAGTCAGTGATATGCACACAGGTAGTACTAGTATGGGCGTTTCATTAATTGTGGCAAGCTTTAATTTTTTTTTGTTTTAAATTGGTCCCCCCAAAAAAGCCTGACACAACCTCAAGAGGACTGGATGAGACAGGTGGATAGTCAAACAACAAAAGACGCAGTCAGTGATATGCACACAGGTAGTACTAGTATGGGCGTTTCATTAATTATGGCAAGCTTTAATTTTTTTTTTGTTTTTAAATTGGTCCCCCCAAAAAAGCCTGACACAACCTCAAGAGGACTGGATGAGACAGGTGGATAGCCAAACAAGAAAAGACACAGTCAGTGATATGCACACAGGTAGTACTAGTATGGGCGTTTCATTAATTGTGGCAAGCTTTAATTTTTTTTTGTTTTAAATTGGTCCCCCCAAAAAAGCCTGACACAACCTCAAGAGGACTGGATGAGACAGGTGGATAGCCAAACAACAAAAGACACGGTCAGTGATATGCACACAGGTAGTAGTACTAGTATGGGCGTTTCATTAATTGTGGCAATCTTTAATTTTGTATTTTTTGGTCCCCCAACCCCGTCCCGAAAACACACAACCTGACACAAACACAACCACAACCACTACAACACTGGACGACGAGACAGGTGGACTGTCAAAACAGACTTTGCCAATAATATGCACACAAGTGGTAGTCCGGACTTATTATTGTAGCAAGCTTGTATTTTTTTATTTTTTTTGTTCTATCAGTGAGTGGTCCCGTCCCACCGGTCCCACCCAACAAAGCCTGACAAAATCCCAGGACAAGATGCCCAAATAGACTGTGGCACACACACAGATAAGTAGCTTTGCTCTCCCACCTGGACTATCAAGCAACTTAAGCTCCCCTTCTTCAGTCAGCACACACAAGGTCTACTACTTTGAGTTAACTTTCTTAACTTTTCTTGCAATGCCTATTGCCTGAAGTAATGCAGTTGTTCTTTAAAATGGTCTCTCTCACTAGTCTCAAACTCTCAACTCTGTCTGAGTGCTTTTATGCAGCACTTCGAGTCAGCATTAGTAAAACCAGCACAGAATGGATTTGTTCCCCCTCAGAAGCAATCAAAGCAAGTCCCCTTCCCCTTACTGCAGCAGCACATCGTCATACAGTTTAAATTGCCAAATGCCAGTTTAATGTTTTTCCCATGACAGAAATATTACCCCCTTCCCACAGTGAGCAATTGTAGATGTTTCCAAGCCCTTAAAAGGCTTTTTGATTTAATTTCTAAATTCTAAGATGCAATGCAATCATAATGTAGTACACAAAATGCTCTCTTCTCCCTCACTAACATATTACCCCCCTCCCCAGTGAACAATTGTGGGCGTTTCCAACTTAAGCCCTTAAAAGGGCTTTTGATTTAAATTCTTAAGTTCAGACACAATCGCAGTGTACTAGTAGTACACAAGAAAGTCAAGAATGCTCTGTGTCCTCTCCCTCACAAACAGTCAACAAAATGGTGGGCAGCAGCGTTCACAGCATTTATACCCAACAGCACACACACGTGAATGCTGCTAGATCATACCTTGTGATTTATTCTGGGCATGAGTCCATCCCCTCTTGAGTCGACTTGCGCAGACTTCAAGAAAGACCCCATGGCTTGCTTGCGCTCTCCAGGTTCATTCAGCATACTGGGTGGTGGTGCACTGTCTGCAATTCTGGATCGCGCTTGCATGGCCGTGGACTCAGAGACTAATCTGCACATGCGCAGTGGGAAAAAAACAAAAACAAATACTGCGCATGTGCAAGGATGGCTGCCAGGCTGCACTAAGGAATGAAATGAAAAAAAAAAGGTGCATGCCTGCTGCGCTGCTTCCACAAGCGTTACTCGCCCGAATGGTGACTTTTACTCAAAATTAAGTGGGAAGAATGGGGAAATAGGTCGCATTTGGCGACCTGGCGACCCTATTTGTCCCACCCTGTCCTGGAGGAGGGGGGGGGAGGATGGTGGGGCAAAGAAAAAAGTGCTTCAGAAGGAGGCTGAGAGGAACTGCTTGTGTAAGTCAGGAAGTTGGAGTGGCTGGCTGCTTGTCCATTGAAATATGGGCCTAGCCTTCCAATTAAATGGCCTATGTGGCTAGTAAGTGTTATGTTTGTGCAACTGTGTTACTTAGGTTTTGGCCATTCACACTCTCTATTCCAAAGGAATTGCCGCCTATAGGGGTACCAAAGGCAAGGAACCCTCGGAGAGGGTTCCACCCCTAGAGGTGCCGCGGGACAATTCCCTTGGCTAAAGATACCTTAGGAAGATCCCCCAAAAAGATGCAGCAGTATCACCAAAGATAAAGCAATCAGGCCAAGGGGCACAGTAGTAGAATGACAATTGTAGCTTAAGACAAAGGGTTAGGTCAACAAGACAGATAGATAAGTGCTTTGAGTACATTGATAATGGAAAGAGGGGCTCCTAAGGAGAGAGGGAACGGCAAGTAGGGACACAATCCACCTCCATCCAACAACAGATCCTACCTAATGGAACTAGGAAAATCTAACTAAAACTAACTAGATATTATGATCTTCTGCACAGAGGAGAGAAAAAAAACCCTTGAGGAGGAAATCTCTGGGGATCCAAGGCCTAGGATGCCTTCCCTCCATGGCGTGGGATAATTTCATTAGTGATGGCGCTGCTACTGCAATTTAGAAGCCCAATTAACAAGAGATGGAAATATTTCAATATGGAGGGAAACTCTCACTCTATCCTTCTAACAGGAATGCTGTGGAGGGTTGTGAGATGGTAGCTCTGCAACCACCATTCCAAGGCAGGAGGAGTAGAACAATGACCACTGAGGCACTCACCCAGCCTACTGATCTAAAAACAAACTAGGTGAACCAGAGGAGGTCGTAGGGAGAATGTGGTGAAGGTGGCTTGCTAGGGAACCACTAAAGCCAATGGACAATCGTTATAGTGGAAACCACTATATCTAAAGGAAATTGCTGTAACCTCTCTTCATGGCTTAGTCATAAATTCTATAAATTGAGGTGCCATCAGTACAATTGACAACTGAAGGTCCACCCGGAGCGAGGACATTCCCAGCTATGGATCCACAATGGGAGTCTGACAAAAATTTTGTCGAATGCCCCGTCAGCGACACCAGCAGGTTGACCGCATTCTGCAGTCGGCTGCTGGTTTGCACTTTGTTTTGTTGTTTTCTTCAGGGGGCTTTGCCCCCTGCACCTCCCACTTAAGGATTCTCAACTACAGTTGGAGCTGATTGGGGGGGTGCAGGACCCATGACAGACAGCGCCGGGTTCCAGCGGGTCTCCCACCACGGCTAGTCACTGTAGTCACTGTGGGGGACCTCACTGGTGAAATGTTGCTGTTGGGGGGGTAACCAGCCAGCTATGGGCCAGGTGAGAAGGACCCCACCCCAAGCTTCGCATGCTCAAGCTGTAGACTAGTGGTGCAGAGCGAGACTATTGGGGCAAGGGGGGGGGGGCCTTTGCACCAATACTAGAATGAGGTCGGCATGCCTGATATATTCTCATAGGTATTTCTGAGATGGGGCAGTATGTTAGGGTTAGTCGGACATGGAGCAGTAGTTTAGATACGTCCTTAGTTATGTCTGTTTGTTCAGTTCTTGTTCATTTCATGATAGGGGTTTCAGTATTTTGTTTGTGATACACTGATTAAGCATATGGAACCGTATTCATTTGTTTAGTATACTGAAGGTTAGTAAGTTGCTGATGTTAAGTAGCTTGCAGAAGCTATTGTGAATATAGGATAAGCAGAGGTGAGCCAACCAAGTCTAGACGGAGCCAATCAGATGGTGACATAATACTCAGAGGATTTTAGCAGCAGAGATAAGATGCGAACATGAGGCAATCTGCCACACAGGGCCATGACTCCTCACCAAGACCTCCCAATCCCCCGCCATAGGAAAAACAAGGAAGTGATGGTGGAGCGCCGTAACCCACATGCAACTTTTAAAACTGGTTTACAGCATGGGCAGTAGCCCAAGATGACCTCCAGAGTATAATAAAGCATCATAGAAGTAAAAGCGATGTCCATTTATAAACAGCATATGCAGCAATGAAAGTCAGCTTGAAAGGGGGGGTAATAATGAGAATAAACAGGGAACAATGGAGACAGCAATATGCTGAATCAACAACACTGGCTTTCTAGATATTAATGGAGGTCTGTCCTGGATGCCGACCACCTTAGACTGCTAGAACATTATCAATTCTATCAGTCAGAAATCTCCCGTAAGAAGGCAGAGTTCCTGTCTGGGGTAATTTCTGCAGCTCAGAACTGACCTGCTCAACTATTTAGAACTGTGGACAGACTGTGCAACCCAACCTGTCTACAGCTCCATAGAGCATTGTCACAATTACAGTGTGATGAGATTGCTCGGTTCTTTGCTGATAAGGTGGCTGACATTAGGTCAGACATCTGTTTGACACGTTCTATGCTAGTTGCAAGTGGCCAGGATCGAGTCACTATCCCTTTGTTTTCCTGAAGCACCTTCGACCGCCTGGAAATCATGGATGTTACGCGGATTGTCCAGGGGCTGCGTCCTATCTCCTGTAGTTTAGATCCAGGTCCCACACCCCTAATTTTAGGGTGTGGAGATTCCATTCTACTGGCTCTACCACAGATAGTCTGGTCTTCCCTTGACTCGGGTGAATATCCCCGGTCCTTGAAAGAGGCAGTGGTGACACCCTTGTTGAAGAAATCATCTTTGGACCCAGACTGTCTTGTCAACTACAGACCTATCTTGAACCTCCCCTTTGCAGGGAAGGTGATCTAGAAGGTGGTAGCAGCCCAGGTGGAGAATCACTTGACCATCCATAGCATCTACGAACCTCTCCAATCAGGATTCCGTAAGAGGCATAGTACCGAGACTGCACTGGTTTGGGTGCTCAATGATCTCCTGATGGCAAGAGACCAGAGAAAATGGTCCATTTTGGTTTTATTGGATCTGTCATCAGCATTTGACACTGTCGACCATGGGGTTCTCTTGGAGCACCTGAGATGTATTTGTGGACTCTCTGGGGTTGTGCTCAGATGGTTCACATCATACCTCACCGGAAGAACTCAGAGGGTGGTGTCAGGGTTTTTTTCCTCTGATCCCATCTCTCTTTTTTGTGGGGTCCCTCAGGGCTCTATACTGTGCCCCATGTTGTTTGCGGTGTACATGCTTCCTCTCAGAGACATTGTGAGATGGTACGGGTTGGGATTTCACTGTTATGCAGATGATACCCAACTGTACCTGTCTTTTGTACCCGACCAGGAAGGAGCTATCTCAGTATTTAATAGCTGCCTAAAGGAAATCCAGGATTGGATGAGGTCCAGTTGGTTGAAGTTGAATTCTAGGAAGACCGAGGTGTTGGTTTTGGATCCGGATCGCCGGATAGGGGGACCTGTGGCCGGCTCCCCTTCTGGAGTGTTCTGTGGGGATGTCGAGTTACCGGTCTCTGAATGGGTGCGAGATCTGGGGGTGATCTTAGATGCTGGGCTGACTTTACGATCTCAAGTATCAGCAGTGGTAAAATCTTCTTTTTATCATCTGAGAAACATTGCCAGAATCAAGCACCTCGTTCTGTCCAGCGATCTGCCAACTTTGATCCATGCCTTTGTGACCTCACGCCTGGACTACTGCAACTCGCTTTACCTTGGGCTTCCGGGGGTTGATATCCGCCGCCTCCAGCTGCTGCAGAATTCCACAGCCCGAGTACTTACAGGTACTCCTAGTTCATCTCATATTACTCCGGTGCTGCGGGGTCTGCACTGGCTACCAGTTCAGAGGCGGATCACCTTCAAAGTCAGATTACTGACTTTTAAAGCCCTGCATGATCTGGGCCCTGACTACCTGAAAGATCTCCTGATTCCTTATCTCCCTATGAGGTTGCTCTGCTCAGCCGACGAGGGGTTGCTAGAGATTCCTAGGGTTATATTAAAATCAGCTGGGGCCCGGGCTTTTATGTTTGTGGCCCCATCCCTTTGGAATTCTCTACCCCATTGGATAAGGGAGTGTACGACTGTGGGGAGCTTTAAACAGGCTCTCAAATCCTTGTTATGGGAAAGGGCTTACGGTGTCTCTGACTGATGACTGCATTTGCTTTTAACAGTTTTTATATTACTGTTTGTATACTTCGTCTGTATTCAATCTTTTTGGAATGCGCCTTGGTATTTGAAAGGCGCAATATAAATGAAGATTATTATTATTATTATTATAATGTAGGCAGCACAGTTTAGTTCCAGGTCAATGCATAGCACACAGTAGCAATACTTGAAGCAATATATTCATGTTTTAGGGCAGGATTGAGTCCTATGGACTTGATTACAAGGAAGGCCTGAATCAGGTGGAAACAATTCAGTGTGCTACAGGAGTACTGGTAGTAATAACATGAGCAACCTAGATACCAATGCACAAGGAGACTAGGCAAAGTCCCCCAAAAAGAAAGCAAAACAAGACAAGGAAACTAAGAGAAACAGAACACAAACACAGAGAGAAGCACACAGCCGGAGGCAATACAAACCCAGCAGAAAGAGAAGGAGTCCAGGAGAAAACAAGCAGAATCCAAACTGGGGGGGGAAGGGAGCCCCAGCCAGCAACAAAGGACAGACAGACAGAGCCTCCGGTCGCAAAGAAAAAAGTGTTTCAGAAGGAGGCTGAGAGGAACTGCTTATGTAGGTCAGGAAGTGGGAGTTGCTGGCTGCTTGTCCATTGAAATACAGGCTTAGCCTTCCAGTTATCGCCTGCACTGGATACGACAGGTCCTGTTCTCCATAGATTGTCCTGTCTACAAAAAATACCTTCGAATTGCTCTACTCCACCTAGGCCTCGTGGACCTTTGGAGACATTTCTTCCCTTCCTCTTTAGTTTATACCTTTACTGCATCCCGAACCAGCTCCTTGGCCCGGTTAGACTTTCTCTTTACCATGGCTGAACATCTAGATATGATCCATGATGTTAGTCATGGCCCCATACTCCTGTCTGACCATGCCCCTTTCAAAGTCAAAATAAAACTAGGCAAACCTCCCTCTTGGTCCCCCTGGCGACTTAACCTTTCTTTACTTAAGACCCGGTATTTATCAGACTTACACAGGAGAAAATTTCTCATATCTTGGAGGGAAATTCTAACCCTGCTATTTCTCCCGCAGTACTGTGGGACACAGTTAAAACCATCCTGCGAGGAGAATTTATTGCATATTCCTGCCACAAAACAAAGACAGAGACAAACACCTAAATGAGCTTCAACTTGAACTTGAAACATTACAAACAATTTCCCTACAAGGAGACAGGTTCCTTATCCCACAAACCCAGAAGAGGAAGCAGGAAATTCAAAAAAGTCTTAGATTGCAGGGTGGAACAAGATCTACTTTATCTTAAACATTACCAGTACGAGGGGGGCCTGAGAGGAGCGCGTAACCTGGCAAAGAAACTCCAAATCCATCAGATGAATGCCTATATCACACACATGTATGATACTGACACGGGCCAACTTGCAACACACCCATCAGCAATCCACTCCATTTTAGCCTCCTTTTATAAGGAACTCAGTGCTACAGACCTGACGGTTCCCTCACAACAGCTGTATAATTATCTTCAGTCTATCCCTCTGCCCAAACTAGATCACACAGCTGTTTTGCAATTAAAAGCACCCATTTTGGCAGCAGAATTGCAGCGTACTCTCCAAGAAGCTAGTTCTAGAAAAGCACTAGGATTAGATGGCTATCCAGCTGAATTTTTCCAAAAGTTCAAATCTGAACTGATTCAGATCCTTCACCTAGCTTACCATGCCACCCAACAAGGTGATCCCCCTCCACCCTCATGGCAATATACAATAATATCTGCATTTCCTAAACCAAATAAAGACCCCCACCACGACACATTGTATAGACCAATTTCTCTGTTAAACTATGATCTATACAGGCGCGGTCACGCCTGTATATTAGAGTTGCGTAAGTACTTCTATGTTAAACCCAAATTGTTGCACCTTAATAACTTTGCCCCGATCAACCAATTTACATGAAATCTGGAAAGCACCACCTCTATGCCAGGATCTCCTGATCCTGTAAATTTCATGTAGATCTGTTTAGGGGAGGCAATGTTATGGAGGCGCAAAAAAATGCAAGAGTCTTGTTTTTTGAAAATGTTTAAGACTTTTTTTGCCAAACGTTAACTTAAAAAAATATGAGGCTTTGAAACCTGAAACTCTCAGGTTTGATAGAGGCTGGTCAAAGGTGTGTGCTTTTGAGGTTTCTATGTCACTCACTTAAGTAGTTTTTGGAGTATTTAATATAAATGTTTTGTATCTGAGCATGCGCAGTTCAAACAAGCATTTGTCAATGCCGAATGTTGCTTGCTTCTATGTGCTGTTTAGGTATTTGGAAGTCATTGGAGTGCAAATATTGAAAATTTGCGAACTTACGAGAGTGCGTAGGAACTGAGCAACGCACGCTTGTAAAACAGTCATTTTTAGGAATTTTTTCACCAAATTTTCAACATAGCCATTTTAAGACTTCAGCTCATGAACAGTGTCACTGTGATTTTGTTAATGTGTCCCATACATTGAGTTTGCACACCGACTGCGCCATTATGCTTCCTGATGTGAACTACGTTTTGGGCAGGATGTGAAAAATGACAGCTGTGCTGCTCATAAGGAAGTGTGGTAAAATGGCAATGTTGAAAATCTGGAGTGAAAATATTGAAAATTTGTGAACTTACGAGCTCAGTGAGGAACCGCGCAACGCATCAGAAAACAGTCATTTTTAGATTTTTTCACCAGATTTTCAACATAGCCATTTTAAGACCTCTGCTCATGAACAGTGTCACTGTGATTTTCTTAATTTGTCCCGACATTGATTTACGCTAACCGACTGTGCCATTCTGTGCTACATGGGGAAACACATTTTGGGGTGAGATGTGAAAATGACAGCTATACTACTCATAAGAAGGTGTGGTAAAATGGCAATGTTGAAATCTGGAGTGAAAATATTGAAATTTCACAAACTTACTGAGCCTGCGCAGGAACTGCTTAGCATGCAGCTCATTAAAACAGTCATTTTGGAATTTTGGCACAAATTTTCAACATGGGGTTTTGGGACCCCTTCTCATGAATGATGTCACTGTCATGGTGGTATTCAGGCCCAGAGGGTGATTTCTCAGTCACTGCACAGTCACTGCATGAAATCACCGCCGGGCCCGAATAATGCCATGACAGTGACATCATTCATGAGAAGGTCCCAAACCCCATGTTGAAAATTTGGTGCAAAATTCTAAAAATGCCTGAGATATGCAACAAGTTGAAACCCCCTATCTAGCCCATTATACAGCCATCGCATTTCCTCAGTTCGCGTCAGCTTTGAAGAGGCAGATGTGTTCCCGTCCACCGAAGATCGCCGCGCCGGAGTCCGGAGGTAAGTATGGGGTGAGGGGGCGTGGGGAGGCTGGATACACAGTGGGTGGGTGCGGGTTGTGGGAGGGAGGGAGGTCGAGAGGCAGCACGGGACGTTTTCGTTTTCAGGTAAAAAATTAAAAAAGGCGTCGTGGGACCGTTTGCCATGCTGAGGTGGGCTCCCAGCGTGGCACAATGACGTAGGCGTTCAGCTGACGGGGATTAGGCACCCATGGCAAAAGGACTGATTTGTCACGCTGGGATGGGCTCCCAGCGTGGCACCTACAACTGGGAGAGGACGCAGCTCAGCCGGACGGGATTGGGCACCCGTCGGCTACACAATGAGATGCGGGCACATGCCTGCGTGTGGGAGCCACGCTTCTTATCTCTGCTCACTGAAGCGTAGCTCCCCCTTTCAACTGTATGCCACTGCATTTTGGAGCGTGTAATAGACAGCTCCAAAATGCATTGGCTTACAGGGGCCGCGCCTGCCAGCTCACTGACTGAATTGGAGGAGGAGGTGACACACCTCTGAAATCTCCGATGATGGCACTATGTTTCTTGCACATGCGTCATCCTGAACATTAAGAACACCCCTGAAAACTGCGGCCACTCATGATACAAAAGTCTCCTTTCCTCCTCCTCCTCCACATCATGAGTGACTATATTTGGTTAGTGGCGTCCCCAGTGCCACAGAAATACAGTAGCAGTTGATCAAAGAATATAAACAAACACATTTGTGTGTGGTAACACCAGTATTGTGGGCAGTCTGTTTTTTACTTTTAAAATGAAAAAATGAATCAGAATCAAACTATTAGCTACATCAGCAATCTCTACAGATTGCGAACAGTCATATTATGCGTTTAACTACAATAGTCCACGCTGATAAGGAATGCCTACTGGGAAATTTAAAGGTTCATGTACAATAACACATGAAATGTCAAATCCACAATTAACCACTGCCATTCAATAAACAGAAGAACATTTGGTAAAGGAAAGAAATATGTTTTAATCAATGAGAGTAATTCATCCCTAATGCAGAATGATTATACACTACAGCAATCAAATTGTATGAGGGAACTAAAATGATCAGTGTTCTTACAGGCATGTTCCAAAAATTCAATGAAAACAAGAAAACCTTATTAGATCATGTAAAGCATTTGGTAGAAAAAGAATTAGGAATTTCATTAATTCCGTCAGTATTACAGTATTTGAGCAAATCAGGTGTAAAATTATTCTGAAGTTCCCCCAGTGTTTATATTGACACACTCTCTCAAATTGTCTCATTAGATTTGCAAAAGAAGCAGAGACAAGGTAAACTAAACTTAGTTAAAGAAAACAACGCCCTTCCTGTCTTAATTTCCTGAGTTATGTGAAAATACAGGTAGCATCCAGAACACAGAAGATGCTATACAAAGCAAGCATTTGCCAATGCCGAATGTTGTCTCGCTGGCATTGGCATTGGTAGTGCAGGAGTTAGAGATACATAATAGGAGTGGCAGTGAAGTATTGAACTGACACCAACCCCACACCCACCCTGCAGAGACTGACAGGCATTGGGGTGTGTCTTTGTGTCGTCAGCTATAACGCTCATGCCATTTTACCTCACCCTACCCTGTAGACACCGACAAGTGTTGTGGCGTGCTTTGGGGTCCTTGGGCATTATACTTACCCCATTCCATAAGGAAATAAGCTGAGGTGGGTGCAGTATAGGAGAATGGGGTGAACGTTGTGGCTGAACACTCCAAGGCACACCTCGATGCCTGTCAGTGGCTGCAGGGTTGGGGTGGGGGTGGAATGGCAAGAGCATTACAGCTGATGATCCCAAGTCACACCCCTGACGCCTGTCAGTCTCTACAGGGTGGGGTATTTTCACTCCAAATTATCAACATGGGCTTTTTGTGACCCCACCTCATGAAGTGCGGCAGTATCAGTTAGGTGATTTTACACAGCGACTGTGCCATTCGGTGTCACAGGTATGTAAATATATTTTGAGCAGTTTGTGAAAAATGACAACTGTATTGTTCATGAGGAGGTGTAAAAAAACGGCAACGCTGAAAATCTGGAGCAAAAATATGAAAAATTGGTGAAGTCATGAGCATGCATAGAAACTGCGCAACGCACATCCATAACCCAATTATTGTTTTTTTTTTTAACCACATTTTCAACATAGGCATTTTGGGACCTCCCCTCCTGAACAGTGGCCCTGTGATTTTCTTAATCTGTCCCAAAAGTTGATCTCCCACAGCGACCACGCCATTGTACGCCACAGGGGCAAAAACACATTTCAGGCAGGATGTGAAAAATGACAGCTATACTGTTCATAAGGAGGTGTGAAAAAATGGCAGTGTTAGAAATCTGGCATGAAAAAATTGCAAATTTGCAAAGTTACTAGGGTACATGGAAACTGCACAACACATGCTTGTAACACAGTCATTTTATGGACTTTCATCACCAAATTTTCAACATAGGCATTTTAGGGCCTCTGCTCATGAACAGTGTCACCGTCATTTTGTCAAACTGTCCCGAAAACTGATTTTGCACAGCGACCACTCTATTCTGCCCAGGACGTGCGAAAACACATTTCAGCCAGGATATGTAAAATGACAGCTATACTGTTCATAAGGAGGTGTGGGAAAATGGCAATGTTGAAAATCTGAAGTGAAAATATTATAAATTCACAAAGTTATCAGCGTGCATGGAAACTGCAAAATGCACGATTGTAAAACAGCCATTTTTTGGATTTTTGTCACCAAATTTACAACATAGGCTTTTTTGGGACTGAATAATGGCATGGCAGTGGCTGAATTCATGAGGAGGGGTCCCAATAACCCCATGTTGAAAATGTGGTGCCAAAATTCCCAAAAATGACTGAGATATGCACCAAAGTTGAAAAAAACCTATTTATGCCATTATACAACTTACCGGCATTTCTTCAGTTCGCGGTCAACTTTGAAGAGTACAGATGTGTTCCCAGTCCACTAAAGATCATTGCACCAGGCTCTGGAGGTAAGTATGGAGTGGGGGGGGGTGTGGGGAGGTGGACTACGCAGAGGGTGGGTATGGGTTGAGGGAGGGAGCAGGACAGACTGCGAGGGACCATTTTCTGATTCACAGGTCTAAAAACCAAAAAAAAAAACATTGTGGGATTTTTTTTTACAGGAGCATTTGGCACACTGGGGTGGGCTCCCATTGTGCCACCTGAGTGTTTTTTGGGGGGCTGCTTCAGCCAACTGGGGATTTGGCACCCCTGTTGGCACATGCGAAGGGGAGGGACAAGAGTCGAGGGGGATTGGACACCCACCTCGGCACACAACAAATGGGGGGGACATTATGCCGATGTGGAGTGGGCTCCCCATCAGCAAATTAAACTGGGAAGGGGGTCTAAAGCCGAAGGGATTGGGGCCCCATTGGCAAAGAAAGACTGTTGGGGAGGGGCTCATGATGCAGAGGGATTGGGTACCCTCTCAGCATACACTGAAATGGAGGAGGTGCATTATGCCAATGGGGAGTGGGCACCCCCGTCGGCAAATGAAGTGGGTTGGGGCATGCTGACAGGGGGATTGGGCACCCCTGAAGTCGGTGCTCTGTGTGGCGGCAGTCAGTGTCACCATGTTTATTGAAGTAGTTCTCCAGAAAAGGCACACCATTGCATGATGAGCTTGGCTCTCATTGTAGCAGACCTTTTCTTTGATCTGGTGACCAGTTTACATGTTGCTGGTGTCAGTGCCTGCAGCTGCCTCATTGGGGAATGAGGTATGCACCTACTGATGCCTGCCCTGCATTCACCCACAGTAACCACACCTCCAAATCTGCTACTACTGCAATATGTTGGCTGTGCAAGCGTGAGCCAACATAAAAACATTACATACATTACCTTTTGGAAAACAGTTTTTTTTAAAGTGATAAGACATGAAAGTTTTCATAATGGTAGACAAGTAGCTATCTTACTGCTGCATGACATGGAACTAGTACATAGAATCTTGCAAGAAAGTATAAACTAGATAAAATGGGTATCCTAATAATTGATATGGCATTTACTGTATTATTCAGGTGCTAGTAATCCTGTAGGATAAGACTCTCATTTTGTTTAGCAAGAAATGAGCATATAATCAGATGGACAGATTCCCAACATTGCCTGAACTATTGTTATAAGTAGACCTCAAAGACACATGGCTAGTAGATATTCTCCTTTGGCATCCATGTCCGACTGTTGACTATCCAATAACAAAAAATAAGCAAAAAGGGACGAGAGAGCAGAGAACCCAGTCACGACCAGTGATTTAGCAACCATATTTTGGAATATTGCTAGATTCTCCTTTAAAAAAAGTGATGTAAACTGGTATTTATTTATGACTACCGCTAACATGGACAGACCACACTCATAACATAGTCTCAAATGGCTACCAATATTTTCGTGCTTTAGCGCATACATTTCACTTCTTCAGAACAGCTTCTGGGAGCCTGAGGACAACAATGAAAGTGACTGAAGATATTTGCTATAAAAGAAATATCATGCATATCTAACAATATATCAACAGTCTCTGTAGAAATTGAAAGGTTAACAGTTATTACATGTAGTAGTAATACGCCCCAGGTGGGATTAAAATATTAGAACAGCTTATTGATTACATTAACAAACCAAATAAGCTTTTGCTAGGACCTGTATCCAGTGGTTGAAATAATAATTCTAGGTAGAATGCAAGAATTGGGAATCATAGCAATTTAAATAAATCCTATAGAGCCTCCCTTATCAAAACTTTTAGTACAAAGAATCAGCAGACACAAAAATAAATGCAAATGGAATAAGGCTCATAACCTTTATTACAGAAACTGGGCTGTCAGTACATAATAACAGGTTAAAAGGTAAGTATCCAGGTGCATCCACATGCTTATCTCTGATTCCTCAGTCACTGATTATGCGATATGCTCAACCACTGGTGTTGAAAGCTACACTCATCTAATGACCCAAGTTGAGACTTATTTTAATCAAGAAAAGATTATTAATCAAAAACTCTGCAAACAGAAACGTAGAACCATAGACCATGACAGCAGAAAAAGACCAAGGGTCTATCCAGTCTGCCCAAAGTTGCCCAGGACCTAGTGTCTTATCTGGGGACCAACACCACCCCCCCATCAGTTCATCCTTCCTCATCCTGGTACTTGGATCAGAGCTCATTTTTTGTGCTCTGGCTCTGTCCCAACCATGCTTGAAGCCCTCCACAGTTTTGGCACCCACCACCTCAGCAGGCAGACTTTTCCATGGCTGCACCACCCTTTCAATAAAATAATACTTCCTCAAGTCCCTCCTGAAGCTCCCTCTCTTCAGTTTCCATTCATGCCCATATGTATCTGAGCTGGTACTCCTATTAAATGACTCTGTGTGGTGCACTTTTCTTATGCCCTTCAGAAACTTGAAAGTCTCTATCAAACCCCACCTCTCCTTCCTGGCCTTCAGCAAGTACATGTTCAGTGCTCTCAGATGCTTCTCGTAGGAGTCCCCCTGCAGGCCCTGTATCATCTTAGTCACCCTTCTTTGCACCGCCTTCAGCCTATCCTTATGCTTTCTGAGGCAAAGGCTCCAGAACTGGGCACAGTATTCCAGGTGTGGCCTTACCAAGGAACGATAAAGAGGGAGAATAACCTCCTTCCTTCTACTATCTGTACCCCTTCCTATACACCCTAACATTCTGTCTGCTTTGCTGTAGGCTTTGTTGCACTGGTAGTCTGCTTTAGGGTATTGCAGATAGTGACTCCCAGGTCCCACTGTTCTGATAAGATATTAAGTTTCACTCCATTTAGCCAGTACTCCTTCCTGGGGTTCCTTTTTCCCCAGCTGTATTACCTTGCACTTCTTGACATTGAACTTCAGTTGTCACACATTTGACCATCTCTCCAACTTTTGGAGGTCACGTTTAGTTTAATGTCATCAGTGAAGAGGGCAGTCTTACTCTGGATCCCTTCACTAATGTCACTAATGAACATGTTAAAAAGGACTGGGCCCAGGACCAATCTCTGAGGTACCCCACTTGTGACTTCCCAATCCACTAACTTAACCCTGTTTACAAAGACCCTCTGTTGCCTACCCTTGAACCAGTTTCCCACCCATCTGAGTATATTCCTTGCTGCCCCCAGGTCTTCCATCTTCTTCAGCAGGCATCTATGTGGCACTGAGTTGAACACCTTGCTGAAATTGAAGTAAAGTAGATCCACTGCATGGCCTGTATCCAGCTCCTTTGTTACTCAGTCAAGGAAGACAATAAGGTTGGTCTGGCAGGACCTCCCTGCCACAAACCCATGCTGCTTACTATTCTGGAGACTGTTCTTTTCCATGTAGTCAATGAGACCATGCTTGATTAGAGTCTCCATCAATTTTCCTACAATAGATGTGAGACTAACAGGCATAGTTTCGTGCCTGTTCCTTATCACTCCCTTTATGTAGTGGAACCATGTTGGCCACTCTTCAGTCTCTAGGTACCACCCCAACTGCAGTGAGCTGTTGAGTAGATATGTTAGAGAATCAGCCAGTTCTTCTACCAGTTCTTTTAGCTCTCTCAGATGCATCCTGTCTGGACCTGGGGCCTTGTCTATCTTGAGAGCTACCAGCCCCTTGTGGACCCTGTCCCTAGAGAATATTGATGTTTCCATCTCTGGGATCCCCCTAGGGACTGCATGGATGACACTTTCAGGTAGGGGGGCCTGTATTCTCCCTGATGAAAACAGAGCAGAAGTAGTCGTTAAGGACAGTGGCCTTCTGTCCATCATCCTCAATTACCCTTCCCCCATCTACTAACTTAATAATCCCCACAAGCTTCTTTCTCTTTTTTCTGATGTAGCGGAAGAAATGTTTTTCTCCAGATATGATCCCTTCGGCAATCTGCAGCTCCGTTTCTGCCTTGCATCCCTTACTGCCCTCTTTGCCTCCCTCTTTTTTGGAATGTATTCCTCCCACTTCCCCGACTCCTTTTAAACTGATAGAATGCTTTTGTTTTGGCACTGACTGCTTCTCTGACCTTTGCTGAGAACCATACAGGTCTATTGAACTTATTTCTTTTTACTACTAACTTCACACATAGTTTTTTTGCCTCGAGGATGGCCCCTTTTATAAACCTCCACATTTCTCCCACACCTACTATATCCCCCACTTTGGTTAATTTGTCTCACACCAGCATTCTCATTTTGTCAAACTGTGCTCCCTTTAAGTCCAGGACCTCCATTCTTGAGCATGTTTTTTCAACCCCAAGGGTCAACTCAAACCAGACAGAATGTTTACTAGTGGTTCCCCTACTCTTACTGCAATTACTGCTTCTGAGTCTTGAGAACTACATCTAGAATGGATCTCTGTCTGGTATGTTCCTTAACCAGCTGGGCCAGCAGGCAGTCCTGAAAGGCATCCAACATAGCTTGACTTCTAGAACTCTTTGCCACTGGAACAGCCTAGTTGACATCCGGAAGGTTTAAGTCTTTGACTAGAATTACATTCCCCTTTCCTGACCCTCTTTTTATTTCCTCCCCTAGCTAGTTGTCCCTCCCCTCTCCTTGTCCTGGAGGTCTGTACAGCACCCTCAGGTGTAGTTTTCTGCCCAATGCTGTTGTGAGCTGCACCCACAGCAACTCAACTTCCTCCATTCCACACCTGATATTCCCATTCTCCACTACTTTGATACCCTCTCAGACTTAAGGGGCTACATTCCGCTTACCTCCCCTTCTAGCTCTCCTGAATACTGAGTACCTTGGTATTGTGAGGTCCCAGTCATTGCTGTCTGTGACCCAGGTTTTAGTGATTGCAACTAGGTCCATCTTAGTATCTGCCTAGGCTACCATTGTCTGTAACTCGCTAATTTTGCTGCACAGCCTGTTAGCGCTGAGACTTACCCCCTTCCAGGTACTCTCTAAACATTTTTTGCTGTGTGTTAGGATTTCTCCCTCACCCCCAATCATTTTTGTTCTGTGCTACCTACAGCACCCTTTTTATACCCCCTTTTTGCTGTCCCCTGCCTTTCTCCAGCCTCAATCTTGACTGTACATTCCTGCCTTATCATTTTACTTCCAACTACTGTTTGTGGGAGAGTGCTAGCTAGGTTCCCCTTCCACTCATCAGTCATGGTGATCCTCCTAGCCTTAGATTCTCCCCCAGTCAGTTTACACATCTGATAAAGACATCAAACTTGTGCCCTAGTGCGCTTACCCCCCCTCCTTTGTCAGATGGAGTCCATCGCCCCAGAATATCCTTCATTCCCAGAAGTCTCCCCAGTCACCCACAAACTGCAAAAACTTCTTTTTGACACCACCCCTTAAGCCACCTGTTGAACTCATCTATTTCTTTCTGTCTAATTTTGTCCTCCCTCCCCCTCTACTCCACACAGAGAGGATCTCAGAGAAGGCCAGGGAGGATGAATGTGCTGCCAACTGGTGCCCCAGTCTCTCAAACTCCATTTTGCTGTTTGCCAGATCATTGGTTCCCAGATGAACCAGCACCCCAAGTTCTCTGCTCATCCCCTCCACCATCCTCCCTATGCGCTCTATGCCCCAGTGAGCTGAAGCACCAGGAAGGTACCTAACAATCCTTTCTTGTTGCATTTCACCACCCATTTTTGACTCCACACCCCTAACTATACAGTCTCCTACCAATAGGATTTGCTTGACTGTTTTGCTTTTGTTCCCAGTCCTGACATTGGGTGCCATTTTGATGTTTTGCCTTAACCCACTGACTGACATGGAGTCCCCCTTGCAAGGTCAAGTTCCTGCACCTCTTCAAGGGGTGCAAAACTATTTGCAGTCAGAGTGGCATTGGTCCAAACAACCTACTAGTGGTCAATCCTACCCTCTTCCCCCCTCCCTCACACTCTCTATCCACCCCCCTGGTTCAGTGGGCTGCTGTGGGAGCAGGAGGGGGGAGGGAGTGAGCTCCAGCTGAGCTGAAGATGCAGCATTGATATTTCCACCCTCATTGCCTCCAGTGGAATCCTGAGACAGAAAGAGTTTTGAAAAATGGGGCATTGTCCCCAAATTAGAATACAAGTAATGAAGACATTGGAATATTTAACAAATAAAGGATAAAATGGAATGGTCTAGTTGGAATGGAATAACTAAGTTATTACACTCAGACATATTTGAACAGATTAGGATTAACCTGTTTTTGACCATGGATGTTAACTATTCATATTTACTTTACAATACATATTTACTTATATTCTGCTGCTTTATATATTCTCAGAAAACATTTTATTTAGGTTTCGGAAATCACACCTTTGAGACAGCAGCTCTTTTACAAAGGTTGCACGTCATAGAACAGGACAAGTAATAGCAAGACAGGCAAACAAATAATTGCATAGGTAAAATTGATAGACAATACATGGGAAACTAATTATCATATTAATTTACATTAGGTAACAGCAAGAGAGTTGCCAGTTAACAGTGCATGAACTGCCAGAGGCTTTGTCAACAATAAACAGGGGAGAAACACTGTGGCTCATATGGGAGAGGAGAGAGGATGCGAGTGAAATAAGGGGGCGGTCTAGGAGGAGAAAAGAGAGAGAGAGAGAGAGAGAAAGAAGAAAGAAAAAAAAAAGAAATTTTACAAGGTGCAGTCACAGCTGGCATTGGCCACCAAGTGCTGATGAAGAATGCGCTTAAATGAGTTTAGATTCGGGATGTTAGCGATGTTCCTAGGAAGTGAATTGTACCAGTTGGGGGCCCTTGCTTTGAAGGAGCATTGCCCTTGAGAGGTCCGACATCATGGGACAGAGAAGGCTAGTTTTCAGAACTCCTGGTTAGTCGAGTGGGGCAGTGTGGGGACAGTACAGACTGAACACCAGGGGGCAGGAGGCCAAGGGAAGCCTTCTTTGCAAGAATGCATGTTTGATACTTTATTCTCCCTGACAGTGGGAGCCAGTTTGCCTGCTTGTATAAGTCACAGGTATGTGTGAGTCGTGGGGCTGAGGTGAGGAGCTGACAGGATTTGTTCAGGGCAAGGGTTATGCGCCGGAGGGCAGTGTCGGTGGTGGAACCATAGATTATAAGTCCATAGTCAATAAGAGAGATAACAGAGCACTATATCACAATCTTTAATGTTTCAGTAGTTAAACAGTGCCTGTGTTTATAGAGCAGACCAATGCAGGTATTAACAGTTTTGGCGATGTTATGTATATGCAGGGCGTACAAAAGTGTGCAGTTGAGGGTCACTCCCAGGTATTTGAAGTGGTCAACCTGCTCCAGTGTGGTGCCAACACTGTTTTTGATAACCAGTTGTTGGCGCTTGTGTTTGCTGTGGGTGCCATGAAATAGCAATCAGATTTTGATTAAATGGAAACAAAACTTCTGGAATTAGTAAGATATTTCAATAAAAACCTAACTACAGATAACTAAACTTTTTAAATAAGCAAATGCAACACAACAAACAACACTTTCTACTTGAGCAAATACATAATATCAGATATTCCTATGGGATCAGTTGAATGAAGCAGTCAATACAGAAAATGATGAATTATTCTGGCTGTTCATAGCTAAAGATACAAATAATTTCCATACCCAAATATTGTCTCACACAAAACCAGACATATGGATTGATTCTTTTTCCAAAAAAGATTCTATGATTATCTAAAGTTTGCTATCAGCACAAACATGTTATACAGAGATTGCCTCCACTATTGTTATCATGAAGGGTGAAGTAAGTATGTCTATAGCCTCCTTTAAAGCAAATAATGCTCCTAGGGCCCCGATTCTAGAAAGGATACGCCAAAGCGTAACACAGTTGCGACAAAGGAAATGTCACAATTCGCAAACATGACAAGCAGTTGCGACATGCGGGATTCTAGAAAGCGACATGCACCAAAATGTAAGTAATTATGCCAAAGCTGACATACGCCATAGTTGCGACAATCCCGTAGGTACGCCAATGCAGAAAGGCACATACGCCAAGAAAAGACAACAGACACGCAATAGCGGGATTCTAGAAGGTGCAGAGTGACAAGTTGCGTCAACCTCAGATGGCATAATATACACCAGGTGGGGGCAGGTGGAAGTTACACAGTATAAAAAGGAAGCACTCCCAGGCAGGCTGCAGACACACAGTTGCACAGCACTGTGAACCACAGAGATGGCAGAGAGCCACAGGATAGCAATGGCAGACCCAGCAGCTATGCTAGGTGTGCTACTACTGGACTGGTGGGACAGGTACAGGAGGCGACGGAATGCCTGGAACTAAGTGAGCAGGCAGTATCCAGGACAGCACAGACCCGTCAGATGCCATGCACCATGGGTGTACAGGCCAAGGAAGACCTACCAGGACCTGATGGAGGAACAGTGCATAGTACAGTACTGACTGCCCCAGGCTATCATCCAGGGGATATGTGACAACCTCGGGCTGAACTGCAGAGTGCAACCTGCAGGGGGTGCCCGGTCCCTGTGGAGGTGAAAGTGGCAGCAGCACTATGCTTCCTTGCCACAGGGACATTCCAGACTCCAACCGGTGACACCACAGGAATATCACAGCCAGCCATGTCCAGGTGCCTATACCAGTTCCTGAATGCAATGGTGGCCCGCATGGGTGAGTACATCACCTTTCCTCGTGATGCCCGACAGCAGCATGCAGTGATGCAGGGCTTCTACAACATTGCCCAGTTCCCACAAGTAATGGGCACCAAAGACTGCACTCATGTTGCCATATGGGCACCATCAGGCAATGGGGACATGTATGTGAACAGGAATGGGCACCACTCCATGAATATGCAGGTAGTGTGTGACAGTCAGTGCCCGCATACTGGATGTGGTAGCCCAGTACCCTGGTTCCACGCATGATGCCTACATCCTGCAAAACAGTAGCCTACATGAGGCCTACCAGAGGGGTGAGCTCACTGGAGGATGGCTACTAGGTAAAGGAACACAGCATACAGCACCACAGCCCTGCACACCTGCACACCATGCACACACATGGAACACATACCATGCAGACTAACGCTGTGCCATTCACTCCACAGGAGACAGCGGCTACCCACAACTGCCATGGGTGATGACACCACTACACCATATGCGCACGGTAGCACAGAGAAGGTACAGTGATGCACACAGCCAAACCAGGTGTGTCACTGAGTGCATCTTTGGGGTCTTAAAGGTGCGCATTTCATGTGCATTGACAGATCGGCAGGGGCATTACAGTACAGTCCGGAGACAGCCTGCAAAATATTCCTCAAGTGCTGTATACTACACAACATCGCAGTACAGAAGCATGTGCCACCACCAGACCCACTGGAGGAGGAGGAGGATGACCAGGAGGGGAATAACATGCCAGCCAGACATGGTGGACAGCACCCTAATGATGCAGCACTGGCACAGGCAGGTCAACATGCCCGAAGGGAGATGATGTTGAGGCACTTCACCTGATGACAGCCACGACACCACCAAACAGCCACGACACCACCAAACACCCACAAGCAGCCAAGTGGACATGGCCAACATATAATCCCACAGGCATTTCACTTGGTGCAGCACACAGAACATGGTGACACTGAATGTTGGCAACAGTGCCCGTGTAATGTGGCTACATACACACACACACACAATTCAAAAAATAAGCCTCACTCTACCCAAAAAATAATATTTTTATGTCTTTTTATTGAAATCCAATTCAATCTTGTATCTTATTGATTTATAATTATTTCATCCCAAATTATGGGTTCACACACACACACACACACACACACACACACATTCATGGACATGGTACAGTGAGCTGCACCAAGATATAGCATGGAACAATGATATCTTGGGAACAGCACAATCTGACAGTGTTATGGTGGAGGGGGTGGGGGTGAGAATGCCCATGCAGTGTGGATTACACCATGCAGCACAGTGGCATACATTATGAGGTATGGCATGTAATGTACCCCCAGACACCCACTATCCCACGTGTAGAAGGTGACAGTCCACACTGATCACAGTGCCCTGTGGCCAGACATGTATGTAACCATCACATGCTGTGTCACCATCACCCAGCTGCCACAGCACTGCATGCTGACTGACAGTGGTCTGAGCCTCCAATGACATGTCCCATGATGTGTCACATAACCTGTCCTGGTGTCACACATCCTGGAACACAGTAGTGTAGGGAACTGTGTACAGGTTGGCTGAACACTGTGTGGCCCACACACATATGAAGCCTACACACATACAGCAGTGCCAGCATACACACACACACACACACAATAACAGGATGTGCCATGCATGCAGCAAATAGCAACACACATGATGGAGTGCACGCACATGCGGGAAGCAAATGTGCAATACAACGCAATTGTGGCCTCCGTTAAACATGCCGCCTAATACAGTAGCATGTGTTCTGAACTGTATCCCTGCCTTTAATGTACTGCCCCATCATGTTCATGTAGCACTGTGCCCTGGATAGGGTACTACTGAGTGTCACTGTGTCGAGTTGGGGGGGGGGATGCAACCGAGTGATGGCTGCTTGACAGTCCCCATCAGGGTGTGCATGCCACATGCTGGTATATGCCAATAAACATGCAACTGTGCAGTGAATCAGTCATGTACTGCACGTGCACGTCAGTCCCGTGTCACACATGCAAACTGCGTGTGACACTACACCACGTGCAGAGCTCAGCGGGAAGTAGCACACATGTGCAGTACACATGCATAGCGGCCATTGCATCGCAGGCAGCAAACACACACACACTAAAGCACACCCAAGGGCTGTACCTTGCAGTATCACTGGGACAATGGCCAATTTGAGTGGGAGGGCATCTAACTTCAGCCCTGCTGAGACATGCCGGATGATTAACCTGGTGCAGCAGTGGAGGAGGGCACTACTGCCACCAGGCTGCAGGAGGCATAGCACACAGCAGAGGGATGCTATCTGGAGGAGAATAGCTACATGCCTGGAGAGGGTGGGTGGTGTGAGATGCACACCACACCAGCTGAAACACCGCTGCCAGGACCTCAGAAGGCATGACCCCATCATCCTGAGGCAGCTAATGGACATGTCCAACAGGTGGGATGTGGCAATGCACATGGGTGTAGAACCTGTAGAAGGTAGGTTGGCTGTCAGCAATGGGCCACTACAGGCTGCGTTCAGCAACCCATGCCTGACTGTGTACCAATGCACTAATATCTGTACGTATCTCTGTTCCCACAGGTCACAGACATGCAGGAGCTGCGGGGTTGCAGCAGGGACCAGCAGGCATACTGGACAGACATCGGCAAGATAGGTGCATACACACCACATGACAGGGACAGGGGAATGTTCTAGGCAGGCCTGCTGGTTGTCCCAGGGTGTGCGTGTGGCAAGGCATGTGGTGCCAGGGTGCACACAGGTGTCATGGGAAGTGGCTTTGCCATGGTGCCAGACGTACATGTCTGTGAGATCCACCATACGGGTGGCACAGCAGTGAAAGCCTGCATTGGCAGCGGCCCGTGTGATGCATGGTAGCAGTGTGTGGTCCACAGAAACTACATGCCGGATGCAACAGTTGTACTACATACCAATGCCCGAGTAGAGTGCTAACAGTAATACGTGTCCCATTGCCACGTTACAGGTGGCAGGCATGGAGGTGGATGCCACAACATAACCCCCAGAAACAGGGTACTCCTGTGCACCATGGAGGCACAGAAGTGGAGGGATGCTCAGGACTATGCCCTGCGGACCCGGTGCCATTGCAGAAGGGCCTGGCCCCTGCCACCAGAGAGCGATGAGGAACAGGATAAGGTGGGGGTGGAGTCGGGGGAGGCTGTAGTAGTTGGGCCCAATGTTGCTGAGGACATGGAACAGCAGGAGCAGGAGAGGCCCACTGGGCTGGAGGACATGCCACAGCAGGTGGATGCGGAGATGGGCACCCCTGAGGCCGGTACTCCACCAGGACACATTGCCCATGGACAGATGGATGATGGCACAGCAGGATAGGACACAGGCAACACTGGCGGTGACAGTGATGCCATGGTAGAGGCATGCATTGCCCCAGTGATCTCACGGACTATGCACGGGGGTGCCCTGTGCTGGCTGCATCATAGCTGTATCCCTGTACAGCTCATGTTCGTGTCCAGGGGGTGGTGTTCTTTAGCTCTAGAATGTGCTGGATGCCAGTATTGGTGGGTGGTAGTGTTTCTGGGTCACACGTGTGTACAATGTTAATGTTGCATGCCTGAGTGGGGTGCATGCCTGTACAGTCATGCTGTTGCTCTGTACTTACATTGTTTGCTGTACTATGTGGGCATTGTAAAAGTAACATTTGTTGTTTAATTAAACTTTGCTCTTGAGATACATACACCATGGCCATGTGTCCATTCACTGTGATGTTACCTGTGTGTTGTGTGTGTGTTCTTCTATGTGTGGACACTGGCAGTGCAATGCATGCTGCCCTATGCTGTCTGTTAGTGTGTGTTGGTGCAAGCACATGGCATGGCTGTGTGGAATGCACAGTGCCCAGCACTGTCACACCACAGGAATCATGATCATGTAGTGCACGCCACAAGTGTTGGTGGTGCACAGATGTGTGTCATGTTCCCAGACCCATCCATTCAGCGCTACCATTGACTGTGCTGGCTGTGGGCCTGTCTGGCACCTCACCACCCGGGGCATCCCTGGCCCTGGCAGTGGCACTGGTGGCACATTGGCCTGGGGCCACCAGGCAACAGCCGTGTACTGGAGCTGTGCCACCCGGTGCTGCTCACCTGCCATGGTGTCACTGTATACACATCCTGGTGTCCATGTCCGGTGTGTGGCGCCTGGCGGCAACAACATCTACAACATGTGTGACTGGCCTCTGTGTGCCATCTGCTGGGCACACCTGGTCTGGAGCTGGGCACACACAGCTCAGGGCATCCACCTGTTGCTGTACTGCTTGGCGCATTGTGCTGTGTGTGTGTGTGTGTGTGTGTGTGTGTGTGTGTGGTGGCTGTTTGTCCAGGCCTGAAGCAGTGCCACGGCCAGCATACTGTGGACCTCTGGACCATGTGGTCCTGCATGGTTGTCATCCGTCACCGGTGTGTGTGCCCTGTGTCCTATGTTGGGGCTGTGCAGCATCTGCCATTGTGTCAGTGTGCTTCCATGTGTGCAGTGCCGTTCAGTGTGGTGGATGTGCGGTATGCGGTCAGTGCACTGCCTCAGCTCCCTGCCAGTACCCTGCCAGTACCCTCCCATGCACACTACTGGCTGTGTACATGGGCACTGGTGCATGCTGCATGTGCCAGCCCATGTCCACCAGGCACCTCGCCCATCTGTGCCACTGGTACATGATGGCCCCTGCCCATGTGACCTCCGCTGACTGCGGACATTGTGTTCTGCCCCAATGTGGCCACCATATGCCTTGCTCTGTGTCATCCTGTTGTACATGTGTCCCCCACATACCCATCCCATCTACCACTATCTGGGATCTGAACAGCTGTGACCCAGTGCATGCTGCCTACACACTGCACCCTTGCTGAGATTTGCTATCCCAGTGACAGGTTGCCCAATCATACACAGAGCCTACCACTGGACCCACAGTGTGGGTTCATCCATGGATGTGACCCCCACTGCTGGGCATCACAGGGTCATGCAAACACAACACATGACTACACTGTGTGATGGGATGGCATTTATTCATTGGGTATACATTCAGTGCTGACTGCACTACACACATTGCCATTGTGTTATACCCAAAACACACACACGCTCACACACATGCATGCATGCACACGTACACACACACACACCTCTGTGTCATGCACAGTGCCTCCCAACCCATGATACTAGACATACATGCCATTGGCCCCTGCCCATCCATCGCTACACTGCCCACCCACCTGCCGTATGTACCATGCAGATGGGCATCCTACAGCTGTCTACCATGGCCACGCTGAGCATGTACACACATGTCAGGGGATGTGTCTTCTACTGTGGATGCCCCTGATGCGCCTGTGGGGTGTTCCCTGCCCTGCTGAGCCTCTCCTGGTGGTGTGCCCTGTGGCCCTGTGTCTGTCCCCACAATGGCTCTTGTGGGTCTCCGCCCTCTCACACCACCATATCTCATTGCCATGGGTAGTGTTGGTTGTGCTTCAGCTACACTGTGCATACCCCCCACCTGTGTGGACTGTCCAGCTGCCATTGTGGCCTGTGTTGCAGTGGACACTGGATGCATGCCCTGCTGTGTGGGCACTGGATCTGTCACAGTGGTTGCAGGCCTGTCTGGGTGTGTGGTGCTTGCATGTGCCTGTGGAGGTGTGCCAGTGTCGGGCGTAGCAGTGATGTGCATCACAGCAGGTGCCCTGCTGGGGTGGCTGTGGGCTGTGTCAGTGTCTGCCATGCTCTGTTGGTCGTGTGCCTCCCGCTGCATGGGTGTGCCTGGGTCTGCTGCCACTGATTGTGTTGCAGCCAGGGGGGTTGGTGTTGGTGATGGTGGCTGTGTCTGTGTGTATGCATCTGCCTTCACTGGTGGTGCCACTCTCTGAGGCATGTGCTGCAGGTGTTGTAGTGGCTTCAGGGCGCACACTATTGAATGCATGGCCATGGCCATGGCTGTGTTGTGGCTCTGTTGCTGCACCAACATGTGGTCCATGGCCATTGTGCAGCATTCCAGGAATGCCACCTGGCATTCAGCACAGAGCCGCATACCCTGAATTGTGTCCCCATGTTGCCCATGCACATGGTGGCCTCCCTGGTGCATGCCTGCAGGCCATTAGATATGGTGGACAGGTTTACATTCAGGCTCTGTTGCTCCTCCTGCATGGCCTGCCTGATGGTGCCCAGGTCCTGCCTCATGTTCCCCTGCACGGACAGCTCAGATTGGCAGTAGTCCCCTATATAGGGAGGTGGGAACAGTGGTTCCTGTATTTCCCTCACAGCCTCATCCAGCTGCTCCTCCAGTCCATGGCTACTCAAGGGACTCAGTGCCCCAGCCACTGTTCCTTGTGTATATGATGCCACAGGTGTGGTCATATGCATGTGGGGATCGGTCCCTCTCTCTGTCGCTGCTGGTGGAGTCACCATGCTGGCATCCTCATCAGTCACCTGCTATTGGCTGTGCTGGCTTGTTGCACCCTCCACACTGCTGTCCACCTCTTCACCCATGGGACTATCACTGGCCTCTCTGTTATTTGGCTCCACTTCAGGATCGGGTGTGTCGGCTGATGGGGTGCTGTGAGCTGAGCTTCTGCCACGTGCTGGTGTGCTGCTTCCACCACTTGCTGCTGTGTCAGTGTCCTGGGCTGTGCCTGTGGCTCTCTGGCTCTGCTGCTGCTGTCCACTGTGTCCTGCTGCTGTTGTCCCAGTGTCACCAACGGATACTGCACCTATTGGATGGGCAACATGTCAGTGTGTGTTGTGCAGCCCTGCCTACGACACTGCTGCCCTGCTTGCGTCCCTGCTACATAGTGCCACTGTGGCCTGTCACAGCCCTGTGTTCTGCTGTGTCGCCAGGTACATCCTGCCCTAGTGACAGCTGTGTTTCACCTGGCAGCTGTTACCATGATATTACCCCTTCAACCCCCAGCAGCAGGCAGCATGTCATTACCCTATGAGCCCCTCCAGCAGCAGGCAACATATCATTAACCCAGTACCCCCCCCAGCAGTGGCAGGTACATGTCCCTATCCCATGCCACACCCAGCAGCAGGCCACACAGCATTACCCAAGCCCCCCCAGCAGTACTCCACACAGCATCATCCAACTCCCCAGCAGCAGGCCATACAGCATTGTCCCATGCCCTCACTAATGGCAGGGGACTCCATCTCAGTATCCCAAGCCCCGCACCCCATGGTGGCAACAGGCTAAATGTCATTTTACCATCACCCACCCCACCATTCTGCAGCAGGCAACACTGCGGTGGTCATGGCCCGACTGTCACATGCATTGCTCCCTGGTGTTCCTACCTGTGTGTGTTTGACATCTGTAGGTGTCCAGGTCTGTGTCCCCGCTGATGCTCTGCTGGCTCAGGGGGTGTGGCTATCCTCCTGTCCAGGCAGGTGAGAGGCTGCTGCTGGGTGGGTCCACCCCCCGTGGCCTGGGCGCTACATCTGCTCTGTGTCAGCTTCCTCTTCACTAAGCACTTCAGGTTGTTGCACTTCTTTTGGAGGTAACGCACTGTTCTTTTCTGTGGTGCTACTGCATTAGTTTTGTGGGCAACCTTGTCCCATGCCTTCCTCCTTTTCTCCCTCTTCTTCTTCTCCCCTCCAAGACTAATGAGTAGGGCATGATGTTTGTCTGTCTCTGCCACCAGGATGTCTACTTCATCATGGCTGAAGTTCTTTTTCCACCTCTGCCACTCTGTTGCTGTTTCTGCCATGTCTGGTGTTTTTTCTGTGGCGTATCTTCCGCATGTATTGCATGTTGCGCCCCTTTTATATTGCGTAAGTTGCAGTTCACAACATGCACATTTCTGATTGGTGTATGTCTCGCATGTTCTAGAATTTGGTGTATCACACATGTCGCAATTGCTTTGGTATACTTTGCGCATTTGCGTTATTTATGTCTGGCGTATCTGGCCTTCTAGAATCAGGCCCCTGGTATTAGTGGTATCACAATAGACATATGCAATTGGTTCCAGAGTGGTGGGCACACATTCTTGTAAAATTCTTTAGCCAATGTGTTGAAAATAGTTTTGTGCCCGATAACAGGAAAGGCAATATGATAATTCCACAACATAACAAAGTAATTCTGAGTAACACCAACATATACAGGCCAATATGAAACTGAGCAAAAATCTCTCTAAAGTAATATTATCTAGATTGAAAGCATGGGTCTAGGAAAATGATTTACTTTCAAAAAGTGAGGCCAGCTTCTGAAAGGGTTATTCTACTTCGGACTACTGCTTTCTTTTGAATCATCTATCCAGTATGAAAGAGATGTAATAGTCCACAATCAAACTACTTTGCCTTTATTGATCTTAAGGCAACATTTGATGCTCTTCCAAAGGACAGAACTCTGGGATACCTTATTGGAGTTGGGGGTGAAAAAATATGGAAACTTACATTTTTACACTGAAACACTTGGTCAAAGATCTGCTATACAGCACATGGAAAGTTAACAGAAACATGTTCTTTAAACATTGGAATAAAACAAAGTTGTGCTTTTGCTCTATTATAATTATTAAATCTTTATAGAAGCACTTTGATTAAAAGATTACAAATCAGGTGTTAAGATCCATCAAATGACGTTGGATAAAACTGTGCCTTCTTAGGATATGTGGATGTTCTCATAGTTCTTTCCTTATACCCTAAGAGGTTACAAAAGCAGCTAAACAGTCTTTATGTCACATGTAAGGATATACAATTTAAGATAAAATCTAAGAAAAAACAAAATAATCATTTTGAATCCATCTAAGCACATGGAAAAACACTGATACATTACAGATCTTGGGTATAAAAAATTAGACATAATTTCTGAATACACATATTTTGGTATTACAATAAATTCTTAAGGGGGTTGGAATAAACATGTCACTTATAGAAATGTTGTGAAATTTAATTTTGCTGGCAAAATCTTGGCGAAATCACTGATTTCACCCTGCAAAATATTTTGCGTAATTATGTGCTTATGGCAACATTTTGCTGATTAATTTTGCTGTAAATTTTGCCTTGCATTAATGTTAGTCAAAATTAGGTGAAATTGGGCTTGTCACATGATTGACTCTCTGCAGGTCACATGGGTGACTGTATACAGGCAGGAAGTGAGTGAGTCATTTCCTTTGTAGGAGTGTAGACTTGGAGGAGAGAAGCAGGCAGCCAGCAGCAGATCAGTGTTTGCATTTAAATATTGTACTGTACTATGTGTGTGTTTACCCACTTTATTTAGTTTATAGTTAGACTGTTTCTTTCTGTTTCTGGTGTGTGCTGATAATTTCTGTTCTGTTGTGTTTGTAGATTGATTATGTGTGTGTGTAAGTGTGTAACTCCCTCATGCTCTCCCTTTCTTTCTTTTTCTCTTTTCTTTCTTTTTTTTGTAATAGGGAGTATGGATGGGAAAGGTAGGGACAAGGGGACTGGGAAGAAGGCAGCAAGACCCCCACCCAGTGTTTGGTGTTCAGTGTTCAGCTTGACAGGAGGGCCTTTAAGTCTGAGGCCCCATCAGCAGGAGCATGTGCCCCCCAACCCCCAGCAGAAGAATGTTTCCCCCACTCCCCAGGAGCAGCATGAGCCTGTTGCCCCCTCCCAGCAGCAGTGTGATACCCAGCAGCAGCAGGATCCTGTTGTCCAGCAGCAGCAGGAGCATGTGGACCCCACCCCCAGCCAACAGCAGCTGGCACAGCCGGATACCAATGCTCCCCCAGCCAGAGCATGTGCCCCCCACCTCCCCAGCAGGAGCATGATGTGTCCCCTGGCCCTGTGACATCAGCTGGTGGTGCCCCCCACAGAAAGTGTCAGCTGTGTGGTGTTTTTTCACCCAAAACACCAATGATGACACCATGGTAGTCTGCAACTTGTGTGGCAGATCTGTTAGAAGAGGCAAGACAGGGGCCATTTTGGTACTGGTAGCCAAAGGAGCCATCTGCAGCACCACCACCCTGCAGAGTGGCTCCAAAAACAATAAGAGGTGGCAACAGCAGGTAGAGGGGCC
This sequence comes from Neoceratodus forsteri, assembly GCA_016271365.2. Classification (NCBI taxonomy): domain Eukaryota; kingdom Metazoa; phylum Chordata; order Ceratodontiformes; family Ceratodontidae; genus Neoceratodus; species Neoceratodus forsteri. The sequence continues at coordinate 564,726,764 of CM057449.1, read as the reverse complement.
TGGGGTGATGAGCAGTCAGAAAGGGAAGGGGGCCAGTGGGAGGAAGGGGCTGGGGGTCAGTGTTGGTGGAGGCACCGCACGAGAAGGTGGCAGCAGCACCAGCAGGAGGCGGCTGCAGAACCCCCATCATCCTCACCCCACAGGCACCGGTGGTGCCAGGTTCATGCTGGTGAACCCACACAGCCTGCAGCAGCCCCAGCTGCTCATGTTCCAGCAGCGAGCCAAGAAGCGCTGGAGGCTGTGTGCAGAGAGGTGGGAGCTCTGTGCCATGAGTTAAATAAGTTCCACCAGGAGGTCGGGAGGACCTCAGGAAAGTCCTTGTGGACCAACAGCAAATGTTGAAACTCCTGGTGGAGCTGCATCGTAGGGGTGGTGGTGGCAGGGCAGAATTAAGGCCTGGCACTGGCACCGTGTCATTACAGTCCGGAAGTTATAATGTGCAGCGCAGCACTGGCAGCAGAAGTTCTTTTTCTTTTCTTTCTCCTGTCCTTGCTTTCTTACTGTAACTCTTCCCTCATCCGCACCCCCTAAAAATAACAACCCCCCCAAAAAAAGTAAAAAAAGAAACAAAAACATTTTTCTGTCCTCTTCCTCTTCTTTATCCTCTTGTTTCTTTTTCTTGTCCAGCGTTTTGTGTGTTATGTAATGTTTTTGCTCCCTTCCTCTTCTCTTTCATATGTATACCCTTGCCCTGAGTCTGCATGCCCCCCATTGTGTGTTACTGTTAGTCACTTTCAGTCTGTACCCATAAACACTGTACCTTTCTACTTGTTTTACGTTAGTCCTTCTGTATATATTTCCTCCTCCTAGCCACAAATGTCAAGTATTGTAATTTGTTCCTATGAACAATTTTTTTTCCCCAAAGCTGTGTGATGTTGTGGGATGGCAGTTGTTTTGGCTGTGTGCAGGATCAGTCTGAATATGTACACAACAATCATAGAAACATAAGCACTTTTATTGCAAAGTTAAACATAATTTAAATATGTTTTTTGTGCTTAACAACACGTGTCCCCTGGGCTTGCCACAAATGTTAACTTGGTGTGCCTTCTCTCTAGTCATGATGATGTTTTATAGTGTCCTATCCCACCCCCACCACCAAAAGAAATGTGCTCTTGGGACTCAGTTTAACACAGTCTCTTGCTGCCATACTGTGCTGTGATCAGAAATATGAGTGGAAAAAATTAGGATGACATTGAGACAGAAATCTGGTCACTCTCATCACCCAGACCAAAACATGCTGTTTGGGCCACTGTTTACAAAGGATTTCAGGCTGACTCTTGTTGTTGCCAGTGCCAAACAGGCCCTAGAAGTCCAGAAATGTTTCCTAAAAAATGTTACAGTAAAAATTTAGACAGAAATCTGCTCTCGGTCATGATGTTATATAATACCCTGCCACCACCCAGACTTAAAATGCTGCTTTGTCTACTGTTTACAAATCATTTCAGGCTGAACCTTGTTGCTGCTAGTGCCAAACAGGCCCTAGAAGTCCAGAAATGTTTCATAAAAAATGTCAATGTAAATTGAGACAGAAATATGGTCTCAGTCATGATTTTATATGGTGCCATCCTCACCACCCGGACCAAAACATGCTGTTTGGGCCACTGTTTACAAAAGAATTCAGGCTGGATCTTGTTGCTACCAGTGCCAAACAGGCCCTAGAAGTCCAGAAATGTTTCATAAAAAAATGTTACAGTAAATTGACACAGAAATCTGCTCTCAAGTCATGATGTTGTATAGCACCCTGCCACCACCCAGACTTAAAATGCTGCTTTGACCACTGTTTATAAAGAACTTCAGGATTAATCTTGTTTCTGCTAGCTGCTGTTGTGTGCATAACAGGCCTTATACAGTAAGTCCATAAAAACACATTGCAAATATTGTCAGAAAAGGCAGATACAATTATTGTGGGAATTAAATACCAAAAAGGGGTGCCACGATGAGAAAATGTATCCATCCTGCAAAATAGTGCTGCTACTTGCACTTGCTTCCTCCTGCTGCTGCTGGTTCTCAATTGATTGAGAAATGTAGAATTATTATTTCCCAATGCTGCTGTCCTGTTTGGCTGTGTTGACACTGTGGTTGTCTGGTACGGTGTAGAGGGAATGAGATTTTGGGGTGCTATAGCTTGCTGCCTGCTGCTCTGACTAGTTGCCAGCTTGCCACGAGAAGGAATTTTTTGGCTGCTTGATGATGGATCATCGTCACAGAATCCATACTGCTGCTGCTGCTGCACATGTAAGTATCTGTCTGTATTTTTTTCTGTGCAAGAGAAGGGTGTTGGTGGGCTGGTATCATGGCATCTTGAGTTCTAATATGTTTGTACTGCTTTTCTATTATTTTTCAGTTTGCTGGGGGTTACATCATCATGCCAGGCAGTGATTTGGATCTGTGATGTTGTTGCACACGTTAAGTATTTATTTTTTCATTATGGGGCAGTTTACAGCAGTCCCGATGTCTGAGTTTGATAGTAATTGTGTTCTTTTCTCTTTTGTCAACATTCAGGAATTCTAGAGATGTCTCCTGCCACTCCTGCTGCTGCTCAAGACATGGGGCGATTCATTTTGTTGTGCAGTGGTTCCAGTTTCACAGACAGTCACTGAGGTAAGTATTTCTTCAATTTATATGGTTTTCGGTGGGGGGAGGTTTTTGGGGGGTGCTGAATGGGGCAGGGCTGGGGTGGGGGTGGGTGGGTGGTACTTTTAACAATCCTCAAAATTTGCTCTTCTTTTGTCTTATTTCCAGGTATGCAGTACTGTTGGGGGAAGGGGAATGTGGAATCCAGATGCCTGCTACTGTGCTTCATGTGCCCCACACTGCATGTTCCTTCTGGGGGCAATTTCTACTGTTTAATTACATTCACAGGGTATGATAAGTATATGTGTTTTTCTCTGCTTCCAATTTGTTTGCTAACTCCAGGTATGCATATGGACGAGTATTCGTCATGCTTCCTATCATTTTCCCTGTGCTTAGGTTATTTTCCTCTGGTGGCTTTTCATCCCATGTCTGTGTGATGACTACATCCATTCCCTGCAAGAGGAGTTGGTGTGTGGAAGACAGATCGGGTTGCTTGAACTGCGATGTATGCCATTGGTTCATTAACGAGTAAATAGCACATCCAGTGAGGAGTTATATGTGGAAATGGATGGTGGAGATGGTGTTTAGTAATTAGGTTGAGGGGGCTAATGTCCTGTCTAATCATTTGAGGTGGTAGAGCTGGAATAATTAGGAAAATTTAGAAGCCAAACTGCGGGAAGAAATTACCTCCCCCCATGGGACCATCACAGTTTTTGTACAAGTACTATGGTAGTACTTATAATTGACCTTTTTGGGGGAATTGGATGTTGTTGAGCCTTTTTTATGATTACTTTGTAATTAATGACTCACATCATTAAAGATGGCCGCAATTTAGCATTTTACAAAATCACATCAACTTGTGTTAACGGTTGAATGAGCATGTCACATTCATACTCTACTTGTACTATGAGGGTTCCGCAACATGTCACGTATAGTAAGTGGCAAAAAAATATTTAGTTTTCGCATGGAGTGCATGATTGCGTGGCAGGTGGCACTGAGGAGGGGAGGGCCGGGTGTGGCATGTGTCAGCATGGGCACTTTTAAAGACGTCTCAAGACAAGACAACATATCTTGCTTTAATATGGGGTTAGTACAAATGAAAAGTAGGATGTGTATCTTGATATTTTTGGCAGCGAGGCATTTTTACTGTAATCATGCAAAATGTTAGGGTTATGGTAATTTGACTGCTGCATTATATAGGATGGGGACTAAACAATAGTTTAGGACAATGGGTAATCAAATGAAACTGACTAACAGTGCAGCAGATAACACAACCAACACAAATCCAATGATAGATAGATAAAAATAATTTACAGCAATATACTGAGCTGAAAGTGTTTGGGGAGGAGGGGGGAGTTCCTCTGAGGAAATTCAGCCTAGTTCGACTTCCAGTGTCACATCGTCCAAGAAGCAGCCCTCACAGTCTTCAAGACTGGAGTTGTCACCAGGTGGAAATTATATCAGCATTGCTGCTTCATCCACCTAGCTGCTGGTGGATGCCTTAGTGGAGGGACTGTCATCATCCTCATCACGAGACACAGTTTGTGTGGCAACACCAGTGACATCACTGTGTTATGCAGGATGAGCCTTTCGTTAATTTTGATGAATATTAGCATGGACACATTCTTGGGTGACAAATTGGTCCTTCGGTCATGCACTATGGCCCAGCCAAACTAAACACCCGTTCTACACTGACACTGGATGGTGGGCAGCTCAGGTATTTCACAGCAACCAATGTTAGTGCTGGCCAGTCAGTCACTTTCTGGCTCCAGTAAGAAAATGGGTCATCACTACTAGCAGGGTGCTTTGCGTCCCCCATGTAGGCCTCCACCATTCGTTCAGCTGCCCTGAGTACAGTTGCCTCATCTGTCTCCTCCTCCTCTTCTTCCATATCTTCCACTTCCACCTGCTACAAAACATCCCAAACTGGATTGTCTGCGTTTTCTGCTATACCTTGCCCATTTTCTCAGATTGGGTGGCCTGTGAGCTGCCAGTGGTAGTAGCAACACCTGTTTTCTCTGCAGTGCGTGCCTTTTTGATCTGTGCAGCAGATATCTGTCTAATGAGGTTCTCTGTCAACTTCTGCACTCACTAACAGCCTCATTCAATTATAGAAGGCAGGCCATGTTTGTAACGTGGATCAAGAATGATAGTGACTGCAAATTCATCTGACTGTACAATGTCAGTTATACGGGTATTCCTGTCCAGCATATGGATTATGTGATCCATTAGATCACAACTGCTATGATCCCCACTTGCCTCCATCTGGCGTTGCACATTAACTGGTGTCTGCCTCAGCACACATATGAGGGGTATGGATTGATTAATACAAGCAGTGTCCTCACTCATGGCCCATGTAGCATGCTCGAATGGACACAGAATGTGTATTAGCCCATCCATTTAGTGCCACTGCTTTGTTGTTAGAGCAATAGACACTCCAGCACTGTCACAGGTGATGTGCACCATCAGGTATTCTGAAACAGCTTTATACTTTTCATACAGCCGGCCAAGCATGTACAGCATGGAGTTCCACCTGATCACATCATCAAGCTTCATGTGTTGCTGAGGCAGATAGTTATTGTGCTGTAGCTCACGCAGATGGTTACGGGCCTTTGCAGAATGGGCGAAGTGTACACAGATATGACAGGCAACAGTCACTGTTTCCTTAATGTCCGCATGGTTTAGAAACTGCTGCACAACAAGATTCAGGCAGTGTGCCAGGCAGGTCACCCTGAAAAACCCACCATCACTAATGCACTTGACTACATTGGAGCCATTATCACTTGCAATGAATCCTGCTGCAAGTGACAGTATGTGTAGCCACTCATTAATCTCACCCAACAGAACAGTAAGCATTTTCTCACCAGTGTGAGAACCAGTGACACTCTGCATAGTCAGGGTTGCATGCTGTCGAAATCCAGAGGTGTTGGTACCACCTCAATTTTGTTTCAGGCAGGTTTTACCAGGCCCAAAATCAACTACCACCACAGGTAACTGTGCACAGTGTGCCATTATGCATAGATATGAGCTTGCTGCTGTTTGTCCACTGGTCCACATATCCATGCTAAGATGGATATATTCTGATGCAGAATGCTTCATTGCATGTCTTATGGAATCAGCAACTCTACCGTACAGCTCTGGTATGGCATGCTTAGAGAAATAGGTTCACGATGAAACCTGCCATTTGGAATAGGCACAGACCAGCAACCTACGGAACCCATCACTCTCCACGAATGAGAACGAGAACAAGAATGGCAACAGATTGATGGCCAGCGTTTCAGTGGTGGCAGCATTTAACTCGGGTACAGCAGCATGACTGGGGGTGTACTTTGTGTACCGCTCAAAGACAGTTTTCAGAGTGGGCTGCATCTTTGGGGCTGTTCGACTAGAATAATTCAGTACTTGAGGCACCAATGTTGTTCTTTTAGAGGAAACAAGAGACTCTTGGGATGTGCAAAATGCATGAAACCAATTAGTTTGGTTGATTTGGGGTGTGGTGGTGTACTTTTTTGAGTCAAGGGACTGGGAGTGGCGCCTCCACTGCTATACTCACTACTCAAGAGAGCAAAGGATTGCTCCTCCTCCTCCACCAACCCACTCTGCCCTCCTTCCTCCTGCTGTATTGAACTGCTCTCAGTTATATTTAACTTGCCAAGGGACATCCCACCAACAGCTCTGTCATCCTTCTGGTGTTGCTGCCAGTACAGCGGATGCTTGTTTTTCAGGTGGGCGTGTTGGCCACCCGTGCCTGTGTGGCTTCCCTTTTTTCCCCCAACTAACATGTGCTTGACACAGTTGACATATCACTATGATCTCATCAACTGGATCAAGCATGTAAAAGTCCCAAACTAGAGACTTTTGACCTCTGGACTTAACATGCTGCTAGAACTGGGAGTGCTGAGAAACAGGTGTTGAAGTTTTTGCTTTTTGGGCTGCTTTCATAAATTCCATGAGACTACTTGTTTTGGGAGGGGGCGCGACTTTACTGCTTGGAGGAGTGCTGCTGATAGACTTGGTGACAGACTGACTGATGGACTGTGCATGTACATGGCCTACATCACCTTTGACTTTTTTAAACTCAGGCTGTCATGAAGGATCATCCCAGTCATCGTCATCATCAGCACCGATGCTGCTAATGTCCTTGTCCTCCTCTGCTCTATCACTGCCTTCTTGCATGGCACCTTTTTCTTTCTCTACAACCATCTCCTCAGGGCCAGGTACTGACTACCATATCTCCTGGATTATCAGACTCCAGCTGAACACTATCACCACCACCAACTCCAGCAGGAACATACCCTGGGATAGTCACTCCAATAGACTTATCACCCTCCTCCTGGACCACTGTTCCTGTGCTGTGTCAGTGTCTCCCTTCTTCTCACTATCATCATCCCCCACCAGCATGGATGCAAGTTTGGCCTTAAAAAAATTAGACACAGATATGTCAGTACTTCAAACAACTCCTTTGCTGGTACCTATCGCACCACCAGAGGCCACAGAAGACAAAGATGCAGACATATATGTGCTTTCACTGCTTTGGGGAACTGGAAATGAAGTTGCACTCTCCTCAACAGACTTCTTAGCTGCCTCGTGCCCCTGGCATGTTTCCGCCCTGTACTGGACCATCTCTTAGCAGGTATTTTTGTATGCTGCTGCTTCAAAGCTTTGCCTTTCTCTTGAAGTATATAAAGAAAGGATGTATTACTACTGTAACTGCATGAATAACACCTCACACCTGAAGGCAGTACTGGCTTCCTTCCAAGTCCAAACACAAACAGGACAGGTAGCAGCACTCTGTACAACTAATACATTATATGGTACCCTATGCTAGTAAAAACCAAAAGGTAACTTTTTTTTTCCCAAACAGGAATTAAAGCAACACAGGGACAAAGGACGCAGGTAACCTACAGGTACTTTAAATACTACAGATCACCTGTGCCTGGACAACCTAAGTACTGTAATGTGTTAGTACTTACTTACCATAATTGTTTTTAAATAAGGGCAGAGACAACCATATAACATCAACAAACAAAGGTGCATACAACAATATGGATGGAATCATCAATCCCTTGACAACTGCTATATTAATATGTCGTTTTTTATATTGTGCGGGTCAGGTACTAAACAATGCTGTAACAGGGAAAGAGTAACCAAAGTCAAGTAAAAGAAGAACACCACAATGCAGAGGCAAGCACCAGCAATAAAATGCAGGGGAGAAATTCACCAAAGCAGTGAAACCGTATATGGACAAGTTCAGGTGATCAACTAAAAGTACTTCAGTTTCCATACAGAAAAAATTTAGAACTGTTGCTTTTCACAGTGTAAGTGACACAAGTTAACAACAAACAGAACTGGCTACAAACCCCCCAAAAATGAAAAAAGGGATCAGTGTTGTGTGGTCAAACTTTAGAATTCACAACTAAAAGCTGAGAATGGTATATAGCACAGGTTAACAGGAGCATGAACTCTCAGACAGGAGTAACTTTTCAGAGAAAGAAAAAAATAATTGTCAAGATATAAGAAAATTAATACATATAAGTAGAGCACCAACAAAAATATAAAGGCTTAAAAGAAATTACAGTTAATTGCTCACAATTTGTGAGAAATCTGTTTGTAAAAGGTTAGAAATAGCCTGCGCTGGTTTTACACACCTACCCTACCCCCACGTAACTCCTTCACAGACACAGACAGAACTAAAAATGAATTAAAGTAAGTATTATGCAAAATTCCAAAAAAATAGAAAATATTCCCTAGCAGCACTAGGAACAAACTGTATATCTGGAAACAATCAGCTCTCAAAAACAAGTTTTAAGAGGTTTTAAAAGGATTTATTGGCTGTGATGCACCACAACAGACTGCTCTCTGATTCAACAGGCAATATACTGTGTTGGAAAAAACCTGCACATGATATTTGACCTACTTACCTACAATGCATTGCAAATTTCGCCTTTGGAGCACAATTTTGTTGGCGAAATCTAAAGTTGCACCGGTGAAATTTTCACCACAAGGTGAAATATAAGCATGGATGGGCGAAATTGGTTGGTGAAAGCATTTTACATGAAATTTTGTAAATTACATGAAATCAAAATCCCAGGTGAAATGACATTTTGCCTTGGTGAAAAATTTTGCGCAATTGTGAAATTACGCAAAATATTTCACCTGGCGAAATTTTTCAGTGTCACACAACACTAGTCACTAATATATCACATAAACTTAAACAACCTGGTCTGGGTCTCCAAAGATTTAATAAACTATATGGTGGAAACAGATTTGCAGCTGTGCTTAAAGCAGGTAGTAGAGAGTTAAGCTCAGAAGCTGTATACGCAGCAGAGCTATGGGATGTGCAAATGTTAAACAATTAGAAACAATACTTAATGTTTTTTCCAAATATATTTTGGTACTCCTAAAATAAATTTCTTCTTATGCCCTATGAGCTAAACTCAGTCAACTCAACAGAGGCACTTGTAGAAAAAAGAATTCTTGGATATGGGACAGAAATTAATATGAACCCAAAGAGATTTCCAAATAGATGGTTACTGAAAGAAGTAGAGCTTGACACAAAAGGAAATCCAGTGGTTAATATATATTGTATAAGACTAGCTGGTGGTGCTGAGGATTGAGGCGCTGGATGCCACACCTCATGCCACACCAGTGACCCAGGTTCGGGAATGAGCCTGGGTTGTCGGGGGTCGGCAAGAGTGGGAAAGGATCGAACATCTGGAGGACTGCTCTCCTCTCTCGGGGAAGGGATCCAGGGAGCTTCCGGTGCTGCAGTGGCCTCTGGTGGAGACCAATGACAACACAAAGCATGCAGGTCATAGCAGAGGGGAAGGACGTCGGCAGGCTCCTGCAGCAGAGGTGTGGATCACAGCCACACTGGAGCCATTGCACGCCGTGTCCTAGGGGCAATACAGAACAGAAAAATCCCCTCCTGACTCACACAGTGATGCCCACAATGGGGGACCTCCCGAGCAAGCCAAACAAAGCCTGGAGTAAGTCAGGGCAGGACTCAAAGGGTAATGCGGTCTCCCTCTCCCAGTTAGGGCTGCTGGGGGGGCCCTCCATGGGGGGAAGCCATGGTTCTTTTCACTATACTTCTGAGGCAGAGGCTGGCTTGCAGAGGAGTGGTTGAGCTCTGATGCACAGGGCAGATTGGGGCAGTGTAAGCCCTGCCATTCAGGAGGTGTACAAAAATAGTTGACATATATATATAGTATCTAAAAGGAACTCTATCAGAAAATAATCATCACTTTGGGAATTGCCACTCAAAAAAGTAATTATTTTTTCTCTATATAGACTTCAGTTAAAACGAAGAATCTCTATGTATTTAAACAAAGTGATCTGGCAAGTTTACAATATGGTCAGTTTAGCCCATGGCTACCTAAAATAAAAAATACTCATGCAATATGTAAGAAACTTACCTAGAAAATACATGTGATAGTTCATATAGAAAATCTGTAACATCCTTATGCTTTAACACTTTTCCAAACAGATTGCTAGAAACACATACACACACACGCAAAAAAAGAAAAAAAAATATATGTATATCTATCTATCTATATCTATAAAGAAAACTACCAAATGAAATCTCAAATTCATTTTGCTTTTGTTACATTGGGTCTCTAGAAAATATGGAACAAGCAGTATTTTATTCATCTGCCCTCAGTATAATCAGTTATGGGATAGATGGCTTGGGAAATATATGGCTTATTGCTGCTGTATAAATAAACCTCTTGATTATGTATTGTTGGATCATCCTCATCTGACTATAACCAATGTTCTGACTTATCCAAATACCTCTTGGCTGCTAGAAGGAAATGTAGACAAATTGTAAAAATACTGGAAAACTAAAAAAAAAAATCAATATCTTAAAACAGACACAAAATGAGCTTTTCCAGTGCAGAACCATGGTAATGCCAGTATTTCAATGGTGCAATATATTGGTATACTATAAATTATTGTAAATAACTGTATGCAGCTCTTTACTTAAGAGTCATACATTTTGAGATTTGTTGTAGGTTTCTATATTAAGCAAGGCATAAAAGGGAAAAATATGCTATGTTTTAACTAGTTTTCTATAGACTCATAATATAAATGTATCAGATTGTCATGCCCTTTAAAGATGAACAGTAAAGAACTATACTACTATAAAAATAGCCAACTCACGGAGTTCTTACAGCAGTATAGCCCTAATCCTGGCTAAGACGATGCTAGTGTTAATTTGTTCCCAAATGGCATTCCAGACAGGGGAGCTGGAAACCCTCAGTTTTGAAGAGGGGCTTACATATAACTCTGTGTACATGCCTTGATTATGCTATACCTTGCCATCCCTGTATTTTTGTTTATTATTTTTATCCTTGAACCATGTATTTTATTGTGTAGCTTGCTGCCCTCAGTTTTCTCTTTTTCCTATCCCACAGGATGTACCTGGAGATGATCTATTTGCACTTTAGTGTGCCTTCCTTGCCAAAAATATTAAATCAATCAATCAATTAATGAAAATACCTGTAACCAAAACTGTATGCAGCTTTCCATATGCTGCTTCACTAGTGGTCCACGATGTGATAAATCAATTCTTATAAAATGGGTATGGGAAATCCTGCATCCTGATTGGTTGGTAACTATGTTTTAGCTCTGTCTAATGCAGAGGTAAAAGAAATGCTGGCAATCAAGACATAGCACTCTAACAATAACAATGCCCTTTAAAAAAAATCCTGATTGCCATTACAAACATGGTTGCCACCTTTATTCACTAAAAAATCATTTAGTCCCTAAAGAAAGCTCCATTAATATAAAAGGAACAAACAAATTGATTAAATGTTTGTTTCTTTTATATTCACCTCCTTACACACATACACAAAATAAAATTAATTATTATTACTCACTGTTTTATTTTCTGGATTTTTTTTCTGACCATGGGACTCCCCTCACCACCACCATACTGTAGTCATACCTGCCTACCAGTGACATATTTTCTGGTTGCCCTGCCACAGATAAAATTGAATTCTTGGCTTTACTGATGTCTGCAGTTGTGCATGTGTGTGTGGGGAGAGGTGTCTATTTAGCCAGTAGAATTCTATAGAAGTTTTAATTTCTGCATTTATGATAAACAAACATTCTGCAGTTTTATACAGAGCAAGCCGTATTTGAGTGACAGCTCTGAGCTGTCTCACACATACCATTCTACTGATTATAACAGCAGATTACACTACAGTTATCTGTGTGTAATAGCAATTAAAAATTATTGGAGAATAATACATGGGTGGGTGGGTGTAACAGGAATATTATACACACCTGAGATTTGGGATGCTATATAAACCCTGAGACCAAGGGTGTGTCTAACATTCTGAGTTTTACACACACACATGCACGCATGCATGCATGCATGCACACATGCACACACGCACACACACACACACACGCACAACGAGAGTGAGCCTGACTGACAGCTCACAGATACAACTACCTTGTTGTAATATAAAATTACAACCCGGTTATCCAGGCTTTAAAAATGCTGCTTGGTAATTATAACCTTATAATAACTGGTCAGCAATTTTTTCTATATGCTGAACCAGTTATAATTTGCCGTTGTAACCCGTGGGTTATAACAGCGAGCACGCGCCCAGTCAGTCGGAACAATTGCTCCCTTATTGGCTGCCCACCTCCTCCTGGGCGGGCTAATTGCATTCAGAATCATGGCGGCTCCTTTTCTCCCGAGCAGTGAGGATCCGCCAGACCACAAGTATTCATCGTGATGTGTTCTGTTTCTTATTTTTTTTTTTAAATAAACCGTTAGTACCTCTAGTCGAAAGTAAAAAAAAATGTATCTGGTTGATTCCGACGACTGCAGTGGACAAGAACTGCCTCGGGGAAGTGCTCCAATCTTGATGACTGGTAAGCAGTGATTGCACGTGCGATCTAAACTGTAAACTATTCTTAAACAAACCACAATTAAAATAAAAGAAATATAAAAGCAGCTATACCAAAAATATCCTAAAGCAGGGAGAAAAGAAGACTGTCAGAGAGAGAGAGAGAGAGAGAGTGTGTGTGTGTGTGTGTGTGTGTGTAAACCTTCTAAATAATGCTGGAAAAAATTGCTGACCAGCAATAATAAATAATAAAAGATGGGGAAGTGTGCTTAAATTCAAAATTAATGGTTGCCCTCGGTGTGGGATGTCTTAATAAACCCCGAGGGCAAAGCCCTCGGGGTTTATGTAGCATTCCACACCTTGGGCAACCATTAATTTCTCATTAAGCACACTTCCCCATCCATTATTGTATATGTTACACACCACTTTCCATACATTATTCCATATTTTAAGTGCTAATTCACAGTAGGGTGGATTGCTACTGAGTAGTTACTTCTCTCATAGAAATATAGAAACATAGACTTTGGCAGCAGATAAGGACTGCTTGGCCCACCCAGTCTACCCATTTCCCTACCTATTGGATAAGCTGCAGATCCTAGTTAACCAACAGCCTACTTCCTCCTACCCCCCACTAAAATTGCCTTATGTTTGTCCCATGCATTCTTGAATTCCCCCACTGATTTTGACTCCATGACCTCCTCAGGAAGGCCATTCCATATGTCCACCACCCTCTCTGTGAAAAATACTTCCTCCCATTGCCCCTAGGCCGTCCCCCTCTATCTTCAAATTGTGCCCCTTTGTTCTTGCACATCTTTTCTGAAAGATGGTACCCTCTTGGACTTTGTTGATGCCCTTGAGGTACTTGAAAGTTTTTATCATGTCCCCCCTCTTCCTCCTTTCCTTGAGGGTATACATGTTAAGCTCCTTTCGTCTCTCTTCATATGGCTTCTGATGCAGACCCTGCAACATTTTAGTTGCCCTCCTCTGGACTGCCCTATTCTGTCTATGTTCTTGCAGAGATGGGGTCTCCAGAATTGCACAAAGTACTCCAGATGGTGTCTCACAAACTGTCCGTACAGAGGGATAACAACTTCCTGTTTTCTACTGGTAATGCCTCTCCCTATGCGTCCCAGTATCCCCTCAGCCTTCCTTACTGCCTTCTCACATTGCTTGCCTACCTTTATGTCATCTGATATGACTACCTCCAGGTTTCTTTCCATTTTTGTTGTTGTTAGCACCTCCCCTCCATTGTGTACTCTTCCCCTGGGTTTTTGTTTAGCATTGAATCTAAGCTGCCATACTTTTGACAATTCCTCCAACCTTGCCAAGTCCCTTCTCATCCTTTCCACCCCCCCTTGTATATCAACCCTGTTGCAGATCTTTGTGTCGTCTGCAAAGAGACATACTTTTCCTTCCAGTCCCTCTGCAATGTCACCTATAAAGACATTGAAGAGGACCGGTTTCAGTACTGAACCCTGCGGTACCCCCGCTAGTAACCCATTTTTCTTTGGAGTGGAGTCCGTTTACTATTACCCTCTGTGTCCTGTTGTCTAGCCAATTTTTTACCCAGCCTACGACCCTGGGACCCACTCTCAGGCTGGCTGACTTGTTTAATAATCTTTTGTGTGAGACCGTGTCAAATGCCTTGCTAAAGTCTAGGTAGGCCATGTCCACAGCACCTCCCTGGTCTACCACTTTTGTCACCCAGTCAAAGAAATCTATTAGATTAATCTGACATGACCTTCCTGCTGTGAATCCATGCTGCCTTGAGTCCTGTGCCCCGCTGGCTTCTAGGTACTTAACAATTCTTTCTTTCAGGAAGTGATTCCATCATTTTCCTTACCATTGAGGTCAAACTAACAGGTCTGTAGTTTCCTGCCTCTGCCTTGCTCCCACTTTTGTGAAAGGGAATCACATCTGCCCTCCTCCAGTCCTCAGGTACCACACCATCCTCCCATGATTTGTTAAAAAGGGTAGTCAGTGGTGTCACTAGTTCTCCCCTTAGTTCTTTTAGAATTGTGAGGTGAATCCCATCAGGCCCCATTGCTTTGTCCACCTTCAGTTTTAGGAGTTCTTTCAGAACCCTTTCTTCTGTGAATGGACTGGTATCAACCCCCCCATTCAGAGTACTTCTATTGTTTTGTTTAGGTACCACCCCCTCCTCTTCTTTTGTGAATACTGAGAAGTATTCGTTCAGCATCCCTGCTTTTTCACTGTCACCCTCTGCTCACCCCTCTCCCCTTTATTAAGCCTCTCTACCCCTCCCTTGGTCTTTCTTCACTCCCTAATGTACCTATAAAATGTGTTATCCCCTTTCTTAACTAAGCTGGCTATCCTTTCCTCAGTTTGGGCCTTTGCTATTCTGACTGCCTTCCCCACTTCCTTCTGCTTTAACTGGTACAGTTGTCTGTCCTGCTCCTTCTGTGTTTCCTTATACTTCCTGAATGCTATCTTTTTCTCCCTAACCTTCCCTGCCACCTCTTTTGAGAACCATAGTATTTTTTTCCTTTATTTTGTTTTGTTTATTTGCTTCACACAAAGGCTTATTGCCTCTGTGATTGTAATTTTGATTTTTCCCCATTGTTCCTTCACCCCTCCTTCTTGCCTGTTTGCTAGTGCTTTTCTAAGGCACTCTCCCATTTTGCCAAAGTCAGCCTCCTAAAGTCTAATACCCTTGTTTTTGTATGGCTTGGCTCTATAGCTGTGTTTATCATGAACCACACTCTTTGGTGGTCACTTGTTCCAAGATGGCTACCCACTTCTAAATCTGAGATCCTCTCTCCATCTTCGTTTGAGAGTACTAGGTCTAAGACTGCTCCCCTCAAATGGGTTCCAACACTAGCTGTCTGAGGCATGCCCCCAGTAGGGCATCAAGAATGACTCTGCTCTTGGATGTGGCTGCAGCAAAGATGCTTCAGTTAACATCTGGCATATTCAGGTTCCCCATCAACAATATCTCCCCTTTTTCTGTTATTCTAAGGATGCCTTCTATCACTTCCTTGTCCATTTGCCTCCCCCTAAGACGGGGGTCTGTATACAACCCCATGCAGATTGTGGTACCATTTTCTGTCTCCAGGGTAACCCACAGTGTCTCCTCTCCTCTCTGTTTACCCTTTACTGTAGCTTCATTGCTTTGATCCATTCCCTTACACAGAAAGCTACTCCTCCTCCTCTTTTACCCTCTCTGTCCCTCCTGTAGATTGTGTACACTGGTATGTTGACATCCCAGTCATGGTTCTCTGTGTACCATGTTTTTGTGACTACCACAATATCCAGGCATCCCTCTTCCATCAAGGCCATTAGTTCATGGAGCTTGTTACCCAGACTGTGGGCACTGGTACTCATCACCCTCCATTTTTTGATGGCCTTACCCCTTTTAGCCCCATCCGTGTCTTACTGCCTTTGTCTTTTTCTCCATTTACCCCTGTCCTGTTCCCTATCGACTTCTCTACCTTGGTGTTTACCTCACTAACTACCCTGTTTTGTGGGGGGGGGCTGATATTTCTCTGCTCCTTTTCAGTGCCTCCCCCCTTGACTAGTTTAAATGCTTGCCAATGAAGCATTTAACCTATCAACTAGGATCCTGGTTCCCCTCCCAGACAGATGCAGACCATCGCGCCAGTATAAGCTTGTATCCCTGCAGGTGGACCCCCAGTCCCCAATGAAGTCAAAACCCTGAGCTCCACACCAGTTTTTCAGCCATTCATTGAATCTCATGGTGTAGAGTACCACAACCTCATCCATGCCATAGACAGGTAGCACCTCCGAGAAGGTTGCTGTGCATGCTACTTGTCTAAGGCCCCTTCCCAACTCCACAGACTCCTTCTGCACTGCTCTGATCCCATTTCCAGCCAGATCATTTTTCCCTAGGTGGACAATGACATCCAGCTCCCTCTTCCATGCAGCTTATCCCATGATCCTGAGGATTTGTTTCCTGTTCCTCCAAGCCATGGCACCAGGGAAGGCACCTTATCTCCTTCTCCCCTCCCTCTCCCAGTTCTACCCCCTAACAATCGAGTACCACACCAGGAGTTGTTTCCTTCCCCTGTGGGGTCCCATGTCACCCTCCTGTGGGTCTTCTTTGTGGAGGTTCCCAGCATCCTCCTTAGTTTCCACTGTGAGTTCCTCCATAGAGGAACCACGCTCCAGCAGAATGGTGTATGAATTGTAGAGAGGTACAACTTGAGGGATGTGCCTCTGTTCCACCACCCTTACCCCCTCTGAGCCCACTGTGGTCCAACCAATCCTCTTTCTTGGCAACCTCTGAGGCAGCAGTGGTGGCTCTAGTGGTCCCTGAGTGGGGGAGGAGGTTTTCTGAATCCTCGCCAGGTCAGCCTGGAGATGGGCAACCTCCTCCTTGAGGCTAGAGATGTGTCTGCAAAAGGAGCAGCATTGCAGCCTCCAGAATGACTCATGGAAGACTGCCACCCCACAGCTTGAACTTGGCGCATGATTAAGTGACAGTATCAAATTCACCTAACATTTTGGTTTTGTTTTTTACCAGTAATATAATCATTTTTATATTTTTAATTACCATTTTCTTTTTATTCTTGCTCTTATTGTTTTCGGTTCTTGGCTATTTGACTTGACATGTGGGATACCATGCAGATTCAGCCTTAGAGGTTATGGAATGGCTCCATGACATACAAATGACCAGTCATAACTCTTGCCTCCCTGTGAAGACCAGTTTCATAACATGGATAGTACTAGGCTTATCTGCAAATAAAAAGTGCCCTTAGAAATAAAATCTGCTTGTTGAGTCAAGTCTTTATTTCATCACAACCAAAAACAACATAAACTGTACCAAAAATACAATAAAACACAATTTAGCCAATGCACAGTATAATTCACAAAGGGTACTGTTTAAAAGAGATTACATATATTTTTTTTATTGTAGAGCTTGAACAGTAATGCTTAAATATGAGCATGGTGTGTCTACCCTCATTACACATGAGACTAAACTACATCCCCTCGATCTCCTACCCTTACTCCCCCACCCACCCCCACTTCCTTGTCTTGCTCATAGCTCAAGTCTTGTACTGGTTATTACATGTCTGTAAGTCAATGATTATATGTTTGTAACTAAAAATGATGACTGTTGCACACGCTGACATGGAACCTTTGTAAAAGAGCCTCAACTCAAATATATTGTAATCCTAGATTGAAATAAATAAAATAAAAAAATAAACATCAGCACACATAATAACCTACTGGCACTGCTATATTAGCATTCTTATTGTTTTCATAAAGGGACGTTGCTCTGGCTAGTTTGTGTTGCTATGACAGGTAACTGGATTCAGAAATATGATTGCTTAGCTTATTATGTAAATAACACTGAACCAGAACTTTTAAATATATTTTCTTTAACTATATTCTGAAGTTTTTTTTTCTAGACTGAAGCTGGTATGGTTTTCCATCTCTCTTAAACTGCTCCAAAAAGCCCCACAGCCCCATTCACCCTGTTGGTCTGTATTTAACCCAACCACTAATGGCTCCATTCCATCTACAGATGGAAAGAATGCAAGAAGAGAAAAGTAAAAGAGACAGCAAACAGAGAGGGTAATGAGAGAAGAGACAAGTCTGGGGGAGTATCGGGGAGCAGCACAAGCAGAAGGGGAGAAGAGGAGTTGCAGGCAGGGAGGAAGCAAAGTATGGAAAGCCATGTGCACCAACACAAGGAGTCTGGGAAATAAAATTCTTGACCTGCAGGCCATCACGGAGGAGGCTAGCCTGGATTTGGTGTCCATAACTGAGTCATGGTGCACTTAGAATCATGACTGGGACATGGCCATAGTAGACTACTCCTTGTTTAGGAGAAATAGGAAGAGGAGGAGGGTAGGGGGTGTTTTTCTATGTGTGTGGGAGGGGATCAAGGCTATGGAAATACAGGGGCACTAGGAGGAAAAGGAAGGGATGGAGGCACTGTGTGTCATCCTGGAGAAAGGCACTTAGGCCTCTGTCCGTACGGGGTCATAAACAAACTTCCAGCACAGGGAGAGGAGTTAGATAAGGCACTAGGGGAAACCATCATCAGAATGGCAAAAAAAGGGGGAGATGCTGCTAGTTTGGGACTTCAATCTGCCAGATGTGGATTGGAGCCTTCCAGCTGCAGTAAAAGAGCAGGACCATCCTTGACTCCCTAGAGGGGGTGTTTCTCAGGCAACTAGTCAGCAAACCCACATGGGACACGGCAGTGCTGGACCTTGTGCTTACAAACAGGGACCGCATTGCAGACATCATAGTGGGCAGTCCCCTAAGCACTCATGATCACCATACAGTGTGGTTCAACATTAAGTTGGGAGTAGAGGCAACCCACACGAGGATGAGGGTCCTGGACTTTAGGGGGTGGGTTTCTTTTTTTTGTTTTTGTATTCTTTCTCCCCTGAGCTCCTAGCTGGCACCCTTCAGTCCTCCACCCTGCCCAGATCTGTCACCCACCTTCCTGGAGACTTACCTCACTCCTTGTTCCCCTGTGAATGACCCCCCATGGGAAGGGCTGCCCAAGGGCTACCCTTTACCTGGAGACAGAGTTGAGCTTCAGTGGGTAAGTGAGAGTCAAGGTTGAGGCTTGAGGCAGGGTGGCAGAAGGCATCCTGTGTGGTCAGGGGATTTTCCACTTTTTCTTCCCTGCCCTGAAGCATTCTTGATGTAGTGGGACTGATGCTACAACATCAGTGCGACAACTCCCCCCTCCCTGATGTTGGATGCGGCCTGCACTGCCACCTGTGGTCACCCAGGTGGCAGTAGTTTGGTGGAGACCAGAAGCCCTCTCTCCCTCCCCAGAGGAGGCGAGCATCTATTGGATGCTCAATCATCCTCCACCAGCCGGCCCTCCAGTAACCCTGACTCATTCCAGAATCCGGGTCACTGGCGTCGCAAGTGATAGAGCTACCTTTGCACCAGTGGGCTGGCTGTAGGCTGCTGTATTTTAAAGGAATGGGAGATTTCCTTAGAAACTGCCTAGCAGGGCAGGACTGTCTGGGAAGGGTAGAGGGACAGTAGATAAAAATAGGGGAGGGCTTCATTAAGGCAACCAGCCTCTGCATGAAGGAAGTGACCAAAAACAAAACGGAAACAAAAATAGTTGTGGTACTCTAGGGAAGTGGCCACGATGGTGAAAGAAGAAAGGATGGCATTCAAGAGGTACAAAGAAATGTCCAGGGAGGAAAACAGGAAGGTGTACCAGTAAAACAGAGGGAAGCATGTAAGACAGTGAAGGGAGCAAAGGCATAGACAAAGGAAAGGACAGCAAAAGGATTAACTAAAGAGGATAAGACTTTCTTCAGGTACATAAGTGAGAAGAGGAAAGAAGGAAAGGGACAGTGAGGTAAAGAGGATGACAGAGGGAGACTGCACAGAAGAGGATCAAGAAAAAGCAGGCATTCTGAACCTTCACAGTGGTGTTGGTGGTGGTGGTGGTGGGTGAACCACCAAGGAGCAGCAGGAACTATGGGGGGAATGGACACAAGTCCATTGTCAGAGAAAGAGTCCTGAAGGGACTTACAGCTCAGTAAGTGGACAAGGCTATGGGACAGAATGGGATACATCCAAGGGTACTAAAGGAACTTAGGGAGATGATTGCTGCATCCCTGACAGCCTTATTCAACAGCTCACTGGAAATGTGCATAGTTCCTGAGGACTGGAGGACAGCAGACATAAGAGGGACAGCAGGGAGGAGGCTAGCACTTATAGGCCAGTCAGTTTTGCATCAAAACAGTCCTGAGGAAGTTTATGGAAAGCTTGTTAAAGGTAGGATTAGTAGATTATCTTGAATCCAGTGGGCTACAAGACCAAAGGCTGCATGGATTCACAGGAGGGGGTCATACCAGACAAATCTGATTGAGTTCTTCAACTGGGTGGCCAAGGAAATAGATTAGGGGAGGGCAGTGGATATGGCCTATTTGGACTTTAGCAAGGCCTTTGGCACTGTGCCACACAAGAGACTGATAAACAAATTGAGCAAGCTAGGGCTAGGATCCAAATTGGTAAAGTGAGTAAGAAACTAGTCACTGGATAGGCAACAGAGTGGGGTGGTGGTTATCGGCACTCACTCTAATGAGGGGAGAGTGACCAGTGGGGTGCTGCAAGGCTCAGTACTGGGACCGGTCCTCTTCAATGCCTTCATAAGTGACATTGCAGAAGAACTGGTATGTGAGTTTTGTCTTTTTGCAGATGACTGCAAAATCTGCAATAGAGTGGATACTCAGCAGAGTATTGTGAGAATGTGTAGGGACCTTGGGAAACTCAAGGAGTGATCAAGGGCATGGCAGCTGTGGTTCAATGCCAAAAAGTGCAAAATAATGTACCTAGGGCATAGGAACCTAGGAGCTGAGTATAGGATGGGGGCAGGTACTGGTAGTAAGGAGGAAAAGGACTTTGGGGTTATCATTTCTGATGACCTTAAAGTGGCAGGACGGTGAGATAAAGCAGTGAATAGGGCCAGTGGGATGCTGGGATGGATAGGAAGAGGTATCACCAGCAGGAGGAGGGAGGTGGTGTTACCACTGTATCACTCGAAAGTAAGAACCCACCTGGAGTATTGTGTCCAGTTCTGGAGGCTGCACCTCAGAAAGGACATAGACAGGGTGGAAGCTGTCTAGAACAGGGCAACTAAAATGGTGCAGGAGTTGCATCAAAAGCCCTATGAATAGTGGCTGAGGAAGTATCAACATATATACCCTAGAAGAGAGGAGAGCAAAAGGGAACAAGATAGATACCTACATGTACCTCACAGGTGTGGACAAGTTACAAGAGGGAAGTCTCTTTTAAATGAGAAAGAGCACCAGAACCAGAAGGCATGTGATGAAGCTGGAAGGGGGTAGTTTAAGAAGGATGCGAGAAAGTACTTCTTCACTGAAAGAGTGGTGGATGCCTAGAACAGACTGCTAGTAGAAGCGGTGGAAGCAAAAACTGTGAGAGGCTTCAAGCATGCATAGGACAGACACAGGAATATTAGTGAATAGATAACCAGAAGGGAGGGTCGCTGGAGACCAGTTAGAGTTTACGGAGACATACTAGGCAGGGACCATCTGGGAGGACAGGGTGGGCCAAGCAGTCTTTTTCTGCCAACAAATTCTATGTTTCTAGATCATTCCCTTCGCTCCATGATGTGGCCCTGTAGGAGGATACAGCATCCCTTAGGAAGTTTCCTGTCTGAGCAGGTGGAGCTGGTCTATGGCAGAAGCCAGCCTAAAAGTGGCTAAGTTCTTTGGAGCCCTCACTCAACAGTGGGGCAGGGCAGACTCCATCCTACCAACACACTCCAAAGTTACTTCCTGAGATCTGCAGCCTCCCTCTAATGGACATTTCTTGTGGGACTACCGTTGGCCAACTAGCCTGTAGTGGGTCATCAAAGAAAGTTCTCTATCCTGAACCCCTTTGTGAAGCTCACTAGCTTCCACCCTGAACAAATGATGACATAGCTCAAGCAGGCAGGACTGCTGACTCTAGTTGGGGCCTAAGGGCCATGTATTGTTTTTGGCATGACCCATTCCCACCATGGTACAGCCATGCAGTGGAAAAGGTCACCCATCATCCCCAAGACAGGGGATATCCATGCTAGACATCCTTTATTTCTACCTTGACTGAACTGAGTTGTACACCTTGTCTGAGGTGTACAAACTATATCCACCTCAACTGTACCTTATACACACCTCACAAATGCTGTGCATCACAACTGCATGTGAAAATGTTTAGCTCTCCTACCCTTGCCCTAAATCAACCACCGGCTGGGTTTTTACCTTCCTGTAAGACATGAATCTCAAATTGCTTCTCACCTCCCTTTCCCCTCCCCGCTTCACCCCCCACCCCCCTCCATTTCTTAGCCTTCGCTCTGGCTAACCCTAATCTTTTGCACTTCTAGACAAATTTGCACTTCTGTCTTACCTTCGCTAACTTGTACTGTTGTCTTACCTTAGCTAACCTGTATTGTCTAAGTTACTCCCTACTAGCTTCCCCTATATCAACTACTAGAACTCCTTTCAGCCATAATCAACCCACTCATTTGTGTGTCACTTAGAGTTTACCAATAAACGTCATTTTGTGCTAGTGTACTTACCAAGTTTTAAACTGTTATCATTGTACCTATCTAGTTCAAAACTGTTAGCACCCTGCTATTTCATTGCATCATTATAGTTTATTCACTGTTATTCGAATGTAATCATATGTAAATCTTTGTTAGTGCTCCAAATCTATGTATACCACCCTCATGTTCCCCTTCCCCCCAGGTTGCACCGGGAGATGAGCAACATGTTGCTCAGTGTGCCTTCCTGGTGAAACATTTCAATAAATAAATAAAAATAAATACATTTACATTTAGCAATGTGCAGCTAATTGCACCTCACAAATGTAACAGTAACAGAATATACATCATTTGCTCCTCACAAACTTTTAGCAGTGTACAACTCAACCACACCTTGGCTTCTGCTTGTGTTACTGAGTGTATAGCTACCCTTTCTGTCCCTATAGAGACATCATTGACAGGTCTGATTTTTGAACTCCCTTGCAGTATTTCCTGGTTACTGGCAGTTTGGTATCAGGCAGCAGTTGGAGCTCTGTATGTTTAGCTGGGCAGTGATCGCAAAACAGCCAGTCTTTTTCAGAGTAAAGCAATTCCTTATTGATTATTAAAAGTGCTGTAGAAAGTGTTAAGATCTTACTAGGGTGTGCAAATGTTTTCATGACTGTCTCTTCAGCATATTTAGCCAGGGGTGGGGTCTGTAATTCCATGATACTTTTCCTGTGCTTTTTGTAATGTTCACTACTCAAGTGACAAATGTGTAAAAAAAAATATTTTGAATGCTGTTCCACAGTCACTGCTCCATTTGTCTACTTAATGCAGGAATACCTCAGAGTTTTGTATGTGTTTTGAGTCCTGTTATAAAACTAGGGGTGGTGAAGGAGTAAGGGTAAGAGAACTATCCCGCTTGTTAATACTTTTTAAAGGTCAGATTAAAATTAGCTAATTAAACAAACAAATAGTATTTACTTTTTCTTTGTAGAAGATCTCTGCCCTATATTTAGAGTTTATTTTTACAGCTACACTGGCCCTACTGAAGTGTGCAGCTGAACTGCACCTTGTGGCTACACCTCTGGTGGAGGTATACACCTCATTCAAATGTGCTTAATTAGCATTTTTGAAATGCAAACAACTATACCACCTTGTTACACCTTTGGTTGAGGAGTACTACTCACTGAGGTGTACCTAATTACCATTTTTAAAATGCACATCAATTACACCTCCCGACTATACCTCATGTCAATGTATACACTTCACTGAGGTGTATTGTACCTTTAGGATTTTTTAGATACACATCAACTATACCTCTGACCTATATACCTCATATGAGGTGCACCTAATTAGCATTTCTTAGATACACATCCGCTACACCAAAATGATGCCATAATTGCACTGCTGTTGAATCTCACGTACGCCTCCCAGACAGAAGTGCAGTTGAGGTGCACACTTTGAGGTGTGTCGAGGTGCACACTTCATTTAAACCTCAACAGCACATCAGATGCACCTCAGTTGTATAAGGGTCTGCAGGTCTGCAGCTAATATTTCAGACTCAAGGTGCTAACTGTGTAACCAGGATGGGCAGCAATTCCCTAATAACATTATTGAGGTGGCTCTCCAGCATCTATCTGAAGAAAGATGGTATGCCTAATAACCTGTGATCCATAAACACCCTGTGCAGCATCTACCTCCTTTTGTTCGCCAGTTAGCTCACAACTCCTGTAACAGAAAGCAGAACTAGAGCCTTTCTGAGGAGAAGGAATGACTTCAACTACTCAAATAGAGTTGAACAGATGTGTTTATTTCAACCTTTTGGAGGAGTGATGCTGTAATTATTATAGGCATAAATGTTCTTGAGAAAGCTGCTAATGGAAAACCAGAATGTACCCTAGCATCTACAGCAGTTACCAAATACAGTTATTGGGCCCTATGTATGAATGGTATCCCAGACATACACACCAAATACGTGACCCGTAGGGCTGGACAGTGCACATCCCTGTTGTCCGATGGATTCCCACAGATGTATGACCTGCACACACCCACTCCATACCCCTGCCAAGGACCGTGTGAGGGTAACCCATGCAACTACACATCTGATCTGGGCAGCAGGAGTGGGTATGCCTGCAGAAGGTTGGTAGAGCATGGCATGCATAATGCCTTTTGTGCTCTACTGGGCCGGTGTCATGGGGATTTCTGTTATGCTAGCTAGAGGGCTGCCATAATGGCTATGTACCCCACCAACTTGCATCCTGCAGCCATGGGCCCCAAAACCCTTCAATACCATGGAGGACTATGGGGTGGTGGCAGGCTGCATGGTCCCTCCTTCAGAAACAGAGTTTCTTGCCTGTTGTTGAGGACATTGCAGCCCATACATTGGCTGTCATGTTCCATGATCCCCAGCTCTCACATAGCAGGGGATCCACTGTAGGGCCCAATTAGGACTTCTGATTGGAAATCCAGGTCTAGCCGATGTCCTTCTGCTGGCTGGTCTTGCCCCTTGCGTGAACGCAGCTGCACTCGGGCTGTCCATGCATACTGACCTCATGCATTCTGCTGCGATCAGCTATGTGGTGCTTATTGCGTGTACACAGCTTCATAGTACATCGGGCCTATTAAGATTACTACTACTACTACAAAACAATATTACTGTGTATGAATCAAGCAACAGATGGAACTTTAAAACACAAGCTCCATCCTTCCATCCACCTCCAGATGATAGGAGTTTAAGTTCATAAAAAAAAAATCACTTCCATGTGTAGCAATATCACCATTTACAATATTAAGTTACTGGTAAACACAAATTAACACATTTTCATGCAGTGCTTCTTCCCTACTCACCTGGGAATCTTTGTTAATGGTTTCTTCTACAAACACCAGAAACACTATCCACATCATGGCCAATAGTACATCTGTCCTTGTTTTTTTCCAAAACCTTTTCCCGAAGGACTAACAATCTATTGCTGTGCTCAAGCTATAGTCCAAAGACAAATAGGCAGCTGCAGCAGTGTTGACCAAACAAAACAAAGTGCAAACCAAAATTGCATTGAAGCATTCCGAGATAAACTGGTTAAAGGACAAAGAAATGCACAAGCATGTCGGTACCAAAATTGAAATGCCAGGACCAGATTTCACTGGAACATGATAATGTTCTTATTTGTAAATGCTAGTGTCTGTATGCATTTCAGCAGATTCTTCTATTTGAGTTTTCCTGAGATGACAGTACTTTTCTCAGAGTGTGGGCATTTACAGTACATTGACTTTTGCAATGCCCTTTCCCCTATAGTACGTCATAGTAATCTGCAAATTGTTCATTTGCTAGTGGTACAGTATCATGCCAGACTCCCCCCAAACAGTATCTTGTCATTGTTCCTAAATAAACCCTCACAGGCCTTCAATTACTTTTTTTATCTACTGCCTCTTCTTCATCATTCTCTCTATGAAAGATGTCTTTGAGAAGGTAGTTACTGCTCAACTATACCTCATTTCTTTAATTACAACTTTCAAGATAAGTTTCAGTCTATGTCCCACTTAAGCCACAGCACTGAGGCAGCAGTCCTCTGCATTGTGAATAACCACATCATCACAGGTAATCATAGCTCCTGCACACTCCTTATACTTCTAGAGCTCAGTGTTGCTTTTAACACCATGGACCATGACCTGATGATCCTCTCAACCACATCTGCAGTTTTGATGGAATATCTGCCATCCAACTGTCCAGGCTGTGCTTGTGCATTACTTAGTGGGAATTGTTACCAGCTTTGGTTTCCCTTCTTGTAACAAACAGGTATTCTAGGATGTCTCTAAGAAATCAGTTCCCAAGCAATTTGGTTTTCAAACTACCCACATTTCTACAGTTTGGAACTACTTTGATGCTTATCCCTTTCTAGAGAAACATAAAAACATAGAAATTGTTGGCAGATAAGGACTGCCAGTCCCATCCAGTCTGCCCGTATACCCTACCTTAATTAGTGGCTGTTGACCCTATCTGGACATTGGCTTTAGCCTCTCCTTCCCACCTCTAGGGTTCCCTTATGCCTATCCCATGCATGTTTAAATCCCCCCACTCTGCTTGCTCTCACCACCTCCTGTGGCAGGCTATTCCATGCATCCACCACCCTTTCTGTGAAAAAAAACTTCCTCACTTTTCCCCTTATCCCGCCCCCCAATCTCATATCGTGCCCCTCATTCTTGTACCTCTCTTATACCGAAAGATGTTGCCCATTGCATCTTGTTTATGCCTTTAAGATACTTGAAGGTTTCTATCATATCCCCCATTCCCTCCTCTCCTCCAGTGTATACATATTGAGGTTTTTTAATCTCTCTCTTCATATGTCTTCTGGTGTAAGCTCTGCACCATCTTAGTTGCCCTTCTCTGAACTGCCTCCACCCTGTCTATGTCCTTTCGAAGATGCAGCCTCCAGAACTGTACACAGTATTCCAGATGAGGCCTCACCGGTGTTTTGTACAGTGTAATCACCACCTCCCTTCTTCTGCTAGTGATACCCCACCCAATGCATACCAACATGACACTAGTACTCCTTACAGCCTTTGTACTCTGCTTGGCCACCTTTAGGTCATCTGAGATGATAGTCCCTAAATCTCTTTCTTCCCTGGTGACTGTCAACAAATCCCCCCCATCCTGTAGCCCTCTCCAGAGTTTCTCCACCCCAGGTACATGATTTTGCACTTCTTCACATTGAACCTCAGCTGCTACACTTCAGACCATTTTTCCAGCTTTCCTAGGTCCCTCCTCATTTTCTCCACCCCGTCTGGAGTGTCTAGCATGTTGCAGATCTTGGTGTCATCTGCAAACAGGAAGCCCTTCCCTTCCAGCCCTTCTGCAATGTCACTAATAAAGACATTAAAAAGGACTGGCCCCAGGACTGATCCTTGAGGTACCCCACTGGTCACCCCCCTTTCCCTGGATTGGATCCCATTTACCACCACCCTCTGCTTCTTGTTCCTTAACCAGTTTCTAACCCAGTTCACCATCTTGTGGCCCACACCCAGGCTACTCAACTTGTTAACCAGTCTTTTATGTGGAATGGTATCGAAGGCCTTGCTGACACTGAGGTAGGCGACATCTACCACTCGCCCATGATCCTCCTCCTTTATCACCCAGTCAAAAAAATCTATCAGATTTGTTTGACATGACCTTCCTGCTGTGAATCCATGCTGCCTTGGATCCTATGCTCTGTTGGATTCCAAGTGTTCCACAATCCTTTCCTTAAGCAGTACCTCCATAATCGTACTCACTATCGAGGTGAGGCTGACCAGCCTATAGTTTCCTGCCTCCTCCCTGCTTCCATTTTTGTGAAGAGGGACTACATGTGCCCTCCTCCAGTCTTCTGGAACCACTCCTGTGTTGAGCTCCTCACTGAACATGGCTGCCAGTGGTGCTGCTAGCTCCATCTGTATTTCTTTTAATATCCTGGGATGTATGTTATCTGGTTCCACTGCCTTGTCCACCTTCAGTTTTGTGAGCTCCTCTAGGACTCTCTCTCTCTCTTCTGTAAATGGACTGGTGTTCACCTCCTTCTCCCTTTGTATCCGATGCCCATTTGTGGTCCCTGTCCCTCCCATTCTTCTGTGAATACTGAACAGAAGTATTTATTCAGTACTGATGCCTTTTCTAGGTCTTCCTTCACACGCTCCCCTTTATCCCCTCTGAGCTAACAATCCCACCCCTGGACTTCCTTCTTTCACTGATGTACCTATAGAATGTCTTGTCCCCTTTCTTCCCCGTATGTGTTAATCTTTTCTCTGTTTGTGCCTTTGTGCTCCTAACAGCTTTCCCTACTTCCTTCAGACAATTTAGGTACACCATCCTATCCTTTTCCTTCTGAGTACCCTTATACTTTCTGAAAGCCAACCTTTTGGCCCTTACTTTCTCTGCAACATCTTTTGAGAACCATAGTGGTTTCTTTCTTCTCTTGCTTTTATTTCTCAGCCTAATGCACTGGTTTGTCACCTCTGCTATGGCTCCTTTTAGGTGTGCCCACTGCTCCCCAACCCCCCTCCTGACTCCCTCCTCACCAGGGCTTCTTTGATACATATGCCCATCCTAGCAAAGTCTGCCCCCCTGAAATCCAAGACCCTCACCTTTGTGTGGCTTGATTGTGACCCTGTACACATGATAAACCAAACTGCCTGGTGATCGCTGTACTGCAGGTGACCTTTCACCTGGATCTATGTGATTCTGTCTCAACTGGTCAGTACTAGATCCAGAATCGCCCTCTCCCTGGTGGGTTCCAGCACTAGCTGCCTGAGATCTGCCTCCTGTAGGGAGTCCAAAATGTCTTGGCTCCTGGTTGAGGCAGCAGCCTGGATGGTCCAACCCAACGTCTGGCATATGAAAATCACCCAGCAGCAGTACCTCCCCTTTTGTTGCCATCATATATATTTCCTCCACTAGCACCCTATCTACTTCCTCTCCCTGAGATGGAGGCCTGTAGAGCACCCTTGTGTGAATTTCTGTGCCATT
Organism: Neoceratodus forsteri; assembly: GCA_016271365.2. Lineage (NCBI taxonomy): Eukaryota > Metazoa > Chordata > Ceratodontiformes > Ceratodontidae > Neoceratodus > Neoceratodus forsteri. Next base: position 564,697,825 of record CM057449.1, on the reverse strand, counting down.
GCCTGATTCAAGGGTGAACCACAGTGCCGTGGCCTCCCCCTTCCTAACCTGTACCGTTGTTTTTATATCTTCCTTGATATACAGGGCCAACCCCCCTCACCCTCCTGTCCCTTCTGAATAGAACATAACACAGTACACATACCTCCCAGTTGTGGTTTATGGTGTACCATGTCTTGGTTATTGCCACTATGTCCAGGTCAGTCTCTGCCATCAAGGCCACCAGGTCTTGGATTTTATTTCCCAGGCTGCTGGCACGTATATACATGGCCTTCCACATGATACTGCCTGCCCACCTTCTATTCCCACTCTTGCTCTCTTGTTTCTTCCCTCCAGCTCTGGTTTCCTTCTTTTGCTGCCTCCCTTCCTCTGCCTTACCCTTTATAACAGGTTCAGTTGTATCTGACAACAACTTACCTTCCTGATCCTCCTTGCTGACTGCTGTAACCTGTGGGGGTGGGCTGCTTGAGTCTCCATGCTCCCATCACCCCCCCCCATTGGCTAGTTTAAATGCTTGCCAAGGAAGCATTTACACCATTCACTGAGGACCGCCATCCCCTTCCTGGATGGTTGCAGGTCATCACTCTTGTATAGGCCTGCATCTTTCCAGGTGGGTCCCCAGTCCACAATGAAGCCAAAACCCTTTTCCATGCACCTGCCCTTCAATCAAGTGTTGAAGCTTGTTATGCAGAGATTCCTAGCCTTCCCCCGGCTGTGGACCGGCAGCACCTCCAGGAATGTCATAGAGTTAACTACCTCTCCAGAGCTCCTTCCTAACTCCCTGAAGTCCTCCTGCACCTGCTGTATGCTCACCTCATCCCTGGCTAGATCATCTGTTCCCAGGTGGACAATGACCTCCAGCCTCCCCTTTCCTTGCTGCTGTTTTAGCTATTCTCTGGATCGGCTCCCTCTCCCTCTCCCTCTGAGCTGTGCCTCCTGGAAGGCACTTAACCTCCTTCTCCACCCCACTACTTGTGTCCAAATCCATTCCACAGAGAATTGAGTCCCACTCCAGGAGTAGCTTCCTCTTCCTCTGGGATCCTCTGCCTCCCACCCCTGGGTCTCCATCCTGGAGGACCCATACATCCTCCATGGTCACAATCTCAGGTTCCCTTATGGGACTCTCCTGCTCCTTGAGGACAGCATAGGAGTTTCTAAGTTGGACCGGATGGGGATGTGCTTCTGACTCACCTCCCTGAGCCCACCATACTCCATATAGCCTCCAACCAGGGCAAACATTGTGGCCATAGCTGGGGACATGGTGGCTGCTGTGTAGGGGTGAAGGTCCCCAGTACTGCCAGCTTGGCCCAGAGACTGGTCATTTTTGCCCTCAGCCCAGAGAGGTGCCTGCATATGGGGCAGCGCTGCAGTACCCAGAATGTCCTCCTGAAGACTGCTTCCCCGCAACCACTGCACTGCACCACTCCCTGTATCTTCCTCTTCTGCTCTTTGTCACCTCCTTTTTTGCTATCTAAACCCTCCTGCTGCTATATTTAGACTCCTGGTTTTATTGTTTTTACCCTGTGTCCTGTGATTAGCTCTCTATCCCAAGTATGGCCCCTAGTAGTTTTTTTCCCTCCTCCTCCTCCTCCTCCTCTCTACTCTCTCTCTGTCTCTGTGTGTGTGTGTCTCTCTCTCTCTCTCCCTCTGCCTTCTTTGTAAGTACTCGCCTATTGAAAGGGATTACCCTTAAGTTGCTCTGCTAAATGATCACTATCAGAAAGGCTGCATGTTAAACATGTTCCTGTGTAATAACAGGAAGCTGCAATCTATTGGAAGCCTATAAAGGTGTATGAGCCAGGGTGGGTGGGATGGGGTGGGTAGACAGGAGGTAGCCTCCGATTTCCAAAAATAATCTCGCAAATCCGGCTGCTAGAAGGGATAAAAAATCAATTAAAATCAGCCCCAATGCCTGATTCAGAGCCCTACTGTTACAAGCAAGCAAACTGTTGTCTCTGGCAGAACTAAGAAAAGACACACAGCTTGAAACCCTACTCTATTTCCTGTGAGAGGCCTTTACTTTCCCAGCAGATTAAAATGAGCAACTGTTAGAAGAAAAGACTTTACCAGCAGATTAAAATGTGCAACTGTTTGAAAAAAGACATTACTAGTGATTTAAATTAACAATTGTTTGAAAAAAAGACTTTGCTAGCAGATAAAAATGAGTAACTGTTAGAAATAAAGATAATAATCAGAATAAGAGAGGCCATTTTGAGCATTGCCACTTGTGAGAATAAAATTATGTACTTTTGTTTTTGTCCTGCGTTTTACCCTTTTGATGCCCATATTGGAGCATTATGGTTTTCTGCCTGCAGCTTTGGTCCTCCACCACTTGGAGGCTATGTTGCAGTACTGACACCAGCTTTTTCATGGGACCCAAGAGTATTAGGTAAATGTGATTTTCTCAGTTTCTTGCAAAGCAAAGATAGCTGGCATACACAGGACTCTAATCCCCAAACCTTCCAAATGTCTGAATTTCAGGATAGTTTATCCTTTATTACTATAGAGATTTGCATGGAAATAGAGTCTTTGTGGCTCAGATTTCACCTGTTTCTAATGCTTTAATTGTTCCAAAGGCATAATCCTCTGCTTGTGACATCAGAATAATATTTTTGGCCACAGTTATAAGCAGTGGGCTATGACTTTATGGCCAGAATAAGTTACACAAACAGAAGATGATCAAGTGGAAAAGATCCTGTTTTGATGAATAACTCTTTAGTAATAAAAAACAAGGGAATGCCCTGAAATTCAAATTTTGTGTAGTTGAGTTGAGTTCTGCTGATGCCAAATTGAATGTTTTTGCTGGAAACTAAAGATTGTTGGTTGTCAAGATAACTGCTGCATGTATTTGCTCTTAACATGTACTCCTCTGCTACTTTTCATTTTAATAGAACATTTTTTATTTTTCTGAAAACTTCTAAACTGTTAATTTATGTTGTCTTTCCAAGATTGACATTAGTTTGGGCTAATGTGTTTTTAACAGTTTATCTGTTTGCTGCTGTTTACTCTGATTGATTTCTGACTTGGTTGAAACTGTGTAGATTAGCAGGCCCCACTTGAGCACTGTTTTTCCTGTTGGGACTATACCAAGACTGAGGAGGTCAGAGGTTACTCTACCTATCTTTAATGTACTTGTGGGACATATTTACTCTCTGAAGTTGTTTGTTATAGGACTCTCTAGGATACAGTTGTGCCACACTGTGCCTTTTTTGCCCTGCTCTTTTGGATCATCATTTGGGTGCGTGCTGTTGCTGTGGATTTAGCTCTGCCATCTACTTGGAGTTCTGATCTTGGGCCAGGTGTCCTGTTTTGTTTGATTTCTGGTTTATGTATGTTGAAACCTATTTCAAACAGTTTTTTTTTAACTTGCATTCATAACAAGGGAGGCTGCCTGGCAACCAGTTTAGAATCTTGGTGACATCTGGGCTATAGCAACCAGTTCTAGACCCTGCAAGATTTCTGACTCTTAGTAATCCTAAGTATTTTATTCAATTTATTTATAATGTATGGTAGAACATTGTTATGTGGTGATTTTCATCTTTTCCCCATGTTGTTATGCTAACGATGTGACATAATTAAGTTGTTAACCCATTGATGGTACATCACATTGATGGCATAACAAAAAAGAATGCTGTCGAGATAAACATTCCACCGCACCAGTGCATCGTAGCTTTTCACAGTACTTGGCAGCATTTAAACTAAAATGGCGGTTCCTCACTTGCTTAGTTTATTATTTATTAATTTAGTGTGTTACTCTGTGTTATCAGAGGTGCTTGTTTTTTACCTGGTTCCCCATACACTATATAAGACGCAGTCTTTTCTCCTCTTCTATTCTGTTTCATCTTCTCACAGGCAATCTCCATGAGTTAAAACATCTGCAGAGTGATGACACAGTCTACCAAATGTTGTACGGAAACTCTGCTTGACCATCCTCTGTCACGTTTTTCTGTCGCAAAATAGCAGAACAAACTTTGTTTTTCCTCCGATGGCTTACTGTCAACATTAGCATGTGTGTTTTGTTTGTTAAATATACCGAATACTCATAGCATAACATGGTAAATAGTAAATTTGGTGAGTAAATAAATATTGAATGTTCGTCAAACGATACCGACTATCTTTGTCATCCTAATAAGTAAAGAGGCTGTTTTTTATTCGGAGTGCTGCTCATGCTTGCTAATGTGCCAAACACCGATGCCCATACACTATAAAAGACAATGTATGGGTATCAGTGGTCAACCACGCTATGCTGGACCTCATGGTTACCTTGGCAACTTTTGATTAACCTCTCGAGCTGCGCTCTCGAGGTTAACTAAAGTTGCCATGGTAACCATTTGGCACTAGTATAGTGTAGTTAACCACCGATGCCCATACATTATCCTCTATGTTTACTTATATTTGCTAAAATGTACTGTAGATTTCAAATCTGTATATGTTAGCAGGAAAACATATTTAATAAATGATTATGATAATCATAATGATAATACTATTATCAAATGTTATTCTCAGGGAAGATGGAAGAAAAATTGGTGTGCTATGGGGGGGGGAGCTTTGGGAAGGCATGTTGCAACTGGTGGTACCATGGGTGCACAAGGAGGAAGGATGGCAGCTGATGTGGGAAGTTCTGAGGAAAGCGTGGAGGCTGCATTCCAGACCTCTGGGTAGACCCACATCTAGTATGCTGCCAGGGCTGTGCAATGTAGTACATCATGCCTATGGCAGGCAGGAGGAATAGATCTGTAGACACTATGGTCTGGTCAATGCTCTCAGGAGATACATTCCAGTTTTGAATGGCAGACAAAGTGTGTGCCCTGTAGTCACAGGGAAATGAGAAAAAGGCTGAAGAGAATGGGGAGAGGCGTACAGTAGGCCAGGAAGTGGTGGTTGACTGGGACAGGTAGTGAGGAAGGTGGCAGGGACAGCTATCTACAGTGGTGCAGTTGGGGTATGGATCTGATGGGAGAAGGGAGGTAGAAGACACTGTCATAAGTGAGAACCATTGCCTTCTGACATCATCATTGGGTATTAGCATCTAGCTGTCCAGGTTGAGGGGGGTCGACATGTATCTGGGGCTGGTGGGAATAGTTCAGGTACCAGGATACCCAACTAGCCAAGAAAGAGAAAGGAAGAGACTGGGATGAGTGGTAAGAAGGTAAGGCAAGACAACTTTTATTTATATGGCACCCTATCCCTATGGATCAGAGCACCATACAATCAAACAAAATGAATAAATTAATAGAAATAAAACTATCAAACATACAGTTAAAATAAGAAAATGAAAAAAGAAGAAACATGGCTCACATACCAGATCGGAGGAAAAGAATTTGAAAAAAGGCTTTGGGCGATACATATGGGTGCTTGCTTCGAGCGTCTTTGTAACTGTCACACGGGTGTGCTGTCTTAGATAAAGATTTAATTCAGTTCCTTTCCTAGCTTAGTTCTGTATGTGTGTGTGTGTGTGTGTGTGTGTGTGTGTGTGAGGCGCCATATTTCTTCATAGTTTATTTTGCTATACATCCAGCTTCTCTGGCTTTATGTAGCACCACCTTCATCATGTGAGTGAGCTCATTTCAGTTTTGTTGTTTGGTGTCCATACAATTAAAATAGGTGCTGGATAATATAATGAATTTAGACAATACAATTAAGTAACTAAAAATTAATTTAAACATAGCTGACTCTATAGTTAGGGCAGTGGATGAGGTTGTAGGGGCATTGCTGGATCAGGATGGTAGCTCAGGAAAGGTGGTTTGTCTGCATGGAGCATTGGTGGAGTCAGTGGTATTGATGGTCAAGAAACCCAGCTGGGTAGAACAGCAGACCATTATCACCATCCACATTGGCAGGGATGGTATAGGGTGCACATAGTCTGAGGACATGGAGAGTTAATTTATGGCATTTGGGATGTTCCTTAAGGGGAAGGTATTCCTGGAGATCTTTTATGAGATCCTTCAAGTCTTGGGGTCTAGTGTGCTATTAGGCAAGCACATGTTTGGCTAAGTGTCTGGTGCAAAAGGAAGGGTTTTCCGTTTCTGACCAACTGGCGGGCATTTTGGGGACAAGGAACCATTCTATACCTATCATGGGCCACACTTGCAGCAGGAGGGAGTGGAGATACTGGTCCAGAGAATGAGCAGAGCAGTCAGGGGGAATTTAAACTAGCATTAGAGGAGGGGGCTAGTGCAAGGGTTCACCAAAGACAGGAGGCAGATGCAGGGATTCACTGAAGAAAATACGTTAGATTAAGTGAGCAACAAGTGAGGAGGCCCCCAAGTAGAACAAGGAAGCAAATGTTGTAAAGAGTCTCACTTACATGCAGGCCAATATGAGGCACACACACCCAAAAAATGAGATAATTCAAGGACCTAATGGGCTTTGAGGCCAACACTTAGTAGCACTCACAGAGACCTGGTAAGGGAAGCAACTACCTGAAACATCAGACCAGGGTAAAGGGCTACAGGTTATTTCAAAAGGATAGGTCAGACAGCAACATGGGCAGGGTGGCTCTTTTTAAAAGAGAGGAGGCCACTGTAAATGATAAGGAGGACATTATGGGGGAACCAGTGCCACAGAGTGCATTTGAGTTGGGTTAGGGGAACAGGGGGCACAGGAATCAACTTGGGGGTGTGCTACTAGCCCTGAAATAGTTCAGTGGAGCCTGATGCCCAGTTGTTTGGGAAAATTATGAGACCAGCCAAATCAGATACAGTAGTGATACTTGGGGACTTCAACCTTTCTGTCAAAGACTGGCATCCTGAGAGGCCTAAAAGAAGGACTGAGATGAAGTTTGTGCCCACTTTTAAGGATATCTTACTGGAACAGCATGCACAAGGGGCTACATTTGAAGCTACCCTTGACCTTGTTCTCTGCAGTGGGGATGGTCATCTCCAGTGTAAATTTCATGGACCTTATGGGAGGCAGTGACCACAAGTAGGCAACATTCTCCTTGGTGTCAGGGAAGATTAGCTGGGGCTCAGCCACCAGGACCTGGAACACCAGAAAGCTGGAGTTTGCCAAGATGAGGGATCCAGGGGCCAGTGGGCTGAAGAAGCTGCATGAGAGATAGTGCAGAGCCTATGTGGGGTTTGTTGAAGATGGTTCTAGAAGCAGTCATGGAAGTCTGCATCCCTGTAAGCTATAAGGGAAAAAGGACCAATGAGTGCCCCAAAGTTTAACAATGACCTAAGGCAATTAATTTTACACCAGAATAGATCAATAACTACTGTACAGGGCTGTGTTGCTTCCAGGCAAAAGAAGAGACAGAGCATCATTTGAGATATTGCAAAATTAGAATTAAGGAAGCTAAGGAGGAGCTAGAAAACAGGAGCTGTAGGAGATGCAGATAACACCAAAGCCTTCTTCCAGAACAAACAGGTGATGAAGAGGAATGGGATCTGAAAAAAAAAAAAGAAAATGGTTGAAAAACCTGCTAGTAGGCCTGGGGCAATGGCTGAGATGCTGAATACATATTTCACTTTGGAATTCACTAAATGACTCCCCAGGGAGGTGCTCATTGGGAAGGCCCATGATGCAGTCTGTGGACATCATACCCACCCTGGTAGCTGTCTACATGCCAAAGATCAATCCAGCTATATCCCAAGAGGTGAAAAGGATGCCAATCTCCCTGGATCATAGCGGAGCTAAAGGAACACTTGGCAAGGCTGCTTGCAGTAGTCTTTCATGAGTCTGTCTATACAGGTGTTAAACTAGAAGAATGGAAAGTGGCCAGTGTGGTCACCATTTTGAAGAAGTGGCTAAAGTCAAACCCAGGCAACTACAAACTGGTCAGTGACACATTAGAGCTGGGAAAGATCCTGCAATCTATTATGAAGGATAGAACAATGAATTGCTTAATTGAGTCCATGATTCTCATCCCCTCACCGCATGGCTTAATGAGGGGCAGATCATGTCAAACCAATCTGATTACCTTCTTTGAGGGGGTAACCAGGGATGTGGGCAGGCAGGGCTGTAGACATATACTATGGCACATTATAAGCTTCTGTTTAATGCATACCAGTTTGGTATACACGAGGCATACACAAGGTGGCTTGCTAACAAGCGAGGGCTACTCAGTCCACTCCCCTTTTCATAAAGCATTTCTTTTTTAGTGCCAGACAAGTGAATACAAAAGGCTCTTGCACATGAAAACGTCTTATACAGTGTAGAGATCGCCATGTGCTGTAGCATCATTTGCCTGCAGCATTCCATAATGTGTTTTTTCTCTTAACTGTTGTCAGACATGATCATGCTAGCAAGCACACAACAAGCCTAGTGGACCACAGCTGATCATAAAAAACAGCATTTCAATCATTTAGAAAACAGTAGTAACCATAACAAAACAAAACAAAAAAACTGACAAATACATACAATTTTGTCCTAATGTCACAAGATAATCAGTTATGTCAGATGCACACTCACATTTCACATTCAGCAGTGTGACATCTGAACCAGTGATGCGATTCAAGATGGGAAAACAAAAAGTTCTGCCTCTGAAGCTGCCGAGAGTATGATCTTTTAAATGAATGAAACATCTTTAAATAAACAGTCTTAAAGTACAATACCAGAAAAAAAGAAATGCTTAATAAAGTTAACATGCTGTCTCTAAGATAGCCTTTGACTAATCAAGAGTGTCATCTCGAGATGTCTGTGCATTCCAGCACTGCTCAGCTTTACTTCACAGTTCTTGAATGCAAAGATGTCTTGAGATGGCACTCTTGATTAACCAAGAGGCTTCTCAGACACTCCATTACCTATATAATAATGCACGTGGACAATCACTTTCCAAAACACTGCTGACCCTTTTTTAAGAAAATGGAAGAATGACTCAGGGATGCCATGGCAGGGACAGGGAAACTAGAGCGAGTAGAAGAACAGTGGGCTACAATAAGAGAGGGGATTGCAAAAGCTACTAAACTGTGTCAAGCAGGTAAGCAATGGCAAGAGAAAAAAGAGACAACTATGGGTCTCTAGAGAGGTAGCAGAAAAAGTAAGAGCAAAAAAAAATCAGCCTTCAGAAAATACAAAAGAACACAGAAGGAGGAGAAGAATAGGGAGAGTTACCAGGAGAAACAAAAGGAGGCAGGGAAGGCAGTTAGGACTGCAAAAGTGAAAACAGAAGAAAATATAGCCAAATCAGTAAGGGGGGGGTAAAACATTTTGTAGATACATTAGAGAAAAGAGGAAGTCAAAGGCAGGGAAAGTAAGACTGAAAGGGAAGGGGGTTCTGTACAAGTGGACCACCAAAAAGATACTTATGTTCAGTATTCACAGAGCAGTGGGTAGGAAACAGGCATTTGTTACAAGACACGGGCATAAAGAGTCAGGAGGTGAACACCAGCACTTTCACAGTGGAAGGAGTCGTAAGGTAGTTGTCAAAGTTAAATGTAGACAAGGCAATGGGTCCAGACACGGTGCACCCCAGCTTGCTGAGGGAGCTCAGGGAGGAGCTGGCTGTATCTCTGACAGCCCTGTTCAACTGACCACTAGAAATAGGGGAGGCACTGGGGGACTGCAGGAGGGTAAATGTAGACTCACCCCTCTAAAGTGGAAATAGGGAGGAGGCGAGAAATTACACGCCAGTCAGCCTAACTTCAGCAGCATGCAAAGTAATGGAATCACTACCGAAAGAAAGGATTGGAGAATACCTTGTTACCAGAGGTCTACAAGATCTGAGGAAACATGGAGTTACTGGGAGGAGGCCCTGCCAGACAAATCTGATCGAGTTCTTTGACTGGGTGACAAAGGAAGTGGACCAGGGAGGGGTGGTTGACGTGGCCTATCTAGATTTCAGCAAGGCCTTCTACACTGTTCCACATAGAAGGCTGATAAACAAATTGAGTAGCCTAGGAGTAGGTCCTAAAATAGTAAAACTGGTGGTGAGTTGACTTAGTGGGTAGCTGATAGGAGCCAAAGAGTGGTGGTAAATGGGGTACACTCTGGGGAGGGCAAGGTGACTAGCGGGGTGTCGAAGAGGTCAGTATTAGGCCTGGTCCTCTTCAATGTCTGTATCAGCGACATTGTATAAGGACTGGGGAGAAGGTGTGCCTATTGATGGATGACACAAAAATCTGCTACAAAGTAGACACACCGGGGGGGGGGTTGAAACAATGAGGGAGGATCTAAAGAAGTTAGAAGAACAGTCATGAGTTTGGCAGCTAAGATTCAATGCAAAAAAGTGCAAAATTATGCACTTAGGGCACAAAAACTCATTGGCAATATATCAACTGGGGGGGCAGTATTAGCAGTCACAAAACAGGAAGGTATAATTTCTGAAGACCTGAAGATAGCAAAATAGTGTGACAAGGCAGTGGGAAAGGCTAGTAGAATGCTCCGATGCATAGGGAGGGGTATCACCAGCAGAAAGAGGGAGGTAATAATACCCCTCTATAGTTCACTGGTGAGACCCCGAGTACTGTGTACAGTTCTGGAGGCCCCATCACTGAAAAGACATAGATAGGGTAGAGGCGGTGCAGAGGAGGGCAACCAAAATGGTGCAGGGGCTGCATCAGAAGCCCTACAAAGAAAGGCTTAAGAATTTAAATATGTACTCCCTAGAAGACAGGAGGGAATGGGGGATATGATAAAGACCTTCAAGTACCTCACAGGAATAAACAAGGTACAGGAAGGGAGCATTTTCAAAAGGAAAAGATGCTCAAGGACAAGGGGTCACAATATGAAGCGTGAGGGGGGGCTCAGAGGAAACATGAGGAAGCACTTCTTCACGGATAGGGTGGTGGATGCTTAGAACAGCCTCCCAGAGGAAGTGGCGGGGGCTAGAATGGTCACAGGATTTAAGAATGCATGGGATAGACAAAAGGGAATCTTAGAAGCAAGAGTGGGGTGTAAACAGGAGTCCAAGTACGGTGTCCGTTGGCACTATAGGGAGAGAATTTATGGCAGACTAGGTGGGCCAAGTGGTCCTTATCTGCTGACACCTTCTATGTTTCTATGACCCCCACTTCAACAGAGAATACCAGAAAATAAAACTTCTCTTAATATTGATGCTTCCAGCAGTGCAACATCAACTGCCCTCCCCCCAGCAACTACAGCACTGGAGTGTCAGATGTGCTTGGTGCAGGAGATGAACCCATGAACACCCTATCTCCCTGGCCAAAATGTGAAAGAGCTACGAACTGAGTCACTGATATTGACATTGTTATAGCAGGATACTCCCGTTCTCCCCACACACATCATACATCAGCATTAAATTTACATTTCATGAAGCCCTGCTCAAAAAACATCTGAAACATCACTTCTGTAGCTTGTTTGATGACTCAGATATCTGAAGGATTATGCATTTGTTTAAATCCAATGCAGAAACATAGTCTGCTATAACACATCATATCACTCTAATGTTTTCCACGTCTGTTTGTGTATTAATATTTTAAGTAATATGAGTCATTGTTCTCCCATCTGTTCTCATTAGAAATGATTATTCATTGATTGTCTTATTGCAACTCAAAGTGGTAGACATAAAAGCAAAGATGTTAATTCAATTCCCTTAAAAAGGATTGCAAGTAAAGAGTTATTCTTCAGGGATTAGCTAGCCCAGAGGTGTGGAGGAGCTGTGCCAGACAGTTAGGGGCTTCTGAGCAACAACACACTGTTTGTGTAATTTTTTAACTATTGTCTTGTTTTTTTCATTGGTTTGCTGTTCCACAGGCAGAAACAGGAAGCACGGCCATATTAGCTGGCTGAGGGAAAGCAGGAGGATTGGTGGACCCAGGTGATCAGCCAAGACCAATTGGTTGACACCGGAAGCTTGCTGGAGGGGAACATAAAATTGCTATTATGTTAAAAGGTGTCCAGAGGAATGGAGAAGTTGAGACAGACAGTTGTTGGCGATGGTGGTAGTGGTGATGGGGGCTCTGAGCAGCAACACACTGTTTGTGTCATTTTTTCAATATTTGGGCCCAATTTTCAAACAATGTAATTTGATGCTAGGTGCCTGCGCCAAAGATGTATGATGCAGGTGGTACCTTGCATCAAACTTTGTAGCAGTACTGACTTTTGAATGCAGGCTGTGTTGAAATCAGGATGCTACACCTAAGCTGCACAAAGGGGTATAACAAACAACAAAAGGAAAGAACCAGAAACACCTTATCAAGGGTAAGAGTAGATAAGTACTTTCAGCTAACACAGGGATAGTAAGAATTGGGAAAGCTGGGAGTGGTGCAGTGTACTGCCTGTGGGGCAGCGGTTTTTAGAGAGATCTTCTGGAAACTGCAGTGTTGCCCCATCTGCATACACCTCTCTGGGTGGAAGAAGCAGGTTTCTAGATTCCAGGCTAAGATGGTTAGGATTCACGGGACCTTCTCCTTCACCCACGGGCCACTATATCTGCCACAGTTACCTCAGAGGATGCGAGGCAGCAGGAATGTCTGGACTATGGGGGGTCTCTGGAAGGGTGTGGGTGGTGGGTCAGAGGCATGTACCCGAAATGGTACCACTACAAAATTCCTACACAACTCTGGTGAGGTGGGACTAGCAGGAGGACGCACCCATGATAGTGGCCAGGGAGGATATGGGGGTCCTCTACAGTGGAGACCCAAAGAAGGGTGGGAGAGGACTCTAGAGGAGGATTAATCAACTTCTGGTAGGAATTTGACTGTCAGGTAGATAGATTTGGGAACAGGAAGTGGGCCAGAGAGGGAGGGAGGTTAAGTGTCTACATGGCACCACAGCCCAGAGGGATGGGAAGCAAATACTGGGGATCACTAGGGCATCAGGACAGAAAGGGGAGCTTGACATCATTGTCTACCTGGGGACCAATCACCTGGCATGGGATGGGTCTGAGATAGTGCAGGGGCAGTTTAGGGAGCTGGGAAGTGGTCTTAGCGAGGTAATATGCTAAGTGGCTTTTCCTGAGGTGCTGCTTGTTTATGACAGGAAGGACAAGAGGGATCTCCACACCAGGATCTTTAACTCATGGGTGAAGGAATGGTGCAAATGGAAGGAGTTTGGTTACATTGGGAGACTGGCAATCCACATCAATGGATAAGGGCCTATACAGAGGGGATGGCCTGCATCTGTCTGTGAGGGGAACTGCAGTCCTTGGTTGATAGTTTAAACTTTAAATGTTACTTTGAATATTTAAACTAGCCAAGAGGAGTGACGGAGGAAATCGGGGAGACAGAAACTACACCCCCCCAGACTGAAGTAAAAAGTAAGGAGGACCCAAGAAGAGGGGACACCCCCACAGGTTGCAAATTAATAAAGGAAGCAGGTGGGTAGAAACAAAGAGGGAGAAGATCGGGAACATTAAAAAAAGTGGGTGAAAAGAGGGGGCAAAAAGTAAAAAAGGGGAGTAACAAGCAGAGTGCCAGCAAGATCTGGAAGGCTGTGTGTGTGAATGTTAGAAGTTTAGGGGAATAAGATTCCAGACCTAGAGGCCACCATGGCAGAGACCAGCCTGGATATTGTGGCCATTCCTGAGTCATGGTGCACTTAAAACCATGACTGGGACATAGCCATATTGGGCTATACTGTGTTTAGGAAAGACAGGTTGTGACAGAAAGAAGGGTGTGTACTGCTTTATGTTAGGGAAAGCATAGAAGCAACAGAAATAAAGGGTGTATTGGGGGTAGAGGTACTGTGGGTTACCCTGGAGATGGGGAATGGAGCCAATATTCATACTAGCATGATCTACAGACCTCCAGCACAGAGGGAGGAGCTAGATAAGGTACTAGTGGAAGTCATAAGCAAAATGGTAGAAAAGGGGGAGGTGCTCCTGGTGGGGAACTTCAGTGTGCTCTATGTAGACTGGAACTACCCAGCTGCAGCTTCAGCTAGAAGCAGGGACATCCTAGATGCCCTGCAAGAGGCATTCATCATGCAACTAGTCAGTGAACCCACTCATGATGGTGCAATACTGGACCTGGTACTCATTAACTGGGACAGTGTTGCAGACAGCAAGGTGGGAGGCCACCTGGGGATCAGTGATCACTGTACAGTGTTGTTCAATATAAAAATGGCTACAGAATCGAACCACACAAAAGAACAGGTCCTGGACTTCAGGACGGCAGATTTTATAAAAATTCCCTTGGGGGGTGAACTGGGAGATTAAGGAAGAGTGGGTAAAGCTGAAAGGGGGCATAAGTAAGGCTACAAACCTCTGCGTCAAAGAAGTGACCTAGAGCAAGAGAAAAAAAAGAGACTGCTATGGTTTCCCAAAAAGGTGGCAGAAAAAGTAAAGGCTAAAAGGGTTATATTTAGAAGGTATAAGGAGAAACAGAGGTTGGAGGATAGGGAGACATATCAAGGAAAACAGAAGAAAGCTGAGAAAACAGCAAGGAGCATGAAGGTGTAAACTGAAGAGAGAATAGCCCAGGCGATAACAAATGGAGACAAGTCATTTTTGAGGTATGTAAGCAAAAAGAGGAAGACCAGGGGAGGGATTGTAAGGTTAAAAAGGGAAGGGTGAGACTGTGCAGACAGGGACCAGGAAAAGGTAGACATCCTGAACAAATATTTCTGCTCCATGTTCACAGAGGAAGGAGAAGGGGGAGGAACCACAGATAAGTAACAGGAGCCATGGGGAGGAGGTGGACACTAGTCCTTTTTCAGAGAAGAGAGTCCTAAAGAGACTCACTAATCTGAAAGTGGACCTAGCAATGGGACCCAGCAGTGTGCATCCAAGGGTATTGAGGGAGATCAGGCAGGTACTGGCTGCACCTCTGACAGTCCTATGTAACAGCTCGCTGTAAACAGGAGTGGTTCCAGAGGACTGTAGTGGGGCAGATGTAGCCCCTATTCACAAAAGTGGTAGCAGGGAGGAAGCTAGCAATTATGAACCTGTCAGTCTGACCTGAGTGGTAGGAAAGTTGATGGAAATACTGCTGAAAGAAAGGAGTATTGTGGAATATCTTGAATCACACGAGGGAGGGTCATGTCAAATGAATCTGATAGATTTCTTTGACTGGGTGACAAAGGAATTACATCAGAGTGGAGTGGTGGATGTGACCTACTGAGATTTCAGTAAGGCTTTCAACACTGTTCCACATAGGAGACTAGTAAACAAGCTGGGTAGCTGAGCAGTGGGTCTAAAGGTGGTAAACTGAGTACAAAATTGGTTAGTGGATAGGCAACAGAAAGTGGTCATAAAGGGAGTTCACTCTGAGGAAGGGAGGGTGACCTGTGGGGTGCCTCAGGGATCAGTGGTGGGACCAGTCCTCTTTAATGCCTTTTTAAGTGACATTGCAGGGGAGCTGGAAGGGAAAATCTGCTGCTTCACAGATGACACTAAAATCTGCAACAGGGTGGACACTCAAGGGGGTGGTGGAAAGGATGAGCAGAGACCTGAGAAAACTCAAGAAGTAGTCAAGGAGGGAATGGCAGCTTGGTTTCAAAGCTAAACAGTGGAAAATAATTCACCTAGGGCACAGAAACATGGAGGCAGAGTACAAAATGGGTGGAGTGGAATTGATGACCACCAAGCAGGAAAGAGACCTGGGGTTACCATAGCAGATAACCTGAAGGTGACCAGGCAGTGCGACAAAGCAGTTGGGAGAGCTAGTGGGATGCTGGGGTGTAAAGGGAGGGGTATCACCAGCAGAAATAAGGAGGTGGTGATGCTCCTTTATAGACCACTGGTAAGACCCCATCTTGAGTTCTGTGTCCAGTTTTGGAGACATAGACAGAGTGGAGGTGGTACAGAGGATTGGAACTAAAATGGTGCAGGGTCTGCACCAAAAGCCCTATGAAGAGAGACCAAAGGACCTCAATATGTACACATTGAAATACAGGAGGGAGGGAGAGATAAGATAGAGATCTTCAACTATCTCACAGGGGTAAATAAGGTACAGGAGGGAAGTAGTTTTCAGAAAAAAAGTATCTCAAGAATAATGGGACATGTTATGAAGCCGGAGGGGAGTAGATGTAGGAGAGATGTGAGAAGGTACTTCTTCACAGAGAGTGGTAGATGCCAAGAACAGCCTTTCACCAGAGGTGGTGGAAGCAAAGACAGTGGTGGGGTTCAAGGATGCTTGAGGTAGGCATAAGGGTATCTTAGTGGAAAAGAAGGGGGAAGGTAGAAAGAGTCAGAGACCAATTAGGGTCTGCAGTGATACTGTAGGTAGGGAAAAATGAGCAGACTGAGTGGGCCAAGTGGTCTGTATCTGCCATCAAATTCTATGTTTCTCTATGATATATTTTAATTCCATAAACACTGCGAGTAATTTTCCAATCACTGACCACAGAACTGTGATTGGAGAAGGATTGGTTAAGTCTGCTTGCTGACTGGGGAGAATACTTCTGTAAGTTCTGCTATTGTTTTTTAAACTACAGGAGAGAAGGGTTAGTTAATTCTACCTGTTGTTGAGGGAGTTAATGTATAGAGGATTTTTGTAAGTTTTGATATTTTTTTATTTTCTTTTTAATTTAGCTTAAAGTGGAATTTAACTTAATGGTTTCTGTGGCTGGAGTGACTGTAAAAGTGCTCCCAACCACCCCTTCCACCAGCCTTTCCTAAATACTGAAATACCACTGGAGGTTGGGTTTGAAGGCTGTGAGGGAGGAGCTTTGGGAGCTGCAAATGATCTGAGCCCTCAGAACAGGCCAGGGAGGAGGAAACAAGGAACAGCCAGCCATATGAGCTAAATCTTAAAGACATATGAATGTATAAAATGTATGAGTAGATCTATAGTCTTTATGAGTAGGATTGTGGTTTCCAGTTAGTACTGTAGTTGGCTGTCTTATGCTGCATGCAAGGGCATTTAGGATAACAATTTCTGTTAGAGGTTGGGCTAGGATTAGTTAATTCTACTTGCTGTAGGGAAAGTTAGCAAGGAGAGGCTGCATAGGTAGTGTGGACTATGAGTAGGATTGTAGGGAGCAATGGTTGTGGGGCAGCAATGCAGATGAACATACTGTAGAGGCTGGGAAGGTGCCCAATATGCCACAGGCTAAAGAGGCTTGAGGAAGAGGTTCAGTGGCTTGGCAGGGAGCTGGGTAGGTTGAGGGAGGAGGAGAGGATTGAGTCAGTAGGAGGGCTGACATCTGAGAGTATTGTGGGGGCACCACAGAGAAGGAACAGTGGGGCAAGGGAGAGGTCAGGGGGAGGGGGGCACAGTAGACAGGAAGCCAGTTGATGAAAGGTGGACTCTAGTAGGACCTAGAAAAAGAGGAGCAGCAGAAGGGAGGAGGAAACACTCAATAAGGCAAAGGGGGGAGGGACCATGTTTGCTGTACTAGCAACACATGGGAAAGAGGATGCAGGAGGAGATTGCACAAAGGATAGTACTCACAAAGAGAAGGGAGAGAGAGGGGCATTACTAGTGGAGAGATTGAGCATGGCATGGCAGGAGGAGGGATAATACTTGGAGAGGTGAGGAGGGAGTGGAAGGTTGGCAGTCAAACAGGAGGGGGGAGGAGTCTCAATTGAGAAGGGCAGGGTGGAAGATACTGGGACACATTGTAATAGCACTGTCTTGAGTGGCCCCAGAAATGAGAACCTGGGTGGGGGATGGCGATGGGCACAAGGAAAGAGGAGGGAGGTGTGCTGGTGTTGGGGGACTCCATACTCAAGGGGATCAGATGGGACAGCAAGGGGGAGAGGCACAGTCAGATATGGGTGGAGTCCATACCAGGATTAAAGGCAGACAAGGCAGGACAGGCAATCCTAAGGAGAGTAAGGAGGGGTAGGAGGATACCACACATTGTGGTGCATGTGGGAACAAATGACCTAGTGGGGGAAATGGTGGAGGTAACAAAGGAGAGGTTTGAGGAAGTGGGAAGGTTGTGCGAGGAGACTGGGGAGTCTGTGGCATTCTCCGAGGTACTCCCAGTACCCTGCGCAAGCACAGTGAGAAAGGAGAGGATTAGGGAGTTGAACACATGGTTGGTAGTATGGTGTCAAACTAAGGGATATGGGGTTGTGGGTAGCTGGGGCAGTACCTGGGATATTAACAATCTGTTTGCAAGGGATAGGCTGCATCTGAGTGGGGAGGGGAAAGAAGTATTAAAGCAAAGACTGGGGAGGTATATTGTGACAAAGGTGGATTTAAACTAGATGTGGGGGTGGCAAGTGGACAGCAGGTAGGCAGGGATCTGATAGAGTGAAGTCACAGCCTACCCCCCAGGCTAGCAGGGAAGGACTTGGGGCAGCCGAAAAAGGAGGGAGTAGAAGGAAGGAAATTGAGGCCAATGAAGGGAAGGGGGCAGGATGGAGGGTGGTATTGCTGAATGCAAAAAGTTTAGGCATCAAATCAGCTGAGCTATAGGCACTCTTAGCAGTGTGGAGGGCGGATATTGTAACTGTCACAAAAACATGGGCAACTGAGCACCAGGACTGGGATACGGCAATCCCAGGATATGAAGTATAGAGGAAGGACTGTAAGGAAGGGAGGAACGGTGGGGTGGCAGTCTATGTGAGAGACAGGATCAAATGCACAAGGGACGAGGGGGAAGAAAGGAGAACAGAGGCAATCTGGCTGCAGCTCCTAGACTCAAGGGGTAGGAAACTGAGGTTTGGGGTGATATACAGGCCACTGTCCCAGTCTGAGGATACATAGATACATAGATACATAGACAGTGTTGGCAGATAAGGGCCTACGGCTCACCCAGTCTGCCCATTTGAGCTTGTAAGTTTACTCTACGTTTTCCTAGAAGTCTGTTGCTCCTTAACCCTGACCTCCAGAATTCCTTTATGTCTATCCCATGCATTCTTAAATCTCATGATTGTTTCAGCCCCCACCACTTCCTCTGGCAGGGTGTTCCACTTGTCCACCACCCATTCTGTGAAGAAATTCTTCCTTACATTTCCTCTGAATCGTCCTCCCTCCAACTTCATCCCATGCCCTCTAGTCCTGGAACATCTTTTTCACTTAAAAATAGTGTATCCCTGCACCCTGTTCCTTCCTGTAAGATACTTGTATGTCTCTATCATATCCCTCTCTCCCTCCTCTCCTCCAGGGAGTACATATTCAATTCCTGCAACCTGTCCTCATAGGACTTGTGATGCAATCCATGTACCATCTTTGTTGCCCTCCTCTAAGCCTTCTCTACCCTGTCTATGTCCTTATGTAAGTAAGGTCTCTAGAACTGTACACTGTACTCCAGGTGGGGGCTCACTAGTGTCTTGTAGAGTGGAATTATGACCTCCCTTTTCCTGCTGGTAATGCCCCAGCCTATGCATCCCAGCATCCGATTTGCTTTACCTGCTGCCTTGTCACACCGTTTCCCTACCTTGAGGTCATCAGAGATGATAACTCCAAGATCCCTTTCTTGCTTGGTGCATGCTATATCCTCACCACCCAACTGATATATTGTGCCAGGGTTTTTGTGCCCCATATGCATTATCTTGCACTTCTTTGCATTTAATTTCAACTGCCAAACCCCTGACCATTCTTCAAGTTTCTGCAGGTCCTTCTTATTCTGTCTACACCTCTGGTGTGTCTGCTCTGTTACAGAGCTTTGTGTCATCAGCAAACAGGGAAATTCTGCCTTTTAGGTCCTCCGCAATGTCACTGATGAAGATGTTGAATAGAACCGGTCCCAGCACTGATCCCTGTGGTACCCCACTGGTCACTCTTCCCTCTGTGGAGTGACAGCCATCTACCACCACCCTCTGTGTTCTGCCGCTCAGCCAGTTACATACCCACTGCACTACTGTACTGCCCACACCCATATTCCCCAGTTTGTGTAATAGTCTTCTAAGTGGCACAGTGTCAAAGGCCTTGCTGAAGTCCAGATAGGCCATGTCCACTGCCCTCCCTGATCCATCTCCCCAGTCACCCAGTCAAAAAATTCAACAAGGTTGGTTTGACGTGACCTCCCCCTTGGAGAAACCATGCTGCCTTGGGTCCTGTAGTCCATTGACAACCCGATGTTCCACCAATCTCTCCTTCAGTAGTGCTTCCATGATCTTCCTCACTACCGAGGTGAGGCTGACTGGTCTGTAGTTCCCCACTTCCTCTTTGTTTCCACTGTTGTATAAAGGGACTACATCTGCTGTCCTCCAGTCTTTGGGTACCTCTCCTGTTTCCAGTGATTGGCTAAACAGGATTGCCAGAGGTTCAGCCACAACCTCTCTTAGTTCTTTAAGGACCCTGGGGTGCACTCCATCTGGCCCTGTTGCTTTATTAACTCTTATTACTTCCAGTTCCTTCAGGACCCTTTCTCATGTAAAGGGACTTGTGTCCATTTCTGCACCATTCCCACCCCTTGTACTCCCTTCAGACCCATTACCCTCCTCTTCTTCAGTAAAGACTGAGCAGAAATGCCTGTTCAATATGTCAGCTTTACTGTTGTCATCCTCCACGCAGCCCCCATCCTCCCCTTCAGTTTCACTATCCCTCCCTTTGCCTTTCTTTTTTCACTTATGTACCTGTAAAAGGTTTTGTCCCTCTACCCACTGATTTTACAATGTGCTCTTCTGTCTGAGCTTTGGCTTCCCTTACTGACCTCCCTGCCTCCCTTTGCTTCTCCTGGTACTTCTCCCTATCCCCTTCTGCCTGTGTCTTTTTCTATTGCCTGAATGCAATCTTTTTGGATTTGAGTTTCTCTACTACCTCAATGGAAAACCATAATGGCCTCCTCTTCCTTTTCCACTTGCTAACCTGCTTAATGCATAATTCTGTTGTTCTTATAATCCCCATTTTAAATACTGCCCACTGTTTCTCAGCCCCTGATTCCTGCCCCATTCCCCCTAATGCCTCTTTCAAGCATCTCCCCATTTTCCCAAAGTCTGTCCCCCTAAAATCCTGTATACGTGATTTTGTGTGGTTTGGTTCTGCTCCTTCTGTGATTTCAAACCACAATGACTGGTGGTCACTGTTCCCCAGGTGCTCCCCCACTGTTACCCCCATCACACTGTCCCTGTTTGTGAGCACAGGTCCAGTATTGCCTTCTGCCGAGTTGGTTCCATGACCAGTTGCTTGAGGAAGGCACCCTGAAGGAGTCCAGGATAAATCTGCTCCTAGTTGATGCAGCTGCTGGGATGCTCCAGTCCACGTCTGGAATATTGAGGTCTCCAACCAGCACTACCTCACCCTTGTCCTACATCCTTTGGATGGCTAGCATCAGCTCCCTATCTATTTCTTCCTCCTGGGCTGGTGGTCTATAGACCACACCTGTGCAGATGGCTGGCCCCATTTTCCTTTCCAGCTTAACCCACAGTATCTCTCCCCCATTTTGTTCCTCTGGGATCTCTGTGGTTTTTATGTCATTTTTCACATACAGTGCCACTCCTCCTCCCTTCCTACCTGCCCTGTCTCTTCTGAATATGTTGTAGCCAGGTATGACCATCTCCCAGTCATAGTTATCATTACACCAGGTTTCTGTGATGGCCACAATGTCCAGGTCTGACTGCACCATGACAGCCTCCATATCCTCCATCTTGTTGCTAAGGCTCCTGGCATTGGCACACATGGCTTTTCATGATTTGATCTCCTTAGACTGCTTAGCTGTTCTACTCCAGCCCCTTCCCTGGTTGTCCTTTAACCCTGGTTCTCCTTGCTGTCTGCCCTTCTGTTGAATGTTGCCCCTTTTCTGCCTATCCACCTGTTGGGCACTTATCTCCATCTTTTGCACACTGCTTTATAGAGATATCCACTCCTCCGGTTCACTGGTTCCACTGCTAGCTGTGGGGGGTGGGCAATTAGGTACCCTCCTTGCTGACCTGCCACCCCCCTTGGCTAGTTTAAATGCTTGTCAATGTAGCATTTAAACTTATCATTGAGTGCTTGAATTCCCCTCCAGGATGGATGCAGGCTGTCAGGCTTGAACTAGCCTTCATCCCTCCAGGTGGGTCCCCAGTCACCAATGAATCCAAACCGTTCCTCACAGCACCAGTTCTTCAACCACGAGTTAAAGTTCCTGGTCCATGCACCCCTATGCTTTCCCATGCCTCTCGCAGGTAGTACTTCCGAGAAAGTGACTGAAGTAGCTACTTGCTTGAGACCCCTCCTCAGTTTCCCAAACTCTTCCTGAACTTCCTTTGGCTCCCCATTTGCCAGGTCATTAGTACCTAGGTGGATAATGGCATCCAGCTCGCCCTCCCATTTTGCCTTCCTAGGAGTCTGATAGGGAATTAGCAGGACAAATCAGAAAGGTATGTAGAAAAGGGAAGGTGGTCATTGTGGGGGATTTCAACTTGCCGGGGATTGACTGGAACATTCCCGTCACCTCCAGTGCTAGGGAGCAAGTGTTCCTGGACGCGATCCAGGAGGGTCTCCTGACACAGGTGGTTAGTGTACCTACTAGGCTAAAGAACACTTTAGATCTGGTGTTGTTGAATGGGGAGGCAGTAAGGGAAATAAAGGTGGAGGACCCACTAGCTGACAGCGATCACCAAATGGTGTGGTTTAATATCACGATGTGCGGGGAGCCAGAGAAATTAGTTACTCAGGTGGTAAACTTCAGGAGGGCAGCCTTTGGGAGGATGCAGGAAGTACTGAAAGGGAAACTAGAGGGCATAAGGCAGGAGATGGATGAAGAGGAGAAATGGGATATTATTAAATGCGGGATTACAGAGGCAAAAGAAGCCTGCATCAAGACACAGAGTAAGAGGAACAGAGCAAGAAAACCATGCTGGTTGAACAACAAGGTAGTAGAGGTGGTGAGAGCAAAACGAGAGGTGCACCAGAAGTATAGGAGGATGGGGAAGGAAGTGGACAGGGAGGAGTATGCAATATGGTCCAGGGAGGTGACCAGAAAAGTGAGAGAAACCAAGGCCCAGATGGATCTGAGATTAGCGCAGGGAATTAATGGGGGGGGGGGACTTTTTCAGATACATCAGGGAGAAAAGGAAGTGCAAGGACACTATACTGAGGATAAAAAGGAGTGGGGAGTGGATGGAAAAGGGTGAGGAGCAGGTGGAAGCACTGAATGAATACTTTTGCTCAGTGTTCATGGAAGAAAAGGAAGGACTGCTACCACCATGGGCTAGGAGGGTGGGGACAGGGGGAGAGGAGGCAACAGATGGAAGAATTGAGGCAAGTAGAGTCCTAGAGGGACTGAGGGTACTGAAGGTAGACAAGGCACCAGGGCTGGATGGTATCCACCCTAGGGTGCTGAGGGAGATGGCAGAGGTGTTGGCGGAGCCACTGGTGGATCTGTACAGCACCTCACTGGAGTTGGGATGTGTGCCACTGGACTGGAGGATGGCACATGTAATACCACTACACAAGAGTGGACTAAGGGAGGAACCGGGTAATTATCGCCCAGTAAGTCTCACCTCCATAGTGTGCAAACTCATGGAAACAATACTAAAGGAAATACTGGTTTCATACCTGGAGGACAATGGCCTCCAGGATGTGAGGCAGCATGGGTTTATTTCAGGGAAGTCTTGTCAAACCAACCTGATACAATATTATGACTGGGTGACAGGTGAGCTAGATAAGGGTCATGCGGTGGATGTTCATTTCTTGGACTTCAGCAAGACCTTCAATTATGTGCCTCATGGGCGGCTTGGGGGGAAGCTAACTGGTGTTGGGTAGGGGCAAAAATGATGAACTGGATTACAAGCTGGCTGAGTGGGAGGTTGCAACGGGTGGTGGTGAAAGGGGAGCTCTCAACTCCAAGGCCAGTGATGAGTGGTGTGCCACAGGGCTCTGTGTTGGGGCCAGTATTGTTTGGACTCTTCATATCAGACATTGCACATGGGGTAGTGAGAAAAATAAATCTCTTCACTGACAACACCAAAATCGGAGCAGTTGTGGATGGAGAGGAGGGATGGAAGCAGCTGCAGTGGGAACTAAGCAAGCTAAAGGAGTGGTCAGAGAGGTGGCAGCTGGGGTTCAATGCAAAGAAGTGTAAGGTTATGCACTTTGGGGTGAAGAACCCAAGGAGAGAATAATGGCTGGGAGGGGTTAAGCTGGGGATCAATGAGCAGGAGAAGGACCTAGGGGTAATGATAAAAGGGACCATGAGCAACACTGCCCAGTGCAGAAGAGCAGCTGCAAAAGTAAAAAAATGCTGGGATGCATAGCAAGGGAGTTTTTGTCCAGGTGAAGAGAGGTGATCTTGCCCCTATACAGGTCACTCGTAAGGCCACACTTAGAGTATTGTGTGCAGTTTTGGAGGCTATACCTAAAGTGTGATATCAGGCTACTGGACGGGGTGCAGAGGAGGGCAACAAAGATGATATGCGGAATGGAGGGGAGAGACTATGACAGCAGGCTGGGAGATCTGAATATGTACACCCTGGAGGATAGAAGGGACAGAGGGGACATGATAGAGACATTCAATTATCTGAGGGGAATCAATAAGGATGGGGTAGATGGGGTCTTTAAGTTAAGGAGAGGAGGGTCACCAGGGGGCATGGGCTAAGAATAGAGGGGGGAAGATTTAGGAAGGAAATGAGGAGACACTATTTCACAGAGATGGTGGTAGCAAAATGGAATGCCCTACCAGAATGGGTGGTATCATGTAAATCTGTGAACAGCTTTAAAAGGACATGGGACAGGGAACAGGGGAGAGTGAGGGTGAGGGAGGTGGGGGTGGCAGTGGGATGACAAAGGGAGGGTGGGGCAGCTGCAAACTAGGGGTGCTAGCTGCACACTCAAGCATACTTACATAGACAACAGTTTGCAAAAATGTGTGACTACTTGAGAATTAGTTGCTTGTAAATCATTTGCAGTTAAGCTTTTGCTAAAATGGTATTGTGTTTACTATTATGCAGATCAATACTCTTTCATGTCTTCAGCATCTAGTATCGGGTGTAAAAATGTTACACATCTCATTAGTATAGACATAGAGATACAAAGGAAATGCAAAG
The DNA here is from genome assembly GCA_016271365.2 of Neoceratodus forsteri. Lineage (NCBI taxonomy): Eukaryota > Metazoa > Chordata > Ceratodontiformes > Ceratodontidae > Neoceratodus > Neoceratodus forsteri. The sequence continues at coordinate 564,673,119 of CM057449.1, read as the reverse complement.
TATTTGGCTTTGTATCACACCTTTTCTTACATAGAATATCCCAATATGTATTACGAGCCATGAATAGTTGCACTATCCGTTAGGATAGCAAAGAGAGATTGAAATACATTGAGAGAGAGAGAAACAAAGCTCAAGAAATGTAAGCACAAGGAGAAAAGTAGAGACAGAGACAGACAGAGGAACAAAGAAATAGAGACGTGGAGAAAAGAGAAAGAGGGACGTATCTGAAGAAAGAAAGACAGACAGAGGTACCAGAGAAAGAGAAGAAAAAATGAAAGAGACAGAGGTAGACAGATCAAGAGAGAGACAGAGAAAGGGAGAGAGAGAGAGAGAGAGGAAGAAAGTGAGAGAAACAGAATAGTGAGAGAGGGCATGAGGGAAGGGCCCTTGAGGAATATACAAGATAAAGCAGATAATCTCTTGTCCATAGCATTGTAAAGTAAGCCATATGGTCCTCTCCTCACTTTCTAACCCCACTACACACACACACACACACACACACACACACACCTCAATGAATTTCACAATTCTAATGTTTTTTTTGGTTGAATAAAATTCAGCTTTCATTTGTCATAATCAAAGTATTGTTAAATGGTTAACAATCCTTTGTGAAACACTTTAAAAGGGATGCTACTTTCATTACTCAGCTTAAATGTAATTTAATATGTTCTTGTGACATCCATTGGTGATGTATTTTGTGCTGGTTGTTCAGAGGTGCGACCCCCTACTTCAGCGGAAAAACTGCATTTTTGTAGGGGAGTAGCCTTAGTGGACAGGAGAGAGACAAAGAAAGAGGAAGAGAGAGAGAGAGAAAGAGACAGAGGGGGATCCTACTCAAGGTCATATGGAGTCCTATGCATAATGTCTATGCACTGTTGTTATGTGGCACACAGGCCTTCTGTTTAACACATTTGAAGACATGAATGCCTGTGTATGCACAACCCCCTACCAACGGTACTGCAAGCTTTGTCAGTCTGATCCAATTATGTTGTCACACAATTGCATTCATGGTCAGGCTATAGGGTGGGGATGAAGTTTGCCTGGTCAATGTATAATGCATAAAACCCATGTTGCCATATACAGGGGGACTTTGGTGGGGCACTTACTATACAGGTCTGCAGCCTGCTGGAGATGATTGACCACCTCCGTTTTTTGGCCGTAGGGCAATATTTTGGCTATAACAAAGACTATGTCCAACCCTACAAGATCTAGAATATGACTTGGCAGTGGTATAGCATGTGAGTTAGCATTTTTAATGTTCTGGACAAAATGATCACTGTAGGGGAATATGGCAGCTACAACTGACTACACTGCTGTATCAAAAAAAAAATAACCTGCTTTAATGTAACAAGGGTTCAACTCAATGGCCACCCAGGAATCCTTAGGGTTGCTAAGGCTCTACTCACCCTCTACAGATGCACACAGCTATGCAGGGTCAGTGAAGGATGCTGAATGCTCCTGCAGTGCACATATCTTATGGCAGAAGGAGTGCAAAATTGCATGGCCTGGTCCCCTCGTGTAATAGCTGGGATCAGGCCAGCAGTGCACAGATAGTAATTGTCAGTGCTGAAATCAAAATCTAGGTTACCAGCTTTATATTCAATAACACTGGTTTACCAGGACTGAGAAAGGGCAAATTTTGTTTTGCACATTGTAAAAAACGATATTGTCACTGGTGTCTGCTAAGCCAAAATCCGGTTTTGCCGTGTTTGGTTTTGTGTACTTTAACAATTTTTAACTCTGCTAACATGCATTTTAGCAATTGTGGCCTCTACTATTGCACATCTTTCCATCCGTGTACCAATTTAAAGTTATTTTAGGTACAAGATGTGATGGAAGCAGCAGCATTACAGCCCCCATCCCTAAGGTGTGATGGAAGCAGCACTACGGCCCCCATCCCTCAGGTGCAATGGCAGCACCAACAACACTATGGCCCCATTCACTCTGGTGTGATGGCAGCAGCAACAGCACTATGGTCCCCTCCCTCAGGTGTGTTGAAAGCAGCAGCACTGCGGCCCCCATCCCTTAGATGGGATGGCAGCAGTACTACATTCCTCATTCCTCAGGGGTGATGGCAGCATCAGCACTATGGCCCTCATCCCTCAGGTGTGATGACAGCAGTATTACATTCCCTATCCCTCAGGTATGATGGCAGTATCAGCACTATTGGCCCCATCCCTCAGGTGGGATGGCAGCAGTACTACATTCCCGATCCACCAGTGGTGATGGCAGAAGCACTACGGCCACCACCCCTCAGGTGTGATGGCAGTAGCAATAATGTAGTCCACATCCCTCAGGGGTGATGCAAGAGTGACAGCACTATGATCCCCTTTCTTCAACACCCACACCCCACATGCACAAGTTACAAATTACTCGGTCTCTTTGCTTGTTAAAACTCAGATGTAAATTAATCTGAACCACCACCACTAAGGTGCACCACCTTTGTCTTTTTCTATCTATCATTTAGCTGCCTGAAGTGGATTTCTGCCTGTGACACCACTGACCAGGGTTTGGGAACAGACTTGGGTGTTGAAGGGCCAGCCGGGGGGGGGTGAAGGCTTAAGTGTCCAACTACTATAGCCTTCTCCTGGGAGGGAGGGTGGGTGGTTCACTGCTCAACATTTGCTGGCCCTGGTGGAGGCCAGAGGCATGGCAACACATCAGCCCTCACTGCGGGAAGGAGCGTAATGGACGTTGGCTTGTGCCTTGACATCATGTGGCCTGCCACGCTCCCAAGAAAATGGGAAAACACCTGCTGGCTAATCGGAGGATGGCTGCTGGTCCCTCCATAAGCCCAAAGCCCCAGACACATGTGTCTGTTCTGACCCCTGCCATGCCCGGGATACACAGGAAGCTCTTTGGGGTGATTCTCCTCCCCTGGTAGCCTCCCACAGGGGTAGGAGGCCACCCAATGAAGGGTTATTTCGGGTTACCTGGTACCACGGCAATAAGGTTCAGTGGATGGTGGTCAGGACTCAGCAGCGGTGGTAGGGGGCCTTGGCAGACCTGAAGAAGTGGATGGCCAGGGGGAAGGAGAAGCACAAAAAAAAAACTGCCTGAATTTACTTCTTTGAAATAAAGTGTCTTCGCCTAAAAAATTCACAAGTGATTAGTGGAGGACCTTCTAATAGAAAATCATGCATCTTCCAAACATGTGGATGCCTTTTTTTCCCTTGGTCTCCATGAAAAGGGTGTCTCTCAATGTTCATGTCTGAGCTCAGATGTGAATTGAGCACCACTCTGCCCACCAGCATCATACAGTCCCTGGGGTTTTCCCTTTCGTGTGTCACTGAATGTGCTTTCAAAATCCACTGGCCAAGCATGAGTACACTTAAACACTTAACATTTGCTTTTTACAGCTGCAGTGGGTGGCGCATGCAGACGTTTTGTATGTACAAAAGGGCTGATGTCATGTTTTCTGTCAGTGGAACTGGCTGAAGGTGTAAATAGTCTCCTCCGCCTCACCCTTCTTCAAGAAATGCTTTCCACCCTCAAATAAATATGCTTTTATGTTAGTCAATATTTGCAGGGCACTATTTTCTTTCTTAAATGGGAGGTACAAGAACTGGAACCTGAGTAGTGGGAGGCAGCATTAGTTTTTTTGGGGGGGGTAAGATTCACCCCACTTCCACCTGAAAAGCTCCTAAAGATACACTCCCACCTTTTTTTTTTGTTCATGTGGGAGGGGCATGAGGTGGCTCTATCATGTTCAGACAGCTGACTATCAGAGCTGCCTGGGGCATCAGAGCTTAAGGTTCAGAAGGAAATAAAAAGTAATTAAGGAGTGCCTGAAACTGCATCCTTATACAGCACTTGTGAAACTGCATCCTGAAATTATAGCACTTGAGGAAAGCAAGCACTTGCAACACAAGAATGACAATTAAGGTATGAGCTCACAAAGGAGTAAAATATATCACCCAATGAAGACTATCCCATATTGGATACTAGAGTGTCTGTTTCTTAAAAGCCTTTTATACCCCCCACCACACACACACAACTGAAGCACCCACCCAAATAGCTAGGGGACGCTCTACATTTTTATCTCTCTGGAACCTGAAGTTTAGCAGTAATGTGTGAAGAGAATAAAGTCTTGTGTTTTGTGCATTTTAATAGGTTTAGTGCTTTGAAGTTAAAACATATATATATATACACACACACACACACACACACACACACACACACACACACATACACACACAATAGTGTCATGGGCACCTGAAAAGGAAGGAGATACTACTGAAATAAATTTATTCTGATGATTTATTTATTTATGTGTAAGATTTTAAGTGTAGTTCTGCCTAGGTCACAGACACATAAGCTATAAAAAGTACATTTAAGGATGGCTGTATTAGTCAAAGCTTGTAGTAGCAAAATAAAGCAAGAAAAATAATACATTGCTTTTTTTCCTTCAATTATTTAACCAGAAGTGACACACTAAGCTGAAAGCTTGTTTACAGGGGCAACCTGGGAGCACATTGAAGTTAAGTGACTTGCTCAGGGTCACCCAGTATGCAAGCAGGGGCTGTGAGATTCAAACCCAGATCTCCAGATTTGCAGCTCAGAGACTTAAACCACTGTGCTATATTGCCTCCCTAGTTATGGCAGTCATCTGTTTTATGGCTCATGATGTTGGTGTAGTAAGCAGCAGTACATTGCATAGCAGCTGTAAAATGTCAATAAGTACGTCATGCAATAGATGTGCTGAGCAGTTACTGAAACAAGAAATGTATTTAGGATAGTAAAATATTCCTGTTAGAAAACTGATAAATGTCTGACATTTGCATCTCAATTTCAAGGAGGTCCTTATGGGGTGTCAATGTACAATATAACGTAGTTATAGTTTTCAAGTTGTCTGGGTAATTGCTTTGTACTACCACTGTTACTAAATTTAAATTATTCTAGGAAGAAAATTAAGTTTATGTAACTGTCTGTAAATGTATTAAAAGCATGTACGTGTCCTTATAATGTAATGCATTAAATGCTGTTGCTAGGTTAAGAAGTCACATAATAACACCCAGAGCATTAGGGTTTCTGACCATAACAGCCTGCCCTGTAGGGACTGACAGGCATCAGGGGTGTGACTTGGAATTGTCAATAGTAATGCTCATGCAATTCCACCCTCATCCCCACCCTGCAGTCAGTGACATGTATTGAGGTGTGCCTTTCACTCTTCAGTCCCAAAGTTCACTCCATTTTCTTGCACAGTATTGTACCCATTTCAGCGTATTTCCTTATGGAATGGGGTGAGTTTAAAGCTTGAACACCCCAAGGCACACCTCGACACTTGTCTGTGTCTGCAGTGTAGGGGGAGGTGAAATGGCGTGAGCGTTATGGGAAATGACACAAAGGCACACCCAATGCCTGTCCATCTCTGAATGGTGGGGGTGGGGTTGGTGTCACTTCAATAATTCACTGCTATTCCTATTCTGCCTGTCAGTCTGTCTCTCTCTCTCTCTCTCTATCTATGTGTCTATGTAATTATCTATATTTCTATCAACTGCATGTATCGCTATTTTTAATTATTTCTAAAACAAACCTGCATATCACATTTGCCTGCACTCTGAGCACATACTTATGAAATTGTGCATATTTGTACTCCACTTCTGCATAGACCTCATACTTTCCTTATATTCCCATTATCACAAGCATAACTACCATACCCTTACCAAAAGAGACCCCCCTCTGAAAGTTACTATCACATTTTCTCTTCTAACAGTCCATCATTACACCTGACTTCCTGACATCAACACATTGCTTAACTATAACTTACATCACTTCATGGACAAAAACCCAGTTTCCCTAAAAAAAAAACAACCAAAAAATGTGTAAATAATCCCAAGGCTGAACATATGCCAGCCATTACTTTTTCATGTACTGCCACCTTCTGTTCCATCATGGGGATTTGCATATGTTTCCCACGATGCTTTGTATTATTGGGGTATGTGCAACTGTTTTCTTTAAAATTTGGCTGTCTGGCCAATATCATCCGGGATAACACATACCTCAGTAGCATTTGTTCTGGGGTTCTTTTGTAAACCTATATTGTTTCCTATTCCTGCCATTAAAATGTACACCTTCTTATATTTTTCTAATAATGTGTATGCCTTCCTTAGAACAGAAACTAAAACAAATCTTGCTACTTACAAATCATTGTGTTATTTCTCCATACCTCCTTAACAATTCCACACAACTTCACTAACTTCGTTATGCAGCTGTGTTGGATCTTACCAGACTTTGTTGTTGAAGCAGTCTATCAGAAAACTTTTTGTTGTCACAGAGACTGAAACAACAGGTGGGAGAAAAGGTGCAAATGATCCCATTCACCTAAATGGGGTGCTAACTGTGAAGACTTTTTGTAAGTAGTAAGGCAGTTTCTTCCTTGTGAATATACTTTCATTCAGACTAGTTTTCATTCAAACAACTGAGGATTTTGGATGGCCCTGTTGATTATAAACTTGAATAAGCAAGTTGGTAACAGTGATCCTGTGCTTAGCAATCTACAACCTAGATGCTCACATGCAGAGAATACAATAAAAACCTGACTAAAGTCTAAAAACAAGCTTATAAAATACATGAAATGTATCAGAACGTTTATCTTTACCTATACAAAATCATTGCAGCCTGAGTAAAGCTCAGATAAATTACATAGTACCCTAACTACTGTATGATGTAGTAACATATATTGGTATTTTTTTATATTCTTTGTAAATTGGGTAATGTCCACTAGGCAGAACTGCCTGTTTTCAGGGGTGACCCAGGAGCATTGGGGAGGTTAAGTGATTTGCTCGGATTCACATGGCAAGCAAATAGAGGTTGTGGGAAACAAACCCAGGTCTGCTGGATGTACCCTGTTCAATCATTGTTTGTTACTCTAACCCCTAGGCTATACTGCCAGCCATAATAACACCCATATATAATGTTTTAATATAGGATTTCAATAATAGTGCACAGTACCTACAGTGCAAATTATGAACATTAAACTCTTTACAACATTTTACTAAAACTGAATTATTTGCCACTCCATCTGCTTATTTTTCTTATACCAACTTGGGTGAATAGTTGAAAGAGCACTGTAAATAGCCTGTGGTAGCACTACTGCTTGCAATGCCAGTGACCCAGGGTCAGAAGTGAACTCAGGTTGCTAGAGGTCTGACCAGGGGAGTAGGATTGAGTACCTGGGGGACTGCTCTCCTCCTCTGGGAATGGTGGACTGCAGGTCCCACTACTTTACTGTCACCTTGGTGACCATGGGTGGTGGTGCAGTGGGGCTGCAGAGTGATCAGGAGGAGAGGATGCTAGCTGGGATGTGGAGCAGTGGCATGTCTCCCTGTGTCCTACTTCCTTGGATCCCCTTGAGTGCCGATGCCCTCAGGGACAGAGACCAGAAAACCAATAACAATCACCCCACATCAGCCCCTGGTAGATGGGACCCAGCTGCCCCAGACTTCATAACCAAGCTCCCTAAGGGACCCACTGGGCTGTCTGACACACACTAAGGGGCCATGGTGGGGTGATCTGGGGTCCCCTCCCTTCCTTCCCACCTGGGGGGTACAATCCAGGCAGGATGGAGGCAGGCCCACAGGAGCTCCCGAGCATTACCTGGGGTGAAGCTAGGGGATACCCAGCCTAGGGATCTCTGAAATGTGGAGACTGACGCTGTGAGCAGGGGGCATAGAAAGAGACAATAAAAAAATTTAAAAGATGCAGAAATCTTAGGGATTCTGTGCAGTAAAATGCAATTTCCATGAGGCACCAAAACCTGTAAACCAAGCAGGATTCTGTAATTTTTGCTGGTGTTATCAGTAAAAATGGAAAACCAGGGTCCTTGGCCATATTTTCTAACCACTAAGCTACACTAGCACTTTTTAAATATAGTTTCTTATTGCCTTTTAACCAAAAATAAACTATCTGAGAAAGCTAACTACAAACATATTTTACATATAGAAATCTAGGTAATATTGGAAGAGATGGTTTTGAACACTGTATATGTGATATTTGATTTCTGGAATTGAAATGCACAACCTACCTGCATGTTTTATTTTGTGGTAATATCTTTTATTAGACTAACTGAAGAATTTTTTACACAAGCTTTCAAGACCTCCAAAGTCCCTTCATCCTCTGCACTAAATGAAGGGACCTTGGAGGTCTTGAAAGCTTGTGTAAAAATACACTAGACATTCCTGAGACTAACAAAGCACCACAAACCTGCAACAGTCTATCTGGTAATTATTTGTTACCACATAAGACCTTTTATTTAGTTCAGTCTAGGATTACAATACCTTTGAGCTGAGGCTCCTTTTCAAAGGTTCCACATCATAGGTAACATCAGGACAAATACATAAATGCAGTATGAACATTGAGGATTGGTACAGAGACAGAGACTTTAAGATACATTGCTTAAATGTGAACTAGTAAACAGGATGAAGGGAAGAGAAGAAAGACCGAGAAAAAGATCAAAAGGAGAGGTGGAAGGTGGGAGTAGAGGTGTGGTACGGGATGGTAAAGGTAAAGGGGAAGGTGGTGAGAACAAGGCAGTGGCTGCAGCTGGGTGGCTTTGTCAGTGAGCGAAGTGCATAAGTGGAGCATGGTGAAAGGTAGTGATCTGGAAGAGGTGATGATGTTCAAGCCTACAGCAAGCCTAAGAAGCCACAGGGTGGATGGTGGTAATTAGTTAGGTCACACCCAGGAGGTGTGAGGTCTGTTTTCAGACCCAGCAGTCACAAGTAAGTATTGGAGGCAATGAGTGAGAGGCAGAGCCTGGTTTTGAAGGTGCTGAGAGAGGTGGTGGAGGTGATATCACTAGAGAGTCCATTCAGCCAGCTGGGGGTCCTAAAGGCAAAATATCTCTGGTCTTGAGTTGTCCGACAGCGGGGGATTTGGAACTGCAGCGGCTTAGAACCCCTGGTGTAGTAGCAGCTGATTCTGGGTTGTAGGAGGGCACAGAGTCCAGAAGGGGCAAGACCAATCAGAATTTTCTTTGCTACCTTGCAGGTTTGGTATTTTATTTGATTAGCAAGTTGCAGCTAACTAGTTTGGGTGTATAGGTCACAGATGTGTGTAAGATGTTGAGCGCCAGTGATGAGCAGACAAGCCTTGTTGAGGGAGGTGGTTACACATTTGAGCATGGCAGCAGTTGCGGAGCCATAGATGATAAGTCCATAGTCAATGGTGGCAATGATGGAGCATTTGACGGCTGCTGCCAGGGCTTCGGGAGTTAGGTGTCTCCTGTGGTGGAAAAGTAGGCCCAGTCTGGAGTTGGCAGCTTTGGCAACATTGTTTATATGGGCTGAGTAGGAGAGGTGAGAGTCTAGGGTGATCCCAAGGTATTTGAAAGTTAGGACCTGTTCCAGTGGGCCACCTTGGCTGGTGTTAATGGAGAGGAGGTGTTGCTTATGTTTATTGTGTGAGCTACTGAAAACCATGGCCTTATTTTCTTCTGGTTGAGGATATGTTTATGCTTTAAGAACCAGTTCTCAACCCAGGAGAAACCCTGCTGGAGGTTATCTTGCAGCTGGTTCGGGTCCCAGAGGCAAGTATTACCGCATCATTGGTGTAAAGAATGATTTGTTCAGAACATGAGTCCGGTAGTGTGTTAAGGAACAAGCTGAAAAGGAGAGGGCCCAGGATAGAGCCCTGAGAAACACCAGAGAGGTCAGGTTTGGCTTCAGAGAGCACATCTCCTATTTTTACCCATTGAGTCCGGTTTTCAAGGTAGCTTTTAAACCATGTAACAGATACGTGGGAGAGTCCAGCATTTTGAAGTTGGCAAAGCAAGAGGTGGTGATGGACAGTGTCGAAAGCCTTGGTCAGGTCAATATAGATAACACCTGTGAGTTGTCCATTGTCCAGAGAGTAGTGGATGGCACTGGTGAATTCAAGTAGTGCGGAGGCCGTGATGTGTCCTTTTCTGAAGCCATGTTGCTGCCTGCAGAGGATATTACATTTGTCCAAATGGTCAGTGAGCTGGTCCACTACTATATGTTCCAGGGCCTTAGAGAGGGGAGGTGAGATAGAGATTGGGTGATAGTTCCCATGTGCAGTCTTATCTCCACTTTTATGGAGCGGGGTGACAGTGGCTGATTTGCATTTGTCTGGGAACTGGCCAAGGGTGAGGGAGAGGTTACATATCCTGGTAAGAGGCCCCAGAACCTCTTCTAAGGTGAGGGACAGAAGTTTGAGGTCAAGGGTATCATTGCTAGATCTGGATTTGCTTATGGCTTTGGCAACATACTTGTGAACATCATTCTTCTTCTTCACTGCTTTAAATCAGAAGGAAGGGTGACTGACAGTGACAGTGGTGTTAAGAGATGTGGGCGGATCATCATCTATGAATAAATTGTTGGGGAGAACACTGCTAAGTTTGGTGAATGAGGAGTTGAAAGTGTCAGCAATGATTTTTGGGTCAAGTGTGGTACTCCCATTTACATTGAGCATGGCCGGCCAGGATTTGGACTGCTTCCCAGTGACTTCTTTTATGTTGTTCCAGAAATCTCTTCCATTTCTCCAGGTGCCAGTGAGGGCTTGCTTGTAGTAGTTAGATTTTGGTTCCCGAATGGATTTGGTGCAATCATTTTGGGCACGTTTATAGTTATAGATGTCGACTTGCTTTTACTGGTGGTCCTAGCCAGTTTCCAAAGTTGGTCCCTGGATTTTAGTTTCTTTAGGAGGTCGCTTGATATCCAAGGGTTGCAGAGAGCTTTAACTTTGCGCTTTTTGAGGGGAGCGAACAAGTTACATGCTTGGTTAAAGATGTGGATGAATTGGGCCAGAGCAGAGTTAGTATCAGTTGCCTTAAAGATAGGCGACTAGTCCTGGAGGAGGAGGTGGGATTTGAGGTGAGTTAGCTGACCACAAGGTAGGACTCTGCTGTAGATGATTTTAGGGGGAGGTTTCTGGAATTTATTGGATCAGGTGCAGCTGAAGGGGGAATGGTCACTGAGTGAGTCAGGTGAGTCAGGAAGGACTGAGGGATTAGTGATCCAAGAAGAAAGGCTGGTCAGAATCCAGTCTAGAAGGGTGCTGGTCCCTGTTTTGCAGATATTTCTGGTTGGGTAGTCCAGCATCTGGGTAAGGTTAGCCAATATGACAGAGTCCCTAAGGGCCCCAGCCTCAGCCAAGAGCCAGTTAATATTGAAATCATCAAGAAGGATGGTTTCAGAGTCTGGTGGTTGTGACCTGACAAGGTCCAGGACAGTGGTAAGCCATGGTCCTTGCTCTTTAGGAGGAAGGTATACAGTAACAACTGTGAGGGCTTTGTTGTGAGTACCCAGAAGGATTTTGATGGGAAGAATCTGTGCTGGGGTGGCCGCAAGGGCAGTATCAATGGGGTGAACCAGGAGAGTGTCTTTCAGGTACAATGCGCATCCTCTACCTCTTTTGGACTTACGATCCAGTCTAAAGACATTAAAGCCTGGGAGAGTGATTGCCTGGTCAGGAACAGAGGGGGTGAGCTAGGCTTCAACAACTGCCAGAATATGAGTTATATTGGCTAGCAAAGACTTGCAGTGCATCAAGCTTGGGGAGTAGATTGCAGATATTCAGGCAGATGACTGCGAGAGAGCCAGAGGGTTTATTCTGGTATGAGACCCTGCCGATGTGCGGGCCAGGGTTGGGATGAACATTTCCCAATTAGAAACAGGAGGAGGAGGAGGAGCAGTAGCTTCAGGGTGATCAGCCGTAATTCCCTAAGAGAGAGCTTGTGTTTCCTTTTTGACCAGGAGCGTGCGACGATATGGATGCAAAGGTTCAGCAATTTAGTTGTACAGGAGATAGAGGTGGGGCCCCAGAGTTCACATGCGAGAAGGGACAGTTTTCTAGTGGGGATGTCCTCTGGTGACAGGATTTGTTCCATCAGAAAGAGTGCCACGGTATCGATAGACAAAATCCAGTTGGTAGTTTTTTTGGGGGGGAGGGAAACAGACACTGGGAAGGTGGAGAAGGGGGAAGAAGGCAGAGAGGAAGAGGAGAAGAGTGAGCATTGGAAGGGTGGAGAACATGTGGAAACTGGAAAAGTAACTACAAAGGAGAGTGACAAGCAGCCAGCAGACACAGAGAAGCGTGGCGAAAAATTGGGAGGGGGTGAAGAGAGGGGAAGAGGACCAGGCGATGAACCAGTAAGGAGCAAGAAAGGGAGGAACATTAGAGGGTGGGCATGGCAAGGATCTATTTAATTAAGGTGCGAGCTGAGGGGGGGGGGCAGGTGTAAAAATGTGGCCGCTTTCCAGTAAAGCCAATGGGTGCAACGGCCCCAAGGCAATGAAAATTTACAGCAGAAGGAGCAGCCAATAAGGGTTCAGTGGGAAGCAAGCATCCAATCAGAGTTCACTGCAGAGAGCGTTTGGGCCAATGGCGGTAACTCACTGCTTCCCCAGTCATACATGGAGTTCTTACCCACTTTGTGGATCCCTAGGTCGGCCAGGAGGCGAGCCGCAGTGTGGCTGTTTCCCGAGCCGCGGCTACGCCAACGGAGGGGCTGGAAAAGCCCGGTCAAGGGTAGGAATCTGGAAGAGGAAAAAAGATAGAGGTGGTTAGTTAAAGAGGAGAGCTGGGACAAAGGAAAGTGACACAGTGGCTAAATCGGGGGCATGGAGCAGACAGAGAGAAGACACAGGCGCAGGGGGCAGCAACCAGAGACAAGAACGGTAGGAGCTTGACCTGGCACCATGGGGGGAAGGTGAGGGAGAGAGTTTGAGGAGGCAGAGAGATTGTTTTTAGGTGGGGACAGAAAAACAGGAGAAATGGAACGGGGGGGGCGGTTCGAGCCCCGAGCAGTAGAGGGTCAGAGAAAGGGAGAGAGCACTAAGAAGGCAGCTAGGCAGCATTACAGTACAGTTAATCGGAATCGGCTCTTAACAGTAGTGCAAAACAGACAAAATCAAGGCCAGAAAAAAGCTGGCAGCAGTCACAGTTTAGGAGCAGGCTACAAATTTGGCCACTTTCCAGTAAAGTCAATGGGCGCAATGGCTCCAAGGCAATGAAAATTTACAGCAGAAGGAGCAGCCAATAAAGGTTGATAAGACCTTCAATAAGATACACTGTCAAACGTACAGAAATGTGTATTTTCTATTTTGGTCATTACAGAAAAAACATGTTTCACTAAAAAGTGGTTGAAAAATGATGGGACGTGGTCCATGGGATGTATCAGATGGAGAAGATGACACATTGTGAGATTGTAGGATACTTGTGTCCTCAGACCCACATGATGGTATTTTAGCCAAGTAATTGCAGTTCCTTATTCGTTATTTCTTGTAATATATGGATACAACCTTATTTAACTAAATTAAGCCCATTCAGGTGCTTTAAACTTAGCTGTGATGCAGTTTTCATCCATAGGCTCCCACCTTTCCTACTGTTGCCCGCCCTGAGACCTGCATATAAAGCTCTTGGGGCATTTTCCCATCCTTTAGTTGACTGATACTAGCCTGCTCCTTTACTCCACCTGCCTTTCCTGTCCCTCCTCCCCTTAGCCACACTTTCCTATGACAATGTCTTTACTGACTGCACTTAGTACTATCTCTCCTCCTCCCTCCACTCTCCTTATTTTCTTCCCCTCCTGTCTCTCTATCCTCCACCATCTGTCACTGCTTCCCCTCCTCTACCCTTCCTGAGCTTCTGCCCTTTCTGATTTGACACACCTGATTGCAACCAACTTTGCCTGCATGCAACCCACATTGTTTCTTTGTATATTATATGCTTATCTACAGTGTATCTTGCATTGCCACCTTGTATATTACAAGTTCTCTGTATTGTATCCTGCATCCTGTTACCTTGGTTTATTGTTGTATACTGCTGTGAACTATATGACATGGAGCCTTTGTAAAGGAGTCTCTGACTCAAAGGTTGTAATTCTGAGACTTTAATAAATAAATAAATAAATAAAAATGTACTAATAGCCGTGGTGCTGCTTAGCTGATTGGCACCGTCCATTGCCTTCCCCTCCCAACTGGTAGCTTTTCTTCTTAGCTGAATAAGCAAACATATTTTACTGTATGCAATGGGTACAGTAAAATCCAGGTTGCGGTCAGCTGTGAATAATACATGTGGTGCGAGCTGAGTGTTCCATCTTGTAATACTGTTGCTGGAAGTTCTTCAGTACTATTATGAGATCTCGTAATGCGATCAATGGATTCGAATGATGGTATTATGAAGATTTTTTGTATGGTTTCTGATAGCATTATTGAGAGTATCCATATATTACAATGCCATTATAGAGCCTTGAGTAAGTGGCCCAATCATTGTAGTGGGCTGAGAGGTTGGGTAGAAATACTATGATGTAGATCTGTGGCATTAGTTACAACTTCGTTTTCTAGCCACTAACATGTGGGATTTCAGGGCGGCTTTGTAGGCATTCAAGGTAGTGCAGTCCGTCACTTCCGATAGTAGGCTCTTCCAGAGGACTGGTGCAGAGACGGAGAAGGACCTGTTACCTGACACAGGATCTAGACCGTGGGACTTCCAGGGCAGGACTTTTAGATGACCAAAGTTCACAACTGAGAATCTTGTACTGGAGTAGCCCATTAAGGCTGTGGGAGGCAGATAATGTAATCATTTTGAAAGCAAGGCAGAGGGTAGGGTAGGCAAGCCTTGCCTCAAGTCCTGGCCAGTTTAGAGATGTAAGAACACCACAGTGTTGTTCTCGGTGGTGAGCAGCAGCTACAAAGTGGGCAACTTTGTGATAGAGGATTCTAAGTTTGTCAGATTCAGTGCCTCAGAGAGGTTGCAGGAGGGGAGCACCATATAGTAGAACTGGAAGAAGGGTTTCCGTGGCGATTGCCAACCACGCTTCGCTGCTAAGGTACCCACCAAGTCTATATAGTAGTCCCATTTTTTGATGGAAAGACTTAGTTAATGCCTCCATGTTTGATTTCAGGGTTAACTCATGGTCATGGTGCACACCAACATACTTTATGGATGCACAGACCTCCATCCTAGTGTCATTGGTTGAGAACAGTTGTAGAAGATTGTTTCTTTCAGCATCCAAGTGTCTGGGGCCAAAAAGCATGGCCTTTGATTTTCTTCAGGTTTAGGACCAATTTGCTATCCACAAGCCATTTTTCTAGGGGTATGAAGTCTGAATTGAGGTCCAGATTTATTTGGTTAGTACCCTTAGAACTCCTGTAAATAATTGCATCATCAGTGTAGAGTTGGATGTTGGCTCCCCCACAGTGTTTAAGCATGCTGTTTATAAAAATAGAGAACAGTAGAGGTTCAAGGATGGACCCTTGGGGGACTCCTTGGTTAACCACTTTTAGATCAGATGCAGTACCCTTCCATTTTACCAGTTGTTTCCTTTCCCATAGGTAGTGTTGAAACTAATTATAGGCATGAGTGTCCAGTCCAAGATGGGCAAGTTTGATGATAAGGAGATCATGGTCCACCAGATCAAATGCTTTTGTTAGGTCTAAAAATAGTGCTCCTGTAGCTAGACCTTGATCCATTGCCCTGAGTACTTCCATTGTAAACCTGATGAGGGCTGTGTCGGTCCTGTGATATTTCCTGAACCCATGCTGCACAACTGAAAGTAGGTGACAGAGTTCCATTTAGTCCTGGACCTGGCTATAAACCAGCTTCTCCAATATTTTTGCAAGTGTGCTGAGTATGGATATTGGTTGATAGTCTTCCACCAGATCTTTAGCACCACATTTATGGATGGGGTCTACCATCACCATTTTCCACTTTGTGGGGAATTGGCCAAACAGAAGGGACTTGTTAAATAAGTTCTTGAGAGGGGTTGCTATAATTAGAATGGCTATTTTCAGAAATGTGGGCTACAATTTGTCAAAGTCTGGAGAGCTATCTGGTTTAAGAGATCTCAGCAGAGTGAAGACTTCTTTCTGACAGATTAGGTGGAAGTGGAATTGGGGACTAGGGTGAGTATCGGGGTGAGAGGAGTACATGTTACCAGGTTTGAGGTCTATGTATTTGTCCAGATGAGTGAAAAAGTTGTTAAATGCATTAGCTAACGCATCAGGTTTGGATATCAGTTGGCCATTGACTGAGATGCTCTAGGTCACATCAGCTGAACTTCTTTTTAGGAGGTAGTTGATTTGATTCCAGAAGTTTTTAGGGTCAGATAGGTTTGAGGTTTGGAGGTACCTGATATATAGCCTTTTAGCATTTTCTAGCTCTTTTTTTGCAGCTATTCCTCAAGGTTCTGTATTTCAGCAAATCAGTGTGCTCACCAGAGAGTTTGAATTGACCCCATACCTTATCCCTGAGTTTCATTCATTGCCTTTGTTCATGATCCAGCCAGTACGAGCATTTGCCTTGGACTCTGCACTGTTTCAGGGGGGCATGCTTATTGAGAACACTTAAGAAATTATAGATGAAGAAGTCAAGAACCAGACTGATATTAGAAAGCTTGATGAGGTCATTCTAGTGTATTTCTCTTAAATCGTTGAGAAAGTCATCTTGAACAAACCTTGAGCGGGTAATCAAGATCTTTGGAGGAACATTGGGGGAGTTGTTCCTCCAGATGTAGAAGACAGGAGAATGGTCGCTGAGTGAGTTGGGCAATGAACCATATGCTTTAATTCTATCAGGTCGGTTCACTAGTATCCAGTCAGGAAGCGTATAATTTCTAGACTTGGGGTTTAGCCTTGGTTCAATAATTAACTGGGTAAGTGACACATCCATTATTATTACTATAGTTAAGTATCTAAAAGGGATAACACCATCAGACCATGTGCATCTCTTCAGGATGAACAAGGATTAAATGACAAGTAGGGCTGGGCAAAATTAGCAAATTCCGATTTCACTGAGCTTTTGCAAAATTCTGTGGAATTTCAGGATATTTTGCAGAAGCTTCCAAAATTATTTGATTGGTCATAACTAAGTTTGCCTTATAGGTAGAGATCTGCAATATGGTATGCGTACTGTTGGAAAGTGGCCCAAAAAGGATGCCATGATTCATGACATTTGGAGGGGAGGCAGAGAAGATATAGGGGCTCAGACTCTGGCAATGTATTATTCATGTGAACATTTCTGAAAATATTTCTATTCTTTACAATTTAGCCCCCATTGAAACTTGGTAATTGAAAATTTAGATTCATGCTTTTTTGAAAGAGTCTCAGAAGCTGCTAAATAGAGGGGTAGATGATGACATAATGTGTAAGTTACAGGAGTTCACAATTTCACAGTTTTAATTATTTGTTAAATTATGTGAACGTTTTCAAAATATTTGGATATTTATAGCTCCACTGCTATTGCAGGTATACACTCAAGATTAGGCATGCGTAACAAAGTAAATGTGTACTAGAATTTAATTAAGCTCGATAAATGTGGTTTGGTAGGTAACATTTATTCTGGATATTTTCTAATTTTTTTAATTGGCAAAATTTTCTAAAAAATTCACAGACGCATAATATGTAATGCCTGTAGAATTCCACTTTCATTAAGCACTATAGTGTCAGTGGCTCAGCAGGTTGCACACTCGCCTCTGAGGCCAGAAGATCAAAAGGTTGTCGGTCCTAGCACCTCATGAGGCATTTGGGGTAAAATCCCAATACTGACACTGTAGTGCATCATGAGAGGAATGCTGCACTCCTGAGGTACTGTCATTCAGATGAGACATTAAATCAAGGTCCCGTCTGCCTATTCTGGTGGTTGTTCAGGTGGACATTAACGATCCCATGGCACTTCTCGAAAAGAGTAGGGGAATTTTATTTGGAGGGAAAAAGGTAGTAAAATTCAAAACAAAACAATACTAATCAAGTAACTGTGCAATACACACCCAATCCATAACTGTATATTCCCAATACCTGACCTATATGTTATTACTTTTTTTTTACTGTAAAATACTGTACCATCACATGCCTTCCATAATTGATGTACCCTGTGTCCTGGTGGCCCATGATCTATACGAGCCTCTCCAGTCTGGGTTTCACGTGAGGCATAGCACAAAAACTGCATTACTTCAGGTGCATAATGACCTCCTTAGTGCAAGAGATTGAGGAGAGGGGACAATTCTTGTTCTCCTCAATCTCTCCTCAGCATTTGACACAGTGGACCATTATGTGTTACTCAACCACTTGAGGAAATTCTGTGGACAACATAGTGGACGTGCTAAACACTTGCCTTGCTGAGATTAATCACTGGGTGACCTCCAGCTGGTTGTGACTGAACCCCGATGAGATGGAGGTACTGGTGGTGGAGTAAAACAGAGGGCCTGATAGGATGGCCTCTGGTGCAGCGACGGGGCTTTTTCTTGGATCTGTACCATTAAAGGCCTCCTCTAGGGTGCGTGATCTTGGCTTTATTCTTGACAGTGGACTGAAGCTTGAATCTCAGGTATTGTCCATTGTCCATACCAGTTTTTATCATATGAGGAATATCACCAGGATAAACCCCTAGTTCCATGCCTGGACCTCCCCACTGTGGTACATGCCTTTGTGACATCAAGGGTTGACTACCATAATGTGCTGTATCTTGGGGTCTCTGGAGGTACTCTCCACCAGCTGCAGCCTGTGCAGAACACAGTTGCCAGGCTATTGATGGGGCAGTCTAAGTACTGCCACATCACCCCGGTGCTGCTTGAACTGCACTGGCTGTTGATCAGGTTGAGGGTCCTCTTTAAGAAGGGCTTGCTCACCTTTAAGGCCTCTCATGGCCTGGGCCCTGGTTACCTGGTGGACCTTCTTACAACTGCTATCTCTGTCCATTCCCTCTGCTTCTCCTCTAGGGACCTCCTTGTGATTCCCAGGATGAGGTTAAAAATGGCCGGCGACAGAGCTTTCAGTGTCACCAGCTCCATCCTTTGGAATTCACTACCTTTAGCTGTAAGAGAGGCCTGTTCAGTAGAGGTATTCAAAGCCCACCTCAAGGTCTTCCTCTATAGTCAGGCATTCCTGGGCTTTGTTTTATAATTCTTGTCCTGGCCTGACTTCTGTTATCCAACTTTATCCCAGGCCACTGATTTAGTCATTTATTTAGTTATTGTTTCTGACTTATCTATTTTAAACTTTATTATTATGTGATTTAATTTAGTACTATTTATTATAGTGTTTATTGTATTGTTGGTTTTATTATTGTTACTGATTTTGATTTGTGTGTGGCGCACAGAGCTTCCAAGATTGGAAATCTTTTAAATAAAATTTGCTTTGCCTTGCCTTTTCTTACATCTGCATCATATACCTGTTGTATAGAGATATTCACATTTTTTAAAAAACATTTCTTTAGTCATATACTGCTGCTGTAACACCCATTTTCATTTTGCTTGCAATATATAGTATTTTAAAATAGCAATTATCACTTGTAGAGTTTTACTATGAAATCTAGACCATTTTTGATGAAACACTGTAAAAATCAATTCTATATATGTTAGAGATCGAAACCAATGTAGATTCCAGCCTTGTGCTACTTCAGCCCACAACTGCTTTATATAGTCACATTCAAGAAAAAAAAAATGCTTTTGAGTTTTCAAAAATTGTTGGCATTCAAGTCTAGAACAATATCTTTCAGTTACCTGCTTGTGTTTGTTACTATTTTTTAGGTTTAGTTTACCATGAATAGTTAACCATTGTAAATCCCAAGAAAATGCAGGTATTCGATAATTTGTTAATTGAGATAGAGCTATGTCATTGTAATTTGCTGGACAGTTAGGTAGAAATACCACCTCTTGGCATTGTGACTGGATAATTAAATCATAAATACCTTGTCTGGTACAAATTAATGCAACATGATAAGGCACTTTCCATCTTATCAATTTCTGGAACATAGTTTTTACATGAACTGATATCACATTCGTTCTGGACAGTAGTCTACTCTTTCCTTGAACCCAGGCGGTTTTACATATATTAACCAATTCTTCTATTATTCCCTGTCATTGTTTACTAGCTTGATTGTGCCATACAGTGACATTGTAGTACAAAAACATACTATAATAAAAGGCTAAAGGGTTAATCATACCTATTCCTCCTTCTTTTGTGGGCCTGTAGGTAGTATTTCTTTTTAATGGGTTTAGTTGACTCCCCCAAAGTGCTTGAAAGAAAATACTAAGCAATCTTGTTTCTATCTGTGCTGGGGTGGGAACAAAAAGCTGACATATAAAAAGATTGGTATTAACATATTTTTAATTAATAATAATATTCTCTTCCTTTTGGAAATATGTCTATGGATCCATGATATTGACAGACCTTCTGCAACTAACATCTATTCCCAATTCATGAGGGTCAAGTCACCGGTTCTAAACATAATTCCTAAAATTGCAATAGGCTCTTGTGTCAACGTTATTCCTGTATAAGTAAACCATACTGGTGGCCCTCCTCCTAGCTGAATTCCTAAATTTTTATTCATATTGCTCTTGGACCCAGAAGCCTTTGAGTATGCTTCTAATTAATTTGTGATTTCTACTTCACTAGTGGTGTTTTTTACTACTAGCACCACATCATCCACATAGGCCATGGCTGTTACTCGGGTAATGGACACTGATAATTTTATCCCTTTTATTTGCTACCTGTTCATGATTGTATGTAACAAAGGGTCAATGCAGTACACATAAAATATGGGACTTATTGGGCATCCTTGCCTTACACATCTATTTATTCATATGGTATTCCCTTTCCAACCATTAACTCTAGGTTTTACTGTCGCCGTGAAATATAAACATTTATAAAATGGTAAGAAAACATCTAGAAATATCATTGGCCAAGAGACATCAGCTGACTGTACATTAAATCTCTATATATGCACAGTCATCCTGGTCCTAAACCACATCACACAATGAGCAAATCAGTCCTCATACAACCAGAACTATCTTCCATCAGTCCCCCTTCAATCAGAACTAATCTTCCATTATAAACATGGCTGCTACCTTTACACATAGAAACATAGAAACATAGAAACATAGAAACATAGAAACATAGAATGTGACGGCAGATAAGGACCGCTTGGCCCACCCAGTCTGCCCATTTCCCTACCTACTGGATAAGCTGCAGATCCTAGTTAACCAGCAGCCTACTTCTTCCTACCCCCACCCCCCAGAATTGCCTTATGACTATCCCATGCATGCTTGAATTCCACCACTGATTTTGACTCCACAACCTCCTCCGGAAGGCCATTCCATGCATCCACAACTCTTCTGTGAAAAATACTTCCTTAAATTACCTCTGAGCTGCCCCCTCTATCTTCAAATTGTGCCTCTTGTTCTTGCACACTCTTTTTTTGAAAGATGCTACCCTCTTGGACTTTGTTGATTCCCTTGAGGTACTTGAAAGTTTCTATCATGTCCCCCCTCTCCCTCCTTTCCTCGAGGCTATACATATTAAGTTCCTTAAGTCTCTCTTCATATGTCTTCCAGTGCAGACCCTGCACCATTTTAGTTGCCCTCCTCTGGACAGCTTCCATTCTGTCTATGTCTTTGCGGAGATTGGGTCTCCAGAACTGCACACAGTACTCCAGATGGGGTCTCACCAGCTGTCTGTACAGAGGGATAATAACTTCCTGTTTTCTACTGGTGATGCCTCTCCCTATGCATCCCAGTATCCCCCAGCCCTCCTTGCTGCCTTCTCACATTGCTTGCCCACCTTTAGGTCATCTGATATGACTACCCCCAGGTCCCTTTCCATTTTTGTTGTTGTTAGTATCTCACCTCCCATTGTGTACTCTTCCCCTTGGTTTTTGTTTCCCAGGTGCATTACCTTGCACTTCTTAGCATTGAATCTAAGCTGCCATACATTTGACCTTCCTCTAACCTTGCCAAGTCCCTTCTCATCCTTTCCACCCCACCCTGTGCATCAATTCTGTTGCAGATCTTAGTGTCATCTGCAAAGAGACATATTTTCCTTCCAGTCCTTCTGCAATGTCGCTATAAAGACATTGAAGAGGACTGGTCCTATTATTGAACTCCTGCGGTACCCCGCTAGTAACCCTCCTTTCTTCTGAGTGGACTCCATTTACTATTACTCTCTGTGTCCTATTCTCCAGCCAATTCTTTACCCAGGCTGTCAACTTGGGACCCACTCCCAGGCTGGCTAACTTATATATTAATCTTTTGTGTGGGACTGTGTCAAATGCCTTGCTAAAGTCTAGGTAGGCCATATCCACAGCCCCTTCCTGATCTACTACTTTGGTCACCCAGTCAAAGAAATCTATCAGATTAGTCTGGCATGACCTTCCCGCTGTGAATCCATGCTGCCTAGGGTCCTGTGCCCTTCTGACCTCCAGATACGACAATTCTTTCCTTTAGAAGTGATTCCATCATTTTCCTATCACTGAGGTTAAACTAACAGGTCTATAGTTTCCTGCTTCTGCCTTGCTCCCACTTTTGTGAAGGGAATCACATCTGCCCTCCTCCAGTCCTCGAGTACCACCCCATCCTCCCATGATTTGTTAAAGAGGGTAGTCAGTGGTGTCACTAGTTCTACCCTTTAGTTCTTTTAGAATTCTGGGATGAATCCCATCAGGCCCCATTGCTTTGTCCACCTTCAGTTTTAAGAGTTCTTTCAGAACCCTTTCTTCTGTAAATGGGCTGGTATCAACTTCTGTATCCAGAGTGTTACTACTGTTTGTTTTATGTACTCCTCTTCCTTTGTAAATACTGAGCAAAAATATTTGTTTAGCATTCTGCCTTTTCACATTCTCCTCTGCCCACCCTCCCTCCCTTTATTAAGCCTCACTATCCTCCCTTGGTCTTCCTTTGCTCCCTGATGTACCTATAAAGGTTTTATTCCCTTCTTAACTGAGTTGGCTATCTTTTCCTCAGTTTGGGCCTTTGCTGTTCTGACTGCCTTCCCAGCCTCCTTTTGCTTTAACTGGTACAGTTCTCTGTCCTGCTCCTGCTGCGATTCCTTGTACTTCCTGAATGCTTTCTTTTTCTCTTGAACCTTCACTGCCACTTCCTTTGAGAACCATAGTGGTTTCTTACATCGTCTTGTTTTGTTTATTTGCTTCACACAAAGGCTTGTTACCTCTGTGATGGCAGTTTTTATTATTCCCTATTGTTCTTCCACCCCTCCTTCCCGCCCTTTACACTGTAAAGAAACTTCAGCTGGGCCCTAAAAATAAAACTACCTTAAATAAAAAGATAAAATAAATTCATTAAATGTTGTTTCTCTGATCATCACACTCCCCTTACACATATAAACAAATTAGAAACATTAAGTATTGTTTATAGTTTTCATTACAACAGTTTATTTACTAACAGTGAAAAATCCCCCTTCTGTCTTTACCTGCTTATCAGTGAAATCTCTCATGCTTGCCCTGACAGTGATATAATTGAGTCTCTGGCCCTAAAACAGGCCTTTGTTGTCTGTGTGTACAGAATGTCAGGAGAGTAACATTCTACAAGTGGAACAGAGCAGAATTTTGAATCTCTGTATTCCATAGTAAACATTCCATGATAAACATTCTATGTCTTGAATGTGGGGAAAAACAGAAAACAAAAAAACAGGATGAAGAAAGTAGGCACATAGCAATATACTTTATAAACAAAAGAAAAGGTGGGAAAACACAGTTAAATAGGCAGAGGAAGACCCAAATTGCCCAAATACATTGCTAATTATTAATAAAAGCGATCCATAGAGGTAATCGGACGGTGACACGGGCTATCAGTTAACTCAAACATAAAACACGAAAGTGCAGAGAGGCATTAAAAAACTATCGCTTTCCCCGAAAGATGGAAGTGCACAGTGCATGATGTAGGCACCAAAGTTAAAGAAGTAGCTGCACTGCTACTTATCATGGAGGGGAATTTAATATTAAAGGAGGCAGCATACTATAGAGGTTGAATGGTCTATGCTGCAATTCTGGAGACCTGGGTTTGAATATCACATTTGCCGATGGGGGTCCTAACTCGCCAGTTTCACTGCCCCCAAAATGTTCATATGCCACACTCCAGAGCCCACCCCAGCATGGCAAAACTTCCTTAGCTGACGGGGTGCCCAATCCCGTCCGGTCCACTGTCCCCCAAGCTGGCCCTGTCAGCTTCACTGTCCCCCTGCTGCCTGGTGCCTGCTGGAGCCCACCCACCATGGTAAAATTCTCAAGCCACGCTGGGAGTCCACCCCAGCATGGCAAAAGTCCTTGTGTATAAATAAATAAAAACCTGAAACAAAAACCTTCCCTCGAGTCTTTTGCCCCTCCCCAACCCGCATCCACCCTCTGCATACCCACCTCCCCACACTCCCACCTCAACCCATACTTACCTCCGGAGCCCAGCGCAACTATCTTCGGTGGACCGGGAACACATCTGCACTCTTCAAAGCCAACCGTGAACTGAAGAAATGCCGGTAAGCTGTATAAAGGCATAAATGGATTTTTTTCAACTTTAGTGCATATCTCAGCCATTTCTGGGATTTTTTTTACCAAATTTTCAACATGGGGTTTTTGGGGCCCCACCTCATGAACTGTATAGCTGTTATTTCGTTAATTTGTTCTGAAAGGTGGTTCCACAGTCACTGTGCAGAACCACCTTTCTGGAATGATTAATGAAATGACAGTGCCACAGTTCATGAGGTAGGCTCCCAAAGACCCTATGTTGAAAATTTGGTGAAAATATTCCCCCAAACTACTGTTTTATGAGAGTGCGTTGTGCAGTTCCTACGCATGCTTGTAACTTCTAGCATTTTTAATATTTTCCCTCCAGATTTTCAGTGCTACCATTTTACCACACCTCCTTATGAACAGTACAACTGTCATTTTTCACATCTTACCCGAAATGTGTTTTCGCACATGTAATGCACAATGGCGTGGTCGGTGTGCGAAATCAATGTTCTGGACAGATTAATAAAATCACAGTGACACTGTTCATGAGTGGTGGTCTTAAACTGGCTATGTTGAAAATTTGGTGAAAATATTCCCCAAAACGACATTTCTGACGTGCACGTTGTGCAGTTCCTCATGCCTCGTAATTTTGAGCATTTTTAATATTTTCACCCAGATTTTCAGTATTGCTATTTACCACACCTCCTTATGAACAGTACAACTGTCATTTTTCACATCTCACCCAAAATGTGTTTTCACACATGTAGCGCACAATGTTAGTAATTACTATTTTTTACCATTCAAAAAAGTTTACCAAGGGACTATTTTACCTCAATGTTTCAATTAATTCTCTATTCTATATTTAAATAAATGTTACAAAGTTTTCAAAATATAAACACCTTGTCATTTTCTTTGTTTCAATAGTTATTTCCCATTTTATAAGCCTTCGGCCTCGTGCCTTACCACGCACCTAGGTGTGCGGTTATCACATAACAACCACCACCCTATCGTGCCTTATTGCTTACTTAAACCATTCTATAAACTGATTGGGAATTCTAAATTACTTTATTGTTAAAAACATATATTCATGTGAGATAGAATCGAAGGCTTAAATCCTTCTTCCCTTCCTTTCCTAACAATTTTGAAATAGTTCTGTTAGAACAATTAACTTATCATGTACAGTATTCCTCTTTTCAGAATAGGGCAAGTCTGAGCAATGCTGATGATTGTAGCTAACCTTTTAGCTAGAATTTTACCAAGAATCTTTTTTTTATAATATCACAATTTTTCTCCCCCTGCCGGTCAGCCCCCATCCGACTGAGCCCCCCAGCCCCATCCCCCAGAATCACCAGCTCTTACATGCCTGGCCTGGGAGTGGCACCTGTGGGGGGTCAATCTTCACCCTGCCAACTGGCATTTTTCTGCTCTGATTTTATTTCTCCCAGAGGCCCCAGGAGTCAGTGTGCATGTGCGTAGAAGTGCGCATGTGCCGAACAGCCCTGGTCATAGCCTCCTTCCCCCAACCCCTGGCCTACTGCCTAGGCCCCCTCTGGCCTGAGCTTCCTCCAGCCTCCACTGGGGTTCACCCATCAGCTGAGGAACACTGTGCTTCCTCCCCAGAGAGGAGAGCTTGCCTGTCAGCAGCTCAATCCAGTCCCTCCCCCCACGTGCTGACCTCCGATGCCCCGGGCTCGTTCCCGAACCTGGGTCACTGGCATGGGTTGAGGTAAGGTGCCAGCAGCTCAGCCCTCTATGCTACCAGACTGGTATTTACCAAGAATCTTAAAATCAGTATTTAATAAACTCATTGGCCTCCAGTTTGTGAGTAGGTCTTTAATACCCTTTTTATACAAAAATGTCAAATTAGCTACTGCCATTGATTTAGGTATTTTATTGGAGTACAGAATTTCATTAAATAAACAAGTAAGTTCTGGGAGTAAATCCATCAGAAATTGTTCATAAAATTCTGGGGTAAGTCCATCACTTCCAGGAGCTGTATTATTTTTTAAAGATATCATCATTTTAACTTCTTCTTCTGAATTTTTTTCCAAATCTGTTTGTTGCTGTACTGTTAGATGAGGTACATGTATTTGTGTTAGGTAATTTTAAAAATTATGAATTTCTGGGGGTGTACCAAAAATATTTAGTACATAGTGGTTTACTACTCCTAGTATCCCATCTTTTGTTCTCTTCATCCTTCCATTATCATCTTCAAGTTGTGAAATTAATTTCTTATCTGTCCTTTTCTGACTATCTTTATAAGGGTCATAAATTTGTTTTTTGCTTTCCATCCCAAACCTAAGTTCCTGTTGAAGAGTTTTGGCCCTATCGTATTGTAATTTATAAATTTCCTTCTTAACATTTGCAATTTGTTTGCTGTAATCTATTTTAAGAGTTTCAGTTTTAGATGGTAATGAATGTAAATGTTTTCATAAATTTAGACCATTGAGGTATGTGTCTAGTGTTTGTCTGCTTGCCAATTCTTTGGAACAAAGACCTGAAATTATTCTTAGAGTCTTCCCACCATTCCATATATGTGACATACATACATAGGACTGATTTCCAAGCAGTCCATAACTGTTTCCATTGTTTAGTAATATACAGTATAACCTCGTTTATCTGGACCTCAATTTTACAAATCTCTGGATTATCTGAACCATGTTTGTGTCCCCCATTCAAAACAGTAAAACATTCAAAATTGGGTCATGTTATGTAAATCCAGTTTTACAGTTTGACTGCTATCACCACTCTTACATGCAATGCTGCTCATGTTCTCTCTGATTGCAGACCAGTTACTGTCTGCTGTATAATGGTGTACTTAAGTGAGCAGTGTAGGCTGGCAGCAGTACTTGATCTACCTTACCTGTTAACAGTACAGTACTGTGGTGAAATGGCTGAGCGAAAGCAGAAACACAGCGTACTGGACATATCACAAAAAATCCAGATCTTGGAATACCTTGAACATGGGTAGAAGGGTATTGAGGTGGCTAAATGGTTTAACATTGGAAAGTCTACTGTGTCAGACATCCAATGAGCAAAAGAGAAGCTCCAATTGTATGCTGCTACTATGGAGCATGCAGCCAGACCAGAGAAAAGAAAAACAATAAAAGGCTGCAGTGACAAGCAGCTAGAATGATCACTGTATCTTTGGTTTGTCCAGAATTGAGTTTGTGGCACTCTCATGTCAAGTCCAATCTTAAAGCATAAGGTAATGCAGTTCCACCATGATCTGAATGGAGAGGATGGAAATTTCACAGCAAATGAAGGATGGTTGCAGCGTCTTAAGGCATGACATAGCATCCGCCAACTTTCAATTGCAGGCAAACTCATGTCATCCAGCAATGAGTCGATTGCTCCCTTTAGAGACTGGCTTTCTGAAATCATACTGTTACTGGAAGCTACTTCCTTAGAAAACACTAGGCAGTTCATCAGAAAATTTCATACCTGGTCACAAGAAGAACAAAGAACGGCTGATGATTCTGGGATGCAATAACTCAACAGGTGGTCACAAGTTGAAGTTACTTGTCATTGGAGAATCCTTATGGCCCATTGTTTTAAGAACTGTAACATGGAATCTTAGCCTGGATGACTGCTGCTTTTTAAACCCTGGTTCTTCCAGGATTTTGTTCCTTCAGTCCGCTCCTACCTCCATGGACTAGGTCTGCCTCTGAGAGCTATCCTGCTGATAGACAATGCAGGCGCTCACCCAGACACAGAACATTTAGCAGTGGAGGACAACTGCATTAGGTGTGTATTTCTCCCACCAAATACCTCTGCAAAACTCCAGCCCATGGATCAGGGCATTCTAGCAAACCCTTAAAAGACTACAAGGGAAAACTGTTAAGTAATGCTTTGTCTGAAGAAAATAATTCCAGCTCCCTTACTGACATCATTAAGGGTGTTACTGTCAAAGACACCTGCTATCTGCTCACAGAATGCTGATCCGAGGTGATGGCGGACAAGATTGTGAAATGCTGGTTCTGTTCTCAGGTTCTGTCACCCTCTACAGTAGAAATTACCATTGAACAGCAAGAGGAGGCAAATGAGGGTCTGATGCAGGTTGCAGAGCAGCTAGCAATCGATACTGAAGACATGACTGACTGGATTAACATGGACTATGATGACAAGGGGCACGGAGAACTGACAGACACTGATATCCTCTCAATAGCCTCTCAATATCCATTGAAAAATGAGACAGACATAGCTGTTGAAGAGGAGGAGGTTGATGAAACACTCATGGTTCTACCCACTGCTGCTGAAGCTGTCAAGTCATTTGAGAGGTGTATCCTTTGGCTGGAAAGATAGTCAGACTGTGACTACTTACAGATGCTGCTGCTTAAACAGCTGAAGCAGAAAGCATTAAAAAAAGAAATGAATCAAAAAAGCAGTGTGCGATCACAGAATACTTCATATAAAAATAAATTAAATTAAATCAAATTGTTTTTAACTATTCTTACTGTATTTAAAAAAAGTTTACATTTTCTGCTAAACGCTGGTGTTTTCAGCAATGATTCACTATAACAGAATGGAAATGATGTTCAGTGAAGTTTCACAATGATTTATATAGTACCCTCATTTTAAAGAAGCACATGTTTATCTGAACAAAAGTGATGTCTCCCTCTGCCTTCAGATAAACAAATTATACCGTATTCCAGTGTTAACAAATTAGCATTAAGTCTCCATGGCCCTTTACCACAAGGTCATACATTTTCACATTTTATTTCAATTTCCAGGGATCTATGGTCTGAAAAGGCTATGTCATGTACGTAAGTCTAACTGCTGATACCTCTAAGATTCTTGAGATGAAAAAATAAATTCTGGTGGAGTATTGACCCCTAATGTATGTAAACTGTCCCTGTTTCTGTACTGTTTTATATGAATCTTTTAAATTAGATATAATGATAATATCATTTAAAGTGTTTGTATCACAGTATAGTTTCTTTGTTTGAAACCCTCTGTCAGATTGGTGCAGACCACAGTTGAAGTCTTCACCCCAAAACAGAGAACCGTGACTGGGATATCAACATACCAGGGTACACAATCTACAGGAGGAACAGGGAGGGAAGAAGAGGAGGAGGAGCATCTCTCTATGTAAGGGAAGGGATCAAAGCAACAGAGCTAAAGGGTAAACAGGGATGAGAGGAGGCACTGTGGGTCACCCTGGAGACTGGAAATGGCTCCACAATCCGCACGTGGTTGTATGCAGACCCCCATCTCAGGGGGAGGAAATGGACAAGGAAATGATAGAAGGTATCCTTGGAATGGCAGAAAAAGGGGAGATATTGCTGATGGGGGACCTGAAAATGCCAGATGTTGACTGGAGCACCTTAGCTGCAGCCACATCCAAGAGCAGGGCCATTCTCGATGCCCTACAGGCGGCATGCCTCAGACAGCTAGTTTTGGAACACACTCGGGAGAGAGCAATCTTAGACCTGGTACTCTCAAATGGGGACAGAGAGAGGATCTCTGATCTTGAAGTGGGTAGCCATCTGGGAACAAGCGACCACCAAACAGTGTGGTTGACGATAAGCTTAGCTGTAGAGTCACGCCACACAAAAGTGAAGGTACCGGACTTCAGGAGGGCTGATTTTGTCAAAATGGGAGAGTGCCTCAAAAAAGCACTAGCAAACAGGCAAGAAGGTGGGTGGAGCAACAATGGGAAATATCAAAACTGCCATCACAGAGGCAACAAGCCTTCGTGAAGCAAATAAACAAATCAAAACAAAAGAAAACAATATGGTTCTCAAAAGAAGTGGCGGGAAGGTAAGGGAGAAAAGACAGTCATCAGGAAGTATAAGGAAACACAGAAGGAGCAGAACAGAGAACTGTACCAGTTAAAACAGAAGGAAGCGGGTAAGGCAGTCAGAATAGCAAAGGTCCAAACTGAGGAAAAGATTGCCAACTCAGTTAAGAAGGGGGATAAAACCTTTTATAGGTACATTAGGGAGCAAAGAAAGACTAAGGCAGGGATATTGAGGCTGAACAAAGAGGAAGGTGGTTGGGCAGAAAGCAGCAGTGAAAAAGCAGAGATACTGAACGAATACTTCTGCTCAGTATTTACAATGGAAAAGCAGGGGAAAATACCCAATCCGGTCAATAGAAGCACTCTGGATAGGGCGGGTTGATATTAGTCCTTTCACAGAAGAAAATGTTCTGAAAGAACTTTTAAAACTGAAGGTGAATAAAGCAATGGGTCCTGATGGGATTCACCCCAGAATTCTAAAAGAACTAAGGGAAAAACTAGTAACACCACTGACTACCCTTTTTAATAAATCATGGGAGGATGGTGTGGTACCTGAGGACTGGAGACGTGATTCCCCTTCACAAAAGTGGGAGCAAGACAGAGGCAGGAAACTACAGACCTGTCAGTTTGACCTCAGTGGTAGGGAAAATGATGGACTCACTTCTGAAGGAAAGAATTGTTGAGTACCTAGAGGCCAGTGGGGCACAGAACCTAAGGCAGCATGGAGTCACAGCAGGAAAGTCATGTCAGACAAATCTAATTGATTTCTTTGACTGGGTGACCAAAGCAGTACACCAGGGAGGGGCTGTGCACATGGCCTGCCTAGACTTTAGCAAGGCATTTGACACAGTCCCACATAAAAGATTAATAAACAAATTAGCCAGCCTGGGAGTGGGTCCCAGGGTGATAGCCTGGGTAAAACACTGGTTGGACAACAGGACACAATGGGTAATAGTAAATGGAGTCCACAGTGAAGAAAGGAGGGTTACTAGTGGGGTACTGCAGGGTTCAGTACTGGGGCTGGTCCTTTTTAATGTCTTTATAAGTGACATTGCAGAGGGACTGAAGGAAAGTATGTATCTTGCTGATGACACAAAGATCTGCAACAGGGTTGATACACAAGGTGGGGTGGAAAGGATGAAAAGGGACTTGGCAAGGTTGGAGGAATGGTCAAATGTATAGAGCTTAGATTCAATGCAAAGAAGTGCAAGTAATGCACCTGGGAAACAAAAGCCCAGGAAGAGTACACAATGGGGGTGAGATACTGACAACAACAAAAATGGAAAGGGACCTGGGGGTAGTCATATCAGATGACCTAAAGGTGGGCCAGCAATGTGAGAAGGCAGTAAGGAAGGCTGGGGGGATATTGGGATGCATAGGGAGAGGCATCACCAGTAGAAAACAGGAAGTTGTTATCCCTCTGTACAGACAGTTAGTAAGACCACATCTGAAGTACTGTGTACAGTTCTGGAGACCCCATCTCTGCAAAGACATAGACAAGGTGGAGGCAGTCCAGAGGAGGGCAACCAAAATGATACAGGGTCTGCATCAGAAGACATATGAAGAAAGACTAAACAAACTAGAGATGTATAACCTCAAGGAAAGGAGGGAGAGGGGGGACATGATAGAAACTTTCAAATACATCAAAGGAATCAACAAAGTCCAAGAGGGTAGCATCTTTTCAGAAAGAGAGATGTGCAAAAACAAGCGGGCACAATTTGAAGATAGAGGGGGGACATCTCAGAGGTAATGTGAGGAAGTATTTCTTCACATAGAGGGTTGTGGATACATGGAACAGACTTCCTGAGGAGGTTGTAGAGTCAAAAACAGTGGGGGAATTCAAGAATGCATGGGACAGACATAAGGCAATTCTAATGGGGGGGTAGGAGGAAGTAGGCTGTTGGTTAACTAGGATCTGCAGCTTATCCATTAGGTAGGGAAATGGGCAGACTAGGTGGGCCAATCGGTCCTTATCTGCCATCAAATTCTATTTATGTTTCTATGTTTCTAAATAACTAGCCTAGCTGTATGTAAGTGTGGCTGAACTTTTTTTAAATAATTCTATTTTTGTAGTTTTGCTCTGAGGAGCATATACAGTATGTTGATTAGTCGTAATCTGACAGTACTGTACTGAATGTCTAAAATAAGTACCCTCCCTGGTTCTAAGTCAATGTCATGTGACTTTTAGATTTGAATTCAGGAATAAAATTCTTAACCCATCACATAATTCAGGGCCTTGTGTCCAAAAAGTAACCCCTTTAGTCAACAGTTTAGTTGCATTTACCACTTCTGAAAGAGTTTTGATTCTTGTGTCCTGTAAACAAATAATGTCTACTTTGTACTGCAAAAGTTCTGTAAGGACTGTCAGGTGCTTTTTATTTTTTTAATAGTGTTCACATTTAAAGTTAATGTGCTGAGAGACGCCATGCACAGTATAGTGAATATATGGAAGACATCCTTATAACATTATTGTTGAGATCTTGTCATCCATTTCTTTTTAACTTTGTTTCCTTGGCCTGAATCTTCTAGGCCTGAGGAATGATCTTTAGTTGAAGAAGCTATGGAAGAAGAGTCAGAATCCATATCATCCTCTTCAGAATTTCCTGCAGTCAGATCTGCTTGTAAGGATTTGTATTGGTTTACTGCTGTCCATTTATGCTTCTCCTTTGTAATCTTTCTTCCTTTCCCTTTAGATTCAGTCTTTGTATCTGTCCTTGCTCTAGGCCATTTTTTGTAGGAGACAGTTTTAAAGGCAGGCTCAGCAACTGGTTGGGGGAGGGGGGTATGAATCCCCGGCCTACCAAAGTACTTGCTTCTAGATTTACTATAGAAGTGTCTGTACCACCCACTGCTTCCATATCCCATTCTGTATTAGTTTGTTCTGAATTATTTACTTCACACACTTCAGTAGTTAGATCCATCATAGATGATTCCATCTGTTGTACCACATTCTTTCCCATTTATGTTCTAACTGGACATTTGTATTTGTATTTCAGGTGCTTCTTCTCTTAGGCCATCTTCTTTATTCTGTGCTTTTTTGTTTTCCTTCTCCTTTTCTTTTCCTTTATGAATTTCTTGCATTCTCTTTTCAGAAACCATTGCACATCCCTTTTTCTGTGCTTGCATGATCAAAGTTTCATGTGTGGAGCTGTCGTCCTCATTATGTGATGCCCAGGGACACCTAACATATGAGTGGCCCTTCTCTTCATACAAATTGCATTGAAAGAGGTTCACATAGGAAGCAACTAAATGACCAGTGTCCAAACAATGTGTGCATCTTGGGGTGTCACATGCATTGCTGAGGTGAGGTCTAGATCCACATTTGTGACATGACTTTGGCTGGCCAGGACAGAAGAGAGACCCCCTATCCCTTCCCAGGTAAAAGCAAACTGATAAATGTATAGTACCACTATTAGACATGAACAGCTTTCACGTTACCCTCCAGCTGCCTGTCCAAATCTGTTCTGAGTCAATGATGGGGGAGGGGTGTTCCAAAACCTTGCATCTTTTTTTCTACCAAAATAAAATATTTGCCATGTTTAAGCCTTCATTTTTAAAAAGCATAGTTATTGTTCTTACTGCTGGTTTAGTGATTGGTATAGCCAAAAAAGGTGTCCACACAGGAGTATTTTGTACTTGACCCCAAATCTACCCAATGCCTCTACAGTCTTAAAACTCACATCGTAGTTATAGTCATCAGTGTGTATCAATGCAAAAACTTCTGAGGCATAAAATGTCATCACATTTTTTAACAAAGTCCTCCCCACATACACTTGATCTGGGAGATTATCTAAACCACCTTTGTACAATAATCTAATTGCATTTTTATGTGGGGCTGGCTCTCCTTTGTTTTTAAATAAATCCAGCATCCTGAGTAAAGGTTTATAGAACTGTCTCTTACTAGGATCTTGCAAGGTTTGAACCCCTAACCCCACTGGCATGGTTCCATCCATCATCTGTTCCTCTACATGTAACTCTGGTGCAATTTGTTTTGTGGAGTTACCTTATCAGTTCTAACGTTGTGCCCTCCCTTTTGGTAGTGAGAAGCAGAAGGTAAATCTTTCAAACTGGCTCCCTTCATACAGCAGTATCAACAGTTGTAACAGGAATAAAATCAGCTTGTTTTGAAGTACCTGGTATTTGTGAAGCAGGCCCTTGCATTTCATCAGTTACTACTGTCTCTGTAAGTTGCTCAGCCGATAATACATTTTTTGCCTCAGTACTTAAGTTAGCATTACAATGTTTGGGAGAAGAAATAAGTTTACCTGTTTTGGTCACTTCAACATTCTCAAAGCGTGCCACATCTGGGTCTAACAGATCAGGTTTCTAAGAGACATCATATCCTGTACCCAGCCTACGTCTTTCAGAATGGCCACCGCTGACCAAACCGTATCTTTCTGGGGCTGCAAGCTTTTCAAAGCATTTTTTTCACAGTTTTTCTTGGCACACCCAGAGTTTTCCTTTGTGGCAATGCTCCATCAAGCAGAGCTTCTGCAGTGATCGGATTGTCTTGCAGATCAGATCTTGGGACTACACCCTGTGCCACGTCAGCGTTTGGATCCAAACAAGGTGTGGCAGCTGTTCGCAGCTGCCGTGTAGCTTCCAGGTACTTTTCTTCTTCATCTGTGATTTGTTTTAACAATTGGGCTTTTTTTTCATCCAAAGCCTGTTTCAGTAATTCTTCTGCCTCCGGAATGTTACAGTCGTGTCTGTTGTGTGTCATTAAAGATATCCAGATACTTCTGTCACAATGGTCTAAGTCACAACTAGTTGTAAGACTTGTCATCACTTGGTAACACTGTTTTTCAAATAGTAAAAATATACATAGTTATTTGCAGGGTTGTTAGTGAGTCAGCAGTTGGCATTGTACAGAAACAATGTTACACGTGCATGTGCTTCCACAAGTCATTACGTTAATGAGCTCTAGTGCTTAGCTGGCATATTGCAGGAAGACAGGCCAGAGCACAGTGATGTCCATGCCTATTCTTCATGGTTCATCACTCAAGATAGTGACCTAACACTTGGAATCACTATACTTTTGCTATGGAGCCTCCTATGAATGCTATCTTATTGCCAGTTTAACCAGCCTTTATATTCCTCTACAAAGGCAACTCAAGTGTATGACTGGGAAAAATGTACACCGTGCAGGAGCCCACTACTCCAAACGCTGACCAGAGAACACAATGCTGCAAGTTTAAGAGAACAAGGAGGGGAAAAAGGAGGACTAGGATGGGGGTGAGGACTTTATCAGGCTTCCAGGAGCTGCAGGAACCGCAGAGGCAGGAGATGATAAATTCTGCAGAAGAACGTAACTTGCAGGTAATCAACTTATCAAGTTATGTTCTCACTGAGGCAGAGACACAAGTACTGAACAAATGCCTTAGTTTTGCTCCCACTATACTGGCTAGCAAATGTCACATGATGGTGGAGGTTAATCTAGTTTGCAGAAATTTAAGTTTAAAATCATTTTACTATCAAAAGAATCCTGGAACAATCACTGAAGGCATGAGTGATGACAAGTTTAGTCAAAATTGCTTCTGACCTGTTTCTACTTTTAATCCCTCTTCAAGTGCCACAATAAGCATATTCAGAAGTTTAGTAGAAGCAGATTTGGACTGTCTGTTTAGTAGCCCACCCCATCCTCCTACAACAATTTGTCCAGAGAAGAAAGATTAGTTGTACACACATTACAGCAGAATGTGAACATTGAGATCAAAAAAGCTGATAAAGGTGGCTTTGTTGTGGTTATGAATAAGAAAGGTTATATATTAGAAGCTGAGAGACAACTTAATAACAATGACTTTTGTCTGAAGCTACATTCTGATCCAACTTTTGAATATAAGACTGCTGTTGATGAGTGTATTAAGGAAGCTTGTGAAAATGGAGAAATAAATAAAAAGGAAAAGGATTTTCTAATTACAGAGTCACCCATTAGAGCTACTTTTTATTTGCTTTCAAAAATCCATAAGACACTTGATATCGCTCCTAGTCATCTAATTGTAAGCTGAATAGGTTCTTTAACAGAAAGTTTATCACAATTCTTGGATTTCTATCTTTGTCCTTTTGTTGACTCTCTGCCCTCATATCTCAAAGATACAAATGATGTTCTTAGGATGTTAAAGGACTTGAACACTAATAAGAACCAATATTTAGTAGCTATCGACATTGAGCCCCTTCATTCGAGAATTCCACATGAGGGGGCTCTTGATGCAGCTACTGTGTTCCTTAATAACAGGAGGGGAAGGGAGAAACCGGGTACTGTCTTTTTATTAAAGTTGTTGGAATTTGTCCTGAAATATAATGTGTTCTTGTTTAATAAAGATTTCTTTTTACAGGTCAAGGACACCACTATGGCGGCCACGTGTGCCCCCTCTATTGCTAATATATACAGTACATGGGGCTATGAGAGAATACTTATGTTCTGGATAAAAACATGAATTCCTTTTTTGGTCAAATCTATCTATGGAAGCACTACAATGATGATTTATTTTTTGCATGGGCGGGGCACTGAATTAGAGTTGAAATCCTTTATAACATACTTAACAAGGGCTAATAGTAACCTTAGATTTACATAACAAGCCCCGCAGACTGAGATTTGTTTCCTTGACCTTGTCATTAAGAAAGAAGACAGAAGGATCACTACTGATCTCTACAGAAAGGCCACTGATGGTAATATATTGTTAAAAGCCAGGAGCTGCCATCCATCTCATGTTAAGAAAAACATACCTAAGGGGCAATTTTTGTATACTCACAGGAACTGTAGTAGTAATGCTAGTTTTGAGTCTAGTGCAGCATCCTTAAGCAATCAGTTGTTACAACATGGCTATTGCAATAGAGACATTAACTAGAGGGCATGAGTGGAAGCTGGATGGAGGAGAGTCAGGGGAGAAAGGAGGAGGTGCTACTTCACTGAGAGGGTGGTGGAGCCATGGAATGCACTGCCCAGAGTGCTGGTGGAGGCAGAGATGGTGGAGGGGTTCAAGAGGGGGTGGGACAGGTACAGAGGAAGGGTTCTGGAAGCAAAGTGCTGTGCAGCGAGAATATCCGGGACTGGGAAGGCAGAAGCCAGAGATGGCAAGGGGGGGCAGCAAGGTCAGCTCCCAGGGTGGGGGCTGACCAAACGAGCAGACACAAAAGACTGTTAGGCCTATTCTGCTGGCATTTTAGTATGTTGGTATTAAAACTGGATACGAATTTGCAACAGAACAGAATGCAGACTCCTCGCTTGAAGTCCATGATGGGAATGATGCCAGAAATACACAAGAGAGTAGATTTAATTTTATTATTACTTTTTCCACACAAGCTAATGAAATTGAAAAGATCATTAAGAAACACTAGAATGTTCTAATGAGTGACCCTGGTCTGAGAGATAAAGCAGTAGTCCCACCATGTATGTCCTTTAAAAGAGTCCCTGCTATAGGTGATAAATTGGTGCATAGCCCTTTTGATAATCAGAATGGTGGGAGTAGAACCTGGCTTCACACTCATGCAATAGGGTGTCATTCCTGTAAAAGATGCGCTGTGTGTCCAGTTATTAGGAAAGTTAATCACTTTATGAATGAAACTATGGGACAAAGATTTGAAATCCACCAGCTCATTACTTATGACACTAGGGGATTTATTTATCAGACGTCATGTAGCTGTGGTAAAATATATGTAGGGAAAAACTAAAACAAGCTTGAAAGAGTGGGTTGGTGAACATGTTAGAGCTATTAAACAAATTCATTTGACCTATGCTACCACAACACATGTTACAGGCTCTAATAACCCTAGTGATTAAATTTTTTAGTTTTATGGGGATAGATAAAGTCTTCCTTAAACCCAGGGGTGGCAACTTCAATGATCTACTACTGACATGTGAAGCTTTTTGGATTATTAATCTGAATACAGATAGAGAACAACGGCTGCATTATGGGTTTGAATTACAGCCATTTTGAAGAAAAATAAATTATTATGCTTTTTATACCCATTTTTATATTTAGCTATGTACCTGTTACTGTATATAGAGGGCTGTTTATAGATTATTGTGGAATCATTAACTTTTGGGTGAAGATCCTGCACTAGTGTCTTTGTATTCCCCGTATTTATTACTTCGTTCCCCCCCACTTCCCTTTTAAGCCTCTTTTCACTTCTATTTTATACATTATTCATTTAAATTTGATGTGTATTTAATTGTGGTTTTATATGTTATGAATTTTGGGATATAGGGAATGGTGTTTTGATACAGGTGGAATCTTTTAATGATATGGAGAGTTCTAACCAATCAGAATGCTGCTTTTGAGTGTGACATTTTTTGAATATGCTTTATAAACTGCTACTTCTTATATGTATTAGCCTTTGAGAAAGGATGGTGTTATCTGTCCAAAACACATCAGGCATTTTTTATGTCACGTATTTATAAAATGTAATAAAATGTTTTTCTTTATGAGACCTGTGCCCTTGTTAGTTTGAGATTGGTGAGTGCTCAGCTTTCTTGTTTGTTGTTGTTTTTTTTTAACCAGGAGAGACACACTAAGCTGAAAGCTTGTTTACAGTTGTGACCTGGGAGCACAAGGAAGTTGAATAACTTGCTCAGTGTCACACAGTATTTAGTCTGGTAACACCACCTAGTGCAAGCTCCTGTTTGAAATACCCTGGTTGTAGGTAGGAGATTCCTAGTCATTTGTTCATGTTTGCACAGCATATCTCTTCATCCCTACTTATGAAGTATGGGGTGCACATGATGTACCTACAGTCCCTTCTGACCTTAAATTACTGTCTTGCTATGTGACAGACATGTAGTGCCATACGTCTTGGTTGGTCTGACTGGAGGTGGGGTTTTGAAGAGGTGATGTCATCTGATTCAATTCCTTGCTCCTTGCTGCATTGTTCTTCTGCCCAATGAGGTGAGTCACAGACAAGCCCCAACAACCCTCAATATTCTGACTAGTAACCAGGCCCACTGCAGTGTCAGAGGGCTCAATTTTTGAAAGCTCAAGAAGGCCACAAGCCCCTGGTGCTAATCTGATTTAAGGTCAGTTGGCATTCATCTGTATCCCCCTCCCCCGGGTCATGCCTGAAAATAGGCAGGATTTGCCTAGTGTACTTACCTGGTCAACAAAAACTAACTAACTAACTAAATAAATAAATAAAATTCCCCCAGCACAGATCGGGATTTTCTCTCCTGTGTGCCAAATACTGAAAGTTAGACCAGCTTCCCCCTGACCTAACTTGCAGCATGCTGTGGACCATTTTTATGGGGCTTGCACCAAATATTTGGTGCATGCCACTGTAAAGTGTGGAAAGTGTCACAACTGTGCCCGATGTATTAAAATCGGCTGAATTTGCACTGAAGGAGTTTGGTACAGCTGCACCAAAGAATGGGGTTGATGTAGGGCTTGATGCGAGCCCTGTGCCAACCTTTAGAAGTCAAGCCCAGAGAGCAGTACTGCTATGGAGTGTTGTTGTGAGTTTTGTGAATTAAACATAGGTTGCCTGAAAGGACAGAGCAAATAACCTTACCAGAGCAAGGAAAAGGATTAAGGCTTCTTTTGGCTAGGCAGATTTACTGTGTGTTGTTATTTTTATTTTGTACTCACAGAGATTGTTACTGTTCGTTTGTAACATTTTATTGCTTTATTTTTCTCTGATTCAAATTGTTGTTGCTGGGTACACCTTCTGCTGCATTATTATAGGGTGTGCCTGCAGCTGTGTGCTTACAGATTACTGCTGTAATCTTCTGATTCAAATTGTCTTTTGCAAGGTATATCTTCTGTTACTGCTTTATTGTTCTCTGTAGGAAAGTGTTTCTTACAGGGTATATCATCGTGAAATTATTACAGGTGGTGCTTTATAGGTTTTACAGTTTTATCTATCATTAGGATAAGCTTTCTGGACTACTGCATTTGTTGCTGGCTGATTGTTTCTGCTCTTACCTCCTTGTTTCTTTCATCCATGGTTCTTTGTTTTTGGCAGGGGAAGGGCCCAGCCACCCACTCCCATTCACATCCCCAACCACCCTACACTACACTCCTTTTATAGGGTAGCACAGTCGTGACATTTCCTGCAGCAAAGCAGGAAGGGGTGGATCAGAGGGATATCCACACAGTGACCTCATTTACAGGGGCACTAGTACTTTAACTTATTATAACAAGTTATACAAAAACAAACAAAACACAAAATCAAACTTTTGCTTTTATTTTCTTCCTTCTAATTACTCTGACCAGGTTATAAAACCAGCAACTTATCTGGAATGGATATCATTAACTGCAGGTACTGTGGAACATTTTTTAGAAGGGCAGTTTTACAGGATTTAGGACACTGTCCTACATCTTGGACCATTGGAGATCTAAGGGCTCAGCTTCAGGCAGCATGGGCAGAGATTGCACACCTCAAATTGCATATTCAAGATGAAATATATTATAGGACTGGCCCAGTGGCACTGAGGGTTGAGGTGCTGGACGCCACACCTCATGTCATGCCGGCGACCTGGGTTCGGGAATGAGCCCAGGTTGTCTGGGGTCAGCAGAGATGGGAAAGGATTGAGCATCCTCATTACAGTTCTCCTTCTCCGGGGAGGGGGGATTCCACTTGACGATGCATTAGTGATTGCTAGCAGAGGCTGGCAGTACTACCATGCATGGCCGCAGAAAGCAGGGGTTGGAAGCTGCAGCGGACGTCTTTTGGGGGTGCATGGGAGCATGCATCAGCCGAGCTGGATGTCATTGCATGGCCGAGCTTTGGGGAGAAAACAATGGAAACACCCTGCTCTCGGGGATAGACAACAGCACTACCTCCCACCAGCCGCACTCCAATGAGTTGGACTTCCTCCTGTCCTGGGCTGAGCCCAGCCTGGCCATAACAACTGTAGATAGAGCACCCTGGGTGGATAGGGTAGCCCTACCTTGGAGGGGCTCAGAGCCGGGGGGGGATTGGTCAGGTTGGTGCCGGGACATACAGAGGAGTTTTAGGCTAGGAGGTAGAGCTGGGGGTAAGACAGATGCCTGAGAGAGTTCCCCAAAGTAGCAGTGAATAAAAAGAGTCTACACAAAAAAAAAGATGACATATATTATAAGAACCACCTGCCATTTCCCCAACATCCAACAGAAGCACCTTGACCGCAGAGGGTAGTTAGTCTGGAAGGTTGGCAGGTGGTTAGGAGGGGCAAATCGGGTGCCTGATCACTCGGTGATCTCCAACATTTCACCTCCACAAATCATATACAAACTAAAAACAGGTATCTGTCTCTGTCTCCAAAATCAAACAAAGGGGCCGAGGATACTGCAGAGCAGGACATGGCAGCACAGGAGCTAGCA
Source organism: Neoceratodus forsteri (assembly GCA_016271365.2). NCBI lineage: Eukaryota > Metazoa > Chordata > Ceratodontiformes > Ceratodontidae > Neoceratodus > Neoceratodus forsteri. The sequence goes on along the minus strand of CM057449.1, from coordinate 564,631,884 downwards.
CAACAAAAAACGCCCAAAACAGGAACCAAATCAAAAAAAGCAAAAAGGAAATCCAAAAAACTTCTGATCATAGGAGACTCCATGATTCAGGGAGTTGATACCTATCTCCAGTCATGGGTAATGGTCAGATGTCTCCCAGGTACATCAGCATGGAGAGACACTGACCACATTGCTAAAATTGTTCAGGAAGCAGGAGAAAACATTCACATCCTGGTACACATAGGAACTAATGATCTCACCAGCCAGTCAGTTGTGGAGACCAAGGAACACCTGACCAGGCTGGGTGACAAACTATCATCCATTTCATCTGGCATCTCCTTCTCTGAGATCCTGCCAGTCTGGGAGAGGGGGAGCAGATGGATGGAAGGTCAGAGATGGGGAGATGGGGAGCTAAACATGTGGCTCAAGGGCTGGTGCCAGGAAAAAGGACACAAATTTGTAGGGAACTGGCAACAGTTTTGGGAGTGAAAGTTCTTTAAATATGATGGACTGCATCTGACTAAGGAGGGAGTCAGTGCATTGGGGCAGACGTTTGACATCTTTGCAGAATATTTAAACTAGCAAATGGGGAGAGGGGTGTAACACCCCATACGTCAAATAGGAAGAACATCCCTCCCCCTCAGCTAGTGGTCAAACAGGAGTTCAGCATGTTTGTAGTTCATCTGCATCACCAGGTAAGGAAAAAGGTCTGGCTCCCTATACGATGCACAGGGGAAATGCCAGACCTCACCCAACAACTAACACACCAAAATCTGGCCAATGGAAAATCATGTACACAGATGCTCGCAGTCTGGGAAACAAGATCCCAGACCTGCAGGCAATAATGACAGAGGCTAAACTGGACATAGTAGCAATTAGCAAGACATGGTTTACCAGTAACCACTCTTGGAAAACTTCAGTACCTGACTATGTACTGTTCAGAAGAGATCGAGGTGCAAAAAGGGGTGGTGGAATGGCCCTTTATTTCAATGAAAATATCAAAGCTACAGAAATTCAGAATACACATAAGGAGCCAGAAGAACTGTGGGTCACCCTGGAAACAGGAAATGGGACAGCCATATGAATTGGGGTTGTGTACAGGCCTCCTGACCAAGGGGGCGACATAGATATATAACTGTTAGAAGATATACAAAATATGACAGCTAAAGGGGAGGTTCTGATAATGGGAGACTTCAACATGCCAGATACAGATTGGTCAATACCAGCAGAAACATCTGCCAGAACTAGACACATTGGCCCAGATATTCAAACTGTGCCCAGAAAGTGCGCAACAGCAGGAGCAAGCGCAAGTCCACTGCGCCCATGCACAAGAAGTGTGATATTCAAAAACTGCACAGGTCAAGATGCGCCTGCGGCACATGACTGAATATCACGCCACCTGCACCATAGCGCAACCAGGGATGTGCAGTGGTGCAGTTCAGATGCACCATAGCGCAACCAGGGATGCTCAGTGGAGCAGTTCAGATGCACCATAGCACAACCAGGGATGCTCAGTGGAGCTGGGCAACAGTGCAACAGCACAACCAGGGATGCGCAGGGACAGGATGCAGGGGTCCACCTCCCATGCCACAGATGGGCAGAGGAGCACACAGCAGAACAGACATTGCCCCCCACACCCCATTCACTGCACAACCGGTGGAGAGCTGGAATAACCACCATCCCATGGATACCAACAACAAACCCACAGCTGGGGCATGGTGCCCCAGCACACCCCCTAGCAAGCTGTGACCAGCACACAAGGAGGGCCGACCACCCCATGCCACACCATCCCACCAATGCAGAGCACACCCTGCACTGTGATCCCCACACACCCTGCCCAGGAGCAGCGTCCACCAGTGCAGGACACCCCATGCATGCCACCACCCCCACTGTGACAATGCAACCCTGTGCACCACAGAACCATGCAAGACAGCCCCACCACGAGTACCCATCAGCGGGTGGAAGCACACAGCGATGCAATGACTGCATACACAGTGCCACCACGTATGTCTCCCCGAGGTACAGCTGAGAGAACGACCATGCATCGGCACATGAGGTACCCCACACGTGACAGGGCATGCCCCGGACCCCACCACCAGTGGTACATAACCCTGCACACCCTCCCAAGGACACACCCTTACCCAGCACTGGCCACAACAGCCAGTGCAGACACTCACAGTGGTGCATGGAAGCATGCACCACACAGGATGCAACACAGTGCATAGATAAACACCCACCCATACCCAAGGGCACACCAACACAGGGACACAGTAGCGGGGCAACCAAGCCCCCAGTGTTTGGCCACAGAAACCGTGCACACACAGCTGGCACTCCTCCATGGCACAGGAGTGCCAGCTACCCTGCACAGGCACCATGAAGCTGTACACCACCAGCATGCGCCCGGAGCACAAGTGACAGACAGTGGTGCACATCTCCTGCGACACACACAAGCGACAGCATGGAGGTGGGACAACAACAATGGAAGCCACAGTGTCACCCAAGGCAGACATGCACCACACCAGTGACAGGAGGCAACCCGGCATTGTGACGGGTACAGTGGCTGTCCGTGCAGGTCACAGACATGCATGGGTGTCAGCTGCACAGGCCATGGATGGTCTGACAGGTGCACCATGGACACAGAGCATGCACCATGGACCACTGCACACAGTCATCCAGTGCACACATCAAACAAAGCTATATACAGATATTTACAAAAGGTTGGGGGGAAGGCCACAAACAAGGTGGGGGTGGGTATGGGGCAGGGGTGAACAAATGGTAGAGGGAAGGAGGGGTGTGAGGGTGGGTCCAGGGGGGTAGGGGAAATCATGGGCTTTAGAATGCTCAGCGGGAGCCCCGCTCCCCACTCTGGCTGCACCTGCCGCCATGCCGCCGTCAGACTCCCAGACAGTCTAGTCTCTCGAGGATCTCCAGGGAGGCCCTGGCAACCTGAAGTATCTCCTGCAGCATCTCTCATATCACCTGCAACTGCCATCCACCTAGGATAAGGGAGCAGAGTCAATAGGTGTGAATGCACAGCCCCTGCATCCCACCCACTGTGCATGGCATACGGCCGTGGGACATGCCTCTGTGATGGTGTGTAACCACCCACAGTGATAGTGTCCACAAGACCTGCCCACCCAGGTTCACACAGCCATGCGGACCACTGCACACACCCACCAGCCAAGTCCCGCACAGCACCACCGTGGCTGTACAGTGACATGGCTATGCGGTACGAAGGCAGTGGCACAGCCATGTGCCTCGTGCACGCATGGACCACCATTGATGCACTCCCATACATGCAGTGCCACTGGACAGTGCTGACTGTACCAAGTTGCGTGTACGGCAGTGGTGTCAATGGATGGTGGCCATGCCCTGCTGCCCACCCTGTTACACAGCATGCAAAAGTAATCATGGATGTAAGGCACTCACCATCATCAGGCTGGTCCCTGCACTGGTCTGGTCCGGCTGCCCTTGCCGCATGCTGTGGTTCATAGCGCAGCCTCCCCTTCCTGGCACGCCGGTGCTCCTCTGGGCATAGGGTGCAAACATGGAGAGAGGAACATCAGTACAATCTGGTAGCAAAGTCCCCCCGTCCTCGTGTGTGTGCAATCTCACACAGCCATACCCATCTGCCCCCTACCCTTATACCATCACCACAGCCCACACTGGATGGTCCCCCCATGTGCTGGACACATGCCACCATGATACCCGTATGGACGTTATCAGTGTATGGATGGGGCACCTACCTGACCATGGCACCACGCCCCTCCTGGCACATGCCCACAGGTGGGTAAGCCTGTCCAGGTCCTGGCACTGCAGGTCTCCATAGCAGTGCCTGCACTGCTCTGCCATGCACTCCATGCCAGTGGCCTCCTCCAGGGCCACCGCCACCTCCTCCCACATGGCACTCCTGGCCCTGTCCAGGGGTGCCTCCACAAATAAGGCAGCAGCATGGGGCTCCACCAACTGCACTAGATTGGCCAGTTCGACCTGGCTCCAGATTGGTGCCTGTCTCCATGCCATCCTGCAATTTTTCAGTATCAAAATGCCACTCTGTAGAGCACATCCACCATGTGCGGATGCTGCGTGATACTGCGCTGCCATTCCCCATTGCGCTGTCACCGAAAAGTGCGAAAGAGATGCACCCATGCGGACACATGGCGCCTAGGGACAAAGGTCGGCACAGGGTCAGGGGTCTCTCGCACATGGACCGCCACAGCACGATTGGTACTCATCACGTGTAGCGTGGTAGGGCACCTGTGTGCCACTTTCTGTAGCAGCCTACCACGCTATGGCCCCAGTGCACCTACGGCGTCCCAGTGCCAGAGTGCCATACATGTGAACAGTGCAGTAGCACCACTGGCACAATGGTGGCCATGCCCTGCATTGCCTCCCATGCACAGCAGGTCAGCGATGTGGCAGGCATCGGCGTCAGCACCCCGGGCATGCACTGTTTGGTGTCCACTGCACATGTCACAGAAATGCGCCCTTGCCTGAGCACGTTCAACACAATTGCACAATGCGCAACAGCGCCATATTCAGCCAGCATATGCAAATCAGCTAATCAGCTATTCAATGGCGCAGATACCGCATTAGCATCCACTTAAAATTGTGCCTCACCTCATTTGTATGCGTTGCGCTATATAAATGCGACATTGGGCTGCAGAGGCCATAGTCTGATATTGCAGTCTATTGTGGTGAGTCGCATGCTGTTTGGAAGTGTGGACTGTGGTGTGTGGGACATGCATGGGACTGCACAGTCACAGGTAACACCTGTCATTCCCACAGGATCAATAATGAGCAATCGTGAGGTGGGGGAAGTGGAACAGAGATGTGGAAGGAAGAGGAGGCCTAACTTCACCAAGGCAGAAACAGATGCCCTGTTTGAGGCCTACCTTGACCAGGAGCCGCTGCTCAGCAGACAGCGGGGAACACCACAGGCCCGTACTGTTGCAATGGGAGAGGTGGCATGTGCCATCAACCTGTATGGCAGCCACCAGCGGTCTGTGCAGGAGTGCAAGAAGAAGGTGGGCATGGACAGGCAGAGGATTAAGGATAAGATGGCTGCCATCAGGGTAGCATGGGCTGTGACCGGTTGGGGACAGCTGGCCATGCAACGCCTGACCCCACAAAAAGAGAGGGTTGCTGGCAGCATGTGGCATTGTGCCATTGAGGGTGTTTCAGGTGGTGGATTCCAGAAGGGTGGTAGCCCGTCACTGCATGGTAGGTCCTGATCCGTCACTGGGGGGGGGAAGAGACAGGGTAGGGCAGATACATTAATGCTACTGTGTTCCCTTACAGTTCCTGAATGTCTACATGGGTCAGCGGTGGTGGGCTCGTTCACTGAGGGTGATACCATGGACATAGAGGAGGGCCCATCTACCTCTACAGGTGTCCAAGGGTCAGGGTGACAGTGGGCCCACCTGGCTGTCCGGACTGATGTTGGTGGAGCAGGTGCGGAGGAGGCCCTGCCCGTGTCTCAGCATGCCAGCGTCCATGGATGCCAACATGCTGAGACTCGGACTGGTGCTGGATCTGTCACTGATGATGATGGAGCTCACATCATGGACAGTGATACGTGTGGGCTGCAGGATGGCTACACAGCAGGTTACAGCACAGGCATAGCCGTGGGTGGTGCCACCATGGAGGCCTGCGTGACATCACAGTCCCAGCCTGTGCCTGTCTGCACCAGTAGGGCAGCACTGTTGTGTGTCCAGGACAGTGGGGCTGTTGCGGCCACTGCAGCAGCACCATTGAGCCCTGGAGAGTGGCAGCCAGAGGGGCAGTATCAGCAGTCGGCCAATGGCCATGGGGGTACAGTGTTCGGGGGACGGCATCAGTGCACTGCCTGTGGACATGCCCAGGCATTGCCCTGGTGTGCAGCACCCACCCTCAAGGGGTACTGCCCATCATGGCCATGAACACCGTGAGGGACAGCATGCCAATCAGGCGGATGACCTCTTAGATGAGCACACCCGCAAACTCCAAGATTCAGTCGATCAGCAGTTGCGGCATGTGATAGTGGTGGATGCACTCAGTGCAGCCCTGTGCCAGGCAGAGGAGCGGCGCAGCAGGGACACCGGTATGCTCCTGGCAGGGATGGACCAGCTGCGGGAGGATGTGACCACTGCCATTGACAGGCTGACACAGACAATCACAGCTGTCATGGCCACAGTGGGCACACAGTTATTTGCCCATGCATCGCAGATGGCACACAGTGCAATGTCCACCCCCCATTCCCGGCATCGTGTGACACCCTCCTTGTCAACACCGGGTTCAGCTGTGGGCATCCTGAGCACGCCTGGTGCAGGCATGTTCAGTGTGCTGCATACCCCTGTGCGAGCACGGACACGTTCACGCAGTGGAACCCCTGGGGGACCATTGGTACCACATCATGAGGCCATTGGTCAGTCTGTCACTGCTGGCGGGTCTCGGCGGGGCCACCCACGCATCCATGGCAGCCGTGGCACTGTGGCATGTGACTGACCTGTGTCCCACCAAGGCTACTCTCTGATGCTGCCCTGTGTGCAGTGTGTTGTTCAACGTGCAATGCACGGGTGGGGTACCCGGCCCTGTACACACTCACATGCATTCCATCTGCACACCCTCCCGGCTGCTGTCCGCTGTGGCGTGTGCATGATGATGCCTGTGTTGTGCTGTCCACCACTGTGCAATGGTGCCCAGCGTCTGACACATGCACAATGACAGGCACTGGGCATGGTGGTCTGTGGACGTGTGTGTGTGGCTAGGGGTGGCAGTTGGGGTCGGCGTGCCTCCTTCCCTTTGTGCATGTCTTGCGGGGTGTGTGTGTGTGTGTTAGTGTGTGTGTGTGACCGCATGCTGTGTTAGACCTTGCCCATCCCTGATGGCGTGTTCGGTCCATGCTTGGCCAATTCCATTTACGACATGCACCCCTGGGGTTTGTCCATGCTTGTTTGTGGGTTGTGCCCTTACTATTGGTGGTTGCACATGGCCCCATGACTTACCTGGGTTGGTTGAAGTGCTCCTCTGTGATGGTGTCCCGGTGCAGCTGTGCCATCCGGATCAGTCGGGGGTCCCTTCAACCAAGGGGGGGCTGCCTATCACCATTTTCACCAGCATCCTCATCGTCCCCATCGCTGTTCCCCTCTTCGACCTGTATGGCTATCCCACAGTCGTTGGCCATGTTGTGCAGGATACAACAGGCCAGGTATAGCCTGCAGGCCTTTGAGGGCTGTACTGTAGGGCACCACCAGACGTGTCCAGGCAATGGAAATGTGCCTTCAGCATCCCGAACACCCACTCAATGACATTGCGTGTGGTGGCATGTGCCTCATTGTAGCGTTGCTGCGATGGGGTCGCAGGCCACCAGTATGGTGTGAGCAGCCAGGGACGGAGTGGGTATCCACTGTCACCTGTGTGTAGAGGGTGGACATTAGTTTGGTGATCAGCATTGCCCTGCCATGGGCCATCTAGGCCAGTAACCATGTCACCTCTGACTATGCTCCTCCCAAGCTCCATGTCTTTCTGCGTGATTTGCATACTCACCCACTAGATGGCCAGTGGGGATGTCCCCACTCTTGAACCTGTGGCACAGTGCAGACTGGTGCCAGATAAATGCATCATGTGCTACCCCAGGGTGCGTGGCACAGACATTGATTATGTGCCCCCTGGCATCGCACACCACCTGGCAGTTGATGCTTGCATAGACCCTTCCAAATTATGTATGCAGCCCCTTCAGGGCCAGGTGGCATGCGGATGGCCACATGGGTGCAGTCTATTGCCCCGAGCATGCCAGGCATACGTGCTACCCTGTGGAGCTCCTGAATGTTTGCTGTGAGCTCCGCCAGTGTGCTGGGGAAATGGATGTACTCTGCAGCATCTGGCAGCAGTGTGCGGAGGAATTGGGTGAGAAGGCGTGATGTGGCTGACTGGGTTATGCCTGTCATGTCCCCTGTTGGTCTCTGAAAGGTACCCATGGTGAGCAGGCACATGACAGCTGTCACTTTGGTCTCCACTGACAGAGCATGGCTCCATCATGTGGGTGTCTGCATCACATCACTGCACAGCTCACAGAGCCGCCTCAGGATCATCTGGTTCAGGTGGTACCAGCCCACGATCTCAGTGTCAGTGTACATCTTGAAGCTGGTGTGGGCTTGGTACTGCCTGTTGGTGGCATACCACCAATGGGCCCTTCCACGGCCGTGCCCCCCTGCTGCCTGCCTTCTCACCCCCCTCATTACTGCCTCCATCTGGATGGTGGTACTGGCCATGTCCCTGGCTTGTGTTACCCCCCCGCAGCTGTTTTACCCGTTCCCCGCTGTCCTACTGCTACTCCCCTGCACTGGGAACACCTCCCAGTAGTGGCCGTACTGCCCACTGTCTATGCCCTCAGTGCTGTGTGGCACTTCCCCCTTTTGTCCTGCGCAGTGGCACAGGCTCCTCACTCCTTCCCTGTTCCTGGTTGTTCCAGGTGCTCTGTCCTGCTCCTGCCCTGTCCTGCTCACAGTTGCTGTGTGCCTGCTTATAGTTCTCCTACAGGTGGCTTCCCTGTAGTGTTCTTGTGCATCTCTCTTGTTCCTTTTTATTTTGGATCATTTCCTCTATCGCGCAACTTCCGTTTGTTCCCCTATTGCGCATGGTGCATGTTGTTGAATATTGCACTGTGCCATTTATTCATGGTTCCTCCCCCTTCAGTTGCACATGCATTCATTACCATTGCGCTCTTGCGCATTGTGATTTGGGGAGCACATCTGCCTCCCACTGAATATTGCACAATGGCGCATTTTCGGACTTGCGCTGGCACGTCCCTGTTGAGCATGGTGCAACCCTTTTGAATATCTGGGCCATGGTGGATTCCCTGCAGGGGGAGGACCTCAAGCAACTGGTACAACAACCCACAAGAGACAGGGCTATCCTAGATCTAGTACTGACTAACAGGAAAAGGATCACAGATCTCCAGGTAGAAGGTCGCCTGGGGGCCAGTGGCCATCACATGGTATGGTTCAATTTGGCCACTAGAACTAAGTCATCCCATTCCAAGGCAACAATATGGGACTTCAGAGGAGCTGACTTTGATAAGATGGCCAACAGAGTTAAGCTAGCCCTGGCAAAAATAAATACATGTGAGGAAGTACAGGCAAAGTGGGCAAGCATTAAGGATACAATACTTGAAGCAACATCCCATTGTGTTAGAGAGAAAAGGAAGTGCAAAAGAAGAAGAAGGAAACCACTTTGGTTCTCAAAAACAGTAGCAGAAAAGGTCAGAGCCAAAAGGCTGGCCTTCAGGAAATATAAGGTAATGCAGCAGGATGAAGATATGGAGGCATACCAAACTTCCCTAAGGGAAGCAGGGAAGGCAGAAAGGCAGGCAAAGGCCCAAACTGAGGAAACATTAGCACAAACAGCAACAGAAGGTGAAAAGACTTTTTTATAGATACATTAGTGAAAGAAGAAAGTCAAGAGGGGGTATTGCTAAGATCAAAGGGGATAAGGGGCATGTGAGTAGGAGGACCATGTAAAAGCATCTATCGTAAATAGATACTTCTGCTCAGTATTTACTGAAGAGAAGGTAGGGCAGGGTCCACAGCTCAGCACCATGGACACAGGGGGGAGGAAGGTGTGCACTATTCCCTTCACAAAAGAAAGGGTCCTGCAAGAGCTCGATAAGCTCAGGGTGGACAAGGCAATGGGACCTGATGGCATACATCCTAGGGTACTAAAGAAGCTAAGAGTGGAACTTGCAGAGCCATTATCAGAACTGTTTAGTGAGTCTCTGAGCACAGGAGAGGTCCCAGAAGACTGGAGAAGGGCTCATGTGATCCTGCTCCACAAGAGTGGTAGCAGAGAGGAGGCAGGGAACTACAGACCAGTCATTCTTACCTCAGTAGTGGGCAAGATTATGGAGGCACTCCTTAAGGAAAGGATAGTGCAACACCTGGAATCCATAGGCGCACAGGATCCAAGACAGCATGGGTTTACAAAAGGAAGGCCCTGTCAAACTAATCTCATAGATTTCTTTGACTGGGTAACCAGAGTGGTGGACCAAGGGGGAGCAGTTTATGTCGCCTATCTTGACTTCAGCAAGGCTTTTGATACTGTTCAACATAGAAGATTGATTAATAAGCTGGGTAGGCTCAGGGTGGGTCAGAGGTTGGTCAGCTGGGTGGCACACTGGTTGACAGGCAGAAAACAGAGAGTGGTGGTAAATGGTATACAGTCAGAAGAGATGCAAGTCACAAGTGGGGTGCCTCAGGGATCAGTCCTGGGGCCAGTCCTCTTCAATATCTTCATCAGTGACATTGCAGATGGACTGGAGGGTAAGGTTTGTCTGTTTGCAGATGACACCAAGATCTGCAACAGAGTAGATGATCCAGATGGGGTGGGCAGAATGAGAAGAGATCTGGATAAACTAGAAAAATGGCTGGAAGAGTGGCAACTGGGGTTTAACGCAATGAAGTGCAAGATCATGCACATAGGGAAGAGAAACCCTGAAGTCACCTATAGGCTGGGAGGGGAGTTGCTGGCAGTCACAAAGGAAGAAAGAGACTTGGGCATCATCATCACCAATGACCTGAAATCATCCAAGCAGACCACTAAAGCAGTAGGTAAGGCTAGGGGATGTTGGGATGTGATAGTAGAGAGTATCACAAGTCGTAAGAGGGAGGTAATAATCCCTCTTTACAAGACACTGGTTAGGGCCCCATCTGGAGTACTGCGTGCTATACTGGAGGCCACACCTTCACAAGGACATTAACCCAATTGAGGCAGTCCAGAGAAGGGCAACCAAAATGGTGCAGGGACTGCATCAGAAAACATATGAGGACAGATTAACGGAGCTCAATGTTATACCCTAGAGCAAAGGAGGGGAGAGAGGCGATATGATTGAAACATTCAAACACCTCAAGAGCATTAACAAGGTGAAAGAGCATAACATGTTTCAATATAAGAAAAATAGCAGGACAAGAGGACACAGCTTGAGATTAGAGGGAGGCTGATTAAGGGGTAATGTGAGGAAGTTCTTTTTCACAGAAAGGGTGGTGGATGCATGGAACAGCCTTCCTCAGGAAGTGGTGGATATAAATACAGTGCAGAGCTTCAAACAGGTGTGGGATAGGCATACGGGAGCAATACAGATGAGTATGAATAACTAGGTCATTGATAGAGCACAGGCCAATGGCACATTAATTAATAAGGTAGAAAAAAGAAATGGGCAGACTGGATGGGCCTTGCGGTCCTTATTTGACGTCAACTTCTATGTTTCTGTGAAGACCTGGATAAATGAACAAACATAAATTCACTTTAGTTGGAATCAAGAAAGGTATCAGAAACACATAAAAAGTGTTTTTGCAGATGGTTGGAGTGGGAATATTTACTTTTTAAATCAAATTTAGACTGCAAATCTAGAGGGGGTGTCAGTAAATTACAAATGTGGAGTAAATCTCCAAGTATCTTTTAAACAAAAATAAATATTGAGTTGGTTGAAGAAAGTTTGTTGTATTTTTTTATAAGAAAGAAATGAGGAACAAAATTAAAATGAAGAAAAGTTAGATGGAGAAGGATGAGAAATGTTCATTAGTTACAAAGGTTGGCTTATATGAATTTGTTGTCTCTCTGAGAACACATGGATTCAGAATCCTTTTGCCCAACCATGATGCAGAAAATTACCTGCCCATTTTGTAAATGACAGTATTTGATTGTGTACCACTGAACTACTATCATCATCTACCATTCCTTTTTCTGTAGCTTCTGTGTCCCTTTTATGCCTTGCCCATTCAGCAAGGTAACATGAACTAAATGACAGTGTACTAACTGAAAAGCCAGACTAGACCACCTGAGAAAAATAAAGCCTAGTTGATTTTTTTAATTTTTTATGGATACTTCTGGATTTTGTTATTTTAAACTCATACTGTACCTTCCTGCATAAAATATTTATATACTAGTGCATACAGTAATTGGATTTTGATAATTTTATATTACTGAATGTACTTTCCTTGACTGTCAAGTTTACCCAGTTGGTGCTTACCTTTGGTTGTTGTTCCATTTCGCAGTACTTGTTTACTATACCTCTCCCTGCTATAGTTCCCCACGCCAAACCGTGTCATACCAGGAAATACATCTCAAGCTACTTAGCCTTTCTTGGTCAAAAATTCAAATGCATAAATCATTGAAAACCTAAAAACTCTGAATAAAGACAAATGTGGTGGTAATAGACAGACTATGCTCTAGGTTTCCCAATGGCCCCTGTGGATAGAAGGGAATACAGAGAAGGGACATCCAGCTTTGTTACGGGGGCTTGTGCAACCCAAACTGAATTCTGCTTTTTGGGAAGACTTGAAAGGAAAAAGAAATGACATTAGAGGCCAAAAAAGAAACTGATAGATGGGGTGGGTACATGTCAAGTTAGAAAATATTTGCCTCTAAATTTTTATTGTCATTATCAATATACAGTAAAAACATCAATGTGAATACAAGTGTATTTATACTTAAATGATGAACATGCATAGCACAACCACATCAGCTTTACACCAAACTTTTATTTAGACAAAATTAAGTTCCTAGGATTGGCAGTTTTGGAAGGCTACAGCCTGTAGTTCAAGGGGGTGTTGCAACTGGCCACACCCTCGTTCGTCCCATTTAAGGGCTGCTGTCCTCACTCCACACACAAGCATTTTTTCCTTGTAGCCAGAGGCTCTGACCATCCTCTCTCTGGGCCCACGCTTTCTCTGAGCCCTGCCCCCATGCTGCTGTGTTTGTCTCCTCCCTTCCTTCCTGTTGGAATCTGCTGGCTGTGCTAGACTCCCTGCCTGGTTTGTACTCCTCCTGCTTCTGGGTCAGTGAATTTTGCCTTTGCCTCCTACTTCTCGATCTATGTTTTGCATATGACTTGTTTGTTCTACCCAGTGCTCCTGTGGTTCTGTTTGCTTCGTCTGCTTTTTGGGTTATTCTGGTATGCTAGTGTCCTTCTGTTTGCATTGTTATATTTAGCTGCATTTCTAATCAAGCTCTCAGTTCATTTATCATATTTCAGCAATCTCTCTTTCTCTGTACTAGGTGCCTATGTGCTCTCAGTTCCATTTGCTGCTTCCATGCTGTAGTCCCTGTGCTCATCACCTTAATTGTTTGCACCTGCCTTTAGTACTGGCTCCCCATTAGCAGCTATCACTCTGTCTCATTCCCCTACCTGCTCCAGCAGTGTCCTGCCCTACTGCATTACTCCTCACTTCTACGTTTGTGTTATTTAGGCTCATTTATTGCTACTCCCACTTTTACCATACCTTACTTTTACCAACCCACAGTAGCCTGTTTCTGATGATAACCTAATCTTGCTTTCATGGCTGGCATGTATTTCACTTATTCATTAGCTGCTTAGTGTCATGGCATCATGTTCATGGCTTCTTTGTTTTTCCTACAGTGGGGAATTGAGGAGTCATAGTGGGCATTGTGGCCTCAGGCAGCGGAAGCAGCTTCTTATTTGTCGTGTATTGTATAAACCACTGGCTCACCCAGCTTCCTCCAGCTGCCCTGCATAGCCTTTAAGGCACTATGCAACCAGCTATTCCAGGCAACTCTCCACCTAAGAGCTTCAGACTCTACCCAGTCTTCTAGCATCCCTTACCTAATATTATGCACCTGGTTTACATAGTCATCCCAGCCTTCCTGTCCCTTGCACTGCCAGCAATGCTCATCCCCTCCCATGTCTGGCAGCATATCATATTTACTTGCTTTGAACCACACCTCCTACCATGCTGGCTTTGCAGACTCCTCCTACCTAACCGGCTTCACAGCCTCCTCCTCTCCAACCGTCTGCCCCGGGCTTTGCCCGGCCTCGCCATTCTCTTACTCATAACATACAATTCAATTCACTCCCAATTTGGCTTCCTAATGGACTTGGTCAGCATGCATTCCTGTGGTTGACAAATGCTATTTGCCTTACCTAGACCCACAAGAGGGTCCATATTGCTCAGCTTGACTTACATATAGGTCTCTCCCTGTCAACTCTAATCCAGTCAAGACCCATGGGAGGGTCCACAGTGCTCAGTCTAACTGACGTACAGGTCTCTCCATGCCTGCTATCAGCCATCACGACCCACGTGCAGCTCCCACTCTCATTACAACTCACTCCTCCACATTTTGGAGACATGCCAACTGTATCCATTACTTCTAAGTCTCAGGGCTAGCCCAGTGGCCGATGGTCTCTCTCTCTGCACCCTGAAGTCTGCATCTTGAGCATGTGAAGCTTGGGGTGGTCTTTCTCACCTCGCCCCTAGTTGGGAATGTCCTCGCTCTGGGTGGACCTTCAGTCATCAACCGTACTGACAGCACCTGTTGATGTAGCATTGAAGACCTCAGTGGCAAAGGGGTGGGGCTGTCACAGGAAGGGCCCATTTAGATTCCCCTACAACTGCCTCTGGTTCACCTGGTTTGTTCTTAGATCGACAGGCTGGCTGATGACCTCGGCAGTTGTTACTCTCCTCCTTCCACCTTGGAGGTTGGCACCGAGATGCCCTTGTATTCCAGAGTTCACTCGCAACCCTCCACAGCGTTCCCATTAGAGGGATAGTGTGAGAGTGTTCTCCAAAATTGCAATTCCCCTGGATTGGTCTACTAAATTGCAGCAGCAGAGCTGACACTAAATGAAACTGTCCCAAAGCCTGGAGTGCAGGTGACCTAGGCCGTGGATCCCCAGAGGTTTCCTCCTCAAAGAAGGGTTTTTCCCTCTCCTCCAGTGGTCATAATACTAGATAGGTGTAGTCCCTAGATCATTTAGTTAGGTTTCTGCTATTGGATGGAGTTGGGTGGCTGCCCCGTAATTGTCCCTTCTCCCCCTTTGGCCGTTCTCTCTCTTCTTAGGAAGTCAGGCCTCCACACCTTACAGTCAGACCTCTAAGCGGGTCACTATTTACCTGTTGTTTCCTGCCTACTCTACTCAAACAATATGACCAACTGACTCATGCTACCATCTGGACCCATACTACCAACTGACCTACGTATAGGTCTTTGAGCCCGATAAGTGTTCACCACCTTGTATGCTTTGCTCAACGCTCTTTTTTTGGGCTTTTTCCTAAGGTACCTTTAGCCAAGGGAATCACTCTCACAGCACCTCAAGGGGTGTAACCCTCCTCTAGGGTTTCTTGCCTTTGTATCCCTACAGGGTGGTATATCCCTCAGATAGAGAGGCAAACAGCCAGAGATTATCTACATTACACATGCACGAAATCAGTTGCACAGGCACATTGAACTAATGTTAGCCTATTTCAAACACAGGACCATAGACAGCATCAGCAGAAAAAGACAATTGGTCCATTTATCTACCCAGTTTTACCCTACCGTACCCTATAAGCTATTGTCTAGATGGGGGTTTTGCCATAGTAACCTCTCTTTTCTCCTTGCTTACTGCTACCCCCATGTACAACTATTAAGCTCTTTACTCCAGCCCAGCCTTGCTTGTACCCATTAATTGTTTTTGCACCCACCACCTCTGCTGGTAGGCTGTTCTATGGCTTAACCACTCTATCCATTAAGTAAATCTTTCTTGCATTTCTCTTGAATCCTCCCAACAGATTCTATTCATGTCCTCTTGGTTTCAACCTGCCATTCCTGCTAACCAGATCATTGCAACTTTCTTTGTTTATTCCTTTAAGGAGCTTGAAGATCTGTATTGTGTTATCATTCTCCCATCCAGCAAGTACATATTCAGTGCCCTGACCTGATCCTCATAAGATTTGTCCTGTTGGCCTGAATCATTTTGGTTACTCTACATTACACCATCTACAGCCTGTTTCTGTCTTACCTCAGGTGAGGACTTCTGAACTGGGCACAGTATTCCAGATGGGGTCTCATCAGTAACCTATAGAGAGGTAGTATTATCTAATTCCTTCTGCTATCGAAACCATTCCAGTACACCCCCAAATTCTAGTTGCCTTTCTGTAGACCTTGTTTGATTGGCTAGTTTGTTTTAAGGAGTCACTTACAGTGACCCCCCAGGTCCTCTTCCTCTGAGGTAGTTGCCAGCTTAACCCCTCCCAGTCAGTATTCTGTCTTGGGGTTCTTGCTCCGTATGTGCATGACCTTGCACTTTTTGGCATTGAGTTTCAACTGCCAGACTTTGGACCACCTCTATAACCTTTGCAGGTACCTCTGCAACTCCCTTACTCCCTTCTCTCTGTCTACCCTTAGGAGTTTCAGGATGGCTGAGTGGTCTAAAGCACTGCATTCAGATCACAGTCTCCCCTGGAAGTATGAGTTCAAATCCACTTCTGACAAGTATTTGTATTTCTTCTAGTAAAAGATACAGGCTACTTTTCTTACACAGACAGGGTAGAGGCTGTCCAGAGGTGGGCAACTAAAATGATGCAGGGTTTTCATCAAAAGCCCTATGACAAGAGTCTGAGCAGTCTCAATATGAACATCATGGAAGAGGGGG